>OZ035995.1:18165650-19428801 GCA_964035005.1 Erebia palarica
ATCTGTTGGCAATAAATCAACCATTACATAAGTACTTCTATTTAGTGAAGATTTATACAATAAATTGAAGTAGTGTACGTAGATGAGTAATATTGTATGATTCCATTTTGGTATTTTGGCTTTGGTGTATTCAGGCATTATCTTTCATTGGTGTCATAAAACCCGGTATAAATAAGGGCGAAAACACACTACGGATAGGATAAAACCAAATGTCGAAGGTGTGCGCATTTTCTGAAGCTGCACAGACCTGCGCGACACAACGTAACGTGTTTCCCGTGCGACGCGGGTTTTAACGACGTTTTTATGGTTTCGTACATAAAAGGTACGTTTGCGACCCTGGTGAGACTATGTTTGTACGGTCACATTTTTTTTCTTGACATGTCCGTATCTTGTATTCGCCCTAATGTGAAATATTATTATTATACTTAGAACAAGTTATAAGTCCAAGATTTTGGACTCGGTCCAGAAACGTAGTTTGACATGAATGAAACTCCCACGCTCGTGAATCATTATAAAGACCTTTCAGATTAACCTAAGGAAATCGCAACTGACCTGCACGAAGTTTATACCTACTACCTACTTAATTATGCGTTCGCCGTGATACCAGAATAAAAATTGTTCATTTACTATATTATGATGCCCGCGACTTCTTTCGAGTGGATTTAGGTTTTGTAATAATATATAATCCCGTGGGATTTTTTTCAAGATAAAAACTAGCAGCTACACTCTCTAGATCTTTAAAACCATAAAAGAACACATTTATATAGGGGAAGATCGGTTAATGAGAGTCAGTGGGCAATGAGAGTCACCCAAATATTTACAAAACCACAAACTATATTTTTGCATAAATTATCAGCAAATCTGTGCAGAAATGTGGCTGCAAAAAAACTGGCTTTTTTGACAACATTCCACGCTGTTATGACATTTTTAAAATTTTATTAAATATTTTGCTTTCGTTGGTTAAAGATTAATTAAGGTAAAAACAGCTGCTTCATTTATTAAATGCAATTTAATTCAATTTCTAAATGTCAAACATCATAGAGAGCTAACTTTTCAAACCGTGTAAAGTTTATCAAAGCGTCAACCTCAAACAGGAAAACTTTAATAATATCATGAAAATAATTATAAAATATAATAATCATTTATGTGAGTAGACTCTATTAGTCCTACAAACTCACCTGACCCGGTGACAGCGGGTTACATTTATTTACCACATTTAGTGTTGCTAATAAATATTTAAAAAAATGTTCCAATATTGGCCACCAGGCCAAATAGATTGGCGGGACTTTAGCTCGCTACAAATCTGCCATCGATTATGTGTCAATGAAACAACCACTCAATAGAAAGGCGCAACATTTTAAATTGCTTGTCTGAAAGGTCCTTAAAGATTTTCACATAAATGTATGGCGTACCAATCAAAAGAAGTGCGTCACTCCATCACTTTACGAAATACTTACTCCAAAAAAATATTTTCAAGAAAAATTTGCAACCACAATAAATAAATGTGCTATGATTTATGCGACCTGGGTCTGTATCTATTAAACCATACAAATTGAATTTTTATTCCACTGCAAGTTAGCGCTTGACTTTGATTTCGCCTGGTGATAAGTGATGATCCAGTCTAAGATGGTAGTGGGCTAATATTTGTGCATGGGCAGTGATATTAAACCCGTATCCCATATAGGTTTCTACTCGGCATCGTACCGGAACGCTAAATCGCTTGGCGGCACGTCTTTGCCGGTAGGGTGGTAACTAGCCACGGACGAAGCCTCCCACCAGACCAGACCAAAGAAAATTCTGAAATTATAATTTTCCGAATTGACTAATGTGAAGTGTGGACTATATGGCCAAACCCCTCTCATTTTCAGGAGTGACTCGTGCTCAGGGGCCATATTGCCAACGATTAAAGCAATATTTAAGCAATATTGCTCACAGTTCGTTGTCCTGTACCTTGACGTTACTAAAAATAAGGATTAAAGGAATAAGGATAAGGATAAGGATAAGGAAGGATAAGAAAATCAACAATAATGAAACAATATGGCTGTATGGCCCCAGAAATGCATATAGGTGAAGTCATTACGATGAGTTATTCGTAACAATACTTCTACATAATAATAGTTAAGACCCATAGGCCATCCATATAAATGCGAAAGTCTGTCTGTAAGCTTTATATATATATTTACCTCAATCACTTATCCAAAGTTGTGAAAAATTTCTAAATATGGCCTAAAGTTAATGTCATAGTCCATCACGCATGTCAAGTGTAGATTTTCAGACTTCACACACTTTTGAGATCAGTCGACAATTTTCCTCACAATATTTCCCTTCATCTTCTTTTTTTTTATCCAACACAAATTTGCCCTTGACTGCGATCTCTCCAGATGGTAAGCGATGATGCAGTCCAAGATGGTAGCAAGCTAACCTGTTAGGGGCATGCCAGGTATATTAAACCCATACCCCAATTCAGTTTCTACACGGCATCGTACCGGAACGCTAAATCGCTTGGCGGCACGTCTTTGACGGTAGGGTGGTAACTAGCCACGGCCGAAGCCTCCCACCAGGCAAACACCAGGCATCGTTAAGATTCTCTCTCTTCTTGGTTACATTCTTCATTGCTGAAGGTCGTGACCGCATTGAAGTGACCTCGTGACGATCGTTACGATTGCCCGCCACTCCGTCCTGTACTTTCAAACGCACATTTCAGAAAAGCTACAAATGCTTACCCGGGAATTGAACTCCCGACCGACCGAATAGCAAGCCGCGCATCCATAGGTATTAGGTAGTAATTAAATAACATTTATATTTAACTACTTACCTACGCACATAGCTTTGGAAAGGTAAAAGTTGCTTGCCCGGGGATCGAACTTACGCCTCTCCAAAAACTCAAAGGTGAATGAACGCGATTCGAACCCCGGATAGAAGTTATTACTGGGCTATCAACACTTCGATTTATTTTTAGGTCATCTGCTACTTTTTATAGGTCCATGTCACAGAGAACTTTTTTTTATCTTGACCTATTTTAATTTCCAGTACGCACTTAGGGAATTATATTGTTATTTAAAGTTTTTGGTACAGTTTTTTGGGTACGTACCAAATAATTATACTGTAATCCTTTTAAGAATAATATATTTTTGTGCTTTACTTTTGGCAATTTTGCGTGCCAAATAAGTTCAGAAATTACTAAAGATGCATTTATCTAGTCGAAATTTGATTGCTAGTGTATTTCATTGAAATTGTTATGCCTGAACTTAAATAAATATACTGAAACATTTTTATTTTGTAACCCAAGTAAAATAATGTTGAAAATAAATATATGAAATCAGATTTACGTCTGTCTTTCTGCTACGTTTTCTATTTATATTGAAGTGAAAACTTCTTTAGCCGCATTGAGCACTTTTTGGTAGGGGTTAACTTATGGATTCGCGTCACCGACAACTCACTGCCCTATGCTCGCGTAGTTACTAAGACCAAAGGTCTTAAATATAAATATGCGCCGAGGACGTTGTCAAAAACTGATATTGTAAGCCGTCGATAGATGGCGCTGAGTTGAGTTGAATCGAGCTGGCACATCGCGTTATTAGTAGTATGGATAGTTGTTTCTGTATAACAGAAATTTCGTGAAAATATAAGTGAATTTTTGGCAAAAACACCCTTTCTGGTGTTTCAAATATGTGTATTAGATATAAATTAAGTGATTCGCACTTCGCAGGCAGGGGTGTTGGAAGCACCATAAAGCCTTTATGGCGCTTTGATAAAGCGTATCGAATATCGGTCTTGTTAATTATTATTATTGAAGTGAAAACTTCTTTAGCCGCGTTGAGCACTTTTTGGTAGGCGGTAAGCTTGTGGATTCGCGTCACCAACATGCTCGCGTTGTTAATGAAATGAAATGATTTATTTATTTCATGTAGGACAACTTGTGTCACTTAAGAAACGTTAAGACTCTACCACCGGTTCGGAAAGCTGATTCTACTGAGAAGAACCGGCAAGAAACTCAGCAGTTGCTCTTTTCATAGAAAAGAAAAGGTTACAATATGTAGACAACACAACACATACGTTACAAGTATTACACTGACTTGTGGGTCACTGGATGCGAGGCCGGTTTGAAGACAAAAGGTCTTAAATTATAAATATACTACATAATTAAACTTTAAAGCCTTAGTTTTAAGGTTTATATTTCAATTATTTTAAATATTCGTTTTCACTTCTATCGGCAGTCCCTATTTGCCAATTATTTTTAATACTTTTATCTATACTCATATTATAAATGCGAAAGTTTGGATGGATGGATGGTTGGATGTTTTTTACTCAACAGCTGAACAGATCTGAGTGAAATTTGGCACAGAGATTGGTTATGGTCTGGAATAACACATAGGCTGCTTTTAATCCCGGAAAATTAAAGAGTTCCCGCGGGAACAAAAAAACTGAAACCACGCAGACGAAGTCGCGGGCATTAAATATATTATTATATAATTATTATTTATTAGTAATTAAATATATTATTGTTATAAGTCAATTAGGGATGTATTTTTTTTTTTAATTTTAAATGGTATCACTACATTTTCAACAGAAAATTTAGCACAGAACAGATTACCCTGGCTACTTTTGTCCCGGATAATCAAAGAGTTCCATCTGAAATTTCAGGAATCTTAATCCACGCGACCGTCATCGTCGCAGGCATTAAGTATGCAATTATAAATAGTTTAACTTTTAGAAACACTAAAGATGAAGCGGTCGTGCAAGGACAACCGCTTTCATGTTCCCGCCCATCACACGCGGTATTACACTCCTTAACGTGCTGTATGTATGTATGCATGTATAATATTCTTTATTGTACACCACAAAATATTAAAAAAAACAGATAACAAACATGAAAATTTAAAACGTAGGTACAATAAGGCGGTCTTATCGCTAACCAGCGATCTCTTCCAGACAACCTTATCGATACGGAGACAATGAACAAGTGGATAGTGGGTGGTGGTGGGGGAAACTTAAATACTAATAGATACATAAACTAACCAATATCATAAAATTATAACGTATTAATACACTAATATATATAAAACAAATAAAATAGACATACGTAAGACTAAATACATAAATAAATACACATAAATATTGGACAAATTAAACATGTCGCTATTACAGATTACAGAGAGACATGTAATGATTTTTCACGTCAATTTTTAACTTATAAAGAGTTTTAACTCGATGTATTTGCGAGGGTAGTTCATTCCACAAGCTAATGGCCTTGAACATAAATAAATTTTTGAAATATTTTGTACGATATGAAGGCACTGCAAGAACGAGTTTTCCGGCTGACCGAAGAACTCTTTGGGTCTGTCATGATCAAGATATTTAAAGTTTTCCTAGCATAGCATGCACACAACGAGATTATCTCGAGAGAGAGATGTCGTTGGCGGGAGGGCATTTTTTGTTTACCCTAAATGCGGTATATTACAAGAAAAAAATAGTCGGCATGTAAAGGTTCGTAGAGAAAAATACCACAGATAAGAAATATTACTTTTATCTCTACTTTTGATGTAACGAGACAAATAACCCATGTTATCGTCGGTAGACAAATTGTGATAACAGGTAGACATAATTTTACTTGTTGTATACGCACAAGCCATGCAGGTCTGTAATACTGTGGAATAGTCTGCCTTCTGAAATCCGCCATTCCAATATACGCTCTCAATTTTCAAAAGTCGTGTGTATGTAGTTATACAGATTTATATATATTTATTGGTCTAAAATTTATGTACTTTATCGTGGTTTATTTATCCTTTCACCAAAGGTTGTCTGTAAGAGATTGTTTTAGCAATAAGACCGCCTTTGCACATTTCTATGTACTAGTTATTACTGCTTTTAAACTGTATATTGCATATATATTTTATTTGTGCAATAAAAATATATCTAAATAAATAAAGATGCTGGTGACTTAGTAACACGTGTAACTTATTCGGAAATAGGTAAAACTTTTATAATAAGACGAAAAGTTAGGAAAAATATGGGGAAAGTATCTCCTTAGCAGTCATTTTGATTCCTTTATCAGTTGATTAACAGCCTTGAATAAATTGAATTTGCGGAAGTTTAAAAACTAACTGAAAGTATCCTATCAAGTTGAAATATCTGCTGTTATTTTCGTACAGGTGGATTTATATGCGCTACCAAAAAAGTTTAAAATATTTTGGTACATAATCATATTTTTGTTTAATTAAGTATCTAAGTTTTTTTTTTATCCACTACAAGTTAGCCCTTGACTGCGATCTCACCTGATGGTAAGTGATGATGGAGTCTAAGATGGCAGCGAGCTAACCTGTTAGGGGCATGGCGGTTATTAACCCTAACACCTAATCGGTTTCTACACGGCATCGTATCGGAACTTTAAATCGCTTGGCGGCACGACCGAAGCCTCCCACCAGGCCAGACCAGGGAAAATTCAGAAATTATAAATTTCCAAATTGATCCTGCCAGGGATCGAACCCGGGATCTCCCACTTTAAGACAACAGCGCTCTACACTGCACCAGGAAGGTCGTCAAATCTATTTTAAGGGTTCCCAAAGGGCGACAACGGGACCATATTATAAAGCCGCTGTCTGTTCGACCATCTGACCGCATAGCGTCTGTCTGTCAGCGGGCTGTATCTCATGAGCCGTGAAAGCTAAACAGTTGAAATTATCAGGGACCATACTGCCAACGTTTAAAGCAATACTTAAGCAATATTAATCAAAATTACAGTTTGATGTCACGTACCTTGACGTTCCTAAAATAAGGATCAATATTCTTAAACACGAAAGTCAACAATAATGAAACAATCAAATCAAAAACAAATATCAAATAAATATTATAAATGCGAACGTTTGGATGGATGGATGAATGTTTGTTACTCAATCACGCCAGAATGACTGAACGGATCTGCATGAAATTTGGCACAAAGATAGAATAACACACAGGCAAATTTTTATCCCGGAAAATTAAAGAGTTCCCGCGGGAACCATAGAACCTCAAACCACGCGGACAAAGTCGCGGGCGTCAGCTAGTTATACATAAGTTAACAATAGAAGCCTTTCCTATCTAATCTCAACAGAGGCTGATCTTACCCTCTTGTCATTACCATCAGCGAGATAAAAACATGCCGGCGGATTGCGTCCTTTGTATCGAAATATAGGAATGTAAATTTGTTCATTAGCTTCATTTTGAATTCTTATCATGTTCACCACTGTTTGTTTGCCTAACCTGTTATCCTAAAAAATTAAATTTAAAAAAAAACATATGGTCACAAAGGTGCTACATTATCAATAGTAGCAGAAAACACGATTGAAATTAAAAAAAAAAACATGTTATCCTAGGTGAGCGATGAAAGCGACGCGATCCTTAGAAAATGGCAAATAGTCCCGTGGTCCTAGGTGAGGACAGAAGCGACGTCATAATCATAATCATACTCATAATCATTTATTTTTTGCCAGAATATGGTACATGCAGCATTTTGACATAGATATTAATAAATATATAAAGCCCACATATCCTGCCAGGTCTGGCGTGCAAAATAATTTTTATTCCTAAGCTTAACAATGAATTAATATTTGACAATTAAACCCCTATGAAAGTATACAAATATGCAGACTCATCATAACAGCTACATTACAACATTATTCAGATTCATCATACGTATATGTCGCAAATAAAATAAACAAAATAATACCTATACTAATAATCAAAAGCCAAATTAATAAGTTAAAATTAAGAAATTACAATAAATTAAAAGTCAGACATCAATAAATTACGGAAATTCAGTTAAATTTTTCAAGTAAGTCATCAGTTTTGTAATATAGCTTATCTAAGAGCAAGTCAAATAAGGCTTTCTTAAACCTTGTTATAGGAAAACTTTTTATTGAGTTGGGCAGGTGGTTAAAAATGCGTGCAGGCGTCATGTGACGCGACGCGATACAACCCCATAGAAAATATATATAACTGCCTCGATGGTCTAGCGGTTAGCGTAGTCGACTGCGGATCACGAGGTCCTGGGTTCGATTCCCGGTCGGGCATAAAAATTGTTAGGTATTGGGTTTTTCAATTATGAAATTCTCAGTGCGAGCCCGGAGTTGGAAGTTGGCGGTGTTTCACCCCCGTGCCTCGGAGAGCACGTTAAGCCGTCGGTCCCGGTTATTATCACTAACATGATAATAGTCGTTAAAGCCGCCAACCCGCATTGGAGCAGCGTGGTGGGTCTAAGCTCCTAATTCCCTCTCTCATAAGAGAGTTGAGGCCTGGGCCCAGCAGTGGGACGTTAATGGGCTGTAGTGGAGTATTTAAGCGATAACGTAGGCCACCTGAAGGGTCAGCTACTGATTGATACTGTTGCGTCGCGTCGTATCGAGTCGCATTGTCGCGTTTATCACTCAAGTAGGACAATGCTCAACTCGTTGTTCTAGGTGAGCTTCATAACAGTAGGACAATTCCCAACTCGTTATTCTAGATGAGCGATGAAAGCGACGCGATACTACCTCCAGGTAGCTTCATGATTTTCTTGTTTTTTTCGAATGGATCCATCTCAGAGTGAGAAGAGCTTGGGTCATTGTCCAGTGGCAAAGTGCGGATTGGCGGACTGGATACTGAGAACTCTCAGGTATCCTCGCGAAGTCTTCCTTCACCGTTAAAACAAATGATAATATTCAAATAAATAATGACAAAGTCATATGGAAGCAATCGACTTAGTTCCAGAGCCCCACGGGATAGCATAATAATTTATACCACTGTATTTGTTTACTTACTTATTGTAATGCCTTGCTTTTTAAAAAGAATAACTGCTGAGTTTCTCGCCGGCTCTTCTCAGCAGAACTCTTTCCGACCCGGTGGTAGAGTCAAAACATGACGTTACATAAGAGACAATGTCCTACATGTTATAAATAAATAAAAATGTATAATTCGCGCGCGAGTTGAATGCAGAGTATTTAATTCAAATAGTTAAAAATGCGGGCCCGGGGATTGAACCCGCGCCCCCCGACTTGACACCCACTAGTGTATTTCCGCTAAAGAAGAAAATAGATAAACAGTAACAAATAAATATTTTAATTTAAAACTGTCAACTGTGAAAGTAATTTCCTTATTATAACATTCCTACGTTCGTATATTTATAATATGATATCTGAATGCATATGCAATGACAAAGGCATGCCGTCTATTAATGTGCCTTGAAACAACGTTGCGGCTGCCTAAAGACTGGTTTACATTTATCCAGCTACTAGTAACGAGTATCTAAAAGCCACTTTCGGCCAAGGTCTTTCTTTCTTCCCGGGCCGATTTTTCCATCGGTCATATTATGTTTTATCTTTTCTATACTGAATATTATAAATGCGAAAGTTTGAATGGATTGATGGATAGATGAATGTTTGTTACTCAATCTCGTAAAAACGGCTGAATAGATCTGAAAGTAATTTGGCACAGAGATACATTATAGTCTGGAATAACACACTACTTTTTACTCCGAGAAAATAAAAGAGTTCCCGCGGGAACCAAAAAGCCACAATCCATGCGGACGAAGTCACGGGCATCAGCTAATAATACTCGCCACTCACACACTTGAAGTATCACAAGATAATATCACAAGATAATATCATATAAGATAATATCTCAACCACAAGTTTTAATTTCACTATGCGAAGTGTAGTGAGATTCTGCAATTTTTATTCGGAATTTCTAAAATTCAAACGGCAGAGTAAAATCCGCTCGATTGCGAGCTTTTTTCCATGTCTTAAGTAATATTGTGCTTTCGTATCTGAGAGGACTTACCTACATGCAAGATATTAATCCTTAAGTTAAACCTTAACTGAGGTCTCTATGGTTCTCGCTCTCTATGCCGTCTCACAAGATTATAAAATAAACTCTTCTCATCTATAAGCCATCACTGCGTCATGAAGATTGTCGAGTGTCCTTATTTTTATGGGTAAAAGAGTTGCACGGAGTGGCGCGACATAAATAATCAGGTAGTCCCCGGCCGCAAGCCGGGCACTTAGGTTCTATCGGGTTAATAAACTTAACAGATTACAATCTAATGGAAAAAAATGCGTTTAATTGTAATCTTTCGACTCTTTGCGATTTCCCGAGTTTGATTATAATCTAACGGTTTTTACAATTTTACGGTGACATATAAATATCTAAGCTTGATGAGCTACGTCTCTGTCTACAGCGCTACGATGCTACATGTGTAGACTCGTAGAACTCGTAGAGAGGGACTAAAACCAGCTGTACTTTTACTTATTCTATCCTACAAACTAATCCCGTAACCACAATTTATGAGGCTCTATTTTACTAATAATGACTCTCTTAAAATTATAGAAGTTATTGTAACTTCTATAATTTTAAGAGAGTCATTATTCACTCAGAATAAGGCAGTCAGAATAATTAAAAAAAACTGGTTTCCACTGCCGACCACACTTGGATGTTAAGTGATGATGTGGTCTAAGATGGTAGCGGGGTAACCTGATACGGCAGTTATCTCAAATCCATATACTCTTAATATCCATTACGTTGCATTAGTATATAATTTAATTGGGTTTCAGAGATTATTATTTTATTGTACTTTCAATGATGATAATATTTGAATAGGTAATTAAATTAATTTGATAACTGTGGTTTTTAATGAATGATGACCGCATTTTATGATGCAAAACCATAATACTTTATTTTGAAATAGTTTACTTTTTTGATTCAGGATTGGACGAAAAATATGTCGACAGATGTAATGGATACATTCTAATTTATCCATGCTTAAAATTAAACTAAATGCTATTCGATCATACTTAACATTACAAATATGAAAGTTTGTATGTTTTGTTACTCCTTAACACCACAATGACAACCGATTTGGCTGAAAATTTTGAATGAATATAGCTTAATAATATGAATTAAAACATATCTTTTTATCCCGGAAAAAAATAGAGTTCCCGCGGGATTCAAAAAATCTTAATCCACGTGGATGAAGTCATTAATTAATTAAAGTCATTCTATTTAATTGTAAGAGTAAAACTTTTCATTAAAAATTAAGAACAATGAATCGTGACATTTAACACATTCCACAATATTTTACTATTCTGTTAGGTAGGACTTTATATGAAATTCAATTTCAAAGTGGCTAATTAAAATGTTTCTACTGCAGTCGTAAATAAATGAACCCTTAAATTATTGTAACATAATAAACAGTTATTATATCAAGCTCAGTTGCTCAATTAAAACAAATAAATACTCCACACTACTATTTCATCGCAAATTACAGTTTGTTACACAAAACTATCACTATCCCCCCATTTTTCACCATAAATCGTAGATATCATAGTGTAACGGTACGCCGTCCCACGCTACGCTGACGTCACACCATAGGAGACCACATAAAAGCCTCAGTTCTCCGCTGGAGCCTTCAAAAACGTGGTGTGCTTTGACCGATAGGGACTGCGCTTGTGTAGGACGGGTAAGTACGAAAAAAACTTTTTTTATACATTTATAAATAAACTGTAACGGAATAAGATAAGTAGTTAATTCGTTTTATGAAAAAAAATATGGGAAGTATTAATTTATTTATTTTTAATTAAAAGAGTGAGCTATTTTATTAATTAAGGGAAGAAATTAAAGCACGTTACTTAATTATAAATAATAATTTGATTGAATATTTACTTTACCAAACGTATATAATATTAACGTAATTATTAACCATTTAAATAAATGTATTTTATGTAAATAAAAATGAATTTTAATAGGGATATTGTAAAAAACATAATTTCGAAAACAGTTAAATTTATTTGATTCATAAAATGTAAACTTAAAATCTTTATGGTTTAAAATAAATCTTCCAACAAAATAACTTAGATAGAGGTAGTCTAGAGCTTTAAGCATTTTGTGAATACTTTAAATAGCTAAACTTTTAACTTACCTGATTTAGTTTTTAGTTAATTACAATCGCAATCGAAAAAATAGATCGGGTCGATCGGGTTTTTTTCATAAATGTAGTTGAGGACCTAGAGCGTGGATTAGGGTCTTATTATTCCGGAACTTTTAAGATTTCCTACGAGATTTTAAAACCTTAATCTACGCGGGTGAAGACGCAGGCATATATATCATATTATATTATCATATTATTCATATAATTTTTAGAACAAAATTGGCGCCCCAATTTTGTTTTCATACAATAATCCAGATATCCTGGCAATAAGCCAATTGTGAAAATCATGTAAGTTCATTTTGAAAATAATACTTAAGCAATTGCTGACGTAACTAGCTCTATATGAGTAATTGAATTGTAATTGGTTTTATATTAAATAAATTATAACTTCATATATTAAAATCCATAATTATAATTGTGTGTATTTATCACGGGATAAAATACGGGGACTTGCGGAATGCGGGAGATAAAATGTAGACTTTACAAAAATTTATCTAAATTGTAAAATTGCTACAACAATACTAGAAATGAACTCTAATATCTACTTAATGGAGCTATCGGATAGGGTGCTATGGATTTGATGTCTTAAATAACGCACTATCTCGGAAATATATTTTAAAATTATGTTTTACATAATAGATAGTAAGTTTCATGTTAAGTCATTCCTTTAAAACGTACACATAGGTCCTTTTAACTTTTTAGTTGAATAAATAATTGACTAATTAAAGTCAGAAATAGTAAGATGTTAAAAGCATCGAGAAATCGGTTTTTAAAGGTGGTGAGGCAGAAATTTCTGATATTACAATTTTGATTCTAAAATGGACTTTTGCCTATTTTTGTTAATTTTATGGTTAATTGCAGAAATGTCTGTATTTAATTATTTGCAAAATAACATCGATTTTCTTATTTATTTATTCTGTATTTACTACTCCATCTACCATAAACTAAAGCTAGCCTGTATAAAATAAACTACAAAGTTTTATCAAACGCTATAAAATTAATTGATTTAAAAATAGCCTGGACCGGATTTTGATAGCCAACCTTTATATCTATTATTAAATAAAAAGGAGGTTCTCATCATCTGGTTAACAGATCTGTGAAGATCCGGCTCAATGACTAAACGAACAAACACATTTTCGCTTTTCTTATTATCATGGTAGTATTATCTATTAAGTATAATATTCTAGTATGCTCTACTTAGTTAAATTTTTATGCCTCTTTAAATTAGACTAGGTCAATTATTTTGCCCTAGTCGCCGCCCTCGCCGCCTAATTTGATTTAACTAACAATATTATTTGAATAATTATAAATATACTGTAGGTATCCCATTTCCCTGGGTATATTTTAATTGAGGCCTCTGGAAAATAATTATGTAAATGTAAAACGGTGAAGGAAAACATCTTGAGGAAACCTGCACGCCCGAGAGCTCTTTATAATGTTCTCAAAAGTGTGTAAAGTATGCCAATCCGAACTTGGCCAGCGTGGTGGACTGTGGCCAAACCCTTCCAATGCCGAGTAGAGACACGTGCTTAGTAGTGAGCTGGCAATGGGTTGATTAGAGAAAGTACTAAAGAAACATCCTTAAAGAAGCAAAGCGTACCTTCTGGTGCAAAAAAAAATGGAAGTAGACGTATTTTTAAACAAAACTTTTTTCGTTCTTACCTGATGGTTTATAATAATTCAGTCCAAGATGAAAGCGGGATTATTTGTTTCGACGCATCTAAAAAGTTGTTCAGTCATTGTCATTTATTTATTATACGATTGCCTGATAAAAGGAGTATATTATATGCATGTATGTGAGTTTGTATATTTCACCATAACTTATATACGCCTGAAACGATTTTGATAAATGAGGTATCGTTAGAATCCCTAGCTTATTCCGGGTGATATAGGCTAGTAAAATTTACAAAAAAATTGATGGGGGACCATGGTCCCGCATTAAAGACAGTTGAAAAAAAATATTCGAAAATAAGATTAACTCTAAAATCATCATCTAGAAAATGAAGAGTAGATTCCAAAAATATATAACATTATAGTTCAATATCCAGTGATTCACAAAATATTTCATTTAATAAAAATGTGAATAAGATTTTAATTTAGCTAGGTTAATTTAGATTTTTTACTTTTTAGTTCGTTTTTTGGCAGGGCAGTCGTGTTTTTTATTTTTTTTTAATTATGACTTGTTAAATAAATATGTACTATAGTGATTAGTATGCATGGACATGAGGCCCTATCAAGGCATCGCTAACTAAATAATTATTTTTAACCGACTTCCAAAATAGGTTCTCAATTCGGCGCCTATATATTTTATTTAAATGTATGTCGGTACATATCTCCATGGTTTCTGAACCGATTTGAAAAATTTTTTTTTTAGTCCTTAGAGGAAGCTCTCGAGGTGGTCTCATAAAAAATTCTGACTCCAAATCCTCAATCCTGACACTAAAAAATAAAACTTCAACATAGTGTGTAGAAATCAAAATTATGTTTTACTTTACAGTGGCTCTGGAAGTCGGCTTTTTGGAAAGAATTTTTATATCTATTAATCTTCAACAAAATTACATGGATATTTATTAAAATATACTTGTTGATCATATTATTGGGTTTTATGACTATTCATTTAAAAAATCTTTTACGTTATAAAAACATTCATTATTGGATGAGCCAAAGTTTTAATTTTATTTTAAATGTTGACTTATTGATCGCGTGTGTAATAAAATTTAGTTCGTAATTCTGTAAGTTTTAAACTCATCGAAATATTTTTTGCGCTAAAATCAGTCTGGCTACTCAGTATTAAAATATAGCCAGACCACTCGACATAATTTGTAGTAATTCGAATAGACCAGCTATAACCATTATAGTCATCTATTCATAATTAACCTCCCTGTCTCAGTGATGAGCGTTGCGGTCTTATTGTAGGTGGTCCCAGGTTCGATTCCTGACATGGTCAATTTGGGAATTTATAATTTTCTCTGGTCTGGTCTGGAGGCTTCGGCCGTGGCTAGTTACCACCCTACCGGCAGAAACAAACCGCCAAGCAATTTAGCGTTCCAGCACGTTCCGATACGATGTCGTTTAGAAACCGATAGGGGTTTAATATAACTGCCATACCCCTAATAAGTTAGCCCGCTACCATCTTGGACTGCATCATCAGTATCCATCAGATGAGATAACTTCTATGAAAAAAAGCTAAAAAAAATGAAATAAAAAAAAATCTGAGATAATAAATAAAATTATTCCTCATCGAAGACCATTAGAAACTAATAAAGTATGTTTTCCTTGAAAGGTTCTTTCTCGGCAAAGTCAAGGGTAGTGGATTAAAAAAAATACATTTTGCGTCGATATTATAACTTACGTCTATTTATAAATTTTCCTGTAACATTTTCTTGAACTCCCTATAAGATTAATAATTACCTAATTTACCTTATATCAAATAAAAGAAATAGGTTTTTAGGTATTCATGATAAGGTTACTTACCAATTAATATTAAATTAAGTAAAGGAAAATGTTTCATGACTTCTTCTATTTATGTTAAACTTCCGCAAATATTTAGTTAGATGAGTTTTTCAATTATGTATGTAAAGGTTAAATGAACCGATACTTTAGGGCTTCGTACACGAATTTTGCTCCCATAAAAACCCAGTATCTTGACGTGAACTCCGAACTCCCACTCCGGTAGAGTTGCTGCCCACCTAGCCATGACTTGTGTGGGTATATTTATTTTATTTATTTGTTTAAATCAGGCAACTAGGCCCATAGAAATATAAACATAATATAACATACAAAATAACACAGTAATAAAAAATTCTTAAAACAAGATAATTACATATGAAAATATAATTATAAAACTGTAGGGATTCTGGATCTGGTTTCCCTGAAGCGACGGTAAACTATGCCCTCAGGCCAAAAGTCTGAACTGAGAAACACGTCTTTAATGTATATGAATGTTCCCTATGTCAAAATGACGACTGCCTCATTGGTCTAGTGATTAGCATGTTCGACTGCGGCCAACAAGTTCCAGGGTTCGAGTCCGGAGTCGGGTCACAACGAGTATTGGGCTTCTTTGACAAGCAATTCCTAGTAATAGCCCAGAGTTAGGAAGTTGGCGTTGTTTCACACCCGTGACTCAGAGAGCACGTTAAGCCGTCGGTCCTGCGGCAGATCTCTCTCCAGTCATACCGTCCCATCGGGCTGAGAGTAAAGGAACAGAGAGTGCACCTGTGTTTTGCACACACACTTGTGCACTATAATATCTCTCGCGCAGATGGCTAATCTCTCTGGAGATTGGCCGCTGTGGCCGAAATTCGGTCGGGAGGACATTATTATGGCAAAAATCAATAATTGTTTTCCGGCGATTCTTACTCAAACCCAAATGTTTTTTATTCAAAAAACTTCTACATGTGCTATTGAATCGTCGAGTGAATTAACTATCACTTTATCAATTATCAATTAACTATCATTTTTTCAATAGGAATGGCATTCCAAAGCAGTGATAGAAAAAAAAAATGTACAATTACATCAATGTGTAGATGCATAAGTAACCGTACTCGTAAGCGTTGCTGAAGCGAGTCAAATTCATGCTCTTTTATCATTTCATAATCTTCAACAGCAGGATCTTTCAATGGATTTCTTAAACTTGTGTGAGGCAAGTTAGTAGTTGAGGCAAATTGTGGGTAGTTTAGTTTTAATTTTTTCATGTATTTTCACTAATTTTAAGTAGCATTAAATAGTTACTAATCTTGATAGTTGACGGAAGAGAACGCAATTTAAATCTACGTGGTTTTTCACAGTGCTCACCCACCAAAACTGTAGCATTTTTTATTTCGATTATTAAAAAGAAATGCGAACGTGCTCCCGTGGGAATGAATAAAACTCATTGTACGGGAGCAAAGTCGTTGGCACCAGTTAGTAAAAACTTAAACGGCGAACGGCAACGTCGGTAGATGTGTTGATTAAGAATTGAATTGAATGAATACTTAATTGATCACTTGGTTGGTGTTTAACTTTAATAGTATATTAATAGCATATTTTATGAGTGAGTCAATGAATATAAATGGAGCTCCTAGCTTTAGTTTTAAGATACCGTCGTTAATTATCACCATCATGTCTTACACTTTGTAAAATAGTCTTTCAAAAAGTGTACTTTGTAAGTACTAAGCTTGAATAAATATACTTTCGACTTTCGTGGAATAAATACACTGGGTGAAACCAAACTGTTTGACTTTAAGGGCGATAATTAATGATTAATGTCTGTATCGGAGGTAAGCAACGTTTTCTCCTATCGCGCTAATTTACCCGCAGCATATAAAAGCGAGTGAGACATTTTTTTTTTTGAAAAAAGTTTTATGACGAAGAATCGCGAGGACTTGGCTTGGAAAATCGTACGTGACGTTGAACTCTGACTTTCTCCCTCTAGTAGCATCATAAGTCGTCTTCAGGATACTTGATATGTCCGCTTTCTTTGATGTTTTAATGTTGACTTCGTCCGCTTAGATTGATGTTTTTGATTCCCTCGAGAACTCTTTAATTTGTAGGGATAAAAGCTTACCCTTGTACCAATTTACATCAAAATCGGTCGAACAGATGAGCCGTAAAAGCGTAGGAGACGGACTTACAGACAAACTTTCGCATTTATAATATAAGTATGGATTAGTATTTTAAGTAAATTAGGACAGGATTTAGAACTGGGTACGTTTGAGCAGATTTTAAAAACTGTTAAATTAACCTCTTATGAATTACCAATACTCTTATCTTAAATACTTCAATGGAAAGTTTTGAATGGATTCAAATTTTCACATTAATTACAGATGACAGTAGGTAGGTTTGAATAGAGGACATTACATGTACCTTTTCTTCTTTGTCTTAGTCTTAAAGGATTAATTCCTTACTCGAGGTCGGCTCTCCTTAGTCTTAGGATCAATGATGCATTTAATGTGTTCAAATATTTTTTTTTATGTAAATACTTTTAAGTTGTAATATCGCAATAGGCTCGTGACTCCTTTGCTCCGCCACAAGAAACTCCGAATGTGTCCGGTCGTGGGAATGATAGTTTTTTTATATCACAAATGCAGGGTCTATTTACACAGGAACAAATTAGCTTTTACAAACGCTTTAAATTCCGCCCTCTCTCTAAATCTGAAAAAAAAAAATTGTAAAAGAGCGGTGAAATCCACGCTTATAATTTTATTAAGTAGTAATTAGGTAATTGTTCATATTGATATTCTTTTTATTGGTACTTTTTATATCCTATAGTGGACTATAAATCTAAAAGTCAAGACTTCCACAAACCAAAATAGACTACCAATTTTTTACGTTCATGTTTTATCTTTATAGATTCACCACCCTCAAACATTGATGTAGAATTTTAGTAACTCATTCTATTTCAATTCCCTTAAAGTAGTTTATAGCATTAATTAATATAAACTAATGTATCTGACGTCAAATTAAAAGTTCTTAAAGGTATAAGCAAAATAAACGATCAAATCATTTTTCATAATATTATTCTAATTCACTTGTGTTTTAATAATAATATTGAACTCATAAATAAAGTAACAAATATACTTAAAATTAGAGGCCTATGAATAAAATCTATATTTGGTCATAATGAAAATTTATTTTTACTTAATACGAGTATATATTGTGGGTTATATTCCGCATAACTCAGCCAAATCTGTACCGATTTTGTAAATGTTCTTTTGAAAGATTATGTTGTCAGGCTAGTTCTATGTGAATTTCAGATCAGAGGAGGAGTTTGGCAGAGTTTTTTTTTAAATTGATATTTTTAAAATTAATGGCAGAGTGTTTCTTGCCAAGCCACTCACTTTAAATTTGTAAACAAAAAAATGTTGACCTTTTAAACTTTCTAATGATAACAACATTCTATTGTCTGTTACCATGAGACATGAAAGCTGTTATGTTTTAAGAGAAATAAAGCTAATTAATTAGCGGGCCCCAACGCCTTTTGTGCTAATCATGACTTAATTATTACCGTAGGCTAAGAAAAGGGCATTTCGATTTTAACAATCGTCCCAATTTTCGCATAACAATGCTGCTTAAATGTCCTGAAAATGTTCTTGTTGCTAAAACAAGTTTTTCTTCGAGTTTTTCATTAGACTTAAGTATACATACTTGTATGTATATTTATTTACTTACTTCGACGAACTCCGTGGCGCAGTGTTGAGCGCTGTTGCCTTAACGTGCGGAGTTCCCGGGTCCGATCCCCGGCAGGGTTTGGAAAATACTTTCTGAATTTTCCCTGGTTTGGCCTGGTGGGAGGCTTCGCCCGTGGCTACTTACCATCCTACCGGTAAAAGACGTGCCACCAAGCGAATTAGCGTTCCGGTACGATGCCGTGTAGAAACTGAATAAGGGTATGGGTTTAATATAACTGCCATACCCCTAACAGGTTAGCCCGCTACCATCTTCACTTACTATCAGGTGAGATCGCAGACAAGGGCTAGCTTGTAGTGGATAAAAAAAACTACCGGTTTTTACTCACAATACTAATAGTAGAATCTATTATTCCTAATAATAAAACTGTAACTGGACGATAAGCCCGCTACTATCTAAGACTGCATCTTCACTTACCATCAGGTAAGAGCTAACTTGTAGTAGATAAAAAAACGATTTCTATACAATAAATAGGGATATTTTCAAAATTTAATTCAGAGGAAGTAGGTATTAGTAGGAATATAAGTATTAATACAGAACCCAAAACAATATTTTTAAACGACTGAAAAAAGGAGTGGAATGTTTCAGGGTTCATGTATGTATGCATGTGAGTTTCTTTATACCACCATAACTACTCAATGCCTGAACAGATTTGGATGTATCGTTAGAATCCTTACACTACTCCGAGTGACACTGGCCAATTCTGTATAGCACAATCTCTAAACTAAATTCCCTAAGTCCCTTTTCGCAAGGAGTATTATAAAGGGTTAACAATATTTTTAATGCTGTCATTTTAGTTTAATTTACTTTCGAGATTGTGAATTATATAATCAGCCCAACTGTCTATAAATTTTTCAAATATATTATTTTATCAACGCAGTCATATTTCTTAATATTTTAAATCAATTATATATTTTTAAAATTTTTGTATGCCTGTATGATTCGAATGCAACTTGGCACACTTGTAACTAACTTCTGGTGTAACATATAGGATAGTTTTATAATTTAAAGTAAATTCATAAGAATGTTGAGTTAACAAATATTGATAAAGTAATGCAATAATAATGTTGAGTTATTTTAATTTTTATTAATAATATTTGTAATATAATAATTTATTTTTATTGGCACATCAAATTAATTCTCGGTAAATTTTAATGATTAGAAAATATAGATACAAGCAAGCGCGTTCCAATATAAACCTCATCATTGCTTTGCACTAAGCATGAAAAAAAAAATGTACAAGTTTGTAAAAGGTTCAGAGGAAGGTGACGACACTCGTAACATATTAGTACGAGCACAGAATAGGTAATAGTACAGTAATAGTATGGTATGAGTGTCTAACTAAGCACTCCTTTGCGCATGATAATGATGATGAATCACAATGATGTCTGATCAATGATGAATGATTTTAGGGAGTATAAAGTAACAGTGTATATTTTTGGTAAATAAATTGGGTTCTACAAATTGAGTATTGAGTATTCTAGATTCTGACCCCCGATTATGTAAGGAAATCGTAATCGTTAACGTCTGTCAAACGTATAATTCGAACTGTTTAATGAGGCCATAGATGCATGCACGTCAAAACGCATGTATGGACTCCTTAAAAAGTTCGAGTTATACTTTATGAACTGTCAAATGAATACGATTGGCTTAGACAATTGGGCCTCTGATCTAGTAAGATGAGTCGATTCCAATGTGGTCGTACACGCTCTGGTTGCAATCTACGGATCGGATCGACGAATCGAAACTAACCGCAGCTAAGTGCCCAGTACGTTAGTCCCAGTTTTAAGATTGCAAATTCGATTGATCGTATTCACAGTCAAAGTATAATGAACCAATCTTTTGTCTTAATAATTAATTATCTATGAATTCAACATTTGACAGTGCTTAAAATACTATACTTTTGTCATTTTAATACAAAATCAGACAAATGTATGACAAAAGCAACTTTAATAAGAAATTTATTGTATGCCCAGCGTTTCGATTGGAAATGTTTCGAAATTAAAAAGGGTTGTACTGAATATTACAAGAATTGGCACCTAGTACTAATATACTATTTTTATTATACTTTTTTATTTTTCCCCTGCTCTTCAAAGTACATTTCATTAAAACAAAGACGTAAGTTAAAAACGGTTAAATGAACAGTTATCACTTGATCCCACCGCCCCTTTGAATCAGGATTAAAATGACATATAACTGTGAATACATTTGCTATCACAAAGGACGTCACAACCATTGTTCCGGGCCGGATGCTTTCGATGTCTCTCAGAAATAGCTATTTCTGATGTTATTCTAGACTCGACGTGACCTGTTACTTGCGGAACCACCCTTTGTTAGTAAGGCACAGTAGGTTGTGAAGCGGCTACAGATGTGCCAACAAACAGTCCGCCGATATCTAAGTATATCTATGTTCCAACTTGACCCAACCAATACACCTAGCCAGTATTAAATTGAAATGGCTGATTTGCTACATGGACCTTTCGCTACATAGACATATTACTCATGACTTTTCACATAGTTAGACTTTTTGCTACTTAGATCTTTTGAGACAAGAACGTTGTTAATGAAACGCGTAAGAGACGCGCTTTGCACGGTGGATAAATTTGCCGGGATAGAAAGAAGCCTGTGTCCTGATTGTTGCTTGACAACGTTGAACTTCATTCTCTTGATAAATAAGTCAACTTTTAGCTTAATTGTTTAAGTGCCTTTTCCAAATATAACAGTCCAAAGAATCAGAAGAATGGTAGGATACGAAATATATCTCAACTCTTCCGAGTTGCTTAGAACCGATGGATTGACATGGTTTAACGATAACACGTCGTCTCTCCCAGCAGTTGAGTAAAATAAAGTCCAACAGAAAACCGCGGTGTAATTGAAGGACAAATCAAGAAACAAACTTTCTTATTTATAATATTAGTATGATGATGTCACTTTTTCTCAAGTTTACCAGGGTTGACATGAAAAGGATAGACATTACTGTCACGATTATATTATGTTATTATTACGCCTTATGCTGTAATAACTGTCACACTAAAGATGTATGAAAAATCAGGACCCAATTTCAGTTCCAGTTCCAGGTCGGCCTGTATATAAAAGCTATAATATTGCCATCCGATTCGTTATCCGGCCTCACATATCCTGTTATTATTTGTTAGTTGACATGCTTACGCATTTCTCTGTTATTGTTGTGAAAGTTATTTTAACGATTCTTTGAAATGACTTGAATGCATAAAAACGCTCTTTCTGCCTTTATACTGTGTTTGAATTATTATTAAATTACTCGTTTAAAGTTACTCTTTGAATTATTAAAATCCATAAATGAATATCTTATATTATAAATGAAATACATATTATTATTATGTATTATAGTCTGTCTTCTACCGATTTTGATTAAATATGGTATATAGAAAATTGTATCCCGTTGCAGGAGGAGTTTCCACAGGAATAAAAAAATAGCGTGGACCAAGTAGCGGGCATCCAGTATTATTAATATATATGCGATAGTGTGTCTGTCTATCCGCTTTTACGGCACATCCTATCAACCCATTAAAAGAATGTCGTATTAAAAAAAGTGTGTGTGTGCATTTCACACACGGCAGAAGTAAAACTAACTTGTATTCTATCTCATTCTCTCACTAAATCCTATTATGAATAATTATGTTTGTCTCTTTTTTTGACGCTTTTTCGTTTCATCGAATTTTCAAATCACAACGATTCTAAAGATGAAGTTTCACTTCAAAAAAAGAAAATCAGCAGATTTATAATGAAAAGAATTAAGTATTGAATGAAAGTGAATCTTTTACGCAAATTAATATTTTTTTAAATTAATAAGGGGCGGATTCACCCTTCTTTGAATACATTGCAATTAATCCCGAGTTAAGAACACATTAAAGTACGTATAATCCGAGCTTTATACGAGCATTTTGCTGACGTTTTATGTTTCTGTAATTTAGTAAATTACTTATGGACATGAAGGTTTAATTATATTCTATAGAAAATACATACCAATTCATACATGTGTTTTTCTGTAAGTCACCTTTTCAAGAGCTAAGCCGATCGTAATTAAATTTGGAATACAGAGTGTTTGCATCCTTAAGAGGCTATAGAATACGGATAACTAAAAAAAAGTTATTTCAAAAATTTTAAACATCTAATTCTTTGTGAGATATTTTTCTTTATCAAAGGCCAACCAACCAATCAGCACTTAGCTAACGTGGTGGACTAATAACCCTTTCATTCTGAGAGAAGAGCAGTCCTCGGTGTAGTAAGCTAGCGATGGGTTGAGATGGTGAAACCCATCTATGCGACATTAATTAAGCTGTTTATATAGCGGACTTGCCCGCGACTTCGTCCGCGTGAAATAAGGATTTTAAATTCCCACGGGAACTCCCTAATTTTTTGGGATAATATATAATAGCCTATGACACTTACATATTATAATGTGGCTTTCTACTGGTACCAGAATTTTTAAAATCGGTTCAGTAGATCCAGAGATTACCCCCTACAACGTCACAAACTCACAAACTTTACCTCTTTATAATATTAGTATGGCTATCACTTACTAATATCATTACTGTGAATGTGTGTTTGTTTTTTGGATCGACGTGATTTTTTGCATGAGTATATTTGAGGACCTGGACATAGGCTACTTTTTATCCCGGAAAATTAAGGAGTTTCCGTGGGAATTTAAAAAAAGTCCATGCTGACGAAGTCGCGGGCATCAGCTACATAATAGTTTAATTAAAATTTTGTTTCTTTGTACTTTGCTTAAAACCAAGTATACCAAGTAACATAAAACCTAGATGTGGTTTATGTGTTGCATCAAACAATAAGGTCATGCCATGGATACTAAATTATCCCGCATTCAGTTTATATTGGTCCAGGACAAATATTCAGGACATGCAAGAGTTAGACCATAAAATATTGACCCAAAAGTAATAAACACAGTTTTATAGTACCTAGTAGTACGTCAGCTAATAAAGTTTTCAGTTTTATGAATACGTAAAGTAGTACATTAATTTGTTATAGATTTGAAAATGGCCAAATATTTTTGATGCATAAATACATAAATAATATAAATAATATAATAAATAATAAATGCATTTTTTTTTTTTTTCTTGACTATCAGGATTCTGTGATGATCAATTATTAATAATGTGATTTCTGTGCCTTTTTTATGTAATTTTTTTTTATTGTTTCCCGCAATAAACGTTTTGAATCTAACGAATGAATAGTCACAATATAGTGCCATAGTGTAATTTAAATAAATCACAATCACTGTCAGTTCGGAAAACCAAATAAACCATGAAATATTTGAAATAAAACCCACTACACGTCGTGTTAAAAATCATCATCATCGTTTCAACCTATTGCCTGTTCATTACTGAGCACGAGTCTCCTCACAGACTGAGAAGTGTTTGACTGTAGTCCACCACGCTGGCCAAGTGCGGAGTGGCAGACTTTACATACCTTTGAGAACGTTATGAAGAACTCTCAAACATGCAGATTTCCTCACGATAGTTTTGTTCACCGTTATAGCAATTTAATAAATATTTTGAAATTTTATCTAATACCTTTAAGCGATCAATTCTTGTATATATATAAATAAATATATAATCTGAATCTCGGAAACAACTAAAACGATTTTCATGAAATTTAGTATGCAGGAGGTTTCGGGGGCGATAAATCGATCTAGCTAGGATTTATTTTTAGAAATTAATGTCGTCTTATCCGTATTTTCAGTGAAAACCGCTACAATATCATTAGATTACAAAGGTAAATTTCGCCGTCATCTACAAGGTTATAATAGCTCACAAGGGAAATAAATTACCCGTTCAAATTTTTTTATTATTATGCAGTCGGTTAAGATCGAAAAATATTATTCATATTTCTTCAGTATGTAATTTGTATTTAAATATAATTTCCAAAAAACACGATTTACCAAAAAAAAATACCGAGTACAGCTCGGTCACCCAGGTACTATTTTTTAAATTTAGAAAAGTCAGACTTTCGGGCCCGGGAATCGAACTCACGTCTCCCGTCTAGGAGGCTACCTTAACCACTAGGAAATCCTATATCAGATATCATAAGAACACATACTGATTCCAATACTAAAAATTACGTGCAAATAATATTTTAGGATCCCATTGTATGTGCACCGATTGTATCAGATTGTATCACGGTTTTATATAGAGGATCTCCCAAAAGTCGTAATATCCACGTCCCCTGATGACGTTTCATGTTGAATAACGATTTTATAATATCGATTAAAGTAAAATTGCGTCGAAATTTGATGACTAACAAACTAAGCACACGTTTTGACGTTTGTAAAGTTCCTGATTTGACTAGTATAGGTACCCAATTAAAAGGAAAACAGAACTGACTGATCTGTCGACGCTAAGCTCAAACTACCTATTAATTGGATCATGCTGAAAAATTTGGCACACAGTACAGATATACGGTTCTTTTCTAATACGGTACAGCTCTCTTCATTCACGAGTTGCCATAAAAGGCCATCTGAAGGCCATCATCATCCATTTCGAAGCATAGTTAAAAACTTCCGAATAACCATTATAAAGCTCCTAACGCCGATCAAAAGCTTTCCCAGGGAACTTTGATAACTTCAACCGTTTCCCGTAACCAAGCAATAGTTATAACAAGTTTGCTTCATTAATTTATCAAATTCAACTTATGATGACCTACGACTAGCTCCGAAGTTAATTTTGACGACCTCCCTGGCGGTTAAAGCTGTGGTCTTTAAAGTGGGTGAAATTTAATTTCTGGCAATTTGGGAATTCATTTTATCACTTAATTATTTATTATACTATAATATTATGAATGCAAAAGTGTGTCTGTCCGTCTATCTGTCTGTCTGCAACGCTATTAAGGCCCAACTTTTTTCAACTGATTATGATGAAATGTGGTACAGAGAAAGATTGCATACCGAGGGAGGACATAGACTGTTGTCTATGTCTAAAATCACGGACTTACACGGAGATAAAAATTAATTCACGCGGACGAAGTCATGGGATCATCAGTCTAGTAGGTGTATATTTTGGTCTGGTGGGTAGATTTGGCTGTACTTAATACACGATTAGCAAAGCTATAATTTGAAGCGATTTATTGGAACGAGCATCTTTGAAACTTTTAGAAGGTATCGGTTTAAAAACAAATAAGAGAAACATTTGACCCAAGTCCGCTTCCACATCAGCACTAATCACTAGGTTGTGATAGCTACTTTGTCTATCTCCATAAATAATAACACACTGTGGGGCAGAGCAGCTGATATCTTAACGAAATTTATTTTGCAACGCTATAATCACTCAA
The DNA here is from genome assembly GCA_964035005.1 of Erebia palarica. Taxonomy (NCBI): domain Eukaryota; kingdom Metazoa; phylum Arthropoda; class Insecta; order Lepidoptera; family Nymphalidae; genus Erebia; species Erebia palarica. Next base: position 18,192,079 of record OZ035995.1, read on the forward strand.
GTTTACCCATGACTAAATTGGGTATTTGATTAGTAGTCAAGTAAATTATTTTTTAGTGATTACTAAATAGACAATCTCCCAAGAGTAAAAATACAAGAGTAAAAAAAGTAAGTAAGCAAGAGTAAAAGTAAGTAAGTAAGAGTAAAAGTAAAAGTAAGAGTAAAACCATTTTAAACTGTCGATTCTTTAATCTAAAAAGCGGGTCGTACTTTGATGACGTCTAAATTCAGAAATTCTTATAAAATCCCACACTAATCATGCGTTTTGACGTTTGAAAAAAGTTGCTGATTTGACTAGTAAACAAATACCTTTTTTATTAAAGAAAATCCGTAAATTTGGTTGCTGATTCTTTTGTAGAGCATTTCGAACCATTGGTTATTTCACTTGACGATTCGAAGGCATGTTGTAAAAGTTTATCTGAATGATGTTGAAAGGTTATGGTTGAAAACGAAACAGATCCGACTATACTATGTAACATCCCTAACAAGTATCTTAATTATAATGTACCATGTTCTGGCCAAGTTCTAGGCAATGAATGATCAGGGGACATACTACCGTCGCTCAGAGTAGTACTAAAATTCCAGTTTTATATTATGATGTATAACGTCTTTCAAACAAGGATTATAATTCTAAAACAAGAGCGTCAACAATATTAAAATAATAATGCTTGCAGCGATCGTAGATGGCCCCGTGTACTTATAATGCAAACATGGAAGCATCGAAATGGCTTCGTGAGTTCTAGATACGAGTAACTGCCACAGGAAAGTAAAGAATTTTGTAAATTCTTACAGCTGTCTTAAAGCTGTGCAGTCACACAGCTCACAAACTGCACAACTGCACAGCAACTGTTTCTAATCCTGAAATAAAATTCGGTCATAAATTTCTGTCATTTTTGCGACATTATGAAGTATACGGTTTATTACCTTCTAGAAAATGGGTGGCTATATATATAATGCACCGTCCCGAGTATGGGTATTTGACAAGTAAAATCAGCAACTTTTTTCAAAAGTCAAAACGGGAACTTAGTACTTGAACTAAATTTTTCGAGATAGAAAAGTAGCCTACGTCAGACTCCAACTATACCCGAAAAAATCACGTCGATACGTTGATTTGTTGCGTCGTGATTGAAGGATAAACGAACACACAAACACTCTTTCGCATTTATTATACTAGTAACTAGTAAAATCAAGTAAAATCAGCAACTTTTTTCAAAAGTCAAAACGGGAACTTAGTACTTGAACTATAGTCCCACCAACTTACCCGGCCCGGTGGCCAAAATTAGAATATTTTTTTATGTCTGATTAGTTTTTGTTTTAATTTTATATTTAATATACACTAACATTCATATAACAACGCTGTCACCGGGTCAGATAAGTTTGTGGGACTGTACATTGAAACACAAGTTAACAGAATGTTTCTCATCTAAATGAAAATAATATGAATACTAAATATTCGTCGCGTCACCGGCTCCACAGAGTCTGTAGTGGCGAAGGACGGCCGTCTGTTGTTGAAGTTTATAGTTAGCAGGAACATTTTGGTTAGTTAAGCAATATGGCAGTTAATTCAATTGTTCCCTACATTGTATGTACTCACTATGTACGTAACATTAGGTCTAATCTATATATATAAAAGCGAATGGTGATTCATCACGATATCTCAGGAACTATAAAGCATACAGACTTCAAATTTGGAAGATAGGTTCCTTCTATGGTGTAGACGACCGTTAAGAAACGGTTTTGAGAAAATTCACCCCTAAGGGGTTGAAACGGAGGTTGGAAGTTTTTGGAAATAAGTTATAAATAATAAAAACCCATATAAGCAATTATACGAAAATTTACTCTAAAGGGTGTGAAATTGGGGTTGGAAGCTAGCATGTAGGTTATAATTTTTTAAAATAGGCATTAAGGTACTTAAGTAACTTATTAATTTACGCTATATGTACCTAGGCTTTTTGCAGCGGGAAAATCTCATAGGAAATCAGAAATTATACGCGTATATAGAACACAAAAATTGTTTCTACCTATGTCCGTTATAGACTTTGAAACCATCAATGCGAAGATGGTTTCTTTTTTTTTAATTAGCGTAGTACCACACGTCGGGTATCCGCTAGAATACCTAAATATAATATATAAGGAAAAGATGACTGATTGCAGGACTGATCTATTATCGCATAGCTCTATCCATTACTTAGCTGGATCAGACTGTATACTATAGACAAACAGCAAAATTGCACTTAGATACGGTAGGCATCTGCTATGAAAGCATTTTTTAAAATTCAACCCCTAAGGGGATAAAAAAGGGGTTTGAAATTTACATGAAAATCGAACTTAATGTGAGCGAACCCGCATGCAAAAGCTAGTATAAATAATATCTTTTAAAATTATAATATAGCTGTTAGTATAGGAAGTAGGTGTTTCACCCCCGTGCCTCGGAGATAACGTTAAGCCGTCGGTCCCTGTGATTATCACTAACATGATTATAGTCGTCAAAGCCCGCCAACCCGCATTGGAGCAGCGTGGTGGGTCTAAGTCGTGGCCATGGCTAATTACCACCCTACCGGCAAAGATGTGCCGCCAAGCGATTTTGCGCTCCGGTACGATGCTGTGTAGAAACCGAATAAGAGTATGGGTGCCGTGCCCGTAACAGGTTAGCCCGTTATCTTCTTAAACTACACCATCACTTGCCATCAGGTGAGATCGTAGACAAGGGCTAACTTGTAGAGTGTAAAAAAAAGAACACAGCTTATGTGATAATAAAGATTGCTCTTATTTGCAAACCGTTTAACGTCGTTTTCCAACTTGACCGCCGTCGGCGCCAAAGCGACTGCTAGGATGACCTTTTCCCTACTGACCTTTACATAATAGTAGGCAGCTACCGACATATTTAGGAAACATTTCTGATAGCTTTAGCTAAGCTTTATGGAACTAAACCAAATACAGTCATCTCAAAGGCCTAGACAAATATAATATCTGTATTTTAGTTTCCACCCCTATGTTGTCGACGTTCCATCCACACGTACAAAACGCTTTAATATAATGATAAATAATAACAATAAATCGTTTATTTGCTGGAAACATTGTACAATTAAGATGACACATCTTAATTGTACAGACCAAACTTGACCAAACATGTTTCGTCATTACTGACATGCAAATTTAAACATGAGTTGAAATTAGGCCGCATCATCACTTCCCATCAGGTGTAATTGTGGTCAAGCGCAAGCCAATGATTAATCATACTTAATATTATAACTGCGAAAGTGTGTTTGTTTGTTGGTTTATTTGTTTGTTAGTTTGTCCTTCAATCACGCTGCAACGGAGCAACGGATCAACGTGAATTTTTGCATGGGTATAGTTGAGGACCTGGAGAGTGACATAGGATGCTTTTTATCCTGGAAAATTGAGAAGATTTTGTGGGAATTTGAAAAAAAATTATACCAAAAAATAAATATTAAAAAAATCCCACTAGTTGAACCAACCCGGCTCAGCTATTATTACTTCAAACTTTAGAAAACTATGTTTAACTAAGCAAGGAAATTCTGTTTGTAACTTTCTGTACATCTATTTATTTTGTCAAAGAGCAAAAACAAACTAAGGATCAGCCAGGTTAAAACGTCAGGAATGTCCGCGTTGGAAAGGAACGACGTTTTGTCTTGTCACGCTCATGTGTGTTTTGATCGCCAGATATATTTTTTCTGTCCTTATTTTGAAATAGAACCGCAGACCTCTAGGTTAAGTTCCCCTGCAAGGATTCCCCTGCGCTGCCTGCTATGATTATGATGATTATGATTTAGGAATTTCCACACGCCACGGTCTTGCCACCTGAATCCAGCAGAACCCCCAACTTACCAGATATCATCGATTCACTTAGTGGGGGGTCTGCTAACGCTACGTTTTCCAGTGCAGGGTCGTCATTCCTGCACCTTGGAACCTCCACGTCTGTCAGTTCTGCGAAATGTGTTGAACCCATTGCGACTTAAACTTCGAGGCTTATCGAGCTACGTTGATAAAGTTAATTTGGTGTTGAATACATTGTCAAATGACTTTCTCTTCCAGAATCTTCTAGGAGCCATGAAGAACAACAGAAGCATGATGGCGGTGGTCTTCCTCTGCGTGATCGCAGGCGTGATTCCCAACCCCGTCAGGCGATCTCCAGACCTAGAAGCCAGACGTAGGAGTTCCATCGACAGAAGTATGATAAGGTGCTGTTTCTTATTTATACGCCTTTCTACATTTGTTTGTTTTTGATTGTTGGACATAGACCTACAAATACGCACGCCAATCTGCCCTGTATCGGGCTGCTTTTCCCAGGTTTCGTTTTGCGGTACATGGGACTATATCATAATATAGCGAGGAGGAATAGAGATTAGTCCAACTGATTTAGAGTACACTTGAGTGCACTTTAAGACGTATGTGCTAATAGAGTTTTAAACAAAATTAAATATTCTTCCAATATTTCTCAGGTTTGGAAGATCCTACCCACCAGAACCGTCAGCAGCCGACCTCCGAGAGGCAATCCAACGCCCAACACGCAAAGGAAACAACTTCCTCCGCTTCGGAAGATCCCAGCCCATGACCTTTACAACCGACGACCTCATATCTTTACTTCGAACCTACGAAGACGAGTACGACGTTCCTGCTTCGAAAAGAGTATCGAATTTTGTAAGACTGGGAAGAGATCCTAAATTCATCAGACTTGGAAGATCTACTGATGAAGATAAACTTGGTTATGAACAAACTTCAGATTTAGTGGTCAGCGGATATCCTCAAAGGAAACATAGAGCTAGAGATCACTTCATAAGACTTGGTAGAGACAACGAGGAACTCAATGATGATGAAGCCACAGAAGAGAGGAAGAAACGATCTACCGATTGTCACGATTGCTAAGTTTTAGTACCGAAAAGAACCGACGTTGAATAGGTTTCAGTGCCAAGGATTTAGTGCCATATTTATTGAATTGAGAACAAAGTTAGTTTAGGTTATGTAGCGTATTTAATTGTTGTTCCTATTTATTTCATTGTTTAGGTAATTACTTACTCTGCTTTAATAATGAATAATGTGTCATGGAATTTTGACATGTTACAGTTACAAGCCCTAGTTTACATTAAAGAATAAGGTTGTCATACTACTTTTCGAACTTATTCGTCAAGCTTATTAAATAGACGTCTCTCTCCCGGGTTATTAGTTGTGCTGTCATTTTGTTCACTTGTTTTGTATAGTTACTCCTGTAACAATAATAACACTTCACTAAAAGATAGCAAAAAAAACAAATCAGTTAAAAAATCTACAGAAACTAATACGTCGTGTTTTAGACCTTGGTGTTAATGGGGTGATGGTAAATAGTGTAGAACCTAATAAGGTTTTATTTTTGGTACTAAGTCATGATATGTATGAGTTTAGTTTTCGTATAAATACTTATTGCCGTTATATGGCCGAAATAACACTTGTAAGTTTCACTTACGTAAGTGGCTTACATGAAAAGCTTGAGTGAGCCTAGTCTAGTTACTTACAAGTGTATAATTGTGGCCGAAATATGTGAACAAATTTTACCTTTTGATCTTACTGGGATAATTGTAATTCACGTTATACCGAGCATTGCCCGGGCTGCGCAGAAGCTGGGGAACTATTAATAGTTTTCTGCACGGACGTGGCACTGTATGAGTGAATAACATGAATTAGTTAATACTTAACCTTAGTTGATTTACGATATTTCTTTACGCGTTCGGCCCATAGACGTTCTAACGTAAATTCATCTTTATGTTTATCATAATCGTTGTTTTTAGCCGATTGTTTGTTAAATATGTAATCGTTCGTCAATTAACTTAAATGTTTTTTAGTTGTATTTTAATAATTCTAGGTTTCGTCTTGTTTTTTTTTAGGAAATATTATAATTGTTAACATTCTTTCTGATAAATAGAACTACATTCCAAAAATTATAAAGATAAAAGAAAATGTTGTATCCATGGATGTTTATATTATATACGATAAATATTATGTGTAATAATTATAAGAAGTTTTTAAATAAATTTATAATTAATGAAAGTTGATGTTTCTTGATATCTATTTAAAATAGAGTTAAAGCAACAATACGCTTCAATATTTAACATTGTATTGTATCTCTTTTTCCTTTACTATATAATGTTTTCATAATAATATAAAACCATTGAGATATTTTAGTATCTACCTAATAGAGGTCGTTGTATAACAATTGAAATTAATCGGAGAGTAAGACTTGAATTAAATTCTGATATATAATAATATATAACTGTCATTAAATTAAAATTTTCACAAACTTGATAATTATATTATAACATCCTTCGTATACCGTCAATTAATTTGTCAATCACGTTAATCTTTTTTAAACCTTTTATAAAAAAATCTATTCAAATCAATATTCAACAAAAGTAATTTTGTGTATGTCTCGGTATTTTATATTACTGAAAAAACCTTTAAATTACAATTATTGTGTGTATATGTCACCGTAAAATTGCAAAACTCGTTAGATTGTAATATAACTAACGAGTTTGTAAACTGTCGACAGATTTTACACCGTTCAATGTTCTGAGTGTCAATTTTTGAAATATTCATTGTATTTACGTTTACTTGTCTCTTTCTTGTAGGTTAAGTTAGGGTTCGACATAAATAAACACTTTTATGTCGGTTTTATCGGGTTAGTTACCTAAAAACCTAACAGATTACAATCTACCGAAAAATAATGCGTTAAATTGCAATCTGTCGACAGTTTACAATCTCGCTAGTTAGTTTGCAAAAATTGCAAAATAAGATAAAAATAGTTGCATAATTTGGGGAATATTTGAAAATAATATAATAAATTAAATAATATAATATATAATAAATAATCACATACGTTTGTCAAAAGGCTAATTCGAACTGTTTAACTAGTTCATAGATTCTTACAAATTTATAAGCATGCATGAACTCCTTACACGCTTTTTAGACAATCAGGCCTCTGATTGAAGTTAATTTATTTAGTATATAGGTATAACAACACCTGTGAATAATGAAGACAACTGCTATATTTCCAAAAGTTATTAGACATACATTTTGTCTGCCATATCCAACAACGGCTATATGAAGCTTACTCTAGAGTCTAACATGGGAGTTGCTCGTCACGGTCTAGCATGAACTAGTTTATGAGTACACTAGCTGATGCTCCCTACTTCGTGGAATATTTTTTTATTCCCGCAGGAACTCCTTTATTTTCCATGATAAAAAGTAGCCTATGTCACTCTCCAGGTACTCTTCGCTACCCGTGCCAAAAAATCATGTCGATTAGTTGCTCTGTTGCGGCGTGATTGATGGACAAACCATCAAAGAAACAAACACACTTTCGCATTTATAATACCAGTATGATGTTTCATAGGAGTTCCTTGCCTGTCTTGGATACGGGTCGATTTATGCACGCACTATATAGCCGTTATATTAACCTCAAGCTTAAGAAATTACAGGGCCGTACCGCCAATGCTTAAAGCAATATAACACAAACTGACAGTTTCATATCACGTACCTTGACGTTCCTAAAATAAGGATTATAATTCTAATACACGAAAGGTACAATAATGAAACAATATGGCTATAAGTGTTGGCAGTATCAAGAATGGCTCCAGGATTTCGATAATGAAACTTTAAAAATTCAATGTAAGTATCCGATTTTGTAAGGCTGGGCTACAAAATCGTATACAATAAATAACTATAGTTTTACGTGTAACTGGAACTTTACAGTAAATAGTAGATTTAAGTAAAAAAAAATAACCCGTGTTAAAAATCTATGTCATAAATTAAAAGTGTAAAATAAAAGGCAATGGTGTATATTAAAGATATTATATTTTCCTGGTTTAGTTTGTTTTGGAAATAAACTCGTGTTACATCAATACCAATTTTTTTTCTTCTAAATCACCTCTCCCTTTGACAACCGTTGAACTTCGATTAAACTTATATGTTTATAATAGAATATTTATTCTAATGTATATGTCACCGTAAGGTTGTAAAAACCGTCAGATTATAATCTAACTCACGAAAATGCAAACTGTCGAAAGATTACAATTTAACGGTAGATTGTTATATGCTAGGTATATTAACCCGATAAAACCTAAGTGCCCGATCTGATTATTTACGTCGAACCCTAACCTAACCTACAAGAAACAGACAAGAAACCGTAAATATAATGAATATTTCAAAAATTTACACTCAGAACATTGAACGGTTCACAATCTTTCGACAGTTTACAATTTCGCGATTTAGATTATAACGGTTTTTACAGTCTTACGATGACATATACAAACTTATCTGACCCGGTGTCAACGTCGCTAGAGTGTACATAAAAAATAAAATAAAAACAAAAACTAATGAGGCATAAAAATTAGTTACAATTTTGGCCATCGGGTCAGATAAGTTTGACGGACTATAAACAGAGATTTTATGAACAGTTCAGCGGAATTACACAACGGGTATAAGATTACCTATTGGCTATTATCAATACCGGTCCGAGTATTTCTTAGAGTATTTATTTTTAATCCTGGATACTAATGTTATGCGAAAGCGTATCTGTCTGTCTGCCTGCTACGCTCTAACGGCCCATCATGTCCATTAATTGTGGTGAAATTTTGTACAGATAGGTATGTTGTACGATGCATCCGAGGGAAAGACATTTTACCGGAAAATTAAGGAGTTCCTAAGGGATTTTTCAAAAGCCTAAATCCACGCGTACTAAGTTACGGACATCATCTAGATTCCAGTCCATACCAAATAATAAATACAAATATTATAAATGCGAAAGTCACTATTTTTTTAGTCTGCTATGCTTTCACGGCCCATCTGTTTGATGAAATTAGGTACAGGGATAAGGTGTGTCCCGGGGAAGGATTTTTATTTAACTTTTTATCCCGGAAAATTACCCGCGGGAATCAAACAACCTTAATCCACTCGGATAAAGTCGCGGGCATCATTTAGTATCAATATAAAAGCCCCGTTGCTGCAGAAAGGCTTACAGATTCACAAAGACAAATTAATTGGTCACTTGGAGTCACTTGCCGCCATAAGTGTCAACTTACACGGCAATTAGATATTAATTTACGCCCGTTGTGGAAGAATTAGAGGCTGAGATGGTACTTACCAATCTTACTATTATAAGTGCGAAAGTTTGGATGGATGTATGGATGTATGGATGTTTGTTACTCAATCACGCCCCAACGGCTGAACGGATCTGGCTGAAATTTCGCACAGAGATAGATTGTAGTCTGGAATAGCACATAGCCCCTTACTTTTTATCCCGGAAAATTAAAGAGTTCCCGCGGAAACCAGAAAACCTCAAACCACACAGACAGAGTCGCGGGCATTCGCTAGTAAGTAATATTAAGTAATATCACAGAATTCTAGAAATATCTTTACTTAAATAATAATGTTAGCGTTATTACTTGTTGTCATTGTATCTCATGAAACAGGTAGTATAATAATATCTATCAATTTTACTCGTTTCATGTCATTCGATTTAATCTGATACGGACGCCATATTGAAAATAGTTAATATAAATACGAGTGTTTGAAGGATGGTAAGTCAGTCTCCTGTAGGCAGGCTCAGCGATTATTGAATACTTTTGTGCTTAGAGCAATTTGGTTTAGAGCTTAACGATAGCAAACGTGGCCGGATCAAATGAATATTGTATTTGTATACGACTGCCTGAAAAAAGGAGTATATTGTTTTCAGGGTTCATGGATGTATGTATGTATGTATGTATATATATATGTATGTATGTATGTATGTGAGTTTGTATATTCCACCATAACTTCTATACGCGTGAACCGATTTTGATAAGTGAGGTATCGTTAGAATCCCTAGCTTATTCCGGTTCCAGTACATAGGCTAGTAAAGTTTTTAGAAAAATTGATGGGGTGACCATGGCCCCGCATTAAAGACCAAAATTGAAAAAAAATATTTGAAAATAAGATTAACTATATAATCATCATCTAGAAAATGAGGAGTAGATTCCAAAAATATATAACACTATAGTTCAATATTTAGTGATTCACAAAAAAATATCATTTAATAAAAAATGTGAATAAGATTCCAAAGGCTATATATGCAAATCTTATGGAGGTAAACTCCAAAAATAATATGGCAGGGCAGTCGTATTTTTTAATTCGTTAAATTAATTTTTAGCTAACTTTTATCTAATTACATTAAATCTCTCGTTGAACCTCTACTCGTTTAACCATTTATTCGTGCTAGATCTAAATGAGAGTCCAAATATATTAAAAGTGTTTCAATAATACCTAATTCTGGATTCTCGCTTACAATAAATGCGAAAGTTGGGATGGATGGATCGATCGATGTTTGTTACTCAAACACGCCAGAAAGGCTGAACGGATCTGCATGAAATTTGGCACAGAGATAGATTCTTTCACAGTGTTGGCGATATACTTTTTTTTTAGTTACCTAGACATTTACCCATGTAAACTGACTTATTGAAAAAACTATACCCTAAATGTATTAGTATTTAAAATTAACTGTAGGTATATTTTGAGCAGTAACTGCTAATTTTGCACGCCAATTTATTTGGCAAGGTGTGTTAGCATATTATAGGTTATTCATTCTCCATCTTGTCATACTCACATTTAGCTAATTAAATAACAATTTCAATTAGTGCTACTGAAAGGTACTATTATGTACTAGATGATGCCCGCGACTTCGTTTGCGTCGACTTGATTGAGTAAAAAACATCCATCCATCCATCCTAACTTTATAATATTAGTATACATAAGCCCAGTTGCATGACCTACTTCCGCTCCTACCTTCTTACTGAAATAACACATAGGCTATTTTTTATCCCGGAAAATTAAAGAGTTCCTGAGGAAACCAAAAACCTAGTATTTTGTTTTAGTGTTATCTACGAGAAAACCAATTTCGCAAAAAGTTTTTCAGTAATAGAGCTAGTATGCGTCACTATGTTTAAAATAAAATGTAAAATTTCAAAGTAAGCATGTGCATTAAAACTGACTAAGCAAGCTATCAAAATAAATAGTATAAGTAAATAACTCAGCATAAAGCTGCAATGTAGCTGTAAAAGATGACTCGACGACATCGTGCTAGATAAATATCTGTAATCCTACACAGGCTAGCGGAGATCATAAGTTAACTTGATAAAAATCTGGATTTCCTTCTACAAACTGCGTTAATAATTTTGTTGCATTGGTCTTATTTACAAAAAAAAAAAAAATTCGCTGTACTCTCTTCAAGTATCTATGCAGACAGTAGGCAAAAAAAATCTCAACATTTTTTTTAAATTTATCTGAAGCTTTAAAACTCGTAGAGCACAAGTTCAGTATCAGTACAGAGCTAGTGTATTTTTTAATTAATCCTTTGTATGGATCTTAGAATAAGCATGTGCGTTAAGCAGGCTAAGATAATAAATAGAAGTTAATAACTCAGCAATCATGAAGCTGCAATGTGGCTGTAAGAGATGACACGACGACATCTGGATAGATATCTAATCAGTTGCTAGATAAATATCTATAATATCATACACAGGCTAGTGGGGATAAATAAACTTGACAAAAATGTGGATTTTCTTCTACAAACGCATTTGTTGCATTGTTCTTATTTTAAAAAAATAACTTTTCACCTTGCTCTCTAGACATTGACATACACAGGGCTTGAAGCTAGGGTAGGCATTAGTCAGTCAGTCAGTATTTACTGACGGTTATAATGAAAAAATAGCAATGATCTATTTCCATTACGGTAAGCAGTGCTTTTATGCCTCTATGAACTGCACGCCACTGTCTCTAGACACTATTTAGCTCTGTATTTAAGTACACAGTAGTCGATCGACAACCCAACGCTCGTCAGACAACTCGTTTTTTTTAAATCAGAGGCCTTAAAAAATTGTTAGAGCAAAAATTGTTTAGTATCAGTAAAGATGTAGTAGTATTTTTTAATTAACCCTTTATGGATCTTAGGCCGGCCATACATGGACTGCTCGAGCAGTTAGCCAGTGATCAACATACACGAATCGCTCAAGCAGTCATAGTCAACAGCTTGAAGCTACCATTGAAAACTGCTGGCAACCGACTTCTCGAGCGGTTCCATGTATGTATGCGAAACAATGCCAGTTTCAATGTCTGTTGAGCCACATGAAACTAATCAATCTAAGACGAATATGTCATGCAGCGGGTAGAAAAGCGGGTGCGGGTAGATGGTTTTCTACGCGCTGAATGACGTAGCAGCACTCGTTTCAATCCTGTCAGAGTATCTTTGTTTATTTCATACTTTTTGATTGACATTTTACCCATCAACTAAACTGAAAGATATGATATTTGTAAACAACAACCTAGCAACTAAAATAAATAAGAAATACTATTTTTATAAAACTCGCACTTTTAATGCAGATTTTATGAAAAAAAGTGTGTGCGCCACGGGATGAAACACGATTTCAGATCGTCTTTCACCACTAAGCACATAATATACTATTAAAACACAATAACACAATTTAAAATACAGACGCAACAGTAGGTGTTTCCATACAAATAAATTAAGTACAATATAATAGTAATAATTAAAATTATAATTATAATTGAATATTGAAAAAAAAACGTTTAAATTCCTAATGCTTAATTTAGATTAACTGAAAATATTTTTTTTGCACGCCAAGCTTGGCAGAATATGTTGAACTGTTTTTATTTTAACACCTATGTAATAATGTGTTGCATGTACCATATTCTTGCAAAATAAAAATGATTATGATTATGATTATGAAATATGCAAATTAAATCAAAATGTTTTAAATAAAACCTCAGATAAATAAAAGCAAGTATTACAATTACAATGTGCACGATCAGAGTCCGAATCAAGAATGCGGTCGCGTGTCAACACCAGTTGCGTTGTCGCCACAGAGTACATCATATATGTTGTCGCTACGCCGCCATCTTCTTTCCTCCGTGGAGGGGCGCGCGGTGTTGCTAACAAATTTCAATTAAAAAGCTTTTTTTAACTTTTAAAACTTTTATTCTTCTGGATATGATATTTGTTGAATATAATATGAGCATAATAGACAATCATTAGCAGTTATAATATTATATTAGTAACTATTTAGCTGTCACAAGAGTCTTAAAAGCCTTATCAATACTTAATTGTAGGAAAGAGTTCTTAAGAATTTACTTTTTAATAACTTCTTTTCTTTTTTGTGGACAGTGTCACTATTATAAATACTAGTCAAAGGAACTATTTTCGTTTTTCTTCATCATTATCATAATATAGAAATTAGGATTTTTTTTCATATGTTATTATCTGCTAACATAGATAGTTGGTTATGTACCTATTTCGCCTTTAATTCAACCCACACTTCATTTGTTATCGACTACGTATTGTATACATTCCATTTTATTTTGCTAATTATTTCTATTTTTGGGTCTTCGAGTTTAAGGTCTTTCAATAGGTATATTTTAGCATCAGAATATACCTACCTATTTAGGTAGTTATTTCACACTTGAGGTACAGAATAGTTAATAGCACATCTTGAGGTCATTTTCCATTTAAGTAGGCACCCTTATTCAGTTGTCATCTTTTGATCTTCAAATACTTTAGCATTTCATTCGGTAGATCAATCTCTCCTGTCCACTATTTGTCACAACACGGGTCAATTCACAGAGTCCGATTGATGGCTCTTTCATATCGTAATGGTGCTTTTAGTCGTGCTACAACCACATCACAATCTTATAAACTGCACCAGCCACAAGACTGTTTGAAAATGCATTGTTATAAGGGTAAGTTCAACCGCCTGTTTTCCCTCTTTCGTCTTAGACCATCACTTATCGAGATGAGATTGCAGTAAGGGGCAAATTTCTCACGAAATAAAAAAAAATTATGGACAGGTTACTGTCAGATGCAGCCAATGATAGTTCTTAGTTCTTTATATTATAAGCTGCAGTAAATTTTTCTAATCTCAAACGCTATTTTATTCACATGAACTTTTCAATAAATTTTGAATCGTAAAATGAATTTAGCACTGATTCGAAATGCTATTCCTACCGAGAAGAACCAACAAAAAATTCAGCGATTGCTCAGACACGATCATTAGTATTTTTTTGGTTGCTGCCTGGCGATGTACTATTTTTAACTATGATAATGCAACTGTTATGGTAAGTGATGTTGCACTCTTCTTTGTGTATAAATAGTAAGCAAACGAGCAAGCGGAGCGATTTCCACCATCTATGAACATGTGCTTCACCAGAGAACTTTGAACCACCCTTTGAATAATCACAAATGTTCGAAGATGTATCTTGCGGGCTAACCTGAATATGATATGCCTCATCTTTTTCTACTTGACAGCGCTACGCAACACAAAATTTTGGCGGGTGGTGTATTTGAAATGTGGTCTGTCTAAATTGATACTTAGAAATATATACCTTTTTGTACTCGAAGAACACCTACGTTCACACCTACGTTCTAGCGAGTTGTGTTGCAACTATTCCCGTACATACTAATGCGAGTTACTTAGAGATTCGTTGTATTCTTTTATAGTAGCAATTGTAATATATTTATGTTTAATCCTTGTATTCATTATTTTGTATTACTTGCAGAATAAAGCGGTAGGTTTAAAGGGTTTGGTAGTAGTACGGTCGTTATGTTTGCCATGTCACGCCCTTGAGGAGTAAAAGGGGTAGCTATTCTAACTAACCCTTCTAGGATTACTCCTAGCATCCTAAACCACATCATCACATTGGCACCACGTGATAGTTAATATTATATTGTCAATGGCTAACTTATCATCGAATAAGAAGCAGTACAACTTTATCTATTTCTGATGCGAACCGCTAGGGTGTGGAACACCCTGCCAGCGCATGTTTTTCCTGACACATGTAACTTAGGTACATTCAAGGCAAGAGTGAATAGGCATCTCCAAGGCAGGCGCTTTCCAACCTAGACCTCATAATTGCTTTGCACTAAGCATGATTTTCGTCAAGCGAAAGCATATCTTACAATAGAAAAAGTAAGTATTTTCCTAGGTCCATTGGTATTAATTAAAAATCTGTCTCGGAATACTTTTTTTGAAAAAATTCAGAGACCAATTTTTTGATGATTCGTCTTTTCGATTTAGTTTATATAAAATGTAGCCTTTGTCATCCGAACCATAAAAACAAATCAATTGACACCTCATTCATCAAAATCGGCTCAGTAGTGTAGGTGACACGGTGGGACACACCTACCATACCTATATACAAACATAAATACACAGACTGCTAAAATCATAACCCTTCCTTTTTTTGCCATAGTCGGGTAAAAAAATGACGCCATCGAGTCTGAATTGTGGTTAGTAAATATGTTGTCCATTAGTCTAAATAAATCAATGTAGAAGTGAACAAATCGAGTGTCTCATGACTAATGAATCGATCTATTTTGTATGATAGCGATAAATTGGTATAGCAATATGAAAGGTGTTTCCATTCAGATTCTACTAAATCTATGGCGTAGCTAGGCTAGCTAGCTTAGGCTCTTAGCTCTAAGGTTTTGTATAATAATATTAGGACCAAACTGTGTTATTTACATTTTTTTAAACAAAAAAACTCATTAAATTTACAATAATCATACTTATATTATAAATGCGAAAGTGTGTTTGTCTGTTTGTCTTTGATCAATCGGATTGATTTTTGGAATGGTTGGTTTGAGGACCTGAAGAGGGAGATAGGTTAGTTTATTTAACGGAAAATTAAAGAGTTCCCGCAGGAATCAAAATACCTTAATCCACGCGGACGAAGTGGCGGGCATCATTTAGTAATATTGAAAAGAATTTTAAAAGAGGAATACAACTTTATAAAATTCAAAAAACCCTTTTAAAATTTTCTATTGTCAAAAGAAAGAAAGGCGAGAATAGAAAACTACTATGTATGTTCCAATAATAGAATCAAATATCTTCGTGCGTTGGTATGGGTTTTTAATACCTCGCGGGAATTAAACTTTCCTTTCCTGCGGGAACCTCCAAAAAAAGCCTCCAAAGTAAAAAGTAGCCACCAGGTCTTTAAAAATATTAATTTCGATCCTTTTCTTTGTTGGTTGTGGGGTAATTAAAGGACAAATCAATAAACAAACACACTTTCGCATTTATAATATTACCATTTGATGCCCGCGACATCGTTCGCGTGGATTGAGATTTTTTGGTTCCCGCATCAACTCGTTAATTTTCTGGGATTAATAGTAGCCTATATGTTTTTCCAAACTATCTCCGTGCCAAAATTCCATCAGACCCGTTCAGCCGTTCTAGCGTGATTTAGGAACAAACATTCATCCATCCATCCATCCAAACTTTCGCATTTATAATATTAAAAGTAAGATTAATTATCTTTGAAAAAGTTGTAACCACTGATGCATATAACCAGACTATAACAAAAACTTACCCTTTCTAAGAAAAGGGCTTTGATAACAATCTATTAATCGCCCAACCGTAAGTAATGCCTTTCTATTCTGTTGTATCGGGTTAAAAACATAGTACAATACCAATAACGAAGATAATAATATACGAAAACCGTAATATTACATTCTCGCTTCACTAGACTTTGCATGTAATACGACCGAAGCAAAATATTGGGATGTATTTCGGTCGCAGACCATTGATATGTTATTTCGGTAGACATTTATAGAAATTCTACTTACACTAATATAGTTTAACTCTCCGGCTCATCTCAGTAGAATCAGCTTTCTGCACCGATGATAGTCTTGAGTCTTAACTTATCATAAGTGACACAAGTTTTCCTACGTGAAATAAATAATTCATTTATCATAATACCAGACGATTCCCGCGACTTCGTCCGCGCGGTTTAAAGTATTTGGCTCCCACGGGAACTCTTTAATTTTCCAGGATGCCTATGTCCTTCCCCAGGGTACAACCTACCCCTACTCCAAATTTCATCTAAATCGGTGGAACATTTAGGCCGTGAAACCGTAGCAAACAGACAGACACATTTTGGCATTTATAATATTAATATGGACTTGGGAGGATATAGATGATACTTCAAGCAAATATAATTACAACCCATTTTTTTACTTGGCGTCAATTAAATTATCTTAAAATAAAATATATTAATTACTTCAAACATGATTTTTCGAGATAAATGAGCGTATGTCCTGCTTCAGATTTCAAGGTATATTTGTACCAATTTTCGCTAAAATCTAGTGAAATGAGAATTGTTTGAAAATATGAGCCGCGAAAGCGTAGCAATCAGACATTTTCGCTTTTATAATATTAGTATGGATTTTGTGAAATTCTAAACTTATACCTGCCTACTTAAAATACTTACTTACGGCAAGTATTCTTTGTACAATTATGTTTTTTAAACCACTACAAGTTTGACCCTTGACCGCCATCTCACCTGATGGTAAGTGATGATGCAGTCTAAGATGGCAGCGGGCTAACTTGTTAGGGGCATGGCCGTTATATTAAACTCATACCCCTATTCGGTTTCTACGCGGCATCATACCGGAACGCTACATCGCTTGGCGGCACGTCTTTGCCGGTAGGGTGGTAACTAGTCACGGCCGAAGCCTCCCACCAGGCCGGACAAGGGAAAATTCAGAAATTATAAATTCCCAAATTGACCCTGCCGGGGATCGAACCCGGGACCTCCGCACGTTAAGACAACAGCGCTACACACTGCGCCACGGAGGTCGTATGTATAGAAAAACAACAGGAAGATAAGATGTCGCAGATGTCGCGGTGCATCACCGAGCCGCGTCGATTTTAAGTGGGACCAGTTCCATACAAATTCATACAAAGAATATTTGTGTACTCGATACCCACCACCACCACCACTACAGCCCATTAACGTCCCACTGCTGGGCACAGGCCTGTACTCTCATGAGAGAGAGGGAATTAAAGCTCAGACCCACCACGCAGCTCCAATGCGGGTTGGCGGGCATTAACGACTATTATCATGTTAGTGATAATAACCGGGACTGACGGCTTAAGGTGATCTCCGAGGCATGGGGGTGAATCATCTACTTCCTATACTAACAGCTATATTATAATTTTATTTTATGCTATGCTATGCTATGCTATTTATACTGCTATGCTACTCTATGCAATGCTATGCTAAGCAATGCTATGCTATGCTATGCTGTGCTATGCTATGCTACGCTATGCTATGCTGTTGCTATGATATGCTGCGATATAAAATTAACGTGCTCTCCGAAGCACGGGGGTGAAACACCGCCAACTTGCTAACTCCGGGCTAGTACTGAGAATTTCTAGTCAGAAAAACCCAATACTTGTAATGGCCCTACCCGGGACTCGAACCCGGGACCTCGTCGGCCGCAGACGAACATGCCAATCACTAGGCCAACGAGGCAGTACTCGATACGATCCCTCCTCAACTGGACTGTCACTCTTGTCCTCTGCACAAACATACCCCAGTGTTGTTCTAATTTGCGGAGCTCCGATATCAGCGGACGTTCACATCGAAAAATATTGTGTTTGGATCTCGTATGACTTCAAAATTTATCCTTCACTGAAATATTCATCTTCTCTCTCTCTCTCTCTCTTATCAAACCACTAGCTGATGCCCCGACTTCGTCCGCGTGGCTTTTTTTATTCCCGCGGGAACTAATTAATTTTCCGTCACTCTCCAAGTCAACTATACCCATGCCAAAAAATATAATGTCGATCCGTTGCTCTGTTGCAGCGTGATTGAAGGAAAAACCTACAAAAACACTCTTTCGCATTTATAATATTAGTACGATGGCCGACTCATCAAAAAATAAAATAAAAATCATTTAATTCGACTATAAAGGTCAAAAATTTTGTTAGTAAGAACACGCACAATAACCAACAATGTTAGTAAATCTAAAACTACCTAATCGTAAAACCTTATCTAAGTCAGCCTTGATTTATCAGTACGTGCACCATATGACATTGGTTCAGGTACTGACAATCAAACCTATCAGCAAATGATGCCATTAGACTTTGCAATTAAGGTTCATTTTACTTCGACACTAGTGTGATCGAACGCTCAATACAATCAATCAAGAACGCGACTGCCCCAAAGGGCATCGGTTCTGCGACAAACTTGACCTGCCCACTGCCACTTCAGCTTACTAATTCTCTGGGCTATGTCGGTTACCTTAGTTCTCCGGCGGATTTCCTCGTTACAGATTCTATCCCTCAGAGAAACACCCAACATAGCCCGCTCCATAGCTCGCTGAGCGACTTTAAAATTGTGGAGAAGGCCAGCTGTCAGTGTCCAAGTTTCTGCTCCATATGTCATCACAGGCACACTGTCACTGTCAGTAAATTGTGAACGGAACTATTTCTATGAAAACAATTACTGTTGTTACCCACAATTGGGCAAAATAAAAATTATCACTATCAATTTCCAGAAAAATTAGTCATTTGCGCGGGAGATGTTACTGTGCACAAGGGTGTGCACAATCATAAGTGCACTCTCGAACCCGAAGGGGCGGAAAATCCAACAAGACCGGGGAGATATCGGGAGCAGGATCGACGGCTTTGTGTATTCTCCGAGTCACTGCCACATTCCTAACTCCGGGCTAGTAGAATAGAAGAATCCAATCTTCTTTACTCTCTATACCATACTATATACTATTATTACTATTTACTATATTTAATATCTTACTTATACTTATATATATATCTATATATAAAAGCGAAAGGTAACTAATTCATCACGATATCTCAAGAAATATAAAGCATACAAACTTTGAAATTGAATTTGGAAGATAGGTTCCTTCTATGGAGTAGACGGCCGCTAAGAAACGGTTTTGAGAAAATTCACCCCTAAGGGGTTGAAATGGGGGTTGGAAGTTTGTATGAAAGTCCTTTGTTTTTGAAGTTAGAGACATGAAAATTGCCAATTAAGTTAATAGCTATAAATAATAAAAACCTGTATAAGCAATTTTACGAAAATCTACCCCAATAGGGGTGAAATAGGGGTTGGATACATAAGGGCTTCCAAATTTTTTGAAGTTAGAGACTTGAAAATCGGGATTTAGGTTAATCGATTTAAATAATAATAACCTGTATGAGCAATTTTACGAAAATTCAACCCAAAGGCGGTGAAATGGGGGTTGGAAGCTTACATGAGGTTTTTAAGTTTTTGAAGTTAGATACTTGAAAATCGGCATAAAGGTTATAAGTTTTAAGTAATAATGAACTGCATAAGCAATTTTACGATTACTTTCGAAAGTTTGGATGGATGGATGTTTGTTATTCAATCACGCCGAAACAGCTGAACGGATATGGATGAAATTTGTGCACAAAGATAGTCTGGAATAAGACATAGGCTACTTTTTACCCTGGAAAATTAAAAAGTTCTCGCAGGAACCAAAAAACTTCAATTCAAGCGCACGAAGTTGCGGGTATCAGCTAGTACTTAATAAAACACTCCCGAAAACGAACTAAGGACCCTACCGCAGTTAAACATGCCAACCACGAGACCATAGAGGCAAACTAAAGTTACGGGGAGTATTGTATAACAGGTTCATCTCATTACCAACATCATTTCAGTTTACCTACGTAAGCCGGCGGTAAGGTAAGCTAATTAGAAGTGCAGTGTTTCTCAAAGTATGCAGGATTATCTCGGTTTTTCTGTAACATAAGTCTCCTTACTGAGCGTTATTAATTTTTAATTTTCTTCTGGATATTTCGAGTCGCTGGTTCAGATTGCTTAGTAAGGACCTGAGCATTAAAGAACAGGTGAATTAAAAAAGTGTGTGTGTGTGCAATTCACACACGGCAGAAGTGAAACTTCAGAAAAATAGCCTACGAGAGAATGAGATAAATATAACTTGTATTCTGTCTCATTCTCTCGCAGGCTAAATCCTATTATGAATATTTTTGTCTCTTTTTGGTATCGCTTCTTAGTTTCATCGATTTTTCAAATCACAATGATTCTAAAGAAGTTTCACTTCAAAACCACGACTGCTTCGGATTGTCTCGTACCTTGATGTCCCTAAAATAAGGATTATAATTCTTAAACACGAACGTCGACAATAATAAAAGCAACACTGAGTTTAAGCCATTCTTTGATTATTGTTGATTTTCGTGTTGTTCCTTAGGGATTATAATTCTCAATATAATCCTTATCTAAGGAACGTCAGGGTACGTGACATCAAACTGTCATTTTAAAATTCGTTGCAAGATTTGACATAAAAGCTTGTAAAAATATACTTAGATAATATTATATAGCAAATAGACCTTTTTCATCGCTAAACGGATCACCGAGTTTAAGACCCGTGGGTTTAGTGCGAATTGCACTTGAACTCAACATAAAAAGTTTAAAACGTGGAAGTCAATCGATTGGATTGTCATTTTAGTTGGTTGTGATTGCAAGTGCTCTTTATTTACGACTTTCCATTCATTTTCAAAAGTTATTTGCCTGCATGCCTTATTCTTCCTAATGTTCTCGAAGGTGTGTAAAGTCTGCCAATCCGCAATTGGGCAGTATGCTGGCCAAACTCTTCTCATTCCGATAGGAGACTCGTGAATATACTCGTATCGTGAGTTGAATCACTGTTTTTTGAAACTGTTATAAAACAGAAACACTTATAACGGAAACAGAAACGATACTGTAACCCAATCAATCTGTAACCGTTTCTTCCGGTTAATAAGTGTTTTAATCTGTAACCCTAATAGGTACATGCCCTAACAAACTGCACGGTGTGACAACGCGTTCTTCTCACTTCATTGGACTTTACACACACTGACACAACATGGCCGTATTTTTCTTTTTTGCAACCATCGCTGCTTTCACCTTATAATAGGTTCAAATTTGAATACGCGTACAACAATAAATTTGGCAACGTCGCTATTTCGGTTACACTTTAAAACCCTTTATTTCTGGCACAGATTCATTTCTGTGACAGAAATATGAGGGTTAACAGAATTAAAAACACATTCAAAAGGCTACAGCTTCAATTCTATTACACTTTCAGTATGCAACACTTATATTTCTGTAACCTTTATGAATCTGTTTTTCTGTCCCTGACAAAGACAATTAATGAAAGAACTAGAAGTTTAATTCGCTATAATCCGCCACAGTAGGTAAATCTATATGTTAGTGTGTATCTTGCACTTTTAGCTTGCGATATTCACCACACCACACACATCTTCCAAATTATTCTCAACGTACGTTTCACTCCGACACCGGAGCATCTTCAGGAGATGTTGACTCGACAATGTACGATTGTCGAGTTAACACCTCGATTATGTGGCGGATTATAGTGAATTAAACTTCTAGGTCTTTCATTATCATGGACTTCCGCAAAGTATGGCCTGCTTCTATCCAATACAAAGATGATTGCCAAAAATAAAACCTGAATAAACAATTTAACTATCTTAGATATCCGGAAAGTAGCTGCCAACAATAGGGATGATGACTTTGCCTGGTGGGAGGCTTCGGCCGTGGCTAGTTACCAGCCTACCGGATGTGCCGCCAAGCGATTTAGCGTTACGATGCCGTGTAAAAACCGAATAGGGGTATGGGTTTAATATAACTGCCATGCTCCTAACAGGTTAGCCCGCTACCAGCTTAGACTGCATCTTCACTTACCATCAGGTGAGATCGCAGTCAAGGGCTAACTTGTAGTGGAAAAAAAACAACAACAACTTAATAAAATCAGCAACTTTTTATCAAACTTAAAAACGCACTTCTAGTATAGGAGTTGTATGAAATTCACCATTGTGACATCATAAAATTTCAGCGCACTTTTTTCTTTAGTCTATAAAACGCTTATCATACCTAAAACTAACCGAGACGAAGACCTTTTTGGAAGACCTTTAATTTACTAATCAGAAATAATTTATTTTTTATATAGGCATCATCCCTGTTGAATGCAAAAGGCCGAGGATAGACAACGTTCTCGCCACTACGCAGATTCCCTGTTCTGTGGTTGGCGCTACCCAATAAGTTTTGGCCTGTCACGGTAGTCTGAGCACCTTCCTAAAAAAAATTTATCTTAAATAATTGAACTTAAAATCTTTCACCAAAATACCTTTTGATAATACTATTTGACGACCTCTCTGACGCATTTTTGAGCGCTGTAGTCTCAACCTGCGTTCCGGGATCGATCCCCGGCGGTGTCAATTTGGGAATTTATAATTTTCTGAATTTTCCTTCGTCTGGCCTGATGGCTTTGGCCGTGACTAGTTACCACCTCACTGGCAAAGTGAGGCAGTCACAGGGACTGCCGATAGAAGTGAAAACGAATATTTAAAATAACAACACAGCACTTTGAAAATAATTAAAATATAAACCTCAAAACTAAGACATTAATTAGTTTTTACGAGTTTAATTACGAATGTACTATATTTATATTTAAGACATTTTGTCCTCGTAACAATGCGAGATGTCAGTCACGGTTACACATTACTTTTAAATATAAACCTTAAAACAAAGGCATTAAAGTATAATTACGAATGTACCACTTAAGACCTTTTATCTTAAGAATAATGGTGTCGCATGACCGACACCGTTCCACATTTTTACCCCCTATCAAAAAGTGCTCAAGCGACTAAGGAAGTTTTCACTTCAAAAACCTTTTTGTTTCTAATCTGAGTTTCTTGCCGGTTCTTCTCAGTTCTTCTTTTTTCTCCTTTAGTTCTTCTCAGTTGTTCTTTCCGAACCGGTGGTATAGTCTTAACGTTTCATAAGCGGCACTAGTTGTCCTACATGAAATAAATAAATCATTTATAATTTTATTATTCGTAGCTCCTGCGTAGCACCTTTGTAGCACCCCTACGTAGGATCTACAACAATCAGTTGGTGATTTTTAGAGAGCACCAAAAAGGTCGTTCTTATTAAGTTATTCGGTTGGTTAGCCAATTAATACAAGCCGAGATTAACCTACATACATTTGTACTGATGCCTTAAAATTTTACGATTGTATTAACGAAGACCTACCTGGCGCAGTGCTGTGTGCTGTGGTTTTGTAAATCGGCTCCGCCTTCGATTCCCGGAAGGGTCAATTTGGGTATCATCGAGTATCAAATCCAGTTGAAATTATGGGCTGTTAAAATATAGCAGGCAGACAGACACACTTTCATTTTTATAATCTTACTAAATGATGTCTGCAACTTCGTCCGCTTGGATTTATGTTTTTTTTAATTCCCGCGAGAACTCTTCAATTTTCCGGGATAAAAAGTAACCTGTGTTCTTCCGCGGGCTGTAAACTATCTCTGAGCTAAACTCCATCAATATCAGTTGAGCAGATAGGCCGTGAAAGCGTAGCAGACAAACAGTCATATACACTTTCACATTTACAATATTAGTTTGGATATAGTTTGGATTAGTATGGATAGTAACTACTGGCATAGTAAGTTGCAAACGCGGGCAAGGCCGTCCCACAAAGACGACCCATTGAACTTGAACCAAACGGGTCCTAATCCAATATACTGTAGACCGCCGCTCCGCTAATCGTGCCTACTGATATGTTTCAATGTTGCTTTTTTATTTGTTTCTAGGCAGAAGTAGAAAATACACTACTGATTGGACAAAACAAAACGTTGGCGTACGCACTTTTCAGGTCCAGCCTCCACTTAAGCACCTCACAATCATTCTAATTTGCATTTAAAATCTTTTTTTTTTGCACCATTTGTAATTAATTTAAAACTTTAATACTTTAAAATGCAATACTTTTAACCTTCAATCTGGAAGAGAGCCAGCAGCTAAGCACAGCATTGTTGGATTCTAGCTAGCTGCTGGTTCAACCCAATTTTTACTGCATTTATTCCATACTGCATTTTAATTGTATAGAATTGATTTATTATTAGATAGATTTATTAATAATTAGATTAGTTGGATTTCATTGTAAAATTGGTAAATAATTGTAACTACCCTTTTTTGTCAATAAAGAATTTATTTAATTAATTTATTTATTACTTAAAATGCACAGACCGGCGCGGCACGTAGCCCAGCTCCATACAGACTCATACAAAAAATACCTGCCGCTACTTGCCGCACCTCTGTTGTGAGGTGAGGAGACCTTTACATAAAGGTGCACAGACTGCGTGACACGACAAAGCATGTTTGCAATACGATGCTGACGTTTCGCGTTGAGAACACTCTCCCTGGTCTTCGACTATATCCATGCGAAAAATTAACGTCAATTCGATGATTCTCTTGAAGAGCAAACAAGCATACTTTCGCATTAATATGGGTAGCGGATGAGTTATCTTGAAGATATTATATTGATCGAAACAAAAGATTTCAAAATCACTTTTTGTAAATTTTTCTTTAGCAGTTATACTTGAGGTTTGTATTGTTATGGGTATGATTATAGGTCTTGAAGTCAGGGTTTACACACTTTGAAGGATTTGCCTACCCTGGAATCAAATCCAGAACTCTAAGGCTTATTTATTGCACCCTATTACGAAAGATTACGAAATAAAATTTAGGTATATCAATCACTTGTCTATAAGGAGCTCCAAACAAAGACGAATGGCCAATTTCGATAAAATTTTCACAGAATATCGTTTATTTATCTGGACAAGGTATCGATACTTAGAAATAAAACATATCGACATAGTAAAAAGCGGTGGACTTACATTAATAGCATTAGCGTGGCTTGCGCATTAGTGATGTGAAAACTATGTATCGATAGAAGTATAGTTGCGAAAATAAAGATCTTTATATGTACAGCTAATGATACAAAAAAGTATCCACGTAGGCATGAAAATGAGCATTTTGTTAAATACCATAATACTATTTAGCAGTAGGTAAAACGATTAAATTAAAATATTGGTGGAAAATTTATTATTCTTAAAGTACGTGATTTGTAGGGAAATTAAGTATTGTTCCAATTTTTTTTATCTTGACTACTTTTTCTACATTAGTAAAACTTTACCAAATAAGAAGTCAGTTTTTGAACTGCGAATGGAAAACAAAATGTGTATATTAAATAAGTGAATTGTAAATAAGTAGGCGTAAGCTCGTAGATCAAGTAAAACTAGAGTGGCTTTTTGATTACCTTACCATTTAGTCCCAGTAGAATTTCATTACAGTTGGAAGGACATTTCATTTTCATAGGTAATTTACCGCCATACCTCTAACAGGTTAGCCAGCTACCACCTTAGACTGCATCGTCACTTAACATCAAGTGAGATCGCAGTCGACAAGGGCTAACCTGTAGTGAAATTTAAAAAAAAAACGCAAAATATACGTACGCTTGGATATCGATAAGTTGTAAACACACATCACTAAAGCGAACCCACTTTGAAAATTCGATTAACGTATCACTTAGCATATTGTCCAGTGTCCCGCAGGACAAGTCGCGGTACGCCGGCTTTGCTCGCGTTTTGTGGTATTATTTGTGAACTCCGCCACACAACACAACAAATATACGAAAGTGTACCTTATCATGCAGGAGGATTAGTTACTGGTAAGTTAGTTTTTATCGATGTGTGATGATTATATTTAGGGAAAAATAGGTTTTTCTAGTCAATAATAATTGTTTACTTAAAATAGGAGTGGTCCACGCAATATCTTTAAACTTAAATAAAAATCTATTGCCGAATGTATGTAAGCGCATCACTTCAGAACGGCTGCACCGTTTGGCTAATTCTATTTTTGTTGTATCAGGACAAGGTTTGTATGGAAGAAAATCTTTCAAAAATTGTATGAAAAAGAGACAAGTTGGGTAAAAAATCTCCATTAAAAAAGTAAGTGAGTGTGTGAGACAGAAATACGTAGGGAGATCTTTAAAATTGGACAAAATAATAACAGAATTGACAGATTGTTGTTCAGTTTCAAACATGTTTATCCCCGGAAAAAATCCAGTTCTCACGGGACTTGAAAAAACGCGGACGACGTCGCGAACATCAGCTAAATATTAATAAATTGGTTAGTTTTTAGTGACTTCGATAATAAGGACAATTTACACCACCTTTAACATCTCTATTTATATTGATATCCCTTTCATTATACTCCCTGCGGAAGGGGGCAGCACTAGTTTTAGAACTGTCATTTTGGTTAAGTTTAGCGATTGTAGTCCCACTAATTTAACTGGCCCGGTGGTCAAAATTTGAACTAATTTGTATGCCTGTTAATTTTTTGTTTTTATTTTACTTTTAATATCTACTAGCGAAGCGTCACCAGGTCAGATAAGTTTGTGGGACTATAAACTAAATTGTCAGAATTTTTGAACGGGCTTAGTTTATTAACTCGTCATCTCAACCTATCGCCAGCCCACTACTGAGCACGAATATTCTCTCGGATTGAGTTTCAGCCACAGTCCACCACGCTTGTGCCAGACTTCACAAACCTTTGAGAACATTATGGTTTCTTCACGATATTTTCATACTTTAGCTTTTAAAGAAAGTGATATTTTATTTCTTATTTCGGCGGATTATAGCGAACTAGAAGATGCCCGTGACTTCGTCCGCGTGGAATAAGTTCTCTTAATTCCCGCGGGAACTCTTGTATTTTCCGGAATAAAAAGTAGCATACGTCCTTCCCCGGAATACAAACTATCCCTGTACCAAATTTCATCAAAATTGATTGAAGAAATGGGCCGTGAAAGCGTAGCAGACAGACAGACGGGCAGACAGACAGTTGCTTTTATAATATTAGTACGCATATGGATTAACCTTCTAGATCCTTGATTAGAAAAAACAAGGCTCCTCTCGGATGCGGACATTTTGCAGCAACATTTAGCTCTGCTTGATCCCTAGTGTGATTTTACACGGTAGTAAATATTATAGTCTAACCACTTCAGCCTAGTAACGTCCCACTGCTGGGCACAGGCCTCCACTCTCATAGGAGAGAGGGAATTAGAGCTTAGACCCACCACGCTGCCCCAATGCGGGTTGACGAGTTTTAACGACTATTATCATGTTAGTGATAATAATCGGGACCGATAGCTTAACGTGCTCTCCGAGGCACGGGGGTGAAACACCGCCAACTTCCTAACTCGGGGCTAAAAGGTACTAAGAAATTGACCGACCTGAGACTCGAAACTGGGACCTCGTCAGCCGCAGTCGAACATGATAGACTAGACCAACGAGGCAATACTATAGTCTATGGTTTTTACAAAACAATAGAACTTAAAACTAGCAAGCCTATCTCATTCCTGTATAAATCATGCCCGCAAGAATGCTGGCTACATTTCCGCATTAGACAGCCAGGCTGATCCTTTGCGCAAAAAATAAGTGTCACCAGATGAGGCAATTAACCGCGGTGTAATATCTCGCAAAAAATATTTGCCACTAAAACTCCACGGCCCCAGGGTCTCCACGGCAAACGGAACAAATATGTAATATGGTTTTTACCTAATACTAGATTATAAATGCGAAAGTGTGTCTGTCTGTCTGTCTGCTACGCTTTCACGGCCCATCTTATTAGCTGATTTTGATAATATTTTGGTACAGAGATAAATTGCATACCGGGGAAGGACATAGGCAACTTTTTAGCCCGCCCCCCGATTGTGTAAGGTAATCGTAATTGTTTGTCAAACAGTTTATCTTCTGCATCAATCATTGTTACAGTATCAATTGTTGTGATTGGCTGAATTTATGGTATTCTTGCTGCGTCAATGGATTTTGTCCAATAGTGGGTGAGTGTTATCCAATCAGAGGTGATTGCGATCGTTACACTGTAGCTGTCAGAGATACGCGCTCGCACAGCTGTTTAAGGAGTTCATAGATGCCTGCACCTCAAAATACATGTATGAACTCCTTAAACAGTTAGAGTAATACGTTTTAAGCAGTTAAATGCTTACGGTTTGCTCAGACAATCGGACCTCAGATTAACCGACCTGTTTAAGGAGTTCATAGATGCGTGCACGTCAAACAGATGTTTAAAATAAATAAATAATCCTTTATTTAGCCAAAAAATTACAAGTAAAAATGAAACATATTACATGGAGTACCACAGCTCTCATGGAACCAAGGTGCCAACCAAGATTTAAGCCAACCTTGGTTCCATGAGACCCGGACACTTACTCCTTAAAACAAAACTTAAAGTCTATATTTATTGGCTAAACGAGGCGCTGCCTCAGCTCGATGTTTTTTTTTATCCACTACAAGTTAGCCCTTGCATGCGATCTCACCTGATGGCAAGTGATGATGCAGTCTAAGATGGTAGCGGGCTAACCTGTTAGGGGCATAGCAGTTATATTAAACCCATACCCCTATTCGGTTTCTACACGGCATCGTACCGGAACGCTAAATCGCTTGGCGGCACGTCTTTGCCGGTAGGGTGGTAACTAGCCACGGCCGAAGCCTCCCACCAGGCCAGACCAGGGAAAATTCAGAAATTATAAATTCCCAAATTGACCCTGCCGGGGAAGGAACCCGGGACCTCCGCACGTTAAGACAACAGTGCTACACACTGCGTCACGGAGGTCGTCAACCTGCAGCCAGTCGACTGCAACGCTGGTTTTGGCATGACCCCTTTCACGGGCTAACCGGAAGCGCAAAGTTTAGTTGTTTAGTAGTAGTAGATTGTAATCTAATTAGCGAAATTGTAAGCTGTCTAACTAGTTTTTGCAATCTTACGGTGACATAATTATATATTTTATGTATGAATTCCTTAAATAGATCGAGTAGGTAATACGTGTTAAGCTGTCAAATGATTATGATTTGCTCAGACAATTGGGCGCCTCCGGATAATTAAAGAATTTCCACGGAACTCTAAAAATCTTAATCCACGTGGACGTAGTTGGTGTCGTCTATTTTTATCATAATATTGATATTTATCTCGTTGTACACGTTAATTTTATGATTTACAATCATTGTTATTTATCTAATACCTTTAAACGAGCAATTCTTGTATATGAATATACAAGAACTACTACTATTAATAGAACATGAATATGTTCTATTAATATGTATTTATGTCACCGTAAGATTGTAAAAAAAAGATTATAATATAGATATGTCGAAAGATTACGATTTAACGCATTATTTTCCGGTAGATTGTAATATGTTAGGTTTATTAACCCGATAAAACCTAAGTGCCCGGCCTGGGACCGGGCACTACTTGATTATTTATGTCGAACCCTAACCTAACCTACATGAAAGAGACAAGAAAACGTAAATACAATGAATATTTCAAAAATTTACACTCAGAACATTGAACGGTTCACAATCTTTCGACAGTTTACAATTTCGCGAGTTAGATTATAATCTAACGGTTTTTATAATCTTACGGTGACATATATACTTCATGCAGACTTATTATATTCAGATTCGGATTATATATTAACTAAATCTAGGAAACGTGGTCATAGTAAAACATAGGTTAAGTACCTACCTTTAAAAAAAAATTGGACATCTAAAAATGTCTGACGATCGGCGATACAATGGATTAACCTGAAACGGCTTTGATATACGACTATAAACTAACCAACTGCGATAAACCGTCGATGATCCGATTGACCCGTTTTTTAGTTAATTTGTTAATTAATTCGGTGAAATACTACGCTTAGGGGCAACGCACACCTGCGCAAAGAGGAGCCGAAGCCGAGAGCTTTCGAAGTAAAAGCTTCGTTAGGCGCGGCTTAACGCCTAACATTCAAATGTCACTTCCGCTGAAAATGGCTGCCAAATCTAACAGCTACTTTTAGGCTGCCATCTTTTATTGGAAAACCAAGTACTTAATGCCCAATGAAATATAGTTAATGTCAACAACAGAGCAGGTGCGGCTTGTGAAGCGGCTGAAAAAGCAAAAGCACGCAAATACAGCGGTCTAGGCTCCGAATATGATTTTGTCCCATTCGGTGTCGAGACCCTTGGTCCGTGGGGTCCTAGCGCTTTAAAACTTTTTAAGGAAATAGTAAAAAGGTTAGTCGACATCACAGGAGACCGAAGAGCTGGCAGCTACCTCGGACAAAGAATTAGCCTAGCTATTCAAAGAGGGAACGCTGCCAGCATCTTCGGAACCTTGCCTAAAGGGACTCCTTTTAATAATATTTTTTTGTTATTATATTATATTTTTAAGGTTTTAAATATTATTAGTTTCCTTTTATTTCTTTGTTGAAAATAAATTATAATTACTGTTAATGTCTAAACTGTTATGAAAGGTGGACTGTTAGAAACTGTTTTAAGTTTATTAAAAGCAAAACTATTTGCTAAGTAACGCTATAAATAAACTACTTTGACTCGTCATAAGCCTATGCTATCTGTTTCATTTTTAAACATACGTTAGAAAGAGACACGACACAAGTCATGCCCTTCCTGTGCCACCTTTTGCTACACACGTAACTCTGCGCCTATGAAGGTTGACGCGCTTATATTAAAAGCTTGTATACTACTGACTACTACTACTGACTACTACTACTGACTGACTCACACGTTCGAGCGAACACGCCGGAATAAGTAAAAAAATATTGCGGCCATAAGAACTGTCGATGGAAGTGAAAACTTATGACTTAGAATTTTAGTATTAAAATTTGAAAATAATATAAAATTTTCAAACCACTACCACTACAGCCCATTAACGTCCCACTGCTGGGCACAGGCCTCCACTCTCATATGAGAAGGGGAATTAGAGCATAGACCCGCCACGCTGCTCCAATGCGGGTTGGCGGGCTTTAACGACTATTATCATGTTAGTGATAATAACCGGGACCGACGGCTTAGCGTGCTCTCCGAGGCACGGGGGTGAAACACCAACTTCCTAACTCCGGGCTAGTATTGAGAATTTCTGATCAGAAAACCCCAACACTTAATTATGGCCCGACCCGGGAATCGAACCCGGGACCTCGTTGGCCGCAGTCAAACATGAAAACCACTAGACCAACGACGGCAGTCTGGAAAATGGAGGTCCAGAAAGTCGAGGAAAATTTTCAAACGCCTATATGAATACGAATATCTAAAAAAAATAAAAAGAATAATAAGTCACAGCATGTCAGCACAGCAAAAAGTGCTCAACGTGGCTAAAGAAGTTTTCAGCACAGTCAGGTATATATATGATGTGATATACGTCATAATAAGTCACAGCATGCCGGTGTCGCGAACCCATAAGGTTATACCAATGCGCCTAAAGAAGTTTTCACTCCAAAAAACCGGCTGAGTTTGTGGTGGGCTCTTCTCAGACTTGGGCTTTTTTGGTACCCTCAGAGCTTTAGTTTTAAGATACCGTAGTTAATAAACGGGACGTGACTTTATACTTTGCATTTGAGTTTAAGTAGGTACGCATGTACGCGCGTACGGCTATTCGAAGCGCGAAATGCTACAAAAGATATTTTTATTTTTATTATTTTTGTACAAAATATTGTCTTAAAACTAATTTAAAAAAAAGTAGACAAAGGTAAAGCTTATCTCTAAAAAGAAATCTCTTCCACCTTCCTTGAAAGTAAGTAAGGAGAAATTGTTAAGTGGTATAGGTACAAAAATAAAATATTTTTAAATACAAACGCCCAAAAAATACGCTAATTACGCATAATATTATACTCGTGACCGAAAAATAATTCGTGCCAATTTTGGCGACATGAATGGCGTGAAGGACATTCATATTCCATTTCCGGTTAGATCAATTATTAAGATAAGTAAGGCGGGATAATTTAGGCACAATACAATTTAAATATTTTTATTCAAACGTTTACAAAATATGCTCAATTTATTAAAGTACCTGGGTGACAGAGCTGTGCTCGGTATTTTTTTTTGGTAAATCGTGTTTTTTGGAAATTATATTTAAATACGAATTACATACTGATGAAATATGAATCATATTTTTCGATCTTACCGACATAATAATAAAAAAATATGAACTGGTTATTTAAATAAAAATCACGAGTGCAATTGGGATTCCAATAATAGATTTTCTCACAATAGAAA
This sequence comes from Erebia palarica, assembly GCA_964035005.1. Taxonomy (NCBI): domain Eukaryota; kingdom Metazoa; phylum Arthropoda; class Insecta; order Lepidoptera; family Nymphalidae; genus Erebia; species Erebia palarica. The sequence continues at coordinate 18,224,870 of OZ035995.1, forward strand.
GAACTTAAAAAAAGGGGAAAAAATAATCGGACTGGAGACATCTGGATTCGAACCGGGGTCTTCTGGTTTTTAGACCACCCAATTTCCCACCTGAGCTTTTATAACCTAGTACATGGCGGTAAAATTTACCTTCGTATTCTAATGATATTGTAGCAATTTTCCATTGCCTGAAAGCACTGATAAAACGACATTTTCTAAAAATGGATGTGGATAAGTATGGGTTAAAAAAAACTAGTTTATATTTTGAAACCTTCCGATACCCCAAAATTCTGCTTAACGCCCTCTAAACACCAAATCAATGCAGAAAGGTAGTTTCTCTACATAAAATCTGTTGTGTTGTGGATAAAAACGTGAAAGTAGGTACCGGCTCACCTTGACGGCCAATCCCATTACGTGGCGAGTAAATCGCTTACAGAAATCGTATGACATATAGCCAAGTTCTCGTAAATTCTCTGACACACATATCATACAAAACCAAGGGTATTTTTATTCCACTACAATCTTACCTAGGGGGTTACTACCATCGTTTACTGCATTATTATTTCAAAATGACCTTTAAATCTACCTATTACCCTACCTACCAATAAATATTTATGTCCTTTAAATAAGGATTATAATTCTAAGACCCGAACGTCAACAATATTAAAATAATAATTACGGCTGTAAGTGATTGTAGTATGCCCCCTGGTGGTAAAATGGTACCGGTTGTTACTGCTAGAGGTCATCTTCATTTCAACCCATTGCTGGCTCACTTCTGAGCTTGAGTATCCTGTCGGAATGAAAAGGGTTTGGCCATAGTCCCCCACGCTAGCCTATTGCAGATTGGTAGACTTCACACACCTTTGAGAACATTTTAAAGAACTCTTGGGAATGCAGATTTCCTCACGAAAGTTTCTCAGGAGTTTTGAAAATTGGTATATTTTATAGATTTCGACGTGCTCTTTGCGAATTTTTACTTTGCATTTGCATCTTTGCCGCTCGCGCCGCCATAAATGGAAAAATGGCACCCATAAACAGTTATTTGACAATAACTCCTTTCGGACTAATTTTACGATGAAAATAGTCATGTAATAAATTAAACGTAAGAAAATTTCCTATAATTTATGTGGTAAAGTTTTTTGTTTTTGGAGAATCAATCAAAACGTCACTGTTTACATCAGCATCAAACAGATGTAGCTGACCCTTCATTTCTATGGAGGCGTATCGCGTCGCGTTGCGTCGCATCACATTCTTCGCACACTTAGACTTCATGTACATGAAGCCTTAAGGTTAAGGCGATAGACGACACTTTTTCTGTTATACTGATTGTGTACCTACTATCTGACCATGGTTCGATTACAAACGTGACGTCATAATATACATAGATACAGTCTTTACTGCCACACATTACATTGAATGAAATTATAAACAAAGTACAGAAAACAAGGATCTACGCAAAGGCGGTCTTATCACTAAAAGTGATCTCCTCCAGACACCCCGTTTCTTAAGGAACTTAACCTTGAAAATATCAACTCTATCCAAGAATCAGGTATGTAAAATTTTCCAAGATTTAAAATAAACTAACTAATGCTCGAAGATATAGATTAGATAGAGATTTTTTGGTTCTCACTGGTTTTTGGTCCGCGGGAACTCTTTAATTTTTCGGGAGAAACAGTGGCCTATGTGATATTCCAGACAATAATCTATCTCTGTGCAAAATTTCATCCAGATCTGTTCAGCCGTTTTAGCGTGATTGAGTAACAAACATCGTTCCATCCATCCAAACTTTCGCATTTATAATATTAGTATAGAAGTATGAATAAATAGTTTAACATAATGATTAATTAATTTGACTAGCATCGCTATTTAAACGTGAAATGTTGAAAGTCATTTCATCTCACACATGGCGATGGCCCGCTTTGATCCGGACGCGTCGATAGGAGTGTGTTTAAAAAAAAAAACAGTGGCCTATGTGATATTCCAGAGAATAATCTATCTCTGTGCCAAATTTCATCCAGATCTGTTCAGCCGTTCTAGCGTGATTGAGTAACAAACATCCATCCATCCATCTTAACTGTCGCATTTATAATATTAGTATAGAAGTATGAATAAATAGTTTAACATAATGATTAATTAATTTGACTAGCATCGCTATTTAAACGTGAAATGTTGAAAGTCATTCCATCTCACACATGGCGATGGCCCGCTTTGATCTGGACGCGTCGATATGAGTGTGTTTACATTGTAAAAACAACGAGCTTCGTTCAATATAAGGGCAAGGTCGAAATTGTGGCGGGCTACTGCAAACCGATCTGTGGGGACTGGGGTTATGTCACGTACCTTGAGGTCCCTAAAATAAGCATTATAATTCTAAAAAACACGAACGTCAACAATATTAAAATAATACGGCTTTAAGCGATGGTAGTATTCCCCCTGATAGCGGTAATAGCCTAGTGGAATAATAGGGATAATGACAACTCAATTAAATCATCAACTTTTTATTTATTTAAACGCGCTCCTAATATGGAAGTTTGTATGAAATACATAGTTGTCGTCACGTCATCAAATTTCAGTGCACTTTTTTTCTTTCATCGATAGTTTAAAATGATGATTAAACTTGAACTAACAGAACTCTTTGGATTTATGTGCGTCTTGCAGATTTAGCTCAATTTTGTGATTCTGCCACTTTTTAATAACTTGGCACCGGCGTTGACATGAAAAGAAACCAGAAAAGTTGACCATATTTAACGGCTTTGTGCAATTCGGTAATCAGGAAAAATTTAAATACCAAAAATTAAAAAAAAAAGCCCGTGAATCCAAGCGAACAAAGTCGCGCGCATATTTTAGTGGATTAATAATTAAAAATAGACCTAAAGTTATAACATTATTAAATGGTTCCTAAGACAGAAACAAAGTGGCCATAAGGCCGCCATAGTTGGTCAACTATCTTACTTTTATGCGCTTACCTTCTGGTGGTCATCTGAGGCTCACCGACCTAAGAAAAAATTTAAAATCACTTTTCAAAAACAATAAATGAAGGATTTCAAATTCAATTAGAAAACTTGCTATCAACTGCTAAGCTAGGTGTATTATGCTAATCCACTTTTACATAAAGGTGCGATCCGAACCCGCAGTTTCAAAGTTGATAATTTTATTAATAACGATATGGAGCTCCCCATCCGCTTTGATCAAATTATTTTTGTTGCGAATCATAATTAACTGAATTTAGCCTGTCTCCTTTTAGTACTTACCGTTACATGACAGCTACAGTGTGACGATCGCAAACGTGTTTGAATAGTCAATACTCGTTCTACGCCATTATAATTATATGCGCTACGCTAACTACACTCATCACGACATTGCCATAACAGTTATATAAAACCCATAGCCCTATTCGGTTTCTAGACGACATCGTACCGGAACGCTAAATTGCTTGGCGGTACGTCTTTGCCTGTAGGGTGGTAACTAGCCACGGCCGAAGCCTCCCACCAGACCAGACCAGAGAAAATTCAGAAATTATAAATTCCCAAATTGATACTGCCGGGAATCGAACCCGGGACCTTCCACGTTAAGACAACAGTGCTCAACACTGCGCCAGTGAGGTCGTCAAACTGGATTCTGTTACTGTTAACTGTTATAATTTGTTGGGACCAAAAGAAGCACAAATTATATTCTTTAGTGAGAGGAAAAAATTGAAATGAAAATGGAAAAGTATTTAAAATGTTTAAAAAAAAGCTCAAATCTTATAACAAACTCTATGGAAAGACTTATAAATCCTAAAATAAATATTTATTATTGTTGCAACTTTTATGAGTCGCTTCATCTTATGAAAACGCTAATACTTTGGCATAGCTTTAGATGTAAACTGCTCACGCCAATAGAGAATTTATGATCCGAGTTTTACTGTATCTTTTACGATAAATTACGATTGTAAGTGTTTCCGATTAAAATATAGGCGCACACTTCTGAATATATACATCATTAGAGGAATTACAAATTTTGGATAGAAGCAAGCATTCGGTACTTTGCGGAAGTCCATGATAAATAAGGAATTCTAGTATTTAAACATTCATAAAAAAAATATAAACAAGGTTTTATCGTTTGCCATACAGAATTTAGTGTGGCGTCATTATTTTTCTTAGCAAAGCCTTTTAATGGGGATGCATAAAAAATTACTAGTTCGCCATCGTTGGGTTCCCGCCATATTGGATTTAGATTGACGTCACTTATCTAACCATGCATTGTCATCAAAACTAAACGTGTATGCAAAATTTCAGCTCAATCGACTAGAAATTATTAGATAGATATTAGTTTTAAAATTCAGTTGCAAGACCTAAACAAACCCACAAACATAGCAAGTTAAATAAAAGATTATAAAAAAGTAACAATTTATTGTTGATTCAACATCTCCCGAGGATGCTTCGGAGGTGGCGTGAAACGTACGTTGTGAGTTTTGATAACGTTGGAAGTTGTGTTTTCATTTCTTCATTAGATGATGCCCATGACGGTGTCCGCTTGAATTAAAGTTTTTAAGAAACCCGTGGGAGTCCTGGTTTTCCGGGATCTATCTCTGAAAACTATATGAACCAACAGACGTAGGTACACGGACATACATGGCGTTCTTTGGCTCTTTAATTTTTCGGGATTAAAAGTAGGCTATGTTTTATTCCAGATCTAGCTTAGTGGCAAATGACTTGACCAGCCCAACTATGTGAGATTGCCGAGGTATCAAAAATAAATGTGCAGCAAAGGTTTTTTATTATTGCAATTATTATATTTTATACTTTTCGGATAAAACCGTTTCAGAAGTCTGAAGGCACACAAAAATTAAAAAAAAAAGTTTCACCAAACAACTGCTGTTTTCCCACACTAGATGGCGCTAGACGTTTTGGCTAGCGAGTTCAACTATTCGACCACAGATGGCAGACAGATGTAAAGTCCTTTATACGCTGTGGTTATTTGTATATGCTTTATTCGATCAAATACACATTTCATGGAGGCTTCTCAACAAATAAAAATTATTATTGACAAAACATACATTTCCTATTCATAATATAGTGACAGAGGTACTTAAATGGTATTCATGTAGGATTACAAGATTAGGCATGGATAAAATGGAACGTCAAAATGGAGTAGTGCTTAAAAGAGGAAAGCGGTTGCTCAACATTTAAACAATAAACGTATTGGTTTTTTAAGATATTTTTACCTTGACCTTTTTCGGAATAATAAATCCATAATAATTTCGGTTTTGATTTTTAAACCTGCACATTATTATATTTTTACATTTATAATATTAGTAGAGATGACATATGTAATGTAAATTTCTCGATCACTTTTGTTGATTCCGACCATGCTAGTGAAAATGAATACAGGCAAGTACTTATAGAGCGATCGCTAGAACGATAAAAATAAATTACAGCTTGAATTCGTTGAGAAAGTGATTAATGTTGGTTTGTGCCGGAAAGGTCGTGAAATCCGCGTAAAAAGGAATTTAGAATTGCAATATCTTTCAGAAATAGATCACCAATCCGTCACTACGCAATGCACTAAAATTAGTTCTGCGCGGGAGTCGACGAGTCGCGACGGTTCGACAGTTTATCATTTTATCGATCAGACTATCTATGAAATGGCTATAAAACCGCTGAAGTGACTATTAATCGATTATGTGTTTGTTTATTGACGTAGTAAAACACAAAACAATTTTACTTTGTTTACTAATTATTTTTTCATATTTAACTATTTACAAACGGTATACAGTTTTATACTAATTATTATGACGCTTGTTCGAAGCTCCAATGAAATATTGGTGACATACAGACGAACAGACTGAAACAGGGACTGGATAAAGCTGAAGGTTCTTTGTTTTATCACGGAACCCTAAAAGAATCGTCGTACAACGTTCACTGTTCTTGTATGCCCATAGAACACTGTCCCTGGTGGGAAAAAACTAATCCTATGGACTAATAATTCCTAGTTAGAGATCCTCTTTCGTAATAATAAAATATAATGTTGTATTTCAAAAATATGAATCCAACGGAGGGCTCATCATTAACAGGATATTTAATACAGGTTTTAGTAAATTCTACAGGATTGAAGTTTTTCTAAATATTTCTTAGTAAGTGACAACCAAAACTCATGTAGTGTGCTTTGTAAAGTGTGTTTTCAATTGAAGTTACGGTGTCATAGTTTAATATACCTTATGGGTTGAGCTTTTGTGGATATTTTCGCGTACCAGCATGACGAAAAAGAAAAGAAGCAAACGTCCACGGATACGATTCGATCCGGAGAATGCGGTAAAATTATTCTACTTTTCCTACCTAAGTAGTGATGCGTGAGTCTAAGTTTACAAGGCTGCAATTGCACTTGTATATTTACGTATATAGCGTACAACTACAATATACATGTATAGTCGTGGCCTTAAACCCACACGAGTCACCCCGGTTTCTACGCGGCATCGTACTGGAACGCTATAAATTCGCGAAAAAGTCATTCAAATATGCCGATAGAAGTGAAAACGAACGAATATTTATATTTATTTTTATTAAAATTATTAAAATATAAACCTTAAAACTAAGGCATTAAAGTTTAATTTCGAATGTAGTATATTTATATGTTCGCGAATATGTCGGTCACGGTCATGCGAATCTACATTTTTACCCCCTACCAAAAACTGCTCAACGCGCCTTAAGAAGTTTTCACTTCAAAAATTGTCCATAGTGTATGCCCTAACTGCTTTCAGTACCTATGGTTTGACCTTGTTGTTGCTAAGAATAATTAGTAGAAAAGGAGAGATTGAGTGCAGAAAATATAAAAAATAAATAAAAAAAGTTAAACATTTACTTAACTCCTTTATAACGTTTTTTTCTGTACCTATCATTTTCATAATTTCAGGTTTTTATTACGGAAAAATTTTTGCTACCCCTTCACACTCTGTCGCTGTAAGGCAAAATCCGTTGTCCATAAATTCAGCCAATCACAGCGTTGGAGATAATAACAATAATCGCAGATTTTACGGAAGATATGGTTGCAGAAATAAGTCTAGTTTGTATTAGGTAAATCTTGATCTCTAATCCACGAATGATCTCCCTGTGCTGAGCGCTGTCGTCTTAACGTGGGAGCTCCCGGGTTCGATTCCAGAGTCATTTTGGGAATTTATAATTTCTGAACTTTCTCTGCTCTGGTCTGGTGGGAGGCTTTGGCCGTGGCTAGTTACCGCCCTACCGGCAAAGACGTACCGCCAAGCAATTTAACGTTCCAGTACGATCCGTGTACAGACCGACTGGAGGTATGGGTTTAATATAACTACCACGCCCCTAACAGGTTATCTCACTAGCATCTTAGGCTGCAACGTCACATATCATCATGAGATCGAATCAAGGGCTAACTTGTAGTGGAATAAAAATTAAGAATGAAATCTTGTGTATGACAATTCTCAGTCAAGCTATCAAATCAATTTTTCACATCATAAAAGGGAGTTTCACACACGCTGACATGAAAGCACCTATTTTATTTTACGAGAGCAAGAGATACGCGGGAGATACGTGCCCTGAGAACGAATCCGACAAATCTGAACTTATCATCACGTAAGATAATCCGACCTGATTTATGAGGGCCGACTTGTTGGTTCGTCTTGTGTTATTTTTCTACTGACTTCAAAAAGGAAAACGGCTTTGGGATTCTCCGTAAATATCGCAGTTAAGATCTAGTCCCACTACAGATGCACGTCAGATATTCTTTGTATGAGTTTGTATGGAGCTGGGCCCACTTAAGCGATGCGGCACGGAGATGTACTGCGATATAATTGTACAAAGAATACCTGCCTCTGCCTGAATAGTCTCCGTAGTGGGGCTAAACCTTTAACTGTTTTAATAATATAGACTCTCTAGAAACCTGCATGCCTGAAAGTTTCCAATAATGTTTTCAAAGTCGATGACTTTCTGCTATTCCTCATTGGACCAGTGTGGTGTACTATCTCCAAACCCTGCTTATTCTGGGAGGAGACTCAGGCCCAGTAGTTGGCCGGAGATGGGTCGATGCTAATGATGATGATCATCTCTCTCTTATTTAGTTTCACTGAAGTTGTCCATAATATGACTCATAAAGTATGCAGTTAACTGGAAATTTTCATGAAATTCAGAAATTTTTTCATACACATAACAGAATTTAACATAAATAATAAGAAAACATTAAATACAAGTTCAAAATCCGTTTTTGCAATTTGACCTTCAATTTCAAGACTTGCTAACATTTAACACATTTTACACTACAATATAATTTCAAATCACTGTGGTTTTACAACCTTGAGGATTTAAGTCCCCTTCCTTAAAAGTCTAGCTTCACTACAGAGACGCGGCGCGCGCTACACGTAGCAGCAAGTATGTTTTGCACAATAGGCATGATGACTGATTTTGAAAAATGGTCAGATTATGTTCGGAAGTATCCATTATTTCGAGAAAATATCTTATTTCAGCAGAAAAATAAGGTTTGGTAGAAAATATTGGGATTTGAAATTTAAATTTTAAAATTCACGCCAAAACGCTCGCGAGTGTCATGGCGTCGTTTGTGACGCCACTATTGTTATTACAATGTACTCTGTGCAGCGTGCAGTAAGCAATAGTGTTATTGTCAAAGCTCGAAAACAAACAATTGTGACGTCATTCGCTTCTTGGTGTTTAATCCATTATGGCGGATTGCTGTATTTTATAGTTTTATTTTATCAAAATAAATAGCAATCTCACTCGAAATAGAAAAATAAATACGTTTTTTATAATCCATGAATCATATTTCATTAGATAAATTCATAATTTAATTGAAACTTGGTTACTGTCGTCATGCCTATTATGTCGCAGTGCATCTTTATACCGCATCATTTAAGTGGGCCCAGCTCCATAAGAACTCATACAAAGAATATTAACCTCAACGTTTCGCTATGCGCCGTGCATCTGTATTGGGGCTAGACCTTTAGTCACTGAGTTATTATTTATACTAAACTATCTTTCCAGAACAAAATGAACAGCGGGTCCAGAGAGGAGCTCCTGGGTAGCACCCAGGAGGCCATGCGCAACAGTCAACACGACCTGCGCAGCTTTGCTGAGAGACCGCTCACCAAGGAGGAGAAGACTTACCTCCTGAACGCTGACAGAGGAGACTATGCTACTGTTCAAAAGTGAGCCTTCCTACCAATAGCAGGGGCCATACTACCAACGCTTAAAGTACTGTCATACTCTGTCATACTCTGTACTCATACTGTTTCATTATTGTTGTATTTCGTGTTTTAACGACGACAACAATAAACTTCATCATCATCAACTTAGAAAATGTCAGTTACATTTTTGTTACAATCATGAACGCATTATTATTTGATCTAAAAAGTAGAAAAAATAAAAAGAAATCCAACCTTTTAATTTCAATAATCAGATTTCAGAAAAGCAAAATTAGATTTGCACGAAATAAGCAAAACTAATCTATCCCCAGAAACCTTTTATATCAATCCGCCGATCGCCGAGTCGTATTATTCGGCGGTTGACGATAAGTCGGGAATCAGTACAAAAGCGAATAATCCAGTTTACCGACCTGTACTTACTATAACTCGTCTCGTGTCACGGTTTTGAGGTTAAATTTTCTATTTTATAATTAGGTACAAGGTATTTGATGTGTCTTACATCAAATACCTAACCTACTTATAACTGTAATAGCTGATGCCCGCGATTTCGTCCGCGTGGATTTAGGTGTTTTGGTTCCCGCAGAAACTCCTTAATTTTCCGCCTATGTGTTATTTCAGACTAAAATCTATCTCTGTGCCAAATTTCATCGACATCCGTTCAGTCATTCTGGCGTGATTGAGATCCATACATACATCCAAACTTTCGCATTTTTAATATTAGTATAGATAGTGTACTAGACAGTGCTTTAACGGTGAAGGAAATCCTTGATATAACTTATCTCTGTAACCAAAATTCGTCAAAATCAGTAGACAAGATGAGTCGATAAAGCGTAGTAGACAAACAGACACACTTTCGCTTTTATAATATTTGTATGGATGTATATTACAGTGTTATCGTAGATAAACTGGTATAGCATTAGTAACAAAACGTGCATTTACCATTTTTGCAACACAAAGCTCGTGAGGAATGAAAATGCCATTCAAAGGCCCATTCAGTGCTACAGGAGTTGAAAATAGTTTTTTAGAACTCTGTTTGTCAGTACATTAATTATTCTGTTTTACTTTAGTATAAACAAAATAGTCACGAAAGCGTAAATTGTGAGGTTTCTTAATTAAGAAATAAAATTTTATCCATATAAATATTAATATAAATAAGCTAGGTGAAAAAGTCACACAGGCGTTACTTTTTCCACGTGGATTTAGTTAGTTAAAGCTTTTCTGAGGGAAACGTGCATTATTTCCGGATATTGCGAAAGTATGACTTTCTGTCGGTCTTAACTGAGTGTTCCAGGTTTTGCCTCGTATATATTATCGCTAGACTATAAATTAAAAAAAAAGGTGTCCTTTTACTCAACTAAATGTCCTTTTACGCAACCGCAGATATTTAAATTAGTTATTTTGTGTATACTTACATAGTTTTTAGATTAATACTGTACTAACAACATAATACGGACTGAAATAAACATAAATATTATTTTCCCAAACAGGTTCAAAGTCAAAGTCAATTAATGTTTATTCAATTCAGGTAGATACACTAAACTTATTGACGTTCAGTTATTTATAAAATATAATAGTGATAATCCGTAACGGTATCTTTAATCCAAAGCTACGAGGGTTCCAAACGCACCCTGGTCTGAGAAGAGCCCACAACAAATTCAGCCGGGATTTTTTTTTACATTATTACCATTTCACAAAGCATCTTAACTAAGGAACTATCAGAGCTATTAGAGCAAATCAAGTTTCCTTATCATTTAAGTAATCCTTTACATGGTGATCAGACTTTTTAATGAGTTTACGTTATACATTTTTTACGGCCATCCCTTGGGGAGGATTGACCTATGATTATGACATTATGACATAATGATAGTATATTTGATTGATGATTTGTAATTTGATAATAATGATGATTTGAATAATGTAATGATTTTATTGTAATGTTTAATTTAATAATCTGACATAATTAATATATTGATACGGATCATGTACCTGAAGTAAATAAATAAATTAATTTTAAATTATTTAAATTAACTTTGAACTTATTCAGATTAATACAAACATACGCGGATAAGCCGGACGTCCTGGACATAAACTGCGTGGACCCACTGAATAGATCTGCACTCATCGCTGCCATCGAGAATGAGAATATCGAGCTGATCAAGCTATTCCTCAACTCCGGGATCAAAGTTAAGGTATGCAAGCTGAAAGCTCCATATAATAACTGTGTGCTTACGATGGTAACAGACCCGGATACACCACGACCTTCACCGATCTCTCAACCAGATGAAACATATTTTTTTTTTTTTTTATAATAGATTAATAAGCCTAAAATAGTTTGCCTATCAAAATTCTGACCAGGCTGTTTATAAATTAATTAATAATAATATTTTTTTTTGACAGGTTTATTATAGGCAAACGCTTGAGTTATACAGCCAAGGCCCAAAAAGTGACGTGAAGTGAATCTAAATGTTTTCTTTTGACGTCACTATTTGGGCCAACCTGTATATCAAAATATAGGTAATTTTATATCAAACTCGATGGTATTGCATTGCCTACTATAAACCTTTCATAAAAAGTGAATTATAATTAATTAATTTAAAAAAAGCCTGTTCAGGATTTTGATAGGCAAACTATTTTAGGCTTATTATATGTTTTATCTGGTTGAGAGATCGGTGAAGGTCGTGGTGTATCCGGCTCTTATTACCACGATTTGTATGGAATCGCTTGATAGCTGGCGTTCTATCAGTTATCCCATCCTAGCGACTTCTGGAACTTCTGGAACACTTCTAACGTGGAATAAGTTTTTTTTATTCCCACGGGAACTCCTTAATTATATAAAACGTACGTCACTCTCCAGGTCCTTAATAATGTCCAAGCAAAAAATCACGTCGGTCCGTTGCTCTGTTGCAGCGTGATTGAAGGATAAACAAAAAAACAAGCACACTTTCGCATTTTAAATAATATTAGTATAATAAATATGGGTTACTACCATCGCTTAAAGCATATTTAAATCAATATTATTTCAAAATTACAGTTTTATGTCACGAATCTTTATGTAACTAAAGTAAGGATCATAATTCTAAAACACGAATGCCAACAACATTAAAACAATGCAGATTTTAAGCGATTCCCAATCCATACTGCCAGCGCTTAAAGCCATATTGGTTCATTATTGTTAACTTTCGTGGTTTGGAATTATACACCTTATTTTAGGAACAACAAGGTACGTGATATCAAACTGTTATGTTGAGTAATATTGCATAAGTATTGCAGTGTTACCCCTGAGCGGTAAAATATTTTCAATAAACTATAAACTCTACGGTTAGAGAACAAAAAAAAAAGTAAGTAGCAACATTTTACCAAAACATACCTATCGCGTTCCTCGGGGAAATCACTAGTGCGATAGTTTGCATCGATACCCCTGTACTCGTGTACTCGTATATTTTCATAACCGTCTAAGAATCCTCCGCAAATCTCAAAAGACAATAAATATGATTTTCGTTTGATAAGAATGGGTATTCCATTTGCGTAAAGAGTTTGGCTTTTTCGCTTTTCTATTTTGCTCTACCGACAAATTTGTCGATACCTTAGTTACTTAAGTATTCCTTTAGGTATTTTACAGTATGTTATTATTATTATTATTATTACTCTTTATTTTGTACACCACAACACACATAAAAAGTACACAAAAAATACATAGAAAACAAAGAACTAAGTAGTATACAAAAAGGCGGCCTTATCGCTTAGTAGCGATCTCTGCCAGGCAACCTTAGGAATAGGAGAAGTAAGGAGATTAACTCGCGGGTGGTGTATCAATATAAACATACAAACAAATACCTACATACTAATACATAAACTGTTACACAAATAATATAATACTTATAATAAATATATGAAAATAAACTAATATATATTATGTATTTTTAGTTTAAGTAATATCATACTAAATAAAAGTTAAAACTAGTCGTCTGTATTATGGTGATAAATAGAAACTCTTAACAGATTTTTTAAATATTTCCAGTGACTTTGATTGTCGTATGTTTAATGGGAGAGCATTCCATAATAAAACAGCTTGCACTGTGAAAGACTGCGCATAAAACTTTGTCTTATGCGATGGTATGCATAAAGTTAATTTACGGGTTGTTCGTATTTCGGACTGATCTCCCAGAAATTTAAACTTCTCCTTCAGGTAAGAGGGAGTTTTTGGATCAAATAGCACACGGTACAGAAGTGACAGAACATGAAGATCCCGGCGACGGCGAATAGGAAGCCACTCGAGCATTTGACGAAATTCAGATACGTGGTCATATTTACGTAGACCGAATATGAACCGAATAGCAAGATTTTGGAGTCGCTCAAGTTTGTTAAGTTGGTCCTCTGTCAAATTAAGATAGCTTGCGTCTGCATAATCGAGAATAGAAAGTAAGAGAGAATGTGCTAACATAACTTTGGTTGGAATTGGCAAAACAGAACGAAGACGACGCAATGAGCTCATTGCAAAAAATGTTTTCCTACTCAGCTCTTTAATTTGTGTGGACCACGATAAATCCCGATCCAAATATATGCCAAGGTCTTTAGTACAAGTACAGTAAGGTATAGTAACCCCATTGTATATGATTGGAGGGAGATTTTGCCAATCAACTCGAACAATCATCCTAGGACTGCCAATAATGATAGCTTGAGATTTAGTCGGGTTAACCTTAAGTCCATACCGTCTGCTCCACTCGGAAATTGTAGCTAAATCTTCATTGACAGCAGAAACAGCAGAACTAAGGCTATCAAGAGGTGTAGGGCGATATATTTGGATATCGTCTGCATACATGTGATAGAGAGAAGATATATTTTTGGTAATAGAATTAATAAAAATAGCGAAAAGCAAAGGAGATAACACGCCACCCTGAGGCACCCCAGCCGTAACATCACACCATGACGAAACGGTCTCGTCAACTCGTATGCGCTGTCGTCGGCCACTGAGGTAACTCCGAAACCAGTCAACCACCAACGGAGACATGTTAATAGAATGCAGCAGACTCACCAGAATATCATGATCAACGGTATTGAAAGCGTTGCTGAAATCAAGTAAAGTCAGAATTGTAAGCTGCTTATTATCCATCGACCATCGAATGTCATCAGTAACTTTAATGAGAGCAGTAACCGTACTATGACCGGGACGAAATCCGGATTGCAAAGGATTAAGGAGTGAGTGTCTGTTAAGGAAAAGGCTGAGTTGCTGGAAAACCAATTTTTCAAGTATTTTTGATAAGAAAGGAAGAATCGAAATTGGGCGAAAATCACTTACAACTGAAGGACTTGTTTTCTTTGGAAGTGGAATAATTTGTGCCTGTTTCCATGCCTCAGGAAATTTGCCGGTGTTAATGGAATGGTTAAGGATATGGGTAAGAATAGGGGAAACAATATCTAGGATGGGAACGATCATGTTACGGCTGATGTCATCAGTACCGACTGCATTCGAGGAAATGGACAATATATTCTTCTTAACATCACGTTCAGTGAAAGACTCGAAGGTAAAAGGCGGAAAGTCAGAAGTAGAGATGGATGAAAGAATACTAAGCGTACGTTCTTTATCGACACTATCAATTGTATCAGAAGTAGAGAAATGTTTATTAAGGAGATCTATATCTATATTAACAGAAGAATTTTGGGAAGATTTACCAACTCCAAGCGACTCAAGAAATTTCCAGGTTTTGGCGGTATTACCGTTCTGAACTGAATTATGAATGTGGCGTCGTTGTGCATCTCTACACATTGTATTGCAGCGATTCCGCGCTTTATGGTACCTCAAGCGGTTATCATCAGAGTCCTTTAATTTATATTTGTTTTTTGCTGCATTCTTTTTGTCCATTAACCTCTTAATCTCAACCGACAACCACGGGGCTGGAAGGTGTTTAAGTTTAACAGGCCTTATGGGCGCATGAGTATCATAAAGTTGAGTCAACAAAGTATTAAACACCTCAACTTTAGTATCAATGGCATGCACATCCGTGACAGCAGACCAATTTAGGTTGGTTGCGTCATCACAGAGGCGATCCTTGTCAATTCCTCCAAAGTTACGTTGCAGAAGTATTCTCGATTTAGCTTTAGGAGGACGAATTTTATAAGAGAGGAAAATCAAATCATGATAAGAAAACGCATCAGCTGGGTACTGACCATGATTTGAGACGAAATCTGGTGAGGAGACCAGAATTAGGTCTAGAAGAGAGGGAGTACAGCCGGGAGAGAAGTGTGTAGCAGCAAGGGGTAAAACATGCAAATTACAGGATTCTACGATAGACAATAGCTTCTTACTACGACTATCATCCTTGTGCAAACACGTATTAAAATCTCCCATAAAAATAGAGTGGCTGTATAAGGGAACCATATTTTCCAGCAAGCTTTCAAAAGAGTTGAAGTAATTAGAGATAGGTGGACAATAGAATACGCCAAGAAGAATTTTTGTGTGAGATAGTGTAATTTCTACCAATAAATGTTCCGCTACATCTGGTAACGGAGGTTGTGCAGACGAACTAACAATAGAAAAAGGAATGTAAGATCGTAGATAGATCGCTACTCCACCACCTCCCTTACCCACACGATCATTGCGGATGAGTCTAAATCCTGGAAGTGAATAAGATGTAGAAGGTAAGCAGTTTTTAAGCCAGGATTCAGAAACGAGAATTGCATGTAGGTTACGAGAATCAAACGACGCAAGCATATCGGGATAATGAGCCGGGATACTTTGGGCATTAATATGGATGACATTAAAATGTTTCAGACAATCTGAGAAGTTAGAATCAAGGACTTCATTTATTGGAAGGAGAGATGTACTGTGAAAACTATTATCACCAGATGAGGACGACATAGACAAAAAAAGATCACTATCAATACTATCTATTGACGACATAATATAAAATAAATATATAATATAATTAAATAAATAAAATATAACTACTAACGATAACTAAACGTAGTAAACTATCTAACTACTTAAATTCTCCTATTCCGCCAGCTGTATTAATGCAAAGAGGAATAAACTTGAATATTTTAGAATTTAAACATTAATTGTACAGTCATAAAATGTGAATAAAAATAATACCTATATGAACAAGCAAAAACAAAGATCAATAAGCAAAATAATTATAACTAAAATGCGTAGTAAAAATTAAGCAGTGTGCAGTAAGCTTTACAAAAGGTTGCGTTCTTAAACGAACCATCAATTGTCAAAGACAAGCAGAGTGGTTTGTGTCAGTGTCTGTCAGTTGTCAAATTTCAAAGCGAAGTTTTAGGTGTGTACCCACCTACGCTAGAATAATAAAAAGTTAGTTTAGAATAATTTTAAAAAGTTAATAGAAAGAAAGTAATACTCGTAACAATCGTTAAGTACTTAATTAGTCCAGACAAAACCGCACACTATCAGTAAGGGAGAGTTCATCGGGACGCCCAGCGCTCCTACTTTTTGACCACTCTTTTAACTCTCGTGACCTTTGGAGCTTCAGCAGCAGCAGACACCGTGGCAGACCCGGCTACATCCTTGACTGGAGTCGGGATAGCGCTCAACTCCGACATTGATGTTATACGATGCCGCTTACCATCGGAGTCTAATACCATGATGCTTCCATCTCTTGTCCAACATTTCGCTATACCGAATCGCTGCCGAGCCGCTAAGAAGATCTTATGGCGGCTAGGGATAAGAAACTCGGATAATGTTACCCCAGAGCCCTTCAATTTGGTTTTAGCAGCCCAGACTTTGTCCCGTATTGACAACTCCCTGAATTTCAGTAACACTGCCCGTGGCTTTACACCACTAGCGCGACCCAAACGGTGACATCTACTCAAAGAGTCGGCTGAGAGCTGCTGCAATCCTAGATGCTCCGACAAAATCTTTGGCACTGATGCGCTCAGATCTTCTCTATCCTCCTCCGCAACACCATGCACAAGAAGAATCTTTCTTCTGGAGCGCATCTCCAACTCATCCTGCTGTCTCGCCAGAAGCTCTACCTGCAGCTGCAGATTTTCTAGGGCTGACAAAACGAAAGACCGGAAGGTTCCAAATTGAGAGTTTATATTTGATGAGGGGCTCGTGGCAGGGATTGAACCTTTCAACTCCTTCTGAAAATCGGCCATTCTGGTGTTGAAGTGTTGAGTGATTTCACTTAATTGGCTCTTGATTGATTCCATTATTGTGAACAAGTAGCCTTCAGTGTTAGTGCAAATTAAGTAAGGTTAGGATATAGCACACGGTGGTCACTATCACAAATTAAGTTTCTAACTGTACAAATAATTGTGAGCAAGCTGGCGGAATTAAATTAATCACAGGTACATATTATTATTCAATGAATATACTTTTTTATAATTTTAAAGAATTAATTAAAATCAGAGCAGAAAAATACGACTACTTTATTTAACGCCTACCCACGAAATCGAACAAATATGTGTTTGTTTTTCACTTAGTTTCGGGCAAAAAATCTACTAGGTGGTGTATAAGAGCTCTCACAGCTAATCGTATTATGGAAAAAATAATTATTTCCTATTTCTTAGTGACCAGCAAACATCTTCAGCAAAACGCGGCATATTGGGTGGAAGTTTGTCCAACACGGGCAAGGGCTGTTATTATTTATTTTTTTTAAACTTAGTTGCGGTAACAAAGTGGTACTCAGATAAATAACTTATGCACCCTGGTACGTAAATGACTTCCACAGGGGTCTTATAAGATAGAGTTCGTAAACAAAACAATACACAAAAGCGATGCAAAATAAACTCTCTATGGGCTCGTATCGCGTCGCGTTGCATCACACCGATTTCGTCGCTCACCCGTTGTCCTAGGACCTAGGTGAACGACAAATGCGGTAATGCACCGCGACATGAAGAAACGGTAGATGACCCTCCGTGGTCTACGCTGTAATGTAGATAATTTTGTCATTTTCCATGGAGTATTATCGCATCGCGTCACTTTCGTCGCTCACCTAGGATCATGTGCTTTGTAGCCAATCACAATCCCTTGCTTTAACATGAAGAAAAATGTAGAAAACCTGCTTGGCCTTAGAATTACCCTCCGTAATATTATGTTATCAAAGATGTGCTCAGAAGCTAATTGTTGATCTTCCTAAGAAATTTCTAGATTATAGATTTAAAAAAAACGCGCTGAACTTCTTCCTTTTTTGGTAGTCAGATAAAAAGAGAGTGGATTAAACTCACTTCCTCATTTAAATCCATACTAATATAAATGCAAAAGTTTGGATAGATGGATGGAAGTTTGTTAAACAATCACGCCAGAACGGCTGTGGGGATATGGATGGCAATTGGCACAGAGATAGATTATAGTCTGAAGTAACACATAGGCTACTTTTTATCCCGGAAAATTAAAGAGCTCCCGGGGGAACCAAAAAGCCTCAATCAGCTATTATTTACTATAGTATTGTAATTTTTTTATTCGTAAGAGCAACCGCCGAGTTTCTTTTCAGTAAGAATGGTATTCCGAACAAGTGGTAAATTCGGTTGTCTTTTGAAATACACTCATTAAAGTTTATTTGAATTTAAAAAAATCGGTCTCATTCTAGTATTTTTTTTTTTTTTTTTTTAGCCAACTATTTTAATAAACTATACATATATATTAGAATTAAAAGTAAGAAATAAATTAAAATCTAAATTAAAAACTAATTATATTTACAAAAAATACACGCCATCCAAGTGATCGTTAATGGGCATGGTGCCCAAAATACTGGCGCTATTACCTCGTTGAATGGCAAGGCTAAGCCGTTGGGCTAAATAAGCGCCAGCTCTTTGGTCACCAGAGGCGTGGATCAGTTTTTGGGACACAACATTTATAAAATTCAAATTTCTAGTATTTACTAAAGTATTGTAATTTATTTCTTTGTAAGAGCAACCGCCGAGTTTCTTTTCAGTAAGAATGGTATTCCGAACAAGTGGTAAATTCGGTTGTCTTTTGAAATACACTCATTAAAGTTTATTTGAATTTAAAAAAATCGGTCTCATTCTAGTATTTACTAAAATATTGTAATTAATTTCTTTGTAAGAGCAACCGCCGAGTTTCTTTTCAGTAAGAATGGTATTCCGAACAAGTGGTAAATTCGGTTGTCTTTTGAAATACACTCATTAAAATTTATTTGAATTTAAAAAAATCGGCTTCCTTTTATTTTCACTAAAGGAGAGAAAAAAATTGTGTGTATCAGCTCCAACGCACGACATACATTACATAGTCATGGAAACAAACAAGTGTTACCATGGAAACATAAAGTCAATAACGTAACGGAGAAAGATTTACTCCCCATAAATTTTCATACACGGACTCATATTATATGCAAATCGATTCTAAAGGTTAAAAGGAGGTAAACTCCAAAAATCTTCTATGAGTAAGCATGTAACTTACTATAAGTTAGGTAGTTAGTTAGCTATGCTTACCCATAAGTTTTCCGGTATGAGGGAATTCTGTTGCAACTTCCCACCAACCAATAACAATAACTGGATAACTTAATTCACTTAACAAACCAAGTGCATGTCACTGCATTTCCCCTAGAGACGACATACCAGACAGGGTCCAAAGAAGCAAAGTAGGAATAGGTATGCATTAATTTTATCGTGCACTTCATTTTATGAAATAAACCGAGACCAGCAGGGCGATTGTGTAAAACGTGCATCAATCATTGTTACAGTCTCAATTGTTTTGATTGGCTGAAGTTATGCTATTTTTATACGACTGCCTGAAAAATATACTCCATATTGTTTTCAGGGTTCATGTATGTATGTATGTCTGTGAGTTTGTGTATTCCACCATAACTTCTATACGCCTGAACCGATTTTGATAAATCAGGTATCGTTAGAATTCCTAGCTTATTCCGGATGACATAGGCTAGTAAAATAAAAAAAAATTGATTGGGTGACCATGGTCCCGCATTAAAGACTAAAGTTGAAAAAATATAGTCGAAAATACGATTAACTATATAATCATCGAGAAAATGATGAGTAGATTCCAAGAATATATAACGCTATAGTTCAATATCCAGTGATTTACAACAAAAATCATTTAGTAAAAATGTGAATAAGACTATATTTTAACTAAACTCGCCGGCATATTTAGCGGAACATAAAAAAAAGGTCTATAATTAAAAAAATATGGTTTTATTTTAAAATCTACTTACTACAGCTACTACTACTTATGCAGGATAATGCTCGGCCGCATACCGCTCGGGTAACTCAAGCTTATCTTAATGATATGAATATCACTGTTATGGAGTGGCCGGCGAGATCACCGGATATGAACCCAATAGAGCACGTTTGGGACTTGCTGAAAAGAAAAGTTTAGTCCAGAATTCCAGCTCCTGCCAACGTGGGAGAACTGCGAATCGCCGTAGTTGAGGAATGGCGGAGACTATCCCAGGAGACCATCGATAACATCATTCTCAGTATGCCTAGACGGGTAGAAACTTTAATAAGAGCACGTGGAGGAAATACGCGATATTAATCACCATTTTTCTAATTTAATTGATTGTTATTTTAATATTAAATTTCACTTTTCCCGGTTACATGAAAAGTTCAAAAATGTACCATTTTTCACAAATAGCCTTTACTCGCAAAATCTCTTCTTAATGTGATCTCATTTTAAGTAAAACAAATGAAACTTTAAATAACAAAAGAAGTGTAGTAAGTAGATTTTAAAATAAAACCATATTTTTTTAATTATGGACCTTTTTTTTATGTTCCGCTAAATATGCCGGCGAGTTTAGATTAATTTAGATTTTTAACTTTTTAGTTCGTTTTTTGGCAGGGCAGTCGTGTTTTTTAATTTTGACTTGAAGCACAAGTCATAAGTAAGAAAATTAAAGCTGCATCAATGGATTTTGGCCAATAAGTAGTGGAAGAATGTTGTGAATGTACCAATCAGAGGTGATTGCGATCGTTACAGTACTGTAGCTGTAATTTTTAGACAATCGCCCTATACTGGTAAACGATTTATTTGTTAGTAGATTCGTCCGCGGTTTTTTGATTCACGCGGGAACTCTTTAATTTTCTAGGATAAAAGCCTACGTCTTTTCCGGGATGTAACCTACCTCTGCACCGAATTTCACCGAAATCGGTTGTAAAGATGGGCCGTTAATACAGCTTAGCAGACGGACACACTTTCGCATTTATAATATTATTTGTAGTATGGATAAACACGCTTTTATCAGCTTCACCTGTAACTAAAGCTAACTTTGAAAGTAAACATATCTTTTGAGCCGAATTAAACATCACTTGCCTATTGTTACAAATTACTATTGGTGAATTTTTAAAAGATACTTTGAAAATAATAGAAAGGATACCTACCGGTTAAAGTCTAGATACCTAACATTTATAAATAAATACACTACATAATTGAGTTAGGTAATTAATTATGTACGCATGGTTTCTTAAAGTCAGCTTTATTATCTTTGACATAAGCTTGGAATTGGTTTGGTGAAAAAGAAATACTCAACAAATTAAAAGGACTTTGAGACGCCGAGTAAATAAAGCCGACTTTGAGTTGTTATTAAATAAGATGCTGGGCCTTGGCTCCACTTGAGTTTGCAGGTGTGCATTGCGCTTAAGTCTTCAATTCCGGAATAAGTTTTCTTTGGCTCAATTTAGCGCTATTTACATATTAGGCCGAGAACACGTTACTGCCAGGACAGGAATAACGTTACTTTTAGAATATGCAGCTGCACAGACCTGCGCGATGTGATAAACCGTATTTCGCATACGACGTGGGCTGTTCGTTTTGCCCTGCCCTTACAAAATTCAATCTTTCACCTCAGTATGCCTGTGGCTTTCAATATGTTTGGACAAAGACATGGGTACTAAAATTGTAATATAATACATCAATGGCAACGACCCACTGTAGGATGGATGATTAGGGTGGAAACAAGTCATAATTTAAAAAAATAAAAAACACGACTGCCCTGCCAAAAAACGAACTAAAAAGTTATTAATCTAAATTAATCTAGTTAAATTAGAATCTTATTCACATTTTTATTGAATAATATTTTTTTGTGAATCACTGGATATTGAACTATAGTGTTGTATATTTTTGGAATCTACTCATCATTTTCTAGATGATGATTATATAGTTAATCTTACTTTTGAATTATTTTTTTTCAACTTTAGTCTTTAATGCGGGACCATGGTCACCACATAATATTTTTATTTTACTAGCTTATGTCACCCGGAATAAGCTAGGGATTCTACGATACCTCATTTATCAAAATTGGTTCAGGCGTATAGAAGTTATGGTGGAATATACAAACTCACATATACATACATATATACATGAACCCTGAAAACAATATACTCCTTTTTTCAGGCAGTCGTATAATAAAAACGGACGGGACCTGAGGCCCAATTGTCAAAACAGATCGTAATAATTTGATAGCTTAAAACGTATTACGTGAACTGTTTTAGGAGTTCATACATGATTTTTGACTGCAGGCATCTATGAACTCCTTGAACAGGTCGAATTACACATTTGACAAATGACTACAATTACGATTTGCCTACACAATCGGGGGGCAGGAGGCAAAGTGAAAAAAATTTGGGATAATAAATGAAATCTACTTTACCTCCATGTCCCATTCGTTGTTTCCTGTATATAATTAATGGTTATTATTTTCATAAAGTATGAAAATTCAAGGTATTTAAATATCCCCATGATATAAATAGCCTGGATGTCCTAATTCTCAGCTTTAGCTTTGACATCGTAAGCACCGATGCATGGATAATTTGATAGTGGACACTAAATTGGGTCAGTTTCACATACACGGTAACTCCGACCTCGATGACCTGCCTGGCTCAGTGTTGAGCGCTGTTGTCTTATCATGGGAGGTCCCGGGTTCGATCCGCGGCAGGGTCAATTTGAGAATTTTTAATTCTTAATTTGCTCTTTTTTTATCCACTACAAGTTCGCCTTTAACTGCTATCTCACCTGATGGTAAGTGATGATGCAGTCTAAGATGGTAGCGGGCTAACCTGTGCTCTGGTCTGGCCTGGTGGAAAGATTCGACCGTGTCTAGTTACCACCCGAGTCGACAAGACGTGATTTAGCGTTCCGGTACGATACCGTGTAGGGTATGGTAACTGCCATACCCATAAAAGGTTAGCCCGCCACTATCTTAGACTGCAACATTATTTACCAATAGATGAGATCGCAGGCAAGGGCTAACTTACGTACGCGCTTGTACTGGATAATAAAATAACTATCTAGTTTTTCTGTTTAAAAATTCTCAGTGTGTAATCAATTATTGTTGTACTTATTAGACGCGATCGAATGACGAATAAGTAAAAAAATTCCCATCTCTGATCTCTCATTTAAGTTTGCCGTTGGTCTATGAGAGTGAAGGAATAGACGTCCAAATTCATTTTTTTTATTCAAATAATCTTTTTAAAGTGTTTTTGAATCGTTGATTTCCTCAGACTCTTACTTTGGATCTAACTTTTAATATAAATGATTTTTTAGAAAATACTAGATGATGCCCGCGATTTCGTCCACGTGCATCAAGTTTATTTGATTCCCGCGGGAACTCTTCAATTTTCCGATATAAAAGTATCCTATGTCCTTCCCCGGAATATAAACTACAAGTACTAGAAATCGGTTGAACAGATGGACCGTGAAAGCGTACCAGACAGACAGACAGACAGACACACTTTCGCATTTATAAATATATATGGAATATGGAAAATATGTGGATATGGAAGTATGGATAGTATGGACTATATGAAACGTCCCCAGCAGGTGTATACGGCAAATACGAGGAAAGAGGTTTTATTAGGGCCTGCAGCTGGCTTTAATTAGGTTACAGCGAGCCAGAGACTTGCCACTAATCGTCTTAGTTAGTGCATAAACGGTAAAATATCATGTTTTTTATGCCTCATAATTAGCTAGACTTAGCTACACTTCGACAAATAAGTATTTTTTTAGAGTTCCGTAGAAGAACAAAGAACCTCTATAGTTTCGGTCCATCCGTCCGGCTTAATCTAGTCTAATCTAGTTTGCTCTAGTTTAATTTAATACATAGCTATTTTCATCGTAATATTAGTCCGGGAGGAGTTATTGTCAAACAACTGCTTTTGGGTACCATTTTTGGGCAAAGATAGCAAATGGTGGCAAAGTGAAAATACGGAAAGAGCACGTCGAAATCTATAAAATACACCAATTTTCAAAACTCCCGAGAAACTTTCCAGGTAACCCACCTTTTGAGCACCAAATAACTGGGTTATGAGGTTGTATCCTGGGGAATTAAAGCACTGCATGCTTCTTTTTATCCCGGATTTTTAAAAACCTTACTCCATGTAGACGAAATAACAGGCATCATCTAGTCTATTATATACTAATATTATTATGAATGCGAAAGTTTTCACGCCTAAACGGCTAAACGGGTATGAATGAAATTTGGCACAGAGATCGATTATAGTCTGGAATAACACATATGCTCCTTTTAATTCCCGGAGTTCCCGCTGAAACCACAAACCTCAATCCACGTGGGCATCCGCTGGTTGCGCCAAAAATTGTACCGTTAGTTTAGATAAAATTAATAATTAAAATAAGGATTGCAATGCAAAGAAACGTCCAAAACACATCAATTTTGAGAAACGGTTTCATAAGAATGAAACGGGCGTTATTGCAACATAAATCCGTCGCTCGTCAGAACTTCCATCAATTTATTCAAATTTCCTTGAAATGGATGCAAACCGAGTTATCCTACGTGACGAATTCATTACGAGAAACTAGAAATACGGTAATGGACGTATCAGTGTTCTGCCTCGTTGGTCTAGTGGTTTGCATGTTCGACTGCGGCCGACGAGGTCCCGTGTTACTGGGTCGGGCCATAACAAGTAGGTACCTATTGGGTTATTCTCAGTACTCAACAAGAAATTACAAACACAAATAAAATCAGTCTCCCTACTACGATGCAATGTTGTTGCTACACCCAAACTGGGTATCCATAGCTTACCTTACCTATTTATAGTTAAAGTAATATATTATTCTTTGCTGAGTTTCGTGGCGGTTCTTTTAAGTAGAATCTTCATTCCAAACCGGTAGTAGAATCATAACATTTCATAAGTGTTCTACGGAAAATAAATCATTTCATTATATGTCTCCCTACTACGATGCAATGTTGTTGCTACATCCAAACTGGGTATCCATAGATTACCTTACCTATTTATAGTTAAAGTAATATATTATTCTTTGCTGAGTTTCGTGGCGGTTCTTTTAAGTAGAATCTTCATTCCAAACCGGTAGTAGAATCATAACATTTCATAAGTGTTCTACGGAAAATAAATCATTTCATTATATGTCTCCCTACTACGATGCGCTGTTGTTGCTACACCCAAACTGGGTATCCATAGCTTACCTTACTTATTATTGACTTAAATGTTCTATTTTAAGGAATAAGTGTACCTATGGAATTGCAATAAATAAAGAAATTGAAATTGAATTCTCAGTACTAGGCCGGAGTAAGGAAGTTGGCGGTGTTTCACTCCCGTTCCTCGGAGAGCACGGGACCTCTCTCTCCGGTCGTGTCGGATTTGCCGCCCGATCGGGCTTTGAGAGTAAAGGAACAGAGAGTGCACCTGTGTATGCGCACACACTTGTGCACTATAATATCTCTCGCGTAGATGGCTAATCTCTCTGCACTTAGGCCGCCGCCGTGGCCGAAATTTTGTCGGGAGGACATTATTATTATATCAGTTTTGATACGTCCACGTTCTGAATCAAAAGGGATTGGCTGTAGTCCACCACGCTGGACAAGTGCGGATCGGCAGCTTTCACATGCCTTTGAAAACATTATGAAAAACTCTCGGGCATGCAGGTTTCCTCACGATGTTTTCCTTCACATGCCCGAGGATTGAACCACTGATACCCTTCCTCAGGGTAACTTTCTTTAACGAGTAGGTAACTATTACCTACTACTATAATCTAACCTATTAGAATCTAATCTACTGTAAAAATCTCAAGTTTCTAACCATTTTCTAGCCCCAGCGGTTTTGGTTATGTGTTGACAGAAAAATCAGTCAACCAGTCAGTTGAGACAAGTTTATACGCAGGTATAAAAGAAGAAAAAAAAGAAAAAAGACTAAAAAAAGACTAAAAAGACTAAAAGACTAGCTGTATGTGTGCCAAGTTAAATTAAAATCTAGGTATCCAGTAGTTGCAGTATGATACCGTGACAGATAGACAAAATAGTTTAGAACTTTTTATCGATATTGAAGTTTCCCGGAATGTTTTTTTTTAAAATTTTATGTACAGAAATCATCCATATAGAATTTTACTATAATGTACCTAAATAGATAATCATTCAACAAATTTTCCTTTAAAAGTAAGTAGCCAAAATTAATAATAATCATGAGTTTATCACCTCAAAATATGTACCATAATGGTTTAATTAATTTTGCGCATCTATAGGGTGTCACCTAATGAAGCGGGTTCTTGTTAAAATTAATTTATGAGAAGTTTTATTACCTTTAATTAATTTTATGTATCTCAATAGCTTTAGCTATCAATTTTATCCGGGTTAAAGTTGCTTATATTCTCATTTTAATATTTTTTCACAGAAAAATAATATATTACTTTAACTTATTTAGTATACTTTGCTGAGTTTCGTGAGGGTTCTTTTAAGCAGAATCTATTTTCCGAACCGGTAGTTGAATAATAACATTTCATAAGTGTCCCATGGAAAATAAATCATTTCATTATATTTCAACTCTTTAACTATAATATTGTCCTCTCGATCAAATTTCGGCCACAGCGCCAAATCTCCATAGAGATTAGCCATCTGCGTGAGTATCCAAGTATGAATCGAACCCGGGACCTTGTCACCCGCCGTCAAACATACCTACTAAGAACCAACGAGGCAGTCAAAACTCACTTCACTCACACATAAGCTACATTTTACATGATATGATTTATCCAAAAAGTGTCTCTGAAATGTTTCCCGTAGTTGAATAACGGTTCTTTTTTTATCCACTACAAGTTAGCCCTTGACTGAGATCGCACCTGATGGTAAGTGAAGATGCAGCTAATATGGTAGCGGGGTAGCTTGTTAGGGGTCCGGCACTTATACTAATATTAAAGCCATACCCCATTAATTTATGGTAAATCGATACCATACCCCTAATCGGTTTCTGTACTGCATCGTATCGGAACGCTAAATCGCTTGGCGGCACGTCTTTTATCCGGTAGGGTTTTAGCCACGGCAGCCTCCCACCAGGCCAGACCCGGGAAAATCCAGAAATTATAAATTCCCAAACTGACCCTGCTGGGGATCGAACCCGGGACCTCCGCACATTAAGACAACAGCGCTACACACTGCGCCACGGAGGTCGAAAATTATGGAGGTTTATTTGAATACAAAATATTTGAGTTTGAGTTGGAATTATTTGCTCGCAGGATGCATTGCTGCACGCCATCAAGGAGGAGTATGTGGAGGCGGTGGAACTGCTTCTGCAGTGGGAAGAGGAGCACCATGTCCCCGGCGAGCCTTATGTAAGTTATCTATACTAATAATAAGAAGAGGTCATCTAATATAAAAATGAATGCGCCTTCAATGCATTTCCGCTGTCATGTAAAGTAGTTTAACTTAAGTACCTTCAAGGCAAGAGTGAATAGGTATCTTCTAGGTGAGCGCGCTCCAACCTAGACCTCATGCTTTGTTTTAAGCATGATTATCGGCAAGCTTAAGCCTATTCTGAAGAAGAAAAGTTGTATAGCAATAGACACAAATTGGATATTTTCATTGGTCGTTCACTGTTTAGTCAAGAATTTTACAGCATCTTCTGGCTAACAGCTAATGCATACTGAATAAATGACACGAACATTTAGTGAGACACGTATACAAACAAGCACATTTATCATCCTTGCATGAATAAAAGAAAAATGGAATTAGTAATGTATGTACTATTTAAAGTCATTGCAACTTGGGGTTTCCATTCTTGACAATCCAAGTTTGTTCTTCTTACACCATGACATTCGTGGTGAACGAACGTTAACATTACTGTACTATATTTTCATGTTTCACTTTAATTTCTTCTCCACCAGAGCTGGGAGTGCATAGACCAATCAGCGGCGACCTTCACGCCAGACATCACACCACTCATCCTGGCTGCGCACCGAAACCACTACGAGATCCTCAAGCTGCTGCTGGATCGCGGCGCAACGCTACCCGTGCCCCACGACGTCAAGTAGGTACATACACTGCTCTGTTTCATCATCATTATCAATACAGCCGGCTTCTTAACAAAGGCATGGATAATGCATCATAAACACTTCAACCTCCTTCTTAATCTATCTACTTTCTGCATCTGGAATCACTACGAGATCCTTCAACTACTGCTGGATCACGGCGTTACACTGCCCGTGCTCCACGACATCAAGTAGGTACATACACTGCTCTGTTTCATCATCATTATCAATACAACCGCCGGCAGCCGGCTACTTAACAAAGGCATGGATACTGCATCATAAACACTTCCACCTCCTTCTTAATCGATCTACTTTCTGCAACTGGAATCACTACGAGATCCTTATACTACTTCTTGATCACGGCGTTACACTGCCCGTGCCCCACGACATCAAGTAGGTGCATACACTGCTCTGTTTCATCATCATTATCAAAACAGCCGGCTACTTAACAAAGGCATGGATGCTGCATCATAACTTCAACCTCCTTCTTAATCCATCTACTTTCTGCAACTGGAATCACTACGAGATCCTTAAACTACTTCTTAATCGCGGTGTTACACTGCCCGTGCCCTACGACGTCAAGTAGGTACATACACTGTCTGTTTCATCATCATCACCAATACAGCCGCCGCCAGCCGGCTACTTAACAAAGGCATAGAAACCGCATGACTAACACTACAACCTCCTTAATCCATCAACTTTCTGCCACTGGAATCACTACGAGATTTTAAGGACTTGAAGGACTACTGCTTGCGGCGTTAAACTGGCCGTGCCCCAAGACGTCAAGTGTGTACATATAGTCCCAATAACTTATCTGGCTTAGTGACAGCATTTTCTGCCATGCACCTTTATCTTAGCCACGGTTTTCCATTTACGCTTTCTTTAGAACACGTTTGCCTCAGCGACCATCATCTAGGATAGTCATGATCAATCTAATCAAGCACTTCAACTTACTAAGCCCTGGTAGTAAGCTTTAATTTCGTCCAAAATCAAGCCCCTCATCCTAGCTATGCACTGAAACCATTACACAGGCATGGAAACTGCATCATAGCAAGAAAACTTCCTTTTTCATTTTTCTACCTTGCATCTTTGTATTCGCCACAGCTCTTTGTTCTGAAACCTTTTGAAAACCATTCTACATTATTCAATTCGCTTACATCATATTTCCAACTTCTCACCAACTTTCTATTTTCTTCTCGTTGACATCTTCTATTGGGACGCCCCATCATGTTTTTATACCCTGGGTTTTTATAAAAATTTAACTCCATAACACTGCAATGATAGTCCATAAAGGACAAGATTTTTGTCCCAATTTATTTGTGACCTGAACTTTGATGTCAGATTTAACTATTGCTTTTAAAATTAATATTGCTATTGCTATTGCTATTGCTTTTATAATTATATTGATTGCTAGCAAATAATTTTATTTATAATTCTACTAGCTGATGCCCGTGACTTCCTTCACATGGTTTTAGTTTTTTTTATTCCCGCGGGAACACCTCTATTTTCTGGGATAAACGGTATGCCTATGTCACTCTCGAGGTCCTGAACTATACCCATACCAAAAATCACGTCGATCGGTTGCTCCGTTGCGGCGTGATTGAAGGACAAACACACAAACAAACACACTTTCGCATTTATGATATAAGTATTATTCTATTGGTTCCAAAAAAATCTCAGTCAAAGTTACCTTTATCTTTTCTTATACATTGTTCTGCTTCTAGATGCGGCTGCGATGAATGTGTGAAGTCATCAACCGAGGACTCCCTCCGTCACTCCCAGGCCCGCATCAACGCGTACCGTGCATTGAGTTCTCCCTCCCTCATCGCGCTATCATCCGCCGACCCCTTACTCACCGCGTTCGAGCTCTCCTGGGAACTAGGCAGATTGAGTCGAATGGAAACGGAGTTTAGAACGGAATATAAGGTAATTATACTTTACCTTGTATTCTATACATAATAAAAATTAGTTAAATTTACCTATTAAAAGTCATATATACCTAATGTAACTAAAATAAACAAATATCTAAATACAGCTAACACAACACTACAACTAACAGCTGTAAAATAAATTTTAAATAAATCCTTATATTACTACAAAAAACCCTAATCAAAAAGTCCTGGTTTTGTACCTGTACTGGGCCAATGGTATCCATCAAGCTTGCAGCATTGCCATCCTGAATGGCGAAAGATCAATAGATATTGGCCCAATATTCTTTTACAATATGATAATTGATATTACGACCAAGTTGATATTAATTAGTCCAAAATTATGTGCCCATAGAAGGTACTAATTTTTTCATTGACGCTTTCCTACTGTCGCCATTATTGATTGTATGTATTCGTGCCATATTGTAATAGTTTTATGTATGTAAGAACTGGATGATGCCCGCGACTTCGTTCCTTGTTTTTTCGACTCTCTTTTTCTTGTCGACTTTTTTTTGTTTTCGCACCATATTTCTTTAAAATCGGTTGAAAATATGGATCATTAAAGCGAATCGCACAAACAGACAGATAGACAGACACACTTTCGCAATTGTAGTATTAGTCTATGGAAGTATGGATGTGTACTATAAAATTTGAATGTCACATTAAGTAATTTCAAACTATTTTAGATGCATTTCAAAATGCTACGCAAAATCTATGCATCTAAATAAAATTTAAATCGTTCGTCATACAGTCCCATCTGTTTTGAGGACCTTGATATCAGTTTAATAAAATTCACCATTTAATTTCACCAGAGCTTACGACAACAAGTCCAAGAATTCGCTACTGCACTCCTGGACCACACGAGGACATCACAAGAACTTGAAATAATGCTCAACTATAACCCTTGGGACATGGACAGTTGGGAGCCCGGAGAGAGACAGACTCTAGGAAGGTTAAAGTTGGCAATCAAGTATAAACAGAAAATGGTATGATGTTTTTATTTATGTTTCATATCTACACTTCCATACGAATATACACATATTACGAATGCGAAAGTTTGGATGGATGGATGTTTATTACTCAATTTTATAGCCACTCGGGCTATAAAATTGATTGATTATAATATATATCAATATTACTCGGGAGGATGTAAGGATCTAAGGATACCCTTTACATCGAAATCTGTTCAGGCATTAAGAAGTTATAGTGGCATCAGGAAACTCACATACATACACGATCCTTGAAACTTTGCACCCCTTAAAACCCTTTTTCCTCTTACCCCTTTTGGGTAGTCGTATAAAAAGAAATCGTCCTCGAAGTTTTCTATGTAAAATTTTAAAAGCAAAGATGTACTTATTTCGATGGCACATTCTCGTAATTTAAAATTTAGCTTTTCTGACACCTCAAAATTAGGTTGTTTAAGTATTTTAAACTATATTGTAATTAGTTAGGTAGTAAAAGTTACAAGAGTTCCAGAGTTAAATGAATAATTAGCTGATGCCCGCGGATTCATCCGCGTGGATTGAGGTGTTTTGGTTCCCGCGGGAACTCTATAATTTTCCGGGTTAAATAGTAGTCTATGTGTCATTTTAGACTATAATCTATCTCTGTGCCAAATTTCATCCTATTCCGTTCAGCTGTTCTGACGTGATTGAGTAACAAACATCCTCATTCACTCTCTTTACAGCAGTACAAAAGGATGCTGCATCAGTTCATTGATAGTAAGGATAGATTGTTTGAACTACTTTAAGTACTTTACAAATGCGTCTTACTCAAGCCTATAATAAAAAAATTACATCCCTTCAGTTTGTAGCACATCCGAATGTACAACAGTTGCTGGGATCAATTTGGTATGAAGGTTTACCAGGATTCAAGAGAAAAAACATCGTCGGACAATGTGTACAGGTACTTATGCTGAAGTATCTAGCGTTGACAATGTCTCTTACCTTTTTTTATCCACTACAAGTTAGTCTTTGACTGCGATCTCACCTGATGGTAAGTGATGATGTAGTCTAAGACGGTAGCGGACTAACCTGTTAAGTTATACCCTTATTCGGTTTCTTCATAGAATAGGTTAGCCCATGAACGTGCCACTGCTGGGCACAGGCCTTCACTCTCATAGGAGAGAGAGAATTAGAGCTTAGACCCACCACGCTGCTCCAATGCGGGTTAGCTGGCTTTGACAACTATTATCATGTTAGTGATAATAAGGTTTTTTCTGACTAGAAATTCTCAGTACTAGCCCTGGAGTTAGGAAATTGGCGGTGTTTCACCCCCGTGCCTCGGAGAGCACGTTAAGCCGTCGGTCCCGGCTATTATCACTAACATGATAATAGTCGTTAAAGCCCGCCAACCCGCATTGGAGCAGCGTGGTGGATCAAAGCTCTAATCCCTCTCTCTCCTGAGAATGGAGGCCTGTGCCCAGCAGTGGGACGTTAATGGGCTGTAGTGGTGGTGGATAATAACCAAGACCGACGGCTTAACGTGCTCTCCGAGGCACGGGGGTGAAACACCGCCAACTTCCAACTCCGGGCTAGTACTGAAAATTCAAAGACTAGTCAGAAACACAATACTTAATTATGGCCCGATGGATTCGAACCCGGGACCTCGTTGGCCGCAGTCGAACATGCTAACCACAAGGCCAATGAAGCAGTCATAGGATGTAAAATAATTTAACTGATTTTATTGAAGTTAAGCATTATTAACTTCTTTGTTCTGTTCCAGGTTGCAAAACTAGGTGCTATGTTCCCAATATACTGCAGCATATACATGCTCGCACCTGAGTCAGAGTACGGGCAATACATGAAGAAGCCATTTGTCAAATTCATCTGCCACAGCTCCTCTTATATGATGTTTTTAAGTATGTAGTACATCATCTCTGAACTAAACTCTTTGACTAAGTACACAGCATCGTACCGGAACGCAAAATCGCGTGTAGTTACGTCTTTGTCTGCAGCGTTTCAACTAGTTTAGACCACTGCCTCGGCCCATCTTTTCAGCCGATTTTGATGCAATTTGTGTAGAGGTTGTGTTCCGGGGAAGGCTACTTTTTATCCCGGTAAATGAAGCAGCTCCCACGGGAATTTATAAAACGTAATTCATGCGGACGAAGTCGCTGGCATTTTCTAGTACATAAATCATTTTAAACTGCCGGATATCGACCCGAAGACGCCCATTTTGAACCAGTGTCATCCGATTTAAATTCTATTCATTTATTTTGGCTGGCAACTAAGAGGAATTACGATTGGGGCCGCTATGATATTTTAAGAGAGCTTTTAACAAAAACTCACATTTAATGATGAATGGTGCCGTAAATATCTTCAAAAAACCGGTCAAGTGCGAGTCAGATTTGTGCTCAAAGGGTTCCGTAAATAGCAAGAAGGATACAAGGATCTCACATAACTAACACGTAATCAGCTGTGCAATAACTGCCTTACATATGGCATATTATGGGGTACATAATATGGCACTAAAATGGTAGCACCTGATAAACAATTCGACACCCTATAAGTACGGAACCCTAATTATAGATTTTTTTATTCTTCCTATACCCCTTGGAGCTGTTCTCACAGCAGCAAGCTGTGAGAACAGCTCCAAGGGACTGCAGACCTAAGTTTATTAGTATTTGAATGTCAACTTTATAACTCAACATTTAACGCGTTCCCGAGATAAAGGAGGTTGACAAACAAACAGACGGTTTTGACGACCTCCGTGGCGCAGTGTTGAGCGCTGTTGCCTTAACGTGCGGAGGTCCCGGGTTCGATCCCCGGCAGGATTTGGAAATTTATAATTTCTGAATTTCCCTGGTCTGGCTTGGTGGGAGGCTTCGGCCGTGGCTAGTTACCACCCTACCGGCAAAGACGTGCCGCCAAGCGAATTAGCGTTCCGGTACGATGCCGTATAGAAACCGAATAGGGGTATGGGTTTAATATAACTGCCATACCCCTAACAGGTTAGCCCGCTACTTAGACTGCATCACCACTTACCATCAGATGAGATCGCAGTCAAGGGCTAACTTGTAGTGGAAAAAAATAAGACGGAAAACGAAGTGAGCCTAAAATGGTTCCTTTTATACTCTTATGGTATGGAACCCTAAAAAGAATAAAAGTGGATCAGACAACTTCGCGTTATTGTTTTGCGGAACCGAAGCTCGTTACTTTTGTTGAATCGACGATATATTTTTACAGTGAAGTCGATTATTCAATTTTTACACATTTACGCGGGAACCACTTTATTATGGTGATAAAGCACATTTTGTTTCCGTTACACTATTTTAGCCGTGACGTACACCATTCGTTCCTACGAATGCGATACTATATGCATTGCCTTTCTTGATAATAACGTAGGTATAGTCCAACAAACTTATCTGACCCGGTGAAGGCGTCGATAGTATCTATGAAAAATAAAATGAAATAAAATACTAGACAGGCATAAAATTAAGTTCCAGTTTGGGGCATCGGGCCAGATAAGTTTGTGGGATATTGCGTAATATATTATTGCTGGACAAAGGTCTCCGGGTTACTACCGTCGCTTAAAGCAGTATTATTTCAAAATTATAGTTTTATGTCAATTATAGCTTGACGTCCCTGAAATAGGGATTATAACTCTAAAACTCGAACGACAACAATATATAAACAATACGGCTTTAAACGATAGAAGTATACTTATACATACAAAAATCACAAAACGCAAGACTTGATGCCGCTTGCAACAGCTCCCAAGTACCTACTTGCTTGAGATTATTTACAAGTATTTTTTTCAAGATAAAGAGTTGTCTATGTCACTTTAAGGACTATTATTTTATATATTTATCCATTAAAAAATCAGGTGATCAAAGGACCAACCAAGAAACAAACTTTCACACCGACATTAAAATATTAATAAGATACTTCACTTCAAATTTTTTATTTATATTTTTTCTTATAAATTGCGTTCTTCATTATTCTTAAATACATATAAAAAAAGTTGGAACCGGCAGGATTTGAAACTGAGTCTCTCTGGGAATCGCGCCCGGAATGCCTTTGACTGCTAGGCCACGGTTCATTTGCGCAATTTTTTATACAATATTATGTATTTCAGAATAGTTTAGAAACTTTTCTAGCGTGAGAAACACAATAATAAAAGTTATAAAATGTGTTATTTATCAATAATTTTTTATTAACAGTGCTACTATCTTTGGCGTCTCAGCGAGCGGAATACCTGGTCTTGGAATGGTCTGGCATATCCTGGCTGCAGGAGCTGGTGGAGTTCTGGAAGAGTCGAGAGAGAGGAGCGTTGCCAGGGATCATCGAATCTGGCGTTATACTCTTCGTAGCAAGTAAATTTGAGATTTTTGGCATGGATTTCCGTTTGTTTTTCCCCATATACGAACAAATAAGACTATATCTGAATATTTTCAAGAATAGGTTCTTGATTAATAATAAGGATTCCACCCTTAAAGGAGTTTATTAGAGTTTATTAACGTTTGTATGAATGTCCTTTTTTTCCAAGTTATTATATCCCTGAAAAATAGTCTATTTTGTTGCTTCCGGCTAAAATTACGTTCTCGCCATGATTTTGGAAATCCCACCCTTAACGGATTTTCAAAAATTATACCCTAACGGAGCCGGGACAAGTCAGCCAGTTAGATTAGATTGAGAACGTACTTTGTCTCATCTGGGTTATTTACAAAAAATAATTTTGAAGATAAAAATTTGTATGGATTGAAAATAAAAAAATACAGACTAATATTATAAATATGAAAGTGTTTGTTTGTTGGTTTGTCCTTCAATCACGCCGTAAAGGAATAACGGATCGATTTGATTTTTGCCATGAGTATAGTTCAGGACCTGAGGAGTGACATAACCTACTTTTTATTCCGGAAAATTAAGGAGTTCCCGCAGGAATCAAAAAAACTTAAACCACGCGGACAAAGTCGCGAGCATCAGCTAGAACTACATTTTTCAAGATTTTTAGAGTTCCGCTTCCCTCACTGATATCCAAAAAATACACCCGATTGAAACCGATACTACAGTTAATAACAATTTCAAATGAAATAACTTTCACAGGTTTAGTCTGGGGTGAAATAAGATCGCTCTGGGATAACGGGCTCTTGGAGTATGCGAGCGACTTGTGGAACATAGTGGACTTCATCACCAACGTGTTTTACATAGCCTGGATTAGCTTGCGGTTCTCTTCATGGTACATCGTACAGGTAATTTAGAGTCCTGTAGGGCGATTGTCTTAAAATGACAGCTAGTTCAACGATCACAATCACGTCTGATTGGTTAACATTCTTCCACTATTGGCCAAAATCCATTGACACAGCCAAAATACCATAAATTCAGCCAATCAAAACAATTGAGACTGTTAAATGATTGACGCAGGTTTTACACAATCGCCCTGCTGATCACACAAAATGTGGCACATCAGACATGACCCAATACCAAACCACCACAATAGTCTGTTTCTTTTTGACTTTTCAAATTATATCATGATTTTTGTCTATCTTCTGTTAGTTCATAAACCATTTTAATATACCGTTACTCGTCTTACTTATTTATTTCTTGTACTTCTCTACTCTCGTAACTTACCTCTCTTTTTCTGCCAGTTACTCTTTCTGCAAAGACAAATTCTTTTTTATCCAGAGGGACTTCCAACACGGCAAGGATCCATGGTATCCACGGGAGCGCTGGGACTCATTCGACCCGATGCTCCTCTCTGAAGGTGCCTTCGCCGCTGGCATGATCTTCTCTTTC
This sequence comes from Erebia palarica, assembly GCA_964035005.1. Classification (NCBI taxonomy): domain Eukaryota; kingdom Metazoa; phylum Arthropoda; class Insecta; order Lepidoptera; family Nymphalidae; genus Erebia; species Erebia palarica. The sequence continues at coordinate 18,261,878 of OZ035995.1, forward strand.
CTCAAGCTGGTTCACATATTCTCCATCAACCCGTACTTGGGGCCGCTGCAAGTCTCGTTGGGCAGAATGATCATCGACATCATTAAGTTCTTCTTCGTTTACATGCTGGTGCTTTTTGCCTTTGCATGCGGTGAGTTCTTTATTTCGTAAACCTCTCTTTTTCAGGTTAACTCATTTCCATCTGAGATCGCGCCATTGTCATCGCTAACTACAAGTGGGAAAATTTATATATATGTTTTTATATTTACTTAATATATCATCTTTCATCAACATAAAGTGGTTAACATTATTAAACTCTATCATGATAGTTTAAACGTTAAAATTATTATACTCCATAATAAAATTAAGATAACAAAGGAAAAAGATGAATAATCTAGGGTTAATGCCAGAAGTTCGCTTTAACTGGGAAAATCTGTATTACGATCACTAAAGCCTTTTATTGGATCCTTACAAGTTTGAGACTTACATTACAGATCATTCAAGAAATTACTTGAATAAGTTGAATTTGAAGGACCTAAGTAATTTGTCATTTACCAGATATGCTTCGGAGAATTTGGAAATTGACGATTTCTAGCCGTAATAGCCGATATATGACTCTTGCAACAAGTAAAATTTTTAAATTATGATGTGGTTGCTAGGTCTAAACCAGTTACTGTGGTATTACGCTGAGTTAGAGAAGAACAAATGCTACCACCTTCCAAGTGGTGCACCAGATTTCGACAATCAAGAGCGAGCTTGCAGCATATGGAGACGCTACGCTAAGTAAGCTGAAAAATATTATTTTTCTAAAAGATATATCTAGTAGTACAAATACAAATACTACTCTAATGAATAAAATATACTAAGTCCTAACTATCATGCTTTCAGCCACCAATGGCTCATGGCTAATGAGCAATAATATGTCATTAATAATTAATAATATTAATATAATATACTAGGTGTTACGACCTCCCTGGCGCAGTGTTGAGCGCTGTTGTCAATTTAGGAATTTATAATTTCTGAGGCCCTGATCTGGCCTGGTAGGAGGATTCGGCTGTGGCTTAGTTACCACCCTACCGACAAAGACGTGCCACCAAACGATTTAGCGTTACGGTACGATGCTGTGCACAAACCGATTAGGGGTATGGGTTTAATATAACTGCCATGCCCCATCAGGTGAGATCGCAGTCAAGGATCACCGTTACTCGATTTAACACATATTTTTCTCCTCAACAGCTTATTCGAAACATCCCAATCCCTCTTTTGGGCGTCATTCGGCCTCGTAGACCTGACCTGCTTCGAGTTGCAAGGCATCAAAAGCTTCACTAGATTCTGGGCGCTGTTGACCTTCGGATCGTATTCCGTCATCAATATCATTGTGCTCCTCAACATGCTCATCGCTATGATGTCCAATTCCTATCAAATTATTTCGGTAAGTGAGATAAGAAAAGTAGGTAATTTATTGTACGTTCTTATTCTAATAATACGGAACAACCTGGATGTTACGGACCCATCATTTAGCTACGGTAGCAGAGCTTCAAATCAAATATTTTTTATTGAAGTAGACTTTTAACAAGTGTTTTGACTTTTAACAGTAGTTGAGTGAATACCACCGATTCAGAATGCCGTTCCTACCGAGAATAATCAGAAAAAAACTCGGCAGTTGCCCTTTTGAAAAAAATAGTTAATGTGAAGATCCTTAAGTAACCGCAGTCCTAAACATTGCTAGCGAGTTTTAGAAAACAAAATAAGCATTGAAGATTTTGTCAAGCATCATTGCCGTATGTTCAAGAAGATCCCTAATATTTTAGGAAAGATCCGATATGGAATGGAAATTCGCCCGCAGTAACCTCTGGATGTCTTACTTCGAAGACGGTGATACCGTTCCTCCGCCTTTCAACATCGTACCCACTCCTAAACATATCAACGGATTCATGGCACGCATATTCAGCAATAAATCGAGGGGATCCATCATTGTAACTATATATTTAACTCTTATTAACTTATATTTCTTTTTCTACTTTTTTTATTGAATACTGCGAACAAGTTGCTGGTTTTTGGGTGATTTTCGTTTTTTTTTGTTTGACGATAAAAACCACTGAAATTTATATTTATACATAAAAAAACAGATGTTGTTATAAAAGTTTGAGATTAATGGACTTCTGCAGAATTTAACCGATCACAACATTGATGTAGAATTTTTGTACCTATATCACAATGAAAGTATTTTTCAAGCTCTAAATAATTAAATCCTATAGAACAAGTCACGAGAAAAGGCAAGACAACAGCACGAAGGCATAATGCGCATACTAGTCCGGAGATATGTAACAGCTGAACAACGAGCCAGAGATGAGGTTGGAGTTACTGAAGACGATGTCATGGAGATCAGACAAGACATATCCACACTGCGATATGAACTGATTGATATACTGAGTACTAATGGAATGAAGACGCCTAGGATCAATCTTCAGGATACGACAAGTAAGCAGATTTTATAGCCTATTACTACGACTTAATATTAGGATAGTTTTAGCCGTATACCTACGAAAGTATTTTGAGTGAAAGATCGTTAGGATTTGAAGATAACGTATTCCACTACAGCCCATTAACGTCCCACTGCTGGGCACAGGCCTCCACTCTCATAGGAGCTCTCTCATATGAATTAGAGCTTAGACCAACCACGCTGCTCCAATGCGGGTTGGCGGGCTTGGACGACTATTATTATGTTAGTGATAATAACCGGGACCGACGGCTTAACGTGCTCTCCGAGGCACTGGGGTGAAAAACTGCCAACTTCCAACTCCGGGCTGGCATTGAGAAATTCTAAACTGAAAAACCCAATACCTAACAATGTTTATGCCCGACCGGGAATCGAACCCAGGACCTCGTGATCTGCAGTCGACTATAATAACCGCTAGACCAACGAAGCAACGATAGCATATTATCATGTATTTTTTTTTTGTTTACAATCAACGATTTTGATATAATCTGAGAAAATACGCATTGTAATCGATAAGAGGGTTTGGTTTTAACACAACATCCCTTACAAAGTCAGACCGCTATTATCTTAGCCTACATTATTAGGTATATACCACCAAGTACTATAGTAGTCTAGGGATACTTTGTATTGGAATTTAAAAAATGTAGCTATTGAGTAGATACAGACAAAAAATAGTACGGCCATTGTAGTAAACATTTATTTTATTCGGATCAGATCAATGCACAAGAATATTATTAGTAAAATTTTACATCGTATAGTATCCCAGCTCGAATATGAATTCGTCAAACACTTAATTTGAAAAACTATTTTAAAGGCCCTTTCAGTGCTGTTAATTTTCTCGTCTAGTGAGCCATTTTTCATGCAAAAATGATATTCCAGGTTCTGAGTTTATTACTAATATTTTCGTGCTTTGATTGGTAACATGAAAATATTTTGATCATTACGCCTCACGCACACGTTCGATACATGTTAATGAAAATTTAATACATGAAAAATACTACATGACAGTCTTTTAGAAAATGGTCGTACCTACATAAATCTATGTAAAGTGTTAAATGACCAAGTCTCGTTGATTTGTGAGATGCAGAAAATGATAGAAAATACGATTTAACCTCTGTTATGCAGACGATATTATAGTTCCACAAACTTATCTGACCCGGTGACAGCGTCGCTAGTTTATATGAAAAACTAGATAATGGCCGCGACTTCGTCTGCATGGATCGAGGTTTTCCAGACTATAATCTATCTCAGTGCCAAATTTCAGCCAGACCCGTTCAGCCGTTGGGGCGTGATTGAGTAACAAACATCCATACATCCATCCAAACTGTCGCATTTATAATATTAGTAGGAAGTAAGATAAAATAAAACAAGAACTAAACAGCCATAAAAATTTGTTCCAATTTCGGCCACCGGGTCAGATAAGTTTGTGGGACTATATGTGCCTTAAGTTGCTTTTTGCCACCTAAAATTGGATGTTGAGGAGAAAAATCGGTTTTAGAGTAACCACGGTCATCTCCATTATGTACGGTTAACTTAGATTCACAGACTTATAGATAATTTTTCTTGCAGTTGCTGGTAAAAAGGGTAAAGTGATGGAAAGAAGAATTCTGAAAGACTTCCAAATTGGTATCGTTGAAGGGATCATTAAGGACGTCATCACCAAGGATAGTAAACCCAAAGATGTATTCAGTCAGATCGCTAAAGCTATCGGAAGACGAGGAAGTGAAAATGAAAAGTTAGTAACTGTCGATCTTAGGAGTTTCTTTGTAGATATTTCGTTTTCACTTATTTCTATGTTATGAAAACGAATTATTAGTTAAAGTTTATGAGATTAATAAATTAAAATTAGATGAGTGATAAAATAGAAAAACAAAAATTAGATTTACTAGAACTTTCAAATCGATGATGGTGAAAGCGCCAATTGTGTACGCTGAAATTCATGAATAAGTTAGTTGTACCGAGGAAGTTCTAAAATCAGACCTTTTGAGAAATCCTGCTTTAGTTATTACTCGCTGAAGCTCCCGACTTCGTCCGCATGGATTGAGGTTTTTAGTTCCCATGGGAACTTTTTGAGTTTCCTAGATAAAAAGTGTTATCCGAGACTATAATTTTATCTCTGTACCAGATTCATCCAGATCTGATCAGTCGTTCTTGCTTGATTGAGTAACAAACGTTCATCCATCCATCACTCCAAACTTTCCCATTTAGAATATTAGTACAGATTAAAGAAACTCCGATACTGATTAAGGAATTTATTTTCTTAGTTTTTTTATTGAGACTTCATTTGTTTTCCATTCCTTTCCAACCAGAAAATCTTCTTGAATCTGACTGCACTCTTCATCTTATTAGTACTGTTGCTATTTAACTCTTACACGATCAGAACTTAGTAGCGCTTATTATCTGCAGGAAAAAAGATTGGAACGCCCAAGTGCGCCGGAGCACAATCCGCCGAGACCCCATCGGCTCCACGTCAGAGGCAAAGAGCAGGCAATCCCTTCGCGCTCACATTCTCGACAATGTGCAGGGTGACACGATCGATCCACAGAAACTGCTACGTAAGATTTTGTATTGTTCTTGTTCTTTGATTCTAAAAATAAAGACTCTGGGTTACTTAGGTCACATTGCCCGACGCCAACCTAGTAATCTGGATAAACTCATAGTCGTAGAAAAGGCGGAAGGTAAAAGACCACGCGGCCCATCACCTAACCGCTAGTCTGACCAGGTCAGGTTGCTTACGTGCCTCCCGCTTACTGCTGCAATGCAAATTAATGATTATTTGTTTTTTTTTTTTAGAATACAACCCGAACCTGTCTGCGGTTACTCCGACAACCAGAGTGGCTTACGCTAAGTTCATGAAGAAAAAGATTAAATCTGACTTCACAGCAAAAGAGGACGATCCAGAAGAAAATGAAATTGTCGAAGGCCAAACTGTTGTACCTTCGATCATGAAGGATGCGATATTGGCTAAGGCACAAAGACGTAAGAAAATTCGCGTTATTTAATTAATGCATTGATGTTTATGTTGTAGTAATTCAAAATTTACTAAGAATTAATTACTGATTTTAATGTCATTTTTCATGTATAAAATAACTAGATGACCCGCCCCAGTTTCACTCGAGTAAAATTTTCAAAAGTTAAAATTTCCAAAAATCCTGAAACACGTATTTCATTAAACTTTTTAACCGAACGTCGAATACCATCGGATATAACTTTAATCCCCTCCTTAACCCCCCTTTAAGGGTAGAGTTTGCATAAATCGTGAATCACGTATTTTTAATTTTATTGAAAGCTTTTTATTAAAACTTTCATTCCGCTATATCCCTTTAAAATATAAATAAAATTATGTACATATTCACATTTAGAGTGGAGCATCCGACTAAATTAAGTTGCAAATAGCAAATACACTTTTCCTGTGCTTGCACGAGTAGGTTCAATTTATGAGCAAACTGCATCTACATAATCGGGCTTCAACATTATTTCATTTCAATGCATAGCATTTTCTATACCCACATTTCTATCTTTTTTTTTAGATTTGCAACCTGCCACAATAAATACTGCTACGGCAAAACGAGCCTTATCGTTAAATATCTTTTATGAGCATTATTCCTTACTTCTCACTCGTTACGAGCAATCCTTCAGTCAAATCCGTAATATTGCTACTGACTGATTAACTGATTGCACAAACACATTTTTACACCTGCATTCAATAATAAATGATTATCGTACAAGGGTCAAAAAACTATATTATACATCAAAATATTCGCCCAATCTGAATAAACACTAAATTTCGTGTTATTTTCAGTTCGAGCAAGATCAATACCAGAGAAGCAAGAAGATGAAAGTGGACCAGCAAATGAAATAAAAGTAGAAGCAGATATTGAAAACAAAGGTTTAAATTAAAAATACTTGCTACACTAAGCTCAAGCTGTATATTTTGCAAATATTTATCTATAATTCTATCTCTATTATATAGAAATTGTTCACACATTTCACAATAGCTAAAAATAGTCTACTAATTTATTTTTATATATATTCATTTAATTTCAGGTAAAGATTCTGATGGAGACTCTCAACAAACAAGACCTTTAACATCAGAAACATCGGATTCAGGCACACCAGACTCAGGACCAGCCGACAAATCACAACAGAAAGCCGATACAAAAGATCACGTCATTCAAATAGATGAACCTGAATCACCATCAAGGAGTTTGTACATGACTAAAGAAGAGGATGAAAACTTGCAAAAGCCAATGTCACCCACACCGAGTGGACCTCCATCGGAACAAATTTTATCAGCCGCTACTTTGGAAAGTGATCAACAAAAGGCAAAGTCCGAAACCGCATCTGTTACAATCACAGTGCCTGAAGATGAACCAGAAAAGCCTCCCAAACCTCCTAAAGACCCTAAACCCAAACCTACTTCTAGTGAGCCTGCTCCTGCTCCACCACCTAAGCCAAGCATAGTTACTGATAAAGGAAAATCAAAAGTTACTGGTAAAATTGTCTCGGGGTGGCTTTAAGAAATCGTTTGAAAAATTGTTAATAGGTTATTACTTGTAAGTTAGTTTTGCATTAAATTAGTGCCTTAATGACCTTTTAAAGGGACGACCATTTAGAATAATTAATAGGTTTCTTGATCCAAATTCTACGTTTCCTTAGTTATCGTTTTATTCATTGCAACATAAATTACTAGTAAGTACTTATAACTAACTTGTCGTCAATGTCGCAAGAGTTAGAGAGTTAGAGTTTCCTCAAAGATGAGTCATAACCTTAGTTTAACCATTTTTCTCAACATTACATGAAAGTTTTTAATCAATTTCACCTTTCGACGACATTTCTTTCTTGTTCCCGATTATTTTTATGAACTTTGATTAACCATTATAACATTTCGTTATTTCGTTAAGTTTCTATTTTTTATTTACTCATCACATAAATGACCAAATTTTAACGTATTAGTGAGATAATAATTATATTTATAGCAATAATAATTAAGTAGGATATTATAATTGTTTGGAAGCAGTCGAAAAAGTGTTTATTAATAAATGTATTATTTTGATAATATAGTTTATTTTAGTATAAGAACATATGCCTGATGAGTCATAACAATGAATTGAAGTTGAATGAGTGGAATGTAATTGAAGTTTATTAATTATAAATGGGTAGAATTACTTTGTATGTTATTAGTAGCTAATTTTCCAAGATAACTTCGCAGAAATATACTCTGCTACTTTTATTAATGTTTGCACTTGAAATAGTAACTAGAAACTCTAATGTGAAACGAAATAATGCAGTCTAACTTAGATCGTACCCTTCATTTTTATGAAGTACTTGTGCATTTAGTATTATTTACATTAAACTAACAGTCAATAGACATTAGTTTTATGATTATGATTTATACACAGAATAAAAGAAATAGGATTATTTTATTTGCATCCCAAATCACCTGTAGACCCTTTGAATACGTTTTTATTACCTTATCTGTAATAATAATTAGTTAGGAATACCTAATATTTCATATTTACACAAAATATGCAAAAAAAATCACTAATGTAAATGTTAAACATAATGGGTCTCGATGTGAACCTTGGGGCGTACTATTTACGCTTGTTCTAATGCTATGCATAATGACCGTGATAAATACCAATCTGACCCACTGATACATTGTTATTAATGTAATAAATAAATTGTTTTATTTTACGATAATATTTACCAAATATTTATAATTTATGATTCTATTTCCATTAGTGATCTAGTATAGCGATTGTTGATTTGTACTTGAATATCTATTTAGTTGAATATATTTTGTTTTTAATGTTTTAAAGTTTATGAATTATGTATGTTGAGATTAAATAAATAATTATGTTAAACGTTAGTTATTTTTATTTTTACCTTTGTTAGTGTTTAAATTATTAAGTAGTGAACCGAGAGCCACTCTTAGAAATCACATTCTAAGGAAATGTCTGGCATTTCCATATAGTGATCCTTAGAATGACCAAGAGAATCTCAACAGATTTTTTAACTGTTTTGCGATCGATCAAAATGGTCCAGAGACGTTGTGCGCAATAGTAAGAACAATGTTGTGTTGCGCATTCCCGTGAAATTATGAATCGTACGTAGCAGATGCGTACCACTACCATACCCAATTACGGTCAAACGATGACATTTGCGAGTTATTTAGTATAAGAAATGAAAATATATCACATTTTCATATTTTTATCTCAAAAACATGCATCATTCTAGCCTTGTAGCTTGTATACCTATTACATAAGGGTACAGGCTTGTACTACAAATGTATTGACTGGATTTTTGTTGCTGTAATCTTTTGAAATTATAGCTTAAATTCAGATTTCGCTTCATTCTTGAATAATATATACTTACATATATATTATTAAAGAATGAACTATAATAATATAATTATTAAAGAATGAATATACTTACATAAAAAGGTATTCGTAAAATAATACAATATAATATTTCCAATCGAATTTTATTTTATATTAGTTAAAAATCACAATTATTTATCACAGGGAAAGGGCCACCACGAAATATAAAATAGTAACAATGCACAAAGCTATAAACACCTAAATTAACAAATACAAGCCAATAATTAGAAGTAAGTATGGGTAAATAAAACTTATTTTGGCAATTTTACAATCAGTAGATATTTATTTTGTGAGAAAAAATATGTCGAAAATAAGTAATTATTTTATTTTTGTGTAATAAATCTTTTATCAATTCAGAATATTCAACACATCTATTAAAGTAATGTATTATACATACATCTGCGTATATATTTATAAAGGAATCTGGTAACTCAAAGCCGAGAGGTCTATCGAATATAGGTACGAAACTAACTCTGTCGCATTAGTTTTATCGTGATTCCAAATCATTCATTTCAAAACATATAGTAATGAATCAAATATACAATTAAATCTGCGTTATACGTCGTTATACGGTATGCCGCGTCACTTGGACAGACTCAAGAATAAGGGCTAGTCGGGCATACTCCGACAAGATTTCCACCGTTTCCATTTATAATTACTATTTTAATAAAAACATTATAATATATTAAATCTGAATATACTAACATCATAAATAATCACTAATACTGTATTGTATCTAAGTAGGTACTATTGAATGAATATTATTTAGTAAGTATTTAATTTAGTCTTATGATAAAATAAACTTAGTTAAGCTAATGGACGGATTGACAAGGATTTTCAATCGTTCATAAAATAGTTTGGATAAAAATAGACGATCTAACCTAAACACTGTACTTTCAATAAATATATTTTCGGTTTAGTATGAAATATAAATTAAAAACTTTCATTGAAGTAAATCATTAACTAATAATATTACGCCTAACGCTTATCTTTATGATTGTTATACTTAGACAAACTTTTAGCGCTAATCTTGTAGTCAGAAATGACTAATAATAATCAGCAAATTCCAACACGAGTAAAACCGCTAATTTACAAACATATATTAGACGATGTCTTCGAAGCCAAAAACTACTTCTTTCGGGCAAATAATCAATGGATACAACTTTTTTTTCTTATCTCTAGAATAGAGGCAATTAACTTATTTGGTTAACGAGCCAAACTAAATTAAACTGAAAGTTAAATCACTACTAAGTATGAGGCCGGATTTAATTAAATTAAATGAGCTCAATTTAATCAATTCATTAAATTATTAATAATTAAAAATTAAAAAAAAAAAATTTTTTATTATTAATTAAAAATTAATTAGAAACTAATGAATAGATTTTCATATTATGGTCTTCACTAATCGATATATGAATTAATTTCAAAGGTTTAGGTTTAGGTATAAGTTATTAAAATGAAGAGAAGAGTAACTGAACTGTCTATAACGATAATTGTCTAAAAAGTCGGCGAAAATCACGCTACTCAGAGCTCTGCCTTTCAACGAATGCCGCCGCTTTAATTAATACATTTATGTAAAAACGTGAAAATATTCTTCTCTAGATTCTAAAGTAGGTAATTAGGCTAATTCAGTTGCACACTCTCTAAACTAAACCAAAATGACTAATGATAAACTAAATTCTAGATGGATAGATAAATTCTTAAATGACACACAAAACCTAGAAATAACTTATAATCTAGTTCGCTTCCTTTCAGCGGGGAATATTATGAAAGGGTTACGCAATGTAATATTTAATGCTGATAGTTAAGTTTAGTTTACCTACAACAAATGAGCTTTCCAAGATTAACTCCCTCAACAAAATATCATTCTTTGCAACTGAATATATATACTTCGTTATACACCAGTTTAAACTAAAAATGGCGAACATATTAAAGCCAACCGGTCTTGGGCTGCCGTTTAATAGTCCTGACGTCTTGAATGCTCTGTCCGGTGGTGGGATCTACAGAAGGTGGTGGAATCAAATGCTCGGTGCTCAATGAAGACACGAGAAGAGACGAAGTGGAGTTTGCATTTAACTAAAATAAAATAAAGCACAAGTGAAATTAATATAACGAATAAAAAAATACGACTGCCCTGCCATATTATTTTTGGAGTTTACCTCGAAGACTCGAACCGACCTCGAAGTTTACCTTTAAGAAGCGATTTGCATATATAGCCTTTGGAATCTTATTCACCTTTTTTATTAAATGATATTTTTTTGTGAATCACTAAATATTGAACTATAGTGTTTTATATTTTTGGAATCTACTCATCATTTTCTAGATGATGATTATATAGTTAATCTTATTTTCGATTTTTTTTTTCAATTTTGGTCTTTAATGCGGGACCATGGTCACCCCATAATTTTTTTTTTACTAGCTTATGTCACCCGGATTAAGCTAGGGATTCTACGATACCTCATTTATCAAAATCGGTTCAGGCGTATAGAAGTTATGGTGGAATAAACAAACTCACATACATACATTCATACATGAACCCTGAAAACAATATACTCCTTTTTTCAGGCAGTCGTATAAAAATCTATATGTTACCGTAAGATTGTGAAAACCGTTAGATTATAATCTAACTCGCGAAATTGGAAACTGTCGACAGATTGTGAACCGTTCAATGTTCTGAGTGTAAATTTTTGAAATATTAATTGTATTTACGTTTTCTTGTGTCTCTCTTGTAGGTTAGGTTAGGGTTCGACATATATAATCAGGTAGTGCCCTTAGGCACTTAGGTTTTATCGGGTTAATATACCTAACAGATTACAATCTACCGAAAAATAATGCGTTAAATTGTAATCTTTCAGTTTGCAATTTCGCGAGTTAGATTATAATCTAACGGTTTTTACAATCTTACGGTGACGTATATAAATAAAAATCTATTGCCGAAATGCATGTTGTCACATCACTTCAAGTTGTCATCGATGTTGATGGAATTTTTTGTGTGTGTTTCTGTGGGTCCCGGGATGGTCCAAGAACCCGATATAGGGTTCTTGGTTCAAGGCAGGACAACGTCTGAAGGGTCCTCTAGTACATAATATAATAAATAACAATAAATATTTTAAGCAAAAACACAATGGGCTCCGGGCAAGAAAAAACACCTACACTTTATTCAGGTGTTGGTGAGACTATAACTATGATAAATGTGCTATGCGTTACTAACATTAGTTTTTAGAGTAAATTGTAATACTAATAAGCTGAGCCCCAGTTACTGAAAACAAAGATTATTTATTTATTAACCCATCTGAGCGAGACACCCGCTTCGGAGGTGAAGACGTTTTGTTGTGTCACGCTAGTGAGTAGCTCCATTACCCGCGTCACTTTTATTAATGGGTGGTGAGGAAAATCTTACATAAGAAAGTTTCACTTTTGTGATTAAGAGTGAAACTATTCTTCTTCATATATCTATTATATCTTCCTTCTTATATCTTCTTCTTTATAGAAAACTAGAAGATGTCTGCGACTTCGTCCACGTAAAATAAGTTTATTGAATTCCCACAGGAACTCCCTAATTTTTGGGATTAATATATAGCCTAGTTTATTGAATTCCCACAGGAACTCCCAAATTTTTGGGGTTAATATATAAGCCTCACTCAACTCACTTAAGTAACACTCACAAATTAATTATTTTCAAAATCTGTTCATTAGATCCAGAGACCACTCACAAATAATGTGTCTTTTTATTGGAACCAGTATTTTCAAAAATCGGTTCAGTAGATCCAGAGATTACCGCCTTCAAACTCACAAACTTTCCCTCTTTATAATATAAAGTATAGATATAGATCGCAGCAAGGTAATTCAAGTTGAAATAAAATTCATGATAAAAGTTCATACCGATTCTAAAACATTACTGCCCAAAGGTGACCTAGATCTTGGCATCTTGACTGGCGTCCTATTAGATGTACATGAGCTCATATCTGTTCGTGGCTGCTTAACAAAAATATGTATAAAAGCGATATAGAAAGAAAGAAAGAAAAAAAATATATTTCCAAATTGTGCCATACATAACAAGCATACTTAAAGAGGTAGATCACCCCTGCACCTCAACGATCCAAACAAGATCTAGAGTCTAAAGTATAGTCTAGGCAATAAAGCTAGTTGACCTCAACAATAATTCCTCAGGCGACGAAAATTTATAGTATGATAAAGTATTATAAGTTAAACATATATTATAAGTATCGAATAAAAAATCAGAAAGGAAGTAAGGACTTTTTATGCTATACCTAATTGTTAAAGCAGGAAGGTACATCATCGCGTAAACGCAGTTTAGATTTGATAATAAAATCGGTTTAAATATCGATGTTCTGCATGATTATTACATTTGATATTTCGGTTTTGAGTGTAAATGTACTATCTACCATTATTATTTTTTTTAATCGAGAAAATATTCAGTCATAAATATTAAGTTTTTTTTGTTGGATATTTTTGTGTACGTTTTGGATCATCCAATACTAAAACCCAGCCAAGTTTCATCGACTGAGAATTTAATGTGGGGGTCTCCATACAAAGGACCGTCTCATTGGTTAAACTACTAAACAACAACGATGAGGCGCAGGGATGAACTGTATCACGTATGGCACAACCCGATTCAGAGACACAAGATATACTTATATATAGAAAACAACACGATACTTATATAAAAATGTGCAGCCACTCGTAAAAAAAAATTCGTTATCAGACACAAGATATAAAAATACTAGCTGATAAAATACTAGTGTTTTGGTTCCCGAGGGAACTCTTAAAGTTTTTTCGGAAAAGATGTATGTATATGGCGTGATTGAGTAACAAACATCCATCCAGCCATCCATCCACCCATTTGCATTTATAATATTAGTATAGATACAGCCAGATCCAAATCGAATCGTAACTCTTTTTAATAAAAAGAAATCCGACTTCTATCAAAACTCATTATCAGATCATGATGAAATTTTTATAGCAAGTATTTATTGCTTGGATTTACTCTCCATTCATTTATCATGTCAAAAGTTGTGATGTTAAAGACTGTAGTGTAGAATTGGGGAAATCTGAAGATCCCCAATAAACCAGTTGATTGGAAATTCTGGGATTCTGGGATTCCCCAATTGTAGACTACATGCGCTTAGAAAAGATTTTGGCAAAATTTAAATAAACCCTAAAACTCTGTAAAATGAAAATGATACTTAAACCTTAGGAAATTATGTTTGAAAATTAAATGATTATAAAAGAAAAAGATAACAGCTATATAAAAAAGCAGAATATCATATTTATAGAATTAATAATTGTATGGAAAACTTCATTTTACCCTATTTTTCGAATATGCTGGCGGCGGAGGCAAAGCAACATCTATTGCAGGTTTGATTTCAGGAGCCACTGGTCTCGCTACTGCTATAGTATCTGGCTTTTCACCTTGGGGCTTCGATTCAGTCACCTAATTTGAAGATCATATAATAATGTCAATTTTCTGTCAAGACCATATTAAAAAAAATACAAAAAATTCAAAATTCAAATGTTTTTCTATTCAAATTAACTTTTACAAATGCTTTTGAATCGTTAAGTGAATCTACCACTGGTTCGGAATGCCGTTCCTACCGAGAAGAACCAACAGAAACTCGGTGGTTGCTAAGATAATAAGATATAGACATTTTAATCTGTTACTCATTTACTTACGTCGTTATCACCAGGAAGCGGTGCAGGAGCTTTCTTTTTTACGACCTTCTGTGGTGAGGAGCCCTGAACGCGGTTTGATTTCAAGGGAGTTGGCTCTAAAAATGAAATATTTTGTTGTTTATAATGTAAAATAAAAGTGTCAGCGTTTATGAATAATAAGAGCTCATTTGAAGAGATTTAAATTAGATTCATGAATAATAATGTCGTTAGGCGGTATTTGAGTCAGTCTTTATCTGTTAGTGAAAGTGATCATTATTATCGCCAATAATTTTGATTGGTATTCCGGGTTAACTAAATCGCGTTACAAGTATTAAACACATAAAATAAGTGAACGTGGAATCATTGTAAGGGACAATCCAGAAGTAGGTATTAATAAACACTTTTAATACCTATATTTGTACTCTCATTTGGAACTTGCATGAACGAATGGTCACAACGTGTGGCGGTTCCACGAGAGATTTAATGTAATAAGATAAAAGTTAGCTAAACTTAAAGACAATATACATTTGGTCTGGCCACGATTGCTATCGTTAAGCTCTAAACCAAATTACGATCTAAACACAAAAGTATTCAATAATCCCTGAGTCTGCCTGCAGGAGAGTGAATAATCATCGTCAGAACACTCGTATTTATACTAACTAATTTCAATATGGCGTCTGTATCCGCAAATTAAATCGAATGACATGAAACGAGTCAAATCGACTATTAATATACTTCCTGTTTCATGGAATAAAATGACAAACAGTAATAATGCTAACATTATACAATACGAAACATCATCTGCGTGTATTATTTCTACGAGTGCCTGCCTGCGTGTAACTTAAGAATTACTATCCGATGCCCGCAAAACTTTGTTCGCGTGGATTGAGTTTTTTTGGCTACCGCGGGAAATTTTTCTGGACAAAAATTTCCATACAGATCCGTTTAGCTGTTGTGGCGTGATTCAAATCAAATCAAATTAAATATTCTTTATTCAAGTAGACTTTTTACAAGTGCTTTGGAATAGTCGATTGAATATACCACTGATTCGGAATGCCGTTCCTACCGAGAAGAACCAGCAAGAAACTCGGTGGTCGCTCTTTTGAATATAAAATAAATTGAACAATAAATAAAATTAGTTAATTTATTAATTAATTAATGGAAATTAGTACCATAAGTAATCGCTGTCCGAAGCATTGCTGGAGCGAGTCAAACCCATACTCTTTTGTCATAACAGTATAATAAGCTTTTTTTCAGCAATATATTTTTAATGGACTGAGTAACAAATATCCAAAACTTAGCAAAACGAACTTCGTTCTTACCTGGTTGCAATTTTTCACTACCACAAGAACTTGCAGGTCTTGAAATCGCTGGGCTTTGCGGTCGAGATAGAGCATCCTATAAAAAATAACCTCAATAGATTCAAGTTTCGTAAATATATCTGTCACTAATAGAGAATTTCACTTACTTTTGGGGGTGACAGAGATACAGGTCGAAGGTTATTAAAGACAGCATTGGTTCTATTTCCACCCGGTGATACCAATTTGATTATTGGCAAACCACTTGATCCTGAAAAATTAAAATCTCAGTGACATCTTAAAATTTTGGAGGCAAAACTTGTTGTAAACATTGTTGCCATTTTTGTGTAGTAATTTTTTAGATTTTCATTTCACCATTTTGTTAGTGATGAAAATAAGGCGATCCTTGCGGTACGTCAGACGTGAAATAAAAGCGTTAACTTAATATTGAAAAAACCGGGCAAGTGCGAGTCGGAATCGCGCACCGAGGGTTCCGTACAAACTTGTAGTAAGTTTAAAATTATTGAAAATATTTTTAATACATGATGTAACTAAAAATGTATGGCTTTCGCAATTTTTCCTTTCTCTGTGCTATAAGACGTTGCTTCGTACCAAATTTCAAGATTCTGAGTTCATGGGAGTTCCTACTAGGTTTTGATTCCCTTGCTGGCTGTAACTTTTGATTGCGTTGGCTTACAAGTTTGATTTTTTCACAGCTCCAACGGACAGTAGACCTGAGTATTCGATATGAATTTCAGCTTGATACCTCCTTGCATTCCTGAGAGGATGGGTCTTAACAGTCAGACAGACGGACAACAAAGTGATCCTATAAAGATCCCGTTTTTTCCTTTTGAGGTACGGAATCCTATAAATCGTGGCATGTACCCGTTTTAATACA
Source organism: Erebia palarica (assembly GCA_964035005.1). Classification (NCBI taxonomy): domain Eukaryota; kingdom Metazoa; phylum Arthropoda; class Insecta; order Lepidoptera; family Nymphalidae; genus Erebia; species Erebia palarica. The sequence goes on from OZ035995.1 coordinate 18,278,609, forward strand.
TAATAATAAAATCTATATAATTATATAGAAAAAATGCTTTGGATCCCGCCCTGAGAGCCCGCTATAATACTGAATCTGAGAATTTACTAAAATTTTGTCAAACATGTCTGCCAATCGACTGTTGTATTATGGCCTAATAGGCCTATTAAACTGCACTTTTTACAGGGCCCTGTGGTAATACACAGTAATAAGGATTAAGGACCCTTACTCCCTAAATCTTATTACACTACACTGATTCAAGTGTAAGGGTCCCTGTGATAAGTGCAGTGTAATAGGCCTATAAGCCCTTCTCAATGTGAGAGGTGCCCAGTACTCAACCAGCTGTGTTGAGTTGATAGAAGAAATACAAAAATACCTACCTGCCCCAACATTAATCGGTGTCCTCGGCATACTAGCATTCGAGCAGTGATTATCCCCTATTTCTGAAGAAATGTCCTTGATGAGCTCCAGGATAGACTCTCCGTGACATTCCGGCATGTGTATCGGAGTTGTCGATCGTGATTCTAAGCAAAAAAAAATTGTGTGTCAGCTCCGATGCACGACTGGAGTTTATAGGCCTATTTCACTGCACTTTTCACAGGGACTCTTACGCTTGAAACAGTGTAGTGTAATAAAATATTAGGGAGGAAGGATCCCTAAATTGGTCCTTATTGCTGTGAAATAAGCGATGCCCTAACCTGCGGCCACACCCACCCTTACCACAGGGCCCTGTGTAAAGTGCAGTGTAATAGGCCTATAAACTCCAGTCGTGCATCGGAGCTGACACACAATTTTTTTTACTCTTTACGAACTATTTTAAAATATATAGATTATTAAATGAGGGTAAATGAACGCATTTTCTATATTACTGAAAGCATGCTTGATACATTTATTTATATTAATTGTTATATATAATTTATATTCATCAAAATACATTACACATAGTCATGGAAACATAAACAACTGTTAACATGAAAACATAAAGTCAATAACGAAACGGAGAAATTAGATTTAACTCCCCATAAATTTTCATATCCCGGCCTTATATATGAAAATCGATTCTAAAGGAGGTAAACTCCAAAAAGTGAGTGTGTACAATTCACACACGGCAGAAGTGAAACTTCAGAAAAGTAGCCTACGAGAGAATGAGATAAATATAGCTTGTATTCTATCTCATTCTCTCGGAGGATAAATCCTATTATAAATACGTCTGTCCCTTTTTAGTGTCGCTTTTTCGTTTCATCGAATTTTCAAATCACAAAGATTCTAAAGAAGTTTCACTTCAAAATGAGATCATTGCGATGTACCTACAGCAGGAAATTATCAAGCTTTACATTTTTAATAAAACTTTTTAATCTTTGACATGTAGGTACTTATTTCAGGGGTACAAGTATTTTATGATATGATGATGAAATGAAATTGATTTAAAACTCAAAATCTTTTTTTTCACAAATAAAGTCGATTCCATTTGAATAAGAAATTAAATATCACTTGCTTCGAACGGTGAAGGAAAATATCGTGAGGAGTGCACGCCCAAGAGTTCTTCGTAATGTCCTCGAAGGTTTGTGATGTCTGCCAATGTGCACTTGGCCAGCGTGATGGACCGTTCCTCATTCCGAGAGAAGACTCGTGCTCGGGTTGATAAGAGAGAGAGAGAGAGAGAGAGAGAGAGAGAGAGAGACTCTGTTACCTACCAGGAATAGGTGCTCGTAACACCAGTCTTCTGGCTTCGTCAATAGCTCTCTGAAGATTTTGCTGGTTCTTGAACGACTGCCGAGTACGGCAACGGCCGATTTGCGACCTATTGCAAAAAAAAAGAAAAAAAATAGGTTCTTAAAAATTAACGCGAATTGTTGGTATAAAAGTTGCAAAACGTGAGTTATCGTTGTCTTTTCTTCTCTTTTCTTATTACAAAATAGGTCTTTATGGCAATTACGCCTGGTAAAAACTAAAAAGTCATGGTGAAATCTAGGCGAAAGCAAACATTATATCAGACTTTTTAATCTTTCTTGCCGGTTCTTCTCAGTAGTTTCCGAACCGGTGGTAGAGTCTTAACGTTTCATAAGTGACACAAGTTGTCTTACATGAAATAAATAAATCATTTATCATTTTTATCACTTGTCTTGTTTATTATAATGTTGTACAACATGAGTTATCATTGTCTTTTCTCTTCTTTTCTTATTACAAAACCAGCAGACTTGCAGACTTGCTTGCTACTTCGTACGCGTGAAATAAGTTTTTTAAATTCCCACGGGAACTCCCTTATTTTTCGGGATAATATATACCTTAGGACACTCACAAATAATAAGGCTTTCTATTGGTACTTTTTCTGGTGGAATTTTCAAAATCGGTTCAGTAGATCCAAAGATTACCTAGCCCCTACAACGTCACAAACTCACAAACTCACAATTCACAAACACCCAAAGTTTACCTCAACAAAAAAATGAAATCTTACGATATCCCTGTGGCAGCTAACGCCTGGTCCCACTTGGATCCCTTAGCAGCAGCCGCAGCCATCTTAGCGACCCTCCTGAACCTGGAGAGACTGTCCTCGTGGACTGGTCTCCCGTCTTCCTCCAGAGTGGACACAGGTGCCACCTGGAAGTCCTTCATCAAACGACGCTCCCATACCTTCATACGTTTGGCAAGAACCGCTACAATTAAGAAAAACAACCCTGGTTATGGGAAGATAGTACCTATTTTACAGTTTTTACAAAGTTTACGTATCTATACTATATATAGTATATAGAATAAGTAACTTATGTGTATAAATTTAAAATAAGCTGCTTAAAGATATTTAACAGACTTAAAACTAACCGTGGATGTGAATTTTAGGTCTTTTTGAAGATTTAATAATCAGTTTTTTTTAATTTTTGATATAGGCATCATCCCTATTATACCACCATTACACTGCATTCATAAAAATAGTTTATTGACCATTGAAACATAAATCAATTATTTTTATAGAATATTTTTATTTTCATGATTGTAAGTTAGGTAAGGTGTTATTAAGCAATAAGGTGAGCAAGTTAGAATCAGCCATGCAAAATACTTAAAACTATCAAATTAATAGCAAATTAGAGGTTAAATTTAGGAAGCCAATTTATGAGCTACTAGCCATTTAAATACTTATTTTTATTAATTTAATTGGTAATGCTTAACGATTTTATAATATAGAAAAAAAGTGCGTTGAAATTTGATGACGTCACAATTGCGAATTTTATACAACTCCCTTATTAGAAGAGCATTTAAGTTTGATAAAGAGTTGCTGATTTGATTGAGTTGTCATCATGCCTATTATACGGGTTAAAATTGAACCTAAAGATACAAGATTTCCAAATGCGTCCTGCCCCCCTAACCAAGTTACATACGTTTCGTGTCTATTCTCTTTCTATAATCGTTAACGTCTATACCGTGAAGCGAAAAAATAGGGGTTGGCTAGGGGGGGCGGTCTGCGCAGAAGCTCACAATATTATTAACAACTCAAAGCTTCTGTACTTATCACCGTCTCGCATTGATTTAACTAAATATAATAAAAACAAATCATGACCAAGCACTATTATACCTCTATGTGACCAAGCGTTATTATACGACTGCCTGAACAAAGGAACAAGTATATTGTTTTCAGGGTTCACGTATGTATGTTAGTTTGTATATTCCACCATAACTTCTATACGCCTGAACCGATTTTTATAAATGAGGTATCGTTAGAATCCCTAGCTTATTCCAGGTGACATAGGCTAGTAACATTTAAAAAACAATTGATGGGGTGACCATGGTCCCGCATTAAAGACTAAATTTTTACCTATATAATCATCATCTATAACTAGAAAATGATGAGTAGATCCCCAAAATATACAACACTATAGTTCAATATTCAGTGATTTACAAAAAATATAATTTAATAAAAATGTGAATAAGATTCTAATTTAACTAGATTAATTTAGATTTTTTTACTTTTTAGTTCATTTTTTGGCAGAGCAGTCGTGTTGTTTATTGTTTTAATTATTTACATTAATGGTTTTGCAGCTTTGGATGATAAAAATGTTCCTAAAATGATAATAAAGTAAAGACAAACTTTAGCTTGGCTTGTCTTCAAAATAACCACACTTTCTTATATAATCTTAATTATTATTATTATTATCGGATAAAATCGGTTTATCTAAGAGCAAAATTGCTAATGAGTGGATCAGATACGACCGAAGGTCCACCTACTCTTATTTAATGATATTCACCCTCACATCAAAGTGTTATTATCTCACTTTGATGTATTTTCCTAATGATTCCTTGAATTTGACCGACAACCTCTATGGTGTTTGCACCACCCTTATATTCCTTATAAGTTATAATCCCAACTATTTCTAACTAGGTCAATAATATGGGAATTTATGATTTCTCATACTGATTAATTACTGGCTTTTTTCTGGGTTTATTTCTGGTGATTTAGTATTCCTGTTCGATAACGTAGAAACTTGTAAGCGATAGGTTATTAATAAACTGCCACACTTCTACAAGGTTACTAACACTACATTTCTAATATCATCCATTTAACAAGAAAGCTAACTTTCACTCGTAGCTTTAGTTTTAAGATACCGTAATTGACCGTAATTGATTATCACCATCATGTTTTATAAGTTTCGGGTGTCAATAAATGTCTCCTTGTTTTCAGGCAGTCGTATGATAAATGTACAGTGCACCTATATTAAACAACAGCAAGTGAATTAAATTTAACGAATTAAAAAATACGACTGCCCTGCCATATTATTTTTGGAGTTTACCTCCTTATGAATGAGATTTGCATATATAGCCTTTGGAATCTTATTCACATTTTTATTCAATGATATTTTTTTGTGAATCACTGGATATTGAACTATAGTGTTTTATATTTTTTAGAATCTACTCATCATTTTCTAGATGATGATTAATCTTATTTTCGATTATTTTTTTCAACTTTAGTCTTTAATGCGGGACCATGGTCACCCCATCAAGTTTTTTCTAAATTTTACTAGCCTATGTCACCCGGAATAAGCTAGGGATTCTAACGATGTCTCATTTATCAACATCGGTTCAGGCGTATAGAAGTTATGGTGGAATATACAAACTCACATACATACATACATACATGAACCCTGAAAACAATATACTCCTTTTTTTCAGGCAGTCGTATAATAAATAAATATTGAAATTGAATTACCTTTCTCCTTCCTATCAGTGAAGGACACATCCATGCCGTTCTTGTCAAACACTTCGAGCAGTTCGTATCTCAACGCTGACACGTCCCCCTTTAACTCGTTGATATCATTTTCTGTTACCGGGTCATCTTCCATCTTCTTGTGCATGGCTGAGACGTAACGCCATACCAAAGCACGCATAACTGCCGTGTATCGAACATCATCTTTTTCTTTTTGTTCTTGCTCCTAAATTTTCCAAAAATCTTTAAAAAATTATGTGTCCATTTATGACTTGATTAGGTTTTGACGACCACTCCGATGTAAAGTACATAATTTTTTTTTATTCACTACAAGTTAGCCCTTGACTACGATCTCACCTAATGGTAAGTGATGATGCAGTCTAAGATGGTAGCGGGCTAACCTGTTAGGGGCATGGCAGTTATATTAAGCCCATACCCATGCTCTTATAAAAGGGAGCTCCCGCGGTTTCGATCCCCAGCAGGGTCAATTTGGGAATTTATAATTTTAAATTTCCTCTGTCTGAGGCTTCGGCCGTGGCTAGTTACCACCCTTCAAAGTCGTATCATCTTAGTCTGCCTCATCACTTACCATCCAGGCTAACTAGTAGTGACGTAAAAAAAACCTTATATTCAAATTCAAATGTTTTTTATTCAAAAAAACTTTTACAAATACTTTTGAATCGTCAAGTGAATCTACCACTCTTTTCAAAATGCCATTCCTACCGAGAAGAACCAGCAAGAAACTCTATATATGTAAGATATATATAAGTATAGGTGTACCTTGAAAGTCGCCACCTGTGCCTTCTTCCTCATACCCAACAGCTTCATAATGATTTTGGGAGTCGGTAAGATGTTGAACGGAGGAGGTAGTGTGGCGCTCTCCTCGAAGTAACTCATCCAAAGACGAGTGCGAGCGAACTTCCATTCAACATCCGAATGTTGCTGCGTATAGAGATTTACGAGATCAAGAGTTAAACGTTAAAATATAAAGATTTATTGTAAAATATATCGTGATCACGGATCCTCCGGATCAGAAATTTCCTATATAATAAAGAGGCTATAATTTTTTTCGTTTTACGACCGATCTCGCGTAAGACTGATTATATTATAGGAGATAGCCGTGCTTTTGGTAACTATCGCCAGAATTTGGTGTGTGTTGGGCTCTCCTCTAGCAGAATTTGTGACGGTCAGCCTGCAAGCGGCTAGGGACCTGACTACTTATCGCCGCTCGAAGACGAGTTATTGTCACCAAAAATGAAAAATAAGTAGGAAGGTTGATCCTTGTGTAGCATTAAAGTATGCGCAGTACCTATGTAAACAGTATAAAAACTGACGCTATTCATCGGAGCGTTCACCAGATATCGCCTCTCAAAGACGTAATAAACTTACAAAAACTAGCTCAAGTGTCGCCGCGTTGATGTGCTAATAAATATTATGAAGGCGTAGAATTCATTGCTATGCTATTCTTATTACACTTATTTAATTTTGCCAATTTTGGTTTTCTTATTTTATGTATAAGTAGAAGTAAATAGGTACTACATACAAACACTAGTTTGTGTGTAGTATTTAAATATCTCCTTACTATTAACTTTCCTGTTTCAGATTGTATTTATTTATTAAAGTATTATTATCAAAGGTGATCTAAAAGGTTATATATGTTATTTTAAATACTAAAATAGGAGATATTTAAATACAACACACAAACACTAACATAAAATAGGTTTACTAAATTTGACATAATTAAACAATGGTAATATGAATAGCAAAGCAATTAATTCTACGCCTTCAAAATATTTAATAGCAAAAAGTACAGTTATCTCTTCTTCTATTAGGCTTCATATATCTTAAATGCAAGCGTTCTATCGTCTTTTATGACAGTCTAAGTTTATCTCAGAAAAACTCATCTTTAATCTTTAGCATGTGGCAGATTGTGGCTTTGAATTACGATTTATGTTATTTATGTTTCAACGACATGTGTAATCAACTTACCTTGATCATAGCATTATAATTGGTCATTATGGCAATGAGGAGGTTTAGCAGCACGATCATGTTGATCGCAGAGTATGATCCAAACATAAAGAGGCCCCAGAACCGATACTTAGTGAAATATATAAATCAACAAGGAGTCCAACCAACTTACCTCGATCATAGCATAAGAATTGGACATCATGGCAATGAGGAGGTTTAGCAGCACGATCACGTTGATCACAGAGTATGACCCGAACATGAGGAGGCCCCAGAATCGCGTGTAGCTCTTGATGCCAGCCAGCTGAAAGTTCTCTAGACCGACCATGCCGAAGGATGCCCAGAAAAGTGATTGCGAAGCTTCGAATACGCTGGTAGGAAAGATTTATAAAATTTAAAAAAAAAACATTTAATTGCATTCAAGGTTTTCAGTCAATGATTTGTCTTGAGCATACGAATTCTTTTGCAGGCAGGTTATAGTGTTTATGGCTATGATATAACGGTATAGTGCTAACAGCATACAGGACAAATGAGTCTGTAGATATATACTTTAGAGATATAGAGATTTCCAAATGTATGTTTTGTTACGTTGATTGATTAAATAGTTAAATACTTACCATCCCAAAAAAACTATTTTTTATTGACTCTATTGAATAAAGAACTGGTAGAAAAAAGGCATTTTGTATAATATACAAAATGGTTGCAAAATAAGTGAATGCTTAATAAAAATGTATGGATGAATGCGTTTCAATTTTGTTTATTGTTATAAATAGCCATCATAAAAATTGTGTAAATTGCACTAGTTTTGTAATTATTAGTGGATAGAGGGATAAGCAATGTTATATTCTAGTGCAAGTCAAACTACAAGCAACAAAACCCACACAACACTCAGAGTTGAGTCAAATATTATTAGTATGCATGGTAATCCATAGTAGTACGCAGCGTCATACAATCGACTTCATCAATTTTCAATGTGTTCATCTTTACATTAATATCTTCTTCCAATTGGATTTGGGTTTGAAGAAGATAGCGTAACGATGAGTTAGCCTCGTGAAGCATTTGTTGAAGTTGCTCAGTGCTATGACGCAGCATCTCACATTCGTAATACAAGGCCTGACCGGGAGGGTCTTTGACTAACTCAGCGCCAACTCTTTGAGCCCTCCTTCCTAGCCTTGTATGCGCTAGACCAATATATCCTTCCTTAGCAGATAAAGCTTTTTGTAGCTCCAATATATTATTTTGCATGTCTGCAATTTTTTGAGTTGTCTCCCGATGCATATCTTCAAGCTTGGCTTTAGCCCGTTTTGTATCTTCAATACGCTCATTGAACTCGTGATTGCATTTATTGAACGCAGCCCACAAATCATCAATAACTTGTTTCAGTAGAGTATCAATGAAAACTCTTATTGGGCGAGCACTCGTCACTTCTCTGGCGGCTGATTGGATGTTTTTAGCAGAATATGCGTTATATTCCTCAGCAGATATATTAGCTGGATCGAGGCTGGTGTATCCCTCGTAAACGGAGAGACACAAATCGGTCGGTTTCATAGATAGAGAGCCTTTGTCCACATCGATTGCTGCTTGTTTGTATTGTAAATCGCGATCGAGAAGGTAACGGGTGGAACGTAGACGACGCATTTGTTCGTTCAATTGCTCTAAAGCTCGTTTAAGTAAGCTTTGCCCTCCGAGAATAGTAGTTATTTCTTGCTGGAGGGCATGTTCAACTTCGTCCACAACTAAATCAATACCGATTCGACCGTCTCGAAGCATTAAACATTTCCTGCATATCGTCAACGCATTAGCTTGTAGCGATGCAAGGCAGTCCTGTAAGCGAGTTTTGTAAACGCCGAGAGCTTCTAGTTCGAGGCATATTTCTTTCCTCTGTATTTGCAACTCTTTTTTGTTGAACTCTATATCGCCAATACGTTCTTCCATTCGTCGATCGGACGTCGCTTTCATGATGTTAGCTCTTTCGGCAGTTTCTTCGCGGATCCTTTCGCATTCTCCTAGAACTCGATCAGCCAACTGCTGTTGATCCTCGGTGTTTCTGCAGCGTTGGTCGTTGCTCATCCTCCATTCTGCTAACGTAAACTTGGCAGATCTTGGTGGCATGCATACTATGGCTTGTTCTGAAAGCCTCGTCGTTGCAATAGGCGCCCCTATTACATTTCGCACACCGAACTGAGCTTCACACATTTTGATTACAAATTAAAAAATACTCACAAAATTTTTACTAATATATTTCAAAAGTAAATAAAACGCCAAGCTGATAATACAAATGAGACTATTTGAACGACAAATAATGACAAAACTGATCGGTGTCATGGAAACGCGCCACCAAAAAGTTCGATCAAACAATTTAGTGTTTTTTTAATAAGTTTTCCACCATGACTTTTTTAAGTTTTTCCAATTTCCCACTCCCAATATCAGAAAGTTTAAATTATTGGACACTTGCCTCAAACGCATTTACTTTTTACAAAATTAGATCAAATTATCTATTCTCGTGACACGTAATTAGTTTATCGCTAAAAATCAGGTAACGGAGGAAATAACTATGCATTGAAATAACAAAGAGAGTAACTTTATGACATCTGAAACAAAAATATTCTGTACATTAAGCATAAATTAAATTTGAGATCCGGAATTCAGAATGCTCTCCAGGTTCGTTATAAAGCACCAAATTAATTCACAATAGAATATAAGAATGTTTACTTTTATGTAGGCAAAATACATAGCAAGCCTTTTTCAACTTATTTAATTTTAACTTTATTTCGTAGGTCGTTTAATAACAACGACTGGAATTTAATTAAATAGGTGGGCACATCGTTTTTGCCTCGAGGAAACTGATAATAAATATGTCTCTAATTGGAGATGGTTGCATGTCTTTAAATAGAATAAGATACCTACTTAATGAAAAAAATACAGTCCATCCTTATATTCTAATACCATATTTCTGGTACCTACATGAAATAAAGAAATCACTTATCCTTTATCTAATAACAAAATAAAGTGTTTAGTTATGCTTTGCATGGTATTGCTTATTATTTGCTATTCTAATGACGAAATGTTAATACAAACATTAAACTATACTTTTCCCCTTTCATAAAATTTTCTAATTTCTAATGAAAACCACATTGAAACCCAATTTCAAAAGTAATATCAAGCGAAGAAAGACACAGATTTTGACTTTGTTTTATAAAATTTAGAGAACTATTAATAAATGAGAGATAGATTTTATGGTTAGTAGACTTATGATGTGGATTTACGCACCTCCTCCAATATTTTAAGTCGATATCGGCGCACGAAAATATTATATGTGGGACATAAAGTACAATATGACAATATAAAAAAAATGTCTTTTTTAAACAAACTCTTCGAGCGTACTTCACAATAATCTAGCTTCGTACTACAAAGATCTATAAGAAACAGTTACTAGACCTTTTACGATAAAACTAACTCACTTTCCAAAGCTACGCCACTTCATACAAGAGTCACCCGCATTATCCCAGTCCGGTAGACCGCCGGGCAATACATAGCACTTGCTTTTTTCCAAGTCGGCAAAATACCAAAGCAATTGGTTCAGACCTAACGTTTAGAAATTGAAAGTACCTATTAAATATAACTGAAAGCTAGCTAGCCTAACCTAATTATTATATAAACCAAGCCCACGTGCAATGGTGGCAAGAAATCTGGCTGTATTTCCGCGCTGGACAGCCAGGCTGATCCTTTGCGCAAAAAATAAGCCAGCCCTTCTGTCACCATGAAGGAATTAATCGCGGTGAAATATCTCGCAAAAATATTTAGGTATTTTAAAAAAATGTGGGAAAAAGATTTTGTTGATATCCATACGTCGGTAGGTACCTACATACGAATATTACATCCACATTAAAATAATATTATAAATGCGAAAGTGTGTCTGTCTATCAGTCTTGTTACTTTCACGGCGCATCTATTCAACCAATTTTGACTAAATTTGATACAGATATAGGTTCCATTCCAGGGAAGGAAACTACTACATCTTATCCTGGGAAATCAAGAAGTTCCCAAGTGATTTCAAAACTAAACTAAAACCTAAATCAACGCGCACGAAGTTACGGACATCATCTAGTAATTAAGAGTGAAGAGTGAACCTTAAAACTAAGGCATTAAAGTTTAATTACAAATGTTGTATTTTTATGTTTAAGACCTTTTCGTAACAACCGGAGCATGTTTTGACGACCTCCGTCGCGCAGTGTGTAGCGCTGTTGTCTTAACGTGCGGAGTTCGATCGGGTTCGATCCCCGGCAGAGTCAATTTGGGATATTATAATTTCTGAATTTTCCCTGGTCTGGCCTGGTGGGAGGCTTCGGCCGTGGCTAGTTACCACCTTACCGGCAAAGACGTGCCGCCAAGCAATTTAGCATTCCGGTACGATGCCGTGTAAAAACCGAATAGGGGTATGGGTTTAATATAACTGCCATGCCCCTTACAGGTTAGTCTGCTACCATCTTAGACTGCATCATCACTTACCATGAGATCGCAGTCAAGGGCTAACTTGTAGTAGTAAAAAAAACAAATGTCGGTGACGGTGACGCGAATCCACAAGTCTACCCCCTACCAAAAAGTGCTCAACGCGGCTAAAGAAGTTTTCACTTCAATAAAAAAACACTGACTTACCACAAGCAAACGCGAAGAGTACCAAGCTGTAGATGAAGAAGAACTTGACGATGTCAATGACCATGCGGCCGAGAGAGATCTGCAGCGGACCCAGGTGGGGGTTGATTGAGAACAGATGCAGCAGCTTCAAAGCACTGCAGGACATACTCTAATTATTGACGACCTTTCTGGCGCAGTGGGAGTGGGGGTTCCTAGGTTCGATACCTGGCAGGGTTAGATAGATAGATAGATAGATAGATACTGATATAAACTACACTGTGGCAACGATCTCGCATTCTTCAACCGGAGTTACAATGAACTTATGAGGGTAGATCTAGAAAATATGTGATAAGTATAATGTGAAATTTATGAGATTGCCGAAATATTTAAAAACAGTCTTTTTCCCTGTAAGTGAATCGTACAATTTTTATCATGTTTACTTTGGAGAAAATAAATTCTTTAACCTGAGATGGGTTCATAAAACTCTTTATTGCTCACACTTAAAACAACGACAGTAAACAAAAGGTTAAAAGATAAAACAGAAGGGTGCAAAGGCGGTCTTATTGCTACAGCAAACTCTTCTAGAAGAGAGGATTGACCTTTGAAGAGAGGATTATCAAACAAGAGCGCGGGATAGTGCCACATCTAAACATGGTTATTTTGGGAATTTATAATTATTTCTGAATATACTCTGGTCTGGTGGGAGGCTTTGGCCGTAGTTAGTTACGAGTTACGACCCCGACGTATCACCAAGCGATTAGCATTCCGGTACGATGCCGTGTAGAAACCGATTAGGGGTATGGGTTTAATAAAACTGACATATCCCTGAACAAGTTAGCCCGCTACCATCTTAGACTATCACTTGCAAATTGAAAGCAAATTGTTTGAAATTGCAATCAAGGGCTAACTTTTAAGGGATAAAAAATGCTTAGGTCTTGGGCCTATTTAGTTTTGTTTGTTAGTTTTAAGCATTAAAAGACCCTAAGTCAATAATAGTACCATCGATGGTGATGGATGGATGGTCGATATGGTGAGGGTTGGCTAACGTTATGGTTGACGACTATTAAAATCTGGCAAAGTGAGTGAAACAAGCCAGTAATATTTGCTCTCAATATTTGCTCGCCGAAACGGCGGAGTAAGTATGTTGGAACTGTTAATTAAGAATCATTGTATCTCTTTATGTACCTACCCATAATCGAGCAAATAAAATTATTGTATCTTTTTATGTACCCATATTCGAATCAATACAACTATCTTTATCTCATCGTGTCCTTGGTATTCTTATGGGATTCCACCAGTAGGCACTAAAGTCTCTCTTGGTGGACTCGCACAAGAAAACATGTTCGCAGTGTTTTTCTGCCCATTTACTCGAGGTAGCCCGCCAACCCCCATTGTAGCAGCGTGGTGGGTCTAAGCTCTAATTCCCTCTCTCCTATGAGAGTGGAGGCCTGTGCCCAGCAGTGGGACGTTAATGGGCTGTAGTGGTTACTCGAGACGAAAATTTAGGTGTATGCACAATTAAGTGCTGCACCCGATTAGATATCGCACCAATATTTTATAGGGTTATGAGTAAAATTTTGGTGTAAAGTAGAAGAACCTTATATTTAACAACCCAATGTGTTAAATTAACCAATAACCCAAGGTGGTTAGATTTAAAGTTAACCATAACCATCGATATTTCTATCGTCTCTTAGTATACATCTTAAACATTGAAATAGAATGAGTACTAAAATTCTACATCAATGATCTTAAACATAAATATGAATTGCTATTCGTTAGACCCGTTAAAACTCGGCTTGAACGATTTATACAAAGACTATGAAATATGAAAAAAAACATCGGTTCAGACGTATAGAAGTTATGGTGGAATGTTCAAACATATGAATGAAATATGAATGAAAATATACATAGACTTGCCTAAATATATTGGCCGCTGCAAACAACCCTTCAGCAATCAACTGGGGATCGAAGGCATCCCAATGCTCCCTGGGTATGAACCTGGTCTGCGGGTTCCTGGATATCTCAGCCGCCTGCTGGATATAGGCCGCGAGCCTCAGGAATGCGACCGTCACGTAGAGGAGGTTACGAGTGAAGTCGATAAAGTTCCACATGTTACGGAGGTAAGAGCGGATACCTTGGACGTATATCTCTTGCGTTTCCTCCCAAATGAAGCCTGGTTCACGAGAGGAGATATAATTGATCATTATTCGTCCGCATGGATTGAGGTTTTGGTTCCCGTGGGAACTCTTTAATTTTCCGGGATATCTATAGTAGCCTGGATATACGCCGCGAGCCTCAGGCATGCGACCGTCACGTAGAGGAGGTTACGAGTGAAGTCTATGAAGTTACACATGTTACGGAGGTAAGAGCGGATACCTTGGACGTATATCTCTTGCGTTTCCTCCCAAATGAAGCCTGGTTCACGAGAGGAGATATAACTGATCATTAATGTTTTGTTTTTGCGTCGTATGTCTCACTAGCTGATGCCCACGACATCGTCCGCGTTGATTGAGGTTTTTTCGTTCCCGCGGAAACTTTTTAATTTTCCGGTGTATCTATAGTAGCCTAGATATACGCCGCGAGCCTCAGGAATGCGACCGTCACGTAGAGGAGGTTACGAGTGAAGTCGATAAAGTTCCACATGTTACGGAGGTAAGAGCGGATGCCCTGGACGTATATCTCTTGAGTTTCCTCCCAAATGAAGCCTAGCTCACGAGAGGAGATATAACTGATCATTAATGTTTTGTTTTTGCGTCGTATGTCTCACTAGCTGATGCCTGAGACTTCGTCCGCGTGGATTGAGGTTTTTTTGGTTTCCGCGGGAACTCTTTAATTTTTCGGTATAAAAAGTAGCCTATGTGTTATTCCCGGACCACCGACTAACGACTTAACGTGTACTCAGGAAGGCCAAATTTGGCCCTCCGAGTTCAACCAATCCAACGTTGCTTAATAAAATCGCAATCGACGAATGCGTTGTTACAACCAGCTTTTATAATAGTATGTTCCAAAAGTTCTACGTAATATAAATTATTAATGTCATCATTTCATATAGAGGTATTTATTTTAACTAGACAAACTATATGATAGAATCAAAAAAAGATCATCATCAAAAGATAGAAGACTTACCTAGAACATAAATAGCAACGACCATCTCTAGGTAGCTCGGTCCATTTCCTCGTTGCTTCTTAAGCTCCAATTGTAATTCCTTCAGCATTTTCTCAGTTCCGAAAAGCTGTATCACCTCTACTTCCGCTCTTAGAGACACCAGGATCAGTATAACTACAAAACAAAAATAAATTATTATACCACAACCTACTTTAAACTACACAAAGATTTACAGCCTAATGATTTATGATATTTTATTGACTAGAGAATAACAGATCACTAAATAGTACGCTAAATAAATTGCAATTAATGCTTCCATGATTGCTTCTTCATCTACAGCTTGGTACTCTTCGCGTTTGCTTGTGGTAAGTCAGTGTTTTTTAATTGAAGTGAAAACTTCTTTAGCCGCGTTGAGCACTTTTTGGTAGGGGGTAAACTTGTGGATTCGCGTCACCGACACCGACTTTTTTTTTTACTACTACAAGTTAGCGTTTGACTGCGATCTCATGGTAAGTGATGATGCAGTCTAAGATGGTAGCAGACTAACCAGTTAGGGGCATCGCAGTTATATTAAACCCATATCCCTATTCGGCTTCTACACGGCATCATACCGGAACGCTAAATCGCTTGGCGGCACGTCTTTGCCGGTAGGGTGGTAACTGGCCACGGCCGAAGCCTCCCACCAGGCCAGACCAGGAAAAATTCAGAAATTATAAATACCCAAATTGACCCCGCCGGGGATCGAACCCGGGACCTCCGTACGTTAAGACAACAGCGCTACACACTGCACCACGGAGGTCGTCAAAGTCTGTCTGTCTATCTGTTCCTTCCCCGGGATACAAACTATCCCTGTACCAAATATCAAAATCAAAATTAGTTGAACAGATGGGCCGTGAAAGCGTAGCAGACAGACAGGCGTACAACGGACAGACAGACACACTGTCGCAATTATAATATTAGTATATGAAGTATGAATTACTGCAAAACCTGAATCGAAGTGGACTTGGCTATTGTTAGCATTATTACTATTTGTCATTATATCTCATGAAACAGGAAGTATGATATCAGTCAATTTGACTCGTTTCATGTCTTTCAATTGAATCTGCGGATACCGACGCCATATTGAAAATAGTTAATAGTTTATGCGAGTGTTTTGACAATGGTAATTCAGTCTCCTGCAGGCAGACTCAGCGATTATTGAATACTTTTGTGTTTAGATCGCAACTTAGTTTAGAGCTTAACTATAGCAATCGTAGCCAGACCAAATGAACAAGTCATTAAGTTTAGCTTACTTTTACAATACAATACAAACAATACAAAATACTTTATTTCCAAAAAAAATTTTTTATTTATTTATTTTTTTATCTTATTACATTAAATATCTCGTGGAACCGCCACACGTTGTGATCATTCGCTCGTGCAAGTTCCAAATGAGAGTACAGATATATTAAAAGTGCTTATTAATACCTACTTCTGGATTGTCCCTTACACTATGTCACTCGTAAATGTCACCGTAAGATTGTAAAAACCGTTAGATTATAATCTAACTCGCGAAATTGTAATCTGTCGACAGATTGTGAACCGTTCAATGTTCTGAGTGTCAATTTTTGAAATATTCATTGTATTTACGTTTTCTTGTCTGTTCCTTGTAGGTTAAGTTAGGGTTCGACATAAATAATCGGTTATATCGGGTTAATATAACTAAGAGATTACAATCTACCGAAAAATAATGCGTTAGATTGTAATCTTTCGACAGTTTGCAATTTCGCGAGTTAGATTATAATCTAACGGTTTTTACAATCTTACGGTGACATAAATACTCACACAAAAAGAACAAATAACTCGATGCGTGTATCAGAAACTTCATGAACGGCTTCCTCACCAGCCTTCCAGTGGCACAGTTTGGAGCAATCATATACATGGTGCAGTAAAACGGAAACATTACTGCCACGCGCAGGATTATCATGATTTTGCCAAAGAGACTCTTTCTACGGAACCCTGGCACGCCTTCATACCAGATCGCTGCTAACAGTTGCTGGATATTCGGATGGGCGACAAACTAAATGACAAACAAGTGAAATTAATTTAACGAATTAAAAAATACGACTGCTCTGCCATATTATTTTTGGAGTTTACCTCCATAAGAAGCGATTTGCATATATAGCCTTTGGAATCTTATTCACATTTTTATTGAATGATATTTTTTGTGAATCGCTGGATATTGGACTATAGTGTTATATATTTTTGGAATCTACTCATCATTTTCTAGATGATGATTATATAGTTTTTCGATTTTTTTTTCAATTTTGGTCTTTAATGCGGGACTATGGTCACCCCATCAATTTTTTAAAAAAATTTACTAGCCTATGTCACCCGGAATAAGCTAGGGATTCTAAAGATACCTCATTATCAAATCGGTTCAGGCGTATAGACGTTATGGTGGAATATACAAACTCACATACATACATACATACATACATACATGAACCCTGAAAACAATATACTCCTTTTTTCAGGCAGTCGTATAAAAACAGCGTAATCTATATCTATACTCTAAACTTACATTTATTATAAACTAGCTGATGTCCGCGTGGATTGAGGTTTTCCGGTTCCCGCGGGAACTCTTTGATTTTCCGGGATAAAAAGTAGCGTATGTGTATTTCCAGGCTATAATCAATCTCTGTGCCAAATTTCCTCCAGATCCGTTCAGCCGTTGGGGCGTGACTGAGTAACAAACATGCATCCATACATCCCTATGTTCCTATGTTCAGATAGGTAGGAAACAAGGTACAAACACATACAATAGTATATTGTGTGCTTAGGAGTTAATCAAGATGACTTCAGCATTACCCGAATTCTGAAATCGTGTCTCATCCCGTAGCGCCATTGATATTATATATCTTCATTAAAAGTGCGAGTTTTATTAAATTTGTATTTCCTATTTATTTTAGTTGCTAGGCTGTTGTTTACAAATTTAAAAGGTTTGAAATAAACAAAAGGTACTCTGACAGGATTGAAAGGAGGGCTGCTACTTCATTCACCAGAAAGTGATGGTATTCTACCCGGTGAATGAAATTGACCAGTTTCAAGTTCAGAGGTGCGATTGTGTGAGAATTGCCGATCATTTGATTTTTCGACAATTCTTACACAATCGTCAAAGTTCGGCGTCAAAGTAAAATAAACCATAAGAGCATTGATTTAGAGCTCAATTTCGTGTATCCATTCTCATCCGTTCATGGTGTCGTACATACCTAAACGTGTGAGAATGGATACACGAAATTGAGCTCTAATTCAATGCTGTTATGGTTTACTTTACTTTGACGCCGAACTTTGACGATTTCATCGGCAACTTTTAGACAATCGGGGGACTGGTTTCAACAGGCATTGAAACTCGTATTTTCAATGCAGGTTATATGAAAATAATATTTGCCGTTCCGTGCATCTCAAGTGGAGCTAGACCTTTACTCCGAAAAGTTAGAGGTGCGGGGGACTACTCCAATAGGCAGATGGGCGTCTAAACGTCATTAACTAATTAACCTATAAATAGCAATTAGCAATAAGGTATTTTTTTATGTTCAGACAATGAATAAATTGTAGAAAGCATTGATTCTTTATTGTTTTGTTTTAAAATAGACATTGTTTATAAATTAACCCAGATTCGTTCCTCCTACCTCCCTTTTTAATGTCAACATTATAATTTGGAAGAATATTTTTAGGATTTCAACATTTAGAAGAGTATTTTGGGAAAAGGAATCGGCGATTTAGTAAGACCTCCCTACCTACCTACGAGCTAGTTACAACAATAGAATTTATTGAGAATAATAGATTTTATAGGTTAAAACCGAATCCACAATGGTTTGTCTAATTTATATAACTGTGAATTGATAGACCAGTCAATCAGTCAGTCACCTTTTTTACTTTTATATAGGAATTTAGGCCCACTTGCACAAAGGACTCTTAAATCTATGAAGTGAATTTTTTAATGCTGTCACTTTTTGTCAACCGCAACTTACTGTTGCCAAAAAGTGACAGCATTACAAAATTTAACTAAATCAGCAGGGCGACCGCGTATCTTCTGCATCAATCATTGTTACAGTATCAATTGTTGTGATTGGCTGAATTTATGGTATTCTTGCTGCGTCAATGGATTTTGTCCAATAGTGGAAGAGTGTTATCCAATCACAGGTGATTGCGATCGTTACACTGTAGCTGTCAGAGTTAAAATGTTAAATGCCCTTGTGCAAGCGGCCCTTAGAAGACATAATATTCTTGCCTTTTTCTGCTTGAAGTCGATCGCCAGTTCCAATCTGGCCAGCTTCATGTGATCCCCGTCTTCAAAGGGAGGTGCCTCAGGGTCATGGTTCAATATGATTGCCAACTCATGCGACCCGCGTGTCTGGTCCAGAAGGTCCACTGCGAACTTCTGTACTCGACGTCGAAGCTCGAGGTACTCGTTTTTAGTTTCCTAGTATAAATAAACAAGTCATAATAAAAAAAAACACGACTTTAAGTTAAAAATCTAAATTAATCTAGTTAAATAGAATCTTATTCACATTTGTATAAAATGATATTTTTTTGTGAATCACTGGATATTGAACTATAGTGTAATATATTTTTGGAATCTACTCATCATTTTCTAGATGATGATTATATAATTAATCTTATTTTCGAAAATTCTGTCACGATTCGTTTTACCTCTGTTTTGTTATTTGTTTGTGTGTAATAAAGTGTTTTTATTTACTTACATACTTACAAAGTTTAAGCAAATTCAGTCAATAGGGCTACAGATTTAAAAAAGTTTTTGTTTTAATCAACTACAACTTAGCCCTTGACTACAATCTCACTTGATGGTAAATGATGATGCAGTCTAAGATGGTAGCAGGCTAACCTGTTCGGGGTATGGCAGTTATATTAAACCCATACCCAACCCCTAGTCGGTTTCTACTTGGCATCGCATCGAAACGCTAAATTGATTGGCAAGTTAGGGTGGTAACTAGGCACGGCCGAAGCTTCCTACCAGATCAGACCAGAGAAAATTCAGAAATTATAAATTTCAAAATTGACCCTACCGGGAATCGATCCCAGGACCTCCCACGTTAAGGCAACAGCGCTCAACATTTTCCAGTCTTTTACCTGTTCAGCAAAAGCCAAGGTCCTGAGCTCCCAAGACAGTTGGAAGGCGGCAAGTATAGGATCGGTGGCAGACAATGCGATTAGTGATGGTGAAGACAAGGCTTTGTAAGCATTGAGCCGAGCCATGGAGTATCGCAGGGAGTCCTCTGTTGACAGCCGAACGCATGTGTCGCACCCACACCTGGGAACAATACCGATTCGGAAAGCAGTTCTACTGAGAAGAGCAGGCGAGAAACTCAGCAGTTTCTCTTTTTAAAAAACAAGACATTGAAATAAGTAGGTGTATATAATAATATCCAGTAGAGTAAGTTATGACACTATCCTGCGGGGCGAAGGACCCAAAGTCGATTGCATACAACTTTGTCCGTAAGAAATTCTTCAATTGTATAACAGCCTCGACTCAAATAACAGCCTTATCAGCAGCATCATTATCTCAGTTTTCGCAATATATCACAGGCCCACTGTTGAGCACGAGTCTCCTGACAGTTTTTCGCTATTTTGTAGATATACTAATACCCTTAGGACCGTTTTTTTTTTCTTTTTTTCTTAAGTCGGTTTTTTCAGAAATATTTACAATTTAGTAAACAAACAAACACCCCCTAAAAACCCGATTTATTTCCATTTTTCAAAATTCCAATCAAAGTTACCAGCAGATTTTCTAAATACAAACGTTCACACGTGTCTCGATAAATTCCTCAACTCTTGGTACTTTTCTCATCTTGATCCTCCCAAAATCCTCGGAGCTATAGCCAAAAATACGTCTCAGGCGATTTGCATCTGATAACCATTTTCAATGGTAAAAACCTTAATCCGATCGGGCGAACTCGTGGGCATCATATAGTAGAGAATGAGCGGGGTTTAGCTTATAGTACAAGCTGACCAAGTACCTACAGATGGGCAGACATCACACATCGTTAAATTTTTATATTTTATAATATACGAAAACTAAATATGACATATATTTGTATCTATTTTTCTTACGAATACTAACTCAGCATTTCTTTTTCTGCTTATTGTACTATCGATTTAATTTCTTTATCATAAAAAATAAATTAAATACTTACATAATAAACTGGTAATACTTGGTATACCTAATAGGTGTAAAACTATAAATTAACGTAAAATACCTATGATCGTTGCAAAATGTCGCTCAATAAAAAAAAATTGGCAGTCATAGGGAATGTCGATAGAAGTGAAAACGAACATTTAAAATAATTTAAAAGCATTAAAGTTTAATTACAAATGACCATTCTACTTAAGATCTTTTGTCTTAAGAAGAATGGTGTCGGTTTCGCGTTTCCACATTTTTACCCCCTACCAAAAAGTTTAAAGAAAGAAGTTTTCTCTTCAAAAGTTATTCTTGGTCTTGTTATTATATTTTATCAACTTTAAGCCCAAAGCCTAAATTAATACTTACTATAAGGGTATCAGTTTCAAATAAGCTTTTAAAAGCTAAAAATAAATTCCCAGGAAGTAAAAATTGTTTGACCGAAGTTTGAAAGGCTTTAATAGGTCAAACAAATTTAGTAGGCGTATTTAGGCTATCACAGTTTTATTTGCTAGTTTATCAATAGCAAATCAGAGATGTGCTACGTTAGCGTTCTATGAGAATTAGCCATAGAGTAGATATTATAGTATGGAATTAGCTTATATCGCTAATGTTAGATTAAGCGCTCCCATTGGTGGGTTTGACACACATCCGTAGCGTAGCAACGTACAGTCACAGAACAGGTAATGTACAGCTCTGGTGGAGACACCCTAAGAATCAAATAAACTTTTAATTTCATATTCTTTTTATCATTTTATCTGAAACTTTTACAATAAAACTTATAGCTAGCTTCAGCTTAGTCAATAATTTGGAACTGCGTGATAAATACGAGTAACATCGTGAGGATCAGGCAGGGTTGCCCCGGGATCGAGTAAGATCTTGATGTGTTATAGAGATATTGCTTTCATCTTGGAGACGGATAAAGACCATAATCTAATTATTAAGTAGACATATATTATACCAATTCATTTGAGAAGAATTTAACATGTACAACATCCTGATTTGGTATGTAGATAGGTAGACTTAGACAATTCTGAGAAAATATTGTGATAGGATATTTAAAAATCTGAGTCATCGGAAGTCGCAAAAAGCTACTTAATTATAATATTATAGGTAGTTTACCTACGCCACAAGGATCAAAGTTTTAATTTCATATTTTTTTAATCATTTTATGTGAAACTTTTACAATGAAACTTATAACTAGCTTCAGATTAGTCAATAATTTGGAACTGCGTGATAAATACCTAACATCGTGTGGATCAGGCAGGGTTGCCCCGCGATCGAGTAAGATCTTGATGATCTCATAGTTGTTCTTATGTGCTGCCAACATGAGGGGTGTGATGTCTGGAGAGAAGGTCGCCGTGTCCAGTTCCATTTTCTGCCAGCTCTGTATTAAAAAACTGATGATACAAACAGACGAACAGACAAAATTAGTCGTACATTAGATATTTATTCTTCATTCTTAAATTCTGAACTCGTGGTCAGTATAGTTGATTGCATATTTGACAATATTAAATGTCTGATCCATATGATCTAAGTTAGATTTAATACTGAATATGTAATTTTGTAAAAAGATGAGCTACCCTCATAACATACTGAAAGAAGTTTTAATAATCATTACCTAGATGATACCCGCAACTTCGTCCGCGTGAATTTAGTTTTTTTTTACTTCCACGGGAACTCCTTGATTTTCCGGGATAAGAAGTAACTTTTGTCCTTCCCTAGGATCGAACCTATCACTACTTATACCAAATTGCATCGAAATCGGTTGAAAATATAAGCCTTTCAAGCGTAGCAGGCAGACATATACCTATAATATTAGTATGGATTCAAATGTTTAAAGTCCAGATTCAAGATTTTCAATGGTGACGATCGACATTTCAAATACAAAGACATCAAAGATTCGTGAAAACGATTCATTATTTATATTATTACTAAAGTTTGACTACTGTTTCGTCCGCGAGAACCTAAATCAAGATCTTGTTGTATTAGGTTTCTATGAAACCGATTTTAGATAAAGGATAAATGGTTTGAATATTTCCTTTCAAACTGCGAAAGTTTTGTCTTAGCGGTCCAGACAGACAGACCGACAAACTATATCTAATCGTACTGGTCACATTTCTGGGTTTGAACTGGTACTTACTAATTTGGAAATAATTTCTAAATTGACTCAGGTCTGGCCTTTTGAAGGACTTACATACCTACCACAAAAACAAGACACAAAAATTTAATTGAAGTTCAATATGAATGCTGCGTTAGTAAATTTCTCAAGAACCTTTACATTTGCTCATTTTTACCATTATACCTATAGATTTACCTAATGGTGAGAGATTTCGGTCATTACAAAGTTTAGTTTACTTAATCGGCGGCAAATCTTTGCCGATAGGGTAACAACTAGCCACGGCCGAAGCCTCCAACCAGACCAGACCAGAGAAAATTAAGAAACTATAAATTCCCAAATCGACCCTGCCAGGAATCAAACCCGAGACCTCCCATGATAAGACTGCAGCGCTCACTGCACCGCGGAGGTCGTAATAGGTTTGATATAATAAATTTAAAATATAATAAATTTATTAATCAAAGTATGTACCATTGCTATCTATGTACTTTTGCCATCTCATAGGTAATAGAAATAGAAATCTTTATTTAAGAAATAAACTTAAGTACAGATATGATGATTGGATATTGACACCTATCTTCTAAAAAAAATATAATTAATAGCTATTTACATGCAATCCAGCGTCCTTGTGTATCAGCTCTTCATGTTCCAGCAGAAGATCCACAGCCTCCACAAACTCAGCGTTGATGGCTTGCAGGAGGGCGTCCTTGGTCTGCACCCCCATCACCACTAACAGTTCTAACATCTCCAGGTTCTCTCCATCAATCGCCAGGGTGAGGGCACCACGGCCCAGTGCGTCCACGCAGTTTACGTCTATACCCTGGTCTTTGAGGTGGATGGCTTTTTGAAGAATCCTGCAAAATTATTATCCACTCGATGGTCAAGATATTAATTTTCCACAGGAAAAAGTACCACCCTATGTCACTCTACAGATCTTTAACCGCTATGCAAAAGATCTATGCAAAAAAATACATCGATTGCTCCGTTGTTGGTTGATTGAAGGATAAACCAACAAACAACTTTCGCAATCATAATAATATCCATACAGACAAATGCGAAAGTGTGTCTGAATGTCTGTGTGCTACGCTTTCACGGCTCATCTTTTTGACGCAGAAGCAGAGATGGGTTTCATCCTGGGGAAAGACAGGCTAGTTTTTATATCGGGAAATGAAAGAGTTCCCGTGGAAATCAAACGCGGGCGAATTTGCCTATGGTCCTTCCCAGGGATGTCTCTGTACAAAATGTCATCGGAATCGGTTAAAAAGATAGATCGTAAAAGGCAACAAACAGACGTTACATACTATAAATAGCAATTCACTGCTTAATAATACTTATTACTTAATAACAATTCACTGGACCCTATTCAACGGAGTCCATTCTACATTTAATATGATTAGATAGGAATGAATGAATGAAATATTCTTTACTAGCTGATGCCCGCGACTTCGTCGGCGTGGAATAAGTTTTTATATTCCCACGGGAACTCCTTAATTTTCCGGGATAAAAAGTAGCATATACCACTTTCCGTCCTCAACTATGCCGTCGATAAAAATCACGTCGATCCGTTGCTCTATTGCGGCGTGATTGAGGGACAAACCAACAAACCAATAAACCAACAAATAAACGCACTTTCGCATTTATGATATTATTAGCCTGACTGCCTCATTGGTCTAGTGGATAGCATGTTCAACTGCGACCGACGAGGTCTCGGGTTCGAGTTCCGGGTCGGGCCATAACAAATATTGGGTATTTCTGGCAAGAAATTTTCAATACTAGCCCGGAGTTAGGAAGTTGGCGGAGTTTCACCCCCGTGCCTTGGAGAGCACGTAAAACCGTCGGTCCTGCGCAAATTCGGTCGGGAGGACATTATTATTATCTATTATTGGCCTGGATTAAGATTTGCAGGGCAACATTTTATCAATTTCGAGTAATTTTGCGCGAACATACAATAAAACTACAACGAACAAATAATTTTGTCGTTCGAAATGCATACAATGAACAAAATCCTATTACCACTATTTGCCGAGCAATAATTAGTTTGTGTGTTTATGTGATACGGCACAAAACAATTAGCGTTTCTACCCTGAGCTCAATTAATCGCGGTTGCCTTGAAAAAATAACAGTAGAGACTTTGTAAGAGCGAAAACATACTAAAAAACCGGACACAACCAAACGTCAGCGTAAAACGTCTGCATTTTTATACGAGTATGTAAAGCCGTCGGTCCTGCGCCTGATCTCTCCCTGGTAGTATCCAATTTTCCGTCCCATCGGGCTATGAGAGTACCTACAGGAACAGAGAGTGCAGAAGGCTAATCTCTCTGGAGATAGGTCACCGTGGCTGAAATTTTGGTCGGGAGGACATTATATATAACAACCAACTCTTAGCAAAGTCTAAGTGAGTGATTTCCACGTGCCGCGGTCTTTCGCCGTCTAGATCTAGCGGGTCCCTGCGACACGATTGATATCGTCAATCAGAAATGAGATGATCCGTAGATAACCAAAGTAAGGCATAGATCGACGTGCGAAGCTGAAACACATAGTTTCAAGAACCGATAGACTTTGGGGTCCCGAAGTGCTGGAATGATGACCTCGCACTGCATCGTTGGCAGACCCCCAACTTGGTGGACAGACATATACTGTATAGGTTTTTGAAGTGAAAACTTTTTAGGCGCGTTGAGCACTTTTTGGTAGGGGGTAAAAATGTAGATTCGCGTGACCATGACCGACATGCTCGCGAACAAAGATACAACATTCGAAATTATACTTTAATGCATTATTGTTAAGATTTATATTTTAATAATTTTAAGTAAAATTTAAAAAAAAACATTTTCAATTGTATCGGCAAGCTGGCAATTTTTTTTTATTGCGAGATAGGGTTGCGCTTGACAACAATCAAGCTTACTGCAAACTGCAAAGCAATGATGAGGTCTAGATTGGAACACGCGTGCCTAGAAGATGCCTATTCACTATTGCCTTGAAAGTACTTAAGTTATACGTGGGAATACTAAAATGTGCTTTTGAAGGTATGTAGGGTAGGGTCAGCTATATAAAACTTACTTCCTAACATTCGCCATATCCCCTCTTTCCACGGCGAGCAGGTATTTCTTCTCATCGAGTGTGAGAGCCTTCGGAAGAGTCGGCAGCTTCATGGACTTCCGATGGGCTATCCCCGGGTCGCCCTAAATATTCGTAAAGTTGTAGTAAGAATCCATACCAGAATCATAGGTAATCAAACAAAATAGTAATACAGTTTAAGTTCTTCAAACCAAGCAAACAAAATAGTAATACAGGTTCATGAATAACATCGGTCTTGATCAATAATAGCGGTAAGTAGGTTTTTACATACGAGTTGACTTATATCAGCCAGATACCACCAGGCGAAAGCTGACCATCATCACGAGTTTTTTTAAACCTTAACGCCGGTGTATCTGTATCTGTATCTTTCAAGAAATTTGAGAAATCTTGAAAATAAAACTCGAGAATAATAGGGTCTTATTATTAATTAGGTACTCATTGGAAATGGTTTCTCATGTTTAGAGATGACTTATTTCGAGATTCTTGGCGGCTATTAATAGCGCGATTTTTTTCTCACATCTAAAATAACTTACTGTTGATTTAATTTTATTATTCCAAATTACATAAACCACAATTTATAAGAAAAACTCAAAGAAGCTTTTAAAAACATGCACAGATTAAAGTTTTAGTATCATCTACGGCGCGTTTTAATTGCGTTTTTTTTTTAATTGACTTAATGGTTCTAGGCTCTAGCTCTTAACTTCGAGCCTCGACTATTCAGCCTATACGTTTTTAATAACGTACGGTACGTTTAAAATGTTATCATAATTAATTACAATTTTTAATTTTATGAATTGATTTCATCAACTCACATCGAAATGTTATTATTTTTTAAGTATTCTACATACAAATTCCTTAGGAACCAAAAAAACTTTGTATTTAGAAGTAAAGTTCACCTGCAAAAATTAAAAAAATAACTGAAAAACAGATAACACGAGGGCAGAATATTCTGTAAAAAAATTATGAGTATCTTGCACTTGCAGCTTGCGATATTCATCGCCCAGTACGCCAGCGGCCACTTGCTTACAGGGCGAATAATTTTGTAATCTGTTTTGGTTGCCAAATAAATTTAAAAAAAAAGTGTGTGTCAGCTTACATATTTTTTAAAGTTTACTTTTTACGAACGATTATTTAATACATACATCCATAATAGTAAATGAACGCATTTTTTATATTACTGAAAGCATGCTTGTTACATTTATTTAAATTAATTTTATAATTTATATCCCATCAAAAACATAAATGTGAAATGAGAGCCAAATTCAAAATTGTGATATATATGCCTTGGTTGTTGACTTCAGCGACAAAAGAAGTGAGATCTAAATGGGTGCCAAGTTCAATGGTCAGTCCTGAAATTTATTTATAACAACATATTATAATATTTTATAACAACTTAAAATATCATTTCTTCTTATAACTTAGTATAAAATGTTGAAGTCTAAGGCTTTGGCTTGGCTAGTTTTCATATACGAATTATATCATTTTGTGGTAAATGGGGGTTCTGTATTGTGTCTTGCAGCATATCCCTTAATTTGAGCCCACACCAACTCAATCGCATTATACTCACAATGGTAAGGCGGTAACCGTATAACTCTGTGCCCATGTTCTAATGCTATTTCGTCAATGACGTATCGGATCTTGGTTGGTTTGTTTTCTTTTAAAAGACGTACTAATTCCGCTTTTAACATATTCATGTTTGCATCTACGCCATTTTTACGAAGCCATGCGACGATATCAGCTTTCTTTTGGGATTGGGCAGGTGGCTTGTCAATTTGCATCGAGTGGTATGGGGCGTTGTCCATAATTATAATAGATGGTTCAGGGAGGCTACACAACATTGAGGTAAACCATTCAGTAAACTTTTCTCCATTCATGTCTTCATGATAGTCTCCAGTGGTTTTTGATTCCATTTTTAAAAATTTATTGATATTTTTTTGCGATTTCAGAGGTTTGTCCACATAGTGAAAATTGTTCATATTCACAAGTACATTCACCCCTTAAATGGTGCAAACTGATTTTTCTACACTTGTATACATTTAAGAAATCAATTTAATAAATAAATTTTGAGTCCTAAACCTAAAACTACATTCGATAAAATTTATGAATCTCTGCACATCACTATCGTCAATAAAGTAATACAATTATTTCCTTCAAAGTCGTTATCAATTAATACGGAACTTCATGAGCGGACAAACGTCAAACCGGCCATCATAGCGTGCCGCTAGTTTATGTGTCATTTTCAATAGTTAAGGAGTTACTACCACCGCTTAAAGCAGTATTTTTTCAAAATAACGGTTGAATGTCACGTACTTTGACGTCCTTAAAATAATGATTATAACACTACAACATAAACGTCAACATTATTAAAATAATACGGCTTTAAGCAATGGTAGTATGCCCCGTGTCAGAGTTTTGATCTATACCTAGATAGATCATAAAAATGACGATTTTTATACGTTTATATCTAAATAACCATTTGAGGTGTGCTTATGAAATTTGGAGCACATATGTATCTCACGGGTCTCAATATATGCGCCAAATTTGACATGTTTATGTGAAATAGTTTTTGAGTTATGAGGGGGTCAAAAGTGGCTCCAAATGGTTCGTGTAATATTACACACGGTGCTGCTCGCCAGTTTTTTTGAACTTTGGCTGGACACGCTTCCGCGTGTCTTGATTCATTAAAATATATTACATAGTCATGGAAACAGTCAATAACGTATCTAACGGAGAAAGTTTGATTTTACTCCCCATACATTTTCATACCCCAGGCCTATAAATGCAGATCTATCCTAAAGGAGGTAAACTCCAAAAAATATTTCAACGTCGTCGCCTCTAGCTGGGGAGTTCTTTCGTGACACGGGGGCTTTTGTTTATGAGAAACCAAAATAGCGGCCATTAAACACAAAATGGCAGTAGAGACGAAAAAAATTCGTTAAGCTTGAAACAAACAATATGCACGTTAACAAGACAGCGTTTTTGAGGCTTTAATTCCTGTGAAGACAGTAAACAAAGGCATGTTGCTTCAACAAAATGCTTGCCTTATAAGTAACCTTCAAAGCCTATGTCAACATGAATCCAATAAAATCATATTAATAGTTCAGCGAGGGTAACATTACGTGCGAAGCGAAATACATCGTAGTCAAAGCCAATTAGGTATACAACACTCTTGCAACTTGACAATGAAATATGAATGTTCAGGGTTCTACAAAAGACAATATACAATTTAACAGTGGCATACTAAGACCGTGGGAGGCCATGAATTAGGCCCCTGGTTCTTTTGGGAGCGAATAACAGGCGTAAGTTAATAATGAAAGCAATCATGAAATCAGCAATAAGACGCTCAATTTGTTGAACGTGAGCGAAACGAGCACTAAAGTTTTGACGACCTCCGTGTGTAGCAGTGTGTAGCGCTGTTGTCTTAACGTGCGGAGGTCCCGGGTTCGATCCCCGGCAGGGTCAATTTGGGAATTTATAATTTCTGAATTTTCCCTGGTCTGGCCTGGTGGGAGGCTTCGGCCGTGGCTTGTTACCACCCTACCGGCAAAGACGTGCCGCCAAGCGATTACGCGTTCCGGTACGATTCCGTGTAGAAACCAAATAGGGGTATGGGTTTAATATAACCGCCATGCCTCTAACAGGTTAGCCCGCTACCATCTTAGACTGCATCATCACTTACCATCAGGTGAGATCGCAGTCAAGGGCTAACTTGTAGTGGATTAAAAAAAAAATGTTTTAATTTCACAGCAACTACCTTTGGGATTATTACGTTTACAGGATTTTTTTAGGTTTACAGGATCTCCAAATTATTTACTTGAAATATTTCAAGATTTGAAAACTCCTCTAGACCTGAGACATAGGTACTCATACACTACATTTTAAAAGCCCGCAAAGAAACCTCGCTCACAAAGAAAGCCCAAAAGAAGTAACTAGAAAGTGTTATTCACCTATGGTGGCCTAGCACAGTTAGGTAAATAATTAGTTATACACCTGGACCCCTATTGCGGTAAAATTATTGTTACAGTACTACGATCGCAATCACGTGTAATCACGCAATAACATTCCATAACTATTGGCCAAAAAATCCATTTTCGCAGCAAGTACCTACCATTTTAGCCAATCACTGAGTGTATTTTTCAACTTTATTTAGATATATTAACAAAAGAAATACTCGAGAATATTAGTCAAAGGTATATTGGGTAAAATTAAATAAAATAGGTAATACTTGAGGGTACTTACGCCCTCTAAATCCTTTTTGTCCCCCATTCTCTTGTTTGTTCAGCAGTTTGGTGGATAAGAGCTTAAAGCGTCCCCACAAGCGAATCCTGTAAACCCAAATAGTCATTAATGTAATAATTAAACTTAGCTAAGAACCAATATAATCCTTTGAAGACCTTCCTGGCGCAGTAGTGAGCGCTGTGGTATAAATGCGAGGCCCCATGTTCGATCCCCGGCAGGAATGTAAAATTTCTGAATTTTCTCTGGTTAGGAGGCTTTCTTTTGTAGCAAGTTATCATCACTCTACCGGCAAAAACGTTCTGCCAAGCGATTTCGCGTTCCGGCATAACTATTATTTCATATGTGGTTCCGTTACGATACGAGTAGGAACGTAGAATAATTTGAAAAAAAGGGAGAGTATTCTACGAGTATAAACTACTGATGACGGATTGAGATTCTTTGGTTCGGGAATTATTTTATTTTCCGGGATAAAAAGAAGCCTATGTGTTATTCCAGACTACAATCTATCTCTGTGCCAAATCCAGATCCGTTCAGCCCTTGGCGTGAATGAGTCACAAACATCCATCCATCCATTAAAACTTTCACATTTATAATATGAATGAAAGTATACATAAATGACTGACTTGCCTAAATCACTAAAAGATTTTCCAACCGAGTAAACTTGAGGGACTCCGCTGGCCTCAGGCTGCATCATCGCTTATATGAGATCGCAGTCAAGGGCTAACTTATAGTGGAATGAACTGAAATTTTATTTTTTTTATCCCTGAACCCAGAACTCGGTATTCACATTTTTGAACTACGTAGGTTTATAAGTAGGTTATTCACACTGTTAATCCCCGCAAAAGTGTAATATAGGCATTTCTTGTCAACAACAATTCAATTAAACAGCGTGTAGGTGATATTTACCAACATGAATAGGATTAACTAAAAATATAAATTATTGCTTTGGCTTCTTTACTATCGACTTGAGTTATACGACCAGAAACCAACCGGAATGGAAGTACGAATGTCTTTACTAGACTATACTAGCCTTTAACACAAACAACTCTTAAAAGATCAAATCATAAAAGAACTTAAGATAAAAGAAAGGCTCTCGTCGACTGTGCAATTGCGAATTCTGAAGTTCTTTGGCCACATCTCCAGAAATGAAGGGTTACTTGAGCGACTGGTGGTACAGGGTCATATAGAAGGGAAGCGAGCCAGAGCAGTCACGACCACTCTGTCAAGAGTGCACGACTGAGAAGAAGAAGAATAGGAGTCTAGCTGATTGATGTCATTACCATGAAGGTATAGGTACAACCACTGCACTATTTTATACGGGTGAGGACACAAAAGTATTGGGTTATTCTGACAAGAAATTCTCGTTTTTCTGTGATAACTAAGTACATCAAATAAATTTACTGAACTAGCTGATGCCCGCGACTTCGTCCGCGTGGTTTAGGTTTTTTGTTATTCCCGCAGAAACTCCTTAATTTTCCGAGATAAAAAGTAGCCTATGACCAGGAGGTCCTCAACTATACCCATGTCAAAAATCACGCTGATCCGTTGCTCCATTGCAACGTGATTGAAGGACAAAGCAACAAACCAATAAACCAAAAAACAAACACACTTTCGCATTTATAATATGGATTAGGTACTTATTACCTACACACTTATTTTGCATCGTTGAGTGCATTGCTCTTCTTCAACCTACCTACGTACATTAGGAATCCATGTCGGAAAATTAGGGACAATCCAATTATCCGAATAATTAATCTAAGCCATGTTTTATCAATAAGTTCAGTCCTTATACAGTATATTATTATGTAAATGTATGTTTAGACTTCAGCTTCATTAACCAATATTCGTCCATGTTTTGGTTGCAACCTATTTTGTGTACCTTTTCAATAAAAAAAATTAAGCTAAATACTTATATTAAAGTGCTAATTTTTGCCGTCGGATCCCTATACTGCGAATGGCCCGATACGCATAATTTAGCCGTTTTTTAGGGTTCCGTACCTCTCTCTGTCTGTCTGTATATCTGTCTCTCTCTCTCTGTCCGTACGCTTTAACGGCCCATCTTTTCAACCGATTATGATGAAATATGGTATAGAGGTAGGAACGACTTTTTAGCCCGGAAAATTACAGAGTTTCCCCGGGAATTAAAAAACGTAATCTTCGCGAATAAATGTTGAATGGATACTAATGTAAGTACGTAGGTAGTTTCAAAAAGAGCATATCACTCGATGACTAAAAGTAGGCGTGTATAAATTACCTTTAATAATTTTTGAATGTTACC
Organism: Erebia palarica; assembly: GCA_964035005.1. Lineage (NCBI taxonomy): Eukaryota > Metazoa > Arthropoda > Insecta > Lepidoptera > Nymphalidae > Erebia > Erebia palarica. The sequence goes on from OZ035995.1 coordinate 18,311,376, forward strand.
TACCTAAATGTGTAGGCAGTAAGTATCCAATTATATCATTTATAAATATTAATAATAAATAATAATCAATTTAGATCTTTGCAAAAAGTATGTACTAGGGCTTTCGAATATCGGTATTAATACCGGAAAGATTTTTTTAATACCGGGATCCCGGGATCCCGGTATTGGGAAAAACTTAAAATTAGATAGATTGTTTTCAACTTAAAACTAGTCTTTTCTGAAGGAAACTGCACCATAAAAACAGTTTTTCCATAAAAAATATTTTTTCACCACATTAACTCCAAACGAGCACTTTTCTGCTTAAATTCAATGAAGAAATGCCAGTTATTACTCGTATAAATATAAAGCTTGCATTTTTTGAAAGAAAATAAATCATAATAAAATATTGCATTCGATAAAAAACATATTTCTGAACGTTTCGTGAGTCAGTGAAATAGAAATGCCAAGCTACAGGGTTCTAAATTCAAACACTAATTTTTCCCTCTGAGTGATCTAAATTGACTTTTCTTCACTGGTTTTAAGCGATAAAAGTGCTCTTATTAGAGCTAATTTGCATAAGATACAAGTTATAAACTTAGCCGAATAAAAACAGTGGCATGTACCAAGAAATATATCCAATAGTCACTGTTTCGTTTATAGTATCACCAATACCGGTATCCCGGTATTAGACATTTCAATACCGGTATTGAAAACGGACGAAAAAAGTCCGTATTCAATACCGGGATCCCTGTATTGCAAGCCGTAGTATGTACATATATAGGGGCGTCTAATTTTAAAATTAGAGCGTTTATCCCATTGGTTTGACCCAATGATCTTCTAACCCATTGATTTTTGGTAAAAAAAATTACCCATGGTAACTCCTATCCATCCAGTAAGGCCGAAACATACGGTTGCGTATTGTAATGAATGTAACTGTATGACATATGGCACACCGCTAGCGTGACGTGCACGTTCACGTGGTAAGTAAATCCATACTTCGATACTATCCATATAAATGCGAAAGTGTGTCTGTCTGTCTGTCTGCTACGCTTTCACGGCCCATCTGTTCAACCGATTTTGATGAAATTTGGTACAGGGATAGGTTGTATCCCGGGGAAGGACATATGCTACCTTTTATCCCGGAAAATTCAAGAGTTCCCGCGGGAATTTAAAAAACCTTAGTCCACGCGGACGAAGTCGCAGGCATCATATTATCATATCATCATACTGTTATTAAACTGCTAAATTGTGTTTGTTTGTTGGTTTGTCCTCACACCGCCATGGAGCAACGGATCGACGTGATTTTTGGCATCGGTATAGGACCTCGAGAGTGACATACCTAGGCTACTTTTTATCACGGAAAATGAAGGAGTACCCGCGGGAATTAAAAAACTTAAACCACGCGGACGAAGTCGCGGGCATCAGCTAGTTCAGTAAATTTATTTAATGTACTTAGTTATCACCGAAAAACGAGAATTTCTTGTCAGAATAACCAAATACTTTTGTGTCCTGAGCCGTATAAAACAGTGCAGTGGTTGTACCTTCTTGGTAATGGATTCCACATACATACTTAATATTGAACGCCTACTTCCTGCAAAATACTAACTGCTAAGTTTATTTGCTACAGTTTCCCAAATAAATAAAACTATTAATGTACCTACACACAAAGCTTCAGAACTCACAATGTAGGTACCTACAGTAGATTTAGTGCATACTTAATTAGTCGAACCTGTAGTTAACCACAGAAAAAGGAGTAATCACATAACCATTTCACAACCACCACACTTTAATAATAATTTTAGATGATTATATTTTTTTCATTTCGTACCTACCTATTACCAGTGCACACTAAGTGAATAAAAAAAGTATAAATCATAAAGATAACTACTCACAGGTCGCTTAGGCTGACGCTCAACACTCCGACAGCTCGCGAGTCAACCCTTACTTATATACCTTTCCCCTATAATCCAATTAAGGCAACACGATGTATGCGATGAGGTTATGGTTTTGCACAGTTTTTAGGATTCCTTAGTGAAACATAGAGCCCAGTTTCGCTTACTCTAGTACTTTACCCTTGAGGGTACCTAATAGTGGTACCTGCACAGCCCTTTTAACAATAAGTCTATGGGTGCTGCACTAAGCAGCTGTGCAGTAATTAAAAATACGTGTTAATCGGAAGAATAATATCACACTATTATTATAAATGCGATAGTGTGTTTGCTTGTTGGTTTGTCCTGCAATCACGCCGCAACGGAGCAACGGATCGACATGATTTTTGGCATGGGTATAGTTGAGGACCTGGAGAGAGACAGGCTACTTTTTATCCCGGAAAATTAAGGAGTTCCCGCGGGATTCAAAAAACTTAAACCACGCGGGCATCAGCTAGTTTGATTTAAAAACGTTGGGTCGGTAGGTACGTAACTACTCACCCAATTTTTTTTTACTAGGCATAGCTGAACATGAATAGAGAGAGCGAATTTTTTACTAACATAAATTAAATTATATGTTATTGTACTATCTAGTTAACTGAGTCCTATTTGCTCCAACATATAAAGAGTTTATTATTTTATTTAAAAGGTCTGTGTTGCCAGATTAGTCTAGGCAATAAAGCTAGTTGACCCCAACAATAATTCCTCAGCCGACGAAACTTTATAGTATGATATAGTATCATGAGTTAGTATATTAAAAATATCCAATAAAAAATCAGACAGGAAGTCAGGTTTTTATGCTATACCCAATTGTTAAAGCAAGAAGGTACATTATCGCGTAAACGCAGTTTAGATTTGATAATAAAATCGGTTTAAATATCGATATTCTGCATGATTATTTCGTTTGATGTTTCGGTTTCGACTGTAAACATAGGTACTTATTTTAAAAAGAAATCGAATAAATATTCAATAATAAATATTAAGTTTTAGGTATAAATACCTAACTTCCAGATGTCTTTTTTGTTGGATATTTTGGTGTAAGTTTAGGATGATCCAATACTAAAACCCAGCCAAGTTTCATCGACTGAGAATTTAATGCGGGGGTCTACATACAACGAACCGCCCCGTCGCCTAGACTAAGAGGTACTTATATCAAATCCGCCACACCCTATTTTCTGTGTTTATATTAAGCACTAAGCAGGTTAGATAGATCAACGGTTGAACTAATCAGTAAGGGTGGGAAGCAGCCATGTATGTATATATAATATATGTATACAATTATAATGTATGTGTCAATCAAAATAAACCGCAACTTTCAGCACCATAAAAAGATACAGTACCTATACTTCAGTCTCCTCGGGGAATAAAAGAGGTCATTTCAGACTTTTAAAAGGTTTTTACCGAGTGTTTTATGTTTGCAGTCAAAGTGACGATGCTGATTTATTGGAAATTCCTCTTTATGAGATACTTTAATTTATAAGTTTATTGACACTTTAGTGGGATCAAGACTGTTTTTATACGACTGCCTGAAAAAAGGAGTATATTCTGTATGTGAGTTTGTATATTCCACCATAACTTCTATACGCCTGAACCGATTTTGATAAATGAGGTATCGTTAGAATCCCTAGCTTATTCCGGGTGACATAGGCTAGTAAAATTTAAAAAAAAATTGATGGGGTGACCATGGTCCCGCATTAAAGACTAAAGTTGAAAAAAAAAACGAAAATAAGATTAATTATATAATCATCATCCAGAAAACGATGAGTAGATTCCAAAAATATATAACACTATATTTCAATATCCAGTGATTCACAAAAAAATATAATTTAATAAATTGTGAATAAAATTCTAATTTAACGAGTTTAATTTAGATTTTTAACTATTAGTTCGTTTTTGGCGGGTTTTTTAATTTTTTTTATTATTTCATCGTAATATTAGTAAGTAGGTATACATGGCATGATGGCACTGAGCAAGATATATCTCAGAGCTGCGTACCTACCTACTAATTTTGTGCCAGAATGTATCTAATATAATTTGCAGATATAATATAGTCGCACAAACTTATTAACGGTGGCCAAAATTGGAACTTATTTTTATGCCTGTTAGTTTTTCTCTTTATTTTTAATAAATATACAAACGACGCTGCCACCGGGTAAGATAAGTTTGTCGGACTATAAGTACTAGTATCTAACTGCTTAATACTTAGTTTTCATGTACCTTTTATATTTTAGTTTTCATTTAATTCACCTAGAGTCTAGACCTTATACTATGCTCAATATTATTTATGGTATGAGCAAACCAGGGGCCAACTATTGTAAATATTTCAATCGTACTACATTGTACTAAAAATTCTCCCAGCTCGAAGATACCCTCAACTATCTCGCCCCTGTAGTCGCCCCAGAAGCAATGCTCCGTCAGACTTCACGCACAATGCAGTGGGACCAAAAGTTAAGTTGAAAATCCTTGTCTCCTTAGGCTGTGATATTAGATAGAAGTATGAAGAATGCATTATCTTCAGAGGGCTAGGGTTTCAAATAAAACAGCGCACGTAAAAAATGTAAAACTTTATTCCAACACAGATATAACACAAGGTACTATACACGCCACTACTACTCCACCAAACTCTGACTAGTGCTTATATAGATATGTCACGAAGTTACACGCCATGTCTACTAAAAGCGTACAATCAGACTAAGGATTTTTTGTCGCAAACATTTTGTCGCGTCTCGTGTTGAGTTCCCAAAAAGAAGCCCTAGTTTCCTTAGAACAGCAATGCCGCAACATAACGATCGCAATGTAGTATCGCTAAAAAAATATCTAAATAGACAAGAAAGCGTTTCCTAAAGAGAAGAATACGTCACGTGAAACCGTAATCGTAATCGTTTGTCCAATGGATAATTCGACCTGTTTAAGGAACGCCTTATATATAGATGCCTGCACGTCAAAAAGCATGTATGCAATCCTTAAACAGGTCGAGTACGTAATACGTTTTAAGCTCTCAAATGATTACGATTTGTTAGACAATTGGGCCTAAAGTTTCAGTGACAGCATTCAATGCTACATATTTGACCGTTATGTAGCGAAACCGTAGCTTTACTACTAAAGTTGTGACTATCAAAATAATTGTTTCAATATAAATTGCGATTAATGATATTAATTGCAGACGCAACAGAGCATTTTAACCAATGGTAAGAGAGTGTCAGCCAATCAGAGTTAATTTTGATTCTCAAATCGTACCTGTCAAATAACCGCGGCATACCAACATGTGCCTTAGGTATTTACTTATCGTATTTACGACTGCTATAGTGTAATAATCGCAATAAAAACTAATTGGCTTCGCTATTTTTCCAAAATCCACTGTCACAGCAAAAATATCATAAATTCAGTCAACCAAATCAATTTGGCTTTTAACAATGATTTATGCAGCTATTTGGAATTGGGCTACAGGTCTATTTTATATTTTCACCACAATTTTAAATGGCAGTTTAAACTGTCTTTGAGTTTAGTTTAGTACATAAAAAAAACAAGAAATACAGCTTCTTATCGCCCGACATGTCGCTAGTGTGATATTATACTACATTTTAACACTTTACAATAATTTTATTTAAATACATTTTTCTAGTGGCTCTAATGGTTCGTCCAGACTATGTAACATCATTCATGTTGTTTTTTTATCCACTGCAAGTTAGCCCAAGACTGCTATCTCACCTGATAGTAAGTGATGATGCAGTCTAAGATGGTAGTGGGCTAACCTGTTAGGGGCATGGCAGTTATATTAAACCCATACCCCTATTCGGTTTCTACACGGCACCGTACCGGAACGTTAAATCGTTTGGCGGCACGTCTTTGCCGGTAGTGTGGTAATTAGCCACGGCCAAAGTCTCCCACCAGGCCAGACCAGGGAAAATTTAGAAATTATAAATTCCCAAATTGACCCTGCCGGGGATCTAATCCGGGACCTCCACGCGTTAAGATAACAGCGCTCAACACTGCGCCACAGAGGTCATCAAAAATCAAAAATGGTTTTATAACATTTTTAAAGAACTACTCTAAACAACGTCTATGTAATATGTCACATAATCTAAAACAGCCTTTACTTACTCAAATGTTTCTTTAACTCTCTCGCGGTCTTCGATGTTATTAGTATATTGTTCTTAACCCAACGTTTCATACTAACAGTTATTATTTTAATCCGTAATCCTACGCAAACAGTAATATTTGTTATCTTCCAACAATATTGCCTAATAAAAGCCATCTGCTATTTCTTGCATACTTAGTCGGACGCAAGAGAAGAGAAAGCATTCTTTGCATTCTACCCCCAGTTTTTCAACGGACGACAGCTTGATGCACCAGTTTTATTGACTTATTGATTTCAATTTTGACTTGGCTAAATTTAGTTTAAAGAACTCGTAAAACACCCACAATACAAATTAATTTGAACTGTGAAAGGTGAATTTAGGTTTAGGTTTGCGGCTCTCGCACGATGAAACTATTAATTTTACAAAAAAAGGTTACTACATAAATTTGTAGGAAATTTTCTCTAGTATTATAACTATTTTCATCGTAAAGTTCATTAGTCCAAAAGGAGTTATTGTCAAAAAACTGTTTTTGGGCGCCATTTTTCCAATATGGCGGCGCGAGCGGCATAGATACGAGGTGGCAAAATGAAAATTCGGAAAGAGCACGTCGAAATCTATAAAATACGCCAATTTTTTAAACTCCCAATTTGAATTTTCCAATAAATTTTCAGTGGTTACATAAATACCTCTTGTGCAAGATCTTATGAGAACCCACTGGTTTAGAATTTGTCAGAATAGACAGAGCAGGTTAAACAAAAACTTAAATAAAATGTTAAGGTTAACGGTTAATGGTTCGTGACAATTTGCCAATGGTAAATTCCTTAGGATACACGGCTACTATTGTATAAAAAGCTAACGTACAAACAAACTATTTAATTTTTCCTACAGAATTCCAAACACGAAAGCTACTAAAATCCTTGTATTTGAGGTAAATTTAGAGTTCGGGTGTCCCCATAACTATCGAAACGGAATCGACTTAAGCTGAGTGCATATCGCCGCTCTACTATTGCTATTATATGGGAATATAACTAACTCCAAACCTTTAACCAAAAGGAGTTGAGAAGATGTGCTTTCCACTCGCCAAATATAAAGACAGAGTTGCACTCTATTGTCATTCCCCTTATTAAAACTTAACATTCCCCTTATTAAACTAGAATGTACTTGTAAAATGCTATTTAAATATCTAACTACAAAAAAAATGTACGTCAGGGCTGCCTGACTGGATATGTTGCAACTTTTCATACCGTAACCATCATTGTAACACATATTCAGACAAATAAAATTATTCTATTCTATTCTAAAATTCCACCGTAAGCAACATGTTATAAAGCTCACATTTCCATGATTTACTGTGAGTTGTTACTGTTACAGAGTACAGAGTCTGTGTAATGTACGTAGACCTTAAAGGTTTTTAATAAAAAGTGCATTAAAGAGTTTTAGATATCTATCTATCTACCTTTTTCTGACTTACTCAAGCCGATTCCGTGTCGATGTGAGGAGATCCTAAGCTTGTAGAAATTGCACTAAAGAAAATTTGACACATTTGAAGTTATGTTAGTATGTCAGTTATGGAAGAAATATTAACCATCAATTGCATACGCAGGAAATAACTATATAATCCAAAATTACTTATATACATACTTATTACATATTTAGGACTTTACTCATGAAAACTTATGGCTTGCATACTCTTACAGACCATAATATCGGATTATACGTCAAATGCATATCATAGAATTCTGTATAAGCCATGTATAGACAGTTTTTTGTTATATTTTAAATATACATTAGAGTAGAAAAGAAAAAATCTCATGTAATTATTATAAATGCAAGTCCTTTGAGTTTTACTGATCATAGCTAACGACACTTACATAAAAATATTTTTTAAACCAATTCATAAAATCATTTTATACTTTAACAACGTATAAATAAATATACATTTAATCAAATCGAATGTTAAAATCATACTAAATAGAATAAAATAAAAACAATATAATATATGATGCCTAATAAACATGATTTATATAGCATATATCCATATATAGTTAAAAATAATAATAGAATAAGGCCAATTTGGTATTAAAAGACAACAACAACTTTGGCAACAGAAACGAATCAGAGCTATCCTTTACAGCATCACTAAACCTGTAACAAAGCCCACAGCTTTATCATTCGTTTTTCTTTAACTACCTTCAACTTATTGCACATATTTATTCCCTACAATCAATCATTTATAGATCTCCTAAAAAGTTACAGGATGGATTTTTTGAAGCTTTTTAGGAGACTGTAGTGTCCGACCGAAAGTTCAGTTTCGGTTTCGGTTTCGGTCGAGTTTCGGCAAAATAACGAGTTTCGGTTTAGTTTCGGTTTCGGCGGCAAACCTGCCGAAACTACGACCGAAACCGAAACTCCATTCGGGAGTTCTCGCGCTGTGATCGGTCATGTTCGGCGCGTTTTAAATTCCATCCAAGCGAGTAAGCGACGAAGACATTTCGCCGCGTCCAGTGCCTAATCATGTCGTGACTGGCGTGTATTAGCAGTTTGTTTTGTATGGTGTGAGTTTTCGTGTGATTTATTTTTTACATGATCCTTGTAAGGAAGTTTCGGTTTTAGCCGAAACTGAGACTGTTGCCGAAATTCGGTTTCGGTTTCGGTCGTAAAAACCAGTTTCGGTCGGACGCTAGGACACTATCCTTAACTTTTTAAGATATTTTGACCTGCAATCACTGTACTTACCAACGTGGTAGCTATGCGCATAACTACTACGGTTAAAAGTCTCGACGCAGACTCCACTCCGACTCAACTCACATTAAAGCATGGAAATGTGAGCTTTATAACGTGTTTCTTACGGCGGTATTTTCTACTTTTAGTTGAAACAATGAACCACGCGTCGTACACTAATTACCATCTCCGACCCGTTTGTAATGTTAAAAAATGTACCATAAGTAATAATAACACGATATAAAGCAGAATTTCCATGCTTTAAAATGATTTGATCCGGATTTGAGTCGGTAACGAGCCTGTACTGTGCGAAGATCTTAAGATATCAGCCCCTACTAACCTGTCCAAATAATCCACCCTGAATGCGTTTATTTTTATTGCAACATATAAAGCAAACTTTGGACGCATTTAAATAACTAACAGCCAAACAAATATATAACCGTATATAAATGCTAACAGAGGCACGCTTTGGCTATTTTCACAATGTAATAATTGGACTTGTTGTAGACATGCAGTTTTCCTCAAAAGGTTGCAAGTTTAAACGAAAACGTCGTGAGGTAACATGCATGCCTCAAATTCCTTCATAATGTTCTCAAATATGTATGAAATATGCCAATCCGCAGTTGGACTGTAAGCCCTTCTCATTAGTCTAGGCAATGGGGAGGTTCGTTGTATGGAGACCCCGCATTAAATGCTCAGTCGATGAAACTTGGCTGGGTTTTAGTACCTATTGGATGATCCAAAACTTACACAAAAATATCCATCAAAAAAACATCCGGAAGTAAGATATTTATACCTAAAACTTAATATTTATGACTGCATATTTTCTCGATTTCTTTTTAAAATAATAGTATATTTAGGTAGTATATTTACACTCAAAACCGAAATATCAAATGAAATAATCATGCAGAACATAGATATTTAAACCGATTTTATGATGAAATCTAAGCTGCGTTTACGCGATAATGTACCTTGCTGATTTAGCAATTGGGTATAGCATAAAAAAAACCTTACTTCCTTTCTGATTGTTTGTTGGATTTTTATAATATACGTTTAACTCATGATACTTTATCATACTTACTATAAAATTTCGTCGCCTAAGGAATTGTTGTTGGGGTCTACTAGCTTTATTGCCTAGACTACATTCTGAGAGGAGCTTAGCAGAGCATTATGTTGACGATCATTGCAATGACGGTGACAAAATTATTAGCAAATGCCAAAACGAGGCTGTTTCCATTAACATAATTCATACTTTAACGTATTATAATTCACATATACAGTTATCGGCACATATTATGCTGAGCACTCGAAAACAAAATGGGTGTTTTTTTTGTTTGCAATTTGCGCATTCTTAACGTAAGAAACTAGAAGATTAAGATAGAAGATAGAAGAGAGAAGAAGATTAAATTGGTAAAATTTCCCTTCTGCGCAAGTTAAGCACTCAAGATTCGTGTCAACTATTTTACCCACGATTTTACCGAGCTTAGAACAATCTACCCTTTATTACTGAGTTTCTTGCCGGTTCTTCTCAGTAGAATCATCTTTCCTAACCGGTGGTAGAGTTTTAACGTTTCTTAGGTGACACAAGTTGTCCTACATGAAATAAATAAATCATTTATCATTTATACAGTAAATATATGTAAGCAAGAAATGCGTACTTAATGAATTCTATTTGCTAAGAAGTATTGCACAATTTATTGTATTTTTCTAATCCGGCTACAACTTGCCGGCTCCACAATTGCGTGTAGAAATTTGCTTGAATCTAAATTGCTTGCAAATAATATTTGATCGAAATATAATATACGTAACCATAATATACAAACTAACTATGTACCGTTATTTTAAAGACGACATATGTTGGATATTTTACAGCTGTCACAGTCACAGATTTAAATCGTTAATTCACCCCAAATTCACTCTCATAAACCCGCGACTTTGACATATGGCTGCAATTGGTATAATTCTTTGATAATATATATAATCAAATGTATAATTAAGCAAAACACAGACCATTCTTTCAGCGCTTTGAGTCTTGAGCTTTATGCGAAATGAAATAAAGCTGAGTTTTGATTGTTATCAAAAATAAGCTGTCCCCTACTCTCCACCTAAGGAATGTGTTGCCTCAATAGCGAGTTAGGCAGGAAATAAATTCTCTCTATACTCGCCTAATTCACATACTGTGACATAAACAGTGTTATTTTACCAATTTATGGGCATACGTAACGATTTAAATCTACGATCATAGAAATATTTTAACGTTTAAACTATCGTGAGTGATATTAATTTCCACTATAAATATATCCCTGCTATAACTCACGTGTTTTGTCGGAAAATGTCCGACTAGTTTCGAAACCGTACGGGGCCCGCGTCGCTCGAACGGTCTAATGAATAAGAGCCCCGGACGGGTTCGAAACTAGTCGGGCATTCTCCGACAAAACACGTGAGTAATAACCGGGATGTATTCAAAGTAAAAATCAAAGAAATAATTTGTTATCTATACAATATTTACAGAATATCTCGCGTTCTTCACTTCAAATCCTCTTCTTCTTCTTCGACGTAGAGTAAGTCCTCCATTTTTGTCATGAACTTGTTATTTAGCATCTGCTCCTCTGGGAGCGGTTTCTGAAATACAACCAATGAAAAAGTCAAACATCTCACTCATTGTGGCGGTCTCCATTGTGAAAACTAGATGGCGCTAATCGGTGCTACAAAGAGCTCTCAGTCACCTACAACGCACGTAGTAGTAGGAGATCCCGTGAAATGTATACCCTCATCTGTTATTTATTTGTGATAAATAAATGATAGATAACATACTCATTGACATAATATCGTGAATAGGTTGCTTAGTTAAATTGCGTACGGATAAGATCTATATCTATATATAATAAAAAAATCGTCAAGGGATCTACGTCACAGCCTAAACCGCTGGGGTTAGAAACTTGAAATTTTGACAGTAGGTTTTAATCGGGTAGCTCGTATACCAAGTTTCATGGATGTAACTTGAGAAATGACGGACTTTCATACAAACTTTCACCCCCTATTTCACCCCCTTAGGGGTGAAATTTTGAAACATGCTTCCTTAGTGAGCGCCTACGTCACAAAATAAACCTACTGTCAAAATTTCAAGTTTCTAACCCCAGCGGTTTAGGCTGTGCGTTGATCCCTTAACGATTTAATATTTATAGATATAGATCTTATCCGTACACAATTTAACTAGGCAACCTATTCACGATTTGTCAATGAGTATGTTATCTATCATTTATTTCTTATCACAAATAAATAACAGATGAGGGTATAAATTTCTTATATCGAATCTTAGACCACACTGAAGTCTGCATCGCGACATCGAAGTTTTTCTCACAATAGCGCTATATTATATAGAACCGTATTCAACTATCGAACCAGAAAGGTTCCCGGGTACAATACCAACCTGAAGGAAGATCTCATTGTCATGGACACGAATATCGATTCCTCACGACCATTTCCTTCACCATTAAAGCACGATTTAATTGCTTGAAATGCACCTATTAAAATTAAACTATTCCGGAAAGCGAGGTCTGGGGTCCGTTCTCCTTCGCCGAATCCCTATCCCCTTCCTATCGACCCCTTCGACATCCTATTATAAGTTACATAAAAACAACTTACCCAATGTATGTTTAATAGGTCAAACCAGTGGGAACACGGGTAAACGCTCATAAATCTCAGTTATAGAATAAAAGCGCATGCATTCTTATTTTTAAAGATATGTGTAAAAGCATGCATCAACAGATATGTAACACAGTAGTCTAGCACCAATAAATCATCAAAATATAGAAAGCATTTTCGAAATTTTATCATAACTTGCGCAACGCACACCTTTGTAAATTGGGGGCGAGGCGCAGCTTTTAATTTATTTCAACTTAAGCTAGGCTTTATTGCCTTTGAAATACGGTTGAAATTTGTATACTAAAACCAGACACAAAAACGAAATCGCCGCTGCTATGCTGAAGTAAGCAAAGCCGAGACTGGGCATTCATAAAAGCGTTATAGGCAAAATGACGCTGCGCCTAAAATTTACTTTACTAACATATTAACCAGAGGCCCAATTGTTTAAGAAAATCGTAATCATTTGATAGTTTAAAACGTATGTATTACTCGAACTGTTTAAGAAGTTCATACATACTTTTTGAAGTTCTTAAACAGGTCGAATTATCCGTTTGCCAAACGATTACGATTACTATTTCCTTAAACAATAAGGGGGCAGGTTCTAATGATGACAGGTGTTAAGATTCTATCCTTTTCTCTCGAATGACTAAATGAATAATCATAAGGGGAAAAGAGATCATTTTTATTATCCCAATAGCTATTGGATGATTGATTACGCCCTATTATTATAATCTAGACAACTGTAGTGTTTTTTTAGATAGATAGATACTCTTTATTGCTACACAAGAATTTTAATTTTATTAATAATTAAAAACTATACAATTAAAAAAATCAAGATTTTTGCTACAATGAATTGACGGCCGAAAAATATCGAAGGACGAGGCGTTTTGTGAGTAACTTTTGTGGGTCGTCCATCGCTATTTCGGCTGTGACTTTTACAGTAGGTACTTTTCATCCATTTGCGAGAAGCAATAAAATATATTAAGTTAGTAAAAAAAAACATGTAAGTAGGTATAGTTTAAATATGATGTTTATTGCAAATAAAAATATCGTAACAAGCAAAGTGTTGTGGAAAAAAAACTATCTACATACAAGACCGATATAAAACAATAAACTTGATATTTTTAACAAGTCATTTTGCTAATTTCCGCATCAATTTAAGGCCACGGGCAAATCTAACACTGCAGCGGAAATATTAGGGACGTATCTCAATAGGGATGATGCCTATATCAAAAATAAATTATTTCTAACTGATTATTAAATCGAGGGTCTTCCAAAAGACCTAAAATTCACATCCTCGGTTAGTTTTAAGTTTGATAACCATTTTATAATATAGATTAAAGAAAAAAACAGCGCGTTGAAATTTGATGACGTCACAATTGCGAATTTCATAAAACTTCCATACTAGAAGTGCGTGTTTAAGTTTGTTAAAGAGTTGCTGATTGAGTTGTCATCATCCCTATTATGCGGACGATTTTCCATTACATGTATTTTTTCCCTGGCCCTAAATCGCATATTAGAGAGAAAACACACTACTGATAGACCAGGAAAAAACGAAAGCGCAAATCGCCCGTTGGATTGGAAACACGTTTTGTCGTGTCAGGCAAATCTGTGCAGCTCCAATGTAAAGTGCACGCACCGACGTTTCACGCTAACGTTTTGTCATGTCCTGTCAGTACCTAGTGTTTCACTCTTAGCTCACATCATCGATTCAAAACAAACAACAGAAAATTGCCCACCCCCAAAAGTCCCAATAACAAAGTATTTTTTTTAAATTGCGTATTTTATAAAGGCGGCGCGAGCGGCATAGATACGAGGTGGCAAAATGAAAATTCGGAAAGAGCACGTCGAAATCTATAAAATACGCCAATTTTTTAAACTCCCAATTTGAATTTTCCAATAAATTTTCAGTGGTTACATAAATACCTCTTGTGCAAGATCTTATGAGAACCCACTGGTTTAGAATTTGTCAGAATAGACAGAGCAGGTTAAACAAAAACTTAAATAAAATGTTAAGGTTAACGGTTAATGGTTCGTGACAATTTGCCAATGGTAAATTCCTTAGGATACACGGCTACTATTGTATAAAAAGCTAACGTACAAACAAACTATTTAATTTTTCCTACAGAATTCCAAACACGAAAGCTACTAAAATCCTTGTATTTGAGGTAAATTTAGAGTTCGGGTGTCCCCATAACTATCGAAACGGAATCGACTTAAGCTGAGTGCATATCGCCGCTCTACTATTGCTATTATATGGGAATATAACTAACTCCAAACCTTTAACCAAAAGGAGTTGAGAAGATGTGCTTTCCACTCGCCAAATATAAAGACAGAGTTGCACTCTATTGTCATTCCCCTTATTAAAACTTAACATTCCCCTTATTAAACTAGAATGTACTTGTAAAATGCTATTTAAATATCTAACTACAAAAAAAATGTACGTCAGGGCTGCCTGACTGGATATGTTGCAACTTTTCATACCGTAACCATCATTGTAACACATATTCAGACAAATAAAATTATTCTATTCTATTCTAAAATTCCACCGTAAGCAACATGTTATAAAGCTCACATTTCCATGATTTACTGTGAGTTGGGTCGGCACAGAGTCTGTGAAAGCTTTTTAATAAAAAGTGTAATAAAGAGTTTTAGATATCTATCTATCTACCTTTTTCTGACTTACTCAAGCCGATTCCGTGTCGATGTGAGGAGATCCTAAGCTTGTAGAAATTGCACTAAAGAAAATTTGACACATTTGAAGTTATGTTAGTATGTCAGTTATGGAAGAAATATTAACCATCAATTGCATACGCAGGAAATTAATATATAGTCCAAAATTACTTATATACATTATATATATTTATTACATATTTAGGACTTTACTTATGAAAACTTATGGCTTACATACTCTTACAGACCATTATATCAGATTATACGTCAAATGCATAACATAGCAGTGTGTATAAGCCATGTATAGACAGTGTTTTATACTATTTTAAATATACATAAGAGTAAAAAAGAAAAAATCATGTAATTATTGTAAATGCTAGTCCTTTAAATTTTACTGATCATAGCTAACGACACTTACATAAAAATATTTTTTAAACCAATTCATAAAATCATTTTATACTTTAACAACGTATAAATAAATATACATTTAATCAAATCGAATGTTAAAATCATACTAAATAGAATAAAATAAAAACAATATAATATATGATGCCTAATAAACATGATTTATATAGCATATATCCATATATAGTTAAAAATAATAATAGAATAAGGCCAATTTGGTATTAAAAGACAACAACAACTTTGGCAACAGAAACGAATCAGAGCTATCCTTTACAGCATCACTAAACCTGTAACAAAGCCCACAGCTTTATCATTCGTTTTTCTTTAACTACCTTCAACTTATTGCACATATTTATTCCCTACAATCAATCATTTATAGATCTCCTAAAAAGTTACAGGATGGATTTTTTGAAGCTTTTTAGGAGACTGTAGTGTCCGACCGAAAGTTCAGTTTCGGTTTCGGTTTCGGTCGAGTTTCGGCAAAATAACGAGTTTCGGTTTAGTTTCGGTTTCGGCGGCAAACCTGCCGAAACTACGACCGAAACCGAAACTCCATTCGGGAGTTCTCGCGCTGTGATCGGTCATGTTCGGCGCGTTTTAAATTCCATCCAAGCGAGTAAGCGACGAAGACATTTCGCCGCGTCCAGTGCCTAATCATGTCGTGACTGGCTTGTATTAGCAGTTTGTTTTGTATGGTGTGAGTTTTCGTGTGATTTATTTTGTACATGATCCTTGTAAGGAAGTTTCGGTTTTAGCCGAAACTGAGACTGTTGCCGAAATTCGGTTTCGGTCGTAAAAACCAGTTTCGGTCGGACTCTAGGAGACTGTCCTTCACTTTTTAAGATATTTTAACCTGCAATCACTGTACTTACCAACGTGGTAGCTATGCGCATAACTACTACGGTTAAAAGTCTTGACTCGACGCAGACTCCATTCCGACTCAACTCACATTAAAGCATGGAAATGTGAGCTTTATAACGTGTTTCTTACGGCGGTATTTTCTACTTTTAGTTGAAACAATGAACCACGCGTCGTACACTAATTACCATCTCCGACCCGTTTGTAATGTTAAAAAATGTACCATAAGTAATAATAACACGATATAAAGCAGAATTTCCATGCTTTAAAATGATTTGATCCGGATTTGAGTCGGTAACGAGCCTGTACTGTGCGAAGATCTTAAGATATCAGCCCCTACTAACCTGTCCAAATAATCCACCCTGAATGCGTTTATTTTTATTGCAACATATAAAGCAAACTTTGGACGCATTTAAATAACTAACAGCCAAACAAATATATAACCGTATATAAATGCTAACAGAGGCACGCTTTGGCTATTTTCACAATGTAATAATTGGACTTGTTGTAGACATGCAGTTTTCCTCAAAAGGTTGCAAGTTTAAACGAAAACGTCGTGAGGTAACATGCATGCCTCAAATTCCTTCATAATGTTCTCAAATATGTATGAAATATGCCAATCCGCAGTTGGACTGTAAGCCCTTCTCATTAGTCTAGGCAATGGGGAGCTTTGTTGTATGGACACCCCGCATTAAATGCTCAGTCGATGAAACTTGGCCGGGTTTTAGTACCCATTGGATGATCCAAAACTTACACAAAAATATCCATCAAAAAAACATCCGGAAGTAAGATATTTATACCTAAAACTTAATATTTATGACTGCATATTTTCTCGATTTCTTTTTAAAATAATAGTATATTTAGGTAGTATATTTACACTCAAAACCGAAATATCAAATCAAATAATCATGCAGAACATAGATATTTAAACCGATTTTATAATGAAATCTAAACTGCATTTACGCGATAATGTACCTTCCTGCTTTAAAATTGGGTATAGCATAAAAAACCTTACTTCCTTTCTGATTTTTTGTTGGATATTTATAATATACCTTTAACTCATGATACTTTATCATACTATAAAATTTCGTCGCCTGAGGAATTATTGTTGGGGTCTACTAGCTTTATTGCCTAGACTACATTCTGAGAGGAGCTTAGCAGAACATTATGTTGACGATCATTGCAATGATGGTGACAAAATGATTAGCAAATGCCAAAACGAGGCTGTTCGCATTAACATAATTCAAACCTTAACATATAATAATTCACATATACAGTTACCGGCACATATGCTGAGCACTCGAAAACAAAATGGGTGTTTTTTTTTGTTTGCGATTTGTGCATTCTTAACCGTAAGAAAATAAAGATTAAATTGGTAAAATTTCCCTTCTGCGCAAGTTAAGCACTCAAGACCCACGATTTTACCGAGCTTAGAACAATCTACCCTTTATTACTGAGTTTCTTGCCGGTTCTTCTCAGTAGAATCATCTTTCCTAACCGGTGGTAGAGTTTTAACGTTTCTTAGGTGACACAAGTTGTCCTACATGAAATAAATAAATCATTTATCATTTATACAGTAAATATATGTAAGCAAGAAATGCGTACTTAATGAATTCTATTTGCTAAGAAATATTGCACAATTTATTGTATTTTTCTAATCCGGCTACAACTTGCCGGCTCCACAATTGCGTGTAGAAATTTGCTTGAATCTAAATTGCTTGCAAATAATAATTGATCGAAATATATAAGTATCCATAATATACAAACTAACTACCGTTATTTTAAAGACGACATATTTTGGATATTTTACAGCTGTCACAGCCACAGATTTAAATCGTTAAATTCACCCCAAATTCACTCTCATAAACCCCCGACTTTGGCATACGGTTGCAATTGGTATAAATAATTAAGCAAAACACAGAGCATTCTTCTTTCAGCGCTTTGAGTCTTGAGCTTTATGCGAAATGAAATAAAGCTGAGTTTTGATTGTTATCAAAAATAAGCTGTCCCCTACTCTCCCTCCACCTAAGGAATGTGTTGCCTCAATAGTGCGTTAGGCAGGAAATAAACTCTCTCTCTCCTCCCCTAATTCACATACTGTGACATAAACAGTGTTATTTTACCAATTTATGGGCATACGTAACGATTTAAATCTACGATCAAAGAAATATTTTAACGTTTAAACTATCGTGAGTGATGTTAATTTTCACTATAAATATATCCCTGCTATAACTCACGTGTTTTGTCGGAAAATGTCCGACTAGTTTCGAAACCGTACGGGTCCGCGTCGTGCGAACTATCTAATGAATAAGAGCCCCGGACGGGTTCGAAACTAGTCGGGCATTCTCCGACAAAACACGTGAGTAATAACCGGGATGTATTGAAAGTAAAAATCAAAGAAATAATTTGTTATCTATACAATATTTACAGAATATCTCGCGTTCTTCACTTCAAATCCTCTTCTTCTTCTTCGACGTAGAGTAAGTCCTCCATTTTTGTCATGAACTTGTTATTTAGCATTTGCTCTTCTGGGAGCGGTTTCTGAAATACAACCAATGAAAAAGTCAAACATCTCACTCACTCTCCATTGTGAAAACTAGATGTCGCTAATCGGCACTACAAAGAGCTCTCAGTCACCTACAACGCACGTAGTACTAGGAGATCCCGTGAAATGTATACCCTCATCTGTTATTTATTTGTGATAAATAAATGATAGATAACATACTCATTGACATATCGTGAATAGGTTGCCTAGTTAAATTGCGTACGGATAAGATCTATATCTATATATAATAAAAAAAATCGTCAAGGGATCAATGCACAGCCTAAACCGCTGGGGTTAGAAACTTGAAATTTTGACAGTTGGCACTCTTTATTTTAATCGGGTAGCTCGTATACCAAGTTTCATGGATGTAACTTGAGAAATGACGGACTTTCATACAAACTTTCACCCCCTATTTCACCCCCTTAGGGGTGAAATTTTGAAACATGCTTCCTTAGTGAGCGCCTACGTCACAAAATAAACCTACTGTCAAAATTTCAAGTTTCTAACCCCAGCGGTTTAGGCTGTGCGTTGATCCCTTAACGATTTAATATTTATAGATATAGATCTTATCCGTACACAATTTAACTAGGCAACCTATTCACGATATGTTAATGAGTATGTTATCTATCATTTATTTCTTATCACAAATAAATAACAGATGAGGGTATAAATTTCTTATATCGGATCTTAGACCATGCTGAAGTCTGCATCGCGATATCGAAGTTTTTCTCACAATAGCGCTATATTATATAGAACCGTATTAACTATCGAACCAGAAAGGTTCCAGGGTACAATACCAGCCTAAAGGAAGATCTCATTGTTATGGACACGCACATATATCTATTCCTCACGACCATTTCCTTCACCATTAAACCACAATTTAATTGCTTGAAATGCACCTATTAACATTAAGCTATTCCGGAAAGCGAGGTCTAGGGGGCGTTCTCCTTCGCCGAATCCCTATCCCCTCCCTATCGACCCTTTTGACATCCTATTATAAGTTACATAAAAACAACTTACCCAATATATGTTTAATAGATCGAACCAGTGGGAACACGGGTAAAATGCTCTTAAATCTCAGTAAAAAAAAAAAAGCGCATGCATTCTTATTTTTAAAGATATGTGTAAAAGCATGCATCAACAGATATGTAACACAGTAGTCTAGCACCAATAAATCATCAAAATATAGAAAGCATTTTCGAAATTTTATCATAACTTGCGCAACGCACACCTTTGTAAATTGGGGGCGAGGCGCAGCTTTTAATTTATTTCAACTTAAGCTAGGCTTTATTGCCTTTGAAATACGGTTGAAATTTGTATACTAAAACCAGACACAAAAACGAAATCGCCGCTGCTATGCTGAAGTAAGCAAAGCCGAGACTGGGCATTCATAAAAGCGTTATAGGCAAAATGACGCTGCGCCTAAAATTTACTTTACTAACATATTAACCAGAGGCCCAATTGTTTAAGAAAATCGTAATCATTTGATAGTTTAAAACGTATGTATTACTCGAACTGTTTAAGAAGTTCATACATACTTTTTGAAGTTCTTAAACAGGTCGAATTATCCGTTTGCCAAACGATTACGATTAC
Source organism: Erebia palarica (assembly GCA_964035005.1). Classification (NCBI taxonomy): domain Eukaryota; kingdom Metazoa; phylum Arthropoda; class Insecta; order Lepidoptera; family Nymphalidae; genus Erebia; species Erebia palarica. The sequence continues at coordinate 18,331,802 of OZ035995.1, forward strand.
TATTTCCTTAAACAATAAGGGGGCAGGTTCTAATGATGACAGGTGTTAAGATTCTATCCTTTTCTCTCGAATGACTAAATGAATAATCATAAGGGGAAAAGAGATCATTTTTATTATCCCAATAGCTATTGGATGATTGATTACGCCCTATTATTATAATCTAGACAACTGTAGTGTTTTTTTAGATAGATAGATACTCTTTATTGCTACACAAGAATTTTAATTTTATTAATAATTAAAAACTATACAATTAAAAAAATCAAGATTTTTGCTACAATGAATTGACGGCCGAAAAATATCGAAGGACGAGGCGTTTTGTGAGTAACTTTTGTGGGTCGTCCATCGCTATTTCGGCTGTGACTTTTACAGTAGGTACTTTTCATCCATTTGCGAGAAGCAATAAAATATATTAAGTTAGTAAAAAAAAACATGTAAGTAGGTATAGTTTAAATATGATGTTTATTGCAAATAAAAATATCGTAACAAGCAAAGTGTTGTGGAAAAAAAACTATCTACATACAAGACCGATATAAAACAATAAACTTGATATTTTTAACAAGTCATTTTGCTAATTTCCGCATCAATTTAAGGCCACGGGCAAATCTAACACTGCAGCGGAAATATTAGGGACGTATCTCAATAGGGATGATGCCTATATCAAAAATAAATTATTTCTAACTGATTATTAAATCGAGGGTCTTCCAAAAGACCTAAAATTCACATCCTCGGTTAGTTTTAAGTTTGATAACCATTTTATAATATAGATTAAAGAAAAAAACAGCGCGTTGAAATTTGATGACGTCACAATTGCGAATTTCATAAAACTTCCATACTAGAAGTGCGTGTTTAAGTTTGTTAAAGAGTTGCTGATTGAGTTGTCATCATCCCTATTATGCGGACGATTTTCCATTACATGTATTTTTTCCCTGGCCCTAAATCGCATATTAGAGAGAAAACACACTACTGATAGACCAGGAAAAAACGAAAGCGCAAATCGCCCGTTGGATTGGAAACACGTTTTGTCGTGTCAGGCAAATCTGTGCAGCTCCAATGTAAAGTGCACGCACCGACGTTTCACGCTAACGTTTTGTCATGTCCTGTCAGTACCTAGTGTTTCACTCTTAGCTCACATCATCGATTCAAAACAAACAACAGAAAATTGCCCACCCCCAAAAGTCCCAATAACAAAGTATTTTTTTTAAATTGCGTATTTTATAAAAGCAGCAAGCAAAATAATAAATAGAGGCCAATAATATTTCATAAATGCTTTTTGACGTGCAGGCGTTGAACGTTGAACGCAATTGAAAAATGATAAAAATTGAAAAAAAATTATTAAGAGTTATCTGTAAATTATTATGTAAAAACGCTGTTGATTACAGGAAAATAAACAAAATAAAATAAACACGCAAATATTTTAAGCCCTTGTCAAACACAAGGCGATCCGATCGCGAAGCGTTGCCATATAAAAATGTGAAAGAGATTTTCCGTGAGACCCGTTGTCCTACGTTAGCGACAGAAGCGAAGCAATTTTCCGTGTGACCCGTTGTCCTACGTCAGCGACAGAAGCGAAGCGATTTTCCGTGTGACCCGTTGTCCCACGTTAGCGACAGAAGCGAAGCGATTTTCCGTGTAACCCGTTGTCCTACGTTAGCGACAGAAGCGAAGCGATTTTCCGTGTGACCCGTTGTCCTACGTTAGCGACAGAAGCGAAGCGAGTTTCCGTGTGACCCGGGGTCCTACGTTAGCGATAGAAGCGAAGCGATTTTCCGTGTGACCCGTTGTCCTACGTTAGCGATAGAGGCGAAGCGATTTTCCGTGTGACCCGTTGTCCTACGTTAGCGATAGAAGCGAAGCGATTTTCCGTGTGACCCGTTGTCCTACGTTAGCGACAGAAGCGAAGCAATTTTCCGTGTGACCCGTTGTCCTACGTTAGCGACAGAAGCGAAGCGATTTTCCGTGTGACCCGTTGTCCCACGTTAGCGACAGAAGCGAAGCGATTTTCCGTGTAACCCGTTGTCCTACGTTAGCGACAGAAGCGAAGCGATTTTCCGTGTGACCCGTTGTCCTACGTTAGCGACAGAAGCGAAGCGATTTTCCGTGTGACCCGTTGTCCTACGTTAGCGACAGAAGCGAAGCGAGTTTCCGTGTGACCCGTTGTCCTACGTTAGCGATAGAAGCGAAGCGATTTTCCGTGTGACCCGTTGTCCTACGTTAGCGATAGAAGCGAAGCGATTTTCCGTGTGACCCGTTGTCCTACGTTAGCGATAGAAGCGAAGCGATTTTCCGTGTGACCCGTTGTCCTACGTTAACGACAGAAGCGAAGCGATTTTCCGTGTGACCCGTTGCCCTACGTTAGCGACAGAAGCGAAGCAATTTTCCGTGTGACCCATTGTCCTACGTTAGCGACAGAAGCGAAGCGGTTTTCCGTGTGACCCATTGTCCTACGTTAGCGACAGAAGCGAAGCGATTTTCCGTGTGACCCGTTGTCCTACGTTAGCGACAGAAGCGAAGTGATTTTCCGTGTGACCCGTTGTCCTACGTTAGCGACAGAAGCGAAGTGATTTTCCGTGTGACCCGTTGTCCTACGTCAGCGACAGAAGCGACGACATAGAAAATAACAGACGTATCTATGCGACAACGTAGGCCACGTGAAGTGGTGTGTGCGTTCGCGTTCGTGCGTTGTGTGTTTATCGATTAATGATTTTCTATATGTATAATAATTATTATTGACATTTTAATAATTTTGTGTAAAATAATAATAAATCACAGGTATCTTAACATGTAATCCTTATAATATAATATTGACATCATATCAATATTAGATCTTATGACATTTTGTAACCATTTCGTAATTCAGCTTTTGTTTACATATCAGGGATGTGATTTGTTCCTATTTACTATAATTAATGATGATTTGGAGTACTATGCTGTGTTTAAGTATTGTTTAATATAAATAAGAATAATAAGTAGGAAATATTATGATGTAAGATGCTATAATAATTGCACGCCATACTTGGTAGTACACTGTTTCCAAAAATATTGTAAGAGCTCTATATGTGTATTTTGCAATAAATAAATAATATCTTATCTTATCTTATCTTATCTTAAGGGTCAGCTGTTTGATACTGTCGCGTCGCGTTGCGTTGCGACGTTTTTCGCTAACCTAGGACAACGGGTGACAAGATTCGAGCGACACCGTACATTACAAAAAAACGCTACGCCATCGGATCACCAAGTTTGGTATAAAAATAATTAAGCCACAAAATAAATACACGGATCACCTCTGAAGGGTAACTTCTGCACGTAATACTGAACAACTTTTGCTCTTACGGCTTTAAAAAATTCTAATTTAAAAATGTTTTTTGAACGTTTTTAAAACGTTGTACGACACAATTTTTTAGTATTTTGTAGAGAAGTTGCTCTTGAAAGATTATTAGTAGTTTTCATTAAGTTTTGTTGTTTATTTAGAAGTTTGCAACCTTTGTAAATTAATGAACTTTTATTAAGTAAAATTCATAACCGAAAGGGGTTTTTTGTGAAATTGTCGTGATTTTTACATATATAATTCTCGATAAACAATTATTTATTTTAAAATCTAATACTAAGATTTTAAGATTACAAAATAGAGAAGAAAACAAGGATCGTACGAAGAATCGATACGCAGGCCTCAAGTACGATCATTTATTTGAAGTTGAACTTCGCTGCCACCACAGAATTAAGAATAAGTATAGAAATGGTAAAGAGCTTTCAGCTGCACAGATGACTGGCAAATAATAAAATATACTCCTTATTGTAAAAAACAGACATATAGAGCAACAGAGGCTCTATTACGTTAAAATGATGCGATCACTGTGTCACGATCGCAATCGCCTCTGATTTTTTGTCACTTTTTCGCTATTGACCAAAATCTACTGTCACAACAAGAGTACCATAAATTAAGTTAATGCAGGTTTTACTTCAGAGGCTTAACTCTCTTTTTGGTGCTAAGTTTTTAAGTTAAGTATATTTCTATTCCGCGTATTCTAGTGTCAAGAAAACTTAAAAATTGCGATATGCAGACCTAGTATAATATAGCAACAGATACCATTTCTATGACCTAAACATAAAATTCTATGGCCAACACGCATACATATTTAGTTTGACTTTAATTTTTAATCACATGTGACATTAAATATAGGGACAAAATATGATTGAATTTATACTATCAACAAAATACAACTAACGAAAGGTAAAATATCACGGTTATTTTATGCTACAAAATGATTTTAAAAATGTATTTAATTTTTTCTAACGATTTAACTAAAAAGTGAAGGTTAAGGTTACGAGAATGGTCTAGTAGGCATCGTCCAGTACTTGTTAGCACGCGATGTGTCGAGACATTTGAAGGGCGACTGCGGAGGAAAATATATATAAATCTATACTAATTAACTAAAACAAGTTTAGATGGATGGATGGATGGAAGGATGTTTGTTACTCAATCACGCCTGTGTGCTTAGGATGCGCACCACGAGATTATCTCGCGACGAGAAAGAGAGATGCTGTCGTTGTCTGCTAATTTTTCGTTTACCCTACATGGACAAAATGCGGTATATTACAAGAAATAAATAGTCGGCATGTAAAGGTTCGTAGAGAGAAATACCACAGATAAGAAATATTACTTTTATCTCTATTTTTGACATAACGAGACAAGTACCCATGTTAGCTTCGGTAGACAAATTGAGATAATGGGTAGACATAATTTTACTCGTTGTGCGCATGCTAGCCATACTGAACGGCTGATCGGATCTGTATGAAATTTGACATAGAGATTATAGTCTGGAATAACACAGGAATTTTATCTCGGAAAATTAAAGAGTTCCCGCGGGAACCAAAAAACGCGTTAGCTCCGTTTTTTGATGATGAGTCGGAAAAGGAGTTTTGTGTGTGTTTCAAAACAGCAATGTATCCCTTTTAGGACCGTTTCTATTTCTATGGGCTATAATTAGTACCACATCTGAAGATAGCAGCTTCAAAACAGCTGTTCGGTTTGACGCCCATTTACAGCGGAAGTGACGTTTAAACGTTACTTCCGTCCGAAAAATTATCTTAGTTGAACTATTTAATCCACTAGCAGCACATTTGAGTACACAGAAAGCATTTTATATGCACAAACAAACTCACATGCAACAAGACCACTTAAACATGCAACATTATTCTTAGGGTCAGTTCAGACCAAACGGATCAGACCAGACCAGATAAAGAGTTTCCTTCCTTATTGTCTGCTTCAAATTGTATACTTAAAGCCAGTACTGATAAAGTTATTTATTCAGTGACACAAAAAAAGTGCGTGAGGATTTTCCGTTTGGTCTGAACATTGACCTAGTGGGAGATTTTTTAAAGCAAGTAATCGAATGCGTTAAAGCACTTGAGATGTCCATACAAATCGTTGTTAAATTTAACGAGATCGAATAGCTAAAAAATCTCCCACTAGGCCCCCAGACCGACGTTGAACGTATCCTTTCCTTTTTCGTCAGAGTAAAATAGACCCAAACACACTTTATTTGAAGTTTGTTTTCGTTTAAAGCTTAAAGTTCGTTCATACATCTACAGCTAATACTCCCACCAGTCGTAGATGTAAGGACTAACTTTAAGCTTTAAACCAAACGGTTAAGATCAATTTTATTTCAAAATCAATGTGTCTATGTCACCGTAAGATTGTAAAAACCGTTAGATTATAATCTAACTCGCGAAATTGCAAACTGTCGAAAGATTACAATTTAACGCATTATTTTTCGTTAGATTGTAATCTGTTAATCTGTTAAGTATATTAACCCGATAGAGCCTGATTAAATATGTCGAACCCTAACCTAACCTACAAGAAAGACACAAGAAAACGTAAATACAATTAATATTTCAAAAATTGACACTCAGAACATTGAACGGTTCACAATCTGTCGACAGTTTACAATTTAGTTTGTTAGATTATAATCTAACGGTTTTTACAATCTTACGGTGACATTTACACTCCAATACGCTCAACATCGGTACGATTTAAAATCTTATGGTAAGGATACTGATCGGGCATTACTTATCCGGTTACAGTAAATCATAGAGTAAAATTCAAGTCAAAAAGAAAAAGTCTACATACTATATATATGGACACGCTCCATAGCACCTTCTATAAAAAAAAAACTATAAATGCGAAAGTGTGTCTGTTTTTTGGTTTACTGGTTTGTTGATTTGTCCTTCAATTACCTACGCCGCAACGGAGCAACGGATCGACGTGATTTTTATCATGGGTATAGTTGAGGACCTGGATAGTGACATAGGCTACTTTTTATCCCGGAAAATTAAGGAGTTCCCGCGGAAATCAAAAAACTTAAACCACCCGGGCGAAGTCGCGGGCATCAGCTCGTTAAAAAAATAATTTACTTACGACCATGTCTACCCTCGGGAAGGGAGCCAGGCATATGATCAATACGGTCATATTGTCACAGCCGAGGCCCCCCGTAGCGCAGTTGGGGGCCAGGCATAGTTGCATCAAGGCCTCACATACCGCTGCGGGCTCCCAGCCGCTTAGCAACCTCACTCGGCAGAAGGAAAGTACTTCCTACAAATTTAAAAAACCCTGACTTGGTATCAAAGTTATAAAAATTTTATAAAACAAGCTTTTTCTTTCGCCATATTTAATTTAGTGTGACGTCAGCCGTGAGTCGTGACGAATGATACAGATTTTAGGAATGCCGACTCGAAGGATCAGAAGCACTTCGAAAAAGAATGTTTTAATTTATAAAAAAAAAACTATTTTATTCATTATATTATTTATTTATAATATAACAAAAGATACACAATTATGCGCCCTTATCAATACATATCTAGAATAATAAGTTATTCCTTTAGGTAGTGCATTCCACATAATATTAAACGCTTACTGCCTATCCCAGCAAAAATATTTTATTCGTCACGGTTTCCCAAATAGTAAATATTGGCTCGTCCTTGAGGAAGCCTATTAATGCACACAATAAAAAGCGTTGTCTCTCTGCGTCGTATTCCTCATTACTGAGGGTCGTGACCCCTTTCCATTAATAATGGTAGGAGTTTTCTTGGGATATGAATGCGGTGGGTTCCCACGTCTTTCCGCATACGACTCGACTAAGAGTATTTAAAATCTTAGGTTTTTAACGATTATCAGATTTCGGTGATAATAACTGCCTCGTTGGTTAGCATGTTTGACTGCGACCGACGAGGTCCCGGGTTCGAGTCCCGGGTCGGGTCATAATTAAGTATCGGATTTTTCTGATTAGAAATTCCCATTACTAGCCCGGAGTTAGGAAGTTGGCGGTGTTTCACCCCCTTGCCTCGGAGAGCACGTTAAGCCGTCGGTCCCGGTTATTATCATTATCATGATAATAGTCGTCAACCCGCCAACCCGCATTGGAGCAGCGTGGTGGGTCTAAGATCTAATTCCCGCTCTCCTATGTGAGTGGAGGCCTGTGCCCAGCAGTGGGACGTTAATGGGCTGTAGTGGTAGGTGGTAGGTGATAATAATCCGAGCGCTCCGAGGCACGGAGGAAACGAAAAGGCCAAATTTGAACCTCCAAATTCGGTCACCCATCTAGTTACCGATTTAGGTCAACGTTCCTTAACATTCTTGTGTGAATTGTCTGATATGCCAAGTCACAACTAGGCCACTCGTCCCTCACATCTCACGTCACTTTCCCTCGAATTGGAAACTCAAATGTGGATAAATTCTTACCTCATTGGACAAAACCTCCCAGATTCCATCACAAGCGATAACTATAAACTCCCAATCTTCATTCAGCTGTCGAACTTGGACATCTGGGTATGCTGAAAACATAAATCTATACTAATATTATAAATGCAAAAGTTTGGATGAATGGATGTTTGTTGCTCAATCAGGCCAGAACGGCTGAACGGATCTGAATGAAATTTGGCAAAGAGATTATAATCTGGAATAACGCTTAGGCATCTTTTTATCCCATAAAATTAAAGAGAGAACCAAGAACCTAAATCCACGCGGACGAAATCGCGGGCATCAGCTAGCTTAATCATAAAAACCACACTTCTTACTCGCTTCTAAAGACACCTATTATGATGGCAATTTATTATTTTATTTATACAATTGATCTTTATCCGAAACAATAGATATAGTCAAATTATATTTATTCTGAATGTTACTGACTCTTGAAAAATCGATACTGTCAGATAAACTTTGAGACTATTTGTGTAATTCCTAAAAAATATACCTATTATAAATACCAAAGCGTGTTTATTTTGTTGATTTATTGGTTTATCTTTCTGCTAGTTTAAGTTTGATAACATTTTAAACTATAGAATAAAGAAAAAAGATGTGTGACGTCAACAGCTTTCGACGCACTTTTTTTTAATAAAACTCCAATACCAAAAGAGCGCTAAGACATTGGCTCGCTAATTTCATTATCTCTTGGCATTATCTCTCTTGCGATAATCACAAAGGGTTTCCTCAAAAATAAAAAAGTGTGTGTGTGCAATTCACACACAGCAGAAGTGAAACTTCAGAAAAGTATCCTACGAGAGAATGAGAACTTGTATTCTATCTCATTATCTCAGAGGCTAAATCCTATATATGTTTCTTTCTTTTAGGTGTCGCTTTTTGTTGAAGTGAGGCTTAGGATAGCTTCTCAGGAAACACATAGTTTTAAAAATAATTAATTTATTGTTCAACTTTATTCAATTTATAATAATTTTTCAATATTAGACAGAAGGTGACAAACCAATAATAGACAATAATTAAAAAAACTAAATACAAAACGAACTCTTTTCTTTAAAACTTTTTCGTTTCATTTTTAAGTTTCAAATCACAACGATTCTAAAGAAGTTTCACTTCTTAAATGAAAAAATGAATTATTTATTTCACTTAAGACAACTTGTGTCACTAATGTAGAAAAACATTTCGTGTTAAATTAAGCAATACAAACTTGGGTAGAAATGCTGCAATAAACCGTCTCATTCATGTTTACAACGAGCTTGCCGGTGTACATGATGACGTCGATATTTATTGTCAGGCTCCAATTACTTTTAAAAAAGTTATAGCGTCAGCAATCTCTGCTTTGAGGGACAAATCGGCCAGTCTTAGTTCGTTATTTTAGTCAGTTCGTTTTGAGTTTATTTATTTTATAGATTAATTTATTTGTCGTAGTAGTAATAGTAGGTACATTGTTCCTTTGGTTTTATATTATTTTTATCATGTAATTAGTTAAGTACTTGAGATCGGTTGTTTCTTTTTTATAATATGTTATTTTTCAATAGCTGTGTATACCTTTAAGTGGCGTGCCACACGGTTATAGACCTTATGTACTATTTTTAATTTAAGCTTTGTGTACTCGCCGTTGGTATACCGAAATACAATAAATAAAAAATAAAAAAAAATAAAAAAAAAATAAAAATGATACGTCAAGACTAAAAAAAACTACTACTGGTTCGGAAAAATGTTCTACTGAGAAGAGCCAGCAAGAAACAAAAATTCTTCAATAACAATTAAAACATTTAAAAAACAGGACTGCCCTGCCAAAAAACGAACTAAACAGTTAAAAATCTAAATTAATGTAGTTTGATTAGAATCTTATTCATATTTTTATTAAATTATATTTTTTTTTGTGAATTACTGCATATTGAACTATAGTGTTATATATTTTTGGAATCTACTCATCATTTTCTAAATGATGATTATATAGGTAATCTTATTTTCGAATATTTTTTTTCAACTTTAGTCTTTAATGCGGAACCATGGTCACCCCATCAATTTTTTTTTATTTAGCCTATGTCACCCGTAATAAGCTAGGGATTCTAACGATACCTCATTTATCAAAATCGGTTCAGGCGTATAGAAGTTATGGTGGAATATACAAACTCACATACATACATACATACATGAACCCTGAAAACAATACACTCCTTTTTTTCAGGCAGTCGTATAAAAAGTAAACTAACCTGTGACAATCTGGTCCCGCGGAGACAGTCTATAGTTCCTCTTGAAGATATAGTCGCCCAGGGCTCGTGACAGAGCCAGGTTCCCGTTAACCCTGTTCAGCTGCACCCAGCCTCCGCCCGCCGTGATCCTGCGAAGCTCCTCTTCGTTGTTAGGCTTGTGGTCGTAGGATAGGACTTCCACCTACACAATATGAATCCATAAATAAATAAATCGTTTATTTGCTATTATGCGTTTATTAGCTGGAAACATTGCACAATTACATTGGACAATTTTAACAACCTCCATGGCGCAGTGTTCAGCGCTGTTGTCTTAACGTGCGAAGGTCCCGGGTTCGATCCCCGGCAGGATCAATTCGGGAATTTATAATTTCTGAATTTTCCCTGGTCTGGCCTGGTAGGAGGCTTCGACTCATTACAGACATTGTTCGGACATTAAGACAAAAGCGCTCAACACGGCCACGGAGGTCGTCAAAAAAAGTATGATAAACACTGTGCTATGTAGGTAGTCAAAAAAAGTATGATAACTAGGCCAAAAAGTGAGTGGGTTTTACGTGTTCATTCGGGGTAAGCAGTGCTTTTATGCCTTAATAAGTTGCACACCACTGGCTAACTTGGAATAAAAAATACACTTACCGCTCCCCTGACACTGGCTATTGCTCGCGAGTCGCCAACATTGGCACAGTATAGCGTGTTATCCTTGATAAGAACCACTACAGCAGTGCTTCCGGCCACCTTTTCTTGCATATCCTCCTCTAACATCGCTTGGTCCAAGTCTAGGAAACCCTAGAAAGGGAAGGTTATTGAAAACTCTTTCAGAAGTGAGTCAAAAAAGCCTAAAAATAATAACAACCAAATTTCAACCTTTTTCTGTAGTAATATGGTTGTAATTGCATTGTTTAATACTCAATAATACTTTATAATATTATAATCTTATAAGAATGTGTAGGTTGTATAATGAAATTGATAAATTAGCTGATATAGATATATTTGATTGCAGATTCACTAAAAATTTCATAAGATAATTATTCAGTAATTTTATATAATTATTCAGGATTTTACTGTTCACTCCACTTTTACTAGGTATTATTGCTTAAAATTAATCTGCAGTATTACTTTGCGCACTTGTTAATATTTCCTTAAGAACCTTATTCATGTAGTGTGCAACCCTCTACAAATGTGTACAATAAGATCTGAATGTTATTATATTGTTAAAACTTTAGGTTAGATCTAAATTTATTGTAATCTGCTTTGGTTGTCAAATAAATAAAATAAAATAAATGCTAGTGATCTTTTTTCTGTGTTGCTTATATCAATTACTAGCAGATGCCCGCGACATCATCCACTTGAAATAAGATTTTTAAATTCCCATGGGTACTCCCTAATTTTTCAGGTTAACGACATTCACAAATAATGTGGCTTTCTATTGGTACCAGAATTTTCAAAATCGTTTCAGTAGATCCAGAGATCACCCCCTATAAGCTCACAAACTTTACCTCTATAATATTAGTATAGATATGAAATGTAATAGATAAAAAATAGATAAACAATAGTCTTCAAGAGCGCATAACGTCATGAGACATTTAGCATGATGATAAAATTCGCACCAAATTGGTAACCAAACAATGTGTGAACAATTTTACCTGTTTTAGTGACTCTTCAATATTGCCCAGATGATATTCTGGCCTGGCTGTAATGAATTTGTGTAGATGTTTTCCAGCATATTCTGCTATATTTGAACCTGAAAATAGTCAAAATTAATTAATGTTTTGTAGTTTTTGATTATATTTATACCAGATGATGCCTGCAACTTCGTCAATGTTGATTAAGTTTTTTATTCCCGTGGGGACTCCTTAATTTAGCCTATGTCCTTCTCCTGGATCCAGCCTATTTCTATACGAAATTTCAGAAAGAGTAACAGACAGACAGACAGACACTTTTGCAGTTATGATATTATAGTTATATATATATTGTGGGACAAACCAGTAGGTAACTCACAAACACTACACTTTTGCAATTATGAAAATTATTAGTAGAATCTCCAATGTTTCTAAAATTTATAATTGTCTTTGATATAATTAATTTAATATTGCAAGATCAGGTTTCAAAGTCAAAGTCAAAATGTTTATTCAAGATTGGTACCAACACAGTACACTTTATGAATGTCAAGTATACTAAATAAGATGTGAAGGTAATAATTAACATCGGTATCTTAAAACTAAAGCTACGAGGGTTTCAAACGCGCCCTGTTCTGAGAAAAGAACTCAACAAACTCAGCTGTATTTATACATTTGCATTCTGCTTACCCCCATGCCCATCGTAAACCGCAAAAAATGCTGTGCCAGGGTCATCAGGCAGGGACAGTATCTGTGTGTGGGAATCGTCCATGGACACTCGCCAGCCCTGCATGCAGGATGACCCCACTAGGTAGCGCGAGTCCTGACATGTTGACGACTGCTTCTCAGTCACCGGCTCTGAGAGGGTCTGCCCCATTACTCTACTGTAAATAATAATATTTATTGCCAATTTATCTACACTAATATTATAAATGCAAAAGTTTGGATCGATGGATGGACAGACCGATATTTGTAACTCAATTACACCAGAACGGCAGAACAGATCTGGATGAAATTTGGCACAGAGATAGTTCATAGTCTGGAATGACACATAGGCTACTTTTTATCTTCGAAAATTAAGAGTTCCTATGGACAAAGTTGTGGGCATCAGCTAGTTTATACTTATAACTAATCTCCTCCCGATCGAATTTCGGCCACTGCAGCCTATCTTCAGAGAGATTAGCCATCTGCGCAGGAGATATTATAGTGCACAAGTGTTTGCGCATACACAGGTGCACTCTCTGTTCTTTTACTCTCATAGCCAGATGGGACGGAAAATCGGACATGACCGGAGAGAGATCAGGCGCAGGACCAACGGCTTAACGTTTAGAGATCACCAACACAATTATCCACACTATAAATAGCATACATCATCCATCATCATTATCATCATCATCATCATTTCAAGCCAGCTCTTAAGCCTTAGCATGAGTCTCAATAGGAATATGTATAGACAAAAGAGACTTTTTTATCAACTACTTTGCATAGGGTAGTAAATATACACTTATAATTTCAATTAAATTGATAGAAACTATACAACACTACCAAAATGAACTGTTGATTTTAAACAACATTACAAAAGAAATACGATACTTACCTGAGGAGAAAGGCATATAACTTTACAAGACTGCTTTCTATTGACCACAATACAGATTTATACCTTCATTCAAGACTAATATATCTGATGTCATAACAAAGTGTTTTTATACAAAATAACAAATAACCCTACGAAAAATAAGCAATTCTGTATCCATTTATCACCTGGGACACTGGTCTATTGGCTATAATATCAACAATCTGTTTTATAAACACAGTTTCTTGGTGATAATACGACAAAACAAAACACAAATTAAAAACATGCGATACGTAATTGTTATTTGTTCGAAAAGTAACAAATGTAAGCTGTACTTACTAAATATTGTCTGCTGGTAAATCGCGTTTTCTTTGGTTATTTTGTGATTTATTTTAGCACTAAATTGAAAAATATTCTCAAAGTGCGTCAGTAAATATCAACATGGAACGTCAATGTCAAAATCTAAATTGTCAAAATCAAAAATAATAATCATAGACAAAAAATGTTTTATTTTATTTTTGAGAATACGCGAAGATCAATACAAAAAGCCTATTTAACGCGGTAAAAAAAGGACCATTACTTTTACTTTATGTACTTTAATTATTTTACTTACATAGTACGTTTTAAATAGAATAAATAATTAGGTACATTAAAACTAAAGCCCCTAAAAATACCTTTGAATTTACAAATAATATATATAACGGTAGAATATTACAAAAAACCTTATTATTCTTGAAGCCGCAAGCATAGCGCAATTTTTAAATCCACGATTTTGCAGAAAATTATACAAAAACCACCTCAAAAATAATTGTAAGTAAACAATTATATCAAATCATTTGGTCACAGGAATTTCAAAAGTGATGATGACAAAAAGTCATAATATTTTCAATTTAATCGTCAAAAATTTATATTCTGCCAGTACTTCCTCCACAGACAATTTTTTTTGAATAATTTTTGTGAGCGTTATAATAAAAATACACTTTCAAGAGAGAAAACAAAATTCTAAGCTATAGCAGCTTGTGTCTCCGACTTTCGTTCCTGTATTCGGACCACAATATGTTTCCGCATAACTTTTAGAAAATAGATCTTTTAGAAATTACTTATTCAGCAAGTTAGAATCACCAAACTTAACTTAAACTAGCTGAAGCCCGCGACTTCGTCCGCTTAGTTTAAGTTTTTGATTCCCGCGGGATATTCCTTGATTTTTCGGAATAAAAAGTAGCCTGTGTCACTCTCCAGGTCCCCATCTATACCCATGCAAAAACTCGGGTCGATACGTTGCTCTGTTGCGGCGTGATTGAAGGACAAACCAACAAATTATTTATATTTAAAAAATAGTCGAAACTTCTATTCTTACTTTGAGAATAAAGTAAAAATAACGTCAGAAGCTGAGATCTGAAGTATAAATTCAATGGACAAAAAATATTAATCGAAACTCAACACATGTCATCATAATCGGTCTAAACTTATCGATTCCTTGATCCGCGTCCCTATTTTGGTAATGTCGACACTGTGTCAAAATGGACAGTACAACTACTTTTATTTTTTTTCAGTTTTTTCCGGAGAATTTGTTATTTCGTAATATTTGCAAAAATCTTATAAATTAAAATAGGAATTACTGATTTCTTAAAGTAGTGACACAACTTAGGTTGCAGCGATACCACCCATGGTCAATCTCTTTTGTAATCTTTGACATTAATTAATTATAATTTTATATGGCATTCGTAAGAGCTTTATACAAGCCAAAATCGAAATAAATAAAAAAAAAAGAAGAGCGAGGGTGAGGCGGAGGGTGAAGGCGAGGGCGAGGCGGAAGGCAACGGCGAGGCGGAAGGCGAGGGTGAGGCGGAGGGTAAGGGCGAGGCGGACGGCGGCGGCGGCGGCTGGCACCCGCAGCTCGCGCAGCTGCCGCACCCGATAAGCCGCAAGCTGCAGGTGCAGTCTTGTGGTGACGGTGCGCAAGGCGGACGGCGAGGGCGAGGCTGAGAGCGAAGGCGAGGGCGAGGGCGAGGCGGAGGGCGAAGGCGAGAGCGAGGCGGACGGCGTGAGTGAGGGCGATGACGAGGCGGAGGGCGATGGCGAGAGCGAGGCGGAGGGCGAGGGCGGAGCGAGGCGGAGGGCGAGGTCGAGAGCGAGGCGGAGGGCGAGGGCGAGAGCGAGGCGGAGGGCGAGGCGAACGGCGAGAGCGAGGGCGAGGCGGACGGCGAGAGCGAGGGCGAGGCGGACGGCGAGAGCGAGGGCGAGGCGGACGGCGAGAGCGAGGGCGAGGCGGAGGGCAAGGGCGAGAGTGAGGGCGAGGCGGAGGGCAAGGGCGAGAGTGAGGGCGAGGCGGAGGGCCAGGACGAGGGCGAGCGGCTGGCACACGCAGCTCGCGCAGCTGCCGCACCCGATACGCCGCAAGCTGCAGGTACAGTCTTGTGGTGACGATTCGCACGGCGGACGGCGAGGCTGAGGGCGAGGGCGAGGCGGAGGGCGAGAGCGAAGCGAGGGTGAGAGCGAGGGTGAGGTGGAGGGCGAGGGCGAGAGCGAGGCGGACGGTGAGAGCGAGGGCGAGGACGAGGCGGAGGGCGAGAGCGAAGACGAGGATGAGGCGGAGGGCGAGAGCGAGGGTGAGGCAGAGGGCGAGGGCGGGAGCGAGGCGGACGGCGAGAGCGAGGTCGAGGCGGAGGGCGAGGGCGAGAGCGAGGCGGAGGGCAAGAGCGAGGGCTAGGTGGAGGGTGAGGGCGAGGGCGAGGCGGTAGGCGAGGGTGAGGCGGACGCGAGGGCGCAAGCGAGGGCGAGAGCGAGGGCGAGGCGGACGGCGAGGGCGAGGGCGAGAGCGAGGGCGAGAGCGAGGGCGAGAGCGAGGGCGAGAGTGAGGGCGAGAGCGAGGGCGAGAGCGAGGGCGAGAACGAAGCCGAGAGCGATGGCGAGAGCGAGGGCGAGAGCGAGGGCGAGAGCGAGGGCGAGAGCGAGGGCGAGAGCGAGGGCGAGGCGTATGGCGAGGGCGAGAGCGAGGGCGAGGCGGAAGGCGAGGGTGAGAGCGAGGGCGAGGCGGAAGGCGAGGGCGAGAGCGAGGGCGAGGCGGACGGCGAGGGCGAAAGCGAGGGCGAGAGCGAGGGCGAGGCGGAAGGCGAGGATGAGAGCGAGGGTGAGGCGGAAGGCGAGGGTGAGAGCGAGGGCGAGGCGGATGGCGAGGGCGAGGCGGAAGGCGAGGGCGAGGCGGACGGCGAGAGCGAGGGCGAGGCGGACGGCGAGAGCGAGGGCGAGGCGGACGGCGAGAGCGAGGGCGAGGCGGAGGGCAAGGGCGAGAGTGAGGGCGAGGCGGAGGGCAAGGGCGAGAGTGAGGGCGAGGCGGAGGGCCAGGACGAGGGCGAGCGGCTGGCACACGCAGCTCGCGCAGCTGCCGCACCCGATACGCCGCAAGCTGCAGGTACAGTCTTGTGGTGACGGTGCGCACGGCGGACGGCGAGGCTGAGGGCGAGGGCGAGGCGGAGGGCGAGAGCGAAGCGAGGGTGAGAGCGAGGGTGAGGTGGAGGGCGAGGGCGAGAGCGAGGCGGACGGTGAGAGCGAGGGCGAGGACGAGGCGGAGGGCGAGAGCGAAGACGAGGATGAGGCGGAGGGCGAGAGCGAGGGTGAGGCAGAGGGCGAGGGCGGGAGCGAGGCGGACGGCGAGAGCGAGGTCGAGGCGGAGGGCGAGGGCGAGAGCGAGGCGGAGGGCAAGAGCGAGGGCTAGGTGGAGGGTGAGGGCGAGGGCGAGGCGGTAGGCGAGGGTGAGGCGGACGCGAGGGCGCAAGCGAGGGCGAGAGCGAGGGCGAGGCGGACGGCGAGGGCGAGGGCGAGAGCGAGGGCGAGAGCGAGGGCGAGAGCGAGGGCGAGAGTGAGGGCGAGAGCGAGGGCGAGAGCGAGGGCGAGAACGAAGCCGAGAGCGATGGCGAGAGCGAGGGCGAGAGCGAGGGCGAGAGCGAGGGCGAGAGCGAGGGCGAGGCGTATGGCGAGGGCGAGAGCGAGGGCGAGGCGGAAGGCGAGGGTGAGAGCGAGGGCGAGGCGGAAGGCGAGGGCGAGAGCGAGGGCGAGGCGGACGGCGAGGGCGAAAGCGAGGGCGAGAGCGAGGGCGAGGCGGAAGGCGAGGATGAGAGCGAGGGTGAGGCGGAAGGCGAGGGTGAGAGCGAGGGCGAGGCGGATGGCGAGGGGGAGGCGGAAGGCGAGGGTGAGGCGGAAGGCGAGTGCGAGGGCGAGGCGGACGGCGAGGGCGAGAGCGAGGGCGAGGCGGAAGGCGAGGGCGAGAGCGAGGGCGAGGGTGAGAGCGAGGGCGAGGCGGAAGGCGAGGGCGAGAGCGAGGGCGAGGCGTATGGTGCGGGCGAGAGCGAGAGTGAGGGCGAGGGCGAGGCGGAAGGTGAGGGCGAGGGCGAGAGCGAGGGCGAGAGCGAGGGCGAGAGCGAGGGCGAGAGCGAGGGCGAGAGCGAGGGCGAGGGCGAGGGCGAGGGCGAGGGCGAGGGCGAGGGCGAGGGCGAGGGCGAGGGCGAGGGCGAGGGCGAGGGCGAGGGCGAGGGCGAGGGCGAGGGCGAGGGCGAGGGCGAGGGCGAGGGCGAGGGTGAGGGCGAGGGCGAGGGCGAGGGTCGAGGGCGAGGGCGAGGGCGAGGGCGAGGGC
Source organism: Erebia palarica (assembly GCA_964035005.1). Classification (NCBI taxonomy): domain Eukaryota; kingdom Metazoa; phylum Arthropoda; class Insecta; order Lepidoptera; family Nymphalidae; genus Erebia; species Erebia palarica. The sequence continues at coordinate 18,349,587 of OZ035995.1, forward strand.
GAGGGCGAGGGCGAGGGCGAGGGCGAGGGCGAGGCGGAAGGTGAGGGCGAGAGCGAGGGCGAGAGCGAGGGCGAGAGCGAGGGCGAGAGCGAGGGCGAGAGCGAGGGCGAGAGCGAGGGCGAGAGCGAGGGCGAGGCGTATGGCGAGGGCGAGAGCGAGGGCGAGGCGGAAGGCGAGGGTGAGAGCGAGGGCGAGGCGGAAGGCGAGGGCGAGAGCGAGGGCGAGAGCGAGGGCGAGAGCGAGGGCGAGAGCGAGGGCGAGGCGGAAGGCGAGGATGAGAGCGAGGGTGAGGCGGAAGGCGAGGGTGAGAGCGAGGGCGAGGCGGATGGCGAGGGCGAGGCGGAAGGCGAGGGTGAGGCGGAAGGCGAGTGCGAGGGCGAGGCGGACGACGAGGGCGAGATCGAGGGCGAGGCGGAAGGCGAGGGCGAGAGCGAGGGCCAGGGTGAGAGCGAGGGCGAGGCGGAAGGCGAAGGCGAGTGCGAGGGCGAGGCGGACGGCGAGGGCGAGAGCGAGGGCGAGGCGGAAGGCGAGGGCGAGAGCGAGGGCGAGGGTGAGAGCGAGGGCGAGGCGGAAGGCGAGACGAGAGCGAGGGCGAGGCGTATGGTGCGGGCGAGAGCGAGAGTGAGGGCGAGGGCGAGGCGGAAGGTGAGGGCGAGGGCGAGAGCGAGGGCGAGAGCGAGGGCGAGAGCGAGGGCGAGAGCGAGGGCGAGAGCGAGGGCGAGAGCGAGGGCGAGGGCGAGGGCGAGGGCGAGGACGAGAGCGAGGGCGAGAGCGAGGGCGAGGGCGAGGGCGAGGGCGAGGGCGAGGGCGAGGGCGAGGGCGAGGGCGAGAGCGAGGGCGAGAGCGAGGGCGAGAGCGAGGGCGAGAGCGAGGGCGAGAGCGAGGGCGAGAGCGAGGGCGAGAGCGAGGGCGAGGCGTATGGCGAGGGCGAGGCGGAAGGCGAGGGTGAGGCGGAAGGCGAGTGCGAGGGCGAGGCGGACGACGAGGGCGAGATCGAGGGCGAGGCGGAAGGCGAGGGCGAGAGCGAGGGCCAGGGTGAGAGCGAGGGCGAGGCGGAAGGCGAAGGCGAGTGCGAGGGCGAGGCGGACGGCGAGGGCGAGAGCGAGGGCGAGGCGGAAGGCGAGGGCGAGAGCGAGGGCGAGGGTGAGAGCGAGGGCGAGGCGGAAGGCGAGACGAGAGCGAGGGCGAGGCGTATGGTGCGGGCGAGAGCGAGAGTGAGGGCGAGGGCGAGGCGGAAGGTGAGGGCGAGGGCGAGAGCGAGGGCGAGAGCGAGGGCGAGAGCGAGGGCGAGAGCGAGGGCGAGAGCGAGGGCGAGGGCGAGGGCGAGGGCGAGGACGAGAGCGAGGGCGAGAGCGAGGGCGAGGGCGAGGGCGAGGGCGAGGGCGAGGGCGAGGGCGAGGGCGAGGGCGAGAGCGAGGGCGAGAGCGAGGGCGAGAGCGAGGGCGAGAGCGAGGGCGAGAGCGAGGGCGAGAGCGAGGGCGAGAGCGAGGGCGAGAGCGAGGGCGAGGCGTATGGCGAGGGCGAGAGCGAGGGCGAGGCGGAAGGCGAGGGCGAGAGCGAGGGCGAGGGTGAGAGCGAGGGCGAGGCGGAAGGCGAGGGCGAGAGCGAGGGCGAGGCGTATGGTGCGGGCGAGAGCGAGAGTGAGGGCGAGGGCGAGGCGGAAGGTGAGGGGCGAGGGCGAGAGCGAGGGCGAGAGCGAGGGCGAGAGCGAGGGCGAGAGCGAGGGCGAGAGCGAGGGCGAGAGCGAGGGCGAGGGCGAGGGCGAGGGCGAGGGCGAGGGCGAGGGCGAGGGCGAGGGCGAGGGCGAGGGCGAGGGCGAGGGCGAGGGCGAGGGCTAGGGCGAGGGCGAGGGCGAGGGTGAGGGCGAGGGCGAGGGCGAGGGTCGAGGGCGAGGGCGAGGGCGAGGGCGAGGGCGAGGGCGAGGGCGAGGGCGAGGGCGAGGGCGAGGGCGAGGGCGAGGCGGAAGGTGAGGGCGAGAGCGAGGGCGAGAGCGAGGGCGAGGCGGAAGGCGAGGGCGAGAGCGAGGGCGAGAGCGAGGGCGAGGCGGAAGGCGAGGATGAGAGCGAGGGTGAGGCGGAAGGCGAGGGCGAGGCGGAAAGCGAGGGTGAGGCGGAAGGCGAGTGCGAGGGCGAGGCGGACGACGAGGGCGAGAGCGAGGGCGAGGCGGAAGGCGAGGGCGAGAGCAAGGGCGAGGGTGAGAGCGAGGGCGAGGCGGAAGGCGAAGGCGAGAGCGAGGGCGAGGCGTATGGTGCGGGCGAGAGCGAGGGCGAGATCGAGGGCGAGAGCGAGGGCGAGAGCGAGGGCGAGAGCGAGGGCGAGAGCGAGGGCGAGAGCGAGGGCGAGATCGAGGGCGAGAGCGAGGGCGAGAGCGAGGGCGAGGGCGAGGGCGAGGGCCAGGGCGAGGGCGAGGGCGAGGGCGAGGGCGAGGGCGAGGGCGAGGGCGAGGGCGAGGGCGAGGGCGAGGGCGAGGGCGAGAGCGAGGGCAAGGCGGACGGCGAGGGCAAGAGCGAGGGCGAGGTGGACGGAGAGGGCGAGAGTGAGGGCGAGGCAGAAGGCGAGGGCGAAAGCGAGGGCGAGAGCGAGAGCGAGGGCGAGGCGGAAGGTGAGGGCGAGAGCGAGGGCGAGAGCGAGGGCGAGAGCGAGGGCGAGAGCGAGGGCGAGAGCGAGGGCGAGAGCGAGGGCGAGGGCGAGAGCGCGGGCGAGAGCGCGGGCGAGAGCGAGGGCGAGAGCGAGGGCGAGAGCGAGGGCGACGCGGACGGCGAGGGCGAGAGCGAGGGCGAGAGCGAGGGCGAGAGCGAGGGCGAGAGCGAGGGCGAGGGCGAGGGCGAGGGCGAGGGCGAGGGCGAGGGCGAGAGCCAGGGCGAGAGCCAGGGCGAGAGCCAGGGCGAGAGCGAGGGCGAGAGCGAGGGCGAGAGCGAGGGCGAGAGCGAGGGCGACGCGGACGGCGAGGGCGAGAGCGAGGGCGAGAGCGAGGGCGAGAGCGAGGGCGAGAGCGAGGGCGAGAGCGAGGGCGAGAGCGAGGGCGAGAGCGAGGGCGAGAGCGAGGGCGAGAGCGAGGGCGAGAGCGAGGGCGAGAGCAAGGGCGAGGCGGACGGCGAGGGCGAGAGCGAGGGAGAGGTGGACGGTGAGGGCGGGGTTGAGGGCGAGGCGGAAGGCTAGGGCGAGAGCGAGGGCGAGGCGGAAGGCGAGGGTGAGAGCGAGGGCGAGGCGGATGACGAGGGCGAGGCGGAAGGCGAGGGCGAGTGCGAGGGAGAGGCGGACGGCGAGGGCGAGGTGGACGGCGAGGGCGAGAGCGAGGGCGAGGCGGAAGGCGAGGGCGAGAGCGAGGGCGAGAGCGAGGGCGAGGCGTAAGGCGAGGGCGAGAGCGAGGGCGAGGCGTAAGGCGAGGGCGAGAGCGAGGGCGAGGCGGAAGGCGAGGGTGAGAGCGAGGGAGAGGCGGATGGCGAGGGCGAGGCGGAAGGCGAGGGCGAGTGCGAGGGAGAGGCGGATGGCGAGGGCGAGGTGGACGGCGAGGGCGAGAGCGAGGGCGAGGCGGAAGGCGAGGGCGAGAGCGAGGGCGAGGCGTAAGGCGAGGGCGAGAGCGAGGGCGAGGCGGAAGGCGAGGGTGAGAGCGAGGGCGAGGCGGATGGCGAGAGCGAGGCGGAAGGCGAGGGCGAGTGCGAGGGAGAGGCGGACGGCGAGGGCGAGGTGGACGGCGAGGGCGAGAGCGAGGGCGAGGCGGAAGGCGAGGGCGAGAGCGAGGGCGAGGGTGAGAGCGAGGGCGAGGCGGAAGGCGAGGGCGAGAGCGAGGGCGAGGGCGAGAGCGAGGGCGAGGCGGAAGGCGAGGGCGAGAGCGAGGGCGAGGCGTAAGGCGAGGGCGAGAGCGAGGGCGAGGCGGAAGGCGAGGGTGAGAGCGAGGGCGAGGCGGATGGCGAGGGCGAGGCGGAAGGCGAGGGCGAGTGCGAGGGAGAGGCGGACGGCGAGGGCGAGGTGGACGGCGAGGGCGAGAGCGAGGGCGAGGCGGAAGGCGAGGGCGAGAGCGAGGGCGAGGGTGAGAGCGAGGGCGAGGCGGAAGGCGAGGGCGAGAGCGAGGGCGAGGGCGAGAGCGAGGGCGAAGCGGACGGCGAGGGCGAGAGCGAGGGCGAGGTGGAAGGCGAGGGCAAGAGCGAGGGCGAGGCGGAAGGCGAGGGTGAGGCGGAGGGCGAGGGCGAGAGCGAGGGCGAGGGCGAGGCGGAAGGCGAGGCGGACGGCGAGGGCGAGAGTGAGGGCGAGGCGGAAGGCGAGGGCGAGAGCGAGGGCGAGAGCGAGGGCGAGAGCGAGGGCGTGATGGACGGCGAGGGCGAGAGCGAGGGCGAGGCGGACGGCGAGGGCGAGAGTGAGGGCGAGGCGGAAGGCGAGGGCGAGAGCGAGGGCGAGAGCGAGGGCGAGAGCGAGGGCGAGAGCGAGGGCGAGAGCGAGGGCGAGAGCGAGGGCGTGATGGACGGCGAGGGCGAGAGCGAGGGCGAGGCGGACGGCGAGGGCGAGAGCGAGGGCGAGGCGGATGGCGGCGGCGGCGGCTAGCACCCGCACCCGATACGCCGCAAGCTGCAGGTACACCGCCGCTGTCGGGGTAGCAAGCACACATACGCAAGCTAATCACTAGGCACCAGGCGCACGCGTAAATAAAGAAGTACTTTAAATTTTTAGCATCGTCTTCATTATTTCAACTCGGAAAAAACTTTCATAGATCCAAATTAGGTCACTCGGCAAAAACCTTTCATCCAATCCATCCATGATCCAAATTAGAGATAAGAGGCCCAATTGTCTATCAAATCATAACATTGAAAAGCTTATAATGCAAGTCATCTATGAACTCCGTAACAGGTCGGATTATCCATTTGACAAACGATTTTCTTACACAATCGGGGGGCAGGAATCCAGGCCTTTCTTCCACGTCGTGCTAAACAGTCGTCGAGCGTCGCGACGCGCGTCGGTCGGTCCCTGTATTCATAATGAATAATGTATCATTCCGGGGTGCGACCCACTATCCAGGCACGTCACACAATGCGCATATTAGGTATATTAACAGTATCACGTAACTTGGGAAACATTGCGAGGGACAGACCTGACAGACGCATAAAATAATACCACCGATTACCTACATAGGAATCTACTATAAAGTACTATTATTATAAATACGAAAATTTGAACGGATGGATGGATGGATGGATGTATTTTTGTTACCTACTCAATCACGCCAGTACAGGCTGAATGGATCTGTATGAAATTTATCACAAATACATAAAGATATAGTCTGGAATACTTAGGTAGGTAGGTATACAAATATGTTCGTTGTTTTACTGAAGAACGCTGTAAAGTGGATAGTGGATGTAACGTACGTCGTAGCTGTTCAAATTCTATTCATTAACCGACTTCCATAAAAGGAGGAGGTTCTCAATTCGACGCGTATTTTTTTTTTTAATAATTTCAAAGCGTAGTAGCTATAGGTAGGTATAGTACCTATTCGGATAAAAGAGTTGCGTGTAAAAAAAGTGCTTACCGAAGTATAAATACAGAAGGTAGCCTAAGTAAGTAGGTAGGTACCTACTTGTTTTTCTACGTAGGTATTTAATTACATTCATCGTTCAATAACAGTAGTTTATGAGAGTGGGTCTCACATGGCAAGAAATGGCTGACGAAATCTGTAAAACCGATGGAGTGTGCCGTCTTAAATCTCAGTTTAGCTATCGTACAGTGGGGCAGTCACGATTTGAACGCGAGCCACGGAGGCATATCGGATCGTGTGAAAACAACTCAACGGAAGGGCTTTAGAGCACGTACAACAAAGCCACATAAACAACTTGTCACTTAAACACTGTTGTCTTATCAGATTAGCCCATGTTAGACTTCATCATCGCTTATCAACAGGTGAACCCGCAGTGAAGGGCTAGCTTGTAGTGAATTAAAAATAAGATGCTCGCGCTTGCGGTCCAGGATCTTAAAATCTGGAGCCTCTTTATAATAGATAGACATTGGTGCCGTAGAGTGTTACGAATCGTAAGGAGATAGGTAAATAATTTAATGTTAAGAAAATACCTTTTTTTCTTTTTTTAATCCACTACAAATTAGCCCTTGACTGCGATCTCACCTGATGGTAAGTGATGATGCAGTCTAAGATGGTAGCGAGCTAACCTGTTAGGGGCATGGCAGTTATATTAAACCCTTGCCCCTATTCGGTTTCTACACGGCATCGTACCGGAACGCGTAATCGCTTGGCGGCACGTCTTTGCCGGTAGGGTGGTAACTAGCCACGGCCGAAGCATCCCACCGGGCCAGACCAAGGAAAATTCAGAAATTATAAATTCCCAAACTGACCCCGCCGGGGATCGAACCCGGGACCTCCGCACGTTAAGGCAACAGCGCTACACACTGCGCCACGGAGGTCGTCAAGCGGCTAAGTTCTTAATAATAAAAAATCTGGAGCCTCTACAATCTACATGATTGCTAAACGTTGGTGCCGTACAGTGTAGTGTCTGTGGTAGTGTGTACCGAATCGTGCGGACTGCGGAATTTAGTGTTAAGAAAATAAGCATCAAGCGTGCTCGTGTTTTTTGTGCCATTGCCGCGTGTGAATTTTATGAATTTGAAATCTTATTTTTTGTAAGAGGTGCCAAAGGATTTTTTTTAAACAATGGCCTGCCCTATGCGGTAAGTTTAATGGTTGTTCTATCTACTTATTTATTTGCATACGAATCAAATATTATCTTAAAAAATAGGCAATGTTTAAAAAATCTTACCGTGAAATGAGTAAGTATATTAAATCCATACTAATATTATAAATGCGAAAGTGTCTGTCTGCTAGGTACGCTTTCACAGCCCATCTAGGTATTCAACCGATTTTGATGAAATTTGATACAGGGATAGATTGTATCGACATAACCTACCTAGCTACTTTTTATTCCGAAAAATTGAAGAGTTTCCGCGGTAATCAAAAAACCTTAATCCACGCGGACGATCGCCGGCCGCGGGCATCATCTAGTATAAAATAGGTATTTTGTAAATAAAGTAGCTTAGGTACCTACTTAATTTATTAAAAGTAAGTACTCTTCGTCAAAATTTATCAGTACATTCCGAATTCCGACCAACTCAAACACAAATCCCAAACGTGCCAATAAACGTTAAACAATAAGAACTTACCTGCCTAAGTATGTACCTGCTCAGCGTTTACGTACTTTTAGTTAAGGACTGCGGTAGGTACCTACGGAAACAGCTACACATATTGGACATAGTACCTAGTTACCGATCTATAAATTACATCACTTTTCACAGCAAACAAGCAAGTAATTTTTTTTACCTGCTTTCCTATCGAAACAAAATTGCGAGAAAACGGCCAAATATACCTACTTAAGTTACCTAGTCAACCTACGGTAAACTACTTAGGTACATGCAATGCAATAGTCGCTAGAGAAAAACTAAAAACTATTTGGATCCTAGAGTAGATAAAGCTATAAAGTTCGGATCGTTAGTCGTTACATATCTGTTAAGCAAAACTTTGGCGTTAAGGGCCCTTATGAACAAAAAATACGATTTTGGAAGCATCACTGTAATGCAATAAATAATTTAAATGTGCTTTTTTGGATCTTGAATCTTAATAATTAAGATCCAAGTTCCAATCAAGATCAATAATTAAGATTAAGAATTGGATACAATTTTCTCCATTCAAAGGTTGTCCAAAGAAGAAATCTTGTTTTTTTTTTGTTTAATAGGATAAAGTTATGTACTTAATTTAGTGTAAATAATATTGGAATTGACATAAATAATATGTAAATGTCCAATTTACCTTACTAAAGTTTAGTAGTTTAGTTTTAAAGTTGCGACTCGCGGCCAACTTAACCGTCTTTTACCGACTTGGCAGAGTGAATAAATCTATCCTTCTCACACTTTTGTTTCATTATGGGTTCTTAAATTAAACTATTACATAATACTCAAGTTGTTAGTACACACAGAATACCTACAATATAATAGTACAGGTACACCACCCACTCACTAATACGTACCTACCTAGTTAATTAAACTAATGAATAGTAACTTGATATAATATTACACAACACCGATCAGATTGAATGTCGTTGGGTAGGTAAAGGTACCTATTAGCAGCTCGTGATTTATTAGGTACTCATATTACATAAGATTGTTTAAATCAAAATGATTAATGGTATGTATATGTATATTATTTATAAGTGCTTCTAAAATGCACGAAATTGGTACTAAGTCAAATCAAATTAGTTTACCATAGATTTTATTGAATGGCAATAGTATTTGTCAAAGGTACAAATAAATAACGTGATGGAAATAATTACATATATAAATATAAAATAACACACTGTAGACTTTTTCTTTTGCTCTCTTTAGTGTAGTCTAGACCATATTATTTTGTAGGTAAATGCCATAAATTAGGCGATAATTAGCCAGACGATGTACTGCAAGTTGCAACTGCATATAACTGTATAAGTATTATGTCAAACTTGTATAAGCCGGTATAAAAACCGGTTACAAAATGTCGAGCACGTTTTTATTATTGTAAGTAAACTTTAATAATAAGCACATATCTAGCGCTTTCATAAAATAACAGGATAAAATAGTAACTGGTCAAGTGCACGAAGGTAAACATGCATAATTATAAGTTAGGGTTAGGTTTATTTGCCAAAAGCTATCATTTTACAATGGTAATTGTTTCGTAAACGGTCTTCTTTAAAAAAAATTGTAAGAGGTACCTAGATATACTAGTTCCCCCTGTAGATACTTTAAGCAGAAAATAAGTTTACTATGGCTACGACGCGACGCGGTGCGTATTGCCCGTGATGTCATACGGATAATACGGACCGGAGGTGTACGGTGCGGATTTGGGCCTGTAGTACTTAAAAGGCTAACTTACTTACCTTACCTACCTTAAAAGGCTTACTTAACTTAAGTATTGACTGGTTCGTCATCGTCAGCAAAGGATAGGCGCACTTAAGGCTAGTGCTCTTAGTATTATTTTTTGTGACGAAATCCTTCCATATACTTTCCAGGTCAGTGACAGATGACTCGGCCCAGGATGGCGATCACCTGGGCAACGAGGCGGGCATGCTCTACGGAGAGTACTTGATGCTGGACAAATTGCTCAGCGCTCAGAGGATGCTCAGCGCTGAGTCGTCGAAACCGGTCCACGACGAGCATCTGTTTATAGTGACACATCAAGGTAGGCTAAATATAACACGAATGACAAACTGACTACTGACTATATACTTAAATATAGTGTACAATGTACATTACCTTTGAAGTTCCACTCAGCACAATGTGCTTTTTTGATATTTGATCTAAAATTACGAGACAGATGCCCGATTGGGTAAATTCTTTTCTCCTAAAAGATTTACTAAAGAGTGCTCCATAAATCTTATTTTATTTAGTTTATGTAACTAAAAAATAGGTAGCAAATGAGTATTTTCTTTATTTTTCAAAATTATTACGAACCTAATTATTAAAATACAGTTATGCAGGTGTGGCCGCTGTCACCAACCGAGAAGGGGTTCTCGATAATCACGAAGCCTTCCTTTTGTAATTACGTTTATTATCTGAATTTAATTACAAATTACTTGATACTTAATTAATTACACGATAAATGTTTATATTAATTCGCGGATAATTATGATTACGTAGTGCGAAGTGAGTTAAAGCTTCAGCACGGCGCGAAAGACAGAGTCTCAGCCGATTGTAGACTGTGCACTGTCTGATGAATGACTTCCCTGTTCCCGGAGGATCTTGTATATATATCCCGCATCGTAGGGTTGTGGTAGGGATGATCGCTAGCACTCACGTAGGCCATGGGAAGATTCCAGCATGTTCCTCTGATAAGTAAAATGTTTTCTTGAAATTTATTGCTTGCAGTCACCGCTTGCAGTGGTTCTTGTTTAATGCGTAGACGTAATCTCCAGACGTCGCGACAGTTAGCTATTGAGATAAAGTTTCCATAGAATGTGCGTCGTTTATCAGTTTTGCTATGACAGACATGAAGCAAACTGGGTCCAACTTGCATTCGCGTTTATCTTAAAAGGTTTTTTTGTGTATGTGCGTCTGTTTTATGCTAGTACTTGGAGTACTTGGGAGGTCTGCTTTCTTTACACCTCCCCCCGTAAGAGAGAGCTTAGGGTGTAACTTGTTATGCCCGGGCTCTCAACATCATTGTTTCCTTCTTGTTGTACTTTACTTTTATTCTTGTTGCGTTTATTAATGTAGTAGATGTAGCAGATACTGCAAATTATTAAAGTTAATGTTATTATTGTCCAAATGCTGGGTATCCATACGTGATGAGTGATGTTTATATCTTCTTTTAATGGTTTTAACTTCAGTGATTCCCATTCTTCAGTAGGCCGATAGGTAGTTTGTTTTTCTTTTAAATGCATTTGGATCTGCTGGATCTCTTCTTTGAATATTGATGTAATTTTAGATATGACTTTTGTATGAAAACTTGCCATGGTAAGCTCGCAACCTGGTTCTAATTGAAGCTTGTAGGGTCCCTTGATGATTTCGTAGTATGTTTCGTTGCATATAATTTTAACTCGTTCGGTATTCTTTGAAAATAGAAGAAATGTTCCGTCACCAACAGTTTCTATCGCTTCATTTTCTAATAACTTTGTTATGGTGCATGTGTGATTCTTCTTCGTGTAGAGAGCTTGATGTATGCAGTCTGGAGTCTTGTTGCTGTCCTTCCACCAGATTTGATGACACACGAGCGTTTTTTCTTTCTTCTTACATTGAGCAGTGTTTGGGTAGGCATACCAAGCGTCCTTTATGAGGATAATTGGATGTTGGACTTCTAGGATATGACCATCAGGATTTGGGAATGGGATTATATTGTATGCATGACCTTTTGATTTCAAAATGGCTACTTTTGCAACAAAGTGAATGATATTTTGCGTAGTATAGACGAATATTGAGTCAACCTTATCGCTATTAATGTCATCAAATATATCTCTATAGGCTATTCCTGGCTTCGCTAATGTAATACCTAATTCTAGCATATTTACGATGTCCTCACATAATATAAGGCTAGTTAGGATATCTAAATTAATCTTATTAGTATAACTTATCTCGTAGAGTATTCTTAAATCTTTTTTAATGCTACTTAATCTAATTTCTATTTTATCAATCGTCTCATTAATGTTTCGATATAAAGAAACGTCGTTATTTTGCAGTACTTGAATACTTTTTTGTATTTGCTTTAAGTCGTTTGCGTCTGGGTTACCAGCGATAAACTTAATTATTGTTCCTAAACCATCTATCAATCCACGTTTCTTTCTAAAATTATGATTCATTAAATTACTAAGCTTGCCAAGTAAATGAACATATAAATTATTTAGGTAATGATTATCTTGATTATTTCTAGTTGACATTATTTTAGTCATCGATTCCAAGATTTCCGATAAATTACAACGTTTAGTGATATACTCGTATCCTTCGATTTCCATTATTGTACCAATTTTTTCAAAGTAAACCCCGTTAGGATTTTTCAGTTTAGTTATCTCGTAGCTCGCGCTGCCCTGGACGATGAACGTCCTGTAACAATAGGTCTCAATTTATTGGCAGCTCGTCTTTTACCCCTATTATCTAAATAAACTTTAGGAGCAGTAACGTCTCTTATGTACGTTTTTCTACGAGTGCTGAATACGTTCGCTTGTTTCTTTGATTTCTCTAATTTTTCCTGAGTTTCCATTTGAGGTTCTGGGAGTTCTGTGTTTTTATTGTATTCGTCGGTACGTTTTATTTGTGCTTCGCGTTTATTTTTATAAATGTGATCGTAAATTGTTTTTAAATGTTCGCGGTGTTTTATCAAAAGGTTGCTTAATAATTGCGAATCGTGAAGAAAATTAAATAACGGTTCTACTTCAACATGCCCAAATAATATCTCGTGAGGCGTTAATTTGGTATCTGACTGTATCGAATTGTTATAAGCAATCAGAGCTAGTTTCATTTTGTCTTCATGAGGCAACTTATTTTTATACTGTTCAGTTAATAATCTACAATGTTCTCTAAGCGTAGAGTGAAATCGTTCTACAATTCCATGTGAAGAAGGATTGTACGGAGTAGTAAAATGAATTTTTATTTTATATAAGTTAACGAGTTCTTTAAGTAAGGAAAATTCTTTTCCTGCGTCCGTTGTAATTTCCAAAGGAATTCCGTAACTAGCAAAAAATGACAAGAGTTTTGACATGACCGTTGAGCTGTTCTTATCTTTTATTTTTTTTACAACTGCAAAGCGAGAAAAGCCATCTATGATTGATAAATATAATTTTCCTTCAATGTCTACTACATCACAAAAAATATGAGTTAATGGTCGCATAGCTATAGGTGGTAAAAGCATTGGTGGTTTTATTGGATGTCGTTCATATTTACCGGCTTTACAAATAGAGCAATTACTAATATAGTTTCTAATATCTGACATGATATTTTTCCACCAGTACTTTCTACTAATATGCATCATGGTTTCTGTGATGCCACGATGGTTTGTTTTTCCTTCGTGGTAATTTTTCATTATTTCTACCTTTCTATCTTTGTCTGTTATCGTTTCAACTATTTCAGTGCAACGTGAAAGACGAATATCTTGATTGTATTCTTTTGTAAGTATGTTAATCATTTCTCGATATAATTCTTCAGTATAAAAGAAAGCGTAATATTGTACGTTAGGCTTTAAATATTCCCTAATAAAGTTCCTAAGTGCGTTTGCTGGTCTTTTTGAGGTATAGAGACTTACTTCTATTATTTCATTGCCATCTTCATTCCTAACTAACACACTATCTAACTGATTATGTAGTTTAAAATAAATTTGGTGTGGTTTTTTATTAATTACGTCTTGAATTATTGGTATTCCTGGGTGGATATTATCATCCTGTGAATGCTGGGTTTGTGAGCTTTCACGATCGATTTCCATTTCAACCTGTTCGTCGCAATCGCTACCGATTTGTGGTAATATCGATTCATTTGCGAGACAATTAATTTTTACTCGCGATAAGGCATCTGCGTTGGAATTTATGGCACCTTGTTTATATTTTATTTCAAAGTCATACTCTGCTAAACGTAATCGCCATCTAGTTAAACGTGAATTTGGGTCTTTTAAGGACATTAACCAAGTTAAGGGTTTATGATCTGTATAAATAGTGAATTTTTTACCATATAAGTAGGGTCTAAAGTATTTGCAAGCCCATACTATCGCTAATAATTCTTTTTCCGTGGTTGAATATTTATTTTCGGTATCTGATAATGTTCTTGATGCATAAGCTACCGGTTTTTCAATACTATCTTCTTTTTGAGATAAAACCGCACCAAGTGCTACCTCACTTGCGTCGGTGGTTAAAATAAAGGGTTGTTCAAAATCTGGGTATTTTAAAATCGGTTCATTAGTTATTATCGTTTTAAGCTTGTCTACGGCTTTTAAATATTCGTCATCAATTACAATTTTAGCACGTTTCTTTAAACATTTAGTCAAAGGTTTTGTAATGTGAGCGTAGTTATTAATAAACCGTCTGTAGTAGCCTGTTAACCCTAGGAAAGATTTAATTTCTTTTTCAGTTCTAGGTACAGGAAAATTTATTATATCTTGTACTTTTCGTTGATTTGGAGTAAGACCGTTAGGGGTTAATTCGTGCCCTAGATATTCTACGTGTTTCTTTAAGAATTCCGATTTGTCTGGTTGGATTTTTAAATTATGTTGGCGTAACCTATCAAATACTTTGCGTAATTTTTCTAAATGTTCTTCTAATGATGTTGAATATATAACAATGTCATCAAGGTAGACTAAGCATGTATTATATAAAAGATCTCGGAGAATTAGATCCATCAATCTTTGGAAAGTTGCGGGTGCGTTTTTCAAACCAAACGGCATTCGTAAAAATTCCCAATGGCCGTGATTTGTTGAAAACGCAGTTTTTTCAATATCGTCGGGATGCATTTCTATCTGATGATAGCCGCTCGCTAAATCTAATGTGGTGAAGTATTGAGCTCTACCTAACTTATCCAATATTTCTTCTATATTCGGTAATGGATATTTATCCTCTATTGTTTTCGCGTTTAATTGTCTGAAGTCAATTACTAGACGCCATTTAGTTTTTCCAGATGCATCGGGTTTCTTTGGTACAATATGAACTGGACAACTCCACGGGGAGTTCGACTCGCGTATTATGTTATTTTTTAATAACTCCTGTACCTGATTATCGATTTCTTGTTGCTGCTGTGGAGATTTTCGGTAGTTACGCACATAAATGGGTGTATCGTCTGTAAGTCTTAACTTATGTTTTACAGTATGAGTGAAACTTAAAGGGTCGTCACCTGTATGAAAAATGTCTTTATACTCATGGACTAATTTTGTAATTTTTGCTTTTTCTTCCTTATTCATGTGGTCCGTGCGAATTAGTAATTTATTTTCAGAGGAAGTGCAGTTAACCTTCACTCTTTCTAATTTATTTGAACTTAATATAAATTCGTTGGGTATGTCCCGCAAAAAATCGTCTAAATTATTTATTATGGAGACTGGTTTCGTACCTGTGTTTATCATTCCAATCCTAAATTCACCGTCTTGTACTGATACTAAACATTCGTTTACTAAGACACTCCTAGCTTCGATTTGAGGAACTAGGTAGTCGCCGTCAGGTTTTTCCGACACACAAGTAACAAGATTATCCGAGAGTGCGTCGATTTTTAAGACTCGCTCCGGATGATCAATAAAAATATTTATTATTTTATTTGGCGTAATAAATTGGCACGTTGAGAGATTTAATACGGCATTTATTTTTCGAATTATATCCACACCTATAATACCTGAGTACTTAGGGTCGAAGTTGTATAACAAAAATTCATGATTTACTTCTTCGCCCAACGGTTTTAAACTTAAGTCAATGGCACCGCTATGCCTAGTAGAGTTATGTGCCGTTGTTATTGTAAATTCTATGTTTTTTATTTTTGTAATGTATTCCTGGTTCTTACGTATAAAAGAAGGCTTTATTAACGATCGTGTACTACCTGTGTCTATTAGAAATTTTCCACCCCATTCACCTATTACTAAATACGGTAAATAATCTTTTTCGAAATAGTTTAATTTTACACTGGGGCCTGACTCACTAGATTCTCTCGAAAAAAAATCGACACAATCACCATTGTTAGAATCTATATTATCAGAAATAATATTATTTACCCCTGCTGCATGCATTGGTTTATTTATTTGGCTCCTATAAGATTTTTTTCCTACAGTTCGCATACTAACATCGCTATCCAATTGGTCTAATTGTCGCGGTTGTTGCATATTTTGCTGAGGCGGGAACATTTTTCGCCACTGGTCAGGTGTTGGCCGCGGCCTGTTTGCCCAGTGATTATTATTATTTTGTATTACTGGTCGAATATAATCGTTACTATTACTAAATACATTTTGATTACTAATTGGGTTCATATTAGTGTTAGGCCATAAGGGCCTAATTGGATAAGAAAATGGTTTCTTATTCCAATTAGATTTCTGAGGGAAATTATTATTTGAATAGCGGAACGATTTCCATCCCTCTGGTTTTTCTAATTTGTTAGCGAAATATTCTGGGTGTAATTCTAATTCGTGTTTAAGTTGGTTATAAGCCTCGTCGAAGGTGCTATGCTCTGCCGCTCTTATTAGTCTGTCTGTAGATAAGTCTAAGTTCTTACATAATTGGTCGATGCAAACATTTTCTAATATTGTTTGGGCCTGTTGATTTTTAGCTTTATTCTTAGCCGCGTAAAGTAAGTTTTTAATTTTATCAGCAAATTCTAATTGTGATTCTTTAAATGTACGTTTAATACGAGTTATTTCAGATATAACTTGTTCCAGTGACCTATTGTCTCCAAATTTCAAATTTAAAGCCTGCACTATTTCGTCTACCGTTCCATTAGGTACATGGGCCACTGCTTTAATAGCTTCGCCTCGGAGTTTGCTTTTTAAGATTATTGGAAATAATACCCTGGCCTCCGCATCAGCAGCCCTAGCTAACACAGTAACTTGTTCAATAAAAAAGTCTAATGTGTCCCGGTCGCCGTCGTATTTTGGTAAGTACTTTTCGATAGTTGTATGATTAAGTGCCATTTTGAAAAAGAATATCAAAGGGTAATGCACAAATATAATAAGGAAAAGAGCAATAAAGGAAAGGACACTTACAGGGCAGCCAGAAGGAATACTGCTGTCTTCATAGGGTAGGTCCTCCGCTTCTTTCGTCGAGCTTCTTTTCGTGTAGCCCGGTGTTCGTAGAAGTGGTTACCGCTGTCACCAGTTATGCAGGTGTGGCCGCTGTCACCAACCGAGAAGGGGTTCTCGATAATCACGAAGCCTTCCTTTTGTAATTACGTTTATTATCTGAATTTAATTACAAATTACTTGATACTTAATTAATTACACGATAAATGTTTATATTAATTCGCGGATAATTATGATTACGTAGTGCGAAGTGAGTTAAAGCTTCAGCACGGCGCGAAAGACAGAGTCTCAGCCGATTGTAGACTGTGCACTGTCTGATGAATGACTTCCCTGTTCCCGGAGGATCTTGTATATATATCCCGCATCGTAGGGTTGTGGTAGGGATGATCGCTAGCACTCACGTAGGCCATGGGAAGATTCCAGCATGTTCCTCTGATAAGTAAAATGTTTTCTTGAAATTTATTGCTTGCAGTCACCGCTTGCAGTGGTTCTTGTTTAATGCGTAGACGTAATCTCCAGACGTCGCGACAGTTAGCTATTGAGATAAAGTTTCCATAGAATGTGCGTCGTTTATCAGTTTTGCTATGACAGACATGAAGCAAACTGGGTCCAACTTGCATTCGCGTTTATCTTAAAAGGTTTTTTTGTGTATGTGCGTCTGTTTTATGCTAGTACTTGGAGTACTTGGGAGGTCTGCTTTCTTTACAATACCGAAAACAACAAGACAACAACCACAACATTGAAAAACTAAAATTGCCACCACTCGACTCTTACTAGCACGCTAAAGCTTCTCAAATTTTTGTTTCATTATGGGCTTTTAAGTAGTTTCTATTGACTATTTTAAGTAGTTTCTATGGGCTTTTAAGTAGTTTCTATTGGCTTTTTAAAAAAATTAACCAGGTGAAAAAAACGTATAAAATGTTATCTTTTAAAGTGATAAGCTAGGTTATCGAAAACTCATAGACTTTAGGCCATTATTCATTAAGATCGTTCATTAATGTCCGTTATCAATTTAGGATGCTATAAAAATGTCTGATTTAAATAAACATGATCTATGCTTGATATAATATGCCTTGCGTACGTACCTCACCTCCTACTGTACTTAAATCAATACAATTAATATTCAGAGGTACTTTAAAAATAATATAAATGCGAAAGTTTGGATGAATGGATGATGGATGTTTGTTACTCAATCACGCCAGAACGGCTGAATGGATCTGGATGAAATTTGGCACAGAGATAGATTATAGTCTGGAATAACACTATACTTTTACTTTTTATCCCGTACAATTAAAGAGTTCCCGCGGGAACCAAAAAACCTCAATCAGCTCGCGGGCATCAGCTAGTATTGCATAAAGTTTGAAGAGCAATATTCAATCATTACATACCTAGTTCGAGGAACATTTGTCATAATTCAAGCACCTACCATCTACATATTCCATGGCTTAATAATTGTTACTCTGAGAAAAACGTCATCGTTCTAGCGTACGAGCTCTGGTTCAAGCAGATAATCTTTGAGGTGGACTCGGTGCGGGCATTGCTGGACGTGGAAGGGCTGGACGAAAGCCACACCATGGAGATACTGAAAAGGCTAAACAGAGTCGTGCTGATACTAAAGGTGATGATTAATAAACATTAAGACCTACATACAGGATTAATACTTAATTATTTAATGATGAATTTTTCGTTTTCATGCAAAATTAAAAATATTTAAAATGGCTGCTCTGAGATGGCATTAGTCCACGCGACGCATGATGTGGCGGACCGGTTAACGCTCGACTCTATCTATCTTTTCGGCACGACTACTGAAAACACTAAGCTGCTGACTGTTTAGTTATGAGATCTAATTCTGACTAACATCGGGGTTCCTATTTGTGCACAAGGCTCAATTTGTAGATCCAGATTAGAGGTATAGTTGTGGTGTGACCACAAAATAGACTCTGTTATGTGGATGTTATAATAATCGAAGTAGCAGCACTGATCTGTTCTCCGGAGAAGTCCCCAACAAAATACTATTAGAATCTTACGCTTTTTATAGTATTAGGCACTAGCTGATGCCGCCTGTCCGCGTGGCATAAGTTTTTTTAAATTTCCATGGGAACTCCTTAATTTTCCCGGATAAGAAATAGGCTATGTAACACTACAGGTCCTTATCCATGCCCATGCAAAAATCACGTCGATCTGTGTCTCCATTGCGGTGTGATTGAAGGGCAAACCAACACACATTCGAATTTATTATATAGGTATAAAATATTATCAAGAATTAATCGACCCATATCTCAGCTAGTTGTTGCTTGAGAGTAGGTATATCTAAGCAATATCATATTGGGTTCGATCAAAACAATTTAATCTATTGACTACCTATTATTGTTTAAGTAAATAAACAATCTCATCCCCAGATTGCTCATGGAAAAAACATGCCTCGAAATGGCGTCTAATGAATTCATCACATTGATTTTCTTGAGCGTCATTCCAAAGTTAATACATAAAATAATTCGCAGAATACCGTCGAGTGATTGGACAAATTATTTATTTATCATGTAGTATACGTAGATATAGAGCATTGTTTTGATATTAAATTACGCGTAGGCCTGATAAATGATTAATTTACTTCATAGAGCCCTGACATTTGACCCGGGCGTATTCCGTCACTTTTTATCGCCAAGACTTGTGACGTACTCGGACTGCTCTCTTGTTTTGATGGTATGATATCACAAGAATTGCCTACGAGAATGAAGAATACAGGCCAACAAGGCAAGGGTGGACTGGAGTAAACGTGTTACTGCTTAGATACTTCGTAAATCTGTTTAGAAAATAAGTTACCTGCTTAGATCTCGAACCTCAAACGAACAGTGCTAAATTCACTTGAAAATTCCAAGTACTTGTAAAAGTTTAATAAAAAGAATTTGAATTCTACAGAAATCTTTTTAGGGTTAGGTACTCATGTTGTGGTTGCCTTTTTGACTTATCGTTCTGACTTGGTTGAAATTTGCCATATTTTTATGTCAACAATATTCTTTAACTTTAGACTACATTCTACTATCACTGGTATCTGTTATGGTTCAAGGCTAGAGCCAAGAAAACTTTAGAACATCTGTCACTTGTACCTATAATGAAAATGGGACTCGTCAAAACAAACAAAATGAGCCCTCTCCCAAGGGGCTTACATGTAGAAAAATATGTTTTAAAACTGTGGGTACCGCTGGATATTTGTCTTGTCATTCCAGCTTCTAGTAGACCAAGTGATGATCCTAGAGACTATGACTCCACTAGATTTCATGGACTTCAGGCATTACCTGCGACCAGCGTCTGGATTCCAGAGCTTACAATTCCGGCTCTTAGAAAATAAGGTACTATAGTATAAAATTAATAAAGTATAGTTATAGTTAGCTGTGAAGCGATAAGGCCGCCAAATTGTATACTTCCTTTGTTATTAGCTAAGTTTACTGTTATTATTGTTTTTTGGTGTACAATAAAAGTATATTCATTCATTCATAGTAATTAAAGTTTGGATGGCTACTTTGTAATTGTGTACGGCCTATTAAAATCTTTCCAAAAATGACATAAAATTCAAAGATAAGATCAGAGATTTGCAATAAACTTTTATTACAAGACAGGCTTAAACTTGACAACCAGTATTATGCCTATTGGAAAGCAACGATGTGTTTAGAAACTTAGAAAGCGCTTGCCTGGAAGATGGTTATTCACTGTCTTGAAGGTTCAATGGTTCCTTCATGGACACCGAAAAGGCGTTTCAACGTTCATGCTCTATTGCCATCTCTTTCCCGGTACACTGTAGAGAATAAAATCAAACCTTCTCACATATTTTTTCGTTTTGGGCTCTTAAGAAAACCTAACTATAACAACAGCTATGTTCTAATTATTATCATATGATCCGGCTGTACTTTCGAAAAGTGTCTTGTATTGCAGATTTTCGAAAAATAAATTATAAATTCTATTCAATTTTTTTTGCCTAAAATCATCTTTTCAGTTGGGTCTAAAACAAGCGTTACGGGTAAAATACAACCAGAACTACCAGACTGTATTTGGAGACGATCCAGAAGCCATGGAGTCTTTACACAAGTAAGTTCACCTAGCTAGTAGTTATCGAATGGGATGTCAAATGAAAGAGTAGAAAATTTTGAGTTTATAAATATTTATAAAGTAGGTACAATTTTAAAATTTACCGATATTTTTAGCGACAGGAAAACAATTTTGCAATACCTATTATTTTCGTAGTCGGGTAAATTTTTTTTAAACCTTTTATCTTGTTCTTATGACTATTTGCGTGATTGCTAGGTTTTCTGCAGGCTTAGCATGCGCACACGGCACAACGAGATATCTCAAGACGAGAGAGAGAGATGATGTCTTTGCCGGCTAATTTCTCGTTTACTGTACCGAGAAAAAAATAGTCGGCATGTAAGGGTTCATAGAGAAAAATACCACAGATAATAAATGTCACTTTTATCCGTACTTTTGACGTAACGAAACAAGTCTTATATGTGTAACCATGTTAGCTTCGGTAACATAGAGAAAATGGGTAGACATAATTTTACTCGTTGCATGCTAACCCTGCTGAAGTTTCCAGTTTCCACCAGTCTTCATGTAGTAATTCCATCTAGCCGGGGGGCGCCCCATAGGCCACTAAAGTTCATAGAAGTTATTTTCGAGACCAGTTTTTCGTATGAGTATTTTGTCACCGTAAGATTGTAAAAACAGTTAGATTATAATCTGACTCGCGAAATCGCAAAGTGTCGAAAGATTACATTTTAACGCATTATTTTCCGTTAGATTGTAATCTGTTAAGTTTATTAACCCGATAGGACCTAAGTGCCCGGCCTGCAGCACTACCTGATTGTTTATGTCGAACCCTACCCTAACCTACAAGAAACAGACAAGAAAACGTAAATACAATGAATATTTCAAAAATTGACACTCAGAACATTGAACGGTTCACAATCTTTCGACAGTTTACAATTTCGCGAGTTAGATTATAATCTTACGGTTTTTACAATCTAACGGTGACATATCCAACCAATAAAGTTTGTTTTTAGTTTATATTGAAACATAGTAAGCACTCTCAATATATTTCGTCCTTGACTGAAATATAGCCGTCTCCATAGTAGTATTAATAAATTGTAAACTTTCAGATCTGAAGAGGAGCCCGCACTCTTAGCGCTGATAGAGCGGTGGTTAGAACGCACCCCAGGGCTAATAACTCACGGGTTCGATTTCTGGGGCAAGTTCCAGGCAGCCGTCGACAAAATGATCACCGAGGCCGTAGATGAAGCTATGGTAAGATAAATTTAAACCACAGATTACTTACTATTACTACGCCTTTTACTATTTAGTTCGCAGTTAGTATTATTTAGTGATTACTACTTATTATTCTGTGCCTATACATTTGATCCGTCTCACTCACTTTTGTAGTTGAGAACGTTGAGAATAGAGGTTTTTTTTACCCCACTGTCTACTACAATCTCAACTGGTGAGTGATGATGCAGTCTAAGATAGTAGCGGGCTAACCTGTTAGAGGTATGGCAGTTAAAATTAGTGATGTGCCGAATCGTTAAAAATGTATATCCGCGGATACGGATCGGGATACGGATATTTGGTGTCAAGATCGACGGATACAGATACGGATCTTAACTTTCTTAGACAGATAATATAAAAATTTCCTATAGTCAATTTTTAAATATATCATTACTTTAATAAGCTTTAAATCACAAAGATTTGTGATTGATCTCTTTTTAAAGATAGTTGATTTTGTAGGTACCTACCTCTCAGTTATTTACCATTGGTGTGGTAACTCACTACGATAAATGTTTGCAATACGTATATATAGGTGCCAAATATTTGATTTTGAGAAATAAAAACTCTGAATGGAATTTAACAGTTTTCCATTGCTACCTAATAACCTATACATAGAACTTCATCAATGTATTGAAAATTAATAAGGTAAAAGATCCGTCAAAAAAGTAACGGATACGGATATCCGGCACATCACTAGTTATAATACCCATACAGTAGAACTTTAGTAGAATGAGGGTAGAAATAAATATACTTAACAAACCAGATACACTCACGTGAGTGTATCTGGCTATGCCAGAAAAGTGTCCGACTAGTTTCGAACCCGTCCGGGGCCCTTATTCACGTGAGTGTATCCGGTTTGTTAAGTATATTTATAATGAACTAGTGGGCAGACTTTGTCCTGCCCTAAACCTAGAACCCGATTGCAGCGCCTCCTAACGGGACCAATTATGAATATAAACCAGCCCTGGACCCACTGGACACTGGACACACTCAAACGCACATAAAAAAATCCATTTAAATCGGTCCAGCCGTTCTCGAGTTATAGCGAGACAAACGAACAGCAATTGATTTTTATATACCGCCAGCCTGTGTTTTTAGTCTAGTGCTTTGGTCTGCAAAATTGTGGTGTAATTTTTGATATATTTTTTTAAAGGCATTAAATAAATAAATAAATAAAATAAATAAATAAATACCTATAAGATAAGATATCTCTCACGATGGTTTAAACGTTAAAAAAGGGTAGAAATACTTTATTTATTGAGATAGATGTATTAAATAAATAAATGATTTTTTATTGACCAACAGTTTACATCAAATTAATCACTAGTAAAAAAAAACATAACATGCAGTAGTTAGATTAATAAAAACATTATTAAATAAATAAATAAATGAAGTTTTATTGACCAACAGTTTAAACATCAAATTAATCAGTAGTACAAAAAAAAACATTACACGCAGTAAGTAGTTAGATTAATAAAAACATTATTAAATAAATAAATAAATGAAGTTTTATTGACTAACAGTTTACATCAAATTAATCCGTAGTACAAAAAAAAACATTACACGCAGTAAGTAGTTAGATTAATAAAAACATTATTAAATGAATAAATAAATGAAGTTTTATTGACCAACAGTTTACATCAAAAAAAACATTACACGCAGTGGTTAGATTAATAAAAACATTTTCAGCTTGAGCCAAACGAGACGGTCCGTCGTCACCGTCTCCAAGACGCGGAGAACCGTCGCGAGATATACCGCTCCATCTTCGACCCCGCCGTACACGATGCTCTGCGCTCGCGAGGAGAGAGACGGTATGTATGTCACCGTAAGATTGTAAAAACCTTTAGATTATAATCTAACTCGCGAAATTGTAAACTGTCGAAAGATTGGGAACCGTTCAATGTTCTGAGTGTCAATTTTTGAAATATTCATTGTATTTACGTTTTCTTGTCTGTTTCTTGTAGGTAAGGTTAGGGTTCGACATAAACAATCAGGTAGTGCACTTAGGTTCTATCGGGTTAATAAACCTAACAGATTACAATCTACCGGTAAATAATGCGTTAAAGACTGATGCTGAAGCATCCCACCAGGCTAGACCAGAGAAAATTCAGAAATTATAAACTCCCAAATTGACTCTGCCGGCGATCGAACCCGGTACCTCCCACGTTAAGACAACAGCGTTCAACACTGCGCCAGGGTGGTCGTCAGTATCACTTATTATCAAATACCTAAAAACTCCGATTAGTTTTGATTCCTCATGCCCAGTATCTGATGGATGGGATTAAAAACGACATACTGATGATAATGTTTGTGCAGGCTATCGCACCGAGCGCTACAAGGAGCTATCATGATCACCTTCTACCGGGACGAGCCGCGTTTCTCTCAGCCGCACCAACTGCTCACACTGCTCATGGATATAGACAGTCTCATCACCAAGTGGCGTTGTGAGTATACAACGTTAGTTTTAAATCAAATATAGTATAATAAGTAATATAATAAGTTCTAGTATAAGCAAACCCCGAAACTATAGTACGCGCGCGATTTGAATGTAGAGCTTATGTATGGTGACACATACATAAGCTCTGCATTCTACTCGCGCGCGAACTATAGTTTGTTCATAATCAGTAACAGATTCTAATGCAACCATTTTTTACATAGCGTAAAATCGGCAAAACGGAAAACGACTTTTTTAAAGCAGTGTATCAGTGTAAACGGTGACATAATGTATGCTTGTAACAATAATTAATTGATATTTTCAAGACCTTTAAGCAGCCATTGAAAACACAGGCAGCATCTCAAAACACAATTTAAAAAAATCGCCATTTTGTAGCTAAACCACTAGGACCCACTTTTTCTTAAGCCTTTTTTTTTCCCGAAAAACTTACATTTTAGTAAACCAAACAAAAAGCCCGATTTTTTTTCATTTTTCAAAATTCCAAAAAAAGTTACCAGCCGATTTGCAAAATTCAAACGCTCACACGTGTCTCGATAAATTCTTCAACTCTTGGTACTATTCCCATCTCGATCCTTCCAAAATCCTCGGAGCTATGGCCAAAAATACGTCTCAGGCGATTTGCATCTGATAACCATTTTCAATGATAAATAATTTAACGAATTAAAAAATACGACTGCCCTGCCATATTATTTTTGGAGTTTACCTCCATAAGAAGCGATTTGCATATATAGCCTTTGGAATCTTATTCACATTTTTATTAAATGATATTTTTTGTGAATCACTGGATATTGAACTAAGTAAGTATAGTGTTATATATTTTTGGAATCTACTCATCATTTTCTAGATGATGATTATATAGTTAATCTTATTTTCGAATAATTTTTTTCAACTTTAGTCTTTAATAAGCGATCATGGTCACCCCATAAATTTTTTTAAAAATTTTACTAACCTGTCACCCGAATAAGCTAGGGATTCTAACGATACCTCATTTATCAAAATCGGTTCAGGCGTATAGAAGTTATGGTGGAATATACAAACTCACATACATACATACATACATACATACATACATACATACATACATACATACATACATACATGAACCCTGAAAATAATATACTCCTTTTTTCAGGCAGTCGTATAAAAAATCTCTGCATTGAAATTTCTTTTAAACATACCTCTTAGTTTACCTCTTAAAGCAATTTTTCTCCTTATTGAAACCAATAATTTGCTCTAGAAATATAAGATAAAATTCATATTTATAAATCAAACACTTGTCGGTTTAATTTGTATTGAACAGTAAATATTTATTTTTTTACAAATGATTTCTTGTAATTTTTGCGACATGCGCTTGCTCGATTTCACCCCCGCGCGCCTGTGTTTTGATCTCGTGAGCTCACAGAGCCTTAAAAACTCCTTAACCAGCCCCCCAATTGTGTAAGAATGGGCATGATGACTGATTTTGAAAAATGGTCAGATTATGTTCGGAAGTATCTACTATTTCGAATTATATTATTTCAGCAGAAAAGTAAGGTTTGGTAGATAAAATTGGCATTTGAAATTAAAATTTTAAAATTCCCGCCAAAACGCTCGCCGGTGTCATGGCGTCGTTTGTGACGTCACTATTGGTATTACCAATGTACTGTGCGCAGTGTGCAGTAAACAATAGTGTGATTGTCAAAGCTCGCAAACAAACAATTGTGACGTCATTCGCTTCTTGGTGCGGATTGCTGTATGTTATAGTTTTTTTTTAATCAAAATAAATAGCAATCTCACTCGAAATAGAAAAATAAATACGTTTTTTATAACATCCATGAATCCTATTTCATTAGATAAATTCATAATTTCTTTGATTCTTGGTTACTGTCATCATGCCTATCGTCGATCAAATCGTCTAAGGTCGGTGTCAAAGTAAAATAAACCATATCATTATTGAGTTAGAGCTTAATTTCGTGTATCCAGTCTTATACGTTTAGGTATGTCCGATACCATAAACGTATGAGAGTGGATACACGAAATTGAGCTCTATTTCAATGCTGTTATGGTTTACTTTACTTTGACGCCGAACTTTTACGATTGAATCGGCAATTCTTACATAATCACACCTCAGTTCGAGTTATACGTTTTATTGGGTACGATTTTCCTTTCAGATAATCACGTGATAATGGTACAGCGGATGATCGGCTCACAGCAACTCGGTACTGGCGGTTCCTCCGGGTACCAGTATCTTCGATCAACCCTGAGGTGAGAATTTAATTTTATCTTTTTTTTTGGTTTTTTAAAAAAATGCGTGGGAACTCTTTGATTTGGCCTTCGCCCTTCCCTGGGATCAGCCCCTTAACCGTATTGCGTTAAATCTGTAGACAGACAGATCTTGTAACAGTCGTGCGCAGATCGTAGAATTGATAATTTCTTAAGAGGCCGGTGATGGCCGCTCGCAATTTCTATTCAACCCGCAAATATAAGTTTGCCGGTATATTGCTATCTCTATTTGGCTGATGACACATGATCGCGTGCAAACGCGATAGCAATATGAGCGTACAGAATTTGTTATACGTTTAGTCTTGTTCCGTAAATACCAAAAATGATGAATGATAACTTGTTGTGTTTTTCACTTCGTGTTGTTATTCGGGAACTTGACAATATAGGCTATGCTCCTGGTCAAAGAAAAAATATGTCATTCATGTCGTAAAAACAAGCAAAACGCTATGCGCTTACATTTAATTTTGGGAAAATATTTTGAAAACATAATTATCCAGGGGCCTAGAAAAATACAAGTTCAATCTTAATAATCGCATAATCTGGTGGAAATATTCTCGAATTACGAATCATTTTGGTATTACGTTTGTATGGGCAATTCACCCACCGCTGGCACCTTATATAGTCTAAAATAGTAAGTACGTTTCATGAAATTCTCAACTATAATTATCAACGTTTGTCAATTTGTTTGACCATGTCCTTATTTATATTATCTATGCCCATACAAATGTAATTTTTTTTAATCCACTACTAATTAGCCCTTGACTGCGATCTCACCTGATGGTAAGTGAAGATGCAGTCTAAGATGGTAGCGGGCTAACCTGTTAGGGGCATGGCTGTTTATATTAAACCCACATCCCTTTTCGGTTTCTACACGGCATCGTACCGTAACGCTAAATCGCTTGGCGGCACATCTTTGCCGGTAGGGTGATAACTAGCCACGGCCGAAGCCTCCCACCAGGCAAACGCAAATGTATACGCTAGAAGACTAGCTTCGTCGTTCGCTACGGAGTTGGCCGGTTCGCTTCTCTTTAGTCGGCCTCGTAGGCTCCATACATTCAGCATTTCAAGAAATGGTCTACTTTATGAAATAATCAATTATACGACTTGGGTACGACCATAAATATAATAGACCTCCGAATGCAAATCTTCGAATTAATAATTTTTTTCACAGTGACCGCTACAAAGTGTTCCTAGACCTATTCAACTTATCCACATTCCTTCTTCCACGTTCCCTTATCCCCCCACTCGATGACGGCATAAAGAAGGACCTGAACCTCACGTGGGGAGACCACATCAGGGAAAACGGCCACACTGCTGAGGGAAATAGGGAGAAGCAGACAAATGGGGAACACCATCAAAACGGGTTGGAACCGTTTTCAGAGCTGACTTTGAAGGATTCATAGCGGCAGTTTATTTAGTAGGTTATGTATTGGCTACTTAAGTGTATGAAGACAATATAATTGACAAATAGTCAAATCAGCAACTTTTTTCAAACGTCAAAACGCGTCCTCAGTACGGGATTTATATGAAATTCTTAAATGTGACATCATTAAAGTTCGACGTACTTTTTTACTTTAATCGATTGTTTATAATGGTCATTCAACATAAAACTATCAGTGGACGTGGATATTACGACTTTTGGGAGATCCTCTATTTAATAATCACTGAAAAATAATTTATTTGAATAGTAGTCAAATACCCAATCAGATTTAATGTGTTACTTATGTACTGTGTCAGCGTATATTCAGTGTTGACCCTTTACAAGCATTTCCGAGCATTTTTCACTTCAAAAAATTTCACTAAGGGACATTTGTTGATGGGTATATGTTCCGATATACACTGCGATCACTGTAAGGTGTGACATGACGTCAATTTAGTATACTGCGAAGCCATTCCTTTATAGTTAGCTATACTGGTTACTGTTTAAAACGGAACGCAGTCAGCAGTAACAGCACCTTACCTCGAAATCGCACAAAAATGGCGACGATTTATGACGTCACATATTTCCCTAGGATACTACGGCAGTATACTGTCAGTCCATAACGGAACGAATTTCTCCCCAGTAAAAGCACTGAACAGATGTCTCGGGTGACATCAGTATCACTTCACAATCGTGCAATGTAGAGTCAAAATCTCCTGAAGATGCTCCGGTATCGGAGTGAAACGTACATTGAGGGTATTTTTGAGGGTTTATGTGGTATGGTGAATATGGAGGGCATCAAGTTTAAGATACGCACTGTACCACATAGATTTGACTTCCGTGGCGGATTATAGCGAATTAAAATTCTAGTTTCTTCAACATCAGTATCTGTCACAACTGAATATAGCTCTACCAACTTATCTGGCCCCGTGGCCAAAATTTTACCTAATTTTTATGCCTGTTTAGTTTTTTTTTCAAATCTTCAAGCGACGCTGTCATCGAGTCAGGTACTTAAGTTTGTGGGATTACAAACTGGACAAGCAAAATTTCGAGCGAGTTTGCCTCAAGGTCGCAGAGATATTACCACGTATGTCAGGTGATGTTCCTGTGATATGTCCCCTAGGAAATACATGGCTTTAGCAATTAGGTTTTAAGGTCTCTGCACGCTACAACGTTATATACCATGACCGTAACCGTATCGACACGTGCAAAAAATATTCTTTGTTGTAGACCATTCTATCACCGGCTAAAACGGTACGTAACTTGTCAAACCGTAACTACAGTAGGCATCAAACACGTATAATAATTAATTGATACGATCTAGCGCTCTAGACGAGACAAGGCAAGAAACAACACTAAAAATATAGAGTTGTAACTAGGCAAGAAACAACACTATATTTATGCTGTTGTTTCTTGCATGATATATGTTGATAGTATAGAACGGTGTAGTGGGCCAAGAGCATTAAGTAGGTAATACTACTTTTGTACATGACAGTAAATAAAACTATTTACTTACCTTTTAAAAATATATGATTTTTATTAATAAATATAATTTGATAATAAATAAATATTGTTATTTATCTTTATCCATATTTACATTTACATAATAATAAAGTATAAAATCTTTATGAAAGTAGGTATATTACAATACAAAATTATCGTTAGGTAAATATTCGAAAATATGCTGTGCATCGTTTGAGCATGTACCTATATCACTTTATCTTAATGATTAAATAATAGTTACCCTAGATACTTAATTTTCCATTATAGAAACGTGTCCAATATAAAAATTAATAACCAGTTTGTTCTTTTATTTATCAGTTACTTTTACCAGGGGCATTTTGGGAGGTATTAATGATTAAGGGCCTATTTTTTCGTTTCCGAGTAACGTCATTGACGAATTTTGATGTTGTTTTTTGGAAAAAAAACATTATACAGTATAGGAATTTTGTTAAAATTTCAGCTTTATTCGGTGGTTAAGGTGTGGTTTGTTTAAGGTTTACTCGGCGATGGTGAAATAGCCCCTTAATAGTAGATTGTTAAAGAGGGGGGGATGTAACCTACCTTCACCAAAGGTACTAGGTTGTAAATGAAAGGGTTGTCTTGTCTACATATTGTAACCTTTTCTTTTCTATGAAAAGAGCAACTGCTGAGTTTCTTGCCGGCTCTTATCAGTAGAACAGCTTTCCGAACCGGTGGTAGAGTCTTAACGTATCATAAGTGACACAAGTTATCCTACATGAAATAAATAAATCATTTATCATTTATTTTATCAATGGGTCATTTTGGTACTGCATTAGGTGTTGTATTTATACTAATAACAAGTAATTAATTTAACGAATTAAAAAATACGACTGCCCTGCCATTTTATTTTTGGAGTTTACCTCCTTAAGAAGGCATATATTATAGCCTTTGGAATCTTATACACATTTTTTATTAAATGATATTTTTTTGTGAATCAGTGGATATTGAACTATAGTGTTATATATTTTTGGAATCTACTCATCATTTTTTAGATGATGATTATATAGTTAATCTTATTTTCGAATACTTTTTTTCAACTTTAGTCTTTAATGCGGGACCATGGTCACCCCATCAATTTTTAAAAAAAATTTAATAGCCTATATCACCCGGAATAAGCTAGGGATTCTAACGATACCTCATTTATCAAAATCGGTTCAGGCGTATAGAAGTTATGGTGGAATATACAAACTCACATACATACATACATACATACATACATACATACATACATGAACCCTGAAAACAATATACTCCTTTTTTCAGGCAGTCGTATAAAAATACTTAGTTCTTTACGAAATAACAACCTCAGGCCCAATTTCGTTGCTGACACCAAAATGGTAGTTGACCCTGTGCCTATAAACGTCTCCAGGCTTCAGGATTGCGCTGGGGAACCCTGGATGATGCACCGCATCTGGGTAGTTCTGGGTCTCCAGACAGAAGGCACCATGGCGCCTGTAACCTGCCCCCCCTTTACCTATCAGGGCTGGTTCGCTTGGGGAGGGGAGGGAGTTACTTGTGTATAATTGGACCCCTGGTTGGTCGCTGTAGAGCTCAAGGTATCTTCCTGATGGTGGATGGGTCACTCGGGATACAAAGGTCACTGCCTGCAAAAAAAAACATACAAGTAGCTATCGTTTGTCAAACGGATATGTCACCGTAAGATTGTAAAAACCGTTAGATTATAATCTAACTTGCGAAATTGCAAACCGTCGATAGATTACAATTTAACGCATTATTTTTCGGTAGATTGTAATCTGTTACTTATATTAACCCGATAGAACCTAAGTGCCTGCGGCCGGGCAATACCTGATTATTTATGTCGAACCCTAACCTAACCTACAAGAAACAGACAAGAAAACGTAAATAGGTACAATGAATATTTCAAAAATTGACACTCAGAACATTGAACGGTTCACAGTCTTTCGACAGTTTACAATTTCGCGAGTTAGATTATAATCTAACGGTTTACGGTGACCGATATAATTCGACTTTAAGGAGTTCATAGATATCTGCACGTCTAAAAGCATGTATGAACTCCTTGTTCGAGTAAAACATTTTAAGCTGTCAAATGATAACGATTTGCTTCCACGCATTTGTGTCATTGAGAGAATCATCAATATTATGTATAATAACCTCGACTTACAGATGCTGTTTAACACAGTCTTTAAATCTAAGCAGTGGGCAAATGCAGAAACTTTTTCGGTACCATGTTATAAGAGCGTAAGACCCAACAAAGGGTTTTTTGGGCAGTCGTGTAAAAAACCTTACCTTCTTCTCATAAGTAGTAACACAGAAGTTGTCGTCAAACAACACTGAATCCAAGTCCCTTTTCATCGCGTCCCCCAGTCTTACCGGTACGCGCAGGTCGTATGCCGTTCCTCCCACTTTGATGAAACGGCCAGTGGGAATTGAATTAGACGTTTCTGTTATTCTGTGAAATAGATTGATCTATCTGTGAAATCTATACTAATATTATAATTGCGAAAGTTTGGATGGATAGATGGATTTTTGTTACTCAATCACGCCAGAGCGGCTGAACGGATCTATATGAAAGGACTTGACCGGTGGAACTATGGCAGCTTGCCTAGGTGTCAAAAATCAATGTTCAGCAATGATTTCTTTATTATTGGAATTGTAATATTTCACTGTTTTCAGATAAAAAAGTTTCAGGAGTCTGAAGGCTCGGAAAACTGCGAAAATGAACAAAAAAAGTTTCACCAAAAGACTGCTTTCCCACACTAGATGGCGCTATTTATTGTGTTGAGCGAGTCTAAAAAAATATTTTCAAGTATTATTTCTTTATTGTAATTGTTATATTTTATAGTTTTCAAATAAAAAAGTTTCAGGAGTCTGAAGGCTCTGAAAACTGAGAAAATAAATTAAAAAAGTTTCACCAAAAACTGCTTTCCCACACTAGATGGCGCTATGTATTGTGGTGAGTCTAGAAAATATTTTTAAGTATTGCTCACTACTTTTAGTTAACAAGTTCAACTATTCGACCACAGATGGCAGCATATGCAATGTGAAAGGGCGTTCCAGTTTAACTATTCGACCACAGATGGCGGCATATGCAATGTGAAAGGGCGTTCCTTTAAACGCAGTATTTCAAAATGCTTTGTTCGATCTATTAGTTTGAGACTTGTCAAAAAATAAAAATAATTATAAACAAAACATACATTTCCTTTTCATTACTATTTAATTGATCAAAAATAAATCATTCATAATATAATGACTAAGGTATTTAAATGGTATTCATGTAGGGTTACAAGATTATTATTAGGCATGGATATAATGGAACGTCAAAATGGAGTAGTGGAAAGAAAAAAAAGTAAAGAGGAAAGCGGACGCTCAAGATTTAAACAATAAACGTACTGTTTTTTTTTTGTCATTTGAACCCTGACCTTATTTGGAATAATAAATCCATAATAATTTCGTTTTGAATTTTTAAACCTTACTGTAAAAACGGAAATCCTGTGCATTGTCCCGAATCGGAGGGCAATTACTGGTCATGTCCTTTGGCACAGACATAGATTATAGTCTGGAATAACACATAGGCTATTTTTTATCCCGGAAAATTAAAGCGTTCCTGCGAAACCAAAAAACCCTAAATCCACGCTGACGGAGTCGCGGACACCAGCTAATGTACAATATATTTAGAATGGATGTTGCTCACTTGATAGATATATATCTGCCTCTTGGGTCTAGTGGTTAGCATGTGGACCATACTAAGTGTTGGTTTTTTGACTTCGTCCGCGTGGATTAAATATTTTTATTCTCCGGGGAACACCTTAATTTTGCGGGATAAAAAGTAACATGTGCATCTCTATACCAAATTTCATCAAAATCGGTAGAAAAGATGCACTTTCGCATTTATAATATTGGTATGGATAATATATGGATAGTGGATACTTACTTATCAGCATTTATTGCGATCACATGATTATAGATCTCGGCAGCGCCACTGTTATGTCCGGCTAAGTTGAAATATGAATGGTTGGTCAAATTAACGACAGTCTTCTTGGTCGTTGTTGCAATAAACTTTACGCACAGCGTATCGTCGTCTTTGACCTCGTAGATGACGCTCGTCACCAGGTCACCAGGGTAGCCCTCTTCGTTGTCTTTGGACAAGTAGCTAAAGATGACTTTATTACCATCGACTGTATAACTCCAGTTGACCTGAAGCAAGTCATATACTACTTTATCCACTGATCATTAAGCGGGCGAATGAGCTCTATACTGCAAAGACTTGAGAACAGTGGCCCTTTCTGTCGACTTATTGAAGTTACCTAACATTAAAAAAATCTACTAATCAGGTTTTAGAAGAGAGATGTGTAAAAGGACCAAAGAAATGGCCCTAAGATAGTTTTTTTAATGAATAAATAAATACGCGGGAACTCTCCTAGTTTCTCCTAATTTTGTAAGAAAATCATAATCGTAAACGTTTGGGAAACGTTAATTCGAACTGTCTAAGCTTTTTAGAAGATGTCTCAGTACAATGTATATAAAACAGTACTTAATAATTAGTTTAAGGGTCCTTATACAATCAGGCCGCAGCCAACTTTAGGTATATAACTCGCCACACTACAGCATATATCTGTACGCATATATAGCACTACGCTCTACGCTCGATTTTATAGCCAACTAATCAATTTTGTAACTTGAAATATTTGATTATTTATTTACTACATATTATTATCTATGCCTCCGCGCCACATTATTATAGTAAATACTAGCAGACGCACCCCTGCTTCGCTCGGGTGAAATTTTTAAAAATTCCTTGGAGGTCGAATTTCCAAAAATCCTGAAACACGTGTTTATCCCTATAGTAAAAATCTGTAGGTATTTAACTCGCCACAATACAAAATATTTCTGCAAGCACGTATACTCTACGCTAGACCACAGTAAACGGATGAAACTACCTAGAAACGTTCGAAACAGCTCACTCACACAAACATGCGCATCGACATTGCCGTCAGTAGTGATTGCCGCGTCATGACGAGTGGTCACGTATAAATCTATTTCCGCGATCTTTTTAAAAATGCAAGGAGTGTATTGCGTAGTATACGGCTGTTTGAACTCTGCTTCAAAAAAACCGGAACTATCGTTTTTTAAATTCATTCTAAATCGATATTTCGGGCTCCCTGGGAACAAAAAACAGGAAACTGGTAACAAATTTTAAAAAAATCTCTGTTATTGTACCGATTTCGTTCAAAATTGATATCTGACGATCCCTGGGATCACAAAACAGGAAACTGGTACCAAAATTTAAAAAAAGTCAGCGCCATTTTGAAATTCTTTATTATCGTACTGATTTCGTTCAAAATCGATATCTTGACGATCCCTGGGATCACAAAACAGGAAACTGGCACCAAAATTTAAAAAAAGTCAGCACCATTTTGAAATTCTTTATTATCGTACCGATTTCGTTCAAAATCGATATCTGGGGTTCCCTGGGATCACAAAATAGGAAACTTTTACCAGAATTTTAAAAAAGTCAGCGCCATTTTGAAATTCTCTGTTACTGTACCGATTTCGTTCAAAATCGATATCTGGGGTTCCCTAGGATCACAAAATATGAAAATTTTACCAGAATTAAAAAAGTCAGCGCCATTTTGAAATTCTCTGTTATTGTACCGATTTCGTTCAAAATCGATATCTGAGGATCCCTAAGATCACAAAACAGGAAACTGGTACCAAAATTTTAAAAAATTAGCGCCATTTTGAAATTCTTTGTTATTGTACCGACTTTGTTCCAAATCGATATCTGGGGTTCCCTAGGACCATCATTTGTGATCCCAGGGATCGTCAGATATCGCTTTTGAACGAAATCGGTACAATAACAAAGAATTTCAAAATGGCGCTGATTTTTTAAAATTTTGGTAACAGTTTTCTGTTTTGTGGTCTTAGGGATCCTCAGATATCGATTTTGAACGAAATCGGTACGATAACAAAGAATTTCAAAATGGCGCTGACTTTTTTTAAATTTTGGTACCTACCAGTTTCCTGCTTTGTGATCCCAGGGACCGTCAGATATCGCTTTTGAACGAAATCGGTACAATAACAAAGAATTTCAAAATGGCGCTGAGTTTTTAAAATTTTGGTAACAGTTTCCTGTTTTGTGGTCTAAGCGATCCTCAGATATCGATTTTGAACGAAATCGGTACAATAACAGAGAATTTCAAAATGGCGCTGACTTTTTTATAATTCTGGTAAAAGTTTCATAATTTGTGATCCTAGGGAACCCCAGATATCGATTTTGAACGAAATCGGTACAATAACAGAGAATTTAAAAATGGCGCTCACTTTTTTAAAATTCTGGTAAAAGTTTCCTGTTTTGTGATCCCAGAGAACCCCAGATATCGATTTTGAACGAAATCGGTACGATAACAAAGAATTTCAAAATGGCGCTGACTTTTTTTAAATTTTGGTACCAGTTTCCTGCTTTGTGATCCCAGGGACCGTCAGATATCGCTTTTGAACGAAATCGGTACAATAACAAAGAATTTCAAAATGGCGCTGATTTTTTAAAATTTTGGTAACAGTTTTCTGTTTTGTGGTCTTAGGGATCCTCAGATATCGATTTTGAACGAAATCGGTACGATAACAAAGAATTTCAAAATGGCGCTGACTTTTTTTAAATTTTGGTACCAGTTTCCTGCTTTGTGATCCCAGGGACCGTCAGATATCGCTTTTGAACGAAATCGGTACAATAACAAAGAATTTCAAAATGGCGCTGAGTTTTTAAAATTTTGGTAACAGTTTCCTGTTTTGTGGTCTAAGGGATCCTCAGATATCGATTTTGAACGAAATCGGTACAATAACAGAGAATTTCAAAATGGCGCTGACTTTTTTATAATTCTGGTAAAAGTTTCATAATTTGTGATCCTAGGGAACCCCAGATATCGATTTTGAACGAAATCGGTAAAGTAACAGAGAATTTCAAAATGGCGCTGACTTTTTTAAAATTCTGGTAAAAGTTTCCTATTTTGTGATCCCAGGGAACCCCAGATATCGACTTTGAACGAAATCGGTGCGATAACAAAGAATTTCAAAATGGCGCTGACTTTTTTTAAATTTTGGTACCAGTTTCCTGTTTTGTGATCCCAGGGACCGTCAGATATCGCTTTTGAACGAAATCGGTACAATAACAAAGAATTTCAAAATGGCGCTGAGTTTTTAAAATTTTGGTAACAGTTTCCTGTTTTGTGGTCTAAGGGATCCTCAGATATCGATTTTGAACGAAATCGGTACAATAACAGAGAATTTCAAAATGGCGCTGACTTTTTTATAATTCTGGTAAAATTTTCATATTTTGTGATCCTAGGGAACCCCAGATATCGATTTTGAACGAAATCGGTAAAGTAACAGAGAATTTCAAAATGGCGCTGACTTTTTTAAAATTCTGGTAAAAGTTTCCTATTTTGTGATCCCAGGGAACCCCAGATATCGATTTTGAACGAAATCGGTGCGATAACAAAGAATTTCAAAATGGCGCTGACTTTTTTTAAATTTTGGTACCAGTTTCCTGTTTTGTGATCCCAGGGATCGTCAGATATCGATTTTGAACGAAATCGGTACAATAACAAAGAATTTCAAAATGGCGCTGATTTTTTAAAATTTTGGTAACAGTTTCCTGTTTTGTGGTCTAAGGGATTCTCAGATATCGATTTTGCACGAAATCGGTACAATAACAGAGAATTTCAAAATGGCGCTGACTTTTTTTAAATTCTGGTAAGTTTCCTATTTTGTGATCCCAGGGAACCCCAGATATCGATTTTGAACGAAATCGGTACGATAACAAAGAATTTCAAAATGGCGCTGACTTTTTTTTAATTTTGGGTAAAGTTTTCTGTTCTGTGATCCCAGGGAACACCAGATATCGATTTTGAACGAAATCAGGACGATAAAAAAGAATTTCAAAATGGCGCTTACCGTACTAAAATTATTGGGAAAAAGTTTGTTAGTAGGATTGTTCTTCAATCACGCCGTAACAGACTAACGTATTGACCTAATTTTTTGCATAGGTATAGTTGGCTATAATAATAATTGAGTGTAGTTAAGGGCTCTGGAGTGTCATAGACTTCAATTAATACATTCATACATACATCCAACATACATACACACTCACACACACACGCATAGGCATACATAGACTCCTAATCTCGTACCCTTTCCTTTTGGCTTTGCTGTAATCGGGTAAAAAAAGGGTAATTGAGAACTTTCTTCTTTGTGTCGTAAACAATATCAAGTTTTATCGAGCGCAGTATACAACACGGTGTTAATTTTGTCGTAATAAATTTCATGCAAAAAAGCGATACACCCACCCGTTCACGAGCGCATCTCAGCGCGTACTGAGCGCCAAACGCCAAGCGGCCGGCTTCTTTCCATAGAAAATGTATGAAGAATTTTTTGTGTTGACACATAAATGACAAAGTATTTATTTGTATGCATAATGTTCCAGCATTTGGGTAGAGGACTATATAAGCCCCACTCTTTTGTTATTTTCAAGTTAAAATATGTAGCTGATCTAGCTTTATGGGTTCCTATCCAGACCCCATTTTTCGTCATTTTCAGCAGTTCTTGCGTTCGTAGAAACGTATTTATTCCGAAAATTTGTATGGGAGTGTGCATTTTTTATGGGGTCTAACTAGAGATGAATACATTACCTTTAATTTAATACCATAATATCCCAACAGCTGTTATTCCATTTATCTATAAATGGTACTTGAAAAAGTATGATATCTGTATATGGGGCCTTAAGCTCTCAAATGATTGCGATTTTCTAAGACAATTAGGCCTCTTATCGCCTCCAAGAGAAGTTTGCGCACGGAGGGCTATAGGCCCAGTAGCATGCACAAGTTTTGAAGCTAGGGTAGGCATTAAGTAGCCAGAACAACTATTTACTAACTGTTTTGATGAATAATGAACCCATTTGGGTAAGCAGTGATTTTATGCCTCTACGAACTGCACGCTACTGGCTGTAGCGCTTTGATAATGATATACCTTATCAAAGCCAACAATGCCGCCATGCAAGTGGTCTTTTCCGATGTTCTTGGCGAGCTGATAAGTGACGCCGTCTATATGGAAGCTGGCACCTCCGATCCTGTTCGCGCACCGACCAACAGTGGACCCCAGGTGGGGTTCGTTGCGGTTTATATAGCTGTCCAGGTCGTCGAACCCGAGTACTACGTCACTTCGAGTGCCGCTTTTGTCTGGAACCTGAAATGAAGATTAATTGTATCTTCTCTGTCTCTCACTTCATCCGCGTGGATTGAGGACCGAGGTTTTATGGTTCCGGCGGGAACTCTTTAGTTTTCCGTGATAAAAGTAGCCTATGTGTTATATTCCAGATTATATATTATCTGTGCCAAATTTCTTCCAGATCCGTTCAGCCGTTCTGGCGTGATTGAGGAGCGTCCATCCATCCACCTATCCAAACTTTCGCATTTATAATATTAGTACCTATTGTCTATTCTGTGGAAGTGTTGTCTGTCTGTCTGCCACGTTTTCACAACACACGAAATCCCAGGAAAGGTACATAAAGATTACGTTTTATCCTGGAAAATCATAAAGTTAATCCCACGGGGGTTAAAGAATCCTTAAATCACCTGAACAAGTAGCGTACCTATAAATAATCTAAGATACTATTATTTGCGCCAATCATTTAGTCGCGTCTGAAGTTGATCGCAAGAACGTCGCAATAGCATATTGTCGCGCGTAGTAGGTATGTACGTTTTCTGTGAGAACTACTATTTGTTGGGCAACTATAACAAATAACTAAAATTGTAGTAAAATACATATTTGAATGTTTGTAGGTTTGGCCTTTGGTTTGTTACTCCTTCACGCCACAATGACTGAACCGATTTGGTTTAAATTTGGAATGGGGATAGCTTATACCCTGAATTAACACATTAAACACGCAGGAATTAAGTCATGGGCTATGGCTGGATCTAATAATGTCCTCCCGACCGAATTTCGGTCACGGTGCGCGGCGGCCAATCTCCAGAGAGATATAATAGGTGCCTATTCTGTGATTATAGTGCACAAGTACGTGCGCAAACACAAGAGCACTCTCTGTTCCTCTACTCTCATAGCCCGGTTGGACGGGAAATCTGACACGACCGGAGAGAGATCAGGCGCAGGACCGAGGCTTTATACGCTAAAAGCTTGTACGTACGTGTAGCTTGATCTAGAAAGTAAATTAATGAAGTATGTAACCTTAATAGACTGCACAATAGCGCCATAAGATATGACGGAAACCAAAAACCCGCTGTCAGTCTCCCATGTGAACTTCTTCACTGCTTCTCCGTTGAAATTGCCAAAGTTTTCATCGCGCACTGCTACCATGGTGCCTTAGAAATTTTAAATCTGGAAGAAATATTGCTACTGAACCCTCAAAATTGACATTATAATTAGTTTAACTACCTATTATATATTATTAAAATGATATTATTACCTATCATACTTTCAAAAAATCCTTTCTCATATTATTATTATCTCGATGATGCCCGCGACTTCGTCCGATTGAGGTAAAAGGATTCCGGGATAAAAAGTCTATGTCCATTTCCGGGATGTTTAAAACAAGATTTTCTCAACGATTGTTTTAATAAATAGATAATTTACAATCGCAAAAACAAACACTTCAATTGACAAAATGCCGGCTACTGAAATCTAAAAATGCTTCGCAATACCCAAGTAAGTAGGTACACGGTTACACCTCATTATCTACAATAGTAATAAATAGCTTTGGTTATTACTTTACTTGACTATTAAAGTATACTTTGGAAATAAAAAATAACAATACTAATACATAGGTATATAGGTTATTGATATGAAACACAACTACATACAATTACAATAACGTGTGTAGAGTCTACACGGCCGATTCTTTCTATGCCTTTATGTGGACTGAATTGTTATCTTGACGAATTGTTAGTAACAGACTGAGTAAAGTTAGGTACAGAACAATATTTGTCATTCAATTCAGGAATTTGATACGCCTACTAACGTTCGGTTGTGGCATCGTGGTATGTGGTAACATCCACTTAAGTACGTAGGTACTTAGGTAAATACCTAACCACTACGTAGGTACATAAGGTACTCATTTGCTTTTTTATATATCTGGGACAATATTGGGACCTTAGTTTTTAGGGTTTCGTACAAAAAGGGTAAAATAGAGACCTTTAAAATATGTTACTATGCCGTGTGTCTTTCAGTCTGTACCTACCTATGGTCACGGGTCTTTGTTATTATACGTTCATGGGTCGCTACCATTATATTCCCGGTTCATAGGTCATAACATTATGTACGGAACCCTAAAAGAGTGAGGCCCGACTAGCCCTTGACCAGTTTATAAAAAAATACCAGTTAGTAGTCTATCCTCCGAGTCCTACTGAAACATTTTATATATATACGAGTAAGTTCTTATGGGGCATACGAGTGCAAAAAGGTGGTTAAGTGCCTATTTACCTCATTTTAATATTTTTCGGTTTAAGTATATCTTTAAGTAACTGCTTACCAAATAGAGTAAATAGTTACATCATTGATAACTCAAAATAGTAAATTGCCATCAAAATTTTAAAAACTTTTAACTTAAGTTAGTTATATTACCCAATAGAACGTAAATGTCTATGAATATTTATGTTCTTATAACCCAGCTTAACTTTGGGTTTTGATAATATACTAAGTAAATAATACATATTTAACAAACAGGATTTAGTGAACATTTACTATATTAATTGCTCATCGAATATTTGGTATGTTGGTAATCTAAAGCTAAGGTGTCTCAAAGTATTTTTTGGTGTTCGTTATATTTAATGCAATAATTTTCTCTCTATAATTAGGTACTTTCTGTGTGTGTGTTTCTTTCTTTTCCAGTGTGGTAAAATTGCATGCTGATTAAATTATTATTGATTATTTATCTAATCGAAGCGAACCACAATAATTTTTATCGCTCATATTCAAAAGAACAAAACTCCATATATTAGTTATTTTTTTAATTTAATAAGTAACTAAATAAATGCAAACTATTTTATGTTAACTTTAAGGTGTTTTTAAACCCAGGTATTCTGCAATATACCTAATATGAACTAAGTAGGTACTTACAATGATTATATATTATAATATCATTGGGTACTTAAAAAAAATTATAGATATAATAAAAAACATACTAAAAGCACTGCATTTATTTAATTTAAAAAAACAAAGTTACTCTGTTAATTGTTCATTCGGAAACTTTTTTGGAATTGTGATATTGAAGTGAAAACTTTTTTAGCCACGTTATGAATTTTTTGGTAGGACGTAAGCTTGTGGATTCACGTGACCGTCACCGACATGCTCGCGTTGTTACGAAGACAAAACGTCTTAAATATAAATATACCTACTACCTTCGTAATTAAACTTTAATGCTGTAGTTTTAAGGTTTATATATTAAATATTTATTTAATTTAAGAAATAAATTAATAAAAAATATATATTTAAAATAATTTAAAAAAAATTGTCAGTCCCGACTGCCGATCGAAGTGCAAACGAATATTTAACTTTTTTTTAAATTAAAATATTACCTTTAACACTAAGGCATTCAAGTTTAATTTCGAATGCAGTATATTTATATTTAAGACCTTTTATCTTCGTAACAAGGCGACGAGCTGTTCACGAGCATGTCGGTCACGCGTATCCACATTTTTATCACCTACCAAAAAGTGCTCAACGCGGCTAAAGAAGTATTCACTTCAAACATTTTTAAATATCCGCGTTCACTTCTATCAGCAGTCCCCATGACTGCCATTTTTTTTGG
Source organism: Erebia palarica (assembly GCA_964035005.1). Lineage (NCBI taxonomy): Eukaryota > Metazoa > Arthropoda > Insecta > Lepidoptera > Nymphalidae > Erebia > Erebia palarica. The sequence goes on from OZ035995.1 coordinate 18,391,555, forward strand.
AATACAAGCGATCAATTAAGTAATAACTAATTAAAACAGGCAATTTTTTTAATTCAAATTGTACCTGCATGATTGCACACTAATATAGACCATTGTGGACGGTTTTTTTTTAATTTAGCTGCCTTCCGAGCATAGTTTAGGTAAACGTGGTCCACATTAATTTATTTATGGTCAGATGATAACGTTATCTTTCAGTTAGGCGGCGGGTCAATGATACCTTTTAATAGGAGAGCTGTACACACGAAGCTGTAGATAAAGGCGATGTTAAAACTGCTGATACATATTATTTGAAGCCAATAAATACCTACTTATCTCTATTATTATAGGCTTAGTTACCAAGTCGTTGAAATTGCGATATCACCTGATGGTTGTTAAGTAATAATGATGTCCTCTGGACCGAATTTCGGCCATGGCGGCCAATCTCCAGAGATTCTCCATCTGCGCGGGAGATATAGTGCACAAGTTTGTGCGCCAACACAGGTGCACCCTGTTCCTTTATTCTCATAGCGCGATGGAACGGAAAATCTGACACGACCAGAGAGAGATCAGGCGCAGGACCGACGGCTTAACGAGCTCTCCGAGGCACCGGGGTGCAACATCGCCGACTTCCTAACTCCGGGCTAGTACCTCCTGAGAATCTTTTGTCAGAAGAACTCGGTACTTAATCATGGTTCGACCAGGGATGTAAGTTCTATAAAGTTAAGTATTACAAATCAAACAATCGGCATAGGTAATTTATTTTTTAATTCGATTAAAAAACAATACATCTCTTAATCTTTAGGTTTCGTTTCTACCAGATAAGTTGTACATTGTTAAGCTACGAATGTGTGTCAAATCCACCAATAGAAGTGTTTGATCCAACATCTAGCGATCTAAACTATAAAAATCAAGCGCTCCTATTGGTTTGACACACATCCATAGCTTAGCTACTTAGCAAATCATTCGTGGTAACGCATCCTTAAACTCTTCTCAGACGACTAATAATTCTAATTATCACCAATAACGTAGTTTCAAAGGCACAAAACTTACCATGGCACTTTTGTGTTTAATTGGGTATTTGACAACTAGTCAAATAAATTATTTATTTGTGATTATTAAATGGAGGACCTCCCAAAAGTCGTAATACCCACGTCCCCTGTTAGTTTTATGTTGAATAAACATTTCAAACTATCAATTAAAGTAAAAAAGTGCGTCGAACTTTGATGACGTCACAATTTATATTTCATACAAATCCCATACTAAGCACGCTTTTTGACGTTTGGAAAAAAGTTGCTGATTTGACTAGCTGTCAAATACCCAATTATTGCAAATTACTATGATATTAAAGTCTGTGTCACGAAAATGTATGCAAAATGTACTAGTTCCCTAATATACTTGTTATATTTACTAAAGATTAGTTCCAAATTTTGCAGCGAGACTTCTTTCGTGACACGGCCTATACTTATTCGTCTACTGACGCCATGACTTCAAAGAGTGAAGTTCCAAATGATTATTAGGAGTTAAAACAATTACTACATATTGTAAATATCTAAAATATTGTGACAAACTAACAGTTAATAACAAAAATAAATGATGAAAATATAACACTTTTATTTTATTTTATTTATTTTTATATATTTTTTATTTTTATTAGGTAATCTGTTTCATCTTACAAAATATGTACTACTAGACCAACCTCAACTTTTTCAACAATGGCAAGATTTTTTCTACAAACAAATACATATATTACACTCAGGTATCTGATCTAACCTAATATTGCTTATTATTATTGCTTAGTCATAAATTCGAAATTCGAGGCACTTGTTCGACCATTAGGTATTAATACATGAGTTATTTATTTCGTTAATTATTTATCTATATAAAAATAATAAAAATAATTACGTATTGCAAAAACAGATTGCAACAAAAACTTCAAAGAATTTCAATATTTTTAAGGACGGAATAATCTCAGGAAAATTTTGATTATTTCTGTTTACTTTATAGAGAAAACGAGACACGTCGAGGTTTACGTCAAAGACATAAATAGAATATCAAACAAAATGTCTTTGTACTAAATATAGTCTGATCATAAAGTATCTTAGAGTTACATGCATGTAAACAAAAGTAGCTGCTAAAGAAATAAAATACGGGTAACAAAACATATACATCAGCACTGGCGTGCCAGTAGCGCTGTCGCCAGTTGCTATCTTAGTGTAAAGCTGCCTTAAAACTACAACTTGGTCCACATATAGAGCATAAGTATTTATGGCTTAAGTTTAACTGCTTACCAAAAAGAGTAAAAATTTACAGCTGTCGCCAATTGCTATCTTAGTCTAAAGCTGCCTTAAACTACAACTTGGTCCACATAAAGAGTAAAATTATTTATGGCTTATGTTTAACTGCTTACCAAATAAAAAAATACATCTTAAAAAAATACATTGTTAACTCGAAATGTTCACCAAAATTTGACACCCTATTTTAAGTGTGAAATTATAACCAAAAATTACACGTTGCTATGCTATAAAAGCAAATGATTCCAAAATAATTATTGTTAACCCAAACCTAGTAAATGACCACCAAAATTTTAACCACATTTTAATTTAACTTTAATTTTAATCACATTTTAAATTCATACTTAAGTTAGGTATATTACCCAATATTACCTAAGGGCACATGGATATTAAATTATGTTCCAACCTAACTTTAGGTTCAGGCAAATATAGTACTTATCAAACAATATTTGGTGAACATTTGCTACATTTGGTATTCAAATATATTATTTTGGTATGAAAATTTAGAAAGTATTTATTTGTGGTCGTTATATATAATCGCATTATTTAACGACATAATATAACATCGATTAGAAAAATATGCATATTAATATCACAGTGTAAGGAGATACGTTTTCTTCTACCAGTCATCCGACATTAACATCTATAGATAGTTCAATTCACGGAAGAGGCGCCCCCTCTTAACAGACTAGGGGTATGGGGTAGGGTTTAATATAACTGCCATACTCCTGCATCATCACTTACCATCAAGTGAGATCGCAGTCAAGGGCTACCTAGTAGTGGAATAATGGTGGTCTGCAATGTGTATGGGCGTCATTTAACGCTATGTGACGTCATCTATAGTAAAATAGAGCCTAATAGGCCTATTACACTGTACTTTCCACAGGGCCCTGTGGTAAGAGTGGGCGTGGCCGCAAGTTAGAGCGTCGCTTATTACACAGCGATAAGGATCAAATTAGAGACCTTTACTCAATAACTCTTAATACACTACACTGAATCAAGAGTAAGGGTCCCTGTGAAAAGTGCAGTGTAATAGGCCTATTAGGCCTAATATCTATGGAGGCAACTTCGTTAGCAAGCCAGCCGAAATTGAATGATAATGAAAACTAAAGCCTGAGATTTTCACGTCATTTAACGCTTCATGGCGACCGCAATTGGGTATTTGACTACTAGTGAAATAAATGATTTTTTTAGTAATTATTAAATAAAGGATCTCCCAAAAGTCGTAATATCCACGTCCCCTGTTAGTTTTATGTTGAATAAACATTTTAAACTATCGATTAAAGTAAAAAAGTGCGTCGAACTTTGATGACGTCACAATTTATATTTCATACAAAATCCATACTAAGCACGCGTTTTGACGTTTTTTAAAAAAAGTTGCTGATTTGACTAGTTGTCAAATACCCAATTTGTAAACGTAACTACATATTTAGTTATACTGGGTGTCTTTATTTGGCACCTCGAAAAATTTATATCACATTAGTAAGCGGAATATATAAGGTTTATACGGTATATTAGATGATACCCGCGACTTCGCCCGCGTGGACTAAGTTTAATCGATTCCCGCGGAAGCTCCTTAATTTTCCGGGATAAGATAAGATAGCCTATGTCCTTCCCCGGGATATAACCTACCCCTGTACCAAATTTCATCAAAATCGGTTGAATAGGTCGTCAAAGCGTAGCAAACAGACGATACACTTTCGCATTTGTAATATTAGTATGGATTATTTATTTAATATCTTTGGTTTTACTATAGTCCATAATATCCAAAGCCGTGTATGTTGACAATGATTTACAATTTTAATAATTTTAATTTCTTTGTTGAAGTCCTGTTTTTCATGTTTTAATATGAAAATCTAATGTTATAAATGCGAAAGTTTGGATGGATGTATGTATGGATGGATGGATGTTTGTTACTCAATCACGCCGGAACGGCTGAACGGATCTGGTTGAAATTTGACACAGAGGTAGATTATAGTACGGAATAACACATATGTTACTTTTTATCCCGGAAAATTTAACAGTTCCCGCGGGAACCAAAATTCTCAACCCACGCGCATGAAGTCGCGGGCATCAACTAGTAATACTCTAAATAATAGTGGATAGAATAAAAAATTTAAAAAGTATCAAAAAAATTACGATTCCATGAGCTTCTATATCAAAAACCTCAATTAACGCGCACGCGGGCATCAGCTAGTAATATTCTAAATAATAGTGGATAGAAAAAAAAAAAAGTTAAAAAAAAAGTAACGATTCCATGAGCTTCTATTCCATTTACATATCACCCCATATTTTTTTTCGAGACGACAAAAAAGTCACCCAATATGGCTTTAAATATTAAGAAAATTTACCTAAGGCTGAATATCCACAGAGGCGACCTCGTACGATAAAAAAAGTCACCCAATATAATGGCTTTAAATATTAAGGAAATTTATCTTAAGGCTTAAAAAGTCACCCAATATGGCTTTAAATATTAAGAAAATTTATCCTAAGGCTGAATATCCACAGAGGCGACCTCGTACGATAAAAAAGTCACCCAATATAATGGCTTTAAATATTAAGGAAATTTATCCTAAGGCTTAATATCCACAGAGGCGACCTCGTTGGCGAGTCCGCAGATGTTGCATCCGATGGCCAGCTGAATGTATCCATCGACTCCGAATCCTTCGCCCCAGGAGTTCTTAGCGATGTAATACGGCACTTCTGCCGTTAAGTCGTAGCCTACTAGTTGTACCGCATGGTTAAGGTCTTTGGCGCTGCCACTGGGGAAAAAAATGACGTAGTAACTATGGAGAGGAGAGGTACACTGCACTTATTACAGGGCCCTGAGATAAGGGTGGGCGTGGCCGCTAGTTTGAGCGTCGCTTATTACACAGCAATAAGGATCAAATGAGGGACCCTTACTCCCTAAATCTTATTACACTACACTGATTGAAGTGTAATAAGAAGATTTAGTGTGAAAAGTGCAGTTTAATAGGCCTATAAGGAGGACCATCTCTATTTCTATTTATATTTCTTTATTTATTGCAATTCCATAGGTACACTTATTCCTTAAAATATAATTAGTCAATAATAGGTAAGGTAAGCTATGGATACCCAGTTTGGGTGTAGCAACAACAGTGCACTGTAGTAGGGAGACCTATTTTATTTGTGCTTGTCCGTATCTTTAAAGAAATCATTAATAGTGTAGTGACACTTGTTAATTAAATAGTTTTTTAGTGTGTTCAAAAACTCTTTTTCTATGTCAATATTTCTTATGTAATCTGGAAGATTATTATATATTTTTATTGTCATTACATATCTCCTATGGGAGAAAAGTCGAAAAAGTGTCCAGTGGTTGTTATAGATAACCGTACAAAAACTTTCCACAGTGGCGCTGGTGTAGCAAAGTGTATGGTATGAATGTAGCAATTGTAGATTGAAGTGAAGTGTGCCGAGTTAAAAAAAATTAAGATTATTGTCGACTAAATAGTTAATTATTGAAAATTTCAACTTTAATTCGTTGATTGACGTTTGACGACCTCCGTGGCGCAGTGTGTAGCGCTGTTGTCTTAACGTGCGGAGGTCCCGGGTTCGATCCCCGGCAGGGTCAATTTGGGAATTTATAATTTCTGAATTTTCCCTGGTCTGGCCTGGTGGGAGTCTTCGGCCGTGGCTAGTTACCACCCTACCGGCAAAGACGTGCCGCCAAGCGATTACGCGTTCCGGTATGATGCCGTGTAGAAACCGAATAGGGGTATGGGTTTAATATAACCGCCATGCCTCTAACAGGTTAGCCCGCTACCATCTTAGACTGCATCATCACTTACCATCAGGTGAGATCGCAGTCAAGGGCTAACTTGTAGTGGATAAAAAAAATAATTGTTTAACCATTTTTTTGGATACGGGATTAAAAGATAACTTACCTGCAGTGGTATTGTATAACTCCGCCAAGGTAGTTCTGCCAAGTGAGAGCATTCACAGCGACGGTGACAGGACCGTGGGTAGCTATCGTTTCGATTATCTGATCTTCCGACCCCACCAAACTGAACAAAAAGGATTTACGTAAAATAATGAAGGGATATACGTATACTTAACCCTACCCTGCCTTAGATAAGACCGCCTTGTGCTAACGTTTTAAGTTTTCTTGTTTGTAACCTGTTTCTTTTATGATTTTGTAATGTACCGCTTCGACAATAAACTCCCAGAAGACATGCTGAAGATGTCTCTGAATAAGTTCAAAGTTAATGTAAAACGTAAACTCATTAAAAAATCCTAGTACCATGTAAAGGATTACTTGAATGACAAGGAAGCTTGGCAATGATTTGATCTAATGGCTCTGATAGTTGATTAGTTAAGATGATTATTTGTGAAATGGTGATAATGAAAAAAAAAACCGGCTGAGTTTGTTGCGGGCTCTTCTCGGACCAGGGCGCGTTTGGAACCCTCGTACCTTTAGTTTTAAGACACCGTTACTGATTATCACTATTATATTTTATAAATAACTAGACGTCAACAAGTGTAGTATACCTACCTACATAAATTGAATAAACATTATTTGACTTGACTTGACTTGACTATGTCACCGTAAGATTGTAAAAACCGTTAGATTATAATCTAACTCGCGAAATTGTAAACTATCGGAAGATTGTGAACCGTTCAATGTTCTGAGTGTCAATTTCTGAAATATTCATTATATTTACGTTTTCTTGCCTGTTTCTCGTAGGTTAGGTTAGGGTTCGACATAAATAATCACTTAGGTTTTATCGGGTTAATATACCTAGCATATTACAATCTACCAAAAAATATAATGCGTTAAATTGTAATCTTTCGACAGTTTGAAATTTCGCGAGTTAGATTATAATCTAACGGTTTTTACAATCTTACGGTGACATATGTACTTTGCTTTGCCCTAGCAGGGCTGGAAATGCAAATAAATGAATATGAATATCAAAAACTTTATTCACGAGTCAAAATACCCGAACTCACTGAATTAAAAAAAAATACAATTTAAATTTAAATTACAATTTTCTTGCTCACTAGTAATCTCTAGGAGTATGTAGTCGAAAAGAGCCGTCTGTTCTTCGTGGACTCCCGTTTTATACTGATTTAATAACCATTCTTTTGTGCTGGTTGCTGCCTGGATACTTCATTCTTCGAAGTCCATGGAGTAATCGAGAACTCTATTGTCTCCATGTTCTGACTGTCTTTAATAGTTTCCTTGGATACCGAGTGTTGTTTGTTTTTAATGTCTCCATTGTTAGAAAGCACTTGACTAACGTTTGGGAATTGTTTAAAACCGCAAAATTTGTCTAGCAATTCTACAAGTATTAAATTGAAAGATAAAAAAACAAGTTGCCAAAAAATATTTTTTTGTTTTTTTTTTTAGCAAATGTTATATGCTGCGTAGTAGCGAAATAACTCTGTTTTTAATTTTCATCATACTGCACATGTAGCATAAATGTAGTTAAAGTGTATAAATAGCCTTTAACGTTCAATATTCTTATTGAAATGCTAAAGGATTGCGTAAATGTATATCGGACGTTTATTATGAAAAAGGCATATGGTGGAAACTTGACTTTGACCTGAGAACTTATATAATGGTGTAATGTTACGGAAATGTAACTTAACCGCAGGAATACAGAATCCTCTAATAAAAGATTAGATAGAAAAAATAAACAATCGCTTGTCGTAGTGAACTTCTGAGAATTTGCTATTACTAAGGCAGAAAATCTATTAAAAAAAAATTTGAACGAAGGAACTAGACGTTTGATTCGCTATAATCCGCCAAAGCAGACACATCTATGTGTTACAGCGTGCAGCTTGCGATATTCATCGCCCAGTAAGCTAGCAATTTGAACCGGCAAAAGACCACACAAATCTTCCAAACTATTCTCAAGCCTCAACGTACGTTTCCGACTTTATTATGAAAAAGGCATGTGGTGGAAACTTGACTTTGACCTGAGAACTTATATAATGGTGTAATGTTACGGAAATGTAACTTAACCGCACCGGTCGTCAATACAGAATCCGTCTAAGTAAAAGATTGGATAGAAAAAAAAATAGCTTGTCGTAGTGGGCGGCTGTAACCGTTACCAAGAAATTACCTTTATTCAAAGAAAAATCAGAGACAATAAAACACATTACAAGTGAACTTCGAAACGCGCACGGCGGTCGCGTTGTTATTCTTCTGACACACGCCGTTGGTCAGTCGGAGAGGGTACTCGGTGTCCGGTTGGACGGCTGTATCCGTTACCAAGAAATAATCTTTATTAAAATAAAAATCAGAGATACAAAACTTACTTGTCGTAAGTGAACTTCTGAACGCGCACACCCGTCGGGTTGGTATTCTTCTGGCACACGCCGTTGGTCAGCCGGAGAAGGTACTCGGTGTCCGGTTGGGCGGCTGTATCCGTTACACTTACTCTATTAAAAGAAGCATTAGAGACGTTGCACTTACTTATCGCAAGTAAACTTTTTCACGCGTACTCCAGTCGCGTTAGTCTTCTTCTGGCACACGCCGTTGATCAGTCGGAGAGGGTACTCGGTATCCGATTGAACGGCTGTATCCGTTACCAAGAAAGAATCTTTATTAAAACAAAATTCAGAGACACAAAACTTACTTGTCGCAAGTGAACTTCTGAACCCGCACTCCAGTTGCGTTGGTCTTCTTCTGGCACACGCCGTTGGTCAGTCAGAGAGAGTACTCGGTGTCCGTTTGGAGGGCCGTATCCGTTACCAAGAAATAATCTTTATTCAAAGAAAAATCAGAGACAAAACACTTACTTATCGCAAGTGAACTTCTGAACGCGCACACCCGTAGGGTTGGTATTCTTCTGGCACACGCCGTTGGTCAGCCGGAGGAGGTACTCGGTGTCCGGTTGGACGGCTGTATCCGTTACACTTACTCTATTAAAAGAAGCATTAGAGACGTTGCACTTACTTATCGCAAGTGAACTTTTTTACGCGTACTCCAGTTGCGTTGGTCTTCTTCTGGCACACGCCGCTGGTCAGTCGGAGTGGGTACTCGGTGTCCGGTTGGACAGCTGTATCCGTCAGCAGTAGCCAGTCCAGTAGCAGGCAGATGTCGCCTCCCGCGCATCCCCCGTTACCCAGGCCGGCGCAGTCTATCGCCTCCTGGAATAGGATTGAGAAATAATCATTTTATTCATTAAAAAGCGGTGATATCTTATTGGGTATAGAGATAGATATCACCTATACGCAGTGGCGTGCAGTTCATAGAGGCATAAAAGCACTGCTTACCCAAGTGGAAATACGTCAATGCTCATTTTTTATCAAGACAGTCAGTAAAAAGGTATTCTGACTTAACAAGGTCTACCCTATATTCAAAATTCAAATCTTGTGTACGCCACTGCCTACAAGTAGGTTTTAAGAATTCATATATCGCTAGCTTTGTCAGTGAAAGAAAACACCGTGAAGAAACCTGCATGCCCGAGAGTTCTTCAAAATGCCAAACTTTTCTCATTCTGACAGGAGTCTCGTGCTCAGTGATGATAATAATGAATGTCTCTCCGGGTTAATTAAATAAACTCAATAAACTCAATTTATTTATATATAACATGTAGGACATACAGGTGTGTCTTATGTTAGGTCATGTTTTGACTCTATCGCAAAATCAGGTTCTGCTGAGAAGAGCCGGCAAGAAACTCAGCAGTTGGTCTCTTTTAAAACACAAGATATTACAATACGTAGGTATATAAATTAAATACGGTAGTATACCTAAGTTATTATACTATCTTGTGGGGCGCTGGACCCAAAATCGATTGCTTCCATACAACTTTGTCATTCGTCAATTGTATAGTAGCCTCGACTGTACAAGTGTTCCTTTACAGGTTTTTTTATCCGACTACGGAACGCACAGGGTTATGTGTTCTTCAGTTTATATATGTTTGTTTGTTCCTTGCAGGACAGCTATAGCAAAACGCGTGTACCCATTTTGACGATAACTTGTTGTGGATTAAAAAAAAAAGATGTGTACGCACCCTGACGACCCCTGTTACATCCCTGATGTCAAAAATCCTGCCCTCTGCCTCTGCCCCTGGGCCCTGTTCACGCTCTTTAACACCCCCATTTTAAGTATATGTAGTCCTTAGACGAAGATTTTAAAGCTATCTAATGGACAAATTAATTAACACGTCAAGTTTTTTTTCTTCCGCCTATTTTAAATTATGTAGACACATTTGGGACATAATAAAATAGTCTGTTTAATGCATCGGCATATAAAAAAGGTCATAAAACCGACTCGCATAAGACAACGCGTCCATTAAAATTCACGAAAAAATCTTGGATAACCTGTTCTCAAGTACACGAGCAAAATTGTCCGGTTCCTTTTGCAAAAAATAGATACAATATGCGAACTATTTTTAACATTCGCACAATTTTCTTTCGGACAGGAATGTTTATTATATTTTTTCCGATGAGTGAGGGTTTCAGTACCGTGAACCTACCTCACTACCAGGAAATCCTATATTCTCGTCGTTTCCTGACTAGAGTTTTGAACGAACTTACCTACTTTACTACTAAGGGACTTTTCAGTTGTATTAGGTTTTATTTTATTATACTTAATGTGTAATTGTTAATCGTCCCCAATAAATATAAATAAAAATTAAACCCAAGTGTACCTGGTTAAAGACAAGGCTTGGAGAAGAGTGATTTTTGAAGATCAGAGAAAAAAAAGCAACGATAATAATTTGCCTGGTGGGAGGCTTCGGCCGTGGCTAGTTACCACCCTACCGCCAAAGACATGCCGCCAAATGATTACGTGTTCCGGTACGATGCCGTGTAGAAACCAAATAGGGGTATGGGTTTAATATAACTGTCATGCCCCTAACAGGTTAGCTCGCTAACATCTTAGACTGCATCATCACTTACCATCAGGCGAGATCACAGTCAAGGGCTAAGTTGTATTATTATTATTATTATTAAACAACTTTATTGCATACAAAATAACAGTTACAAAGGACATATAACAAAAGTACAGACAAAAGGTGACCTTATAACTAAAGTGATCTCTGCCAGGCAACCTACACTAATGAATCAATTAGTACTGTGAGAAATAGTACTGTGTATGTATTATACTGTGTATGTACTGTGTATGAATTAGTACTATGTTGTAGTGAATAAAAAAAAAAGACAACGTTGTACCTGCACACTTAGACTGCTGAGTTTCCCCGTGCCAATAGCCGCCATCGCCTCAATCACTCCAATAGTGCTGAACGCCCAGCAAGCACCACATAGTCCCTGGTCCCGAACAGGCCCTATGACGCCCTTTTCTCTCCTGGTTAAAGCATATAATAGTTACTTGCTATGCACGGCTGCAAAGTTGTATTTAAGCGGATAAAATGGACCTTTGCCTGCGGAAATTTCGGAGGACGGAAAATAGATACAGCCTTTCCGAACTAGTTAGTCAGACGAAATAGATGGATAGATAAATTCTTAAAGATAATATAGAACTAAATTATAAACAAAATACAGAAAACCACGCGTGCGTAATAGATAATGATTGATCAAAGTCAAACTCATATTTTTTTCAAAAAATCTTATTAAAAGTGCTTTTAAATCGTCGAGTGAATCTACCACTGGTTCGGAATGGCATTCCTACCGAGAAAACCAGTAAGAAACTCAGTGGTTGCTCTTTTTAAAAAATTCATTCATCAAGCAATTAATACAAAGTTATTATTATGTCGGAGCCGAGTGCCAATTTCATGCAAGATATTTCACCACTGTTAATTGCTTCATTTGGTGACAGAAGGGGTGGTTTGTTTGCGCAAAGTATCAGCTTGTCTGTCCAGCGCGGATAGGCAGGCAGCATTTTTCCAGTGATCAAATAAACCGATCAAACAAAGACAGTATTCCAAGGGAAACTGAGATTTTAGAGAAAAATGTTTTCGAAGTCATCTAATCTAAGAATGAACGCGCCTTACTAAACGTTTGCAATAGTTGGCAACAGATCTGGCTGTAAAATTCATGTCTGAAAAACTGGTGACTGTCGTTACCTACGAGTAATGTCCAGGTGCATAATACACCTACTTAGCATATGAGCGTAAACAAAGATTAGACGATCTTTACTTCAAAAGGGGCGCGAAGCCAAATGGTAGGGGAGCCCAAGAGGGGATTTTTGGATTTACTCCAGCGCGACAGATTAATATAAAGGAGGATTCTTTGGACCCGGTAGAGTACCTTCACCATATATGAGGCCTGTACATTAGTGGATCTGTCTAGGACAGCAGATCAGAATATTAGATACATAAAATCGATCATCAGAAATACTCGAGCGCGTCAGATTAAAGTAGAGTGAGTTAATTACATGCTGAAAAGCGTACATTCCAATAATCTGACGTTTTTAGGTCTCGCTTAAACCGTACACTACCTTAATCTGACGCGCTCGAGTATTTCTGATGAACGATTTTATTTATACTTATATTTTGATCTGCTGTCCTAGACAGGCCCACTAATATACAGGGCTCATTATGGTGAAGGTACTCTACAGGGTCCAAAGAATCCTCCTTTATATTAGTCTGCCGCGCTGGAGTAAATCCAAAAATCCCCTCTTGGGCTCCCCTACTATAATTGCGACAGCGAATATCATTGAATTGCACTGGGTAAGTAATGTAATATGATCCTGATCAGTTTTACTCTCTCCTTACTACCGTCAAGATCATGTTGCTTCATCCAACCTGGGTATCAGCCTGCAGTATGGATATCAGTCAATACTATACTATACTTACTTGTATGGTATTCATATAAATGTTAAGAAATACAAGATATAAACTGCGACTTCGTCAACGTGCAGGAACACTATACTTTTCTGGGATAACATATTGTAGATGTTTTGATTTAGGTTATAAACATAAGCTATCTCGATTCCAATTTCAACCAAATCGGAATCCGTTAACCTCCAGAACTCATTTGAATAATACCTACTTATTGAAATTTGCGAAAAAATAATCTCATCAACATTTTCATAATACATACATATTTTTGACTAGATGATCCTGATGATGACTATGATGATCGTCCGTGTGGTTTAAGTTTTTATAATTCCCGCAGGAACTCCTTAATTTTCCGGAATAAAAAGTAGCCTATGTCCTTCCCCGGGATACAAACTATTCTTGTACCAAATTTCATCAAAATCGGTTGAACGGATGGGCCGTGAAAGCCGAGCAGACAAACAGAAAGACACACTTTTGCATTTATAATATTAATACTGGATTAGTGGTGGAGGAATTATTATAATACTTATCAGGTTTAATAGAATACTGCTTAGACATTTGAATAGAACATCATATATGTGTCACCGTAAAATTGTAAAAACCGTTAGATTGTAATCTGCTGCTGCTTACAATTTAACGCATTATTTTTCGGAAAATTGTAATCTATTAGGTATATGAACCCGATAGAACCTAAGTGCCCTAAGAACCTAAGGGCACTTAGGTTCTATCGGGTTAATAAATCTAATGTTGATTTTTTGACCCCTCCACAAACAGCACTTCCGAAATTAGTCATATTTCCATTACAGATACAGACTTCCACCTCTTGTCACACAATGTCACACTTCGTGGACCGCGGGCATCATCTAGTTAACTATAAACGCGAAAGTTTGTATGGATGTATGGATTTTTGTTACTCTTTCACGCCAGAACGGCTGAACGGATTTGGATGAAATTAGGCACAGGGATAGTTTATAGTCTGGAATAACAAAAAAACCTCAATACACGCGGACGAAGTCGCGGGCATCATCTTGTCATACATATTAATTAGGTAATTGAATACCTGATTCAGTACAACTCAGAGTAAGTATCAAGAAGTAAAAGGGCAATAGATTAATTGTGCAACTGCATAAGAGTAGTTATGTTATTTATTATATTAAATGTTGAGATAAAAATTCTTAACATAATAAGTAGTTATGTAGTATTCAAAACAGGTCTTTGGTCGTTTGATAACTTTACAATGACTCTTTCATACAGTATACTATACTAATATTATAAAGAGGTAAAGTTTGTGAGTTTGTGAATTGTGAGTTTGTGACCTTGTAGGGATTGTAGGGTAATCAATTCAATTCAATTCAATTTATTTAAAACATGTAGGACATACTCGTACAGGTGTCTCTTATGTTACGTCATGTTTTGACTCTACCACTACTTCTTATCTCTGGATTTACTGAACTGATTTTGAAAATTCTGGTACCAATAGAAAGCCTCATTATTTGTGAGTGTCATAGGCTCTATATTATCACGAAAAATAAGGGAGTTCCCGTGGGAATTTAAAAAATTTATTTCACGTGAACGAAGTCACAAGCAAGTCTGCTAGTATTAAATAATTATCCACTATCAATCATGAAAATAATGCTTCATTTTAATGCAGATTCAAATTAATAATAATCATTAACTGTAGATTAAATTGAAACAATATTACTTCCTTATCATTTGATTTTTGGTTGTAATGATGTTCATTAAATATCATAATTCATGGCTCTATTCATGTGTATGTATGGTAATACACAATTATATTCATACTGTTATTCATTTTATTTAGACTATATGCACAATAGCAGTATGAATATAATTGTGTATTACCATAGATAAATAAGTTTGAAATATGCAGTTCTAACTAAAAACACACACTTTACATAAATGTACATGGGACTTGTCACAACACAAAATATCAGCCCTACCAAATAAGGGGTTAAAGTCATTGAAGAGTTCAACTACATACAAATCATTCATTCATCTTCTGCCCCCCGATTGTGTAAGGAAATCGTAATTGTTTGTCAAACGGATAATCCAACCTGTTTTAGGAGTTCATAGATGCCTATTCCTGCACATCAAAAAGTATGTATGTATGTACTCATTAAACAGTTCGAGTGATACATTTTAAGCTCTCGAATAATTACTACTTAATTGCTTAGACAATTGGGCCTCTGGTTCCATGATCAGATCAGCTCGATGGAATCAAATTTTCAAAGTTTCAAATCAATACAACAATCTAGAAGTTGGTTAAATTTGAATTCCAAGATTTGTTTACATACATAGTTACTTACAGTTCAAGTTACTTAATTAAGTAATAAGTGTGTCAAAAAAATTAAATACACAGGTAGAGATTAACTACAATAACATGGGCCAACCCTCCAAAATTCAAAATGTTTGAAAGTATTTGTGAAAGTATCTACAAAGCGCCACCAAGACTCACAATGCATATATGTGTGTGCTGAAGCAGCTAAATACATAATGTGTTTACATTATGTATTTACATGCAAGGATTTGTTGCTTCACTAGTGGGGTGACTACACACATTGTAACTGTAATTTGGAGGTGCGAGCCATGTTACTGTAGCTAATCTTTACCTCCCAAGTAGGACCCAATACACTAGAGTAGTAACTCACCAATCAACTTTCAAAGGCAGAGCTGCTCTTCTCTTCCTATTGATAATAATGTAGACGTTGTGATGAGAATTCTTTACATCCACATCATCTTCTTCACCATCCACAATTACTGGTATATCATCATTAGGCTTATCATAGTTCTTTCCAGGAATATAATTCCCTTTATTCCATGTTTTGCCTTCATGTGTATGGTGGCGGGGCTTCTCATCTGATAGGTGTATGTCTATGAATTCTGCTTTAGACATATCAGAGAGTTTTGTGAGGCCGTACTTGGCTCTGTGAGTTTCTGGGCCCCTGGCCAAGCTGTTCAGTCGGTCTATTTCATTTACTGATGCCTTTATAAAAACAAATAGATTTATGAACATAGCTACTTTCCATGTAAATAAAATTAAGTATAAGTAACTGTAAAAATTTCTAATTAGATTTACTTTTCTTCCGTGTTTTTATATTCTGTAATTAGTGTCTATAAGTTTAATAAGCCTGCTACAGCCATAGCAAGTAAGCTTGCTTTTATCTCACATGACATAGGAAATTTTTAAAGCATATTTTGTTGACTTTACTAACCCTTAGAGTTAAAACGTGACTGATTTATGTCAGAGACTTATGCTTCAAACTCCCTCGCTAATCTAACTGTATCCTAAGTCCGAGCAAAGTCAAACAACCCTCTATACCTACTCAGTGTGTGTCCCACCCATCTCTTTATGGACTAGTCACAGCTTATCTGTTATGTTCACAAAATTTGGTACAGGCTTAGCTTACATCTTGGAGAAAGACTAGACTACCTTTTTACTTAGAAAACCAGATTTGTCACAGGATTTGAAAAAATACCCAAATCCGCGTGGGCATTATTTTGTATATAAATTACATAAGGATGCTTTAAAGTAAGCTTAAGTAGTTATCTACTTAAGTTTAATCTAACTTATTTACATAAAGTAAATTCTAAAAGGCAAACTTGTTTTCATATTTTTATGAATAAATTTAAGTAAGTAATAATAATATGCTCTATTTTTAAGCACACACAAAGTTTCATAAAGCTATTGACCCTTCACTTTATTATGAGAAAATATTATCTCGATTTGTTAAACAATTTATTTTGACGATTGAGTTAAATTATAATATACTTTATAATAACTTAATAAACACTTTTAAGGTAGTTTACTTACCACAAAGTGATCTAATCTAGTTTCATATTCTGTTTTATTATTTTTGTACGATTTGTTATACTTTTCGATGTATTTATCGAACATAGGCCGTAATTCCTCTTTAGTCTTGGTCCCATGGTATGTGAGCGGAATAGCCACGAACAACAAACAAACTAAAGCTAAAGCTAAAATCCAATTCCACCACTTGTTCATTATAAACGATTTTTAAAAGTTTCTTTCAACAAAAAACACGACTTAGCATCGCAACATCGAAAACTTTTTGACAGTGACAGAAGAAAATGATAAAGGCCGTTGACATTCGACGTCAGCGTTCTGAAACCTCCTTTACACTACAAAATATAACCTGTGATTTCTCCTCACAGATCATCCAGACACCATGAATCTACCACTGGCACATGAGTAAAGAAACGGAACAGAGACAAAGCTTCTATGGAGCGAGCAAAATGTATACCTATTTTGGTAGGGTTGGCACAGGAGGATACAATTTAATAAACAATAGTTATTTGTCCAACTAGATGCAAGGTTTGTTTTTGTTGTAATTGCCTAGTTTGAATCCCGAGCTAGTGAAGAATTCGAGCTAGGAAGGATTAGGTAAATTAGAATCCTGAGTCTAGTGAGGAATTCCTAGGCACAAGAAACAAAAAACTTTGCTATCGCGTGATACATACAACTTTTCACTTCAACAGCGAGAAAATAAAAAATGTAAGAGAAATATTTAATGAAACATTAAGGTATTTTTACATTTATTAATTTAAATTTAGAGCGTTTTTATACACTATATTAATAAATATATACAGTTGATTAAATAATGTCTAAATAAAGTGCAGATCATTGTTAAAAAATTCAAGTAAGTAATAAAAATACAGCGCCATTTTGAAATTCTTTGTTAATTGACCGATTTCGTTCAAAATCGATATTTGGGGTTCCCTGGGATCACAAAACAGGAAACTGTTACCAAAATTTTAAAAAGTCAGCGCCATTTTGAAATTCTTTGGAAAGGATCCCTAAGATCACAAGACATAAAACATTTACCCTCATTTACTAATCTATACTCCATTCGTGCTGACATACACACTTTTTTCTATCTTATTAGAAAATCATACTAAGCATTGTGTTTTTTTGAAATATTTTCATAAGTGACTTTATAATTTTTCAAGGTATTAAAAAATCTTCTATCAAATTTGATCTTTTTTTTATGATCTTGCGACTCAAAAAAATAAAAAAATTATTCTAATGTTTAGGAAACTTCTCCATTGATATTTTTAATTTTGATTGAAAAAAATAATAACTTTTATTACTGAAGTGAGATGTCACATGTCACATCATATGCGACTACCTACTGTAAGGCTCGCTCGTTTTTCTTACAAATTTCTAAATGTTTTGTTTTCCACAATATAATTTGGCAAGTCTTGGCAGCTGGGCAAGGTACGTTGCGCACGAACCGTAACGGAGAAATTAAATATAATCCACGCGTACAGAAAACACAAACTAAATACATTGAGTGAGCTTCGACGCGAGTTTGGCGACGTTACGGCTGGCCGGCGAACCGCGCGCGTATCAGTTTAGTTAAATTAGATGGATGCGTTTACAGAATATCACAATAACATCTAATATGTATGGTCTATCTACTCTACACATTAAAAATAATAAATTATAATCAAGTTAGTACTACTTAATAGTCTTTGGGATAGGTAAAAAATGATGTGTTTTTATTCATTCTATTATTGTTCATACACACTGTACAGTAAACCATATTTACACTTATAAGTAAAATTACATTAAAACACTATTTAAATTACTAAATTATTGACATTAACATTAAATTAAATGAAAACACGACGCGCGACGTGTACTGCAGCCCCTGAGCTTGAGCACTGACCGAGCCGGTCCAAACCGATTTCTCTCCGTACCTACGTGACGTAGCCCGAGTGCTCACGCACACACGCGCCTCAAGCTTGTAGTAGTGTACCTATCGTAGTGCGCTTGTATGAAGCTTTGCCTCTGTTCCGTTTCTTTACTCATGTGCCACTGGTTCGGAATATCATTCCTACCTTACGCTTAGTACAGAAGAATTCGCGTATGTAGCTGGTACTTACGTCACGACGCCTACGGTAAATAGAAAGTTGCGAGGAACTTCCATAGAATAGGATATTTTTACGCTTATTTCTAGTGACTCGCAGCCTCTTTATAAACAGCAATAGTAAGATCTTCCATAAAATTCAATGAAACATCGCCACAAACATATCCAACCTCGCCAGTGTGATGCGTTAGCATTTGATAAATAGTAGTAGAATTCATCAGAAGCAAGCATTGGTTACTCAAATTCAAATAATCTTGTAGTAGTATGTAGGTACTTTCGAATCGTCGAGTGAATTGTTTGGTGATTATTGAAAGGATCTCCCACTCCAGAAGTCCCAACACTGCGTTTATCGATAACTAGTCGCCTTGGGACCCAACTCTATGAGCTGTGCTGTGCTTTTAGGCTATTCTGATATTCCTTTGCAGTTAAGTATAAAACTTGGGGATTTAAGAATTAAAAAAAACTAACTTCTTATTCTTTAATTCCAATAAAATTATACACACTGATATTAAGACTAAGCTTACTTTTCTCTCTTAATTATGTCAAACGTCACAAAGTACCATCTATGTTCAATGCATGCCCCAACACCGGTTGTTTCACAGTTGAAGATGTCTCCATACTTGTGCAGAGTCGACAGCACGGTTGCTTGAGTCACATTTGGGGTCATAGACCTTACATATGACACCAAGTAGTCTAAAGATGCTCCCAATGGATGTACCATGAGGAATGATGTAAGGATAGATATAAGTTTTGCTTCGGTAGGTGGTACTGATGGTCCAGAAAGCATGACTTTGTCATCATCAGGGGTCGGTGGTGGCGGTTGTGGTTTCACACTTGTTGGTAGAGGCGGCTCAATCTTTGGTTGCGGTAATGGTGGGAACACCTGTAATAAAAGAGTAAGTTAAATTAGGTATCCGGCTCAAAGGACCAAACTTTAGAAGAATTGTGGAAGAGGAGGCTCTTACCGATTTTTGTTGTAACGCCTGTTGAGCGATGAAATGCGCCTTGAACTTCTCGAACTTTCTCTCCGCCTCGTCCTTGGCGAGATATGCTTCGTTCTTGTAGCCTTCCAACTCATAGGTTAGGCTCTCGTTTTCTTTCTGTAACAAAAGTGGTTCTAAAATTATAGCACTGTTTCATTGCTACGCAAGGACCACACGGAATACGTATGAGGTAAAATTGAATACCTTCAATAGAACTGCACCTAAAGACAATTTTAGAACTTATTTGGTTGTAAGGCTTAAGCAATTTCTTAGATATTATGATTCGTTATTTCTTCAGGCACTCACAAAATAGAAACTATCTGTAGTTTTTACGTCCATAATTATCGGTTATATACAAAAAAAGCAACAAACAAAAATTTACGTACCTTCAATTCCTCATATTTTTCAAGAGGTACGGCATTCTTGTTTGGTTTTTCAACTTCATCTTCATCGAAAATGGCATTAAATTCTTCCCTGATATTATCCACCTCCTGCAAAACAGATATACTGTAGTTTTAACGAAAAAAAAATTGGAATTCTTAAAAAAAAAACTAATTCTTTTCAATATAAGTAGGTCATCGAGTTTTCTACATAATATTTTTTTCGCAGAAGAAATTACATTATCGATTCCTCGATTGGACCCACTTTGATTTTACAATCTTTGCAGTTAGTCCTTCAAGATGTTTTTGGTGTGATGGGATCATCGTCTTTGTTGTCGGAAGATATAAATAATAATTGTAACAATCTGTTAAAATGTATGTAAAATCTGTACACTTTTGTCGACGATCGTACGAACAATTTATTAGAATGGTCACACCAAACTTTAGAGTCGTATTGAATTAAGGCGCATACATACTTTTGAAACGAAAAGTTACGCGTTTATAGAAACAGGATACTTTTTATGTCATTTTAGAAAGATTCAATTTGATGCATCACATCCAAAAGTATGTATCCGTCTATCTCGTATCGTAGTCGTCTCGTCACTGTTATGTCCCCAAACACGGCGCTTGCTGGAGAACGGAGAACTATATTCCAAACGCACCTGTGTTGCAATCACGTACCTTACGGAAGTTACTCCAGTGCGGCTAAAAAGTTTGGTTATAATCGTAAAAACCGAATTAGCGGATAAAATTTGCGACCTCAAAACGGCAAACGCTCGAAGAACAAGGAAGCATTCGTAGTCATACACGACACGTACATAAAGATGCGCCTCAGGATCCGATGAAAATAAAGTTGACACACGCTGTTCTGGACACGAAGAGAAGGATGCCCGGTGTCTGCCATTCATGCACCCTTGCCATTTTTGAGGTCACAAATTCACCATAATAATTTTTAACACTAATGCCAATTTTATCCAACCAATAATCTGCAATCGGAATCATTTTAACAGATTGTTTCGAGTTACCTCACCTTCGTGACCACGACATGTGCTGGTTCTTCAGGAATTAACTCGATACATTTCTGCAGCATCTGGAGCATCTTTTCATGCTACTTACAATTTACTGGTGCTGCAGCGAAATCCCCTGCAGATTCTTTAGGAGCCGTGGCGAAGGGATCCAAAGATGTGGAACACTCGGACTCGTTATCAAACTTCTTATTCATTGGACTTCAGATACCAATTCAACCTTTTCAAGCTAAAGTTTGGACCATAAAACCTGAAGTATTAAGAGAGCTTTATCTTGTGTTGAAACTCGAATCTATATTATCCTTGGCCGCTGGATCACGACGAGAGCTAGCATGACGCGATGTATTGTAGTCTGTTCAATAAGTCAGTTTACTTGAGTAAATTACAAGGTCGTCGATCAATCACACAAATGTGAGAAACAGTCCAACTCTTGAAAACTTCTTGACAGCAATGATGGTATCGTCAGAATGCAATTATTTTTTATAAAATACCTATGTAAACTGACCTGACTTATTGAACAGACTCTAGCAACCCGCTGATGTTGGGACGCTATATCGTAGAAATCTTCTTTCTGCTCACGTCTTGAGGGCTGCGATTCAGCAAAGGCATTGCGTCATATGTTTATTAGAACCTTGAAAACTTCTGCTTCACTTCACACAGACACTAATTAAAATAATACTGGTTACATTAAGCTGTAAGTGAAGTTAGCAGGAGCTGTAAATGTCTTTTACAATTTGAGTAAATGTATGCACTCCAAGAATAATTCAACGAACAACACAGCGCGTTTGCGAAAACGAGAACTTACCAACCAAAATAGCACAATTAATACTGCAGGTTTTATAATTAGTTATGAATTGTTATCTATTTTTCTTAATCATCATAATATTATCTTATGTATGCGTGAGTTTGAATGCCAAGCCCTCGAAGATTTTTCTGTTAGAATCTTCACATACTCTATTCTTCTTTATATTCTTCAACTGCTTTATATTTCGTATACTCGCTGATACTTTGCGAACAAAACAGTTTTTTACATACCTTGATAGTTGGGTGATTTTATGATCTATCGTTGCCGGATGTCCAAATTGTGATCCAGAGTCACCGGATGACTCAATCACGTTTACAGATGACCCGATTTATAGCTATTATTCCAGAGTACTTACCACTACGATAGAGTAGATATAACATATGATTTTACTAAGTTAATCGTCATTCAGAGTAATTACCAAACCCACCGTCTCTCTATATGTATTATATTGCTATGTAATTTTTGAAAATAGGAATTGCCATTATTATTTTCAAAAATAACATTTTTATGACAATGGTGTTACCTTATTATGTTAATATTCATTATTTGTCAATTTCTTTCAAAATGTTGTGTAATCGCTAAACCTTTGACGTTTTTTTTGCAACATTCCTGCCCTGAACCTTTCATTCTGTGTTTATCTCCAAGACTCAGGCCCACTTGCACAAGGACTCTTAAATTGATTTAGCTAAACATTTTAATAGCTGTCCCTTTTTGACAACTAAAATATGCATTTGCTAAAAAGGGACAGCATTACAAAATTAACTAAATCAATTTAAATGTCCTTGTGCAAGCGGCCCTCAGCGTACTAAACGAATTTTAATTCTTTAATTATGAGGATCGTAGATTCGAACTTTTAGACTGTTATTATGTAGCCAACTGAGATAGGGAATAGACCTCAAGGTTTCTTAAGCTTTTTTTCCATGATTTGAATAGAACAACTATGCATATAGAAGGCAACACCATCGTCTGTCCGTGCAAACGGTACCTCAGTCATTTTCAGCCACATCTCGATGTTCCTGCGTTGCTGTTTGGTGAAGTGGTCGGAGACGCGTTGATGTTTTGCGGCGGACAAAATTTTCGCTACCTGCTCGACTGTGGTGGATGGAAAAACTCTATTGTTAGCAGCGTTATTTTGTGGACGCTGGTTAAGAGTCGGGACTCGTATATACGTCTTACCGCAGGGCCATGATCCTCTGAAAAGCTTATGACGATGCGATTGACAATCAGAAAAATGTACACAAAGCAATGTACCTAGCAGTATTCTGTTTCATTCGCTTTTTGTTTTTTTTTTGTAAATATATATCTATTCTATAATAAAAATGCGAAAGTTTGGATGGATGGATGGATGTCTTTTACTCAATCACGCCAGAACGGCTGAACGGATCTGAATGAAATTTGGCATGAAGATATATTATAGCCTGGAATAACACGCGGGCATCAGCTAGTATAAGTATATAGCTAGAATACGAGCAGGCGGGTCACCTGATGTAAAGTGATTATTGTCGCCCATGAATATTTGCAGCACAAGAGGAACCGCCAATGCGTTGCCCGCTTTTGAGAAATTTTAAGAACATGAAGAAAAAAGAAATAACTTTCTTAAATACTCTATTGGAGCTGCTCCGATCAATGTAAAATCGCATCGCCAATAGCTGTGGCCCAGCGGTTAAGATAAAAAATTGATTATATTCACTGAAGAAAATATCGACCAAAATGCATGAAAACCCTGAGATTTTTGAGAATTTTTACCTTGTTTCCAATTTACAGGTAAATAACTGTTTCATAGCTAAATCATTCCGTACAAAAATTTGTAGATATCAATTTCATGTTTGCTGCTTTTAAATGCATTTTGATCTATTTGATTAGAAATTAAATTTATAATTAACAGAACAAGGATCACAGAAATGCTTGAATTAAGCGTTCTACTGTCGTCTCCTGCTTCGAGACACTATAACTGAGCTGCAGACACATTGGTGAGTTGTGAAGCGAAGACGTTTGTTTGAGTCACAATTTACAAGATCACTTGTATACTAGCTGGTCAGTGTCGAACTGACTATCGAAGCGCTCTCCGATGTGAAGATTTTCCCACTTTCAGTGCAGATGCGTTGCAGTAAATTACAACACGTCCATGTATAGTCCCACAAACTTATCTGACCCGGTGACAGACTCCCTAGTAGCTATATATTTAAAAAAAACTAGAGGTCCGTCCGAGGTAAACAGGCATAAAAAATAGTTCCAATTGTAACCACAGGGCCAGATAAGTTGGTGGGATAGGATTATAGGCGTTTTGAGCGTTCACACAACGGCTTCTTGGCTTGGAATTGGTCGGGGGTTGACATGACCCAAGCAAATTAAGGCATGTGAAAGGTTCGAAGGCCGTAATCACACTGAACTGATATGTAGCATTTCGACAGATCTAGGAAGTTTCGTGCCCCATCCAATCGGCAAAGGCGTGCCGCCAAGCTATTTAGCGGAAGGAGGCTGCGTAGAAACCGATTAGGGGTATGGGTTTAATATTACTGCCACACCCCTACAAAGTTAACCCATCTCAGATTGCATCATCACTTACTAGGTGAGCTGTCACAGTCAAAGGCTAAATTGAAGTAGCAATAAAAAATGCTATAATAAAGGGAATAGCAGTGTTGAGGCGCTAGGTTCTCCGAAACCTCCACCTGTGAAAAACTGCACTGCTTGCTTCAATCGTAGACTGTAGGGATTCTCGAATCCACCTAGGACTTTACCACCTTACATTCGCGACATTAGGCACCCTCTGGGCAAGCCTGCTCCACCTTATATCGTGTAATAACTTACCTTAATGAGGGCTACCGCGTTTAAATTCGCCGCTAGAGTGAGGTCTCCGAAACGTCAAATAGGTATTATCACTGGGCCTTTATCGCGGGTCTAAATTATTTCATTAATGTAATTAGCAATACCGGATTAATTAATGAAGATGTAAGATACGGTAAGGTGTCAATGAATGTCAGTGCTCTGCGCTTTGAAAGCGGAGCTAAGAAAAAAAAGTGCAAAATTAAGCAGGTTGAAAGAAGAATTCAGAAGTTAGTACATTATGTCCCTGGTTCATGTGTGCTTACTATTTAAAAACGAATTTTTTGTCAAAAATATGCTTTTTTACCGAATTTACAGCTATACTAAGGACCTTACTCGCCAGTGGCGCCAACTAGTGAGCATAAAAACGGTAGCCCTCATTAGCATGTGAGATTGCAACTAAGCGCTGACCTATAAATAAAAACGGCTGCAAATAAAGTAGACGGACGGTTGAAATGTCCTCGACTGGATCGGGTATTGGTATTTCACGTCAGATTGTGAAATTTCACTAGATTCGCTTATTTTGCTCCTTCGTCTACCACGCTAGCGTGTGTTGTACTTGAAGTTCTCTAACGCTGGCTGCTTGAACCAAATCGAAACGGTGGTGCCACTTTCTAAGGAAACAAATACAGTCGACCGGCGAAGTGTAGACAGCAATCGTGCGGGACTGAACGCTCCAGCTTTCAGGCGTTCGGTCAAGTACGGTGACACTTGACACCTCTAGAAGCAACAAGTGATGCTGGCTCCTCGGCAAACATCCAAGAGTCACTGCAAGGGTTTACCTACACTGTGATACAGTTGGTGTCACGTAAAAAGAGCTCTGTCGCAATAGGTACTGTTATTTTGGGGATCAAGTCTCACTTCGCCATTTTTTTCTTTTTTTTTGTCTTGTATCCCTGAATAAAGATTTCTTACTTTCTTTCTTATTTTATACTGGTAACGAAAGGTTAACTAAAGGACCAACTACGCGGAAAAACACCCCAGCACATTTTGTGGATTATGTTTGTTTTAATGATTAAGGTTTCATAAATTGTATCGACTACCTAGTTATAAATGTGCACGTCAGCAATGACGAAACATGTTTCTTTCTTCATTAGTTTGTCATCTGAATTGGGTATTTGACAACTATTCAAATATTTTTTTTTAGTGATTATTAAATAGAGAATCTCCCAAAAGTCGTAATATCCACGTCCCCTATTATTTTTATGTTGATATTTTTTAATTCTTTAAACTATCAATTAAAGTAAAAAAGTGCGTCTAACTTTGATGACGTCACTATGCAATATTTCATACAAAATCCCATACTAAGCACGCGTTTTGACGTTTGAAAAAATGATCCTGATTAGACTAGTTGTCAAATAACCAATTGTACACATTTTCTTGAAATAAAACGATTGATTGATTGACCTTATACCAATAAATACATCGATAGATCACTACCGCGCAGGTGCAATATCAGAGATATTTTTCGTAACACCAACTGTACCTAATAAAACACACTGCAATCACCCGGTATTGTGCTGCCTCCATACTGGCCTATAATATCTTCGTTCTTCACGGATTTCCAGCGTGCCTAACATAAAAAAAAAGTATCTTCGTCATCAACCGATGGATGTCCACTGTTGGACATAGGACTTTTGCAAAGTCTTCCCACTGCAATCACCCGATATTATGCTGCCTCCATACTGGTGTATAATAATATCTTCCTTCTTCACGGATTTCCAGCGTGCCTAACATAAAAAAAAGTATCTTCGTCATCAACCGATGGATGTCCACTGTTGGACATAGGACTTTTGCAAAGTCTTCCCACTGCAATCACCCGGTATTATGCTGCCTCCATACTCGCCTATAATATCTTCGTTCTTCATTGATTTCCTATGTGCCTAACATAAAATAAAAAAATTTTTTCGTCATCAACCGATGGATGTCCACTGTTGGACATAGGTTTTTTAAGGTCTTCCAACTGCCTGGATCCAGCGGCTCCCTGAAACTCGCTTGATGTCGTCCATCCACCTATATTGGGGTCAGCCATCACTGTGGTTCTCAGTACGGGGTCGCCATTCTACCTTGGGACCCCAAAAACATCTACAGCTCGCACTAAAATAACTTAAACACTTACATTGGGTCACGACGTGAGCGAATTTGTCTCTGATGGACGTCTTCATGTTCTGAAAGTCTTCGTCCAGTTGCATCTTCTCGTTGAAAAGTCTGCGTATCTGGTTGTTGCTGGCTTGGATAAGAGAGTAGAATTGGTTGGCGAATTTCTTATTACACTCGCCACGCTCCAACCAGCCCACAAGAGTCTGAAATTAAATGGATTTTATTATTTCTTGTAGGACACGGATATCGTACTTAAACTCATATTTTTTTATTCAAATAAACTAACACGTTAGTCCGCTACCATCTTAGACTGCATCATCACTTACCATCAGGTGAGATCGCAGTCAAGGGCTAACTTGTAGTGGTTAAAAAAAAAACTTATTACAAGTGCTTTTGAATCGTCGAGTGAATCTACCACTGGTTTGGAATGCCATTCTTACCGAGAAAAACCAGCAAGAAACTCGGTGGTTGCTCTTTTTAAATAAATATTTCATTTACAATTATTATATATCAATGTATACATAAGTAACCGCTGTCCTTAGCATTGCTGGAGTGATCTAATCCAGTGGTAGATGCACTTGACGATTCAAAAGTACATGTAAAAGTTTATTTGAATAAAAAAACATTTGAATTTGAATTTGAAAAAACATTGTTAGAGCCTTGTCACTCACCGGGGCAGCCTCAGCGAAATCCGTCTCACTCTTGATTTTGTCCGAGATGGCCGTCAAGTTGTTAGGAGTGAAGGGTTCAATGCGGGGCGGGGTTGGCTCCCGCTTCCGTTGCGCTTTCTCGTACTCACTTTGATCATCGCGGTTCTGAAATATAATATATTATTATTTATATGAAATGAAATGAAGTGATTTATTTATTTCATGTAGGACAACTTGTGTCACTTATGAAACGTTAAGACTCTACCACCGGTTCAGAAAGCTGATTCTACTGAGAAGAACCGGCAAGAAACTCAGCAGTTGCTCTTTTCATAGAAAAGAAAAGGTTACAATATGTACACAACACAACACATACGTTTACAAGTATTACATTGACTTGTGGATCACTGGATGCGAGGCCGGTTGCTTCCATGCAACTTTGCCATTAATAAAATCATTGATAGTGTAATAACCTCGACTTAACAAATGCTGTTTGACACAGTCTTTAAATCTATGTAATGGCAAATCAAATCAATATATTTAATTATTAACTTTAGTGCCTTTGCTTTAAGGTTTATATTTAAATATATATAGTATAAAAAAGTGATGTGTAACCGTGACTGGCACCTCGCGACGCGACACCATTCTTCTTAAGACAAAAGGTCTTAAGTACAAATAATATAGTACATTCGTAATTTAACTTTAATGCCTTAGTTTTAAGGTTTATATTTTAATTATTTTAAAAGTGCTGTGTTGATATATTAAATATTCGTTTTCACTTCTATCGCTTGGCTGCATGCTTGCCTAGATGACTACTGACTACTCTTGATAAGAAGGTAACTATGTTAAAAGTTACTGTCTCGCTGGTCTAGTGGTTGGCATGTTCGACTGCGGCCCACGAGGTCTCGGATTCGAGTCCCGGGTCAGGCCATAATGTAGTATTGGGTTTTTCTGATTAGAAATTCTCAGTACTAGCCCGGAGTTAGGAACTTGACGTTGTTTCACCCCCTTGCCTCGGAGAGCACGTTAAGCCGTCGGTCCCGGTTATTATCAAACATGATAATAGTCGTTAAAGCCCGCCAACACGCATTGGAGCAGCGTGGTGGGTCTAAGCTCTAATTCCTTCTCTCCTATGAGAGTGGAGGCCTGTGCCCAGCAGTGGGACGTTAATGGGCTGTAGTGGTGGAATTTGTGGAAAGGTGCAGACCTTGAAGATCAGACAATGCCTTTTGGTGAGATAGTAAAAAGCTGATGCAGGAACCAGACCAAATTATTTCTCACCAAAATATATATGTCACCGTAAGATTATAAAAACCGTTAGATTATAATCTAACTCGCGAAATTCTAAACTATCGAAAGATTGTAAACTGTTCAATGTTCTGAGTGTCAATTTTTGAAATATTCATTTTATTTACGTTTTCTTGTCTCTTTCTTGTAGGTTAGGTTAGGGTTCGACTTATATAATCAAGTAGTGCCCGGCCACAGGCCGGGCACTTAGGTTTTATAGGGTTTAAATACCTATCAGATTACAATCTACCGGAAAATAATGCGTTAAATTCTAATCTTTCGACAGTTTAGAATTTCGCGAGTTAGATTATAATCTAACGGTTTTTACAATCTTACGGTGACATATACAGTAGAATACCAATTTAAATAAACGTAATCTTTTGGTGATAATACACATACATACAGAAACCACATTACTAATTGCGTAATTAATCAAGTAAAGTGACATTCAAAAAGTGCACAAAGTAAAAAGTTACCCAGTTTGAAGGAATGAATTTTGAGTTTGAGTCAACAAAAGCTTACCAACGCATAGTCAATGAACATAGTTGTAGCGTCATTCTCCGTCTGTTCGTGAAACTTGAATCTGTATCCAGACAGGAAAAAAGAACTTTCCACGCTCTCCGGGCGCTCAAAACGGACGTAATATACACCGTTCTTGGGCGACTTGATGTCGTCAATATTGCCAAAGCGTTGGAACATTTCAGTGAGAGCATCAGAGGTTATGTTGGGCGGTAGGCCTCCAACGAAAATGGTGCGGCAGCCTTTGGGGCGGTCACGTCTTTGAGGTGTTTGAGAACCTGGAGACAAATACAATAAAAAATTCAACAAAAACTCATAACTACAATACGAGGCTTCTGAAGGGGTGGATAAAAAAATTCTTTAAAAGTCAGCAATACCAGTTTCTCTGGTAGGTACTACAAATGTTCATGGGTGGCAGTAAACACTTATTGAGTGACATACCTGCATTTTTTCTTGCTCTTTCTTTAAAAAAAATTTGCCAGTCATTGGGACTGCCGATAGAAGTAAAAAGGAATTTAAAAAAATTTTTTTTTTTTAAATTTAATATAAACACTAAGGCATCAAAGTTTAATTTCGAATGTAGTATATTTATATTTAAGACCTTTTGTCTTCGTAACAGCTTGTCGGTCACGCGAGAATATCAGTGAAGGTGAATGAACGCGAATCCACAATTTTACCCCCTACTCAACGCGGCTAAAGAAGTTTTCACTTCAACAAGACGTTTGGTGTTGTTGGACACCTCATGAGTATATAGTAATTACTTTTGCTATTCTATTAAAAAATATAATAAAGTTGAGAATTTCGTGAAAGGGATTAGAACCCGCGACATCGTACTTACGACATGGCTCTATAAGATATTAAGAGTTACTCGGAAGAGTTGTGAACAAGTGAAAATGTTGAACTCTATCTTGAATAATCGACGACCTCCGCGGCGCAGTTTTGAGCGCATCTTAACGTGCGGAGGTACCGGGGTCGATCCCGGCAGGGTCAATTTGGGAATTTATAATTTCTTAATATTCCCTGGTCTGGCCTGGTGGGAGGCTTCGGCCGTGGCTAGTTACCACCCTAGCGGCAAAGACGTGCCGCCAAGCGATTTAGCGTTCCGGTACGATGCCGTGTAGAAACGGATTATGGGTATGGGTTAAATATAACTGCCATGCCCCTAACAGGTTAGCCTGCTACCATCTCAGGCTGCATCATTTCCTGAGATGTGAGATCGCAGTCATGGGTAAATTTGTAAATGTAATGGATAAAAAATAAAATAAGACCTACCAGGTATAGGTGGCAGCAATGACCCACAGTTCATGTAAACAGAGCTATTGGGCATCAGGGGCTGCATCATACCCTGGTTCATCATCATCATATTCTGGTCCATCATATTAGTCATCATGTTGGGCATCATATTCATGTTATTCATCATCATGTGTTGGCCATCCATGCCGGTGGCCGGTAGCATGTTATTCATCATCATGTTGTTATTCATCATATTATTGCCTGGGTATTGCATCATACCTGGAACAAGGAAATAATTTTGTATATACTTCTGCTATTTACACTTTTAAGTTGGTGCATTTTGATTAGTGATAGTGTAGTGAACGTGCTGAAAGAACACATATTTTTTTGAATAATGATGTGAACAAAGTTTCTATTATCAAGAAAGACAAAGATCTATAAATTATTGTTGTCATTGGATAATTTCTCAGTGCTTAAGACTGTGACTTAATAAGGAATGACTATTATAGATACAAAAGTTAACTGATTTTGATGAAATCTGCTACAGATTAATAAAAGCGTGGTTTCAGTTAAACGAAATGAGATATTTATTCAAAGCTTGTTAACACCTTGGCGGTTGGTAAAGTAATTAATCGATTTATTGAATCATAGATTAAGACTGAAAATGTACGATGTGAACATAGACAACCTACATTCATAGTTTACTCCACAGACTTAAGTAAGTAGAAATCATTTCATTCCTTTACTCACAAACCTCAGATAAATTAATATGGCCATTAATACTTACATATACATTATCATAACGTATATCTATTTATAGATTTAATAATACTGATGGCATCTAACAAGATATAGCTTTCATCTCGGAGATGGAAATAATATTGCACAAGCCTATCTCAAAAAAAAAAAGATGGAAATAATGTTCTATGTTCTATCCCAAAAAAATTTAAGTGTGTCCCATGTGTTTCTTTAATCTAAGAAAGAAAACCTTGTCATTTAGGAAAATAGATTATAGTCACTTGTAAAGAAAACTTTTGGCCCTAGAAATTCTATCATGACTGACATGTAAAGTTCGCGCGCGAGTTGAATGCAGAGCTTACGTACGGTTACATATACATAAGCATTGCATTCAACTCGCGTGCGAACTATAGGTTAGTTTACCTCTTGGCTCAGGCTATTTTTGAATTCTATTGTGATAAACATCATTGAAGTATGATTGAATGTTACCAAATGTATAAAAAAATTGCTGTATACTTACCCTGGTAAGAATCCCCACCCTCTCGCCATTCAGCTAAATTGAAAAAAATATGTGCTCACTAATCTTTATTGCATATCTAGCAGTATACATTATTATTCTAATTAGTTTTATTCATTTTTTGGCAGCTGAGAAGTAAATGTGGACTGGCAAAGGTGGGTCTACCCAAGTATAGTCAATAAACCAGCTGTTGCTTACAATTTTTGATTTTCTACTTATTCCCTATCTTTTCCTAAGATTAAGTTAATTAATCTTATGCAGTAAATTCCACTGATCTATTGAGATCATTGAAATACCCAGCGCCATTAGTTCAGTAATTGAAAAGGTTTTTTTAACAGAAATAAATGATTGGACCTGAATAGAGTAAATCTTCACATAACAAAAATGTAACAAAATAACAATATTTGAGGGAGGATACACAAATCCCATAAAAGCCAACAATGGCTGTCCCTCTGGTAGTAACTGCAAATGTTTATGGGTGGTGGTAATCACTGAACATCAGATGAGCCCTCTACCATCTTAGGCTGCATCATCAGTACTTAACACCTGCAGTGGTGTGTTTGATATTCATGGTAGGCATTGGTTAGGTAGATACCTATTGATGAAAAATAAGGATTGAGCTTTTTAACTAGGGTAAGCAATGCTTTTATGCCTGTTTGTTGTGCACGCCACTACTGCCTGCCTGCTCGTTGCCTCGTTGGTCTAGTGGTTAGCACGTTTGACTGCGGCCGACGAGGTCCCGGGTCGGGCCATAATTAAGTATCGGGTTTTTCAGATTAGAAATTTTCAGTACTAGCCCGGAGTTAAGAAGTTGGCGGTGTTTCACCCCCGTGCCTCGAAGAGCACGTTAAGCCGTCGGTCCCAGTTATTATCACTAACATGATAATAGTCGTTAAAGCCCGCCAACCCGCATTGGAGCAGCTTGGTGGATCTAAGCTCTAATTCCCTCTCTCCTATGAGAGTGGAGGCCTGTGCCCAACAGTGGGACGTTAATGGGCTGTAGTGATGATGATGATGATGATCTGTGATCAAAAATGGCTTTATCTAAGAATATTTTGTAACAAACCATAACATAAGAAAAATTCTTATTACTTTTTTCTGAAATGCTCTCCTTACTAGGACTAATCTGGCAGCCCTACTTGTATTGCATGTGAAATACATACTTTAGTCATATAATTATGACTTAATATGCTGCTAGATATGCAAATAAATAACAGGTAAACATTTGAAGGGTATAATTACCTGACATCATTCCCATATTCATGTTCTGGTTCATTGTACCCATTTGCATTGACTGCCCCTGGCCTGGCATGGGGGGCATAGACGGTATGGGCAGAAGGCCCTTTTCATTTGGACCGCTGTCCCATTTGGACTTGCGCTCATTTCTGCCTCTGTCATTCCTGTTTCTGTCGTTTCTGTCATGTCTGTCATTAAACCTGCTTGGACGGTCGTGGCGCTCTCTTGACCTAGAGCGGTCTCTGCGACCACGATCTAGAATACAGATAAGAAAAATTGTGCTTGTCAAACTGAGGCTGTATTTGAACTTAAGACTCTGTCATAGAGTGAAGTCAGAAAAACACAGTTTATTTAAAGCAGTGTATCCATGGAAAGGTGACATCAGCCATTGCCGCATCTCAAAACACAATTTTTATAAATTCTGCATAGGAAAATTCTTTAAATATACACCTTAGTTTACCTTTAAAGCAATTTTTCACCTTAATGAAATTAATAATTTGTTTTAAAAATATTAAATACATAAACATAAAATTACATATCATATTATTATAACATAAAATTTCAATTTCTATTCAATTATGTACTATTGGATTTATTTATTATACAAATTATTTCTTCAATTTTTGTGATTTGATCTCGTGAAATGAGAGCACATTAAGCATAGAAAAAAATCTTCTTCACACACACACCTCACACATCTCTGAGAGCAGAACGAAGGGCATGTCGTTTCCTCACGTTTTCTTTCACCATTAAAGCAAACTAGAGTTATTTAATTAGGCTCTGGTTTAGTATATGTGCCGTGCATTATAGAGTTAATTTTTTTTTACAGAAAGGTATTAATGTAATAAACGTAACGCCAAAATATTTTCCGTCGAATCGTAATAGTTTTCGTAGTCGAATCATTGTCAGTACCTGCATTTTTTCCTTGGTCCTTATCGCGATTATCCCGACGGTTATTATAGTTAGTTCTCTCTCGAGAACGCCGCCGTTGGTTATGCGAGCTCGTAACATCGCCCGCTTGATTCTCCTGAGACTCCTCATTCGTCAAGTCCTGTGATTCTACTTGCATAGCATCAGGAATCACGGGTCCGATTAAGGGTAAAGGTACAGGTGGTGGTGGATTCATTGGTGGAACATTCATGTTATCCATCATCATACCCATCATTGGATTAATTGGCATAGCCATGTTGTACGCTTCGTTACCCCAATTATTCATAATGTCAATTTGTTTTACAAACACTTTCAACTACTAAAAGTCGAATTAACGGTGGTCATCACCGGTTGTTATTTAAATGAATTTAAGAATTAAATCAATACTGAGCACAAAATCCCACAAAATCACTTCACATTCCACAAATGCTACTCGCAAAACACTCGCAAACAGAGCTCGCAAAATGTTACTTGTCTCTGGTCGCAAATCAGAGACAAGTAACTTATAGGTTATCGCAAATGAACTCTGTGCTTCCACGGGAAATGCCACAGGGAAATATGTACTCTGTGGAAATCCTATGTTACTTGTCTCTGACCTATAATGTTATCTTTGCCTGTGCCTATTATAGCCATACTATGCCTATTACAGTACACTTTTCACAGGGACCTGTGAAGGGACCCTTCGTGTTAATATACTTTTAACAGATTGCAATTTACCGAAAAATAATGCGTAAAATTGTAATCTTTCGACAGTTTACAATTTCGCGAGTTAGATTATAATCTAACGGTTTTTACAATCTTACGGTGACATATTATAGTATAATCAAAGTGTATTACTTCCATAATCATTGCTTTATGTTACTTGTCTCTGCCGTAGATAGAGAGAGAGACTTATGAAAACTATCGCATTATGACTATCGCCATCGCATACTTATACGCTGGTGCCCTATATCTCTTTCTCTGTTTACGCTGTGGACCTCCCCGTACTCTAGCGGCACGCTATGATGGCCGGTTTGACACATTTGAAAGGGGAAAAGTATAGTTTAATGTTTGTATTAACATTTCGTCATTAGAATAGCAAATAATAAGCAATACCATGCAAAGCATAACTAAACACTTTATTTTGTTATTAGATAAAGGATAAGTGATTTCTTTATTTCATGTAGGTACCAGAAATATGGTATTAGAATATAAGGATGGACTGTATTTTTTTCATTAAGTAGGTATCTTATTCTATTTAAAGACATGCAACCATCTCCAATTAGAGACATATTTATTATCAGTTTCCTCGAGGCAAAAACGATGTGCCCACCTATTTAATTAAATTCCAGTCGTTGTTATTAAACGACCTACGAAATAAAGTTAAAATTAAATAAGTTGAAAAAGGCTTGCTATGTATTTTGCCTACATAAAAGTAAACATTCTTATATTCTATTGTGAATTAATTTGGTGCTTTATAACGAACCTGGAGAGCATTCTGAATTCCGGATCTCAAATTTAATTTATGCTTAATGTACAGAATATTTTTGTTTCAGATGTCATAAAGTTACTCTCTTTGTTATTTCAATGCATAGTTATTTCCTCCGTTACTTGATTTTTAGCGATAAACTAATTACGTGTCACGAGAATAGATAATTTGATCTAATTTTGTAAAAAGTAAATGCGTTTGAGGCAAGTGTCCAATAATTTAAACTTTCTGATATATGGGAGTGGGAAATTGGAAAAACTTAAAAAAGTCATGGTGGTTAAAAAAACACTAAATTGTTTGATAGAACTTTTTGGTGGCGCGTTTCCATGACACCGATCAGTTTTGTCATTATTTGTCGTTCAAATAGTCTCATTTGTATTATCAGCTTGGCGTTTTATTTACTTTTGAAATATATTAGTAAAAATTTTGTGAGTATTTTTTAATTTGTAATCAAAATGTGTGAAGCTCAGTTCGGTGTGCGAAATGTAATAGGGGCGCCTATTGCAATGACGAGGCTTTCAGAACAAGCCATAGTATGCATGCCACCAAGATCTGCCAAGTTTACGTTAGCAGAATGGAGGATGAGCAACGACCAACGCTGCAGAAACACCGAGGATCAACAGCAGTTGGCTGATCGAGTTCTAGGAGAATGCGAAAGGATCCGCGAAGAAACTGCCGAAAGAGCTAACATCATGAAAGCGACGTCCGATCGACGAATGGAAGAACGTATTGGCGATATAGAGTTCAACAAAAAAGAGTTGCAAATACAGAGGAAAGAAATATGCCTCGAACTAGAAGCTCTCGGCGTTTACAAAACTCGCTTACAGGACTGCCTTGCATCGCTACAAGCTAATGCGTTGACGATATGCAGGAAATGTTTAATGCTTCGAGACGGTCGAATCGGTATTGATTTAGTTGTGGACGAAGTTGAACATGCCCTCCAGCAAGAAATAACTACTATTCTCGGAGGGCAAAGCTTACTTAAACGAGCTTTAGAGCAATTGAACGAACAAATGCGTCGTCTACGTTCCACCCGTTACCTTCTCGATCGCGATTTACAATACAAACAAGCAGCAATCGATGTGGACAAAGGCTCTCTATCTATGAAACCGACCGATTTGTGTCTCTCCGTTTACGAGGGATACACCAGCCTCGATCCAGCTAATATATCTGCTGAGGAATATAGCCGCCAGAGAAGTGACGAGTGCTCGCCCAATAAGAGTTTTCATTGATACTCTACTGAAACAAGTTATTGATGATTTGTGGGCTGCGTTCAATAAATGCAATCACGAGTTCAATGAGCGTATTGAAGATACAAAACGGGCTAAAGCCAAGCTTGAAGATATGCATCGGGAGACAACTCAAAAAATTGCAGACATGCAAAATAATATAATGGAGCTACAAAAAGCTTTATCTGCTAAGGAAGGATATATTGGTCTAGCGCATACAAGGCTAGGAAGGAGGGCTCAAAGAGTTGGCGCTGAGTTAGTCAAAGACCCTCCCGGTCAGGCCTTGTATTACGAATGTGAGATGCTGCGTCATAGCACTGAGCAACTTCAACAAATGCTTCACGAGGCTAACTCATCGTTACGCTATCTTCTTCAAACCCAAATCCAATTGGAAGAAGATATTAATGTAAAGATGAACACATTGAAAATTGATGAAGTCGATTGTATGACGCTGCGTACTACTATGGATTACCATGCATACTAATAATATTTGACTCAACTCTGAGTGTTGTGTGGTTTTTGTTGCTTGTAGTTTGACTTGCACTAGAATATAACATTGCTTATCCCTCTATCCACTAATAATTATAAAACTTAGTAAATATGTTCCTTGCTCTGGACAGCACCAAGAAAACATACCTCATACTAGAACCAATCAAAGAAGAAAAAGCCAAGAAAATAATCAGAGACAAGTATAACATCAGAGACAGTAACACAGAGTACATTATATATACTGGACAGTAACATCAAGTAATTAATATAGAAGAATGAAATTATTAGTTTCAAAGAGAATTAACCACTTAGCCACTATGTTTTATATAGTTTATTGTTTAGTTTTTAAAAGAAGTGATTAGCAATTTTAATTATTTTATCGTTCTGGCTGCTGCAAATTAAAAAAAACCTATAAAATGTGGTGTGTAGTTCATGAATAAATAGGATAATATTTCACCAAGTGTTTTCAAGCTAACTAATAATTTTTGTACCCTTAATCCAACATTTAATGGATTAACCGTTCTTGTTTCTAGTTCTGATATGCCGAAGGAGTTTCAGAAGACATCCGAAGTATTACCTTTTACGAAGTATGGGTTGTCCACGGCTGAGGAATTCCGAAAGGTCGAAACTGACATCCAGCATTTAGAATACTTGAAGAAGATTGGTCTATCTAATGAAGAGATAAAGTTGTACCAAGAAAACGAAGCATGCCTTTTGGAACAGCGTAATAATATTGAGTCAAGTATATTAAAGACAAAGCTGAAGACTTTGTATGATAAGATTAATGATTCAAAAAATGTAGCTTCATGCAGGTAAGGATATTTTTGTTGGGCTCACAGCCAAAATTCAAGCATTCACCTAAATTATCCATATTTTAAAGTAAAATATATGTGATGCGTGTTTGTATGTCTTATCTTTCCACAACCAGTCAGGTTTCAATTGAACGGATACTGTTAGACAAATATAATGAAGTTTGGTACAGAAGTAGCTTATCAGATACAAAAAAACTGTTTATATTTCAGGGTACTAGTATGGCTTGTACCTGCTTGTTTGTCTGGAAGATTTTTATTTTGTACTAGCACTGTTTAAGCAGTGTACTTGACTACTATTACTGCTAACTAGTTTATTCAGTTTATTTCTATCAGTTTTTGAATTTACGTAAAAATTTACTAACTGAACTAAAAAACAAATGGGTGATTGTGGTGACTTTTATTTACCAATTTTATACATATTATTTTATTTTATAGACATCTGGTTTCTACAATAATTATGAAATATGAACCTCTATGCCTGAGATTACTCCATAATGTTCTCTAAGGTCTGTGAAGTCTGCCTATCCTAGCACTTAGTCGGTGTGGTGTGCTTTGGCCTTTACCCTTCTCATTCTGAGAGGAGACCTACTACATAAAAATGACAGCTACAGTGTAATAATTGCAATCACCTCTGATTGGTAATAACACTCTGCCACTATTGGCCAAAATCCATTGACGTGGTATGAATACCATAAATTCAGCCAATCACAACAATTGAGACTAACAATGATTGATGCTTCAAGCTTGAAGAATTAAAGGGATGATCTATCCCTCAAAACTTTACAGAATCTTTTTAAGCAGGTTTGATTGCAGAAAAGCAATAGCCTCTATGTAAGTTTATCTAAAAAAATTACTTAGTGTAATGTTGATAAGAAAATTTTACAACTTTCTAGCTCTTCAGATGATACTTCAAGCACATCTACCACCCAAGAAAAAGAAATAATCTCTAGAATACACAAGCAAGAAACAAAATTCTACCCTGCGGGCCATCCTATGAATGAACTGAAAGAAATAGAGGAAGATCTATTTGGTCACTTAAAGAATGACAACATAATACCTATAACCAAAAGACGTAAGATACTAAGACGGCTTGAGCGTAAAAAGCAGAAGTTGATCTTGCAACAAAAGGATCCAGGTATTGATCCTATAGCGGGGCCGTCTCAAGTTAAACCAGGCAGCCTATGGGATGTTAAGGAATTACCAGAGAAAGTACGGCCCTCGCAATCAGATAAAAATATCATTGGTAAGTAATTTTTTAACTAAACAAAAAATTCTGGTTCTGAAATATTATGATAATTAATAAGTTTTAAACTAAAAATTTTTTACTATGAAGTAACAATTTACTACCTATTATTTAATGTATTTACTAAGTATGCAAAAATTTGTTACCTGTAACTTGTTCTGAAATGAAATAAAATTATTTTTATTTGCGATTTTCATATTTTTAAAACACAATTTTTATATTTTCTATCATCAAACATAGTTAAGGGGTTTGAATAGTTAGGCCTACCAACAGTTCTGCCATTTTTAATTTTTGTTGAAAATGCTGCCACAAAAACCTGTATTAATCAATAGCTGGCATCTATACATTATCTTCAAAATCTAAAGTTTCTGAGATATAATCTGTCAAAGTTATAATCTCCTCAATGATGGTAACTCCAGTACAGCTTAGTTTGCTTATGTCTTGGAAACTTTAGGTTTTGAAGATTACATTTGGCATTTTATTTAGGACCAAAGAGACGGACTATGTACACAATAAAAGATGAAAAAATAGTCAGATTGGAACCTGTACAGCATCAGGAAGAGGACCAGGAGTTCAGGGCAGTGGATATTGTGATGCCGGTCAACGCTGCAGAGGAACAGCTACTTGAGGGTACTAAAATGAGCTTGGATGATATCAAGAAGATTGACAGGTTTAAAGATTATGAGCCTGGGATTCCTTCAAAAGTGAGTACAGAATACTTTATTTTGTAAAGAAGCAAAATCCAAAAACAATAATTAGGGTTCTGTACTCATAGGGTGTCAAATTGTCTGGCGCTACCAGTTAAGCGCCAGTATATAAGCCAGTTATTTCACACCATCACATCTGAGTATGTGTTGATATGACATCTTTCTTGTTATTTACTAAAATAATTTATACTGTGTGGTGGTACAGAAATTTTTGTGCGCGAGTCTAACTCACAGTGGACCGGCTTTAAATATTTATTAAATGATAAATGATTTATTTATTTCACATAGGACAACTTGTGTCAGTTATTATACGTTAAGACTCTACCACCGGCTCAGAAAGATGATTCTACTGGGAAGAGCTGGCATGAAACTCAGCAGTTGCTCTTTTCTTTAAAAAGAAAAAGGTTACAATAAGTAGACATACGTAGTGTTACACTGATTTGTGGGTCACTAGATGCGAGGCCGATTTCTTCCATGCAACTTTGTCAATAAGAAACTCATCGATAGTGTAATAACCTTAAGAAATGCTGTTTAACACAGACTTTAAATTTATGTGATGGCAAATCCAAAAACTCTTTAGAAACCATGTTATAAAAGCGTACACTCAAACCCCACAAAGGATTTCTGCACCTTGCACATATGATACGACGCTGTTACTAGCTTATGGCATTAGCAACTTTAAATGCTGTCACTGGGTCAGGTAAGTTTGTGGGACTTTAACAATGTTTTGTTTACAGGTGCTATTCTTGAAGAACATAGCCCCGTCAGTGGGTGAGTCTCAGCTGGGGCTTCTGTTCAACCAGTTTGTGCTGGCCAATGGCGGCCGCCCGGCGTTGAGGCTTATGGCCGGCCGCATGCGGGGACAGGCTTTCGTC
Organism: Erebia palarica; assembly: GCA_964035005.1. NCBI lineage: Eukaryota > Metazoa > Arthropoda > Insecta > Lepidoptera > Nymphalidae > Erebia > Erebia palarica. The sequence continues at coordinate 18,432,495 of OZ035995.1, forward strand.
ACTTTCACAAGTAAATACACGCTACTTCTATCGTATTCATCCATACTAATATTATCAATGCGAAAGTGTGTCTGTTTGCTACGCTTTCACGGCCGAAATACTCAACCGATTTTGATGAAATTTGGTACAGAGATAGATTACATCCCAGGGCAGGACATAGACTGCCTTTACAGACAGTTAATCTTATGGTGACATATACAAGAGATGTTCGTCCTTCCCTTCTACCCTCCATACGTATAACTAGGTATCGTCTGTAACCCGACTTAACAGACAACCGTAATTTTTTTATCTTACAGGGGAAGACCTAGCTATTCAAGCATTAGAGGAGTTGAATGGTACCATCGTGGGGGGGCGACCCATCATCGCGCAGTTTGGCAGAAACAGCAACCGCATACAGGAGGAGGAGAACAGATAAACATACACATTAAATTTTTTTTATTTGCTATCTTAGTCTTAGTGTGAGATCTCTATAGCGAACTTTGACTTTGCTTAGACTTTAGTCATGGTTAAAACGAGATAGATGTATTGTTACTCACATAAGTCCATCTCGTTTTAACTCTACGTAAAGTTTCAGCCAAGTCAAAGTACGCTCTATAGAACTCAGCATTAGGGCCAACGCACACATACAGAGCAGGGGGCTTACTACATCGCTTAAAGCAGTATTATTTCAATATTTTTGTCGCTCTTTTTTCAGAAATATAATTCTTATTTATGAGGCGTCAAGGGCCACTCCATATAAATGTGACATTTTTATAGAAATGGTAGTTTATACCAGTGGTTTTTTTTAACTAGAAATGAAACTGAGTCGTATGTTTGACATACCATATGAAATTGGCTTACAGAACAAATTAAATAGATATGTAATATACGTTAAGTGTCTACAACTATTTTATCCTGCAAATAAATATACTATGCACTCTGCGGGTGTGCATCGCATCTCATTTAATTCTTAAGTAAATACATATTATTTAATAATTAAGTAAACTAATATATTATAATAGTTTTAAATCTAGATGTCGTGTAAATAATATTATGATTAACAGAATCTTATTTCTATTCCTATTTGTTATTTCCATGGATCGATTATACATTTAATGAATACATTATAATAAAGATTACAAGGAAATGGTCTTTTTTTTAAACAATCGTGATAAGGTGCGTCCAGACTACTTAACCACATCGTTTTATATAAAAAACGTATAGATTTTATGTAAAATATAAAATCTATACTTCCTAATATATTTATAAATGCGAAAGTTTGGATGGATGGATAGATGTTTTTTACTCAATCACGTCATAACGGCTAAACAGATCTGAATGAAATTTGTCACAGAGATAGATTTACTCTGCAATAATGCATAGGCTACTTTTTTATCCCGGAAAATTAAAGAGGTCCCGCGGAAAAACCTCAATCCACGCGGAAGCCGCGGGCATCAGGTAGTATTTAATAAGGAGACAACATATTTGTGTTAAATTTTATTTATAATTCTGGTTCGCCCTGAATGCAAAAAGTTATTTTATAGTATTAGTTTAATGGTGGAGACTCCCTCAGAACGGTCCCGCTTGCGGTTACCGTTCGAAAAATTGTATTCCAACCATAATGCAGTGGGGCCACGGGTAAATAGGAATTTCCCCTAGACTCACTGGCGGGCAAGCCGGTGGGACCACGGGTCGCGACTCCCACATATACCCGTGGCCCATCAATGGGTCGACCGGTTGGACTACGGGTAAACGCTCGTTATAACGATTGCATCCGTCACGGAGACGCAATCTGTCAGGTAAAAATTGTGGTGGCGTGGGACACCAGATAGGAACGAAGTTCCTAATTATATAAATATTAATTTCTAGTTTTAGTCGAGGTAAAGAAACACAACGCGAGCATGTCGGCCAAAAGGTCTTAAATTTAAATATACTACATTCAAAATTAAACTTTAATGCTTTAGTGTTAAGGTTTAATTCCGAATTAACTATACACAAAAATCTCACTCCACGCATTTTCGTTACGGACGTTTTCTACTCCTCCGCATCGTCTCATAAGGAACTTCGTTTCAAAAACTTTAATACACGCCGATCAAGTAGAGGGCATCATCTACTATTTATACATGAGATTTTCCTTATTACAAGACTTTGATATACAGTTATCATTTTTTACAAACTGCTACAAAACATTGGTAAAAATACTTAATTTCTCTCTATATTATAACTAGGTACCTAATATATTACACCTTCAACCTTAATATTAGTTACATTACCAAATATTTGTATTACTTAGCAAATGCACATTTTCATCTTTCGGAATCACCAACACAATTTTAATCCTTCTTTTGTCAAACCTAATCAGTCTTATTAATAAACAGCGGCAAAGGCATATTTTGGACACAAGTAAAAATTAGAAAAGAAAAATTGAAGGATACATAATTTTGTATCGATCAGACCAGGGCCTGTAACGCTTGAAGCCATTTTGTTTCATTAACAAGACTTTCGTGTTTTAGAAATTATAATCCTTATTTTATCAACATCAAGGTGCTTGACATCAAACATGTCATTTTGAGTAATATTGCTTAGAATTATTATATTTTTATATTACTCATTTCTGTATCTTTTTGTATTTTACTTAATTTCTTCGCTTTAGTACACCTCTCCCGCTTTTTATTTGAATGTGTCCTTTAGGTTGTCCCTAAGGTTGCCTGTTGTACCATGTCCATTGTCAATACTCAATACTCAATATTTTTATATTTTTATATTAGATTATTATTTTTATTGTATTTTTTTATGGTGTACCATAAAGTTTATTTCACTTACTTGTTACATTGCAATGTGGACTTGTTATATAGCTAACAATAGCTTTATAACATGCTACTTGAATTTGATATATATTTTTATATTAGATTATTATTTTTATTGTATTTTTTATGGTGTACAATAAAGTATATTTCACTTACTTGTTACATTGCAATGTGGACTTGCTATATAGCTAACAATAGCTTTATAACATGCTACTTGAATTTGACTTTCTTTAAGTTATACAAATACAATAATTAAAAATATAATAATGACACAAAAAAAAATTACAATGCCAGGATCTTATTGAATAGAAGCAGGCGTTACTTTGCGATAACGCGAGTCCATGATAATGAATGAATGAAAGAGCATCTTCAGGAGATGTTGACTCGACAATGCACGGTTGTAAATCTTTACCTGTGTTGCAGTAAAACGTACGTTGAGAGTAATTTGGAAGATTTGTGTGGTGTGGTGTTGTGTGTGTTCAAAAGTGTTATAAAACTATAGCACGCTGTATGTTACAAACTATAATTTTTAGCATGCTTTTAAATATGCTATGCTGTAGCATGCATGGAAGCATATGACGTACTTTCACAGCAGCGGGTTACGCGAGACTAACGGTCGGCTAGCTAACAGGCGGGCGCCGCTACGGACGCTACTAGTGCTACGAAATAACCTACGAAGCACCGCGTGCGCTCGCGCGTCATAGCACCGTAGCAACATACAGGCTCCTCGGATAGCATGCTATCCGTGCTATAGAAAATAAGCGTGCTATGCTTTTGTGCTACGTGCTTTATTAACCACCTCTAGTGTTGTGCCGGTGCGAATTGCTGGCTGTGCGGTGAATATCGCAAGCTGCAAGTGCTATACACACTATACCGCATAGATTTGTCTACTGTGGCGGATTATAGCGAATTAAACTTCTAGTTCATTCATTAGCAGGATCTTACTTATTAACTAGTTATTTTAGTCTGTTATGATAAATACGCCTCACTTTACCCAGCAATGTGAAAACTGCAATATTTTTGCTTTAAGGGCCAGTTTATTAATAAGACGGACGCTATTAGTTACTGCTAGTGCTCACTGCGCGTCCTTAGAGGCGGATTTCCTGCGCCGTTTCACGACGCGTTTGGGTGACAATCATTCGGACTCCTTTTTAGCTGGTGGTTCCTCCGCTGCAAAGGTAAAATGTAATTTTTTCAATTCCAAAGGAACAATTTGTTTCCACGGGATACAACATTCAGTCGTTATTATTATTAAATTCTTTATTGCATAAACAAAAAGGAATACACAAAGGGCATTATTACAACATTACAAACAAAAGGCGACCTTATCACTAAAGTGATCTCTGCCAGGCAACCTACATGAATGGACCGTACTTGTTGTGAGACGGGGAATTGCATTGAATAAAATATAAATACATAAACGTACATTCTAATTATTATACTATAAACAGATAAAAATTATACATTATTATAATTATACATATTACTATAGCTGACCCGGCAAACGTTCTTTTGCTATATGAATTATTAAACTTGCTATTATGCTGCTCCCAAGCGGAGGAATTTGGCAAAACGGGACCCAATTGATCAGCTATCGACCAGGGTTGAAAAATATAAAATGCTATCAAAACATAGGGGTCGGTGGTAGGACGGTAAAAATTTAGGATTAAATGTATTTTTCAATTCCACACCATAAAAAAATAACAATAAAAAATTTGTCCAAAAAATTAAAAAAATTATTTGGGTTGAACCACCCATAACACTTAGGGGTGTAAAAATTAGTTATAAACCTATTCTCATACCTACTGAATATACATATGAAATTTCATCAAAATCGGTCAAGCCGTTTCGGAGGAGTATAAACACTAAAACTGTGACACAAGAATTATATATATGTATTAGATATACATAAATATTAAATTACATATGACTAAAATTCAGTCGTTGTATTGTTTGACGACCTCCCTGGTGTTGAGCGCTGTTGTCTTGTCGTGGGAGGTCCCAGGTCCGATTCCCGGCAGGGTCAATTTGGGAATTTATAATTTCTGAATTTTCTCTGGTCTGGTCTGGCTTCGGCCGTGGCTAGTTACCACCTTACCGGCAAAGACGGACCGATAAGCGATTTTGCGTTCCGGTACGATGCCGTATTGAAACTGACTCGGGTTATGGGTTTAATATAATTGTCATACTCCTAACAGGTTAGCCCGCTACCATCTTAGACTGCACTTACCATCAAGTGAGATCGCAGTCAAGGGCTAAAACAGAAGGGTGCAAGGGTGGTCTTATTGCTACAGCAATCTCTTCCAGACAACCAAAGGAGATTATATATCAAACAAGATGTGTTGAATAGATCAGTCAGTCAGTCTCCTTTTCTTTTTTTTATTTATTTTTATTTATTTATTTATTTATACCAAAAAATATATCTAGTTACATAATTTTTTACATTATAGCTAATTGTATTGATATATTACAAGTCTTGTAGAAATCAGTATAAATGTAAGTAGTACTGTTATAATTATCCAGTTGCTATTTATTTTTAAATTTTTTAATCTGGGCTTCTGAGGCTGAACTAAAGTGAACCTGTGCTTCAGCTTCAGTGCCGACTCCCCTATATGTATCTATTTTATTTATATATGTATTACTAGCGAATGCCCGCGAGGCAGTCAATAAGATATTTGATAGTGATTTTTATAAGACTGCCTGAAAAAAGGAGTATATTGTTTTCAGGGTTCATGTATGTATGTATGTATGTATGTATGCATGTATGTATGTATGTATGTATGTATGTGAGTTTGTATATTCCACCATAACTTCTATACGCCTGAACCGATTTTGATAAATGAGGTATCGTTAGAATCCCTAGCTTATTCTGGGTGACATAGGCTAGTAAAATTTAAAAAAAAATTGATTGGGTGACCATGGTCCGGCATTAAAGACCAAAATTGAAAAAAAAAATCGAAAATAAGATTAACTATATTATATTCCAAAAATATATAACACTATAGTTCAATATCCAGTGATTCACAAAAAATATCATTTAATAAAAATGTGAATAAGATTCCAAAGGCTATATATGCAAATCGCTTTTTAGGGAGGTAAACTCCAAAAATAATATGGCAGGGCAGTCGTATTTTTTAATTCGTTAAATTAATTTAACTTTGGTCTTCACACCAGGGAACCTGTATCGCGGAGACCATATTATGGTTACCTAAGTTTAGACTCAACCGAGGACTAACTAGGTAAGATCAGTTTGCATGCGTGCTTACAAGGATGCATATATTAAATAACTAGCTAATGCCCGCGACTTCCTCCGCCTGGTTTGAGGTTTTTTGGTTACTCTTTAATTTTCCGGAATAAAAAGTAGACTATAATCTATCTCTGTGCCAGATAGATTATGGTCTATAGCCTATTCCAGCCGGATCCGTTCAGCCGTTGGGGCGTGATCGAGTAACAAACATCCATACATCCATACATCCATCCAAACATTAGCGTTTATAATATTAGTATAGGTGATTAATAATGACGTCACTCACGCTTGAACTCATGGTGCGGCTGGTTGTAATGTTCGGGCGGGTAGTAGTGGGGGTAACCGGGGAAGCCCCCCGCGTACCCCGGGTAATAGCGGCCGTAGGGCGCCGCCCCGTAGCCCCCTGGAACAAATACCCTCATTTAGTAAAAAATACTGGGATATGACATTTAATTTTTTTTTTTAATGTAACTTTATTTATTTTGACTGTGTTTCATATCACAATTATGTATTCTGAGCAGTAACTGTATTGCCAATTTTGCACGCCAGATGTTTGGCAAATTGTGTTAGCACTATATAATATTCATCCTCCATCCAGCTTGTAACACCTACTCACATTTAGCAAAATAAAATTAATTATTATTATTAATATTATATTTTTTTTTATCCACTACAAGTTAGCCCTTGACAGCGATCTCACCTGATGGTAAGTGAAGATGCAGTCTAAGATGGTAGCGGGCTAACCTGTTAGGGGCATGGCAGTTATATTAAAACCATACCTCTATTCGGTTTCTACACGGGATCGTACCGGAACGCGTAATCGCTTAGCGGCACATCTTTGCCGGTAGGGTGGTAACTAGCCACGGCCGAAGCCTCCCACCAGGCCAGACCAGGGAAAATTCAGAAATTCTAAATTCCCAAATTGTCCCTGCCGGGGATCGAACCCGGGACCTCCGCACGTTAAAACAACAGCGCTGCATACTGCGCCACGGAGGTCGTCATTAGATTAGATTAGACAACATAAGGAACTTAAGTTTTACCTGGCGGCGGTGGAGCCCCGTGTGGGGGTGGGGGGTGAACCGGCGCGTTGGGGTTTGGAGGCATCATCATTGCTGAAACAAACATACTAATATTATGAATGCGAAAGTGTTTTTTTATACGACTGCCTGAAAAAAGGAGTATATTGTTTTCAGGGTTCATGTATGTATGTGAGTTTGTATATTCCACCATAACTTCTATACGCCTGAACCGATTTTGATAAATGAAGTATCGTTAGAATCCCTAGCTTATTCCGGGTGACATAGGCTGGTAAAATTTTTAAAAAAATTGATGGGGTGACCATGGTCCCGCATTAAATACTAAAGTAGAATAAATTTTTTCGAAAATAAGATTAACTATATAATCATCATCTAGAAAATGATGAGTAGATTCCAAAAATATATAACACTATAGTTCAGTATCCAGTGATTCACAAAACAATATCATTAATCAAAATGTGAATAAAATTCTATTTAACTAGATTATTTTTTTTGGCAGTGCAGTCGTGTTTTTTCATTTTGTTAATTATGATTGTTAGGTTTTCCTTCAATCACGACGAAACAGATTGACGTGATTATTTGCATGGGTATATTTGACTTAAAAAATGACTTGATTGGTTACTTTGATTAAGTTGCATGGAGGCAACCGACCTCGCATACAGTATTCCACAACATAGTTATATAATATATATGTGTTGTATTGTTTACATATTGTAACATATTTCTTTTTAAGAAAAGAGCAACAAGAGTTTCTTGCCGGCTTTTCTCAGTGGAATTACTTTGCGAGCCGGTGGTTGTCTTAACGTATCATAAAAGACATAAGTTGTCCTACGTGAAATAAATAAAACATATATCACTTTTCATCCCGAAAAATTGAGCAGTTCCCGTGGGAATTAAAAAAAACTTGCACACGCAGACAGTGGCGGGCATCGGGTACTAGGAAATATGGGGGTAATTTTTTTAATTCACGAAATACGTCATGATAACAAAAAAATCACAGATTTCGCAGTCCCCACAAGAAAAGGAGCATTGAAAATTAATACAAAAATTTACGAAAAAAAAAATCACAGGTCTTCAAAATTCTAACTCGAGTGCACTTCTCGCCTGCATCCGCATCACTTAACACCATTATCATGACGATCGGTCAATAATCATAGAAGATACATCACTTTTTATATACGGAAATACCCGTTTTTCTACAATTCCAAATCAAAAGGGACCACCTTTTTTTTATCGCTGAGAAAATGCTTTTACGCATACCGCACTAAGCGGTTATGTGCTACAGGTCACAATTATTAACCGATTTTCGCCATTTTGTAGCTAAACTAATACCCTAGGACCTTTTTTTTAATTTCTCTTAAGTCGATTTTTTTTCCGAAATATTTACAATTTAGTAAACAAACACCCCTAAACAAAACACGTCTTTTTACATTTGTCAAAATTCCAAAAAAAAGTTATCAGCCGATTTTCAAAATTCAAACGTTCACACGTGTCTCGATAAAATTCTCAACTTATGGTACTAAGTATTCCCATCTCAATCCTCCAAAAATCCTCGGAGCTATGGCCAAAAATACGTTTCAGGCGATTTGCATCTGATAACCATTTTCAATCGCATCAGTTTATATACTATTGCAACCATTAACGTTTTATATGTATATTTGGTATTTATGTATGTAATGCATGGTTGTAATATTATGGTTATGATTAATGTAATAATAATAATTTCTTTGTATGTAATAGTAATATTTTTATGATGTGATGTGAAATTAAATTAAATTAAAATTAAAATGGTAAAATTGCCACTTACGGGGATGCGGCGGTGAAGTGATCTGCGGCTGCGGTTGCGGTTGCGGTTGCGGCGGCGCGGTTGCGGTTGCGGTTGGCGGCGGCAGTGGCGGCTCTTTGTGCTCTACCTTCATTTCCACTGGCTTGTCGTCTTTGCGCTCAGTTGGACCTGTATTTCGAAGAAAAAATAGCTGTATTAAACCATTTTTTCTCTTTTCATGCATTAAATTATTTCTTTCTATCTTGGCTTAAGTTTCGCTAGTCGATATTATAAGCCTGAGGTGTAATTATGTAAGAATTGCCGATCCAATCGTCAAAGTTCGGCGTCAAAGTAAAATAAACCATAAAATCATTTAATTAGAGCTCAATGTCGTGTATCCGTTATCATACGTTTATGGTATCGTACATACCTAAACGTATGAGAATGGATACATGAAATTGAGCTCTAATTAAATGCTGTTATGGTTTATTTTACTTTGTTTTACTTTACGCCGAACTTTGACAATTGGATCGGCAATTCTTACATAATCGCACTTCTGATTGTATACCTGAACCGATAACGGAAGGCCAGTATAAAGTGATATGTTGCGAGTAAATAAAAAAAATGATTTTTAATCAAATAAACTTTTACAAGTGCTTTTTAAATGGTCAAGTGAATCTACTGTCTCTGTCAGTTTCTTTCTTGTCGATGTGAGGCGGAACAGACCGTAAAAATTGACATTTGACTACTATTCATACTAATTTTTTTTTAATGATTGGATAGAGGACTTGCCAAAAGACGGTTATATACACGTCTCCTGTTAATATTTTGTTTGACAACCATTTTAAACTATCGATTAGAATAAAAAAGTGCATTGACTTTTGATGCCGTCACAATTCACAATTCCATACAAAATCCTATACTAAAGCGCTTATGAAGTTTGAAAAAAAGTACCTGAAGCCCAAATGTCTAAGAAAATCGTAATCATTTGACAGCTAAAAACGTATCACTTGAACTATTTATGGAGTTCAAACATGCTTTTTGTATCTATGAAGTTCTTAATAGGTCGGACGACTTTCTTACACGATCGGGAGTGATTTGACTAATAATATAGTCAAATACCCGATTACACTCTACTCATGTGTACTTGCGGCTTTAAATGAACCAAATGCTTGCAACGGTTTGTTGGTGAATTTTACCTTCATTTTCTTGATTAGGCACTTCCGGAACGGGTTCCTTGGTGTCCACATCCGGTTTCAGCTCGGTGGTCACATTGCTGTCCGGCTTCACTTCCGTGGTGGACACTTTGTCCACTTGTGTGGGTGCGTTTGGTCCGGACTCCGTTGACTTGATCGCGTTTTGTTCTTGCTCCATTGGCTTTTGAAAAACACGGAATTGAGTATTTAATGAAGGAACCAGAAAATTAATTCGCTATAATCCGCGACAGCTATACTTGTTCTGTTGTGTTTCTGGTTCCTTCATTATGATGGACATCCGCAAAGTAACGCCTGCTTCTATCCAATACGGAATTGAGTATTATTATTATTATTATTAAACAACTTTATTGCATACAAAAGAAGTTACAAAGGACATATAATAAAAGTACAGACAAAAGGTGACCTTATCACTAAAGTGATCTCTGCCAGGCAACCTACACTAATGAATCAATTAGTACTGTGAGACGGGAAATTGCTTATTTATCTAAGAGTTTAAATGCATACATAAACATATACATTCAAATAGGTACACACTAATAATATATACCGAAATATGATATACTAATAAAATAAATGAATATGCAATATATACATAAAACATTATATGATACATATACATTATAAATATATACATAATATATACAAAATCATTTCGTCAGATAGTGCTTATTGACATAATAATAATTTCTGGATCGAGGAAGATTGTTAATAGTATAATAATTAGTGGTAGAATGCATGAATAAAATCTCTATCAAAATTTAAGTGTTGTAATTGTATTGTATGTGTAGAAATACAGTATAGTGCCAAACATATGGCGTGCAAAGACGGGCGAGCCTGATGCGTCTTCAACATAGTGTGTAGAAATCAAAATTATTTTTTACTTTGGAAGTCTGCTTTTTGCCAAGCGCGCTTCACACACCTCGAGAACATTTTAAAGAACTTCTTTTTTTTCTACCATTGAAGCAAGAGACATTTTTAAAAGCTTTTATGACTCGCAATATTTGTGGGTTATTTAGGTCAAATCTTGCAACTGAATTTTAAAATCGTTTTCCCCAACTGATTGAGCTGAAATTGGTAAAGCTGATAATACATGATTAGCTAATTCTAAATCTAATATGGCGGACTACCAATATTTTTTTTTATCCACTACAAGTTAGCCCTTGACTGTGATCTCACCTGATGGTAAGTGATGATGCAGTCTAAGATGGTAGTGGGCTAACCTGTTAGGGGCATAGCAGTTATACTAAACCCATACCCCTATTCGGTTTCTACACGGCATCGTACCGGAACGCGTAATCGCTTGGCGGCACGTCTTTGCCGGTAGGGTGGTAACTAGCCACGGCCGAAGCCTCCCACTAGGCAAAAGATGGAGGAAGAGTTATTTTTTTATGCACCCATGATATGGGTATCAAGTATTCGCTGAGTAGAATGCGAAAAATAAAATGACGTCATACTAAATTCAATATGGCGGTCGATAAAAGCTTGTTTTAAAAATGATTTATAATGATTTTAAACTTATTTAATTGCTTAAAACGCACAAAACTTAAGAGTTATGTGCTTTAACCCTAGAATTGTGACATTTTGTATTAAGGCTGGTGGATTATCTTTGTAGCTTTTTCATTTTTGACTTATAGTAGTTAATTTTCAAATGTTACATTCCCAAGTACTTACATTATTAGTAAGAGGTAGGTATTGAAAAATTCTACATTGGAAGAAGGGTTGCAACTCGGTAGTGAATAAAATATATATGTCACCGTAAGATTGTGAAAACAGTTAGATTATAATCTAACTTGCGAAATTGTAAACTAAAGATTGTGAACCGTTCAATGTTCTGAGTGTCAATTTTTGAAATATTCATTGTATTTACGTTTTCTTGTCTGTTTCATGCAGGTTAGGTTAGGGTTCGACATAAATAACCACTTAGGTTCTGTCGGGTTAATAAACCTAACAGATTACAATCTACCGGAAAATAAAGCGTTAAATTATAATCTGTCGGCAATGCTGTTTACAAATTCGCTAGTTAGATTACAATCTAACGGTTTGTGCAATTTTACGGTGACATATCCTTGTACAGAACTAGGTATTTACCCAAAAAATGTAATCCTTCGACACTGCGATTTCGCGAGTTAGATTATAATCTAACGGTTTTTACAATGTTACGGTGACATAATATATATGGAACTATACCTCATGCGGTCTGTTCTGCGGAGTCTGTACTGCAGTGGGGTTGACACCTCTCCGGAGTTGCTCCAACGCTCGCTCCACCATGCGGCTGAATGTGTCATCATCCACCGCTGGCTTGCAGTGCTGAAAACCAAATCAAATATCCTTCATCATCATCATCAATAATAGGCTCCCCTTCACTTAAATCAGTGTAGTTTTTTTTTTTTTTATTCACTACAAGTTAGCCCGTGATTGCGATCTCACCTGACGGTAAGCGATGATGCCGTCTAAGGTGGTAGCGGGATAACCTGTTAGGGACATGGCAGTTATATTAAACCCATACCTCTATTCGGTTTGTACGCGGCATCGTACCGGAATGCTAAATCGCTTGGCGGCACGACTGCCGGTAGTGTAATAAGATTTATGTAGAACGGGTCCCTAATATGATCCTTATTGCTGTGTAATAAGCGATGCTCTATCTAGCAGCCACTCCCACTCATAACACAGGGCCCTGTGAAAAGTGCAGTGTAATAAGCCTGTAAGTCCTATGTCCCCCCTTCGGGGCAGAGGGCAGACACTATGGCCGATCTTTTTCGCCTGATCAAGTATTTTTTAGGGTTCCGTACCTCAAAAGGAAAAAACGGAACCCTTATGGACTAGCGGATAGCGGATCACTCTGTTGTCCGTCCGTCTGTCTGTCAAGACACTTTTTCTCAGGAACGCATGGAGATATCAAGCTGAAATTCATATCAAATACTCAGGTCTACTGTCCCTTGAAGCTGTGAAAAAATCAAACTTATAAGCCAACGCGATCAAAAGATAAATCCGTGTATGCTGCAAATTTTCGACACTCGCAAGGGAATCAAAACCTACAGGGTACTTCCCGTGAACTCAGAATCTTGAAATTTGGTACGAAGCAACGTCTTATAGCACAGATAAAGGAAAAATTGTGAAAAGCACAAATTTTCATCATATAATAAAAATATTTTTAATAATTTTAAACTTATTGTACGGTTTGTACGGAACCCCGGTGCGCGAGTCTGACTTGCACTTGGCCGGTTTTTTGTTTTGTTTCACACTCAGTTATCGTCTGACATGACGTCAGATACCTTTTTAATGCGAGTTTTAGGTGCCACTCACGATGGTCGTTAATTGGTGGTATTTCTTTTTTATTTCACAAATCTATAGTAATATTATAAATAGGTAAAGTTTGTGAGGTTGTAGGGGGTAATCTCTGGATCTACTGAACCGATTTGGAAAACGCTGGTACCAATAGAAAGCCTCATTATTTGTGAATGTCATAGGTTATATATTATCCCGTAAATTTTATAAAAATCTTAGATTGTGATTTTGATATTTAGTAATATTTAGTTTTTAATTTTACTGTGACAGATCTTAGTCTATTTGTGACTTTTTTTTTTCTTTTCTTCTTTTTTTGTGAATACAATTTTGTTATTTTTTAATTAAAACCCCTAACTACCTGTTATACTATATGATCAAATGAATCTGTATACAGTGCTCCTGATTTTTTTCTTCCAATACTATAGAATGATCCTAAAATAAAACTGAGTCAACTCAGCATTAAAAAAAATAGTTTTAGGGCTTCAACGCTTGGCACATATAAGACCTAATAGTTCCTAAGACATTTACCAAGTATTTTCTATTGTGTCGGATTTCACTATACCCAGTTGAAAATCCCACAGTGTATATAGTCAAAGTCAAGGTATATTTATTCAATTTAGGTACACTGTACACTTATCGAAGTCCAGTTACTTATGAAATATGATGGTGATAATCAGTTACGGTATCTTAAAACTAAAGTTACGCGGGTTCCAAACGCGCCCTAGGCTGAGAAGAGCCGACAACAAACTCAGCCTGGTATAGAGTTTTTACCTTCTTCAACTCCTCCTGGAACGATTCGCTGCTCTCGATAAACTTGCGCTTCTTTGCTTCGAACTTCTCTTCGATCTGCTGCAACTCGTCTTCCAGTTTCTTCTGATGCATCGTCAATGATTGTACTTGTTTTTTCAATATCTGGGAAATCAATTATATTATACTCAAAATATATTTATTCACAATGCTTAAATGGCGATGGGCTGGCCACACCATACGGGGTGAGGATAAATGGAGCAAAGCGGTCACTGTTTGGTGCCCTAGAGAGGGAAAGAGGAGGAAGGGACGACAAAACAAGAGCTGGCAAGACGAAATTAAGGCTATAGCAGGAAGAACATGGACGAGACGAGCAGATAATAGTAACCATTGGAAAATATTGGAGGAGGCTTTTGCCAAAGGGCACACGGCCTAGCAAACAGAACCAGGGAATAGAATAACAACAATTACTGTTCAAAAAATACCTTATATTGTCCGTTACAGGCTTATAAATAAATAATATTTATTCAAAATACAACCTACAAAGTACACCTTCTGAACGTCACGCTTACAACAAGACGTGGCGGTGATAATTAACTACAGTATTTTACTTAAGCTATGAGGGTTCCAAACTTGCCCTGGTCTGAGAAGAGCCCACAACAAACTCAGCCGGGGTTTTTTTCACCATCTCACAAATATCGGATATTACATAATAAACATTTTTAGGGTTCTGCAGTATAGCTAGAAACTAATGTAGGAAGTTTTCACTTCAATAAAAATAACAATGATTCAATAATATGTATTACCTGCATACGAGCGGTGGTGACAACGGACCGCACGTCGGGTACCACTGTATCGGAGAATATCTCGTTGATGAGGCGGTGGTTCCGCAGGTAGCGCGCGTAGGCGATGTGCTTCACTGATAGACCCTCGTCTTGATCTGGAGACGATAGATTACAGTTATAGATCAAATAGATAGTCGTCTCTGCTTTTTTTTATACGACTGCCTGTAAAAAGGAGTGTTTTCAGGGTTCATGTATGTATGTGTTCATGTTTGTCTGGTATGTATGTATGTATGTGAGTTTGTATATGTCACCGTAAGATTGTAAAAACCGTTAGATTATAATCTAACACGCGAAATCGCAGTGTCGAAAGATTACAATTTAACGATTTATTTTCCGGTAGATTTATTAACCCGATAGAACCTAACCGACCTGATTATTTATGTCGAACCCTAACCTAACCTACATGAAACAGACAAGAAAACGTAAATACAATGAATATTTCAAAAATTTACACTCAGAACATTGAACGGTTCACAATCTTTCGACAGTTTACAATTTCGCAAGTTAGATTATAATCTAACGGTTTTTATAATCTTACGGTGACATATATTCCACCATAACTTCTATACGCCTGAACCGATTTTGATAAATGAGGTATCGTTAGAATCCCTAGTTTATTCCGGGTGACATAGGCTAGAAAAATTAAAAAAAAATTGATGCGGTGGCCATGGTCCCGCATTAAAGACTAAATTTGAAAAATAAATCGAAAATAAGATTAACTATATAATCATCATCTAGAAAATTATGAGTAGATTTCAAAAATATATAACACTATAGTTCCATATCCAGTGATTCACAAAAAATATCATTTAATAAAAATGTGAATAAGATTCTCTAATTTAATTAGATTAATTTAGATTTTTAACTTATTAGTTCGATTTTGGCAGGGCAGTCGTGTTTTTTTTTTTTTTTTTAATTATTTTATCTAAGTACTACTAGCTGATGAATCAAAAAAAAATGACTAATTGTCAAATAATTTGACAAACCTCAATTTGACAAACCATAGGATGGTAATGAGTCAATAATACGTATTATGTAATAGCGAATGCCCGCGACTTCGTCCGCGTGGATGGAGGTTTTTTGGTTCCCGCGGAAACGCTTTTATTTGGATGGAAACGCGAGAGTTTGAATGGATGGATGTTTGTTACTCAATCAAGCCAGAACTGCCGAACGGACCTGGATGAAATTTGGCACAGAGACAGATTATGATCTGGAATAACACATAGGCTACATTTTATCACGGAAAATTAAGGAGTTCCGCGGGAACAAATGAACCTCAATCAACGCGGACAAGTATCAATACGAGCCCCTACACGCCTCTAACTTTTTAGTGTTTGTGTGTTTGGTGTTTGAGGAAATCATACGAGTTTCAGGGAGCCACTGGAAGCTCGAAAGCTTTTCAAAATGTTCTCAAAAGTCAAAGATGTATGAAGTCTGACATTCCGCACTCGGCCAGCGTGGTGGACAGTGACCGAAACGAATAAATTTATATTCACAACACTGTAAAATCAATAGAATAACGTACCTTCTTCGTCTTCAGCCGGTTGGATGTCGATCCTTCTGTCTTGCTGCTGTTGTTCCTTCTGTGACGCGCCCTTTTTGCTTGAGCTCTCCTCTTCCAAATTACCAACTGTTTACGAAATGTTGCTTTTATTATTTTCGAACTTTTTGTATAACTTAAGATTTACAAAAAGCATTTATAATGTTTTTGCATTAAAAACACTGCTTTGAATATTATCGATGCACAGCTAAGAGAATAATCATCTTTATTCAGTTTAATTCAGCTTTTGCTAATGTAATACATGCATAAGTGTCTGTTACCTTTGCGCGGTATATTCGTTTAACTGAATTTGACGAAATTTGGCAAAGAGATTGGCTTAAGACGGACTTATGGTACTTTACTTATCCCCGAACATTATAAATTTCGAAAACAAAGTGCCTCGTTCTGTCTTACTCGCACACCATACATAGGTAAGTGAGAGGGAATGGTTTTTAACGCTTGTTTTCGATTTTTGTATTTATTGGGTTTTCTTAAGTTTATCGCGTGCCAATAAAGATTTAGTAATAAAGATTTAAGTAAAATTTAAAAAAAAAATGATAGGGTGACATGGACCCGCATTAAAGACTAAATTTGAAAAAAGAACGAAAATAAGATTAACTATATAATGATCATCTAGAAAATTATGAGTAGATTCCAAAAATATATAACACTATAGTTCTATACCGAGTGATTCACAAAAAAATATCATATCATAAACATGTGAATAAGATTCTAATTTAACTAGATTAATTTTAGATTTTTAAATTTTTAGTTCGTTTTTTGCCAGGGCAGTCGTGTTTATTAATTTTTTTTTAATTCTTAGATATGGTGTCTTTATTGGTACGCTATGTTTACGCCTTAAAACATAAAACCTATCCTTACCAACGGCTTTATTCTTCGCGGCGATGTACGCCAGATACGCCGGCGAATTGTGGTACGTCTTCAAACTCTTTTCATACTCCGACTAGTGTGCCCGGGAATATATGAGGGTCGGGGTGACAGTGCATGTGGGGGAGAAAATTAGCGGGTTTAGATGTGCGTGTATTGTTAGTCACAGTTCTGAGCGGGTATGAGATGGTACTATTGATACTGGCGGAAACTAGCCTAATGTGGGCTGATCAAAACTAAATTGATTTGGTTGCAGAACTAAATTGATTTGGTTGCAGACGTTTTACGACCTTACCCCGCATTTACACATTCACCCGCGCTCTAAAATTGGTCTGCAAGTGTAATGTAAAATTCAACATTTTCAGTTATAACCATTACCATCCACAAGCGGCAGTTTTAACAGTGAATCTAAAGTCTAACATAATATCTATTAAATACAAATATTTTTATTCGAGTTAACTTTGACAAGTGCTTCTCAATAGTCGAGTGAATCCTACCATTGGTTAGAAATTACAAAAAGAAAAAATTTATAATTTCATCAATCTGTACATATGTCACCGTAAGATTATAAAAACCGTTAGATTATAATCTAACTCGCGCAATTCTAAACTGTCGAAAGATTACAACTTAACGCA
Organism: Erebia palarica; assembly: GCA_964035005.1. Classification (NCBI taxonomy): domain Eukaryota; kingdom Metazoa; phylum Arthropoda; class Insecta; order Lepidoptera; family Nymphalidae; genus Erebia; species Erebia palarica. The sequence goes on from OZ035995.1 coordinate 18,450,487, forward strand.
TTATTTTCCGGTAGATTGTAATCTGACGGGTATTTAAACCCGATAAAACCTAAGTGCACTACTTGATTATTTATGTCGAACCCTAACCTAACCTACAAGAAAGAGACAAGAAAACGTAAATAAAATGAATATTTCAAAAATTGAAACTCAGAACATTGAACAGTTTACAATCTTTCGACTGTTTAGAATTTCGCGAGTTAGATTATAATCTAACGGTTTTTACAATCTTACGGTGACACATACATTATGTAACGGCTATAAAAATATTGCTGGAGCTAGTCAGATCCATGCTCTTTTATCTTTTACATAATCTTCAACAGTATAATAAGCTTTTTTAAGTTATTATTTAGCTTTCCTATGGATTCTATAATCTAATTTATGCCAGAAAAAGAAACTAAACTTCCATGCGTTGTGTATCGAATGTGTGAACTCAACGCCAATTGGCGAGTGGCGAAGAGAGACACGAGCGCAATGTGTAAATGCAGGGTTATATGTAATACGTCAGATGTCGATTTAATTTGACATATAATTATATATTTGACACTCATAAAACATGTATTAATCAAAAGCTGGCATCAATACAAGCAAGTATTTTTCAAGACAAAATCTTCTAAGCGACAGGTCTTATATGTCGCATCATCGAGTAGACTATAACTTTGATAGCTTATATCTTGGAAACCTGAAGATTTTGTCTGATAAAAAAAGGGCTTGTATTAATTCCTGATATTAATTAATACACGTTTAATGAGAAAAGAAATGAAATAGCGGAACAGTAAGTAGGGCAAAATATTCAAACCCTTTCTGCTTCTGAAAATGCTTAAGATTGGTTTAGTTTTGGTCAGTTCAATCTTCGCCAGTGATAAGTCGATTGGTCACAATTTGGTGACCAATCGACTTATCACTGGCGAATCTAATAACAGTTTACACAAAAAGAAAAACGGACAATGAAAGATGGTTTAATGGAAACCATTACTCATTATTGTGCGTGTGTCTTTACAGTGGCTGGAATATTAAAACCTGGCTATTTCTACGACATTCTGTGGGTTAACATTATGAAATGGTACGAATATATCGGCGAGATATTAGTATCGAGTATGGATTTTTTAATTAAAGTTTATTATTACTTATTTAAAAATATTAAATATATTTAACGGTTATATATTAATAATATTTGACTTTACTGTAAACTAAGTTTTAAGAGATTGTGGATTGGAACTAATGTATATACTTTAGATCTAGAGATAGAGTATTAGTTAGTATTTGCGAGTTATTTTAATTTTTTGTTTTCACGACAATAATTTTTACACATTTAAAAGTTATTTTGAAAATGTGAAAGAAAGTCAAGGTTTCTAAGAAAAAAATTCACCTCCATGCAAATGTAGATTGTAGACTAATAATTTGTAGTCCAAATAAGGGTTGCATCAAATGCTCGTTTTTTAAAATCTCACCGATATAATTATATAAAACAAGATTGTACCGACACCTATTCCCACATTAAAACAAGCTTGTGAGGTGAATGCGGTGGTTACAGGTTTGACTCCCGGGTCGATCTCAGGGTCAAAGGTACCTCTGTTTTTGTGCGCCAGCCATTGCAAATACGCGGGCGACGATTGGTAAGTTTTCAACTGTTCTGTGTACTGCGCCTATGCCCAAAATTGTAATAATTACAATAGGTACTACGCATTTCAACTGAGAAGACCATTGGCAAGTTATTCAGAAACTTAATATACCATCAGCAGTAATCTGGCAAGAAATTCTTTGCCAGATTCAAATTGTACTGTTTTTAATTTTAAAATAAAATCAACAACAATGCCACGTTATTGCAAAGCAATTATTTAAATGCAACTAAGTGCAAGTTTGACATTACATTTTAAATAATATGACGGTGTACCTACTTAGTTGAAACGGTAAGTAAATGTTTTTTAATCTAGAACCGCAGTATAACGCAAAACTGGGTCTGTCTGTTACGGTTTTACGGTTCATCCAGTTATCGATTTTCGACGAAATTTGGTACAGGTATATAGATTATATCGGGGACGGATAATTCATAATGGACATAAGCCACCTTTTATCACGGAAAATCATAGTTTGAACGGGATTTTTCAACAATCGAAATCGCCAACATATTTCAGTTAGTAATAATATTTATTATTTATGTATGCTCACATCTAAATATTCCGTTTATGAATTTAAAAATATTGTCTAAGACACGGTTAATGAATTTAACAGCGAAAAAAGATAGAACTCATTACCTTCTCTGCCTCGTATTCGTCAACGAAAGCGTACTTTTCAGTTTGGGGTAAGTCCCTCCACATTCCGCCTATGATGCGACCGATCTCCCACAGCTTTAAGTCTGGATTGGCCGCTTTCACACTGTCCCATACTCGACGTGAGTACCTCATGTACGGCATCAGGGGCTTTTCTGGAGGCTTCGGCGGTTTGGGGAGGCCGGCACCCTTAAATAATAATGAAAAACATAACTTATGGTACAGTTTGTTTTTCCTTAACTTAGAAAAAAGGTTAACCAAATAACTTTTCTCTATATTTATTATATATATATTTGTATATCTTCTGCGGTTAGAATTCAGGCTCCTCACTTAAAGTAAAAACTTACCAAGCCTGCGATCGCGATGTCAAATAGACATATTATTGCGTGTTTAAAAAACCTATTCTAGCCACTGTAAATATGGATTTTGGAAATTGTATGACAATCTTACCCCACCAGTGCCTATCAAGCTAGTGTTATTCATGTCAATATGTAGATTATTGTACGTCATTTCGATGTAAAGAGATCTTTAAAAAAGCCTGTTTTACAGATACGATATTATTATGACAGTCTTACCCCGCCAGCGCCCTTCCCGATCTTCTGCGGTTGGAATCCCGGGTGCGAATGCAAGGTGGAGACGAAGGGGCTTGTCTTGTCTTCCTTATTGGCTTGCGTGGCCGGCCCCCCATGCGCTTTCTGCACCGAAATGGTGTGGTTGCCAGCCGTACCCACCCGCGGCGTAATACAGTCATTTATACAAACAAACAGAGCCAAAACTTACCAAGCTCGAGTGCTGCCACCGCCTGTCAATAGCTCCTTATTATTTAGTTAACCTTGTCCAAAAATACTTAATCAAGTCACTACAAACATCTTACCCCGCCAGCGCCCTTCCCTATCTTCTGCGGTTGGAATCCCGGGTGCGAATGCAAGGTGGATACGAAGGGGCTTGTCTTGTCTTCCTTATTGGCCTGCGTGGCCGAACCCGCCGTCCGCCGCACGCTTTCTGCACCGAAACGGTGTTGTTGCCAGCCGTACCCACCCGGCGGGCCCATGCCCGGCCCGCCCTGGTATTGGGGGTGGTACTGGTATTGGTTATGGTGGGGCGGTGCATTCATACCGCCTTCAAGCCAAGCAGCGCGGCAATACAATGAAAGAAAAAACAAAAAGCGTAAGGGAGGCCGGGGGGCGGACAGGGCAAAATAAAGTAAACAATGCACTAAGGCAGAGCGCATACATACAATTATCACGTCAATCAAGTATTTAGATGTGTTAATTAAACAGTCAACTATTCAAATGCGTTTAATTCATTAATTGACTATTCAAACGTGTTCAGTTAATTTATTCGGTACTCAATTATTACGTGTTAATTCAACAGTCAAATGTGTCTAATATATCAATGGACTATTCAAACGTGGTCATTCAATTCATAAATCAAAGATTCAAAAGTTATTAAATAGTATGCTTTTTAATTAGGTAGGTACATATTTCAATAAATGTGTTCCACTATCAATCAGAATGAGTGTTGTTAAATCAACTCTTCAAATGTGTTCAGTAAATTAACAATGAAACATTCAAACGTGTTTAGTTCATTAATCAATTAACTATTCAGTTTACAAAACTATAATTTCAGTGCAAGTGCAAATTATGAGGATGAACAAGGAGTGTGATGGCAGTTCATGAATAAAAAATCAGGTGAAAAAATTAACGAGCAAAATAAACAAGATAAAATGCGAAAAAGTGCACTATGAATAAGTATGTTAAGTGCTATATTGTAAGTGTAATGATGGCAATATATAAAAACAGTTTGTATAATGTTTATTAACTGATTATTTTGAAAAAGAAATGAAACCTGAATAAGCAAGTATGTACGTGAATTTGGATGATCTTATGAAAGAATAAGAAAATAGAGTCTTAATAGAAATTCTATTTGGTCCAAAACCGAATATATTGCAAGTTTTGAATGTGAAAAATATCACTCTGTATTACGTTTATACTTTTAATTTCTAATTTAAAACATACAGCCGAATACTATAATGTATAATAATAACTGATATATAAACAGAATGTCCAAAATCAGACACAACGATTCTAGGGCTGCTGGAAGAAATCTATACAACATAGATAGATAGATAAGATCTATACAAGAGATAAGTTATTGTCCTTGTAAATGTCCTTTCAATTTTTATTTATTTTATTTATTTATTAATCTTATAAAATTGACATAAAATTGTGCTAGAAACAGTGCCACAAACAAAGTGATGTTTATGTTTGGTATAAAATAAATAAATAAAAACGTAAAAATGCTCTTAAACTTTTCAAGTATTCAGCAGTTGTTGAACAATGAATAATTATTTAAACACTGATTAAATTAATATGAACATGAGTTTAATTGCATTGAAATTGTGTGTATGCACGATAGCAGATGCTGAAATTAGTTTCAATAGCACTAGCAGTTTAGTAGGCCTCTAACAGAAAAACAGATGTGATTGCGAGATGGATTTATCAAGGTGTTTTTCATTATTATTTCAAGCTTTCCACGCGCTATATAAAACTGAGCCTTAAGGTACTGTCACATGCAAGAAATTAGATTAACTGATCTAAGCTTAATATGAAGTTACTGCATAGGAATATTCATGGCAATGCTTAACTGGACTATTGGAAATAAACAAAATTTTAGTTGGGTAAACATTATGTTAACAAACCTGGTAGTATTTTGCACTGTTCTCTAAAACTTCCGCATTTTAATAATTTTGATAAATTTCGAGTAACAAAGTAAATAGACCTTAACTACCTTGTTTGAAAGTCGTATATTGAGTAATAAAATTAGACTATACATGTACTTACTCGTACATATTATTAGAACATTAAAACAATGCAGTTTATGTTCATTTTACTTTGGCGTTATATATTTATATACTCTTAATCTATCAATTTGATTGTCAGCTTTAGTCAGCAGAAATTCAAGCTGTTGGTTTGCGAACAAAGTGAATATCCAGCTTTAAAAAAAGTATACAAATCAGTCATAATAAAAAGATAAAAAAAAATTGTGACAGGTTGATTTCAAGAGTAGCACAGTCCTACATAGTGGGCGGAGACCTTTAAACCCCAAAACCTAAATCGAAAAAGTGTGAAATTTTGAAAAAAATTATATGTAAGTAAATAAATCACATTGGTGTTTACCTTTCATCATACCGAAACTCATTGGGGGGCCCGCAATCATGTAGTCTGTTTCAAAATAACAAAACATGAAACAAATCCAACTTAATAAGAAACAATGTAAGTCTAATGCATAAAGGAATAAACAGAGAAAAATTAAAAATAAAAGTTTAAATAAAAGTACTGTCGGAGATGCATAACGGTATGGAGTAGTTAAAAGCAAAGAATAATAATATGCGCTTCATGCTTGTCCGTATGCCATCATTGTATAGAAATTTCCAGTAATGCAAACATATTATCTTTTATTTCAGTATTAGGATAAATAGTAAGAAATCAAGCATTGACGAGTCAACATCTCATGAAGGTGCTCCGGTGTCGGAGTTAAAGTACACTGAGAGTAGTTTGGAAGATTTCTGTGGTGTGGTGAATATCATGGGCTATAAGTCCGGGATACACACTGTTCCACATAGATTTACCTATTGTAGTAGATTATAGCGAATGAAACTTCTAGTTCCTTTATTATGATGGACTTCTGCAAAGTAACATCTGCTTAAATCCAATAAATAGTAAACAATATTGGGACTTTGTCCACCTTCGTCTATAGTCCATGTAACAAGGATACCAAATGACAGATTTGTTTTTATTGATAACCAAATGGATACCTAAAAAAATTCTAAGCTTTGTAAAAATGTTGTAATTTTTCAGCTATGTCCATACTAATTGATCAAACATGCAAGAGGTAGTTTTTATGACAGGTCATGAAGGCGGAAATGAAAAACTATTAGATACCTGAATTTGGTGTCAGGACAGAACCTCGTTGTCAAAGACAGAAATTGCATTCAAATTTGCAGTTATTTCTAAACCTTGTAAGTAAAAGAGCTAGAATTACGATTTTCCGAAATAAGTTTTTTTGCTTAGTTTTCTCTTAATACGTATGGAACTATTTGTTTAAACAATTGGAAATTCCTATAGAACCATGGCATATGACAGCGGTTAGATACCAGCATCAACAGAGTACTTCAACCGGCTAAGCTCGCAAAGTTCAGGTCTTGTACTTGCGCATGTTAAGTATGTTAGTATCTAACAACATTCTAAACAATTGTCAGACCAGGGTGTCCACTGCACAATTTATTAAATTTTCTAAACTAAAAACATTTCAATCCCTTTTTTTTAACCGACTATGGGAAAGCTACTGGGCTGATTTTGATGAGGTGTCAATTGATTCATTATGATGATCTAGGTGACATAGACTACTTTTTATAATAACAAAATTGAGACAAGTAAAAAAAGTGGGGATCTATAATTTTTTTTGTTGACGTTTTTTTTATTGCAAGATAGGCTTGCGCTTAATGACAATCACGCTTAATACAAAGTAATGATGAGGTCTAGGTTACGCACAGCGGACGCATGCATCCAAGTGCGGAAAATAATCCCAGGACACAAAAAGGAAGAAGAGGTCCAAGTTTGAAGTGCGCCCACATAGATGCCTATTCACTCTTGTCTTGAAGGTACTTAAGTTATATGTGGCAAGGAATACATGCACTGGAAGGCCATTCCACATCCTGGTGGTTCAAATCAGAAACATAGAGCAGAACCGATTCGTTATCTGCATTCCAATTAAGTATTCAGCAGAAAATATTTAGCGAAACACTACTAACAACTGCAAGACAAGGCATATCAACTCATTCTTCCATTCCTATGACAAGGTAAAGCAAAAAATATCTAGCCCTTCAATAGAAATTTCTTGTTACTAATCCCTGATTTCCCAGTAAATGGACATCCTGATTTAACTCACATTAAATTAATTCATAGGCATTCCTAGTGCCTTAGAAATTAAATCAAGTAAATCTATATGGGTTTATAAAACCTAATACAATTTTGTATGGGTAAATATGTTGCTAAATATTGGTTATATTGAGAGGAGTATGGAAGTATACAAACGCGGATTGCTCTGGGGGCTCGGCATGGACATTGATGTGTTTTGTTTGTAGCTGTTTGGTGTAGCCATGATGTTGGTTCAGCTGAAATAAAAAAAAAGGTTTATTTATTTGATTTTTATTTAGTTAACCCCGACAGCTTAACCCACTAAGTACAAGTTCGTGCAAACTTTCTCTTAATAACTTCCTATCTTAGGGATTTATTGTAAGTGTAGTAAAAGAATTTTAAAAAGGTTTATTTATTTGATTTTTATTTAGTTAACCCCGACAGCTTAACCCACTAAGTACAAGTTCGTGCAAACTTTCTCATAATAACTTCCTATCTTATGGATTTATTGTTAGTGCAGAAAAGAATTTTATTTTATTAATCTATGATTTACACCTAAAGGCCTTTGCCCAGTTGTGGGACAGTACAGGCTAGAATAAATAGATGATTTACACATAAATGCAGGTTAGGTAGCAGTAAGCATTCCGTAATTGTTTAAAAAGAATGAACATTTACCCGATCTGTTGAGTATATTTTAGTGTTTGGTCAAGCTTGCCGCTAGAAATAATTGTATTTTATCTATAAATTTCTTGCAAAATAATACATTTCAAAATAAAGCGTCACTTGCAAACAGAGACAAGTTAATTGCAAACGCCAGACGCCTTAAAATTATCCTTTAGGTTACTTGTCTCTGCCATAAAATCGGCCATTTTGATTTTGACATTGACATTTGACACGCAGTGCTGCCTTTTCTCCCCACGCTCTCATTGAAGATGGCTCAAAAGGACTGGACCTCAGAGCCGTAAAAAAATCATTGAAAGGTGCTTTGATAAATTATGGGAGCTATCTACAAACAGCAAAATGCTGGCAGCACTGTTAATATTGGCTGGTCTAGCGCTTGGCACTTGGCAGCGTGACCGACTGACATTTGACACGGTTCATTAAATGGGTCTGTAAGTACGTGGTCTGTACTCTATAGGTACAGATAGGTCATTCGCACTGATTATTTATTATTAGATAATGTACCGTATTCGAGTCCACTGTTTTGCAAATCCGTACCTCATTCAACAAGGTAACTAGGCATCTTACCAATCCTACCACTCAACTCAACCTAAGTATTACGTATCTCTATACTAAATGTCCAAATCGGTAGAAAACATGGGCCGTTAAAGCGTAGCAGACAGACAGACAGACATACTTTCGCATTTACAACATTAGTATGGGTTAACTAATATCACTGGTGAAGGTGCATGCCCGAGAGTTCATAATGTTCTCAAAGTGTGTGAAGTGCCGAGGCCGCAGTGGGCTGAACATAATATTATGATGATAATCATGTCGGTGCCGCTCAGCAGGATAATAATTGGTGGTGCATACTGCATATGTCACCGAAGATTGTTAGATTGTAATCTATCTAGCGAAATTATAATTTGTCGAAAGATTACAATGTAGTGCCTTATTTTTCGGTAGATTGTAATCTTTTAGGCTTAGATTATTAACGCGTAATATTTCGATGCTTTTAGGTATATTACCCCGATAGAACCTAAGTGCCCGGCCTGCGGCAGGGCACTACCTGATTATTTATGTCGAACCCTAACCTAACCTACAAGAAAGAGATAAGAACACGTAAATACAATGAATATTTCAAAAATTGATACTCAGAACATTGGAAGGTTCACAATCTGTCGACAGTTTACAATCTATCGAGATAAAAGTCGTTAGATTGGAATCTGACGGTTTTTGCAATTTTACGGTGACACTTAAGTCGATGGGCAGTTAATTCGATTTTCGACAGCAAGTAATCAACAAGTAAAATCAGCAACTCTTTTCAATTGATTGATTGATTTTTCAAACGTCAAGACGCGCGCTTTGATGTTGTAATAAAATACTTGAGACGTTATTGTAGTTTTAAGCCCTATTTTATTTCAATAACTATGGTTTTCAAACATAAAACTAAGAGGGGACGTGGATATTTCGACTTTTGGAAGATCCTCTATTTAATAATCACTAAAAATAATTTATTTGACCATTAATAAATTGAATTGCAGGATAATCTTCAGTAACTCAAACTCAAGGAACATAATTACTACGGGGAGCTTAAACTGCGGTTGTGGAAGTATCATGGTACTAGTAAATTGGCCACGCAGCAGTTGGCAACAATGAAAACAACCAGTAAGCGGATGGAACTGGAGAGTTAATGGATTTGTTGGATGTTTCTCGAGTATAGAAGTTTATAGCTGAACTAGCTTATGCCCGCGACTTTGCACGCGTGGAGTAGGTACACAAATTTCAACCCATAATTTACTCCCGTATGGATTAATTTTCAAAAATCCTTTCTTATCGGATGTCTACGTCATAGGTGGTCATAGTAGCTTTCTGCAGCCCGATTCGTCCAGTGGTTTGAGTTGTGCGTTGATAGATCAGTCAGTCAGTCACCTTTTCCTTTTATATAGGTATTTAGATATAAAAAACGGTGATAGCTTAGATGCCCGGCTTTCTATTTCAGCAGGACGTCATTTCCGATAGGGTAGTAACTAGCCAGGACCGAAGCCTTTCACCAGACCAGACTAGAGAAAATAAGCATGATGAGAGTATCCAAGAATCAATGAAATTATGAATTTATCTAATGAAATAGGATTCATGGAATATAAAAAACGTATTTATTTTTCTATTTCGAGTGAGATTGTTATTTATTTTGATAAAATAAAACTATGAAATACAGCAATCCGCCATATTGTATAAACCACCACTGAAGCGAATGACGTCACTATCGTTTTCGAGCTTTGACAATCGACCAACAATCTCTATAAGTACAGGCGTTTTAAATGTTTATCAAGTATTTTCGTGTTTTTTTGTTTCCCAAAGATCATTTCCTTAATCTAGTTTTGTTTTACCGAATCCAAAGTTAAGAAATTAAAAATCGTTAGCCATGGATCAAGGATTTACCAAAGCTACCTACTAGCTCTAATTTGCCCAGGATTGATTTGTTGATGCTGGGTATCTTACATCAAACAAAGACTTTTGTTCAGCAGAATTTCGCAACGTCAAAACTTCTGTGTAAGTACAATAATAGCATAATAATTTATAGGTCCTAACCCGTAATATCTGCTATTTTATTTATTAAGCACTTCATGATAGGTATTAGAGGTATGAAATGTTGTTTTTTAAAACTATACCGTATAACTTAATATGAGCGGCGATTGCCTTCTATGACGTTTGCCTCCTATTCGGATCCTATTCGGCGTATGGGGTTCGATTCTTGGTACGCATCTCTAACTTTTTGCAGTTATTTGTGTTATAAGCAAAACAGCATCACTACATAGTATAAAACGAAGTCGCTTCCCGCTGTCTGTCGTTATGTATGCTTAGATCTTTAAAACTACGCATCGGATTTTGATGCGGTTTTTTTAATAGATAGAGTGATTCAAGAGGAAGATTTATATGTACTTTTTATCCAGGAAAATTAAGGAGTTCCCGCGGGAACCATAAAACCTCAATCCACGCGGAGAAAGTCGCGGGCACCAGCTAATATTAGAATAAAGCAAAAACTTACGTCAATGTGATCTTCGCAGAAATAAATAGTAGAATTTAGCCCTATAGCTGTAGGATCTCGCCGTGCAAGATTAAGCCACTTAGATCGCATTGTTTTTTTAAGTGGGGCGTGAATAAATAACTTGTTTGGAGTTAATTTTGATGTGTTATCACACTGGGGGACCGCACACGACTTACACACTTTAGAATTCATGTTATTCACACAAAATATCTAAATTGCTGTACGAAGACTTATTGTTTACTGCACTCAGTACATTAGAGTACATTGGTAAAAACTATAGTGACGTCACAAACGACGCCATGACACCCGCGAACGTTTTGGCGTGATTTTTAAAATTTAAATTTCAAATGCCAATTTTATCTACTAAACCTTATTTTTCTGCTGAAATAAGATATTTTTTCGAAATAGTAGATACTTCCGAACATAATGTGACCATTTTTCAAAATCAGTCATCATGCCTATTCTGATGTTATTCTAAATTTCGAAATTGACCCGGCCGGGAATCGAACCCGGGAACTCTCACTATACCTACGACACGTCACAAGTTGGCCCTTGAATGCAATCTCACCTGATGGTAAGTGATGATGCAGTCTAAGTGTGAGATCTAAATAGCGAACTTTGTCTTGCTTAAAAGACATGGTTAAAACGAGACAGATTTATATTACTCTCTTAGGTCCATCTCGTTTTAACTCTGAGTAAAGTCTGGGCCAAGTCAAAGTACGCTCTATAGATCTCAGCATAAGTGGTAGTGCGCTAACCTGGTTGGGGATATAAAGCAGTTTTTTTAAACCCATCCCTCAACTGGTTTCTAGTTTCTCCACGGCATCGTAACGGAACGCTAAATCGCTTGGCAGTACGTCTTTGTCGATAGGGTGGTAATAAGCCTCGGCCGAAGCCTCCCACCAGGACAGACCAGAGAAAAATCACGCAATGATGAGCGCTGTGGTTTTATAGTGGGAGGTCCCGAGTTCGATTTATAATTTCTGAGTTTGCTCTGGTCTGGTCCACTATAAGCTAACTTGGCAAGAGTTAGCTTGTAGTTGACCAGACCAGAGGCTCGGAATGGAGTAAGTACTAGTAGTCCTAGGCACTCAACTTCCTTCTATTAAAATTATTTCACGGTAACTGCTTTGCTTTGGAACGTTCTCATCTTAAGTAAATTGAAACAATATTATCTATCATTATAATCTATTTATTCATCTGTTGTGTATTACCTATTACATTTTATACTGTATATTTATCTATACTGTTATTATAAAGAGGTAAAGTTTGTGAGTTTGTGACATTGTAGGGGGTAATCTCTGGATCTACTGAACCGATTTTGAAAATTCTGGTACCAATAGAAAGCCTCATTATTTGTGAGTGTCATAGGCTATATATTATCTTTATATATTAAGCTTATTAATTATGATATATTTATGCTTTATATATTATCCCGAAAAATAAGGGAGTTCCCGTGGGATTGTAGTATCTGTGTTTTTATGTACCTATATAATATTTCTTTATTATCTAATACATATGTCTCAGTAGACGCCTTCCGCTTTCTTTTATAAGTTTCTTCTGCCCTAAGGTTGTCTGGAAGAGATCGTTATTTAAGCGATAAGGCCGCCTGTTGTGCCGTATCCATTAATTTGATTGTTTATGTATTTTTATTTCATTGTGTACAATAAAAACTAAAGTATAGGTATATTATTCTCTCGCTCGTTTCGCCGCAAAAAACTGATTTTACTTACTTACCTACTGAAAACGCATTAAAAGGAACCAGGGGATATATTAGTGATGCCAACCCCGGCATGGTTACTCCACCGCTGCCACTAGTAACAAGTGATACTGTGATGGTGATGAAAACAATCACGCGTGATAGATCATCACGCTTCTATCAATTCATAAACGACATCACTTTTGTCACGCGGCGTTTGTGATACGTGGTGTATTTTTAATGATTAGTTTCATTGCTCACAAGGCTACGCATAATATAGTTACTCTCTTCGATTCATTTATTTATTCATAAGCACATACATAATACATTAACATCAGTGTTGGTACTAAGTAGGTGCTGCGCATGGTACTGTAGGTTTATTTCCATCCATCCATCCATTTATCAGCTTGTATGCATCCACTGCTGGACATAGCCTTCGCCACCAAACACAATCCTCCGCCTTCCTCATCCGGGAGGAGGAAATTCGTAGAAGAACTAAAGTGACCACCATAGTTCTGAGGGTTGGCAAGCTGAAGTGGCAGTGGGCAGGTCGTATCTGTCGCTGAACCGATGGCCGTTGGGGCAGAAGTGTTCTGGAGTGGAGACCGCGTACCGGTAAGCGCAGTGAAGGACTACCTCCAGCTTGCTGTTCCGATGACCTAAAGAAGATGGCGGGAAGCAGATGAGGTTTATATACTTGTACAGAAATATTCAAAGAAACCTAATTAAGTTTATGTAGATTTTTAATTTTCAAGCTAATATGGTTGCACTTATTAAGGCTTGTGTCGTTACGTCAAAAGTGGAGATAAAAGTAATATTTCTTATCTGTGGTATTTTTGTCTATGAACCCTTACTTGCCGACTATTTTTTCTCGTAATATACTTACCGGATTTTGGGCATGTCCAACGAAACTACGAAAAATTTGCCGGCAACGACAACATCTGTCTCTCTCGTTGCGAGATATCTCGTTGTGCGCATGCTAAGCCTGCTGAAATTAGCCATCTGCGCGGGGAGATATTATAGTCCGCAAATAACCAGTGTGTGCGCAAACTGAGGTGTCTCCTCCACTCTCCATATTTCCTTCAACTTTCAGTCCGACGGGACGGAAATTCGATACGAACGGAGAGAGGTCAGGCGCCAGAGTCGCAGGACCGACAGTTTTCCGTGCTCTTTAAGGCACAGGGTGAGGAAACGTCAACTCAACTTCCTAGCCAACCGCCACGTATTTCGCTGTTTCTTCTGGTTAGAAATGGCATTCCGAACTAGTGATAAATACACTTGTAAAAGTTTTTGAATTTATGATATTTTGACTTCAATCTGAAATGGTTTAAGATCACGTTAGCGCAGGCTGAAATGATTATGATTTCATACGTGATACTGATAATATTATGTAATATTTACAGTGTCTACTGACTCACGGACAATATTAATGCTAAATCTTCATTGTTTTATTGTTTCGAGTAATTTTCTGTACTCAAGCTAAGCATCATGTATTCAGTGAATCACTTCAAGGTGTAGCGCAGATTTGCGTTTTCAGGAGCGATATATTTTATTATCTTAAACTCAAATTTAAATACTTAAGTTTTCGAAAATTCAACGAAACGAAAAAGCGCCACCAAAAAGAGACAAATATTTATAGGAAGCATGCGAGAGAATGAAATAGAATACAAGTTATATTTATCTCATTTTCTCGTAATCTACTTTTCTGAAGTTTCACTTCTGCCGTATGTGAATTGCATACACGCACTTTTGTTTTATTCGAAAAACTTTTACAAGTGCTTTTGAATCGTCGAATGAATTTACCACTGACACGGAATGACATTCCTACCGAGAAGAACCAGCAAGAAACTCGATGGTTGCTCTTTTGAAAAAATTGATTAATTTAGCAGTATTCTGTGCTTGTAGTGGGTATGAAAAGGACGAAAGCCAAGCCGCTCTCAAGCGATTGACTCTTTAATAATACACTTTCTGTGATTTGTATGAAGATCTTATATTCCGAATAGGTACGGCAACACTGCCGCTATGGAGCCAGGTTATTGTGTAGCTTGCAGTAAGTAGCCTACCGCCCCGCTCGGTCTCGAGCTTTTATTGAAGACAAGTGGGCCCGGCAGACTTTTTCCTGCCCTGAATCTAGAACCCCATCGCAGCGCCACCAACATCCAATTGTGAATATAAACTATCAAATTCCATTCACACCCATTCAAATACACAAAAAAAACGTGACTGAAGTAAAACTTAGTAAATGGCTATGAGAGAAAGAGAGAAAGAAAATGTGTGCTCGCACCTCTCTCTCTTGCCGCTACAGTAATATACGAAACGTCACTCTCTCTCTTTCTATCTTCAGTAACTTATATCTCCCTCTCATCTTCCGTTCGCCTCGCCCGATCACACTTTTCGTAACGCTCTCGTCACGCATTCACCAGCTTACTCCCACAGCCAAGCGTGCGTAAAGAAGTTTTACTTCAAAAAATCCACCATAATCAGTCAAGCCGTTTAGCTGAGTTTTAGCGAGTCTAACGAACAGAAATTGATTTTTGTATTTAAGAATACCTTAGTAATTTTATGGGTAGTTTTAAATGCTTCTGGTTGTGAGCCTACCTTTGCGACATATCTGTCGCATGTCTGTTTTGCCTTACATGTCCTATTTTTCAGGGACACTAGTTTTACGACTGGATGATAATATCTGCGACTGGAGGATGTGACGTAAGTAATTCGGTTTTTAATATCAATATTGTGTGAGCGTAAAATATGGGTCTTAAAATAAATAATTTTATTAGGTACCAGTTATTCTAGGTAACGTAAAAGGTAGTTATTTTTCCTTCTTGTTCTTACCTATGTTCGTCCACAGTCCACACTGCACTGTGAATTGTGATCAATGTTGTACCTATTAATTATGTTTTTCTTTATTTTCTTATTCCACAATATCTCACCTGCAATAGTGCTGCAGTGGATAGATAGATGGAACAAGTCTATTATTAAGCACCTGAGTCAAGACATCAAAAGGTTATGGGCCCAGTTCCCATAAAAAAAGTCTATTATTAAACAAGACTTGTTTTAGTATTTTAATCACTTTGTATGGATTTCTATGGATCTCAAATAAAAGTTTATTTATAAAAACTTGGTTTTAATGATTAAGTATTATTAAACTCGCTTATTATAGATTATTATATTACTGTAATAATATAGTAAGTCCTACTATAATTTTCTATAACCTTAAACCTACCATGAAATAAATGAGAAATACACTTGGCCGTTCGGTGGAACAATGACACGACACGACTACGACATCATTAATGGCTTAATCTAAAAATAATCGGCACATAGCGTAACAACTAACAACTAACAACATACAACACGTGCATTGGTCAGCCCTATCGGCTAGTCTGTTTTCTAACGTTACAGCGGACGCGTGTGTCCGAACTCCGAACAACATGCTAATGAAATTCACGAGTACGTCTCATTCGCTATCGATGTCCTATCAAGACGTTGACATGCTGAGGTATAAAGAAAACAATTTTGCAACACAATACGTGCTACCGAGACGGATAAAAAGGAACCTTCCACCTTTGCCAGAAGATTCAGATTCCAGTTGCACGGAAATTCGGAAATCCAAGCTTTTACATAGAAAGCGTCGTCACCGACGGCTAAGGTTGCCAGTGCTTCATGAAAACGACGAATGTTGATTAAAAAGTGATTTCAAGTAGTGGTGAAAAATCATCCCCCGTTTTGTTTAAATGGATTTTATACAGCTTCAAAAGCTGAAATTTCGAATGCGCTTTAACTCGAAGGTGTTTAAGCTACAAAGCTCGTGAAAAGTTAGAAGATGCGTTTTTAAGTAGGTAGTGTGTTTTGATGTTATAGGGTAAAATAAAAAGAAATACATGTGTACTTTAATTAAATTTAAGCCTTCAATAGTTTGGCGAGGCGGACTGAAACTTAAAGGTTGAAAGTTCAATGTTCGCCCGTTAAACTTAGTAATAGTAATAAGTAGTTATGCATAACTCTTTGCAAAATGTCGCGGTACGCCTGGTATTAGGATAAAATAAACCCACAAATTAGCTATACTTATCGTGTCCCGATAGCTTCGTTCATATACTCAATCGGCTTTAGATACATAGAAACTCGGAGATTTTTTTTATTACAGATTTTCTATGCAATCATCTATCCCTTAGCGGAATATTATTTTGTAGATCTCATAAAATTTTGTCCCTTTGATTCGGTTATAAATAGTGTTTGGGTAAATACCTAGTTAGGTACATGGATATATTACCGTAAAATTGCAAAAACCGTAAGATTGTAATCTAACTAGCGAATTTGTAAACAGCATTGCCGACAGATTACAATTTAACGCATTATTTTTCGGTAGATTGTAATCTGTTAGGTATATTAACCCGATAAAACCTAACTGATTATATACCGGATTATTTGTGTAGAACCCTAACCTAAACTACAAGAAAGAGACAAGAAAACGTAAATACAATTAATATTTCAAAAATTGACGCTAAGAACATTGAACGGCTTACAATCTGTCGACAGTTTACAATTTTGCTAGTTTAGATTACAATCTTACGGTTTTTGCTATCTTACTGTGACAAATATAAACTATAAAGTATACATATAGGTGATATAGGTATTCTACGCATGCTTGAAGACTCTGAAACTTGGTTAATAAAATGCTACCAACTTTAATGTTTATTGTTAAATTTTAATGTTTATTTGTTTATCGATATCTAATTGTATGTTTATATACTCAAAAGAGATATAAAATTGTTGTTTCTCTATTTAATAGAGATATGGAAATTGGGTTGTCAGTTATTGGGTCATATAATATTATAAAGAGTAAAACACTATTATTAATAGTGTTTTACTCTATAATAGTCTATTATAAAAGCATTTCAGTTAGTATGCAGTTATGCACCTATACTAGTCAGTAGTTTAGCAATTATTATAGGTGTATCACTATATCCATATCCAAACTTCCATACTAATATTATAAATGCGAAAGTGTTTCTGTCTGTCCATCTGTCTGTCTGCTACGCTTTCACGGCCCACCTGTTCAACCGATTTTGATGAAATTTGGTAGGTACAGGGGTAGTTTGTATCCCGGAGAAGGACATGGGCTATTTTTTATCCAGGAAAATTAAGGAGCTCCTGCGGGAATTGAAAAAACTTAATCCACGCGGACGAAGTCGCGGGCATCATCTAGTTATTATTAACTAGCTAATGCTCGCGATTTCGTCTGCGTGGGATGAGGTTTTCTTGATTCCCGCGGGATTTCTTAAATTTTCTTGGATAAAAGTAGCCTGCCTATACCCAGACTAATCTATCTCTGTGCCATATTTCATCCTGATCCTTTCAGCTGTTCTGGCGTGATTGAGTAACAAATACTCATCCATCCATCCATCCAAACTTTCGCATATATAATGTTAGTATAGATACTTACATATACATATTATAATGTTGTAAAGTAGTTAGGTACCTTGGTGTTAGGATGTTGGTAAAAAAATCACACATTTCCCGCAAGAATTGGAGCATTGAAAATTAATACAAAAATTTACGAAAAAAAAAATTCTGAAATAAAAATCTCTTCTTAAAAGAATTTCAAAAATTTATGGATTTTCAAAATTCTTATATATTTATCATTTACAATTTAATCATGGTTATTTGCTTGTAAATGTTAATTATTAAAGCTTAGTTGCATTTTGTTTTGTATTTACCTTAATTGCTATTAATGTTATCGCAAATAACAAAGTTTAATTAGTACATTATTAAGTAATTCTAATATGTTCTGTTGTAAATATTTGTTTTAAAATTAGGTGTTAGTTTGTAACACTGTGATAAGCAGTAGTCACTATGTGAAAACATGTATGTTTTTAATAAAAATGTTCTAAAATAAACTACCTTTTTTATTTGTTACACCTTGGCAAAATAAGCTTCATGAAGGAACCAGAAATTCAACTCACTATAATTCGCGACAACAGGAAAAATCTATATGATACAGTAGTTCTCAGCACACCACAGAAATCCCCCAAAAACCACCCTCAACGTACGATTCAATCGTGCATTGTGGAGGCAACATCTGAACATGCTCCGTTAACGTAGTGAAACGTACGTTGAGGGTGGTCTTTTGGGGGATTTCTGTGGTGTGGTGAGAACCACTGTACCACATAGACTTTCCTGTTGTCGCGGATTATAGCGAGTTGAATCTCTGGCTCCTTCATTATCATGGACTTCCGCAATGTACCGCCTGCTTCTATCCAATAAAATAAGCTTCTTCTGCTATTATAATATCGTCTAATTTAACTATATAGATCAGCATTGATTATTATAAGAGTTATAAATCTATGAACAGTAGTATTGTATGATAGACATGGATATATATGTAGGACGTCGGTACTAGAAGGGCCCTTTCATAGAAAAAAAATTGGGCGTCCGACCTGTAGAGCGCGCTCCACACCTGTATAGCCCTGTCCTTGTCCCCGCCATAGCGCTGTCCCGCTCTTCAAACTAGATGGCGTTAGTAAATTAGTTCCACATTCTTTGTTTGGGCCCGTCTATGTAAATGCGAAAGTTTGGATGGATGTATGGATGTTTGTTACTCAATCACGCCCCAATGGCTGAATGGATCTGGCTGAAATTTGGCACAGAGATAGATTATAGACTGGTATAGCACATAGGCTACTTTTTATCCCAGAAAACTATACACTTAATATACCTATAGGGTAGGGTAAGCGGTTTAGCCGTGTAAACTGTAAGCCTACGAAGTCTGTACTAACAGACATTTTTACATTTATATTCACATGATAAAAATATCAACACACTCATTTATCACATTAGTATGATATGAAGTATCATGTTTGGTTTAATAACATCAAAACCAAGATATATAATAGGATAGGTAGTATTTGGTAAATATTCCTATGTTAAATTATCTTGGCAGGATGTTATTGATGACTTTTGCTTAGTAAATTGTATGATATGCATAGTATTGCGATCTGCAGTGGAAAATACCATTAACTTTAATTATTTAGTTAATTTTAAAATATGACTAGAGGTTGCCCGCAGCTTCGCCCGCGAGGATTTAATTTTTTTCTAAAAACTCATGGGAACTGTGATTTTTCGGGATAAAATATTCCTATGTCCTTTAGGATATATCCTATCTATGTACCAAATTTCGTCAAAATTGGTTGAATAGATGGGGTGTGAAGGCATGTCTGCTAGACAGAATAATACAGATAGACAAACACGCATTCGCATTTATAATATTAGTAACTAGCTGACGCCCGCGACTTCCTTCGCGTAGTTTAAGTTTTTGATTCCTGCGGGAACTCCTTAATTTTTCGGGATAAAAAGTAGCCTATGTCACTCTCGTCCTCAACTAACTATGCCCATGCCAAAAATCACGTCGATCCGTTGCTGTGTTGCGGGGTGATTGAAAGACAAACCAACAAACCAATAAACTAGCAAACATACACACACTTTCACATTTATAATATTAAGTACGATGCTTATCTGTCTGTTTTCGACAAGATCGGACAAATTAATCGATTGAATTTTATTTTGGTTAAACACACGTCATACATTTTATACCAAAATGGGGAAAATAAAAACAAAGTTACAAACTTCTTAATTTTCCGGGATAAAAAATAGCCTATGTCCTTCCCCGGGATAAAAATTATCCCTGTACAAAATTTCATCAAAATCGGTTGAACAGATTGGCCGTGAAAGCGTAGCAGACAGACAGACAGAAACACTTTCGCATTTATAATATTAGTATGGATGCAAAAGTCTCTCCATCTATATCGAACAAATGCCGTAATTTTAGGTACAGAGATAGGAAGAAGGGAACGCTATACGCGCACAGGCTATAAATTTTCATATTTTTTATTTTTATTTCTTCCCTGATCTATCAACGCATATAACAGAAAACTATTCTTATTATCTTAACTTATATTGAGAGACTGCCTCGTTGGTCTAGCAGTTAGCATAGTCGACTGCGGATCACGAGGTCCTGGGTTCGATTCCCGGTCGGGCATAAACATTGTTAGGTACTGGGTTTTTCAGTTAAGAAATTCTCAGTGCCAGCCCGGAGTTGGAACTTGGTGGTGTTTCACCCCCGTGCCTCGGAGAACACTTTAAGCCGTCGGTCCCGGTTGTATAATGTCAGTGATAATAGTCGTCAAAGCCCGCCAACCCGCATTGGAGCAGCGTGGTGGGCCTAAGCTCTAATTCCCACTCTTCTATGAGAGTGGAGGCCTGTGCCCAGCAGTGGGCCGTTAATGGGCTGTAGTGGTAAACTAATATTATAAAGAGTTAAGATTTGTTTGTTTGTAATGGATAAACTCAAAAACTACTCAACCGATTTTAAAAATTCTTTCACCTATAGAAAGCTACATTATCACCGAGTAACATAGGTAACATATTTTGTTTTTAAAAAAAATTAGAAATTCTTACGAAAATTGCAATAATGTGAATAAAGTCGAAAAAAGTCGTCTCTTCTGAGAGCTTACGTGACGTGCGCTACGTAAATAGTTAAAGTTACACGAAAACAATGTATGGTGGAATTGTTCCTCTCAAAAAGTTCTAAAAAACGACCGCGACAGTATGTATATGTCACCGTAAGATTGTAAAAACCGTTAGATTATAATCTAAATCGCCAAATTGTAAACTGTCGAAAGATTGTGAACCGTTCAATGTTCTTAGTGTCAATTTTTGAAATATTAATTGTATTTACGTTTTCTTGTCTCTTTTTTGAAGGTTGGGTTAGGGTTCTACACAAATAATCAGGTAGATAATCAGTTAGGTTAAATTATCGGGTTAATATACCTAACAGATTACAATCTACCGAAAAAGTGAGTGTAAATTTGAAATATTCATTATATTTACGTTTTCTTGTCTGTTTCTTGTAGGTTAGGTTACGGTTCGACATAAATAATCAGGTAGTGCTTACTACTAACTTAGGTTTTATCGGGTTTATATTACAATATTACAATCTACCGAAAAATAATGCGTTAAGGTTGCAATTTCGCGAGTTAGATTATAATCTAACGGTTTTTACAATTTTACGGTGACATATATATCTTTTAAAATTGACTCACAAGTCACAATAACCATTTTTATGATTTTCAAATTTGGTTGAAACCAATGCTTTACTATCGAAGGTGTTTTACCGCCATAGACATTAATCCTTATCAAAATAATTAGGTTAGTCAACTCAAGTTAAATTAGGATAAAAATAGTCCCGTACACCACTTAATTTAGATGAACATCTTATGAGATATCATAGAAAGAATGTAACCTGCAATGGAAAATGGCGTGACTGCGGCCGGTGCTCAGATTAAATATAATAAATAAGTGCTGGCGGCAGTGGCAGGTGTATTGATTGTATTAACCTGCCCACTGCCCACTGGCTATATTGAGTATAGACTATGAGGATTATTAGTGCTAAGCCGGGGCGGATCGCTAGTTATTAATAATAAACGTAGGCATCCGCATATATATAAGGATTTTTGAAAATTAAATCCCTACAGGGAAACTAGGGGTTTTAAACTTACCAATATAAATTGACCATTTGACGTTAGTGAATCCGCATGTAGAAGCTAATATAAACTAATATACCTAATAAATGTTAGAAATAATAGAAAGTTGGGATGGATGGACTCAATCACGCCAGAACGGCTATACGGATCTGGATGAAATTTGGCACAGAGGTAGATCGTAGTCTGGAATAGGCTACTTTTTATTCCGGAAAATTTAAGTGTTTCCGCGGAAACCGAAACCCTCAATCCATGCGGACGATGTCGCGGGCATCAGCTAGTTTACAATAATAGTGTGTGTTTAGTGAGATCTATCTAACTGCCTCGTTGGTCTAGCGGTTAGCGTAGTCGACTGCGGATCACGGGGTCCTGGATTCGATTCCCGGTCGGGCATAAAAATTGTTAGGTATTGGGGTTTTCAATTAAAAAATTCTCAATGCCAGCCCGGAGTTAGGAAGTTGGCGGTGTTTCACCCCCGTGCCTCGGAGAGCACGTTAAGCCGTCGGTCCCGGTTATTATCACTAACATGATAATAGTCGTAAAAGCCCGCCAACCCGCATTGGAGTAGCGTGGTGGGTCTAAGGAGAGAGGGAATTATCTCTCCTATGAGAGTGGAGGCCTGTGCCCAGCAGTGGGACGTTAATAGGCTGTAGTGGGTAGTGGGTTTCGGAGATAAATAATTTGCACTTTAATTATAATCGTAGATAAATAAAGGCAGGTGTCAATTGCAAATAATTCTGATAAATTCATATCTATTCTGATTCTTATCCATTCTGAGAAGCATTTGACATTCATTCGTGTCGCTAAACCGGCGCCACTCGGTTGATAACTGATAACTGAACTGATAAGTGATAAATGATACGTGTTATCAAATTATCAATAACCAGTAACTACTGATTCTATTTAAATAGGTAAGTACATACATTTCTAGACGATAGCAAAGGAAAAATAATCCGCTTTAATATGACAGGCTAATAAAAACTAATCAATAAAAAAATATTTTTATTGGGATTCTAAGTATTTTACACTTCCTTACTGAATTGATAAAAAGAAGATTTTCCATCCATTTCGTATCGTATTTCGTATCCATACTAATAAAGACCCACTTTCGTATCCATACTAATATTATAAATGCGAAAGTGTTTCTGTCTGTCTGTCTATCTGTCTGTCTGCTACGCTTTCACAGCCCACCTATTCAACCGATTTTGATGAAACTTTTTATCCCGGAAAATTAAGGAGTTACCGCGGGAATCGAAAAAAAACTTAGTCCACGCGCACGAAGTCGCGGGAAACATCTAGTTTATAATATTAATATGGATGCGAAAGTGTGTCTGTCTGCCTGATACGCTTTCACGGCCCATCTTTTCAACGAATTTTGATGAAAATTGGTATAGAGATAGGTTGCATCCCGGGGAAGGACATAGGCTACTTTTTATCCCGGAATATTATGGAGGTCCCGCGGGATTATAAAAAGTTAAAAACCTCATCCACACGGACGAAGTCGCGGGCATCATCTCGTAAATTATAGTAGCATATCAATTATTACTGAGAAAATATTCAACACCAAAAATCTAAGCTTTCTAGATCTTCTATCTAAACTATCTATAGTGACATACGGACAGACATTATATTCCACTGCAGCCCACTAACGTCCCACTGCTGGTCACAGGCCTCCACTCTCATAGGAGAGAGGGGATTAGAGCTCAGACCCACCACGCTGCTCCAATGCGCGTTGGCGGGCTTTAACGACTATTATCATGTTAGTGATAATAACTTAACGTGCTCTCCGAGGCACGGGGGTGAAACACCACCTACTTCCTAACTCCGGGCTAGTACTGAGAATTTCTAGTTAGAAACACCGAATACTTAATTATGGCCCGACCCATGACTCGAACCTGGGACCTCGTCGGCCGCAGTCGAATATTCTAACCACTAGACCAACGAGGCAGTTTATTATATACAGCAGAGGGTTATTTTCGCAAATATATAGAGATAAATAACAGATCAAAATATCGTGATTCATATTCATAAAAAGTAACTAAAGATTAGTAAGTAAGTAAGATAATCAATTATTATTTATTATCTATTTTATCGGTAGATAACTATTTGCGTCGTTAAAAATATTAAATATTATTAGTCATCAAACGCGTGCCATAATCAAAATTGCAATAAAATATTTAAGTAGTATTATCGTATTTAAATGAGTAGGTCTCAAGGGTACGTACTCATAGTAAAAGAAGTAGCACATTATTCGAGGATACCGGACAAATCCAAACTCAAACTCAAACTCAAAAACTTCGACTCTAACTCCGAAAGCTCTATCTACTAACGTTGTCCTCAGTGAGCGAAGAAAGCGACGTGATGCAACGCGACGCGATACGACATAAAAAATGACAAACTTATAGCGACAACGTAGGCCACTGAAGGGTCAAATGCTACCGTTTGTTCCTGTTTCATCGCGTCGCATTACCGCGTTTATCGTTCACCTAGCACGATGGGTGAGAAAAGCGAGAAAAGTGAGCAAAGAGGTGGTACTACGATGTGGAATAATACCACAGAATAGGTAGCTACTTAATAGATAATAAGTCTATATTACGTGTGGAAACGTAATATCTCAGATTAATACTTTAACAACTGGACTTTCCGGACTTGGATTTTCCGGGATAAAAATAGCCTAAGTCCTTCTCCCGAATGGGATCTATCTCTGTCCAAAATCTCGTCAATTTCAGTTGAAAATATAGGCCCTGAAAACGTTGCAAACAGATAGACACACTTTCACATTCATAATAATAATTAGAATTCATTTTTGTGCCTGTTTAGTTTTTGTTTTTATTATTCACAGGATTATTATGGTTTTAGCATCTCTTTCATTAACTGTTATAAAATCAATCCAAAATATTGTTGTAATTTTGTCTCTCTTTTTATAGGAAGGAACGTCACTGAAGCCTAAATCACAGGGTAACCTAAATTATAGCAGCAGAGACCGACCATACCATGTATTATTAGACCTATCTCTTACTTTTGTAAATTATACGATTATAACCAAGAAACAATTATTTATTCATTTATTTATTTTAGTTTTAAAATTTACTAGCGACGCTATAGCAGATATTAAAGGCTACTAAGTATTGGACTATAGAGGCGATTTTACCTACTCCGCCTAACGTTTTGCACTGATGTTGCATAGAAATTCTGTAAAAAATTGATGTTTTGACGGAAGTTGTTGTAGGGATTCTCTCTTCTTCTTTCTCCTTACCTTTTCCCATTATTTGGGATCGGCTCTCCTCGTCTTTTTACGTCTGTCTTCTTCTTATTGGATTCCTTCAAAACTTAAAATTTATTCTTACGCTAAACGTTATGCGGAGTAATTAAACTCGTCACTAAGGGGTATGGGTTAGAAGTTCTTAGACTCGTGTTAGCAAACACTAGCGAATTACCTAAACACGGCTATAGCCTCAAAGGCACACGTGGAGTTCGGGATACGAGGCCGAAAACGTGACTGGAGTTTAAACAATGGCCGACACGCATTCATATTATTAAAGCACGTTGTTTATTTTCAGTAGTTTCAGTGTGATACACTCCAACTGTAGATAAGAATTCAGCTTTTTTTCTCCACTACAAGTTAGTCCTTGAATAAGATCTCACCTGATGGTGCAGTCTAAGATGGTAGCGAGCTAACCTATTAGGGGTACGGCAGTAATATTAAACCCATCCCCCTAATCAGTTGCTACACGACATCGTTCTGGAACGCTAAATCGTTTGGCGGTACGTCTTGCCGGTAGGGTGAATATTTTTAAAAACAATCTTTTATCATCCGTCATATTGAACTTAGTGTGACGCCATTTTATTATTCTTATTATTCTCAGCAAACCCTTTTAGTTGATACCTATATCATGGGGGTGCTTAAAAATATCTAGTCCGCCATCCTTAGGATTCCGCCATATTAGGTTTAAAATGACGTCACTAAGCCACTCATTGCGAGTCAAGGGCTAACTTGTAGTGGACAACATATTTTTTTAAATATCTTGGTTTTTTCGGTGTATTATTGATTGTATAGAATTAATTCTCTTGCAGTTAACTAAGCACCATTACACTGTATTATAAAACTCAAGGCCAACTTACAACGTAAACATAAAATTACCAATAAATCACGTAATCGCAATCGACGTCGCTTCACGCATGGATTAACGTACACACGTCCCACATTTCCGATATACATATGCTATAACGTCATAACCAGTTTTCATGGTCCTTAAAGATATTATAGAGATGCAGGTACTAGCTGATGACCACGACTTCATACGCGTGGTTTTTGGAACAGAGTTCCTTAACGCACGTTGCGAAAGGGGGCTAGACGGAAAAAATTAGGACCAAAAGTTGTAACGACACTTTTTGCTATAGTTGTAAGCCGTGCGCGTGCGCGTGTTTCTCTGTCTGTCTCTCTCTCTCTCTCATACAGACAGACGACAGACATACGGACAGACGGACAGACGGATGGACGGATAGACAGACAGACAGACAGACACACTTTCGCATTTATATTATTAGTATAAATAACTTTTATTTCAGGCAATATTTACAACCCATAAAACAATTATTATGACCAAGAACGACAAATGAAACAGAGCAGTGCTAACGTTAAATGTGAGAAAAAAAATTAACTTGAAAAATAAATTATATTCAAAAATATGTATAAAAAAAATTACGTGATTATTTTTGTCGCGCGTTGCGAAATTTTTGAGTGTATACAATCTTGACACACCTCTCAAGTTTTTTTTTTCACTGGGACTCCTTAATTTTCCGGGATAAAAAATAGCCTATGTTACTCCCCAGGTCCTCAACTACATCCATGCCAAAACAGCCAAAACATGCCAAAACAAAAATGAAGGACCAACAAACTCATTTATAATATTAGTTGATATCTAGGTAGGAAGAATATCACGCGGTAAGGCATTCCAGAGAATCACAGCTTTAATAGTGAAGGAGTCGTCGTAGCGTAGATAGTAGGCAAGTACCTAATAGTAATAACAGGGACTGATAAACAGATTCATAAAGGTTACAGAAATAGGAGTGTTACAGAATGAAAGTGTAACACGATCGAATCTGTAACCTTTTTGAATGTGTTTTTAATTCAGTTAACCCGAAACACTTATATTTCTGAAACAGAAACGAATCTTTACCAGAAATAAAGGCTTTTAAAGTGTTTTTAAGTGTAACCGAAATAGCGACGTTGCCATATTTACTGTTGACGCGTATTCAAAGGACATGACCAGTAATTGCCCTCCGATTCGGGACAATGCACAGGATTTCCGTTTTTACAGTAAGGTAGGTACTTGAAAATATTTTTTTTGACTCGCTCAACACAATAAATAGCGCCATCTAGTGTGGGAAAGCAGTCTTTTGGTGAAACTTTTTTTGTTCATTTGCGCAGTTTTCCGAGCCTTCAGACTGCTGAAACTTTTTTATCTGAAAAAAGTGAAATATTACAATTACAATAATAAAGAAATCATTGCTGAACATTGATTTTTGATACCTAGGCAAGCTGCCATATTTCCGCCGGTCAAGTCCTTTGAACCAAAGGCGAAAGCACCAATGGTTGCAATTGTTTAAAGAAAAACATGGCCATGTTGTCTCAGCGTGTGTAAAGTCCAATGAAGTGAGAAGAACGCGTTGTCACACCGTGCGGATTGTTAGGGCATGCACCTATTAGGGTTACAGATAAAACACTTAATAACAGAGATAAACGGTTACAGATTGATTGGGTTACAGTATCGTTTCTGTTTCTGTTCTATAACAGTTCCAAATAACAGTGTAACCCCTTATTTCAGTTACTGTTTCAGTCCAGGTTACTCTTGAGTATACTCAGCGTCTCGTCGATTGCATACATTTTGTATGAAATATATAGAAGCGGCCATACCCGCGCCCTTCGCTTCTTCTACATATGTCCCGCGCCTTTCAAGCACCGTGGGTGCCCTGCCCAATGCCCATTGCCACTTCAGCTTCGCAACTCTTCGAGCATTATCAGTGAATCTGATTCATCTACGGATCTCCTCAGTTCTGAGGTGCGATTGTGTAAGAATTGCCGATCAAATCGTCAAAGTCCGGCGTCAAAGTAAAATAAACCATAACAGCATTGAATTAGAGCTCCATTTCGAGTATCTGTCACCGTAAGATTGTAAAAACCGTTAGATTATAATCTAACTCGCGATATTGCAAACTGTCGAAAGATTACAATTTAACGTATTATTTTCCGGTAGATAGTAATCTGATATAAACCCGATAAAACCTAAGTCCACTACCTCATTATTTATGTCGAACCCTAACCTAACCTACAAGAAAGAGACAAGAAAACGTAAATACAATGAATATTTCAAAAATTGACACTCAGAACATTTAACAGTTCAGTCTTCCGACAGTTTACAATACCGCGGGTAAGATTATAATCTAACAGTTTTTAGTTTTTACAATCTTACGGTGACATATCCATTCTCATACGTTTAGGTATGTACGATACCCTAAACGGATAAGAATGGATACACGAAAATGAATTCAATGCTGTTATGGTTTATTTTACTTTGACGCCGAATCGGGGGGTTGATTAGATCACGTAGGTATAATCCAAGCATAGCCCTCCCTATCTCCCGTTGAGTGACCCTTTGCTTCTTATCAGGCCCGTACCATAGTAATTTCATCCTGCATTATAGAGAAAATGTAATGAAAATGTGCTGAGGCCAAGAATAATGAAAGCAGCGGTAAAGCTAGGTATCCAAGCTTTTCCTTTGACGTGAAAATGCATTATGCATATTATGCGAGCCTGCAAACACCAGTGTCGCTTCAACCCACCTTCAGTTGCTGTCGTTTGTCGCAGAAACATCCTATGAATATAACATGACACGGCCCTTTGTACCTGTAAGTAAAAGCTGGCGATTTTCTCCTAAACTTAATTATTAACTAGCTGATGCCCACGACTTCGTCCGCGTGGATTGAGGATTTTTGGTTCCCGCGGGAACTCTTTAATTTTCCGGGATAAAAAGTAGCATATGTGTTATTCCAGACTATAATCTATTGTTGTGCCAAATTTCATCCAGATCCGTTCAGCCGTTCTGGTGTGATTGAGTAACAAACATCCATTCGAGGTTATTTGGTTCCCGGCCGCGGGAACTATTTAATTTTCCGTTGCCATGAATTTTTCTATCACCTCATACCTGGGGGCATACTACTTTTGCTTACAGCAGTATTACTTTAATATTGTTTAAGGGCTTAGGCCTATTTCAGAATTATAATCCTTCTATAAAGAACGTCAAGGTACCTACGTCGTATAAAACTGTCATTTTTAAATAATACTGCTTTAAGCGATGGCAGTATGCCCCCTGAAAAGTATTAAAAATTTAGTATCGTGAAAATTAGTATGAATTATCAATATTCAATATTATCGTCGCACGAAGTCGTGTTCAACAGCAAATTACGCAGCAAGCAAAACATACATTGTGAAGAGTACACTGTTTCTAAACAAACAAGTCATGCTAAGAACGACTTTTATTACAGAGGTGAGCTGAAAGTGTAGCCACCTGTTAAGGGCCGGTTGACATTATTCCAGCATAACAATCATCTCCAGACTCCAGAGCTTTTTAATTTTAATAACAGTCTACAGATAATAATAATAATATTATGTCATCCCGACCGAATTTCGACTACGGCGGCCTATCTCCAGAGAGATAAGCCATCTGCATTCTGCGCGGGAGATATTATAGTGCACAAGTGTGTGCGCATACACAGGTGCACACTCTGCTCCTTTATTCTCATAGCCCGATGGGACGGAAAATCCGACATCCGACCGGAGAGAGATCAGACGCAGGACCGACGGCTTTTACGTGCTCGTTACGTGCTCTCCGAGGCACGGGGGTGAAACATCGCCATCTTCCTAACTCCGGGCTAGTGCTGAGAATTTATTGTCAGAAAAACGCAACACTTGTTATGGCCCGCCCCGGAATTCGACCCTGGACGTAGACGTACGAGCGATTACCGAATAACGAGTCCTTTTTCGCTGTCTTTGCAAAATTTCAGTTTTCTAGGTCCAAGGGTTTATGCCGGGCGTTCATGGGTAAGTTATAATAAGATCGTCAATAAGATTAAAATCATGGTGGTTTAAGCGATGGTAGTAAGGCCACTATACTTTTCTTTTTATTGAATGAGATATTGATTTAGTTCAAAAAATGAATAAAGTGACCAAGACAAACCAGAAACTTGATTGGCAGTTAGCTACTTTTGTTGGGTATATTAAAAGCATGCAATATCAAGTGTCATTCCAAATTTATATGGCAGTTCATGTTTTACCGAATTGCTTATAAATTGCTGGAATAAGCTAAAAATCATGTCTATGCAAAGGTCATAAGGGTGGATTCATTTTAAACCATGCAGATCGTGCGATATCCAGGAAATCGTCAATACATTAACGCCCGAAAGTTACACGGTAGCGGCAGGGTCTAGCACGAATTCCAATAACTACAGCGTAAGTATCTCCATTGTTGTACCGTGTACTACCATACTATAAATTTGTAAGAATTTCAAAAAGTGTGAACTGAAAATGTACCTAGATGAAATACGAATATGCGATACGAGTACTGCAGGGCGACCGCGCATCTCTGACAGGTACAGTGTAACGATCGCAATCACCTCTGATTGGATAACACTCTTCCACTATTGGACAAAATCCATTGACGCAGCAAGAATACCATAAATTCAGCCAATCACAACAATTGATACTGTAACAATGATTGATGCAGAAGATACGCGGTCGCCCTGGAGGATTTAAGTTACTTATTCAAGCTACTAGAACAATATAAACCGGTCTTAACTTAACCAAATAAGTTTTATTTCCGTCACTAATTCATGCTAAATAGGTACCTATTTTAAGCACTCTAAAAATAAACGTCCGTAAATAAGTACTCTAACATGTATATCACGTAACAAATAAATAACAAGTTTTTATCTCCTGTACGTAAATAGTAACTTGTTTTTTATCACGCGACCTTACTTCAATATGTTTCGGATCCGGTGGTTGCTCGATTATAAGGCCAAAAACACGCTGTTATGAGGGTCAAAACAAACTATAAACCGGGCAGGTCATGTACGTTTCTCTCTCTATCTTATCAACCCATTCCCGGCTCACTAGTTACTACTAACACGAGTCTCCTCTCGGAATGAGAAGGATTTGGGCATAGTAAACCACGCTGGTCAAGTGTGGATTAGTAGACTTCACACACCTTCGGGAACATTATGAAAAATTCTCAGGCTTGCCTCCTCACGATGTTTTCTTTCACTGTATGAAGCAAGGGATATTAAATTTCTTAAAACGCACATGACTTCTAAATTTTATGTTAGCAGTATCCGGAGATCGAACTTGCGACCCCGTACAGGAGGTCGGGTGTCTTAACCACTAGGCTATCACCGCTTCGTTTGTTGTGGGCTCTTCTCACATCTGAGCGCGTTTGAACCCTCGTAGCTTTAGTTTTAAGATACTGTGGCTAATTATCACCATCACATCTTATATATTTTTTAACGTTCATTAGGTGTACTTTGTATGTACCAATTTTGAAGAAATATTCTTTGAGTTTTAGTTTGAGCAACTGGATATAAAGTATTTCCCTTCGATGCGGATGTTTCTCGTAAAAGTTTTGTACTATCGGGTTCGACTCAGTAGTGAATTACTCAAAGGCACTTTTTTAATACAAGTTAGCCCCTGACTGCGATCTCACCCGGTGGTAAATTATAATGCTACTAGCTAATGCCCGCGACTTCGTATGCGTGGATCGAGGTTTTTTGGTTCGCGCGGGATCTCCTTAATTTTCCGGGATAAAAAATATTGCTATTCCAGATCTATCTCTTTGTTCAGCCGTTGGGGCGTGATTGAGTAACAAACATCCATACATCCATTCATCCAAACATCCATACATTCATACATCGATACATCCATCCAAACTTTCGCATTTATAATATTAGTTAGAAGTAAGAAGATGATAGCAGACCAACCTGTTAAGGGTATTTAAGGTATTTATCAAACCCATACCCCTAATCGGCCGTACCGGAACGCTATATCGCTTCTACGAAGTCTCCCACCAGACCTACGTTGCTCAGTGTTGAGCGCTGTTGTCTTAACGTGCGGAGGTCGCGAGTTCGATCCCCGGCAGGGTCAATTTGGGAATTTATAATTTCTGAAATTTCCCTGGCCTAGCCTGGTGGGAAGCTGCGGCAATGGCTAGTTACCGCCCCACCGGCAAAGACCGGTCAAGCGATTTAGCGTTGGGGTACGATGTCGTGTAAAGACCGATTGGAGGTAACTATGGGTTAATTATAACTGCTGTCGTGATCGTATTTCGACTGGCACCATTAATTTATTATTTATTAAATGGCAATACTGATTTCATGCTGGTATTGCATTATTATTATATCGAGAGTTGGTAGACCTGCATGATTGGACCAATGGCAATCGAACGCGGGCATTTTAACAAGATGGCGACATTGTAGTGGGGACTAGGTCAAGAGAGACAATGCGGGGAGGATGATGTGTTGGAAGGAGAGTCAGTTCGGACGTGTTTTTATAAACGACGTTGTTCGACTTTATCCAAAAATATGTCCGTTCTATGCCCTAATTAAATATCCACAGTTAGCCAATCGGTCTTAGATTGCATTTAGCCTTAGAATAACTATGCCTATACGAGAATTCGTGACACTACCATACCCCTATAACAGGTTAGCCCGCATCTACCATCAAATGACTTACCATCAGGTGAGATCTCAGTCAACTCAGTTGTAGTAGATAAAAAAAAGACCAAACCGGAGAAATTT
The DNA here is from genome assembly GCA_964035005.1 of Erebia palarica. Classification (NCBI taxonomy): domain Eukaryota; kingdom Metazoa; phylum Arthropoda; class Insecta; order Lepidoptera; family Nymphalidae; genus Erebia; species Erebia palarica. The sequence goes on from OZ035995.1 coordinate 18,483,462, forward strand.
CAGAAAATTACCTGCCGTGGCGAATTAAGAGTCCCAATCTCCCCATTCTAAGATCGCCACTCGATATTTTCGTTGTCGCGTTCGTTGCTGACGTAAAAATTAGATCCACTAATGTAAAAATGTAGAGCTAATTTTTTTTGATGACGTAGGACCTTTATAATTTAAGTTCACATTTGCATTTATAATTAGCGAATATAATATCATTATAATGTTTACGTCACTGCATTATTGTAGCGGCGTGTCGAAATATCGAGTAATAACAATTTACATACTTCGAGATTCGCGAGTTAGGAGCAGTTAACTACCTAAGAGTAGTTTACTCGGTTTGTTATAATATGTATCTAATGGCCATTGTTAGGTAAGTAAGTATATATAAAAAAAAAAGAGTTCATGTTAGGCATCTCGATATTGAAACAGTGAAAGAAGGAATTCTGCTTTGTAGCGCCAAATACAAACCGAGGCAAAGCACCATCCCAATTCCCTACCAGCTGGCAGTCTGTATCAGGCGTCTAAAAAGGAAATCATTTTAAACCGCGTTTGGAACCCTCGTAGCTTTAGTTTTACCGTAACCAATTATCACCATCATGTTTTATGAGTAAGTAATTTTTAACGTTAATAAGTGTACCTACAGTGTACCTAGGTATATTGAATAAATGATATTGAGTATTGACTATTGACCTGTCCCCCTTGCCAAGTCACATTATCACCATTATTTAATATTACTTGCTATAAAATTGAGGGAAACCATAGAAAATCGCGAGGAAACCCCACATGCTCTAGAGTTGTTCATAAATCATAATGTTCTCGAAGGTTTGTGAAAAACCGCACTAAGCGTGATGGATTATGGCAAAACCCTTTTCAATCAATCAAGGATGGTGATATTTTGGAAACTACTATGGGATGCCTGGTTCAATAAGTTAATTGCCTCCTATGGCAATTAACTTATTATGGTTATGGCCGAACATCTAAAACACCATGCTATCATAGCCAGCAGCACCTTTGCTTATAGTTTCATTTCTCTTTCAAGTAAGTACGAGTATATCTAGTATACTCTGTTATATTGTTAAAGTTCAAGTTAACCCAAAGGGGACAGAAACTGGGACGCCCTCATTCATATACCTTGTTGACCTGTTTCAGGGGTGCAAAGGCAACTTGGCTGCAAAATATGCTGACTTTAGAACTTAAATTCTGAATTTAGAAATTAAATTCTGTCACGATTTGTTTTACCTCGGTTCTGTTATTTGTTTGTGTGTAATAAAGTGTTTACTGTGTTTATTTACTTACTTACTTAAAACAATCTGTTAGCATCTTACATTTTGAGAGTAAGTATTTGTTTTCAATTGTATTCGTAGGGGAAAACATACCTTCTAAGGACAAAAATATGTCTGGTTAGCAAAAATTCCGCGCGGGTACTTCACTTTTATATAGGGCTGCACGGACTATTGCGACCGGACGCAACGTGTTACATTTCGTGCGACGCTTACGTTTCGTGCTAAAGATTTATCTTATTTTGTCCATTATAGTGGGTTTTACGCACATAACAGCTCAGAAAAGTTAGAAATACATACCCGAGGATCGAATCCCCGACCACCTGACCGAGACCGAACCGTGTACACCACATGTGTCACTCGGGATGATATAAGGATTCTAACGAAACGCTATACATCCAAATCTGTTCAGCCATTTAGAAGTTATGGTAGACTAAAGAAACTCACATACATAACTACATAGATGAACCCTGAAAATATTACACTCCTTTTTTGGGCAGTCGTGTAATAAATTGGGACGAGTGGCTTAGTTGTGATAACGCATATTGTCAGCCGATTGCGAAGGTTAAGCAACGTTGACCCAAGTCGGTAACTGGAACGGTGACCGAATTTCGAATTTCAAATTTGGACTTTTCGCTTCGCTAAGCCGTCGTTTCTGGTTATTATCACTAACATTTGATTTAAATAATCGTTACAGTTACAAACTTAAGAGTTTAAATACTCTTAGTCGAGCCGTATGCGGAAGGACGTGCGAACCCACCGCATTATGATCCCAAGAAAACTCCTACCATTATTTGATTAATGAAAAGGGTTCACGACCCTCAGTAATGAGGAAAACGACGTAGAGAGTAATAGATTGGTTGAAGATTGCAATGGGAATGAGTATCGCATTGACGCGTCATTTTCAGGAACGTGTCGGGAATCAGCGTAGCCGGCTATAACGGGATGCAGCTACTTCCGTGGATCACTCGTGTGTCACTCGTATGTACATAATACAGGATCGTTGACTAGACTGTACTGGTTACTAAGCCTCAGTCACATTTACAGCGGTTTTGTCGTAATCCTTTTCAACATAATTTTCTTTTAACATTATTCTCTCTCTGCGTCGTATTCTTCGATGCTGTCGCAGTGGCGTGGACAATATCTGGAGCCCGGGTTGCGTAGATACTTACTTTCAGGCAGGGAATGATGAAAATTGTGCATCGAGCTTTTTTAATTATGGTAAGCAGAACCTTTATGCCTCTATGTCGTGCACGCCACTCGATGGTCGTGACCCCTTTCCATTAATCACATAATAGACCTGGACCTGGGAATCCACGGCGTTATCTCAAGAATACCCCTAGTTTTCTTGAGATAACGCCGTGGATTCCCAGGTCCTCCCGCATACGACACGACTAAGAGTGCTATTTCAACTCTTAGGTTTCCTACGATTATTATCAGCTGTTAGTGATAATAACCGGGAGTCGGGACGGCACGTAGGAACCGAAAAGGCCAAATTCGGACTTCCAAATTCGGTCACCCTTTCAGTTACCAACTTACGTCACAATCACAATCGACCGATATGCGTTGTCACAACTAGACCACTCGTCCCTCCAACGACATGATTAAGATCAGGTGATTGAAACGAGCATGAATTGACTTAAATTCAGCGTTGGACGACTCTCCCACTAGGTTGACGGATGATGTGGAGCGAGTAACTGGGAGCCTACTGGAAGCAAGCGGCACAAAACCGTGCTGTGTGGAGATCCATGCAGGAGACCTTTTTCCAGCAGTGAACGTCTATAGAATGTGATGACGACAACGATTAGCTTAACAAGTTACTCCATATCCCTCGTATCAATTAATTCTGATCAGCAAGCAATTTAAAATTTAAGTGAAATTGGCAAATCAAATCATCCTTGAGGGTGATATAAAAATCCCTTCGAAACTTTATTATTTTCCGTGATACGTCTGATATATTACATCAAAATTGCTATAGGCTGTGAAAAGGTAAACATACTGAAACACTTTCGCATTTACAATAATATTGTATAAGTAGTATGATAGATATATAATATTGAGGTATTTATTTATCAAAATCTATAATCAGGTAGATATTTGATAAATTATTAGCATAATGGTGCTAAAATTAATTTCGCAATCGATTGATATGCGTTGTCACAAATAGGCCACACTGTTAAAGATATTCATATCTTTATCAGAGAAAGGGAACGATTTCGTTTAACTCAAAGTAATAAAGGAAATTAACATTGTACTACGCGTGTAAAGTACTGCTAGTCTGAAACAGCCATGAAATGTGGTCACGACGAGCGACATGAGTGATGACGGTGTACCTACGATGTTACAGATAAATAATAATGATAATACGTTAGTCACTCGAGGACAATTTGCCAACTAATTAGCGTATCCTAAACTGTAACATCGATGCGGCATCCGAAACACAAACACCGAATTGATTAATGTGAAAATGAACTAATCTATAATTAATATTATAAATGCGAAAGTTTGGATGGATGTATGGATGTATGGATGTGTGGATGTGTGGATGTATGGATGTATGGATGTTTGTTACTCAATCACGCCCCAACGGCTGAACCGATCTGGCTGAAATTTGGCACAGAGATAGTTTATAGTCTGGAATAGCACATAGGCTACTTTTTATCTCGGAAAATTAAAGATTTCCCGTGAGAACCAAAAAACCTCAAACCACGCAGACGAAGTCGCGGGCATACGCTAGTAAATAATAATGATAATAAAGTCGAGGACAATTTGCTAACTAATTAGCGTATCCTAAACTTTATATACATCGGTGCGGCATCCGAAACACACAGACCGAATTGATTAATGTGAAAATGAACTAATTAATGCACATTTTCAGAAAATGTTTCCAAGCCAATATGAGGACAGAAGAGAAATTAACGGACTTACTATACTATCTCTATTATCCTCAGACGTGCATAGTTGAGTCAACATGTGAGGACGAAGTGAAATGAAAATGCTTATTGTATGTATGCTTTATTGTACCTACATAAACAACAAAATCAAAATTACGAGAGCTGTACAACAGGCAGCCTTATCGCTGTATAAAAACTAAACATCATCGGAAAATCGGTTCATCCGTTTGGGAGCTACGATACCACAGACAGATACACAGACAGACAAAACTTATATAAAATTATAACACCCCTGGGTTAAAAAGGTTTCTTGTTCCTTTGTTATCATGGATATCCGCAAAGTATCTGCTTCTTAGCGAGCAAACGAGCAGGTCACCTGATGTTAAGTGATTTCCACCACCCTGCGCCCATGAACATTTGCAGCACCAGAGGAATCGCTGATGTGATGCCGCTTGCCGGCGTAATTTCCAAGATTCTTCAACATTTTACATCTTCATATTGATTGCTAACCACGCTAACTCAAAAAGGTACCTACCTATTTTTTTAGATCAAGTTCTTATTATTGTATGGGATTACGCACAAATTTTTACTGAAACCCAAATGGAGTTCACTGAAACCCAAAGAATCATGGAACGGCACAAATTATATGTCATGTCCGGTATGAGTGATATGACTGTTTAACCTCGGGTTCGAATCGATTCCATCTAAATGACATGGTAATTTATTTCCCATTGATAGTTAGTTATCTGATGCAATAGGTGGCGATATGGTTAATGAACAAATGTTTGCAGAATTTTCCATGGCAAGTTTGTGGACCGCCTGACATGGGGTATATGTAAGTAAGTACAAAATATCCTGGAACACCGATCCCAAGACTAGAGACATTTGTCCCCCAGTGAATACGAGGCTATGATATCCTGACACAGCAAAATATTAAATACGAGTACCTACAAATTTTGTGAAGCAATTATGTGGTTCACAATATAGTACAGCTCAGGTATTTTCGGATTAAGAGTAAGACGTCCAGCTTGCATCTGATTCTGCCACAGTTTAGTACTTGGTCTATACCAAATTTCATCAATCGGTTGAATAGATGGGCCGTTAAAGCGTAGCAGACAGACGGATAGATAATGTCGCATTTATAAGATTATTATGGATTTCTATTAATATATAAAAGACTAATACAAATACCATACGTTTATTGCCTTACTGTTTAGTTAGACAGCGACATTACTGCCGTGTTTCCAGGTTAATAATTTGCTACGCATTACTTTCAATCCACCATTGATTTCCTAAATCCTTGTGTGTTATTTAGTAAGAATAAAAAACATTTCATCATTTGTTTTGTGTTTTTGTTTTTGTTTTAATTACTTAAAATTATCTTATCAGTAATGAGTTTCCTAGAAATCATTGTAATTTGTACCACAATTCTTGTAATCGATTAAAAATACAAATACAAAAGATATCAAATGATATTTTCCTTCACCGTTACACTGAAGCAATTGATATTTAATTCGTTGAAACGCACATAACTAGGTACTTTTACTTGGTACACTTGACTTGGGGAGTAAGCTGGTGAATGCGTGACGAGAGCGTTACGAAAATTGTGATCGGGCGAGGTGAACGGAAGATGAGATTGAGATATAAGTTAGTGAAGATAGAAAGAGAGAGACTTACGTTTCGTATATGTATTACTGTAAGGGCAAGAGAGAGAGATGATCTAGGACACAGTGCAGGTTGTATCAGTTTACTGTGGTGCAGGCCTATGAATATGAAATCGGTGCTTCAGGAAGAAGAAATTACGTACGGAAATTGTACATAAAGGTGTATGACAACATAATATAATATATATACATGTATATATTATACATATATGTATAAACATATATGTATATAAAAATATATATATAGATTTTACATAAATATAGATGGAGCTAAAGAAGTTTTACTCCAGTCCTGTGGTCTGAAGCACACTCGATTTTTTTTTTCTGTACCACCTCCCGTTGTCCTCATTTTCTGTTTCTCCCTAGCGATTGTCTGGAGACCTGCTTTATTGTACCTACCTATATTTTAAGTTTCCTTGTATCTTGTTTATTTTGTGTTTTTATGGTGTACAATAAAGTAGGTATATATACTTACATGCACACATGCATACTAACGAAGAATTCTGGATTTCGAACCCAGTACCCCCTGATTGAGAGACCGAAGTATTGATCACTAGACTCACCTCATACCATAATACAGTCACGCAATGTAGTCAATTACTAATGAATAAGGAAGCACATAATTCCCATAGATCGTTGAATTTTTAGAACACTATAAATTACATAGTACCATGACCCAATTTGTTACTGGGTCGAACCTTGACCCGCCGTATCGGTTACCATAGACACTAGATGAACAACAACGGTGTGTTTACGAATGTAAAAGGCTTATTAGTATTACGTACGTCTGAATTTTAGATCCTTATTATCAAATAGCGAATGCCCGCGACTTCGTCTGCGTGGTTTGAGGTTTTTTGGTTCCCGCGGGAACTCTTAAATTTTCCAGGATAAAAAGCCTTTGTGTTATTCCAGATTATAATCTTTCTCTGTGCCAAATTTCATCCAGATCCGTTCAGCTGTCCTGGCGTGATTGAGTAACAATCATCCATCCATCCAAACTTTCGCATTTACTTGACTGTAATATTAGTATAGAAGTATAGATTTATTTTATATTGCATTTATTTCATTCAGTATCTTTAGGTAGACCTCTCAGGTCGAGTCGTAAAGTTTTTAATCCCACACATTTGTCACTAAACAAAACGAATGGGGGCTACCGCGTTTAAATTCGCCGCTAGAGGCGCTAGTGTAGAGTGAGGTCTCCGAAATGTCAGATAGGTATTATCACTGGGCCTTTGACGCGGGTCTGAATAATTTCATGGTATTTAGCAATTCTTCTTCTTCTGATTCGTTCACTCTTGGCAGAGTGGTCGTGGTTAGGATTGGGCCTTCACAGCAGCTCTTGCGATCTCCCTCCATCGACTTCTGTTGGCGGCATCTCGGGAACACTCGGAGACGGATAAATTTGTGGCGGAACGGATTGAATCCGTCCACCTAGTAGGGGAACGACCACGTGGACGTGTGCCTTCAACTCGACCTTGTACGACGAGGTGTTCTATCGTACCAGTCTTCCTTGTGATTCCTTGTCAATGAATGTCAGTGCTCAGCGCTATGAAAGCGGAGCTAAGAAAAAAAAAGTGCAAAATTAAGCGGGTTGAAAGAAGAAGAATTCAGAAGTTAGTACATTATGTCCCTGGTTCGTGTGTGCGTACTATTTAAAAACGTATTTTTTGTCAAAAGTATGCTTGTTTACCGAATTTACAGCTATACTAAGGACCTTAGTCGCCAGTGGCGCCAACTAGTGAGCATAAAAGCTGTAGCCCTCATTGAAAACGTTTTGCAGCTCGGCGAAGTGAGCCGAGTACCGACAGGGTGAATCGATTTAATACACAATTACGCTGCCTTACGATTGTGAATAGCAAATTGGAATCGGGATACGTTATGAACAGCTTTGTTATGAGCTACGATGCTATGCTCCAAGCTACGCTAGCCATGCTACGAACGGGCGAAAACACACTACGAACAATTTTCTTTTATTTAGCGTACAAAAAGCGCCAGCAGACTTTTTGTACGCTAAATAAAAGAAAATTTTATATAGTGCACAGACTAGCGAGACAGTACAAGAGGTATACCCTTCGACGCGGACGTGATGTCGGTCTTTTCAATATATTTAAATTGCTCTTGCCAGCGATCCCGATTGTCGTTTACAATTGCGCGTTTGCAGTTCATTGAACCGAGGCCACGCAAGGGAGGCTAGGGAGGGCGGCGGAGAGGAAACCCGGGGGAAATGCATCAGGACCCCCTCAGCGCGTCTGAGTAATTGAGAGGGATGCAAAAAGGGTTGGAAATGTGTTTTGATTTTAGACTTGTATGCATAGCTTTCTGGATAGGTAGATATCAACTCGTTGTATGAGTAGATATCTGTACTAACTACACTATATAATATTATAAATGCGAAAGTTTGGATGGTAGTTTGTTACTCAATCATTCCAGGACGGCTGAACGCATGGATGAAATTTCGCACAGAGATAGATTATAGTCTGGAATAACACATGGGTTACTTTTTATGCCGGAAAATTAAATAGTTCCCGCGGGGACCATAAAACCTCAATCAACGCGGACAAAGTTACGGGCATCAGCTAGATTGAAAATAAAAATGTTGTAAGTATACGATGGTGATCGTATAAATCCATTTAGTTTGCACTTAATGATTTCGTTGTGAATTAAGGATTAAAAAACGCGATGGGAGCTGGGACTCATTGATTTTCAGGCATAAAAAGTATGTCTTTCCCCGGGCAAGCTATGAATGATTGATTTTCCGGGATTTTAAGTGGCCTATATCTTTCCCCGGGATGCAACCTTTCCTTCAAATCGATCAAAGAGACGGGCCATGAAAGCGTTCCATACAGACAGACCTATAACACATACAGATTATTATTAGTTAGACGGACAGGCACATAAACTTCCACATCTATTAAATTAGTATCGATGAGTTACCAACATTAGACTAGAACAGTAGATCACTACCAACAAACATACACACTTTCGCATTTATAATATTAGCACAGAATATGTATGATTATAAATGCGAAAGTGTGTTTGTTTGTTGGTTTGTCCTTCAATCACGCCGCAACGGAGCAACAAATCGACGTGATTTTTTGAATGGGTAAAATTGAGGACCTAGAGAGTGACATGGCCTACTTTTTATCCCGGAAAAATAAGGAGTGCCCGTGGGAATCCAAAAACTTCAGCTAGTGGACAATAAGAAGGTTAATCAATGACCTTCTTTCCCTTTTCCCCAAGCACCTCCTTAGGCTGCATCACTACTTGCAAACAGGTCTGATTGCAGCCAAGCGGTAGCCTATATATTAAACAAGTCAGAATTTAAAAAAAAAAACACGACTACCCAGCCAAAAAACGAACTAAAAAGTTAAAAATCTAAATTAATCTAGTTATATTAGAATCCTATTCACATTTTTATTAAATGATATTTCTCTGTGAATCACTGGATATTGAACTATAGTGTTATATATTTTTGGAATCTATACTCATCATTTTCTAGATGATGATTAGGTATATAGGTAGTTAATCTTATTTTCGATTTTGGTCACCCCATCAATTTTTTAAAATTTTACTAGCCTATGTCAACCGGAATAAACTAGGGATTCTAACGATACCTCATTGATCAAAATCGGTTCAGGCGTATAGAAGTTATGGTGGAATATACAAACTCACATACATACATACATACATGAACCCTGAAAACAATATACTCCTTTTTTCAGGCAGTCGTATAAAAAAAGACAATAGTTATAGTTCCTGTATTATGTGTTCTATTCTCAGTATTCATATAACTCATGCATAACAATGGAAATGTACAAACTGTTATGGAAATCAACAAAAATAGCTGAAACGTAACAATATCGATTCAATATCCATTCAAGAGTGTTCGAGACAAGGTTCTAGAAAATACTCAGCGACCTACGTCATAAACTCTGATTACGTTGTACGTAATCAGAGTTACGAAAGAAAAGCCTTATAAAGTTGTCCATAAAGTCGCCAAACAAATTGTTATAGATGTCTAATTAAACGAATACTTTTTATCAAAATAGGGATAAACTATAATAAGATACTTAGCCTGATTGACGCTGTAGTACCAAAGTACTATTTCCTATTCTGTGGTAGTACTCCTGATTTGAGTGGATTCGGCTTAACGTGCTTAATTGAATTGCTTTAACAGGAATAGGTTAGTAATAGTCGGTATGGGAATAAATATATTGTTATTGTTTAATTGAAAATTGGAAGGTAGGTTTTCAAAAGCGTCAGGCGTTGAAATAATTTGACGAAAATCCACCATAAAGGGCAAAATTGATGTTGAAATATTGAATGAGTCTTGAATTTCGGCCGTAGCGGTATCTTTTGTATATATAAAATGTCTTTAACACCTACATTTAGGCTTTTTGATAATTAATTATTATTGAATAAAAAATAAGTGTTTAAGTTTCTCCCACGGCCAATTAAAAAAAATAAACACTTTTTCCAAAAGGTCATTTCTAATATAAAAAATAATAATATGTTATTTGCAATCTCAATGGGACTTTTGTCGATAGGCCTCTTTCAGCGGGAAAAATTCAAACTCTGAGGAAATCAGAAATTGTACGCGGACGAAGTCGCGGGCGACCACTAGTATTATATTTGCCATGAAGATGCCGAGATATTGCGGTTAAAAACCTTTCCCTTATCTGATGACAGAAGGGCTGGCACATTTTTCTGCGCAGAGGATCAGCCTGGCTGTCATAGCTGGATGCAATGTTTCAAATATTGCACTGTACTAGGTACTTGTCTACTCCACACCTGCTTTCGAATCAAAAGAAAATCAAATCAAAATAAAGTTCATGAATGCCTCAATTAAATAAACGAGAATCGCAATAAATCGTCTTCAGAAGTCTCGAATCAAAGCTCGTACATCAATCATTACCAAGCGGTATAAATCCTCATTAGTGGGAGGGGAATGAACTGATAGTTGACCAAGGATACGTTTCAGCAGATGTGCGCACTTTTCGGATGTTTTCGTTTCCCCTACTATAACCATACATCCAGAGTCCAAGTCAAAGTCAAAGTCATAATATATTGAATAGAAGCAGGCGTTACTTTGCAGAAGTCCATGATAATGAATGAACTAGAAGTTTGCGAATTGCTGGGTGGTGGGTGTTGCATGCTGCAGGTATTATAAAAATAATATATTCAGCTAAATAACTGTAAAAGGAGACGACCATATATTTTCCGGCCCTCCATTATTTTATTTTATTTTTATTTAAAGATTTACTAGCGATTTTTATATCGATAAATGCAAGTTTTATATATGTCCGCTTCTACAATAAGCTCCCAGAAGACATGTTGAAGTTCAAAGTTAATGTAAAACGTAAACTCATTAAAAATCTTATTACCATGTAAAGGATTACTTAAATGACAAGTAAGCTTGGCAATGATTTGATCTAATGGCTCTGATAGTTCCTTAGTTAAGATGATTTGTGAAATGGTGATAATGAAAAAACCCACGGCTGGGTTTGTTGTGGGCTCTTTTCAGACCAGGGCACGTTTGGAACCCTGGTAGCTTTAGTTTTAAGATACCGTTACTGATTATCACCATTAAATTATATAAATAACTGGACGTCAATAAGTGCACCTACCTAAATTGAATAAACATTATTTGACTTTGACTTTGACTATAACCTCCACAATGTATGTAAAATCATTTAAATGTAAACACAACATGCACAAAAATCCACAGCAGTCTTGTCACCTTTCACTCGAAACCAACATTAAATCGAAATCCAATAGTAATTGATTAGTGCAAATAAAACGCTCCCAGTGGCTTACGTCAAACTCGTTGTTTCTGTGTGTAATGTAACCCAGTTAGTGCGACCGACCGGGTTATTGCTGTTTTGTTCCTACGTAACACCACCCTCGGAATGGGAGCAAACTATAAACTATACCTAGTCCATTACTAGAAAATTCGTGGAAAACGGTAAATTTTTCAAACAAAAAAATAACCCGGCTTAGTTTGTTGTGGGCTCTTCTCATACCAGGGCGCGTTTGGAACCCTCGTATCTTTAGTGTTCAGTAATTGATTATCACCGTCATGTGTGTTTTCAAGTTTCGGACGTCCACAAGTGTACAGTGTACCTACTTAAATTGAATAAATAAATATTGAATATTATTATACTAGCGACCAGCCCCGGCTTCGGGTATTACTAATGATCGTATAGACTATAGTTCATACTCAATATAGCCAGGAGGAGTTTTTTATAGCCTCATATTATTACTCACTGATAATGTAGCTTTTTTAAAATCGGTTGAGTAGTTTTTGAGTTTATCAATTACAAACAAACAGTGAATGAACTAGAAGTTTAATTCGCTATAATCCGCTACAGTAGACAAATCTGTGTGGTACAGTGCGTGTCTTTCACCTGCAACATGCGACACCCACCACCCAGCAATTCGCACAGGCACAACACCACACCACACAAATCCTCCAAATCACTCTCAACGTACGTTTCACTCCGACACCGGAGCATCTTCAGGAGATGTTGACTCGACAATGCACGATTGTGAAGATCACACAATCACACAATCGTGCGTTGTCGAGTCCGACTTCCGCAAAGTAACGCCTGCTTCTATTCAATATACAAACAAACAATCAAATCTTTCCTCTTTAAATTATTAGTTTAGATAGAAAACAACATTTGTAAGGATTTAAGTTGTTTTAAATTGGATACCAAAGCCGGAATGTGGGCATATCGCGATTGGCTTAGGCCAGGGATGGCGAACCAATGGCATGCATCACAACATTTACTATGCACTAAGAATAAAAAAATATGAAGTAGGTATTATGCGTCGAGCAAACGCGAGTAATATATTATGTCACCGTAAGATTGTAAAAAATTATTATAATTTAACACGCAAAATTGCAAACTGTCGAAAGATTACAATTTGACACATTATTTTACGGTAAATTGTAATCTTTTTTTTTGTATCCTCTACAAGTTAGCCCTTGACTGCGACCTCACCTGATGGTAAGTGTTGATGCAGTCTAAGATGGTAGCGGGCTAAACTGCTAGGGGCATGGCAGTTATATTAAACCCATACCCCTATTTGGTTTCTACACAGCATCGTACCGGAACGCGTAATCGCTTGGCGGCACGTCTTTGCCGGTAGGGTGGTACCTAGCCACGGCCGAAGCCTCCCACCAGGCCAGACCAGGAAAATTTAGAAATTATAAATTCCCAAATTGACCCTGCCGGGGATCGAACCCGGGACCTCCGCACGTTAAGACAACAGCGCTACACACTGCGCCACGGGGGTCGCCGTATCTATTAGGTATATTTACCCGATAGAACCTAAGTGCCTGATTATTTATGTCGAACCCTAACCTAACCTACAAGAAACAGACAAGAAAACGTAAATACAATGAATATTTCAAAAATTGACACTCGGAACATTGAACGGTTCACAATCTTTCGACAGTTTACAATTTCGCGAGCTAGATTATAATCTAATGGTTTTTACAATCTTACGGTGACATATAGACCGCGCTCCAGCTCTGAGGAATCGGGGGCTGAGCCCCCGAGGCTGAGCCTCATACCCCGCACACTCCCATACTAGTGCCGACCGTGACGCGAGAGTACGCTTTATAGAGTCCTGTTTTTTATTTTGCAATAGCAGGGTTATATTGTACTATAAATAGGTGATAGTACAGTCCTTTAAAGTTTCTTTGTCAGTGCAAATAGCTGTTTAAATTTTAAATCCCATAAAGTAATTATTATTGTGATTGCGACAGATTAATTAGTTTTTACGTTCATTTTGTACAGTTCCTTATAATTATATTTTATGATACTTTCAATTTTTTATTGCACTTAGTATCATTATAGAATTATTATTTCATTAATAATTCAATGCACGCGCATAGATACTAAAGATGTGTTAGTATCTATAAGGTAATATCGACTAAATCACACCTCTATCTCATTACGTCAACATTCCTTACGATTCCTCGGACCTCGCGCGCGAACCGTTAGTTATTTGTCATCTAATCTGCAACAACAGAAGTAACATTAGTGTTACTTTAATTTAAATTACGCGTACGATTAAGACATTGCAAATGTTAAAAAAAAAAAATAAAGAGTTTTGAGTTAATAGTACCTAATATTTTCCCAATAATCACATAGTCAAAATTATTTGATGGCACATATATGACCTCATTAAAGATTTCTTAAGAAAAAATGACACATTGATACATAAAGGTTCACCTACCCTTGCCTAGGCAATCCTCTGAAATGTTCGGAGTGCTTGTTCCAAAGACAATTAATGTTTGGCTTTTGCCTAGAACGAGTTTTCAGGTTAATCTCGAAGTCTAGTGCCTGTATAACTTTTGTCTTTTAGATTATAATGGGGCTGACATGTAATTAATTATAAAAGCCCGTAAATAAATAAAGAAAAATAAAAGCTTTTGTCTTAAAATTTCATGTATAGGTATAATACATGAACAGAGTTTATGTAGGTATATCCCGCCCCTTGACGGAATGCTGCTCGCAACTTTGTCCATGTGGATTTTAGATTTTTTTAAATCCTATCCTATATCCTATCCTCCAGAAATAGGATGCACCCCAAAAAGGGCACGGGTCACTTTTTATACCGGAAAATCAAGGAATTCCCACTGGAAATCCATGCGGAAAAGTGTGTTTGTTTGTCATTTAATCACGCGGCACGCCATAACAAAGCAACGGATCAACGTGATTTTTGTCATGGATATAGTTGACGACCTCGAGAATAACATAACATACTTTTTATCCCAGAAATTTTAGTTGTTCCCGTTGGAGTTAAACTAATTCCAAGCAGATGAACTTGTTGGCATCAGCTCGTATAATATATATTTTTTAAATCTTTTTTATATAAGCCACCATATATATCACATAGGACAATAATTAGACCAAATACAGAGTAATAATGCGGCTCTGGCCCACCACGAACATGGCAGCCATCCAAAACTAGCACAAATCCTCAATCCTTGCAAACAATACGAAACAAAAATAGCCATCGCAAGCCAGAGAGCTGTCGAATATTAAAATTCAAAAGTTCCTAATATGACCTATCCAATCTATCTTCTATATATATAAATCAATTGCTGTTCGTTTGTCTCGCTAAAACTCGAGAACGCCTGGGCCGATTTAGCTGATTTTGGTTTTGAAATGTTTGTCGTAGTCCAGGGAAGGTTTAAACGGTGAGAAAATATGGAAAAAATGCGAGGAACATAGGGCAGGACAACGTCTGCTGGGCCCACTAGTTATAATAAAAAAATAGGGCTGGTAGTTACCTCAGCCAACATATAAGTTTGGCTATTCAGCGGGGTAAGTTAGCCAGCGTATGGGCGCATTGCCATAATGCAGCGGTTTGGATGTTATTTATAATATTTAGTTTTTAATTTAGTTTTAATTTATATTTTAACGTATTTCATAGTTTGAAATCCAGAAAGAATAGAATAGAATAGAATAGAATAATTTTATTTGTCTGAATATGTGTTACAATGATGGTTACAGTATGAAAAGTTGCAGCATATCCAGTCAGGCAACCCTGACGTACAATTTTTTTGTAGTTAGACATTTTTAAATAGCATAGTACAAGTATGTTCTATATGTGATATTCAAATTACCTAATCTTACATTATGTCTATGCTACAATATTATAATGAATGGCTATAATGTCATAATATATAATAAATTAATAAATAAGTATATAATGCTTCATCAATTAAAATGCCAATATTAAAATGTCAAATATACCGAATCTATGCTTAATTCTATGTCAATAGTTAAATTTAAAATAATTAAAGTTATTACAATTACTTACAATTAGTAAGTAAGTAGTAAGTATGTAGTTTTATTACAATTTAAAATAATCGGTCATTTTTTGTTTTTTAATTGCATAAATTCTTCAATAGAATAGAATGCATTTTGAACTAGCCACTTTTTTAATGCATTCTTGAGTTTAGTAGTTGGTAATATAGTTATTGATTTGGGAATTGCATTATATACTTTAACACACATTGCAGCACAATTTTTTAAATACGTAGCCGTTCTAGGTGCTTTATTAAATACCAGTCTTTCCCTATTTCTAGTTCCTTTTGGAAATACATCCTTTGCCGTTTTAAAAAGATGAGTGTTAGATCTCACGAACATTGCTATCTCTAGTATATATATACTAGGAAGTGTGAGGATTCCCAGACTTTTGAAAATCGGCTTACACGATTCGTACGGCGCCTTACCAGTGATTGCGCGGATACATTTTTTCTGTGCAATAAAAACTCTTTTTATATCCGTTGAGTTCCCCCATATCAATATGCCATATTTCAATACCGAATATACATAACCGTAGTATGCAGTAAGCGCCGTTTTCATTGTTGAAGTTTTACGCAGTTTGTTTAGTACATAGATAAATTTATTTATTTTATTGCATACTACTTCTAGATGTGGCTTCCAGTTACAGTTTTTGTCTAATTTTACTCCAAGGAAAGTAACTGTGTCGGTTTCCTCGATTATTTGGTTTTGATAACTAAGATTTAATTTAATTTGTTTTCTGTTATTGTAATTAGAAAAGTGTAAATAGCGGGTTTTTGATAGGTTGACTGATAAATTATTATTATTAAGCCACTCTACTATTAGATTAATTTTATTATTTATTGCAATTTCATCATCATTATTATAATTATTATTGGAGCATGTCAGGATAAGCGAAAAGTCATCAGCGTACAGGATGCATTTGTCAGATACTATATCGGGTAAATCATTTATGTATAGTATAAACAGTAGGGGGCCGAGTAGACTACCTTGTGGCACGCCGAAATTGTTTTGTTTGGGCAATGAATTGTAGCACGTAAGCACCTGTTCCTTATTCAGATTCTCTATTACAACAGATTGTTTTCTGCTTTCTAGATAAGTTTTTATCCATTGCAATGCTGGGCCTCGGATCCCGTAATTTTCCAGCTTACATAGAAGTAACTCGTGTGACACAAAATCAAACGCTTTGGTCATATCGAAAAATATTACAATTGGTCTTATTGAAGAGTCGAGATATGTCGTAACAGTGTCAATAAGATTAAAACAAGCGTGTAAAGTTGATTTTTGCTTTTGGAATCCGTACTGCTCCTTTTTAATCAAATCAAACTTTTTGAAAAATTCTGACAGACGTTGGTGCATTGCTTTCTCGAATATTTTGGAAAATATTGGAATTAGCGTTATCGGTCTGTAATTTACCATACATGATCTATCTCCTTTTTTATGTATCGGTTTTACTAATGCAACTTTTAATAGTTCAGGGAAACATCCATTTTCAAACGAGTTATTTATTAGGTGAGTCAATATAGGGGCTATTTCATTAGCTACTGCTTTTATTATTTTTGTAGCAATTTCATCGAATCCTACCGCATTTGTATTATTTAAAGATTTTATGATTTTTATAATGTCATTTTCGTTGTATGGGATGAGAAAAATACTTTCGCATACTCGTTTTTTATTTGTGTTTTTGATTTCCTTGCGGTTTTCATTAGTTATGGTGATAAGGTAATCATTAAAAGCATTTGCAATGTCTTGCGGATCATATAGTAGTTTGTCATTTACCTTGATTTTTTCGATTATATTCAAGTTCCTATGTGGCTGTCCTTTTATAATATCCCAACCTGTTTTACACTTGTTTTTGGCCGTGGATATACGATTAAAATTGCAGATCTTTTGTGCAATTGAAAAGCAGTTCCTAAGAATTCTTGAGTATTTCGTGTAATTGTTTTTGTTGGTAGTATTTTTATTTTTATAGTATTTATACTGCAAGTTTCTTTTAATTTTACTACTCTTCCGTAACCCCTTTGAGATCCATGGCAACTTTTTGGTTTTGTTGTTTATTCGCAGTTTATATTTAGGAAAACATAAATTGTAAAACAGTAAGAACGTTCTGTGGAATGTTTCAAATGCTATGTTAAGATTTGATTCGTCATATACTTCTTTGAAGGATAGACTTTGTAGGCATTGTCGAAATTTATTTATGTTTTCCAGGTCATAATCTCTTTTTTTAGTATAGAAAAAGCTTATTCCGGGGTTTTTTTCATCTATTGGTATGTGCAAGCCCTGTGCTGTATTGTGATCTGACAAACCTAGGTCGTATAACTCGCCTACTGCTGTGTCAAAGGTACTGAGAATATTATCAATGCATGATTCTTGTCTAGTTGGCTTATGTATGTGTATTCTAAGATTGTGATTTTTTGCAATGTCAAAAAGTGTTTTTGTTACGTTGTCATTTTTTAAAATATTAATATTAAAATCACCGGCTATGACCACGTTTTTTTTGCTTTTCTTAGAGATTCGATGGAGTACCGCCTCAAATTTGTCGAAAAATATTGCTTTGTTACCATTTGGTACTCTGTATATACACAGTATTATAATATTGTATTTCAGGACATTAATCCCACAGCATTCAAAATCACCATCTTGAGTGAAATCACTTAGGTAGTCTATATTCTCAGAGGTAATTTCGTTTTTAACAAAAATTGAGACACCTCCTCTTTTTTGGTTTTTCTCCCTACTATAGATAGATGCTAATTTGTAATCATTTAGTACCGCGTTCACTTCATTATTTTTATCTAAGAATGTTTCCGATAAACATATTATGTCAGGATGCTTACCTTGGTCATGTAGATCTAGTAACGCTATTTCAAGGGGATCTTTTTTAGCTAATAGGCCTGCGATATTTTGGTGAAATATGTTTAGACAATATGTTGTTCTATTCACGAAAAAGCTTGTTTTTTACTGATAAATCATTGTTAGTTTTGGGATTAACTGGAGGTAATGTATTTTTTTGTATATTTTTAGGGGTAAGGGTTTTAACCGGAATGTTTTTTGGGAGTATTTTAAAGTAATACGGAATCGTTCCTTTTTTTGGGCTCGGTGAATGTCCGTGTCTACCTATATTACTGTTAAGAATCCTCACGTCCTCCTGTAAAATTCTGAGCGGTTTACGTAAATTATATGTAAGAAATTTAGTGTCGTAGTACATCTGGTCTATCGTTAGATTAATTTTAGAGCACAATTCCCATCGATTTTGCATATATGGCTTATTTTTATTAAATGGCAAATCAATATATTTACAATTCTCAAAATTTTTTGTAACTAACTTAAGCATATTATTTAACATATTTTCATTCAAGTAGACATTTTTATAGATAGGTAGTAACAAAACAGGACACATGCCGCTCATGGATTTCAAAGCCGTTGATAGTTCGATCATTAATTTTGTAGGATTATTATCCTGTTCTCCTACGCATAAAATAATTTTGTCTTCCTTGCAAATATCGAAAACGCGGCAGGTCGCCGCAATTTCTTCACATGTGGCATTGGGTTTTATGAAGGAAATAATTTCATACTTTTCATAGGGTGTATATAGTCTTGACTTAATTAGCATCTTAGAGAGACCAATACATTGACGTCCCCCAAGAATGAATATCTTCTTGTACTTTTTTACTGTGTCGTCTGGGTTTTCTGTGTTACACGAGTTTTTGCCTGTGGTTGCAGCGTTGATGTCTATTTCAGGCCCTAAAGGACTGAACTCTGTGATTGTGTCATCTACCTCTATTGGATGAATTTTGACAGGTGAGCTGCCAGACATGTTTTTATAGTCTTGATTCTCTATACTGTTATTCCTAATATTATTCGGTGACTCCATGGGAAATTTTCGGAAATTATCCATGAGTTTCCGCCGCCGTGTTCTTCTCTTCCGCGATGTCGATGATACTATATCCGTTGAGGCTGGGGAGCTAGTATTGATCAAATCTTTTAATACAGTTATTTGCTTTTTAAGGTTTCCGACTTCGTTTCGCAAGTCCCTATTTTCTAATATAATATTTTCTAACTCGCTTTGTGTACTATCCAAGAGCTGTTTCAGTGATGCAATTTCTGTTTTTAAGTCCTCAACTAAATTCAGGCTAATGTTTGTAGATAAGTCTAGACTTTTGTAGGAAAAGTTTGTTTCATTTGTATTTGTAGGTGATGAAATGTCTAGGTCTTCGCATGACTTTGACTTAAAAAGTTGTTTTTTCCTCATGGTAACATACGTGTTGTTCTCCATTGTTATCAATTTATGTTACTAATGATTTGTTCTGAAGGTAGTCCTATAATTTTTTGACGGTTGGGTTGTGTATCATAGGCTTAATTAGTGAAGTGTCTATGGATTCGATTTTTAATATTGGTATTCCTGTACGTCAAAACTGCCGAGTTGTCAACCAATCAGCTGATTTTTTGTTGCGCATGCGTCACAACGTAGTTGTAAACGTCGTTCGCTTGATTGCCACGAATTGTCAGACGCTCTACGATGCCTAAATATTACTATTGTATATCCCTTGCTAATGTTAGCAGCTCTATCGATAATATGGCAACTCTAGGTCACAAGCCGATAAAGAAACCGCGGAGTCACTGTTTAACAATGGCGTCTGCTTGTCTGTTTGTATTCGTTTTATATAATGTAAATATTTTCACTGTGCAACTGAAATAGACTAGACAAGAAAAACCGCGCTCTATTTAAAGAAAATCTATTTACGTCGCTTAACTTGGTAAATGATAAGGGAAAGATAACAGAATAATTATAACTATTCAATTGATTTCTGAATCTATACTAATTTTATTATAAATGCAAAAGTTTGTATGAATGGATGTATATATTATCCAATACTCAATCACGCCAGACCGGCTGAACGGTTCTGGGCACAGAGATAGATAAGATTATAGTCTGGCGTAACACATAGGCTAATTTTTATCCCGGGTAAATTAAAGAGTTCCCGTGGGAACCAAAAACCTCAATCCAAGCGGATATCACTTAGACAATAATAATTCAAATGTAATGTGTTATTTGATTGTTTTAAAATAACTTACGTGTCATCTTTGATAAGTCTTGACTCCACCAAAGGTTCGACTAACTGATTCTACTGACAAGAGCCGGCAGGCAACTCAGCAGTTGCTACTTTGTCATCGTCGTCGTCGTCAACAGATGGACGTCCACTGCTGGACATAGGTCTCCTGTAGGGTCCTCCACAAGCCACAGTCTTACGGCCTTGAATCCCTGCGACTCGCTTGATGTCGTCCGCCCAACGTGTGGGGTGTCTGCTTACGCTACGCATTACAGTGCGGGGTCACCATTCCAACACCTTGGGACCCCAAAGTCCATCGGTTCTCTGAACTATATGCCCCGCTTATTGCCACTTTAGCTTTGCAACTCTTCGGGCTATATCGGTGACTCTGGCTCTCTTAAGGATCTCTTCATTTCTGATTTGATCACGTAGGTCTTAAAATTTCATAAGTGGCACAAGTTGTCCGACATGAAATAAATAAATCATTTATCATTTATCATTTAGGGACACTCCCAGCATAGCCCTCTTCATCGCTGAGTGACCCTGAGCCCTCTTATCAGGCCCATAGTCAGCGATCATGTCTCGGATCCGTAAGTCATCACTGGCAACCACACTGTTCAGTGTTCGAAGACTTTGGTCTTCAGACACTGAGGGGTTTTGGACGAGAAGACATCCCGAAGATTCCTGCTACTTAGTAGGTACTTTCTAATGCTAATTGCTCAAGTGGCTCCCTATTCGCCGTCGCCGGGATATGCATGTCCTTTCTCTTCTGTACTGTGTTGTATTTCAGCTTAAAACTCCTTCTTATCTTAAAGAGTAGTTTCAATTTCTTGGAGTGCAATCAGACATAAAATCTTGTCGAACACTTACCTTGAAAATGCTTGCACACAAAACAAAATTTTCTCAAAATTCTTTTACTGTACAGGCAATTGAATTGTGGTATGTTCTGCCACTGACAATTAGACAGTCAAAATCGTTGGGCGTACCTACCTATTCAAGACCGCTCTAATTCTAATATAATTCTATGATATGTATGTGTAATGTGTATGTGTATTATTTAATTAAGTGGAAATTTTGAGCCACCAGCATTCTGGTTTCCTAGCGTTTTCCTAATCTTAAGGTTGCCTGGAAGAAATCGCTGTTTAGCGATAAGGCCGCCTTTTGCACCTATCCTTCTTCTTTATTTTATTTCGTGTCTTATTGTCTTTGTTTTTCTTGTGTGGTGCAAATAAAGAGTTAAATAATAATAATAATAATAGTTTCCTATCGGGAATCTCCCAAAACAAACAAATCAGACAAGATAATACAATAAATATAGTATCTTGAATTGACGTAAGCGAATAGGTACTAAACTATAACATTAGAATTTTATTTACAACCATACTTACCTAATAGATAACGATAGACTTTTATAACAGGAAATATACTATTATATTGTTTTATGGAAGCATCAATGTCAGGAAACCATTGCTAGGAAGTAGCCTCAGTTTAGACTGGGATTTCAAGAGGGGGAATTGTTTTTTTTTTAATTTGACGTGTCAAGGAAAATCAACGTTAGTATAAGAGTAAATGTACGTATTTATGAAAGTAGAAGTAAAGAACTAGATGTTTTCAAGCAACATCGTCAAACAGATGGCTTGAAAGTCTAATAGTAGAGGAGCCCATCAAGAGGGGATTTTTGGATTTACTCCAGCGCGGCAGATTAATATAAAGGGGGATTCTTTGGACCCTGTAGAGTACCTTCACCATATATGAGCCCTGTATATTGGTGGGTCTGTCTAGGACAGCAGATCAAATAATTAGATAAATAAAATCGATCATAAGAAATATACTCGAGCGCGTCAGATTAAGGTAGAGTGAGTTAATTACATGCTGAAAAGTGTACATTCAAATAATCTGATGATTTGAGCGAGACCTAAAGGAGTTGGAGTTTTTAAAGTTTGTAACTTTCCAACTACAACAACTACAAGTTAGCCCTTGACTGCAATCTCACCTGATGGTAAGTGAAGATGCAGTCTAACATGGTAGCGGGCTAACCTGTTAGGGACACGGCAGTTATATTACCACCCATACCCCTTTTCGGTTTCTACACGGCATCGTACCGGAACGCTAAATCGCTTGGCGGCACGTCTTTGCCGGTAGGGTGGTAACTAGCCACGGCCGAAGCCTCCCACCAGGCCAGACCAGGGAATATTCAGAAATTATAAATTTCCAAACCCTGCCGGGGATCGAACCCGGGACCTCCGCACGTTAAGACAACAGCGCTCAACACTACGCCACGGAGGTCGACTCTGCAGCCGAATAAGCTACAGATAAACTAAGAAAATGAATGTATCTGTCACCGTAAGATTGTAAAAACCGTTAGATTCGCGAAATTCTAAACTGTCGAAAGATTAGAATTTAACGCATTATTTTCAGGTAGATTGTAATCTGATAGGTATTTAAACCCGATAAAACCTAAGTGCACTACTTGATTATTTATGTCGAACCCTAACCTAACCTACAAGAAAGAGACAAGAAAACGTAAATAGAATTAATATTTCAAAAATTGACACTCAGAACATTGAACAGTTTACAATCTTTCGACAGTTTAGAATTTCGCGAGTTAGATTATAATCTAACGGTTTTTACAATCTTACGGTGACATATCCACTTGCCCCACTGATAGCAACAAACCCCCATACACACTGATTACCTAACATTTTCCATTCACAGCTAAAGTGGGTGGTTACGTAGACTTTCTACGATATTCCACGCCCTTCGCCCTCTAAAGACTCCCTGGAGACCGTAGACTCGTTAAGTGAGTAATTGAATCTCTTTGTTATTCTATATTGCCTCACGTTGAAACGGTATTAAATTTTCCGACGACCAGTTTAATATTTTCCACGACGTTCTAGACCAGTTATACACGTAACTTTGACCGAACGTTTAACTTTAATTAATGAAATTAACTGGGCACGAGTTGACTAGACGCGACGTCAGCAATAGAGGTATATTCATAGTCCATACCAGAGTTAATGGTCGAGTGGTTAGTATGTTCGACTGCGACCGACAAGGTTCAGGGTTCGAGTACCAGATCAGCCCATAATAATTATTGAGTTTATCTGACAGGCAATTCTCAGTACCTACTGGCTACTAGCCCGTAGTTAGGATGTTGGCAGTGTACCACCAATTTTGTTACAATTTCCATCATGGAAGTCTTTAATTGGAATCGTCTAGTTGCTGATTTGATTGAGTTGTAATCATCCCTACTTTCCGTCCCATTATGCTATAAGACTAAGGGCTTTCATTTGTGTTTGTTGCAACTTGTCACCATTTTCTTTACGTGGATGAGTTTAAAGTAAACCTACCAATTGCCATTCATATGCCTACCTACCCTTGAACTACATAGTCTGTACTTACCAAAAATTAAAAACCCACTATTTGTCATATTTCCACGAACCCACACTAATTGTAATTAAGGTGAAAACGCGTTGTCAAGCCCAATTCGCGGCAAATAACACCATAATAGCGGTACTCCATGGCCTTGCCTGTAATTCCTGGTAGCGTATGTATGAATGGATGCTAATTAATTAGTGTCTGTTCCACCTATGCGTACTGGGAAAGCGCTTCAATGGATTTCAAGTACGTACTGAAATGGAAACGCAGCTGTGATAGCCTCGTGGTTAACTACTGTGAGTATTTTGTATTCAAACTAGGGTTATAATGGAACCTCGCCTCCGCCTCCGTAAGTGCGGAACTTTCGCAAGAAATCGTATGTCCGCTTCCGCATCCGCCTACACCATTTTTTTGCGGAGTTGTGACGGAAGTTTATTGACGTTGACTTACAATGCGAGAGGTACAAATCGAACCAGGGGACGTCAGTTACACCATTACAACAAGCAAAAAGACTGAAAAATGAAAACTAAGAAATATGGCCTCAGAAGAATCCTCAAAATAAATCAAATGTGGGATTCATCGCATCCTAGAGCACAGAAATTGGACGATGTGAACGGAGAAATCCACCTTCGCCTCCACTTCTGTTAACCTCCGCATCCGTTACAACCCTAATTCAAACCTTGGACGAATTAACCACGAGCGGTGTGATATAGGCCATAATTCCCTTACCCCTCTAGTCGCGAAGGGCAGATTCGCCATTAATTATGATATTGTGTTGTCATAGTGATCGGCTTTTTCATGCACTAAAGTCATTAATTGGACAGAAAGTCAGAAAAATGACAAGGCACTCTCCCGTCGCCCCGCAAAAGTTAGTCGAACGTGATTTCATACGTTTTAGTCTAGGCAATAAAGTTAGTTAAAACGTACCGCCAAGCGGTTAAACGTTCCGGTACTATGCCGTGTAGAAACCGACTAGGGGTATGGGTTTGATATAACTGCCATACCCTATACAGGTTAGCCCGCTACCTTCTTAGACTGCATCATCACTTACCATCCTTACAATCAGATGAGATTGCAGTCCAGGGCTAACTAGTATTGAAAAAAATACAGGCTGATTAATGGATGATGCATGGAACGTATTTTCTCTCTTAAAACGCGACTAACTGTCCCTTAATAGCCACACATCCATCATATCATCACAGTATATAGAAAAGTTATAAAAACCTCACCTTGACACGGATTGATAATTTAGTTTCATGGTGAGGCGTTATAATAACTCGTGTGATTGCCACACGAAAGTGCGGTGTGGAAAATATGACGTGCTGTCTTCATTTATCATGCGAATTTTTAAGTTTTCCCTTGGAATTGATACATTTGTGTAACAGTCTAGCTACTGAACAGAGGCCCAATTGTCTAATCCAATCGTATTCATTTGACAGCTCATAACGTATAACTCGAACTTTTTAAGGAGTACTTACATGCTTTTTGACGTGCAAGCATCATACGACCTTCTTAAACAGGTCGAATTATGCGTTTGACAGACGATTACGATTACGATTTCCTTAAATAATCGGGGGGCTGATCTGCAGCCCGATTTTTTTTTATACCCTTCATGTTAGCCCTTGACTGCGATCTCACCTGATGTTAAGTGATGTTGCAGTCTAAGATGGTAGCGGGCTAACCTGTTAGGGGCATGGCAGTTATATTAAACCCATACCCCTATTTGGTTTCTACACGGCATCGTACCGGAACACGTAATCGCTTGGCGGCACGTCTTTGCCGGTAGGGTGGTAACTAGCCACGGCCGAAGCCTCCCACCAGGCCAGACCAGGGAAGATTCAGAAATTATAAATTCCCAAATTGACCCTGCCGGGGATCGAACCCGGGACCTCCGCACGTTAAGACAACAGCGGTACACACTGCGCCACGGAAGTCGTCAAATGACTAAAAAAGGCGTTTACTAAAAGTTTAAAACTATTATTTGAACTGTTTGGTTCATGGTTTTCGATTTATAAGCATACAGTTCGAATCAGCGGTTACAAACGTAAACTGATAACGATTTTCTTACACGACCACACAACTGCAATTTAATTTAATCAATCAATCAAATCATTTATTTGCATAGATTGCGTAGCTTCATTGGTGCCTACATTATTAAATATTAGGTATTTTCCTATGATCAACACCAATGATCTCTGTATAAAAAGCACGGACGTAGTGATAATTCCATGATTTTGTTCTTGCTACGATGTCAATCAATATTTATAAAGATCAATAGCTTGATAGATTAACATGTTTTTTGTTCCGAATAGTCTTCCTTTACCTCCATTTAATTCAATTGGAGGATGGTAAATGGAATTTATTTACTTAGTGAATATCACCGATACTTTGGTTTTTTTAAGTTATAATCTTAAAAAAAAACAAAAAAACGACCTACTTGATTCCAAAAACGATACAATTAATGCTGTCCCAGTTGAAACTTCGCAGTAATCAATCTCAGGCGTCACTTGGCAGAGTAATGTATATGTCACCGTAAGACTGCAAAAACCGTTAGATTGTAATCTAACTAGCGGAATTGTAAACTGTCGACTGATTGTGAACCGTTCAATGTTCTGAGTGTCAATTTTTGGAATATTCATTGTATTTACGTTTTCTTGTCTCTTTCTTGTAGGTTAGGTTAGGTTTCGACATAAATAACCAGGTATTTAGGTTTTATCGGACAGATTACAATCTATCGAAAAATAATGCGTCAAATTGTAATCTGTCGACAGTTAAGTAGGTAAAGTAAGTAAAATTTCGCTAGTTAGATTATAACCTAACGGTTTTTGCGATTTGACGGTGACATATCTATGCGCAAACTTTCTAGCAAGACCCCTGCCACTGCGTCCGTGCCGTTGCTCTAACAAATTGGCAATTCCTTAACTGTATGTTTGCTAAACTGTGCCGCCGTAACTAAAAAGTTTCAGTGTAGGAGCGTCCTTGTAAAATTAATTGTGTGATTATAATTTTACACGTGGCGTTGTTTTAAGACAATGTCGACGAACGCAGTTAAATATTTATTTTTAACACAATACTTTTCAGTACCTAATTATTATAATGACCTTGATTAAAAACCATCAGTTATTTATTTAGTTTTAATACAATGCTTTTCAGTAGGTACCTAATGGCCTTGATTAAAAACCAGGCTGACAAAAATGAGTGCTTACTTTACATACATTTTCATTTTAATTGGACTGTTTGTTTGACATATTATGTTTCTTAATTTTTCAGAAACCTGGATATCTTGGAATTAATCACTTGTCACTGAATGAAATCCAAACTTTACACGATCCAAATATTTTTTTCTCAGTACTCGTTATACTAAGCAGCCCGCTCAGGAGTGGATATGTCACCGTAAGATTGTAAAAACCGTTAGATTATAATCTAGCTTGCGAAATTGCAAACTGTCGAAAGATTGTGAACAGTTCAGTGTTCTGAGTGTCAGTTTTTGAAATATTCATTGTATTTACGTTTTCTTGTCTGTTTCTTGTAGGTTAGGTTAGGGTTGGACATATATAATCAGGTAGGTTAGTAATCACTTAGCTTCTATCGGGTTAATATACCTAACAGATTACAATCTACCGAAAAATAATGCGTTAAATTGTAATCTTTCGACAGTTTGCAATTTCGCGAGTTAGATTATAATCTAACGGTTTTTACAATCTTACCGTGACAGATATAGCGTGGCGGTTTATGACCTCGCTGGCACTGTGGTTAGCGGTGTGAGCAGATGATCGCTGATACGACTTCAACATTGAATTTTGAAGTATTTTTTTTCTTTTATTATTATTTTTACTTATCTATGTATTCGAGCTATTTAAACTTTTTATTTTTTACAGCCTGATCTTACAGGCTGATCCTTTGCGCAAAAAATGAGCCAGCCCTTCTGTCACCAGTTAAAGAAGTTATTTTGAAGTTAATAATTTCTGCCGTGGCTAGTTACTACTCTGCCGGCAAAGGCCGTTCCGATATGATGCCGCGTAAAAAGCCATTAGTGGTATGGGTTTAATATAACTGCCACGCCACACAGGTTAGCCCAGTTAGTTAGACTAACTAGGTCGAATACAGTCAAAGTCTAAGTTTTAGTGGCTTTCAAAAAAATACCTATACCGTTCATACAAACTCTGTTTTACTAAAGTTCTACATTCATTCAATAGTTCTAAAGCATTTTAAAGTATTATCTGCCCAAATGCATAGGTCTACATCAATAATTCATCACATCAGCTGTCACTAATCAATGTGCTCTTCTCATGCTCTTCTCATGTCGCTCTTCTCAGACCAGGGCACGTTTGGAATCCTGGTAGCTTTAGCTTTAAGATACCGTAGTTAATTATTACTATCACATCTTATACTTTGTAAACGTGCCGTTCTGATGGCTTACTTTGTAGGCACCCATTTTGAATAAATATACTTTGAGTTTGAGTTTGAGAAAACATGGCAAGGAAACCTGCATGCCCGAAAGTTCTTCATAATGTCACCTGAAGCAACCTTGGCCAACCAAGGCGCCATTTTGTGTTCTGATTATTGGGATACGTTATCAATAACGTTTCCCCTCAAGAGACCTTACAGATACAGATTACAGATTAATTTAAAGAGGCGCGTAGTGAGCTCCAGTTCATATTTTATAATGACCGTGTGGTCTGGTACTATGGCAAAGGAATACTTTGCCTATTGTCTTCCTTCAGGGACATACACTTGCTTTAAATAAGGCGTAATACAGATGACTAATGATCTAAAGCGAGGCATACTGAGTTCATATTTTTTTATTAACATTTTACTCCTTGGCCGCTCGCCAATCGACTCGTTTCTGCGAAATGTGCATTCAAAGCTTATATTACCTGATATTTTGTGTAAATATAGGTTTAGAGTTTGTAAACAAACTTGTTTCTATGTACTTGTGGATACAACTATAGATTTATTTAAGTAGATATTCTCATTGTCTCGACTACATTGTAATACCTAGTTTGATGTTTTGTGACCAAACTCCCGATTGAACGAACTATCAATCCTACCAATAAATGCGAAATAAGTGTGTATGTTTACTGGTTTATCCTTCAATCACGCCGCAGCGAAGCAATAGTTTCGCTTGTTTTTTTTTGAATTTCGTCATAATCGTTTGAGATGAAAATCGGACGCGAAAGCGTAGCGTATCTATACTAATATTATAAATGCGAAAGTTTGGATGGATGGATGTTGGTTACTCAATCACTGTAAAACGGCTGAATGGGCCTGGATGTGATATAAAGGTAGATAGTCTAGAATAACACAGGCTAAATTTTATCCCGGAAAATTAAAGAGTACCCGCGAGATCCAAAAAACTTCAATCTAGTTAGCAAGGCATCAGCTAGTTTATAATAATATTAGTATGGATTTCAATCAATAACCAAGGGGTAACAAGACCATCCTGTCTATTTATGACTAGGTAGAATATGCCCGCGACTTCGTCCGCGTGGTCTTTGAAAACTCCAGTACAGGCC
Source organism: Erebia palarica (assembly GCA_964035005.1). Taxonomy (NCBI): domain Eukaryota; kingdom Metazoa; phylum Arthropoda; class Insecta; order Lepidoptera; family Nymphalidae; genus Erebia; species Erebia palarica. Next base: position 18,513,060 of record OZ035995.1, read on the forward strand.
GGGATAAATAAATAAAAACCCTATTATGTTACTTTGCTAGATCTTCAAATATGTATGATGCCCCGCTGTGCGGCGCGATTGAAAGACATAAAAGCGAACATATAATGACATGATACCTATAACATTAGACGTATAGACATCTAAAGACAAACAAGCAAACATATTATAATGACATGATACCTATAACATCAGACGTGGAGACAATTAAAGACAAAAAAGCGAACATATTATAATGACATGATACCTATAACATCAGACGTGGAGACAATTAAAGACAAACAAGCAAACATATTATAATGACATGATACCTATAACATCAGACGTGGAGACAATTAAAGACAAACAAGCAAACATATTATAATGACATGATACCTATAACATCAGACGTGGAGACAATTAAAGACAAACAAGCAAACATATTATAATGACATGATACCTATAACATTAGACGTATAGACATCTAAAGACAAACAAGCAAACATATTATAATGACATGATACCTATAACATCAGACGTGGAGACAATTAAAGACAAAAAAGCGAACATATTATAATGACATGATACCTATAACATCAGATGTGGAGACAATTAAAGACAAACAAGCAAACATATTATAATGACATGATACCTATAACATTAGACGTATAGACATCTAAAGACAAACAAGCAAACATATTATAATGACATGATACCTATAACATCAGACGTGGAGACAATTAAAGACAAAAAAGTTAACATATTATAATGACATGATACCTATAACATCAGATGTGGAGACAATTAAAGACAAAAAAGTGAACATATTATAATGACGTGATACCTATAACACAGATGTGGAGACAATTAAAGACAAACAAGCAAACATATTACAATGACATGATACCTATAACGTCAGATGTGGAGACAATTAAAGACTCTGGATTTGGTTGTTATTCACGAATCCAGTTTTAACGTTACGCAAATGCGTAAGTTCAACGAAACGAATGCGCTTGACTAAACGGCGGCCTTGCCCTAAATGTATATTTTAGGTAGATCAAAGAATACCCTACTTTGCTGTGATTGCCGTTACAGAAATAGAAATTATTCCATTGTTGTTTATAGCATAAGAACCGTGCGTCGGACTATTTATTTACTTCCATTTTAAATTATACTATTATTAATGTCCTCCCGACTGAATTTCGGCCACGGCGGCCTATCTCCAGAGAGATTAGCCATCTGCGCGAGAGATATTATAGTGCACAAGTGTGTGCGCATACACAGGTGCACTCCTATACACCCATAGCCCGATGGGACGGAAAATCCGACACGACCGGAGACAGAGCAGGCACGGGGGTGAAACATTTTATCTGAGTTATCCATTTTCAAGGCTAAGGGACATAATGAGAAGAGTGAAGAGGGAAAAAGAGGAAAAGAAGAAGATAGAGAACTAGAGGCTCAGCATGAAGTCATGTTATGCAGTTCCGTGCTGACACCTGGTAGACATGACGCCCAGCCTAGTCTAGTCCATATACTTTAAATAGAGTTTTAGAAAGTCCTGGGGCACTCTTGGATTTCCCGGGGAAAAAAGACCCTCGACCCAACTATATACGCAACTTTATCCCTCGTAATAATGCACTTATGTATGTAGTCATCGGTTGAACAGATGGGCCGTAAAAGCGTGACAGACATACACACTTTTGCAGTTATAATGTTACCATTGTGCCTTTTACTACGGAGATCGAATCTTGCGGCCATTTTTAATAGCGTGACGTCATAATATTGTTTAAGAATATCATTATCGCAACTTCAATGTCTTTAACCATTCGATATTTTAACCTTTGCCTTGGGTAGCAAGTGTTTTCCATAGTAGATCTATCTATATATACCTTGGTTGTGAATGGGTTTACTTAGCTGTTGCTGTATTGTTACATTTCAATAATTATCAAAAGATATTTACCATGTATCATGTACTTACGTTTACTTCACGAATAAATGGTTGAGTCTTTCTTTATCTATTGTTAGATTGCATCTTAAAACCCTACATAAGTACCCATCACTATACGCAAGGGTGTCTACACTAAAACACCTTAAATGGGTGAACCATTTAAAAAGCTTGAGTCCCTTAATTTAAGCCGAGTATAAAAAGAAGTTTTTCATTGAAATTCGTCATAAAAGTAACCACCTACTGTGTATATATGTGTGTATATCATACTAATTACTAATATTATAAATGCAAAAGTGTGTTTGTTGTTTTTTGTCTTTCAATTACGCCGCAACGGAGCAACGGATCGACGTGATTTTTAGCATGGGTATAGTTGAGGACCAGGAGAGTGACATTTTATCCCGGAAAGTTTCCGCGGAAATCAAGAAATCTTAAACTACGCGAACGATGTTGCGAACATCAGCTAGTAGATTATACTCGTGGCTAAACATAGATGGTGAGATCAATTGGATACCTAGTACTCGGATAGTAAATGTCTGGAACGGCTCCAAATATAATAAGTTGTTCATCGCAGTCAATCAACACTTCGTAAAATAAGGAAAATACACTTCCTTGAAAGTTGAAACTGTATTATACCAACATCGATATCGTAACGTTATATGGAGAGTCCGTTAATCAGGAAGGTGCTAATTTTGAGGAAATTGTAAATGTTTATTATCAGAAACAGTTAAATTAGCTGTTTTACCAATGTTTTAGTAAGCAACTAGCTAATGCCCGTGACTGCGTGGATCAGGGTTTTTTGGTTCCCGCGGGAACTCCTTAAATTTCCGGGATAAATAGCCTATGTGCTATTCCTGACTATAATCTATCTCTGTGCCAAATTTCAGCCAGATCCGTTCAGCCATTGGGGCATGATTGAGTAACAAACATCCATACATCCATACATCCATGCATCCATACATCCATCCAAACTTTCGCATTTATAATATTAGTAAGATTCAATGTCTAACTACTGATGATTGGGGGTGAAAAACAATGATGGAAAATAAAGCTCTTTATTTTATAGTTAATTATTACCTACTTACTACCACAGATAAGAGAGTATCCTTTTTTTAAATTCCACTACAAGTTAGAAATTCACTGCGATCTCAACTGATGGTAAGTTATGCAGTCTGAGATGGTAGCGGGCCAACCTGTTAGTGGTATGGCAGTTATATTAAATCCATACCACTAGTAGGTTTCTGCAGGGCATCGTACCAGAACGCTAAATCGCTTGGCGGCACGTCTTTGCCGGTAAGGTGGTTACTAGCCACGGCCGAACCTACGTGACACTTCTATCCTGAGAACAGAATTTATAATTTCTGAATTTTCGGAAATCATTTTACTGAGATATTCTTAATAGTAGTTCTTTAATTCTCAATAAAGTCCCCATTAAATTCCCATCAAAAATCTACCGGTGGTGGATTCTTGCGACTTATCATAAGTGGCACAAGTTGTCTTACGTGAAATAAATCATTTAATTTTTTTTTTTCATTAGGTACCTACACTTAATATTCTTAATAGAAGTACTTCAATTCCCATTAAAGTCGTATCAAGTGCCAACCAGTCGACAAGTAGTGAAAGACACAAAGAGTTATTACACTATTGGGCATTCTTGGCACCGTGAGGACGATCAGATGACAATATATGACAATATTCATCTTATTGGCACGGGTAAAGTGCTGAAAAAACGTGTAAACACAAAATTGTTTCGTTTGACTGTTTACATTCATAATTATTTTTAACCCACTTTAAGTTTCTATTATAATATTATACTTACAGCTGATGTCATGTCCGCGACTAGGTAGACGCGGATTAATGTTTTTGTTCCCGAGGGAACTCCTTTTCTCCGGGATAAAAAGTAGCCTATCACCTATTAATCTAAGTCGGTTGAATAGACAGACACATTTTCGCATTTATACTTACTTAATATTAGTATGGATTTTTTTGCGATCTCACCTAATGATAGCCGTCTAAGCTGGTAGCGGGGTACCCTGCGTAACTATTTTTCAGCTGTACACCAACAGATCGACTTTGATATGAAACCACGATTTAAAAACAAGTGTAAATAATTCAAAAGCAATTCACTGGGTTTTCACACAAATTAAAGAGTATTTTCTATAAATTTAAAACCAGTATCATTCGGCATGATATTTGAGGAAATTCTAACAATACCCCATACATCCAAATCTGTTGGCCTGTAGAAGTTATGGTGGAACAAAGAAACGCGAAAGCTCACGAGGTCACGTTTGCATCGTTGATCTGCATCAAAGGCTACTGCAAGGAAACAAGTATGTTCCGTTTGCACCATTAAAAAACATATAAGATTTTCCCCTGAAGTTCACATATATACTTCTATACTTAATATTATAAATGCACACATGGAACCTGAAAATATTATACTCCTTGAGCAGTCGTGGAACTAATTTATCTACAGTGTCCGGAGTCTGGACATCAAGACATGTCACAATATAAAACCGCGTTATAAATAAAGCCCGTTTCTACAGAGACAGCACGGCGGCCGAGTGACCTCTGTCCGATATAGAAGCAGTGACGCAAAACCGTTCCTGGATCCAGTATAAATAAATCTTTATCTCGAAATTTGTTATTTCAATGCAATCAGGTCGCTTCTTGAGAAACGGCAGTATTTGGGCCAGGGCGGTGCTTGGAACGTTGTGACGTGGGTGTATACCGTAGAAAGAGCAGATGCGTACTTATTGTTTTAAGGGCCCCGCTGAGTACCGTCCGATTCAAGCTTCATGACGTCTCGGCAACGTCTCAGAAGTTAGCCACAAGTGTAGGTTTGCGCAGGTACAGTCAAGGGCTATATCAGTCGACGCTAGCTGGGTTGCGCGAAGTGTCCATGGTATCTAGCCAAGACGTTGCGAGAAACACCATGGGATTTTAGTCAGTCTGACATAACCTGAAAATATATCCATGAGGATTTCCCCACCACAGAAAAAAAGGTACCACAGTCAAGGACTAACTTGTAGTGCAATAAAAAAAAGGTTACATTCGTGGGTACAGTAAACTGAACCGTCCCGCTGATACATTGTTTTGCGCATCGAAATACGAAACACACGATGTTCGATGATGTTGATGAGAGAAAAGTCCTAAGTTTGAATCGGACTGTAACAGTGCAGTGGAGATAGATTCTTTAAATCCCTATCAGTCATTCGACGGAGACGTCTAGACAAGCGAGATCTATAGACTGCAGCCCTATTATTTAACTCAGGTTATCAAAAAATAAAAGCCACTGACCGATGAGCCACTCATTTATTATCCATTGAAGGTTTGCTATGCAATAAAAACAACATTTTCATATCAAACCAACAAATGGATAAAAAATATAATAGCAACTGAGTAAGAGTATCCTATAGGGACTAGGACGATAGACAAGCTCGTAGAATTTTCTGTAGAAACTTCAGTCATTCTAGCACAAAATAGGTCTCTGTCTGGTGTTATACGATGGAGCTTGATGTCCCAAATTTTGTTCCCGGCAACTTAGAATATACATGACGGCAGCGTCTCTGTTTGTTTTTGTCTGGTTTGACGGTAGGCTTCGGCCGTGACTATAGTTATCATATTGATGTGGGTCTGTTATGGTTATAACTCATTCATCAACACCCAGCCCAAAACCCTTCGACCTACAAAGCTGAAATTATGCAAAGAGGTTCACAAGGGAGCGAAGCCGCGACTGGTTGCTAGTAATGACATAAACTTCGCAGTTAAACAGTAAATTTAGACACTTGTAATACGTATTTATAGTCACCACGTCACCATCGAGTATCTGTAACGTGGACACGCAGCACTCCTTTGATCTCCTTTGATCCGACGCTAACGAATTAAGTGCTAACGATCTCATACGCAGGTCGACGAGGATTTCTTGTTTGCATCAACGGTTTTTTTAAACTCATACAAGTTAGCACTTGGTACACCAGCAGGTACCTAATCACCTATACCCATACCATAAGAATCACCACAGACTAAACACAGATACTTTAGCCATGGAGGTAGGAATTTAGTACCGTAAAATTAATGATACACACTGGTGTATTTTATGTTTTTTTTTTTTATCTTTTAATTATTATTTTTTTTATTGAAAATAATACAATAGAACTTAATGCTAGCTAGCCTAACCTAATTACTATATAAATCATGCCCACGTGGAATGGTGGCAAGAATGCTGACTGCATTTCCGCGCTGGACAGCCAGGCTGATCCTTTGCGCAAAAAATGAGCCAGCCCTTCTGTCACCAGATGAATTATGAAATATAAATATATATATTTTTTATATAAATAATATTTTTATGTTAAATTAATTAAGTTTATTTTTATTTTTATTTTAAATTTTATTAGGTGTAAGTGATGGTCCGTGACGTCTTGACCCTTGGGCCCCTCCTGAAAATCAGCGTTGCATTAGGTAGATATACCTATGTCTCATGCTGTGGCACTGGCTGAGGAGGTGGTCCCATTGACCGCACATAGTATAAGTTTAGCTATACTAAGTATAATGAATTGTAGTGTTGGTCAATAAACTTTTATTTATTTATTTTATTACATCGTTGCTTACATCACCGGTTGCTAGAAAAAAGGTGAAGTGAATTTGGGAATAGCGCCGTTTACGACTGCCTCGGCGGTCTAGTAGTTAGCATGTTCGACTTCGGCTCAGGTTCGAGTCCCGGGTCGGGCGAAATTCTCAATACCAGCCCGGAGTTGGAAGTTGGCGGTGTTTCACCCCCGTGCCTCGGAGAGCACGTTAAGCCGTCGGTCCCGGTTATTATCACTAACATGATAATAGTCTTTAAAGCCCACGAACCCGCATTAGAGCAACGTGGTGGGTTTAAACTCTAATTCCCTCTCTCCTATGAGAGTGGAGGCCTGTGCCCAGCTGTGGGTCGTTAATGGTGTGGGTGGCCGATTACGACACTATCCCTGGCGTAATGGTGAGCGCTGGAATGGGTCTTATATATGTAAGTGTAAGGTCCCGGGTCCATATCGCTATTCTATAAAAAGATGAAAAATATGAATTCGCGGAATCGAGGGATTCGTACACACACTAAAATTATTACGAACAGGTACTTTGAGACAGATTTAAAAACGCTTTTTATGTCACGTGACTGCTTACGCTTTTTCCAGAACATCCCCGCGTTTTATCAAGCTGAAAAATTACGTTCTAAGGGCGGTTTCAGGTTAGCGTTATTTCAGCGCATATAAGCTTGTTTCAAACGCTTACGGAAATTATACTTATAATAATTGTTATAATTTATACTTAAATTACTTATAATAATTAATACACTAGAACTTAATGCTAGCTAGCCTAACCTAATTACTATATAAATCATGCCCACGTGGAATGGTGGCAAGAATGCTGACTGCATTTCCGCGCTGGACAGCCAGGCTGATCCTTTGCGCAAAAAATAAGCCAGCAAATAATATTAATACACTTATAATTTTTTCTGGTCTGGTCTGGCCAGAGGCTTCGGCCGTGGCTAGTTACCACCTTACCGGCAAAGATGTGTCGTCAAGCGATTTAATGTTCTGGTACGATGCCGTGTAGAATTATTATGGGTCTTGGTTTAATATGACTGCCGTACCCCTAAAAGGTTACCTCGCTACCATCTTAGACTGTAGGTACCATCACTTACACCAGCGAGGACAAACTTAGGGTAACTTGTAACTTGAGGGTAAAACATCACTTACACCAGCTAGGGCAAACTTGTAAAGTTGTAGTGGATTAAAAAAAAATTGTCTGTGGTGTGTTTCCGCCCTTAATCGTCTTGGCAAGTCAGCCCAGCCGTGTTGGCGTTGCCTTTACAAGCACCCGGAAAAATATGATTAACATTTACGAGATCGCATAAATTAATGTAATTTATTATGTACATTATTTTACAATTGATGATGGTTATTATTTTAAATTTTTCTTTAGGTACATTATTTATTTTGATACGTAAAAGTTAATAACCCCATCCAGCGGTCTATTAGGTAATTTTGACCAGGGCGCGTTTGGTTATAAGATACCGTAACCAATTATTATCACCATCATGTTTTCTATGTAAGTAATTTTTAACGTCAATAAGTGTACCTACAGTGTACCTATATTGATTAAATGATATTGAGTATTGAGTATTTTATCTACAGTATCTAAATATATAAAAGGAAAGGGTGACTAACTGACTGATCTATTAGCACACGCTATTGGATGGATCGAGCTGAAATTTGGCATACAGATAAGTAGCCATAAGGACTTAGGCATCCGCTAAGATTTATGATGGATGGATGGCTGGATGCATCGATTTACCACCTAAGGCAATGGCTGGATGGCTCTGGCTGGATGACTGGATGGATTTATGATGGCCCTGCTGAGTTTGTTGTGTGCTCTTCTCAGACCAGGGCGCGTTTGGAACTCACGTAGTTTTAGTTTTAAGATATCGTACCGTATTATAATGACTTTATGAAAATTCAACCCCTAAGGGGGTAAAATAGAGCTTTGTGTATGAAAATCGAGCCTAACGTGAGCGAAGCCTCGGACAACAAACAAACACACTTTCGCATTTATAATATTAGTATGAAGTGTGATATAATTAGGTTAGGCTAGTTAGCTTTAAATATTGAATAGAAGCAGGCGTTACTTTGCGGAAGTCCATGTTAGTGAATGAACTAGAAGTTTAATTCGCTATAATCCGCTACAGTAGACAAATCTGTATGGTACAGTGCGTGTCTTTCACCTGCAGCATGCGACACCCACCACCCAGCAATTCGCACAGGCACAACACCACACCACAAAAATCCTCCAAATCACTCTCAACGTACGTTTCACTCCGACACCGGAGCATCTTCAGGAGATGTTGACTCGACAATGCACGATTGTCTTCACAATCGTGCATTGTCGAGTCAACATCTCCTTAGTTAGCTTTAAGTTGTATTAGAAAAGAAACTGTGATAATGTGTATTCAGTTCTCATTTTGGCTTCTTTTTTTTTTCATTTTCGCGTCTCAAACCTTTCCAGGTTAATATTTTCTACGTAGCACTTTGCGATGCAATCACGGATGTAGCTTAGACGGTGTCTAGAACAAAAAGTGTGAAACTGGCGCCATAATTATGTATTCACCAGCCAAACGCCGCCCACTCGTGAAATAATATGAACTATTCATCACTTCGTCAATATTTCGAAGTCATCTGTTGTTTTGGTTGTTATTTTTAAATCGATGGGTGTGGCAAGGTCTCATGAACTCGTGATTTCAGGCTTCAACGATTCACATTATCATACTAGTATTAAAAATGCGAAAGTGTGATAGTTTGTTTTTTTTTTAAATTTATTTTCCGGCCCTGGATACAAGAATCACGCCACAACAGAGGAACGGAGTGGCGCAATGTTTTGCATGGGTAAGTACCTATATGAGATAATACAAACTGCAGGGAAAGGATGGATCAATGTGGGCAAGGACAGGGAGAAGTGGAAGAGGTTGGGGGAAGCCTATACCCGTAAAGGGGCTCTTATCTAATAAGTAGTATCAAATGAAGCGACACTAACCATACTAACCTAGGAAATAAGGAAAATGTACTACTAACTCATAATGTACTACTAACTGATACAAGGATAAGAGAATAAAAGGCTTTTTTATTTTAATTTTTTATTTTATGTTATTTAAGTACCTTTAAAGGTTGTCTGGACGAGATTGCTTTAGCAGTAAGATCGCCTTTGCACCCTTCTGTCTTATCTTTTAAGCTTTTCTTTATTGTCATTGTTTTTAAGTGTGTGCAATAAAGAGTACATCTATCTATCTATCTATCTATACCTAGTTGAGGACCTGGAGATTGACATAAGCTACTTTCCGGAAAATTAAGGAGTTCCCGCGGGAGTCATAAAACTTAAACGACGTGGAATCTACCACTGGTTCGGACTGCCGTTTCTACCGAGAAGAACCAGGAAGAAAATAGACGGTTGCTCTTTTAAAAAAAAATATTACAATTGCATTAATCTAAAGATACAGTAACAGCAGTCCTGGGCATTGCTGGAGCGAGTCAAATCCATGCGCTTTTATCATTTATTTTGATAAAGAAATTTAGAAAGTTTGGGGATCCCTGCACTAGGCAATTGACCGCTTCTTCTTTTAAGCCGTCTGAACGGACCCTAAAATAAAACGGTTACTAGATATAGTTTCGCGTTTCAGTGAATCTTCAAATTTGAATACATTACCGTACCTACACCGTTACGAAACGAGTTTACATAACAACGGGACCCAGTTTACTTGAAAATTGAAATACAGTCATGTAACGGATTCACTACGACCCTAATGAATCAAAGATGTATCTAAATAAATCCGCTATGTTCTGATTTTAAACTTGCATTGAGATATCCTATTTTTTGAATTCATTGGCTGAATGTACCTGGATGAAAGGCACAAAGATAGTCTGGAGTAACACATACGCTACTTTTTACCCCGGAAAATTTACGAGTTCCCGCAGGAATTAAATCATCGCTGGCACCAGCCTGCAAAAAATCGTAAGATTACAAACATTACTAAATTGCCCCGGCCGGGCATAGAAGCCTAGACCGAGGTGGTCTAGGCTTCCACTGCGCTAGAGAGGTCGGCTAAGAACCGTACGATCTACGCGGCATCGTACCGGAACGCTAAATGATAAATGATAAATGATTTGTTTATTTCATGTAGGACAACTTGTGTCACTTATAATACTTTAAGACTCTACCACCGGCTCGGAAAGTGATTCTACTGAGAAGAGCCGGCAAGAAACTCAGCAGTTAATATAGTTACTTACGTACTTTTTTATTGGTAACGTTATCAAAACTCTGAAACTAGGAAGTAAGAACTGACGCAATTCGATTACGCAAACGGTGTATCGATTTTTGCGCTGTAATCGATTTGACATCGATCGTGTTGCATACACGTGTTTGACCGTCCGTGATTCATGCCGTTTAGAATGCAGGTCGCACGTTCGATTCTCGATATAGCTTTTATGCGCTACTAAACTTTTGGTGGTTAAAAATAAACGCAAACATTTGAATGGTAAATTTAATTTGGTTAGCTGTGTGAATGATAACTAGCCTAGGCATTACCTATTCTGTGGCTAGACACTAGTGGCTCAGACGGCTGACCTCCTATTTGGGTGGAGTTATTTGCGTTTTAATTGTTTTTAACAAATTAAAATCTTCTCAGTAGCACAATTTTCCAAACCGGTCTTACTTAATCTTCTCATAAGTGGCACAAGTTGTCCTACGTGAAATAAATAAACCATTTATCATTTAAATATCACTTGCTTTAAACGGAAAGGTTAAAGTCTGCCAAGTTTGCTAGCGTGGTGGACTATAGCCTAAACTCTTCTATTCTGGAAATAGTTCAGCAGTTAGATGTCCTTTATTTGTTGTCAATATGTACCTACTCGAAGTTTTGTTAAAAAATAAGTGAGTGGAAGACGGTTTCCCCGTGTTATGGTAAGGACTGAAACAGTAGTTAACCGAAATAAGGCGTTTAAACACTGTTTTTTGAAACTGTTTTAAAACAGAAACACTTCTGTAACCCAATCAATCTGTAACCGTTTATTTCTGTTAGTAAGTGTTTTTATCTGTAACCCTTATAGGTACATGCCCTAACAAACTGCACGGTGTGACAACGCGTTCTTCTTACTTCATTGGACTTTACACACACAGACACAACATGACGATGTTTTTCTTAAAACAATTGCAAGCATCGGTGCTTTCACCTCAGGTTCAAATTTTAATACGCGTCAACAGTAAATTTGGCAACGTGGCTGTTTTGGTTACACTTTAAAACATTTTAATTTCTGGTACAGATTCGTTTCTGTTACAGAAATATAAGTGTTTCGGGTTAACATAATTAAAAACATTCAAAAAGTTTACAGCTTCGACACTGTTACATTTTCATTCTGTAACACTTATATTTCTGTAACCTTTATGAATCTGTTTTTCAGTTCCTTGTTATGAGAACCTAGTCAATGTTGAATAAATAAAATATAAATTGATTAATAAAGAGAATCCTCAATAATATTATTATAATTTAATTGATATTCATACTTTCTATTGTTCGCACCGAGTGTTGAAACCTTTGATTTACTAAAATAGGTATTTACCTATGCAATTTCAAAGTTTTGCCGATTTAATCTTGTTAAAGCTAGATATGCAACAGGTGCTAAAAAAGCGACCTAATCGAGATTAGGTCAATCAATCAAAATCAAATAAGCAAATAAAGTATTTTCGAATCGAAAATTCGAAAATACATTATTTGCTCTTTGTTTTATAAATTGACGTAGAGTGATAGACATGGCAGAAATAGATTCACTTATTACTAAGCGGATAGATTCATAAACAAATAACTTTCATCCATTCGAGCGGTTAAAGTCCTTGACTGTTCGATAATATTAAACCAGTTTACGATTCGCCACGTGTACGTAGGTACCTAGTACGTTTGATAACATTGTATTTATGGGCTTAGTAACAACTATCTAACAATGCTAGGTATATTTAAACAGCCTGTGTTTCAAGATAAACCTTTGTTTTGGAAATATCCATTACTAAACTAACCTCCTATACCTATTTTATATTACACATTTGGGTATATTAAATAATTATGCTTCCTGTTACTGCCCCCATAAAATAATCCATTTCCTTATGCACTTCGACCTACTGCTTAAGTAGGCATTTACCTACTTTTACAAAGGAATTTCGTCCATTGACACGTATGTATGAGTGTATGTATAAATGTTCTTTATTGTACACCACAAAACACAAAATAAACAGATATAACAAGCATGAAAACTTAAAACGTAGGTACAATAAGAAGGTCGCTAACTAGCGATCTCTTCCAGACAACCTTATCGATACGGAGACAATGAACAAGTGGGCAGTGGGAGGCACGTAATTATTATTGCCAAGAAAACGCACACTCGACTTGGGTTAAATGACTAACAAGTCCGGACTCCTATAGGAGGATCAGCTCTAAACGACATTAATTTACTCTTTCAAATCATTTGCTTAGGTATAGTTCTTGGACAGATTCGCAGATTACACAAAGAAAAATAAATTTATTACCTATGTAATTAAAACAGATAATTGATCAAATTAACAGCAACTTAAATCCTTGCAGTTGCTTCTGAAAATTGAAAAAAAAACTCTTTATCTGTTGGCATTTCCGAAATAAAAGTAGCCCAGGTAGATATACTAAGTATGTTTCAAAAGGTTCATAGAGCCTATAGGATACATCCGTCTTCGGGAAAAACTTACCTATGCAATTATCTATGATGTATAAAGTCTGTAGTCAGCTGGCTTACTACCATCGCTTAAGCGACGGTTACGGTTGCTCTTTTAAAAAAAAATATTACAATTGCATTAATCTAAAGATACAGTAACAGCAGTCCTGGGCATTGCTGGAGCGAGTCAAATCCATGCGCTTTTATCATTTATTTTGATAAAGAAATTTAGAAAGTTTGGGGATCCCTGCACTAGGCAATTGACCGCTTCTTCTTTTAAGCCGTCTGAACGGACCCTAAAATAAAACGGTTACTAGATATAGTTTCGCGTTTCAGTGAATCTTCAAATTTGAATACATTACCGTACCTACACCGTTACGAAACGAGTTTACATAACAACGGGACCCAGTTTACTTGAAAATTGAAATACAGTCATGTAACGGATTCACTACGACCCTAATGAATCAAAGATGTATCTAAATAAATCCGCTATGTTCTGATTTTAAACTTGCATTGAGATATCCTATTTTTTGAATTCATTGGCTGAATGTACCTGGATGAAAGGCACAAAGATAGTCTGGAGTAACACATACGCTACTTTTTACCCCGGAAAATTTACGAGTTCCCGCAGGAATTAAATCATCGCTGGCATCAGCCTGCAAAAAATCGTAAGATTACAAACATTACTAAATTGCCCCGGCCGGGCATAGAAGCCTAGACCGAGGTGGTCTAGGCTTCCACTGCGCTAGAGAGGTCGGCTAAGAACCGTACGATCTACGCGGCATCGTACCGGAACGCTAAATGATAAATGATAAATGATTTGTTTATTTCATGTAGGACAACTTGTGTCACTTATAATACTTTAAGACTCTACCACCGGCTTATCGATACGGAGACAATGAACAAGTGGGCAGTGGGAGGCACGTAATTATTATTGCCAAGAAAACGCACACTCGACTTGGGTTAAATGACTAACAAGTCCGGACTCCTATAGGAGGATCAGCTCTAAACGACATTAATTTACTCTTTCAAATCATTTGCTTAGGTATAGTTCTTGGACAGATTCGCAGATTACACAAAGAAAAATAAATTTATTACCTATGTAATTAAAACAGATAATTGATCAAATTAACAGCAACTTAAATCCTTGCAGTTGCTTCTGAAAATTGAAAAAAAAACTCTTTATCTGTTGGCATTTCCGAAATAAAAGTAGCCCAGGTAGATATACTAAGTATGTTTCAAAAGGTTCATAGAGCCTATAGGATACATCCGTCTTCGGGAAAAACTTACCTATGCAATTATCTATGATGTATAAAGTCTGTAGTCAGCGGGCTTACTACCATCGCTTAAGCAGTATTATTTTAAAATTGCAGTTTTATACGACGTACCTTGACATACCTAAAATAAGGGTTATAATTCTGAAACAAGAGCACCAACAATATTAGAACAATATTAAGCCGTGGTAGTAATGGTGCGCTCTGTACCAACTTCCAATCACGCCGCAACGGAGCAACAGATCAACTTGATTTTTTCATGGATAGGTAGGTATATGGGTGAAGATGAAGACCAAGTTTGAAGACCAAGTTGTCATGGACTTTACATCCCAGAAAATCAAAGATTTCCCACGGGACTTTGAAAACCTAAATCCTCGCGATCAGATACCTAAAGTTAGTTAAATAACGCAGAAAATGGTAGGTATAAATTTATGCATTTTCAAACCAATTAATTTTGTTATAACAAACCAATTAAACTTTAGCTTGTTATTTTATAGGTACATTACTATTCTAGTTAAATCGCAGAGTACTATAGTTATTTTCCATTGTAGGCGCATATCAAATCGCAATTAATAATAACGTACCTAAATAGGTAGGTACCTACTTGGTAACTAGTTACGACTGTATCATTATAGGTACCTACTTACATGCAGTATCAATGACCTTTGAACTGAAGAAACCTTGTAGCTACATATACTTACATAGACTCATAGAGTAATATACGTCGAGCCATGAGAGTAAGGGAATAAGTAAGTGCATCTGTGTTTGGCCAATGGCCGCACATTTGTGCACTGTAATAATATCTCCAGATAGCTGGGAACATGCTGCCAAAGCTTTAGCTTTTAGCTTTTGCTCATTTTTAAACAATACTTCTATCTTAGCAATATTACTCAAAATGACAGTTTGATGCCTATACCTTGACGTTCCTAAAATAAGGATTATTATTCTAAAACACGAAAGTCAACATTAATGAAACAATATGGCTTGGCAATATGTTCTTTTGAGGTCGGTCGGTCGGCCGGGACAAATTTCGGTCGTGAGGACGATAGTCGGCAAATCTCTGCCAAGATTAGCCGTCATTGTCGATATTCGGTCAGAAGACCACACATCATTGGGGCGCTAAAACTTTTTAAGTCCTAACTCGTCCTAATATGTAAAACCGTCTTAAGAACCAAAAACATAGATTTTTCGGATGAAGCTAGCAACGCATAGATTTTTTTAGGATAAACCTACAAGGTTACAACGCAAAACAAAGCAAGCGTATCAAAGCACGTGGCACGTCACGTGTTGGTAACAGTAGTTTTTTTTTTAATAATTACGCGTTAGACTTGGCAGACGATCTATTAAGTGCCAATCCATCGTAGTAACTAAGAAAAATCTGTTGCGCATAAAGTTTAAAATCGCTTGATGAAAATATAATAGTAAGTATAGTAGACTTTGCTGTGTTACACTAAAGTAAACTGTATAATCTGATGTTTAGAGTTAATAATTCAATGTATCAGTGGTCTACGAATATGTATGACACTACATGACTGCACAGTAGGTACAATGTAAGGTATTTTTACCCAAGTCACGAGCTCGAAATCATCGACAGATGACCAGAAATATCGATAATATCTATAAATACCTATTGCCATTTAATATACTTAAGACATTTACCTAATATTAGTAGCACTGTATCTGTTTACTGTGACTGTAGTTTGATTGCCAAAGGTCCCGCCCTTTATTGGCAAAGATGCAATAAATCCAATTATTGCCATAATCCTTCCGATTGGCTGACCCAATTCTAGGCTAAAATTGAAGACTACAATTTTTTAGTGCCAAGTGCCAACGGTACTCTATTACTATTAAGCCTCCGCTATCCGTCTGTCTGTCAGCGGTCCCATGAAGCGCAATAGCTAGACCACAGAATAAGTAACAGTAGGTAGGTACGTTGGCTAGACTACTGAAATCTTCACAAAATGTGTATTTCTATAACCACTTTAACAACAAATAATTGAAACTAAAAACAAATAGTTAAAATAAATTGAAAATAAAAGGAACCCCCATAATAGAAACGTGATTTTTTGGCGTTTTTGCTGTATATCTAGACTGTAATATTTTCAAAGTAAAGGTATCCTTATTGTAGTAAATAGCTAGGGACAGTTATGTTGTTTGGATAAATAGATAAACCCATAGTATATATAAATGGACTGATGGATGCAAAGAGTACCTATTATTTTTAAGGATAGCAAAGAAAATATAATGGAAAACGAAAAGCTAAGTACAGCTCAAAAATCGATCGATTTTAATCATTGATGTAAGTATTTTAATCAAGTGAGCACAACAATATAATGTTCTTTTCTGGTTAATAACCTTCTAGGTACCGACACCACTAAGGAATAAATAGGATAAAAATAAACTAAGGTAAGTAAACCGGTCATGAGCCTTATTTTGTAAACAAGCGGCCACGTCAATTGAGTTTCTAGTTTATAATTATAACTGTTAAGTTGTTTTTTTGGGTTACGGGTAAGTTTTTGTTCCATGTCTCATGTGAAAGATCTTAGATAAAACCATCCGCATTAAAAACTAACTGTATGAGAAAAACAATCGAAACATATGGGTCTCTCCAATCACATAGCCGCTTGGGAATATAATTATCAACATAGGGATGATGAGTGATGACAATTCGATTATATCCAACTCTTTATCAAACTTAAAAACGCACTTCTACTATGGAAGTTTGCATGAAATACAGGCCTAAAATTTCAACGTACTTTTTTCTCTATTAATAAGAAATAGTAGTAGCTTTCTTTTTATTTATTTAATAAGTTTAAAATGGTATGGGTTTAATATAACTGACATACCCCTAACAGGCTAGCCCGCTACCATCTTAGACTGCATCATCACTTACCATTAGGTCTCAAAATAATACGACTATATTTTACTTTTATGAGTTATGGCTTTATGACGGAAGATTTTCTTATCGGAAAATATTTATTATTTATTGACAAAGATAATGCATAATGCATTCAATATTAATGCGATTCTTTATGGCCGGTTCACATTATTCTAGCAGTATGAAAGTTCAGACTTCAGTGAACTAATCCAACTCTTATTTTTTGCCTTGGCTGGCTTGGCTGAAATCAGACTTGCTGGAAGTAGTGATGCAGCCTGAGATGGAGCGCGCTTGCTTAAAAGATGTCTGTTCAACCTTGATTTGAAGATACCAATAGGTATCTTCAAATCAAGAATTAATCGTTTTTCTATACGTTTATAATATTTTTTATGCGGATGGAAAAACGGAAGCTTTCGGCTGTATTCGGTAATTTGTTGTCAGTAAAATTAATTAGGGTTTGCTGAGAAAATCGTGCATGGAGCACGAGCAACGAGCATGGAGAAGAGTATTCTGGGATACAAAAGAAGACAACCCTCCACCTCCCATGGCCCCACCAACCTCGCGGTTATATGGGTCGAATCGCGGGAGAGCGCCCGTTCGGTACTTGCTCTTGGCGTTTTCCCGGGGCGCTTTCTTGACTCCCTACAAATTCTTTACCTCTGTCCTTGTCCCTTTAGTCTTTCTCCCCTTTCTGGGGCAGACATACACATACAATAGAAGAGACAAGAAACGAACAGTCGAATTGAGGAAGGCAACAAAAAAGATGTACCTAAACAGGAAACTTGAACAACTAAAAAAAATGGCTCTGTTCAGGCCACATACTCAGAGAGCTTTTAAATAAATGGACGAAAAACATAACAGAACAGAGTCCACGATTCAACATCCAAACAAAGAGACAGACAACTGAAAAGTGCTGGAAGAGACCGAATGCAGTTACTATATTCATGTAAACGCGCAATGATAGCAGATTTTCCACAGTACATAAAAGGTGGCCTCATTACTAACTAGACGAACTAGACTACCTTCCTAACTCGTAATGGAATATCATGGCAATGAGTCATTAACGCCACAATTGCCGATGTATCGATTTTTTCCAAGGACTTTTTGACTAAGCTAAAACTATATAGTTTTCAGTCTTAATATAAATCAAATTTGATGTACTGAATTTATTTCAGTAGTGCTATTGTTATTATAAATTTAATTGTTTTTATTTATTGAAATAAAACTATTATAAATTATTAAATGGATTGTATATTTTGAAAACAGCCGCGGGCGTACACAGGTAGTTTAAAATGAACAGAACAAAGACAAGTGAAAGTGACAGAAACGATATAGACAACTGTCAATGTCAATTAACCATAGATTGTAATTGAGATTGTATCGAAAAATCATAGATCAGCTGTTGTATTTAATTCCAATAAATTTTAATTTGGTTGACTAACTTGTATCAAGTAACTAGCGAATACCCGCGACTTCGTCTGCGTGTTTGAGGGTCTTTGGTACCCACGGAAACTCTTTAATTTTCCGGGATAAAAAGCCTATGTGCTATTCCAGACTATAATCTATCGCTGTGCCAAATTTCAGCCAAATCCGTTCAGCCGTTTGGGCGTGATTGAGTAACAAACATCCATACATCCATCCAAACTTTCGCATTTATAATATTTATTATTATTATTATCAATTAATATTTGCATGCCTATGTTATAGAAAAACATGTTTGGTATCTGTACGGTCCACAGTCCAACCGTACAATTTGCTTCATCAGCTCAAACATAACTGTAACCTAATCTGTAATATAAACCATGTTTCAAGCGAATAAATGAATTTATTATTTATTTTTAAATATACTTTGTATGAGGTTGTATGGAGCTGGGCCCATTTAATATTTGTCGCTACATGCCACGCCGTTACGCATATCAAGTGGACTAGTCACTAGACCTTTACTTACCTAATTTTTCAATCGCCAGTCTTAATATTTTCCATCCGTAGTGACACTCGCAAAAACAAATCGATTAATGCAAGAATCATCAAAATCTGTCCACGCGTTTAGTCTCTAGATTTCCGGAAAGGAACAATTTTAGGCAAAATAACCTGATGGAAACGTAAGTGTTCCACATTTGTTATACAAAACGTTTCACGCTATTCCTCTCTCACACAGCTCTAAAAGGAAACTGTATTTGTATTGGAGTTGGTAGAGTTAGTGCTTCTACCAGCTGTTAAGCTATTTTCAAAAGTTATAATAACAAAGTTTGAAGTTGTAGTCTAGTGAAAGCTGATATTTTTTTATATACCTACGTGCAGCACTAGGGCCATACAAAACAACATACTACCATCGCCTATAGCCGTTTGTTTTCATATTATTGACGTTCGTGTTTTAGAATTATTATCCTTAATGATTTTTTTTTAATATACTTCCTGTGAACACGTGCGGGCTGTAGTCTATTTAGGTATAACTTTATTTCAAATTGACAAATGGAAATAAGGTTACCTAGCAAGTTTAAGTATATATAAAGTGCAAATACTTATTAAATAATGTGTTTACTCCTCGTCAAAGGAAATTGCTTGCCCCGCGTTCCGGTACGAAGCCTTTGAGAAGCTAAAGTGTTTAGCGCCAATTGGTTTAGGTGATGTTTTACAAGTGCTTACCCCTTTTTAAAATATTACAGTAGGTACTAGTCACGGTTGAAGCCCTTACGCCAGACCAGCGATTGGGTATTTGACAACTATTAACTAGTTGTCAAATACCCAATCGCTGGTCTGGCGTCAGCAACTTTTTTTTAAAAATTATATAGTACCAAAAAGTTATAAAATATGAAGAAAAACATTGATACTGGACAAGGAAGCACTTATCTCTATAAGAGATCTCTGCCAGTGACCCTTGGCAGTGAGAAAGGTTGTGGAGGAAGAATAGGTACAACAAGATATGAGATAGAATGAAACAAGTTATTATATCATAAACTTACTTATACACACAAAATATAAATACTAAATAATAAAAATAAATCATACATAAATAAATACATACATAGGATATATTATATAATACATAATGATATAACAGATATATATTATCTACACTAATATTATAAAGAGGAAAGATTTGTATTTTTGTATGTAACGAATAAACTCAAAAAGTAGTGGACCGATTTTAATAATTCTTTTTTCATTAGAAAGCTACATTATCACTGAGTAACATAGGCTATATTTAGTACTAGATTACTATAGAAATCTTTAGAAATTCCTATTAAAACCAACCGAAGGTGTAAAAAAATTAGCCATAAAATGTCTTTCATCGCATACGCTGCGAAGAGTATTAATGATAGGACAAAAAAATATTCGACAATATTATAGAATATATCAATATCTACAAAAAACTTCGCGAGACCATGTGTCTAACTATTGTAGTTACGTCACTATAACTACTTTCTTACATTTAACAAATTGATAGAAATGCCGATCAAAATCAGATCGTGTTATCCATACCATTTATAAATTTTTATCCAAATAAATAATTTAATATTCAAGACTGTCTCAATACCTGATGATTACTTTTTGAATTATTGAAATCGGAGATTCCATTCAAAAGATATCATGAAATAAAAATAAAAATACTTAGTTTTAGTATTAGGAATCACACTTTTTCATAATTAATAATAAATGCGAAAGTGTGTTTGTTGGTTTATTGGTTTGTCCTTCAATCACGCCGCAACGGGGCAACGGATCGACGTGATTTTTGGCATGGGTATAGTTGAGGACCTGGAGAGTGACATAGGCTACTTTTTATCCCGGAAAATTAAGCAGTTCCCGCGGGAATTAAAAAAACATTCACCACGCGTACGAAGTCGCGGGCATCAGCTAGTTATTCATAATTATGTTAGAGAAGATAGATAGTGCTGTTTCAGTCGAAGTTTATGTGTGAATAGATGGGTTATTCATAAAAATACTATTAGGTAGTGAGTTCCATCGTTTTTTGAAAGAAATAAAGAAAATGTTTTTTATTTGATCACTGCATGGAGTTTTAGACTAATTATAATGACTGAACTATGAATATAAAATGAGTGCAATATCTATCCTAATATATTTATAATTAACTTATAATATTGTTGTTACATATAAATATTACATTACCTAAAATGGAAGATACAGTTTTTTGAATATACAACAAAAAATAAAAAGAACAAACGTCAAATACCTATGGGATTTTGTATTCAAAAGACTGAATTGTGACGTCATCAAAGTTCGACGCACTTTTTTATTTTAATCGATAGTTTAAAATGGTTATTCAACATAAAACTAACTGGGGACGTGGATATTACTACTTTTGGAAGATCCTCTATTTAATAATCACTAAACTCAGTGCAATACTTGTAACGTACCTATGTGTTGTGTTGTCTACATATTGTAACCTTTTCTTTTCTATGAAAAGAGCAACTGCTGAGTTTCTTGCCGGCTCTTCTCAGTAGAATCACTTTCCAAACCGGTGGTAAAGTCTTAACGTTTCATAAGTGACACAAAATGTTCTACATGAAATAAATAAATCATTTATCATTTAAAAAATAATATAATTGCCTGGTATTCAAATACCCAATTTAGATGTTATCATTAATCCCCATATAATAAACGGTGATTTAGTTTTTTGGCATAAATAAATATTGTTTGTCATTATTTAAAAAAAAAAACCGTAGTATGTTTTTTGAGAAATTCTTCTCTGCTACGTTCGGAGTTCGGACCGTATGGAGCTCGCTTCGCTCGCGATGGAATTTGCTTTATTTTCTTGATAGAGGCAGCCTTCATTTGGACACGGAGAAGCCTGATTCCGATTGTCATGACAATCGCAACAGTGAGCCATTGTGTAGGCGGAAAATACACTTTTTTCCTCCGATTGCGTAAAAACCCCGCCGGTTCTAATTATTTTTTGTTTGATAATGGGAATGTGGCAATACATAGGTGTCAATTAGTTAGATGATTATGGTTGTTTTATTTTAATTTCTAGAGAGATTAAAATATGTGTATTTGACTCGCATTTGGTACAGTTGTGTTTTGTGTGTATCTATACTTGTATACTATTATAAATGAGAAAGTTTGTATGGATGGATGTTTGTCACTCAATCACGCACAATCGGCTGAACGGATCTGGATGAAATTTGTCGCAGAGATAGCTAATAGTCTGGAATAACACACAGGCTACTTTTTATCCTGGAAAATTAAAGAGTTCTCGCGTGAACCTAAAAACCTAAATCCACGTGGACAAAGCTGCGGACATCAGCTAGTAATTTTATAAATACGAAAGTGTTTCCGCCTATCTGTCCGATTCTTTGTTTACCGAAAATATACGAATAAAATGATATAATTTATAATATTATGTTATTTGTATTTATATATACATAATAAAATTTCCCACAGAAATAAAGAAGAACGGAAATCGCAGATAACAGTGCTGCAGAAGGCAAATATCTAAAATTGTTAAATTTGTTTCCATGCTCTAATGATTCTTGCTTTTCAAGGACACCATACGTATGGTCTTACAATATGAGTCATTTGGATGCCAATGACCAACACATAATATTATGCAAACCATAGTAAGTAGGCACTAGGCATCTATAATTCTTATAGGTGTCCGCGTGGGAATCAAGAAAAATCATTTTATTTTTAATCGTCATTATGGGATACTTACTTATGTACTAACTAGCCATCCGCCCCGGCTTCGCACGGGTAGCACTAATAATAGCACAGTAAGCAGTTGTATCTGTTTTCTGTGATAATAGTCTACACCCAATATAGTCAGTGGGCAGTGGGCAGGTTTCACATTTTAATATTACATTGTAAGAGTACGCCCCGTCTTCACCACACCTGCCACAGCCGCCAGCCCGCCATTTAAAGGATAATTTTTATGTTAATTAGATACTTGAGATGAATAACATATTTATGTCGGTAAACACCTTCGTACGAGTAAGTAAATTTAAAGGACTTGACCGGTGGAACTATGGCAGCTTGCCTAGGTGTCAAAAATCAATGTTCAGCAATGATTTCTTTATTATTGTAATTGTAATATTTCACTGTTTTCAGATAAAAATGTTTCAGGAGTCTGAAGGCTCGGAAAACTGTGAAAATGAACAAAAAAAGTTTCACCAAAAGACTGCTTTCCCACACTAGATGGCGCTATTTATTGTGTTGAGCGAGTCTAAAAAAATATTTTCAAGTATTATTTCTTTATTATTGTAATTGTTATATTTTATAGTTTTCAGATAAAAAAGTTTCAGGAGTCAGAAGGCTCTGAAAACTGAGAAAATAAATAAAAAAAGTTTCACCAAAAACTGCTTTCCCACACTAGATGGCGCTATGTAGTGTGGTGAGTCTAGAAAATATTTTTAAGTATTGCTCACTAGTTTTGGTTAACAAGTTCAACTATTCGACCACAGATGGCAGCATATGCAATGTGAAAGGGCGTTCCAGTTCAACTATTCGACCACAGATGGCGGCATATGCAATGTGAAAGGGCGTTCCTTTAAACGCAGTATTTCAAAATGCTTTGTTCGATCTATTAGTTTGAGACTTGTCAAAAAATAAAAATAATTATAAACAAAACATACATTTCCTTTTCATTACTATTTAATTGATCAAAAACAAATCATTCCTAATATAATGACTAAGGTACTTAAATGGTATTCATGTAGGGTTACAAGATTATTATTAGGCATGGATATAATGGAACGTCAAAATGGAGTAGTGCTTAAAGAGGAAAGCGGACGCTCAAGATTTAAACAATAAACGTACTGTTTTTTTTTGTCATTTGAACCCTGACCTTATTTGGAATAATAAATCCATAATAATTTCGTTTTGAATTTTTAAACCTTACTGTAAAAACGGAAATCCTGTGCATTGTCCCGAATCGGAGGGCAATTACTGGTCATGTCCTTTAATTGGTTTAGACCAAATTTGAAAATCATAAAAATGGTTATTGTGTGTTAACCTTAAAAGATAGATATATGCTATCGCGGACTTTTATTTAGAACTTTTTGAGAGGAATAGTTCCACCATACATTATTTTCGTGTAACTTTGTATATTAACGCAGCGCACGCCACGGAAGCTCTCAGAAGAAATGATTTCTTCCGTCTTAGTTCACATAAGTGCAATTTTCGTAAGGATCTCTAATTTTTTTGAAAATAAAATATATCCTATGTTATATATTATTCGCTGATAATGTAGTTCCTCTTTATAATATTATAAATAAATATATGTGTCCACCAGGGTGTCTTTCCTTCTTATAAGATAAAGGAAAGACACCCTGGTTTTCAGGGATATTTTTTTTCAATCATAAAATATTATTAAAGCATTCTAGCTGATGGCCGCTACTTCATCTACGTGGATTGAGGTTTTTTGTTTCCCGCGTGAGCTCTTTAACTTTCCGGGATAAAAAGTAGCCTATATGTTATTCGTTACTATAATGTATCTCTGTGCCAAATTTCATCCAGATCCGTTCAGCCGTTCTCTGGTAAGATTGTGTAACAAACATCCTTCCAAACTTCCGCATCATACTAATCATAAATGCGAAAGAGTGTGTTGGTTTGTCCTGCAATCACGCCGCAGCGGAGCCGGAGATCGACGTGATTTTTTTATGGGTATAGGTCTGGAGAGTGACTTAGGTATACTACTTTGTATATGAGTACGTATGTGAGTTTGTATATTCCACCATAACTTCTATATTCCTGAACCGATTTTGATATATGAGGTATCGTTAGAATCCCTAGCTTATTCCGGGTGACATAGGCTAGTAAAATTTATAAATAATGGATGGGGTGGGGTGATCGTGCACGCGCTTAAACAGATGACTGCTGTCAGGGACACCGTCCAATGACGCATTTACATAATCCACACTAATGCGTAATGTTATTATAACTACGAATATGTACACTAATGTATGTCTAACTGTCTGTTACATTTTTTTCAGGGTTCATGTATGTAAGTATGTATGTATGTGAGTTTGTATATTCCACCATAACTTCTATACACCTGAACCGATTTTGATAAATGAGGTATCGTTAGAATCCCTAGCTTATTCCGGGTGACATAGGCTAGAAAAATAAAAAAAAATTGATGGGGTGACCATGGTCCCGCAGTAAAGACTAATTTTGAAAAAAGAAAATCGAAAATAACATTAACTATATAATGCTCATATAGAAAATGATGAGTAGATTCCAAAAATATATAACACTATAGTTCAATATCCAGTGATTCACAAAAAAATTTAATTTAATAAAAATGTTAATAAGATTCTAATTAGACGAGATCAATTTAGATTTTTAACTTTTTACTTCGTTTTTTGGCAGGGCAGTCGTCGTGTTTTTATTTTTTTTTAATTATGACTTGTTATCCCGTAAAATTAAGGATTTCCGCGGAAATCAAACAACCTTATTCCACGCGGGCATCAGCTAGTATACTATAATACTATAGTATAGATGTAAGTGTAGCTATAGATGATGATTACAGTCAACGGTCATCCCACTCACACCTAACACGTGGACTAGCGGGCTATATATAGCGCATCCTATTTTTGTGGGATGGGATGATCGGTGAGTAACACTTTACTGATGACGTCACAACCAGACCCTCTTCCCTCCTCCAGCGACCAATAGTCGTACTATACAGGACGCGGGTCATAATAAATCTAGATATAGGTACTATACTATTGATATGTCGCCGTAAGATTGCAAGAACCGTTAGATTGTCTTTGTCTTTGATCTAACTCGCGAAATTGCAAATAGATTGTAATCTGTTAGGTATATTAACCCGATAAAACCTACCTTGTTTACCTAGCACTACCTGATTATTTATGTCGATCCCTAACCTAACCTACAAGAAACAGACAAGAAAACGTAAATACAATGAATATTTCATAAATTGACACTCAGAACATTGAACGGTTCACAATCTGTCAGATTACAATCTAACGGTTTTTGCAATCTTACGGTAACAGATATAATGAATAACTACATGATGTCCACGACTTCGTCCGCGTGATTGCAATTTTCTTCCGCAGGAATTCCTTATATTTCCGGGATTAAACGTCTTTGTACTTCATGTGTGTACACCTTTCTCTATACCTTTCATCATAATCGGTTGAAAAGATGGTCTGCGATGAAAAGCGTAGCAGACAGACTGACTTTCGCATTTATATTATGAGTATGGATACTATAGCTGACCTGAAAGACGTTGTCCTATCTAAATTTCAATAAATCAAAAGGTCATACAAAAAACCCATCGAAAAAATCACTTCCTGTTTTTCCCGCAAATTTTCCAGGAAACTTTTCCAATCTTTATTTCCTTAGAAACCTTACTCGGACTATCAATAAGACATTGGGCTAATCAAGCTACGCGCTTACCAAAGTCTGAAATAACACATAGGCTACTTTTTATTCCGGAAATCTCAATCCACACATACGAAGTCGCGGGCATCAACTAGTATCTATTATTTATAAGTATCTAATATTTGTTCATAATAACAGGCCGTTGAGCTGGCATGACTAAGAGTTCATGGTAGATGAATGACCTTGGCAATATTAAGTATTATTATCCTTTTAAAGAGTTCATATACTTAATTAGGTACCTATAGTCCATTGTTGTATCGAGTACACCAAATACGAGTAACGAACCTATCAAAACCATAAATGGAGATCCATGAAACATTATTTGTATTCGGTTATTGTTAGAGGCGCCAATCAAATAGTGATGTTTGCGCAGCTTTCATACCTGCAAGTACAACAGGGATGATGACAATTCAATCAAATCAGTAACTTTTTATCAAACTTAAAAACGCACTTCTAGTATGGAAGTTGTATGAAATTCACAGTTGTAACGTCATCAAATTTCAACGCACTTTTTTTCTTTAATCTATATAATAAAATGGTTATGAAACTTAAAACTAACCGAGGATGTGAATTTTAGGTCTACTGTAAGATTATTTAATATTGATATTGATTCTATATAATAATCAGTTAGAAATAATTTATTTTTGATATGGGCATTATCCCTACTGTCGAAGCCAGAGTCGACAGTTTCGACAGACATCGACAGCGATGCGGTCAACTACAGATGCGACTATTTTCAGGAACTAGTAGTAGGTACTTACTTTGCACTTTGATGCAATATGTTTTTTTTATTCCACTACAAGTCAGCCCTTTTTAACGTTTAAACTATCGTGAGTGATATTCACAAGTGGTTCGCCCCAAACTGAGACCTCCCGGTATCCTAATGATAGTTTTAACTATATATTTTAATAAGCTAAAGTGGAAGTGGGCGGGACACATTATGCGACAGAAAGACAACAGGTGGACGTGGAAAAGCACAGTCTGGTGTCCACGATACATAACGCGTCGCCGTGGCGAACTGAACTGGAAGAAATTGATGGCCTCGGCGTACTATGGACACGTCTGGCTGCATGTAGAGATGAATGGATGAAGAGGGGGGAGGCCTTTGCCCAAGTATGGGATGACCTCTAAATATTTATTAAAAAAAGAAAAAAAAAAAAACAAGAACAAAAGAAGGAAAAAAAATTATAATATATATAAAATATAAATATAATATAGCTTTAGAGTTTACAGAAATATATATGTAGCTTTAGAGGTAGGCTTTAATAATAATAATAATAATATATTTTAATAGTTAACTTTTAACATTATTATCAGACGCAAAAGAGTTATTGGGGAAACGAATAAACTTTTGCAGAGCACCATCTATTGACATAATTGTGAAGTTTTGTTAAAATACTGAAGGTCATTAAAAATTAAATAATTTCGTTTCCTTATAATATTTATCTTATTTTAGTATTATTTGTTCAAGTACCTACAGGAGATAATTCAAATAATTGATCAAGTTTCAGGCTCAGCCTTTCAGAAAATTGAGAGTTCTGAGGTCAACTTTGGACGTTAGAAAATCTCCACTTTGAAAGCCCCCCATTTCTTCAATTTTAGGGGAAAAATTAAAAAACATATATTTTTGTACTCTATTCTTAATTATCTTTAAAATGATATCCCGCAACCCTACGTAACGCTATAAAATATTTTACTTCGCATTCGCTTCTATGAGAGCCCTGTTGAAATCAAGATTTTTATAACTTTTTAAGCCATATTCGGCTGGAGGCCATCGGTTTACATATTATATTTAAATTTGAAGTAATTATGTTCAGTAATTCAGAAGTTATAAGGCTCTGACAGACAGACGGACGGACGGACGGACAAGTGCAAATTCACTCAAGTAAACTCAGAGACCGTCGCTGCTCTACTACAGCGACCAATTTTCCGACACAATACGTGAGTTTTATCCGGAAGTTATGTATAGTTACAAGTTAGCCCTTGACTGCGATCTCTCCTGATGGTAAGTGATGATGCAGTCTAAGGTGTTAGGGGTATGGCAGTTATATTAAACCCATACAGCCCTAGTCGGTTTCTACAGCGTACCGGAACGCTAAATCGTTTGCCGGCACGTCTTTGCCGGTAGGGTGGTACCTTTTTTTTTTAAGAAAAGAGCAACTGCTGAATTTCTTGCCAGCTCTTCTCAGTAGAATCAATTTTCCGAACCGGTGGTAGAGTCTTACCGTATTATAAGTGGCAGAAGTTTTCTTACGTCAAATAGATAAATCATTTATCATTTTATTATTATTAGCAACTCTAGATAGCACAGTCGTTACTGAAAATAGTCAGAAGGAAATAATAGCAATAAGTTTCCTATTCCACCAGTTTGGTAAGAAATCCTAAGTCCTAATTAGACTCTTTTAATTAATAACTAAATCTTTATTGACCCACACAATATATAACAACATTTTAACAAATTAACTTAAATAGAACCTATCTACTCTACTTAATTAAAAAAAAAAAAAAATTAAATTAATATTATTAAAGGAATCCTAAGTCCATTACAGACTCTTTTAATAAATAAATCTTATTGGCCCACACAATTATCTAACTAAATTTTACAAATTAACTTGAAAAAAATTAAATTAATATTATTACTTGTTTAATTTTAAATGACAGTGAATTCCGTAGTCACTCTTACAGCGCGGCTTATCAAGCATATTTTATTAAGCAACATCCATATTATTGTTTAAATCTGTCCAATGACTAACAAAATAACAATGGACACATTAAAATTTAAAACGGATAAAGAAGCTAGAAGTATAATGACGGATTATTTCCTCAATGGCATCTCGCGTAAGTATTTCGTTAGAAGGAAAATCGAATACCTGCCATTGAATCCATAGCCACTACTACTAATTCTATACAAATATTATAAATGCGAAAGTGTTTATGATTGTGGCGTTAGAAACGCCACAATCATAAACACGTTAATCGTTGTTTGACTGAATTCGTTGAGGGCTCTTCTCAGACATGGGGCGCGTTTGGAACCCTCGTAGCTTAAGTTTTAAGATACCGTGGTTAAGTATTACCATCACGTCTTATACAGTTCTACTCTGTAAACGTGACGTTCAGAAGGTGTACTGTATATTATGTCACCGTAAGATTGTAAAAACCGTTAGATTATAATCTAACTCGCGAAATTATAAACTGTCGAAAGTTTGTGAACCGTTCAATGTTCTGAGTGTCAATTTTTGAAATATTCATTGTATTTACGTTTTCTTGTAGGTTAGGTTAGGGTTTGGCATAAATAATCAGGTAGTGCCCTGGCACTTTGGTTCTATCGAGTTTATATACCTAACAAATTACAATCTACCGAAAAATAATGCGTTAAATTGTAATCTTTCGACAGTTTGCAATTTCGCGAGTTAGATTATAATCTAACGGTTTTTACAATCTTACGGTGACATATTAGATACCAATTTTGAATAAATAAACTTTGACTTTGAGTTTGATAATCACGTTTGTTACAGAATACAGAGGTAGGATGCATCTCGGAGAACGACATAATCTTTTATCCCGGAAATTAAGATTAAATTAAAATTAAATGCCTATTCACTCTTGCCTTCCAAGCACGAGTGAATAGGCATTTTTCAGGCAAGCGCGCTCAAACCTAGACCTCATCATTGCTTTGTATTGACATGATTGTCGTCAAGCGCAAGCCTATATTTTATTCTGCGATAAAAAAAACGGTAAGAGTAGTAGTATTTTATTTTATTCCAAACAAAAAGAAACTGATAAAGTATGCCTAGTGACGTCACCATTGTGTAACACCAAACATCCGAGTAGGTACCTACTTATCGATATGTTATCATAATATAACGCGGGTCTTATCGGTTTCTTGACGAAATTGATAAACAGCGATGCGAGTTGATTGTTATGGATTGTGACTTGGAATTGGAGAATATTTTGAGATTTTGTCCGATAAGTTGGGTCGGGTGATATTATAAAATGACTAACTGATGCCCGCGACTCCGTCCGCGTGGATTGAGGTGTTTTAGGGTATGAAAAATAGATAGTAGCCGATTCTCAGACCTACTAAATATGCATATAAAATTCCATAAAAATGAAGCCGTTTCGGAGGAGTATGGCAACTAACGTTGTGACACGAGAATTTTATATAAAAGATATGTAGGCCATATGTATCATGTTAATACCTTTGAGGTATACTTAATAAAAATTTATGTAAATTTTTCATGTCTCCGATGAAACAATACTGTACTTATGGCATTCCGAACTTAGTATATATATCACCGTAATATTGCAAAAACCGTTACATTGTAATCTAACTAGCGAAATTGTAAAATGTCGACAGATTGTGAACCGTTCAATGTTCTGAGTATAAATTTTTGAAATATTCATTGTATTTGCGTTTTCTCGTCTCTTTCTTGTAAGTTGGGTTAGGGTTCGACATAAATAACCAGGCAGTAACCACTATGGTTAGATTATAATCTAACGGTAACGGTAGATTGTAATCTAACGGTAGATTACAATCTACTGTTAGATTACAATCTACCGTTACCGGTTTTTGCAATTTTACGGTGACATATATACGAAGTGAAAAGGAAAACGATCACAGCTAAGTAGGCTTTACAAGTTAACGAGTAATAAGTAATAGCCGACCACTAGCCGACCAAAATAAAAAATATTCGCATATTGTCACAGGCACCGACGCGGACGTAGAACCAAGCGATTTAGTGTTCCGGTATACGATGCCGTCTAGAAACCGATTAGGGGTATGGGTTTAACTGCCATGCCCCTAACAGGTTAGCCCGATACCTTCTTAGACTGCATCGTCACTTACCTTCAGGTGAGATCGCAGTCAAGGGCTAACTTGTAGTGGAATAGAAAAAAGGCATCTACGGAATTGCGCATGGCCCGACAGCACTTGGCCGGTTTTTATTTGTCCCTTGTGTTTTTTTCGCGATAACAAACATCTCATAATGCGGGGCTGAAGACTCATTTCACTTGTTAAACAGGCAATTGTATTTTTATGAAGCGACGATCTTGATGCTTTGCCATCAAAATATCAGCTATAGGGGTTTATTTACTTATCATTTATTTTCATTTAAGTTATAGGTATTTAAGCATTTTCTCGAGAATGATGAAAAATAATGATGTTGTTAAAAACATCTGCGCAGCAAGTTTTTTTTAAATCACATTATTTTCTGAGATAAAAAGTATCCTATGTCCGTACCCAGGATGAAACAATTGAACAACTAGCTAGAGTATGGAACGCTTTTCCAAATCTGTTTCCCACCAATTACAATCCGGGGGTATCTCGAAAAGCTTAAATCAAGAGTGAATAAGCATCTTCTATTCAAGCGCGTCCCATCTTAGGCCTCGTCATCGCTTCCTATGAAGTGAGATTGTGGTCAAGTGTAAGCCTGAATAAAAAATAAAGTAAATTTCGCGTTTCTAATTGTAATACACGTTTCAAACCGGGGCAGTGGTAGAGTCTTAACGTATTATAAGTGACACAAGTTGTCCTACGTGCAATGAATAAATCATTAATCAGTATAATATGGATGTATTCAAGTATTAATTTGACCGGGTTTATGGGTGTGTAATGATGAGAGATTTAACTAAGTACAAAGTAACTATAATCATCATCATGATTGTTGATCATATTTTGTAGTTACTCAGACAACATACCTACTACACTTATAATAAGGCATTATTTAGCGAGTAATGAAGAACATTATTTTGAGGAATTCATCGAATCGTTTTTTTCTGAAATACTCTCTACCTGAAGCATGTAATATCTCGCTTGTTTTTCTTCTTACGAGAATTGTATGAATAACAACGCATAATGTAATTTTAATACATCACCCTCGAGGGTTGCAAACGCCGCTAAAGCCGCTACCGCTACTATGTTATAAGTATTGAAAATGTGCGATTACCATCTGAAGCACAGGGTACGCTGTAAAATTACCACCACTTTTTATTTTTGTGTTATTGTTTTTGTGACTATTTATCATTTGACTGAGATGGAACTGATAATTTTACGTAGTCTTAGATGGCTATGGACTAAGCTGGAACGGATATAACATTTTTGTTATGCCGATACTCTCTTATCTGTACCTATGTGGTAAATCGCTTGGCGTAAAGGTTTTTCTAGTAGATTTGTAACTGGCCGAAGCTTTCGGAAAGACAAGTCACTAGTCTGATTTGACACTCTTTTGATCTTGGTAATATATCACGCATTTTGCATCATGCATGGTTTGCAACGTTTCTTTTTAACGTTTCTTGCGGCTTTAACGGCTCTTGTTGATCATTATGTGGTGTGCGACCACTCTAATCATCCACGGTTCTTGGAAATATTCAGTAGCGTTGACCTGATTTTGGACGTAAAGAATGCTTGTTTACTTTTACAGTTAACTTATCGACAAATGTTAATTACTTGCAGTAATGTTATTGTAGTTGATTGTTGCTAAAACAATAACACTTTTGATATGTCAAAGAGGTCAATGGCATAAATAAAAGTAATTTTTTATCACGCCAGAACAGTAAACTTATTATTGAAAACTACTTATGCTAATGCCAACTAAGACGAATTCATCCGCGTGGACTTTGGTTTTTAAAAATCCCCTCGGGACTCGTTAATTTTCTGGGGTAAAAGGTAACCAATAAATGAACTAGAAGTTTAATTCGTTATAATCCGCTACAGTAGACAATTTACAATCGGGCATTGTCGAGTCAACATCTCCTGAAGATGCTCCGGTGTCGGAGTGAAACGTACGTTGAGAGTGATTTGTGTGGTGTTGTGCCTTAGCGGATTGCTGGGTGGTGGGTGTCGCATGCTGCAGGTGAAAGACACGCACTGTACCACACAGATTTTTCTACTGTAGCGGATTATAGCGAATTAAACTTCTAGTTCATTCATTATCATGGTCTTTCGCAAAGTAAAACCTGCTTCTATTCAATAAAAGGTAGCCTATATGACCGTATGAGCCTTATAAGAAAGCTCAGGGTCACTCAGCGGGCGATGGAGAGAGCAATGCTCGGGGTTTCTTTGCGCGATCAAATCAGATTTGCAGAAGAACGAAAGTAACCGACTTTGCTCGACAAGTTGAAGTGGCAATGAGCGGGTCACATAGTTCGAAGAACCGACAGACGTTGGGGTCCCAAAGTGCTGGGCGACCTCGCACTGGGAAGCGCAGCTTTGGCAGACCCCCTACTCGGTTGACAGACGACATCAGACGAGTCGCAGGGAGTCGCTGGATCCAGGCAGCGCGGCGTATGGAAATCCTTACAGGAGATCTATGTCCAGCAGTGGACGTCTGTCGGTTGTTGATGATGATGTAGATATGACCGTACCCGGGATGTGCGGTTATGTATATATGGAACTTACATACGTAACAAGCAATAATTTAAAAAATTGAAAAACACGAGTGCCCTGCCAAAAAACGAATTAAAAAGTTATCATGGTCACTCTTATTTTTGTGGTTTTTGTTCATGGTTATGGTGGAATATATAAACTCACATACATACATACATACATTCATAAAGGAACCCTGAAAACAATATACTCCTTTTTCCAGGCAGTCGTATAAAAACTAGCAAGGGCAATTGTGACCTTAGGTAGATACGTAAACTTTGTATTTTCGCAGGCATTGTTACAAGCGTGCAGACAAAATAAACCGTTCAGACATATGCCAGGTGTGCCGGCAAGGTCAGCGTGTAGTGCATTACATAAACACTGTGGTACCTATACCTAGTGTTAAGTATTTAATTTAGCTCGACTTACTCTTTTTTTTTTTATTCCACTACATGTTAGCCCTTGACAGCGATCTCAACTGATGATAATTGATGATGCAGTCTAAGATGGTAGCGAGCTAACCTGTTAGGGGCATGGCAGTTATATTACCACCCATACCCCTTTTCGGTTTCTACACGGCATCGTACCAGATCGCGTAATCGCTTGGCGGCACGTCTTTGCCGGTAGGGTGGTAACTAGCCACAGCCGAAGCCTCCCACCAGGCCAGACCAGGGAAAATTCAGATATTATAAATTCCCAAATTGACCCTGCCGGGGATCGAACCCGGGACCTCCGCAAGACAACAGCTCTACACACTGCGCCACGGAAGTCGTCGAAAACTCTTACATGTCTGGCTATCTCGTTAAATATAAGTTGATATATACTAGGATAGGGAAATAGTACAGGAGGTAGGTAGGTGTCTCAACTAAGTACAGTCATGCAACAAACATTGTCTGAATGATTGTTATATGATTGGCTGAATTTTTGGAATTTTTGCTACGACAATAGATTGGCCAATAGCTGAAGAGGTTGAACCTATCATGTCAATGTGTCAACAGAGGTGATTGCGTCGAGAGGTCAAAGAGGCGTCAAAGTTTTTTAGGCCCAAACCCTTTGAGCTAGTTCTCAAAGGTTCTAGTGCTCAGTGATAAGTGAATAGTGAAAGTGTAGTGTAGAAGTGCTGCCTTAAAGAACACGAGAACATAGTTTATTTTAATTGATTAAAGAAAGACTAAGATGCGTCAATGAATTACCTACTTTTTAGCAAATAAGATAATTTATAAGTTTAGGTTAAAGTAAAATTACTCATTAGTCTAATTATAAGGCTAGATTGTAATCTTAGTGATTATAGGTTGTATAAACTACATACTCATATTATAGGTAGTCTAGGCAATGGGGCGGTCCGTTGTATGGAGACCCCTGCACTAAATCCTCAGTCGATGAAACTTGTCTGGGTTTTAGTATTGGATGATCCAAAACTTACACAAAAATATCCACCAAAAAATTATCCGGAAGCTGGGTATTTATACCAAAAACTTAATATTAATTACAGAATATTTTCTCGATTTATTTTTAAAATAAAAGCAGGTAGTATATTCACCCTCAAAACCGAAATATTAAATGAAATAATCATGCAGAACATCGATATTTAAAATGATTTTCCTGCTTTAACAATTGGGCAGGTATAACATAAAAAAACCTTCTGATTTTTTGGTGGATATTTATAATATAGCTAATATGATATTTTATCATACTATAAAGTTTCGTCGCCTGAGGAATTATTGTTGGGGTCTACGAGTTTTATTGCCCAGACTATTAATGGAAAAAAAAAATTTTAGGGATCGCTTGAAAATCAGTTGTAGTGCGTCTACACTACACCACAGCAGTCAGCAGCAGTACAGTTTAGTTCCTAAGTTTTGTACTAGTAATTTTGTTTAGTATTTTATCTGTGTCCTTTATCCTAAAGTAGTCTACTAATACTAATATTATAAATGCGAAAGTTTGGATGGATGTCTGGATTTATGGGTGTATGGATGTGTGGATGGATGTTTCTTACTCAATGACGCCCCAGCCTATGTGATTGTCCAGGTCCTCAACTATGCTTACGCAAAAAATCAAGTCGATCCATTGCTCTGTTACCGCGTGATTGAAGGACAAACCAAAATACCAATAAACCAACAAACAAACACATATTTGCTTCTATACTAATATTATAAATACGAAAGTTTGGATGGATTTATAGATGTATGGATGTGTGGATGGATGTTTGTTACTCAATCACGCCCCAACGGCTGAACGGATCTGTATGAAATTTGGCACAGAGATAGATTATAGTCTGGAATAATACTTAAGCTACTTTTTATCCCGAAAATTAAAGAGTTCCCGCGGGAACCGAAAAACCTCCACCCACGCGGACGAAGTCGCGGGTATTCGCTAGTTACAAATAAAGATTTATTTTATTTATGTATTCATTCATTTATTTATTGCGATCCTTAAACTGTAGCTATCATATTTACGTAATACAGCACTTGACGACCTCCGTGGCGCAGTGTTGAGCGCTGTTGCCTTATCGTGCGGAGGTCCCAGGTTCGATCCCCGGCAGGGTTTGGAAATTTATAATTTCTGAATTTTCCCTGGTCTGGCCTGGTGGGAGGCTTTGGCCGTGGCCGGTTACCACCCTACCGGCAAAGAAGTGCCGCCTAGCGATGTAGCGTTCCGGTACGAGGCCGTGTAGAAACCGAATAGGGGTATGGGTTTAATATAACTGCCATGCCCCTAACAGGTTAGCCCGCTACCATCTTAAACTGCATACCATCAGGTGAGATCGCAGTCAAGGGCTAATTTGTAGGTATAAAAAAAACCACATGAGTAATGACAGCCACTGGAATGGACGGCGATGAGCGATCTCACCTGGTGGTAACTGATGAGATGATGCAGTCAAAGATGGTAGCGGGCTAATCTATTAGGGGTGTGGCAGTTATCTGAGCCTATACCCTAATCGGTTTCTACACGGCATCGTAGCTATTGGCAGCCGAAGCCTCCCACCAGACAAAGCTTTTTAAATCCATACCTACTTAATATTATAAATGCGAAAGTATGTCTATCTGTCTGTCTGTCAGCTACGCTTTCACGGCCCATCTGTTGAATCGATTTTAATGAAATTTGGAATAAAGATAGTTTGTATTCCGGGGAGAACATAGGCAACTTTTTATCTTGGAAAATTAAAGAGATTCCCACGGGAATCAAAAAACCTTAATCCACGCGGACGTAGCTGCGGGCATCATTTAGTAAATTAATAAGTACCTACTTGTTATTTTATAGTTTTACCAAAGTTTTACCCATAAAATTGCCTACTACGTAATCTATGCCATTAAGGCACAAAATATATGGCTTGATGGAAACAACTTAATATTTGTGACGAAACTTCGAAATATTGAGATGAAAACAACACCATATTTCGAAGTTTCTTTTCTTCATTTCGCAATAACGGTAATTACCCTCAAGTTTCTTGTGAAACACTTTGCTATATGGAGTTGGTTGTTGACCGCGAAAACTTATGATTCACTCATTGTTTACAAAGTCTCTAGGCACGATTTCACCATAGGTGGTTAAGGTCAGGTTAAGTAATTTTTTGTCCATTTCAATCCGTCAGCCTGCATGCGTCCAGCTGGACATAGGGCTTTTTAAGAGCATTCTATCAAATCTCTCGAGTCTCGTGGAGACAGAGATAATGACTTTGTCTCAACTTTAGTTCACGTTAATCATTCTAATGTTATAAACTAGATGGTGCCCGCGACTTCACCCGTGTTAGTTAAGTTTACTTTATTCGCGCGGGAACTCTTTAATTATCCGAGATAGTAGCCTATTTCACTCTGCAGACCCTCAACTATATCCATGCAAAATATCATATCGATCCGTTGCTTTTTTTGCAGCGTAAAAAAGGCTACTTTGGGTAACAAAAGTTATCCTATTTTGAACTAAAAGTTCTATTTTGAAGTGTTAACTTTAATGTACTTCAACTCACTTTGCTAGCTTTTGGTGGTCAAGTTTAAGTATAACGATAGCTTTCTGTTGTTCAAGCGGGCCAAGGTGGACGTTATGGTTTATATATTAGGACATAAGAGATTATTACATTTTTGTTATTCATGGCAAATTCCAAGTAACTTAACCACATATAGGTACTCTAATGTTTACATCGCCTAAGCACTGTTAAATACTGATGTTAAACACTGATGTATATTGATGTTAAACACTGTTTTTCTGGTGATCTTACTGCGTATTCCATTAAGTAATATTTAATTATTCACTTCATACAGTCTATTTTGCCATGGTTGACTTTAAGGTAAACAAGCATCATTCTTATCCTTCGTCGTAGTCGTCTCAACAAATAGACGTCCACTGCTGTACGAAGGTCTCCTGCATGGATCTCCACAGAACACGGTCTTGTCACGGTCTCCACAGAACTATTTGAACTTGTGAGTCTTGGTAACCAACTTTACATGGAATGTTATCGGTGGGATCTAGCAGGTACTTAGTATACCGTATACCAAATCCCAACAAAAACATTCATGTAAAGTTGGTTACCAAGACTTTCTTGGTACCTACTACGTTAGTAACGTATTATAGGTATACAGTATACCTATAATAAGTTAAGTAAGCAGAAATTCGAGCTATTTTACATGCTGACATTACGTTGAACTGGCTGTTACGATAATGTTATCAAGTTAATCAAGGATCTAACAAGTAATTAATTACAATATACTTTTTATTATTAAACACATTTTACTTGTTATTTAGGTACTCACTAATCAATTTTATCTTCCTGAATCCGACGTAATTCCCGCACCAAACACAGTTCCTTAAACTATTGATTTTCTTTTATTTTAAGGTACGATTTTACTAGCGCGCATAGACATAATTATTATAACATGCACTTGAAGTATTGACATTGATTGATTGACATATATAAGTGATTTCGTTAATTATCTAAAAAAATTAATTTTCAGATTAATAGATTCGTGGCAAGAGTGAATAGGCGAGTGATAGGTGAACATCTTCTAGGCAAGCACGATCCAACCTCATCATCATCATCATCATCGTTGCTTTCTATAGGCATCAACGTCTTCTGGCGCAAGCCTATCCTGCAATAAGAAAATATCTAGTCTTTTATAAATGATTTCACCGGGTGACATAATTTTAATACTGCTCCTTGAATATTTCTTATTTTGAAAAATATCACAGGTTGTCTTTTTTGTGTACCTTTTATGTAACGAGTTAACATATTATATTGTACTCCATCCCCAAAAATAAACCCGTGAGAACTCTGATTTTCTCGGAAAAAAGAAGCCTATACCCGTACCAAAAACGTCCAAAATCCCTGTAAGTACTTTGGTACTTCAAAATCGCAAAAAGGTAAGATGGTAACCAATCCTGTAGTTGTGACTAAAATAATAATTTTATATTAGTATGTTGGTATTTTGTAATATTAGTATGAATGGAGGTATGAATATCGATTCTAGAATTCTAAAATAAGAGAAATGTGTCTGAATGTCTGAATAGTGGAACTTACATTTACATGGGTAGTGGATACTTGATCCGTATTGACTGCGACCTTCGGCGTTCTCAGAAGTCATTCCCCGGAGCGTTGACTAGAAGTAACTACGTACTATTAAATACCTGCAACGTTAATAAATATTTATACAGAGCCATTATGTAAACCCCGATTATTGAGTTTTACAATTGTAATTTGTCAACCTTTGTGTACGTACCTACAGTCGATTGTATTGTAACTTGTATGGCCCGGAAATCCCTGCAAAGAGACGTCTATGCGTTAACTCTATTTAGGGTGGAAACAGACTACAGACAAAAATTATTTGTCTTATATCGAGCTGTACAAAGTACCGTCACTGGACAAAACAAACGTATAGTGTATACGTATAATCCTCAAATTAATAACGCAACTAAAAAACTCCTTTTCCTTCCACAGACCGCCTACTGCCAATGTGTCAACCGTATTCTACCAGCACTGGGACCAAATGTGGTGGAAACTCTCCTTCCAAACCAAATCGCGCGTGAGTTGAATGCAGAGTAAATGCATGGTGACACATACATTTACTCTGCATTCAACTCGCGCACGAACTGTACTGACATTGTTATGTACTAGCCACTAGGTGATGTCCGTGACTTCGTCCGCCTGGATTAGTGTTTTGATTTCCGCAGGAACTGTTTAATTTTGCGGGTATGAGGCAGACAGACACATTTTCGCATTTATTTATTATATTAGTTTGTACTTATTTACTTTATTTAACAGAATAAATCACAAAACAATATAAAAACGATTATAATATGAATACATTATAGCGGTCTTATCCGTAGTGTGGTTCGTCCTAAACACGCTGACGCGGATACGGCGTATCTTTTTATCACTTATCATTGTAATCTGTACCGGTTTTAGCTACCTACGTCTTGTATTTAATTAGATAAGATAGGACCGTGCTTATTTTAATGCGTAATCTTTTAAAACCCTACACCTTTCGTAGATAAGTATACATATACTTGCAAACTAGTTGTAATTTACAATATACTCCTTTTTTCAGGCAAACGACTGCCTGAAAAAGGAGTATTTTGTTTTCAGGGTTCATGTATGTATGTGAGTTTTAATCCACAATCCGTAGGTTCTATCGGCAGTCCCTATGACTGCCAATTTTTTATTTTGTATCCAACTTTCCTAGAAGTTGTTTGTCTGGATTCTGGAGATTATTTAAAATGTCGTCGTAGCTTTAGTTTCAAGATAAAGTACCTAGTTAATAATCAACATCACGCTCAATCAAAATTAAAAATTTACCTTCAAAAAATGTACAGCTGGGTGCCAAATTAAAATAATTGAATTTAATAATAATTTTAATCGGCTGAACAACTTTGTGTAAGACGAAATTATGTAACCTGTATGTTTCAGTTCCTAAAGATCTTTAGATTGATTTGAACAAAAAAAAATCATGAGGAAACCTGAGAGTTTGTCATAAATGTTCTCAAATGTATTTGAAGTCTACCAATATCCAATATTTTATAGTAAGCACTTGCCAGTTATGTACATTGTACACAGCAAGGTTTATTATTATTATTGTATTCATTACACACAAGAAATAAATAGAAATATATAATTACAAAGAAAGAAGCTTAATCGTAGTGAAGCATCTTCTTCTTATCGCTAAAGCGACCTCTCCCAGACAACCTTTTGTGATTGGATTGGCGAAATCACGGGTTGTGTGGGAAGCAATTTAGTTTTTATAGAATAAACTACAATATAAACACTACATACTAATAATAGACATACATAAATATCTACCATAAATAACTATTTATACATAATATATAATATATAATATACTACATTCTACTCCATTACATAGATATATAGTAGTTTTTCAGACAACGTTTAGTAAGGTGTAGTAGAAATACCTTGTCAATGTCACATTCCTCAACACTGCACAGTCTCCACTTGTACGTAGTTTGTAATGATGGGCTACTGTTCAACTATTGTTACGTATTCGGTATCACCACAGAATAATATAATTACTTGTACCACAAACAGTACTACGTATTTTACTTGCTAAGACGAATAGTTTACCTTTACACTTTACAACAGTTATGTTGTGAGTCAAGAAGGTCATCTTACGTCACGTTGTAGATTCAGCCCACGGCCTCGAGGGCTTACGGATTAACTGGGCCCAACTGACCTCCCATTCGTCCCAAGGTCATCCTAAGCCGTGGTCCGAGCCTCACAAGAGGCGCCCTTGGGAAGACTTTGGCCCCCCGATGTCTTCAAGCCCTAGGGCTCATTTCTTGGCGACACTTAGCGCTCGCTAGTGACGCTATAGCTGTCAGTTTGTCCTACGCAGCATACTCAATCCGAAAAAAAGGGGTTCTGACCTTGCTGTAGTTAAAAAAAATCGTGTGAATAACTTGATATCTTAATTGTTGTGAATAAATCGCATGACGTTTTTGAATTGTAAGGAAGTCCAAGAATTAAAAGTTATAAGAACTAACGATACTTGTAAGAATTTAAGTAAGTTATCGTTAATCAAATAGGTTTGTTTTTCCATGTAACTTTTTGTTTTCAACACAGAATTATCAGATTTTGGAATAACTTGAACGTACAAGAAACTTGTTTTTTTCGGCGTTTTTTGCTGTACCTATCACTCGAACCGTAATTTGCCTGGTGGGAGGCTTCGGCCGTGGCTAGTTCCCGCCCTACCGGCAAAGACGTGCCGCCAAGCGATTTAACGTTCCTGTACGGTTTCTACACAAACCGAAAAGGGGTATGGGTTTAATATAACTTCCATGCCCCTAACCCCCGCTACCATCTTAGACTGCATCATCACTTGCCATCAGTTGAGGTCGCAGTCAAGGGTTAACTTGTATTAAATTAAAAAAAAAAGTGCAACTCGCACTTGTCCGTTTTTTTAACTAAACTTTTAAATAACAACAGGGCTCTAAAAATGAATATTAATTGCAAAAGGTCACGGTATTTCAGTGGCTACGGCGCCGGTAATAGACGATATACGCTTACGCTATACGTTATAAGCTATACGCTATACGCTATACGCCATACGCTATATACGCTTAGACTTAAGTTTTTACATTGCAAATTCGATTGATCGTATTGAGCGTTCGATCACAGTATCTTTAAAGTAAAATGGACCTAAATGCTCTTGATTTAAAGTTACAAATTCAGTACAACCGATTTTTTATTTCGAAAGCTATCGT
The DNA here is from genome assembly GCA_964035005.1 of Erebia palarica. NCBI lineage: Eukaryota > Metazoa > Arthropoda > Insecta > Lepidoptera > Nymphalidae > Erebia > Erebia palarica. The sequence continues at coordinate 18,555,832 of OZ035995.1, forward strand.
TTGGATTAAAATAATGAATTATTGCAGTTTAGGTTCATTTTTTTTTAGTTCTTGACTGCCATCTCACCTGATGTTAAGAGACGATGCAGACAAATATGGCAGCGGGCTAACCTGTTACGGGTATCGCAGTTATATTTATAACTCATACCCCTAGTCGGTTTATACACGGCATCGTACCGGAACGCTAAATCACTAATCACTTGGCGGTAGGTCTTTGCCGGTAGGGTTGTGATACTGGTAACTAGCAGCGGCCGAAGCCTGAGACCAGAGAAAATTCAGAAATTATATATTCCCAAATTGTCCCTGCCGGGAATCAAACACCGGACCTCTAATGTGATCGAACACATTGCACGATCAATCGAATTTCCAATGTAAAACTTAGACTAAGCGTACAGTGCGATGACCTAGAAACCAATACAATACCTTTTAAGTACATATCACATACTCATTATTGTATTCCGACGTTGATATCGCATATATATGTCACCGTAAGATTATAAAAACCGTTAGATTATAATCTAACTCGCGAAATTGCAAACTGTCGAAAGATTACAATTTAACGCATTATTATTCGGTAAATTGTAATCTGTTAGGTATATTAACCCGATAGAACCTAACTACTTGATTATTTATGTCGAACCCTAACCTAACCTACAAGAATCAGACAAGAGAACGTAAATACAATGAATATTGCAAAAATTGACACTCAGAACATTGAACCGTTCACAATCTTTCAACAGTTTACAATTTCGCGAGTTAGATTATAATCTAACGGTTTTTACAATCTTACGGTGACATAATATGTCACCTATATATAAGGACACGGGGTTTAATAGACGCGCAGTTACAAGAGATAAGAACTTTATTAATTTACTTGTACAACTATAGTATTATAGCTTGGGCTTTGGCCTCTGACATATTAAATGGCGACCAATTAAAATAATAAATACCTGCTTATTATAACAATTGTCTGGTGGGAGGCTTCGGCTGAGGCTCGTTACCACCCTACCGGCAAAGACGCACCGCCAAGCGATTTAGCGTTCCGGTACGATGTCGTGTAGAAACCGACTAGGGGTATCGGTTTAGTATAACTGCCATGCTCCTAACAGGTAAGCCCACTACCATCTTAGTGGCATCATCACTTACCATCAGGTGAGATCGCAGTCAAGGTTTAACTTGTAGTGAAATTAATAAAAATTAAAAGTAGGTAAGTACTTATTTAGTTCACTTGTTCGACCATAATATGATTATAGGCTCTGGCCTCTGCGTCACAGTAAATGATGACTAATTAATATAATAAATACTAATCAAAAGTACCTAAACACCTCTTGCACACTAACAAAATAAACTATTTAAGTACCTAAGTTAGAAAAAAATTCCATTCTGAGGTCTGCTTGCTACACGTTTTCACGGGCTATTAATTTTCAACCATTTGAGGTGATTTTTTCCCATAGATCCTTGTGAAGGCTATACTTATCTATACTAATATTATAAATGCGAAATTTTGATTGAATGGATGGATGGATGTTTGTTACTCAATCACGCCAAAACGGCTGGACGGATCTGGATGAAATAAGATCCCAGAAGACATGTTATAGATGTTTCTGAATAAGTTCAAAGTAGGTAAATGTAAAACGTAAACTCATTGAAAAATCTTATTACCATGTAAAGGACTACATAAACGACAAGGAAGCTTGGCAATAATTTGCTCTATGGCTCTGATAGTTCCTTAGATAAGATGATTTGTGAAATGGTGATAATTTAAAAAAAACCCGGCTGAGTTTGTTGTGGGCTCTTTTCAGACCAGGGCGCGTTTGGAACCCTCGTAGCTTTAAGATAGCGTAACCGATTATCACCATCATGTTTTATAAGTAAGAAATTTTTAACGTCAATAAGTGTACCTACAGTGTACGGTCTATATTGAATAAATGATATTGAGTATTGAGTATTGAAATTTGGCACAGAGATAGATTGTAGTCTGGAATAACAGATTGACTACTTTTTATCCCGGAAAATTAAAGAGTTTCCGCGGGAACCTTAAAACCTTAATCCACGCAGACCAAGTCGCTGGCATCAGCTGGTAATTATTAAATGGAATTTGAAAAATCTTTCTTTGAAAATTTGTGAGCATCATCTAGAAATTTCTTGTAGTATAAATCGCGTCCCGTAAGTTGACCCAAAATGGCGTACGATCTGCGCAGGTACATTGTCCTACGCGGCCGAGCGGAGCATGTGCGAGGAGCGAGGGGTATGGTAACAAGCGGCCCCTCACGGCGCACCTCATATACCGCACTTCGTTTAACACCCTAAATGTTTTTTTCCACATAGTTCAACATACGCCGCGGCTATTATAACCAAACTAGTAACATTACACGAGTAGGTAACAACTCAAAACAAAGGGTCATTGAGTTGAACGCATTCGTGATTAGCGACAAAGGAAGGTGGTTCACCTCAGTCAGTGGTACGAAAATATTGTTGCTCGGTTCTAGAACTCACTGACCCGCGTAGGGTTGCCACGTGCTAGCCGTCCTGCTTTAGCCGCATACGTTTATGTTTTTGGTTCTCTCGGGAACTATCTTTCCGGGATAAATAGTAGCCTATGTTTTATTCCAGACTATAATCTATCACTGTGTCAAATTTCATCCAGATCCGTAAAGCCGTTCTGGCGTAATTGAGTTACAAACATCCATCCATCCAAACTTTCGCATTTATAATATTACAGTATAGATTTGAAGAGACGTCAATGTACGTGGCATAAAACTGTCATTTTGATATAATTCTGCTTTTAAATGCGATGATAGTGGCCCCTAGCTTTAAAAAAATCATGTCTACTTTTGTATTACAACCTAGCAACCCTGCCCACGCTGAGTTCGTTACGTTTGTAAAATTATTCCATTGGATTATATTATTTTTGACTTAATTTCAAATAGGTGTGTTTTTATAGAAGTTTCTTGCGTCATTGTAACGCGGGATTAAAAAATAGCTAGGTATTATTATCGTCAATCGTCCACACTCTACTGCTGCTGGCTTAGCATGCGCACAACGAGTCTGGCGACGAGAAAGAGATGTTGATGCCGGCTAATTTCTCGCTTACCCTGCACTAATCCGGTTAGTATATCACAAGGAAAAAATTGTCGGCATGTAAGGGTTTTAGAGAAAAAAAACACAGATAAGAAATATTACTTTTATCTCTACTTTTGACGTAGCGAGGCAGTCATGTATAACCATGTTAGCTTCGGTAGACAAATAGAGATAACGGGTAGACATCATTTTACTCGTTGTGCGCATGCTAGCCCTACTGGACATAGGTCTATTGTAATGACTTGCACACGCCACGGTCATGCACAGCCTAGAATATAGAATCTAGATCATTTATACGATTCTATGTTACAAATGCGAAAGTTGTGATGGATGTATGGATGGATGTTTGTTACTCAATCACGCCAAAACGGCTGAACGGATCTGGATGAAATTTGGCACAGAGATAGATTATAGTCTGGAATAGGTAGCACATAGGTTATTTTTTATCCCGGAAAATTAAAGAGTTCCCGCGGGAACCAAAATGCTGTCTGATTCACGCGGATGAAGACGCGGGAATCAGACAGCTTTTTGTCTACATTGGAATAGTACATTCTTATTGCTTTCTAATTAAGAACGTATTTTTTGTCAAAAGCATGCTTGTTTACCGAATTTACAGCTATACTAAGGACCTTACTCGCCAGTGACGCCAACTAGTGAGCATAAAAACGGTAGCCCTCATTGTTAGTACACGAGACACGTGACAACTCGAGCCTACACGTTTATATGGCAGGTACGGCCGGTAAACTTCAGGACACTCACGTGACATCTCCACTTGGACCCGTGAGTCGGACCACGTGTGGACTGTAGAATCACGTGCTGAGTTTAGCAACTAAGTTACATCACCCTTCTGTATAATAATTGGGTTAATTAATTAATTACTAATTGGGCTTGATAGCATTTAATTATGTGGCGATACTAAAACACGTGTTTGGAGGTGTGTCTTTGACACTATTATGGTCGCTTAATCTGAGAATAGGACTAATATTCCGCCATATTGACATGACATGCGTTGCGAGGACTAATATTCCGCCATGCACCCACCACCCAGTGGGTGCAGGGGGTGGAAAAAAACTGCAATCCAAGTTTTTAAAATCCCATATGGTCAGGAATCGAAACCGCACTTAATAACAAAATACTTTTAGTGATTTCACTGTGGAAATCGATAAGTATAGTAGATATTTAATATCATACTAATATTATAAATGGCGAAAATGTGTTTGTTGGTTTGTCCTTCAATTACACCGCAACGGAGCAACGGAGCTACTTTTTATTCCGGAAAATTAAGGAGTTCCCGCGGAAATAAATAAAAAACTTAAACCACGCGGACAAAGCTAGTATTATAAATAAGGCAAAAAAATTTAAACTATACATTACCAATTACACAGCTGTTAGGATTTACGAAACCTAGCCTTTCAAACAAAATCAAAGTCAATTTCTTTTATTCAAGTATACTTTGACATTTGACAAGTGCTTTTGAAGCGTCGAGTGAAGCATAGCTGTCTCCATTCCCCACTGAGCGACTCCCATTTTATACGATTACCTGAAAAAAGGAGTATATTGTTTTCAGAGTTCATGTGTGTATGTGAGTTTGTATATTCCACCATGACTTCTATACGCCTGAACGGATTTTAATAAATGAGGTATCGTTAGACTCCCTAGCTTATTCCGGGTGACATGGGATGGTAAAATTTTGAAAAAAATTGATGGGGTGACCATGGTTCTGCATTTAAAAAAAAAACGAAAATAAGATTAACTATATAATCATCATCTAGAAAATAATGAGTAGATTCCAAAAATATATATTCAATATCCAGTGATTCACAAAAAAATATCATTTAATAAAAATGTGGATGAGATTCTAATTTAACTAGATTAATTTAGATTTTTAACTTTTTACTTCGTTTTTTGGTAGGGCAGTCGTATATTTAAATTTCTTTAATTATTCACTTGTTCTGACCTTTTTCTGACGCCCATTACCTAATAAGCCGTAGCGACCTTTCGACGATCATCTCTGGCAATACACGATCTACTTTTCAAAGACGACGAACCCGTATCAGAGACACGGGGAAACCATAAAGTAGTTTTAATTAATTAGGTCTTAAAGTAGCTACAACCTACATATACAAATGCCATTTAAAAAGCATCTGACATTTAGCTCCCACGCAGTAATAAACTATCGTCCCACTTATTAAACGCGAATAAAACTCGAAATGGCGCTCAGACAGTCCGGCACCGAGTCTGGGAGTTAGTCCGACCTAAATACAGACTCCGTATCGACTATCCGTATCCATACTCCGTGTTAATATACGATGTCTGCAACACTATTAGATTACGCCCAAAAAACTATTTCATCATTGCCTGTTCACTATTTGTTGTATCCATACTCCAGTGTCTGTATATTAGATTACGCCAAACAAGTGAAATTAATTTAACGAATTAAAAAATACGACTGCCCTGCCATATTTTTGGAGTTTACCTCCATAAGAAGCGATTTGCATAATATATAGCCTTTGGAATCTTATTCACATTTTTTATTAAATGATATTTTTTTGTGAATCACTAAGTATTGAACTATAATGTTATACATTTTTGGAATCTACTCATCATTTTCATTTATATAGTAAATCTTATTTTCGTTTTTTTTTTTCAATTTTGGTCTTTAATGCGGGGCCATGTTCACCCCATCAATTTTTTTTTTAATTTACTAGCCTATGTCACCCGGAATAAGCTAGGGATTCTAACGATACCTCATTTATCAAAATCGGTTCAGGCGTATAGAAGTTATGGTGGAATATACAAACTCCCATACATACATACATACATGAACCCTGAAAAACACAATATATTCCTTTTTTCAGGCAGTCGTATAAAAAAAATATTTCATCATATCAACTAATTGCCTGTTCACGTTTGTTTGACGACTTCCCTGGCGTAGTGGTGAGCGCTTTGGTCTCTTAAGTGGGAGGGAGGAGTGGGGTTCGATCCCCGGCAGGGTCAGTTCGACATTGTGAATCGCACTCGTGCATTGTCGAGTCAATATCTCCTGAAGATCCAGTAAAACGTACGTTGAGAATAATTTGGAAGATTTGTGTGCGAATTGCTTACGGGGTGGTGAATATCGCAAGCTACACACTGTACCACATAGATTGGTCTACTTATGGCATTATAGCATATTAAACTTCAAGTTCTTTGATTATCATGGACTTCCGCAATGTAACGCCTGCTTCTATCCAATATTTGCAAATCATTATAATCATACTTAATATTATAAATGCGAAAGTGTGTTTGTTTGTTGGTTTGTCATTCAATCACGCCGCAACGGAGCAACGGATCGACGTGATTGGCACGGGTATACTTGAGGACCTGGAGTGTGACATAGGCGACTTTTTATACCGGAAAATTAAGCAGTTCGCACGGTAATCAAAAAAACCTTAAACCACTCGCACGAAGTCGCGGGCAGCAGCTAATAATATTATGTAGATAAATCCGATATCCAAAGTTCAAGTATGTAGAAGGTATGGTGGAATAAAGACACTCACATAAGTACCTTGAAAACATTACACTCCTTTTTTTAGGCAGTCGTGTAAAAATTATGTGAGTAGGTAACGGGGAGAGGAGAGGTCCTTGAGGGAACTTTAGCGCAGACATGATGGCACCGAGCCTTGGAGTTATCACATTCTAATACCAATTCCGATATAAATACGGATTTGGTATTGACTATCGACTCAAGTTTCGACATCCATATCATCCAATGTCTGGCCTTATTAAATTCCTGACAAAAATAAGACGTAGATTGAAGTAAACGTGTTTGCTTCCATGGTGAGGCCATTGTCTATTTATGTCCCCTCATTTTAGTAGGTCACCCAGATATTTGTTATTATTTAGATCACACTGAGTTTTTATTAAGATTGAAACCCAAAAAGGTTATAATTTGTCTCTGTAAGCCGAAGTACAATAGTTCTACTGATGGTTAATTGAAAATCTAAATGGATAGGATCTGACTTGCAAAAATAGTCGAGTCGTTTGCGGAAGGACCTGAAAACCTATCTCATTATATTCCAAGAAAGTCCCCACCGTTATGTGATTAAAGGAAAGGGGGCACGACTCTCAGCAATGAGCAATACGTCGCAGAGAGAAAGGGAGAAGTTTTATTGATAATATCAGTAGTGCCTTCCTGGGAATCGAATTTTGAACCCAAGAACAGCTAGGGAGGTAAGTATCAATTCGTATAGGTAAATAATGTAAACAAAGCAAGGCAATCGATTTGCATTCATGAAACATTGTTTAGATCACGCATATGACATTGTTTCAATGCGATACCTTGAATTTATATTTTTCTAGAATTCTATATCTTTTCTAGAGACTATCAGTACTAAAGCACACAAAAGGGTTACAGACACGTTTGCGCTATTAAATTAAGCCCTCGATTTTATTATTGAAATAAAAAAATTGGTATTAAATTATTTCTAATTCTTCCTTTCATATTGACCATGATCATAATATTATTTATTGGCTAAAAAAATCGAACTGTTGCATACATGATAGTAAAGTCATAGGATTGTTTTGGAAAATTTAATTAACCGTGATATTAAAAAAGTCACTTCTAGAAGAAAAAGTTGACAAATTAGCTTTACTGCTTTCTCATTTACGTATTATATTTACTAACTAAAAATAACCTGTTACAAATTATGTACAACGGGACGCAAGTTGCAACATGGGAACCATTCATGATAAAAATGACAATAATAAAATTGTCATTAATATAATTCCACCATAATGACCCACCTGCCGCATCTAGGTCCCAAGGACTGATTGTTCCCACGGAAAACCTGCCTAGTCAATCCTGTCATAAATTGTAATTAGAAATGTTTTATTCAATTAAAACTTATTAACTTATGTTTGTACTAATTTTTTGCTGTTCAATAGTATATTGCCTTTGTCTATTAACGTCACTGTATTTACTGATATATAAATAAATAAATATAAATAAATAATGTTTTTTATTCAAATAAACTGATTTTGAATCGTCAAGTGAATCTGCCACTGGTTCGGAATTCCTACCGCGAAGAACCAGGAAGAAACTATGTTGCTCTATTGGAAAAATAATAATTTACAATTACTCAAAGTGTAGATACATAAGTAACCTTTAGTAGATACATAAGTTCTAAGCGTTGCTGGAGCGAGTCAAATCCATGCTCTATCCTGGATTATAAAAATGTTTATTACTAGTCGTAGTCGCTACCAACTCTGGCAAAAACCATAGACTTAAATCTACCTAACCGCACAGGACTAGGAGCTTTGAAGATTCGTTTAAAAACATATTATTAGGATTGACTTGTTTACAAAATATTATGATCACGCGCTCCTCGGGTAAACAGTTTGAAGAAATATAATGTCAATAGAATTCTAGGTCTTTTTATCTCCCTTGATGTTTTTAGATCAAAAGGAAACTTAGGTACTTGCTTACTAATTTCTCAGTTTTTTTTTGTTCGTAATCTTTATTGCGCCTATAAGAAAAAAGAGACTCAATCTACAATTAGATAGGAATACTGGTAGGTAGGATAAAGGTATTACTATGGAAACAAAAAGCATAATTATTATTATAAAGTCTGTCTTATACTAAGTATATCATTGAAAGCGAACTCTCTCACTTGTGTGAAAGGTTGTTCTTTGAAATATCATTCTTCATTAATGGGTGATAGTTCCAAACTTAGGAAAGCTACGTGCTGTCTATAACTTTTTCTTTTGCACGTATTCAAATTTCCAATTATGTGCTCATGTTAATACAACTTTCTCCATAAAGTTCCTTATTAATACTTTATTACACCATCAGATGTACTTCCAGATTCACCTCATTTAAATCCCTAATATTCCCTGTCACCTTCAGTTAATTTTTGCCTCCATAATATTTCCGACATAGCTAAAAGAGTCGGAAAATTGAAGTGGCAATGGGAGGGTCACATAGACCGAAGAACCGACAGGCGGCCCCTCACTGGAAAACGTAGCATAGGCAGACCCCAAGTCCAACTAGGCGGACCGATGACATCAGGTGGGTCGCTGGAAGACTGCGAGTCCCTACTGGAGACCTATGTCCAGCAGTGGACGTCTATCGGTTGATGATGAAAAACACGAGTGACATCGAAGAATAAAGTACCTACCTTTTCCGTCCAGTACCCAAACTTCAGCGAGATTCAACGGTCCCAGTTATTCAAGTGAATTTCTACCACTATGTGATTAATGGAAAATGGGTCAAAACTCAAAACACTCAGCAATGAGGAATAGAAGGAGATAATATTTTCCAGTTTCTGAGTTGCTCAGCATTATCACGTATCAATTCCCTCTTTTACAGTTGTTTTTGAATTTGTTTTAGTTCATGCTGTCATCTCACGTATATAATATCTAATCACTAAATCTACCTTATATATTTTTGCAAATGTATTCTTAGTTAGTTACTTTGTTTTATTGCCTACTTTATGCATTATCGGATGACTCGCTAAAATGATTGTTAGATCGTGTATATAGTGGAGTTAGTTGAACAATACAGACTTACAATAACATAATGACGACGCTTCTACCCAAACATTGAATCACAAGCACCTCACGTGGGATCCTTAATAAACCTACCGCAGTGTCGTATTCCTTATCAGTTTGATTAACTTCTACATACTTAAGTAAGTATATAATATCATCATAGTCATTTGAACCACTGCCGGCTCACTAATGAGCACGTCTCCTCTCGGAATGAGAAGGGGTTGGCCATAGTCCACCACGCTGACCAAGTCCATAATGGCAGACTTCACACACCTTCGAGAAGATTATGAAGAACTCTCGGGCGTGCAGGTTTCCTCACTATGTTTTCCTTCACCGTTTGTAGCAAGTGATATTGAATTTTAATAAAAGTAGGAGGTGGCTGCCTGGGGATTCAACCCGCGACCTCCTACAGAAGGCCTGCTGTCTAAACCACTAGGCCTTACCTGGACGTTAACTGCCTCATTAGTCTAGTGGTTAGCATGATCGACTGCATCCGACAATGTCGCGGGTTCGAGTCCCGGGTCGAGCCATAATTAAGTATTGGGTTTTACTGACTAGAAATTATCGGTACTATAGCCTGGAGTTAGGAAGCGGTGTTTCACCCTCGTACCTTGGAGAGTCATCGGTTCTGCGCCTGATCTCTCTCGACGTGTAGGATTTTCCGTCCCATCGGGCTATGAGAGTAGGTAAAGGAACAGAGAGTGCACCTGTGTATGCGCACACACCTGTGCACAATCATATCTGGAGATCACTGGAGATTAGCCGCCGTGGCCGAATTTGGGTACGATGAACATTATTATCATAGATTACGTTTATTGTAATATGCCAGCCCTGTTCATTAGATCAAACACTTGTCGTGTTGCGATTGCATCATAATGACACGATGATTTCATCCGGCTCCCATCTGACTACTAAACATGCATCGGAATTAGGACATAGGCGGTGCGTGTCCTTCTTTGTCTCTATTTATTTAAAGTATAGGCTGAAAATTAACATATTTATTTATAATTTAGATATTTATTATATCATATAAGTATTATTAATGTTTATAGTATAAAATATAATATTTATTTATAAGCGTATACATTTAAACTCATGTACCTACGTTTGTATGTTGGTATTATTGTATGTAGTTAATATATAATATTATAATATTTTGTATTTGTAGTTTGCGCACTATCCCGTTTGCATTCTGTTCTCCTGTCTCTAAAGGTTGTCTGGAAGAGTCTGGAAATCGCCTAAGGCGATAACACCGCATTTGCATACTATATTGTCCTATTCGTAGTTTTATTTTCTACAATAAAGATTTAAATAATAATATTTCGTCCATGGCTTTACTGTTTCTTTGGCTCTCGAGAGTATCAGCACTGGTGGGGAACGCTCGGAGAGAGGTGAAATGGCAACATGGTGGACGTGTTTGTGAGATTAATTACGGAATAAATATTAAATAATTGGATAACCAGTGTTTCCTTTTAATTTTATTAATAGCAACACAAACGGTCATAATAAGTAATAACAACAACATTGAACTGGGGCAATGCATTAGTAAATCATTCAAGTTCAATCCGGAATCCGGCTCCCAAGTATTTGTCTCGAATCTCAAGCCTTAAAACAAAGTAAAGCTAGGTAGGTACAATAATTGAACAGTTTTGTCAAGTAGTTTGATAAGATAAAACATGTTTCAATTCTCTGCCATGAAGTGCTCAACTAATATTATTTGTTAAGAACCTATTTGATACTTGTACTTGGTAACTCTAGGTAACTCTAGTGAATTTACCATTCAATTACTTACTAATATCCCACTACTAGTTAAGAACTCTTCATAGATTAAAGAAATAGAGAGTTAAACTAATCAAGTGATCTAAATGCACTGAATTTGTAACCGAAAACGAAGCTGGAACAGTACCTATTTAAATTTTATTATAAGCATTCAAATAACATTATTATTGTCTCCATCGGTGAAGTAGTTTTAGCGTGCTGCTGGCAAAAACAAATAGGGCTAACTAATGTTGAAAAACTGGGAACAGCCCCCTTTTCCAACTGACGCCTGCTCCAGTTGCCAATCTGACGACCTGTCTAAGGAAATCGTAATCATTTGACAGATTAAAACGTATTACTCGAATTGTTTAAGGAGTTCATACATGCTTTTTGACGTGCAGGCATTTATGAACTCCTTAAAAAGGTCGAATTATCCGTTTGAAAAATGATTACGATTACCTCACACAATCGGGGGGCATATAGTGTTGCTAACCATTTAGATGAGACTGCATGTCTAATTAAAAGCCTAACACTAAATGTTGGATACTAATGAAGCCCTAAAAGTATTCTATCGCTGTTGAAATTGCGTCTTCTGATCACAAAACAAGAAGAGCTTCTTGTTTTTTGCGTACCTGGTTGTACAATATTCTTGGCATCATTTCATGTCTTGTAGGAACAGTACTCAAACAATTAGCTCAGGTACGCTAGAAGTGTTATTGCAACAATTTTGTAATACCCAGTACCTAAAGAAGAATTTTCAAAAGGAGGTCAATAGGATTACAGCACTAGGTCAACAGTTTTGTCCACTCAAACACAAACTCAGATAACAATTTGTGCTAGTTTGTGTAGCTATGTTACTTACACGCAACGCTAAGTAAGTGGCACCTTGTAGGTATGGAAAGCGTAAATGGCAGTTAAATTGCACTTGTCAAAAAATTGCACAATCCTGTCTGTGAAGTGAAAAAGGTTTGCAATTTTGAATTTTAATTTCGATCTTGCAAATATTATAATAAAATTAAAATACACTTCCTTTGACCTACGTAAGTTGATATAAAAATTATAACCTCAGAGAAAAAGTGAATTAGGTATACAATTGTCAATTTTTGAAATGTTCATTGTATTTATGTTTTCTTGTAGATTAGGTTAGGTTTCGACATAAATAATCAAGTACTTAGGTTTTATCGGGTTAATATATCTAACTAATTACAATCTACTGGAAAATAATGCCTTAAATTGTAATCTGTCGGCAGTTTATAATTTTGCTAGTTAGATTACAATCTAACGGTTTTTGCAATTTTACGGTGACATATACAATTCCCAAATTGCTAAAGACATTTTATGAATAAAATGTAAAGGGCCTAAGATGGATATATAAATAGTAAGCATTAATCATGAGGATAATTTCTTGCATTGGTGACACGTATTCAGGCCAAGATCAAAGGTAGAACTTATAATTTACAAGTTTTCCTGTCATTGTCAGCCTATAATTACTTTATTACTCAATTATCGTTTATGGTTAAATTTTAATGGTTTTGGTATTAGCTTCGAATTAGTTTTATGAGCCAATATTGACCTTGATATTGTTCACCAAAGAATCTAAGTCCAAAGCATTATTACCTAAGTGGTAGCATAACTTACCCATACCTACTCATTTAATTTTCCTACTTCAGAGAAAATTTTATCGTTAACTCGAGCTAAGTAGAATTCAGTAAAAAGAAAAGAAAATATATATCAAATACTTACAACTTATATTAAGCATGTCAGGTAAGGTTTCGTGGAAAGAAAATACAGACGTTCATTATAAAATCACAACATTTATTATCATGATGGCCTTACAATTTAACTTTACACCTACATACATAAAAACAACGGTAGCTAAATGCTTTATATTACAAGTTACAACATCTGTTTCACTCCACAGTTTATAATTTTGACATTTTATCTTGTCGTAACCACTGATTAACACTGCCACATGCTTCTAAACTGTTCCGTCTTTAATTCCATCACATTACATTCACTTTTGTGCGGCGAACGAGCGGATTTGGCGTGAGATTCACTGACCGAACCTCTCGCGGACCGTGAAAACAGGACCAGCTGATTCTCAGCGTCAAAACTCCATTCCCAGTTGCTTCCTCCAAAAGCTCAAGGCTCCTCGTCTTCTGATAGAGATGGTAGCGCCAGTTGTCGGCGCATCTTCTCCCTCCGCTGTGGAGACACGGATTTCTGCCTCCTCAGCAAACCTTCGGTGTGCAGGATGTACGATCTCTCAGTTTCTGGTTCGAAAGTTTCCGAATCATCTTCCACAAGAGCTGGCAAAGCGCTCAACTTTTGTCTCCTCTCAGCCGCACAATCGACTTGTCTTCCACGGCACTTCTGGAGCGCGGGGTAAACGTCCACGCAAAGCGCAGCGTGCGATAGTTTCACGACCATGATTGATAAGTTTTGTTTTAGGTTTACGTGTGCTCTCAACGATTGCTGAATGCAGAGTGTGGGGTGGAGGTGTGCGGCACGTATTTATAGCCTCGAGGGATATCTGCGCATGTGTGAGTTCTGGCGTCACGGCCTGTATCCACGGCGGCCTGCGATTGTTCACGGTAAACAACAATGTTATCGTGGAACCGTTTTGATGTCACAATTAAAGATCGTATACGTTGTAAGTACGCAGGTAGCCAAGTAAACTACAACTGAAACAATGGCAAGGCATTAGGCACTGTAAGCAGACGTATGAATTCGTGACGAGCTAATTTCTTTCACGATTCCAAGTTTACAAAAGTTTTGTTTGACTTTTTTGATGTATACTCTGATAGCCTAGTGGTTGAGACTTTGGCTTCCTATCCTGGGTTCAAAGCCCAGCTTGACAGACACTGACCTAAGCCCTTCACATTCTGAGCGCAATTCTGGACCGGCAATAGGTTGGGAATTGTTATTATGATGCTGATGATAGGTAATTGAAGTGTGCTGCTCTCCCGTTATCTACTTCATGCCAACACATGCTAGTATGTTCCAGATATTGAACCAGAAAGCTAGAGAAGCTGTCGATAGGCTACGGTCTACGAGAGTGTAATATATATGATATAAGTACTTAATAGTAGCTATTTATCATATTATACATTACTAGTATTAGTAATATTTATTTTTAGTTCTTTATGGACATAAGATATAATATATCATGTACCATTTCTATATTATCTTCTTTAATGAGAATTAGTTGATAGTATAGCATATCAGATAAAGTAAAATTATAAATAGATACTTAATACGCACATATTAATCATCATGTAGGTTATTATTTACATAATGCAATATATACACAAGTTCATTAAACATATTGATTTTATTGTTCAATGTTATTTGTTATTGAACTCTTAACATTGTGGTAAAACTGTAAACAGCCATTGATGGACAATATTATAATTATAACGACGGACGATTACAGTGTGTAAAAATGCAATTAACTAAATGAATTTATTCATAGGTATGTCCACTCATTTAGTTACATATATAATTATTCATATACACGTTGAATTTAGAATTTAAAATTAGTATTTCCATATAAGTATTACATACCTATATTTATATTAGGATTAATTCACAAAATTATCTATGTTATATGAGTGATTCAAGTCATACTGAGTAAATCCTCCAATTTCTAAATCTAGACTAAATAGTCTAGATATAGATCTAAATTTAGATAAAGTGAGATATAATTTATAGAAAAAATATAGCCTATCGTTGCTTTTCGTAAGTAATAATATATATACATTATAAATAATTACATGTACCCAAGTACTAGTTAAAGCAATAAAGTTAAAGATGCTAATCATGGTAATATTGACAATCCAAATTGATAGATAAATGGCGCCTTTTATCCTGTTGAAATTTAAGTATATGCTCTCAGATCAGAGAAATATTTGAAATTACTTTAAAAAATTCATAAGGCATCAAGGATTAATAGGAAGTTCAGTTAATTTCAAGTTTTTTCTTTCAATCCTATATAATTTTGATTAGAAAATAACGGCATTTAAAAACCTTGGTCAAACAACAGGAAATTCCATGGGGATATGGTATCGGGTGTCAAGAAGGAAAACGGAGGGAATAAATTAGTAATCAGTCCTTAACTATGATCATCAATATTTAAATATTTAGATTCCGATAACGATAAAACAGGATAATGAGATTGTCGCAATCAAATTTTCCTGTAGTATTGTATCATTCATCGAAACTGTCACAGCTAGTCTAGTAGCTTGTATTATACTTGTAGTTACTTTCCTTAATACTTACAGAAGGGTTTATCCCCAGAGGTTTTGTTTTTATTATTAGCCCTTGACTGCGATCTCACCCGGTAGCAAGTGATGATGTAGTCGAAGATAGTAGCGACCTATCCTGTTAGGAATATAGCAGATGTGTTGACAGCTAGTAAGACGTATCCTAACTCTAGGGTTAAAACCATCATACTAATGCGAAAGTGAGTTTTTTCGTTGGCTTGTCCTTCAATCACGCCGCAACAGAGCAATGGGTTGACATGAATTTTCGCAACGGTATAGTTGAAGATCTAGATTTCCAGAGAGCGACAAGCGACTTTTTTTACTTTTCATCTAATTAATTCTAATTAAGGAGTTCCCGTGTGAATTTAAAAGCCTTATTTCACGCGGAAGTCGCGGGCATCAGAATTCTATCACGTTTAGTGGTAGTAGACCCCTATAAAGGATTTCTAGGCAGTAGGCACTATCGATTGCCTGATTGCCTGCCTGACCAGACCAGGGAAAATTCGGAAATTATAAATTCCTAAATTGACCCTACCGGTGATCGAACACAAACCCAACAACAGCGCTCAACACTGCGCCAGGGAGGTCGTCAAAAATAAACCATTTAATTTCATTGAGTACAGAATGCTATGTGAGTATTATGGAAAACTTATCATAAAAGTGTGTTTTGCATAATGGGCAGTGTGTACTTTTAGCTGTACTGAGTCACGTATCCTAATGTCCCGTGAGGTGATTTAACAAGATAACTGTCCCTGAAGATAAGCACGCGCTTAAACAGATGACTGCTGTCAGGGACACCGTCCAATGACACATTTACATAATCCACACTAATGCGTAATGTTATTATAACTACGAATATGTACACTAATGTATGTCTAACTGTCTGTTACATTTTTTTCAGGGTTCATGTATGTATGTATGTATGTGAGTTTGTATATTCCACCATAACTTCTATACACCTGAACCGATTTTGATAAATGAGGTATCGTTAGAATCCCTAGCTTATTCCGGGTGACATAGGCTAGAAAAATAAAAAAAAATTGATGGGGTGACCATGGTCCCGCAGTAAAGACTAAATTTGAAAAAAGAAAATCGAAAATAAGATTAACTATATATAATCATCATCTAGAAAATGATGAGTAGATTCCAAAAATATATAACACTATAGTTCAATATCCAGTGATTCACAAAAAAATATCATTTAATAAAAATGTGAATAAGATTCTAATTAAAACTAGATCAATTTAGATTTTTAACTTTTTAGTTCGTTTTTAGGCAGGGCAGTCATGTTTTTAATTTTTTTAATGTAACCATGGCGCATGTGTGTAATGATTTTGACGACTACTTGCTATGGCCATCCCGTCAGTTAGTAGTTTACAATTAGACCACCTTTGCACCCTTCTGTATTATATTTTAACCTTTTTATTTATTGAAAGAGTTTTATCAATCTATCTATCTAAGATACCTACTCGTCCATCTGCACTAGACCAGCTTGGTCCGTTCGGAATGAACCAGTGGTAGATTCAGTCGACTATTCATAAGCACTTGTAAAAAGTCTATTTGAATAAAAAATATTTGTATTTGTAGTTGTATAATTACTGCTAGTAAGTAGAGATACGTTGATACTTACATACTTACTCAAAAACCAAGATACATACACGGTATATAAAACCAAGGAACTTCAAGTCACAGACGGTAATCTTACTCTACTAATATTATAAATGCGAAAGTTTGGATGGATGTATGGATGTTTGTTACTCAATCACGCCGCAACGGCTGAACGGATCTGGCTGAAATTTGGCACAGAGATAGATTATAGTCTGGAATAGTACATAGGCAATCACACCGCAACATAGCAACGAATCTACGTGATTTTCGGTATGGGTATAGTTGAGGACCTGGAGAGTGACATAGGCTACTTTTTATCCCGGAAAATTAAAGACTTCCCGCGGGAACCCAAAAACCACAAACCACGCAGACGAAGTCGCGGGCATTCGCTAGTATTTTATAAGCCCATGGACGGTAAGTAGTGTGTAATCGACGACCTCCACGCCAATAAAGAGTGTGAATGATTCAGGGGTGTTTTGCTTTCCTCGCCTCGGCCCCGATTTGGATTTGATTGCTTAATGAGAGACTGGGTTAACGTCGCCTCGGTCGGCCCCTGACACAATTCGAGAAACTTATTGTTTTTCCGAAATGTATTGAGTGATTTCTCGAGTTCTTCTTCTTTGTATCCTGGGATTATTTTCTGCACTTGGACGCAGGCGTCCGCTGTGCGTGATAATCACGAGTTATAGAATCCATTGTTCGTATGTGTCGCCTATATAATGATCTTCCCCCCAATTGTGTAAGAATTGCCGATCCAATCGTCTAAGTTCGGCGTCAAAGTAAAATAAACTATTAGGTATGGCTGATACCATAAACGTATCAGCATGGATACACGAAATTGAGCTCTAATTAAATGCGTTTATGGTTTATTTTACTTTGACGCCTAACTTAGACGATTGGATCGGCAATTCTTACATAATCGCACCTCTTATCTTAATTAACCGTAATATTGACATTTTCAATAATATTCTAAACCTATTTAGAAAAACAAATTCATAATTTTTTCCGACTTTATAATCATGCATGTTTTTATTATTATTACCTATTCTTGACTTTTTATATCTTGATTACTGTAATTATTTTAAACTTTGGCAATTGTATTTAGACCTTTTTTATATATATATTTTAAAACTGCACTCTATTTTTTTAAATTTTTAAGTAATATTAATGTTAACTATATCTATTATAGTGATTTTAATATAATATATTATTGTATTTTATAAATAACGTTGTGTACACATAAGTAGGGTTGTTGTCTGGATCCTGTTTTTAATTTCTTGTATTTTGACAATGTTTAAATGGCAATCTGTTTTGTGTACTTTTGCAATACAAATAAAATAAAATATAGAAAGAAAGAAAAAACATTTAGCCACAGCATCACACAGAACAATATCTTCGGGTAAATGTTACCATGGCGCCTCCAGTACCTCAGCATTAGACTTTTTTTCTTTTTTTTTATCCGCTACAAGTTAGCCCTTGACTGCGATCTCACCTGATGGTAAGTGATGATGCAGTCTAAGATGGTAGCGGACTAACCTGTTAGGGGCATGGCAGTTATATTAAACCCATACCCCTATTTGGTTTCTACACGGCATCGTACCGGAACGCGTAATCGCTTGGCGGCACGTCTTTTGCCGGTAGGGTGGTAACTAGCCACGGCCGAAGCTTCCCACCAGGCCAGACCACGGAAAATTCAATTATTCAATTCATTATAAATTCTCAAATTGACCCTGCCGGGGATCGAACCCGGGACCTCCGCACGTTAAGACAACAGCGCTACACACTGCGCCACGGAGGTCGTCAAAACTCATCAGACTCATGGTCAAGTCATAGGATCACCATGATAACGCTTGTCGTGTGTGGCACAACAAGGTAAAGGCATCAGCTCAGCAGTCAGCATAATGCAGGAAACCTTGCAATAAATTACAAGAGCATTTTATAATCGACTAGCTGATGCCTAAGACTTCGTCCGTGTGGTTTGAGGTTTTTTGATTCCCGCGGGAACTCCTTAATTTTCCGGGATAAAAAGTAGCCTATGTCACCCTCCAGGTCCTCAACCATACCCATACCAAAAATCACGTAGATTCGTTGCTCCGTTGCGGCGTGATTGAAGGGCAAACCAACAAAAACAAACACACTTTCCGCATTTTTCATCATTTTCAAACATTCACGAGTTTCTTCTTAGAATGAGAAGGGTTTGGCTGTAGTTCACCACGCTGACTAAGTGCGGATTGAAAGACTTCACACACCCGTAAGATCGTTTTGAACTCTCGGGCATTTAGGTTTCAGGCAAGAGATATTTAATTTCTTAAAAAGACGTCCGAATAGGACGTCGGTCGTCTCATTCACTTAGCTATCGCCGCTTAGGTATTTCTAAGAACTTTAGAAGTAATCTATTATGCACTGGATGATGCCCGCGACTACGTCCGCGTGGATTAAGCTTTTAATTCTCGCGGGAACTCCTTTATTTTCCGGGATGCCTCTATACCATTCCCCGGGATGTAACCAGATTACCTACCTCTATAAAATATTTCATCAAAATCGGTTGAAAAGATTGGCCGTGAAAGCGTAGCAGACATACAGACAGGTCCACTTTCGCATTTATAATATTCGTATGGTTATGGATCAACATTATAATTTCGTTCAATTAAGGTAATGATAAACTAGTGGAACAGGGCAAATTTTCTGTGGAAATTGAAACAGCTAAAAACTAGTACTAAAGTAAGTTACTTGGAACCTCTTGGAACCTTGAAATTAGGTATTTCCCAGAGGCACTACCTACTTAATTAATATGAACCACTTTACAAAAAGTGAGCTATAAAAACCTTATAAAAACATTGGGCAGACTTTTAAAAGTAGGTACAAATGGATAATGGATGGGTAAATTACTTACTGGAGAGCAAAAAAGGGTAATGTTTTGCAACTTATCTAATTAAGATACAGTTGTTACAGTAATTACTTCCCTAAACAACTGAAATATCCTCAACGACCTCACTGGCGCTGTAGTGCATCTTATAAGCAGGTCTCGGTTCGATCCCCGGCTGAGCCAATTTGGAAATTTATAAATTCTGAATTTTCTCTGGTCTGGTGGGTGGTTTCGGTCGTGGCTAGTTACCTACCGGCAACGAAGTGCCGATAAGCGATTTAGCAATCTAGCAACTGTGTAGATGTCACCGTAAGATTGTAAAAACCGTTAGATTATAATCTACCTCGCGAAACTCTAAACTGTCGAAAGATTGTAAACTGTTCAATGTTCTGAGTGTCAATTTTTGAAATATTCATTTTATTTACGTTTTCTTGTCTCTTTCTTGTAGGTTAGGTTAGGGTTCGACATAAAAAATTAGGTTTTATCGGGTTTAAATACCTATCAGATTACAATCTACCGGAAAATAATGCGTTAAATTGTAATCTTTCGACAGTTTAGAATTGCGCGAGTTAGATTATAATCTACCGGTTTTTACAATCTTATGGTGACATAGATACCGATTAGGGATATGGATTTAAATTTAATATAACTGTCATACCCCTAACAGGGTAAATATTTTAGACTGCATCATCATTCATCACTTACCACCAGGTGAGATTGCGGTCAAGGGCTATAAGTTGTAGTGGGATCATTTTAAACTATAGGTAGATTAAAGAAAATGCGTTGAAATTTTATGACGACACAAGTCACAACTGACAACTGTGTATAATTAAACTTTCAATAATAGAAGCGCGTTTTTAAGTTTGATAAAGGAGTTGCTGATTTGATTGAATTTTCATCATACTTAATGCTTGAAATCCAAATCAAATATTTTTTATTAAAGTAGACTTTTTACAAGTGCTTTTGAATAGTCGAATGAATCCTAAAGCTGGTTCGGAATGCCGTTCCTACCAAGAAGACATGCACTTATGAGTTAAAAATTAGAAGTATAAAAATTAGAATTTTGACGACCTCCGTGGCGCAGTGTGTAGCGCTGTTGTCTTAACGTGCGGAGGGGGACCTCCGGGAGGGTTCGACCCCCGGCAGGGTCAATTTGGGAATTTACAATTTCTGAATTTTCCCTGGTCTGGCATTGTGGGAGGCTTCGGCCGTGGCTAGTTACCAGCCTACCGGCAAAGACATGCCGCCAAGCGAATACGCGTTCCGGTACGATGCCGTGTAGAAACCAAATAGGGGTATGGGTTTAATATAACTGCCATGCCCCTATCAGGTTAGCCCGCTATCATCTTAGACTGCATCATCACTTACCATCAGTTGAGATCGCAGTCAAGGGCTAACTTGTAGTGGATAAAAAAAAAGAACGTCAGACCGAATCCCCGACCACCTGAGTGGGATATGGAACGTCTCAATCACTAGGCTACTGCCGCTTTCCAACTTAGTTTATAAGTAGTTGTAATTATTTAGCTAATAGTTGTCAATAAAAAACTAACTAAGTAAGTATAATAAGTACCTAAATCATCGTTTAAACTCTATAATTAATCCCACTTTCAATAAAGTATTTTTTCCAAGTTCCAACTTAAACTAGTGGCTCGCCCCGAACTGAGACCTCGCGGTATCGATAAGGTAGTTTTAACTATATATAACCACAGTAAACAGATACAAACAGTAGTGAAACTACCTAGAAACGTTCGAAACAGCTCACTCACACAAACATGCGCATCGACGAGACTTCTAAGCAGTCGTCGCGAGGCCGTCAGTAGTGAGTGCCGCGTCATGACGAGTGGTCACGTTTATGTCTGTTTCCGCGATCTTTTTAAAAATGCCAGGAGTGTATTGCGTAGTATACGGCTGTTTGAACTCTGCTGAACTATCGTTTCTTAAATTCGTTGAAAATCAATATCTGACGATCCCTAGGATCACAAAACAGGAAACCGGTACCAAAATTTTTAAAAAGACAGCGCCATTTTGAAAGTCTTTGTTTTTGAACCGATTTTGTTCAAAATCGATATCTGACGATCCCTATGATCACAAAACGGGAAACCGGTATCAAAATTTTAAAAAGTCAGCGCCATCTTGAAATTCTTTGTTTTTGAACCGATTTCGTTCAAAATCGATATCTGAGGATCCCTAGGATCACGAAACAGGAAACTGGTACCAAAATTTAAAAAAGTCAGCGCCATTTTGAAATTCTTTGTTTTTGAACTGATTTCGTTCAAAATCGATATCTGAGGATCCCTAGGATCACAAAACCGGAAACCGGTACCAAAATTTTAAAAAGTCAGCGCCATTTTGAAATTCTTTGTTTTTGAACCGATTTCGTTGAAAATCGATATCTGACGATCCCTAGGATCACAAAACAGGAAACTGTTAGAGTCTGGCTAACGAAAGTAGAGACTCGAATTATTTGCAAACTTTTTATATGGCAATACTCAACTACATTTTGCCCTAACAAGATGGCGGTTGTCTGTGGTTGTCGGTGATTTGCAGTGATTAGTTGTGATCTTGTTTACGAGCATTTACGCGTTTAAGAATGAATAAAACAATTAAAAGTGGAGTGCGGAAGATGTTGTTTTGCATGATTTCCAAATTTGAAGAAAAACAACGAGAGAAAGATGCAAAATTCAAACAAAAACAAGATTGTTTACGTGTTGTGTTAGATTTTTTAAGTCAGTATGACGCATTATTTTGATACTTGTTTGTATATTTCTCTTTTTAAAAAACTATATCTCTATTTTCATCCACATTCATTATACATTTCATTAAACACCTTAATAATACCTACTAAATGCAACTTCCAATTAAATGGTTATTTTTCATTGGTTGTGGTAGGTAAGTAAATGTTACATTTATTAATTTGTAACACAAATTATTTTCTTTGACAGAAAATCTGGAGGATGTAGCAGGAGTCGATGAAATAGTGAGAACTATTGAAAAACTTACTGATTTAGAGACAGACATGAACAGAATGACAGGATGAGAACCCAGAATCAGTACTTGGAAGAAATAGCTTCAATTACTGGTAATTTTTTACTAAGCACAAGATTTATACACAAGAAATATAATGTATAATAATAATATAATTTGCTATTGTCAATACTGTACCTAATCGTTGTTTAATCATTCTTTACAGGAGTAAGTGTTGCAACTTTAAAAAGAATAAAAAAGGAAGGTGCGCTAAATGATGGTGTGTGGAATACCCCAGGAAAAAAACGGCCCCATAAACCCACAGTGTCTAACTTAGATAGTTTCGACATAGATGCTATTCGCAACAAAATCAATGATTTTTATATTGTCAGAAAACAAGTTCCTACATTGAGGACACTGTTAATGGAATTAAAAGAAAGCATAGGATTTAATGGATGTCGGGAAACTCTTCGCCGCATACTACTAGCTAATGGTTATGAATTTAAGAAAAACAAGAATGAACGTTCAATATTAATTGAACGTTATGACATAACTGCATAGCTTTGAAACGTTCAGAAGGAAAGCCAATTATTTATTTAGATGAGACCTATGTCCACAAAAACTATAAGCCCAAGAAGTCTTGGCAAGGTCCATCTACGAGTGGTGCAATTGAAAATATTTCAACGGGAAAAAGGTACATAATTGTACATGCTGGATCAGAGAAAGGTCCTGTGCCAAACTCATTGTTAGTTTTTAGCACAAAATCGACAATGGCGGACTACCACCATGACATGAATGCTGCAAATTTCAATAAATGGTTACAAGAAAAGCTCATACCCAATTTAAATGAGCAGAGTGTAATAGTAATGGATAATGCAAGTTATCATTCCGTCATTGTTAATAAAGCTCCAACAACACAAAATCTGAAAAATGAGATAAGAGAATGGCTTACTTTCAATGATATCCGGTATGAAGATTACCACACAAAGGCAGAGCTGCTATGTTTTGTAAAGCAGCACACACCAGACCCAGTATACAAAGCTGATGAACTTTTAAAGCAGAATGGTCATGAGGTTTTGAGACTTCCTCCCTACCACTGTGATTTAAATCCTATTGAGCTTGTATGGAGTTTGGCTAAACGTAAAGTGGCAAGTAAAAATGTAGCCTTGACTACAGTAGAGTTAGAAAGAATGATTAAAGAGTCGTTTGAAAGCATTACATCAGAGGATTGGAAGAAAATGTGTGATCATGTCATGCATATTGAAATTAAATACAAAGAAAGAGATAGAATTACTGAAGAAAATTTAGAAAGTTTCATAATCAACGTTGGAAATAGTGACACCAGTGACTCTGATGAATCTTTGCAGATAGAAGCTTTGGATTCAGATTTTGACTATAGTGACTAAAATAAATTATTATTGAATATTGTTGTTTTTTCATTCAGGCAGGTGGTAGGTTTTTTAGTATGCAATCGGTTTCAACAAAAATAAGAAAAATAATTCTAAAGTATCAAATTAGGTTACTCCAGGTCTGTCACACTAATTTTGAGTTTGCCATACTAAAATTTTTTAAATTTGCCGCTCTTTTCCAGTCTCTACTTTCGTTAGCCAGACTCTACCAACATTTTATTAAATCAGCGCCATTTTGAAATTCTTAAATTGATTTAATTAGGGAATTACAGACCGCTTTAAATAGTCACAATGTTTACATACGAAGTTTTAAATAAAACTTAGAACTACAGATAACTTCAAGTTAATTATTCACTCAGACCGTACATCACAAACAGAACACCGAGGCAGATATAATGCTCCAACTGTAAATCTATCTACCAGTCTATCTATCTACCCGTGCGAAGCCGATATATATTGGGGCGGGTCAGCTATCAAAAACTGCTGGACCGATTTTAATAAATCTTTCACTTTTAGAATACTTAATTATCCAGAAGAACCTAACTACCTATTTATTATCCCGATATCCTCACGGGATCAAGATCTACGCGATTGGTTAGTTATAATTTTCTATCTGTTTTAAATGCGCAATTCTGAAATAACAGCTATAGAAATGAAAATTTATACTGATTACTAAAAATATTTTCTTACATTACAAGTATTAATTTACATTTAAGTAAAGATAGACCATAATATGAAAAAACCTGTAATTTGTTCACTTTGTATTTTTCACGATAAAATTACAAATCTAAATTGCACCCGTACGAAACCGGGGCGGACCGCTAGTCAAGAATAAAGGTATTTTTTATGCAATGTTTTTTTAATTACTAGGTATCACACGCATTTTTGGGGTTGAAACGCGGTACGCTTCAACCCGAAAATGCATGACATAAATCCGAAAACAGAGCTCATGAGCCCTGCCCGCGCGCCACCTGCGGCGCCTACCGTGCGCCCAGCCGCGGATCGCGTACACTCCCGCCAAAACATGTAAAAGGTTACGCCATAATGATAAGTTAGTGACCTACCAAAAATCAGAGATCTTCAAGTTATTGTGTGTCAATATTAAACTGTTTTCCCTATTTTAAACTATCAAGATTAACCGACGCCATTAGATATTTATTTAATTTGTATTCGTAAACTAGCTATTTCAATTCGATTAATTGATCACTACGGAACATAGAATGTTTTAATTAACAAAAACAAAATTAAACCATAAAACATTAAAAGTGACAACCCTATTGCTTCAATGGAGCGTAGGTAAATAATTTATCAACTTGGCTTAGTTTCCATACTGGTTGTATCTGTTTACTGTGATATAACTTATAACATTGGACGTAAAAGAGCTAAAGAGTTATTGGAGAAACGAATAAACTTTTACATAGCGCCATCTATTGAAATCATTGTGAAATTCTGTTAAAAATACTGAAGCTCATTAAAGATTAAATAATTTCGTTTCCATAAAATATTTATCTTACTTGTTGTTCAAGTACAGGATATAATTCAAACAACTGATCAAGTTTCAGGCTCAGCCTTTCAGAAAATTGAGAGTTCTGAGGTCAACTTTGGACGTTAGAAAATCTCCACTTTGAAAGCCCCCATTTCGTCAATTTTAGGGAAAAAATTCAAAAAAAATGTTTTTACTTTATTTCTAATTATCTTTAAAATGATATACCGCAACCCTATGCAACGCTGTAAAAAATATTTTACTTCGCATTCGCTTCTATGAGAGCCCCCCTGAAATAAAGATTTTTATAAGTTTTTAAGCCATATTCAAATTCAAATTCAAATTCAAATTCTTTTATTTGCAGAAACATTCTTAGATACAAAAGGTGGTAAAAAAAAAAAAAGACGGAGACAATGTTTCGCCTTAATAGGCATGCAAAAATTATAAACAATCATAATAATATTATCACTTAATCATAGACAATTAGATTAGATTACAATGAAAATAGGCAATTAAATTCGGCTGGAGGCCAATCTATTTACATATTAAATTTAAATTTGAAGTAATTACGTTCAGTCATTCAGAAGTTATAAGGCTCTGACAGACGGACGGACGGACGGACGGACGGACAAGTGTAAATTCACTCAAGTAGACTCAGAGACCTTCGCTTCGCTCGGTCAATTAAATTTTATTGTCGCGATCTAATCCGCACTAGTATTTTTTATAAACATCTACTTAGTTATTATGAGAACTCTGCCGTGCGACAGTTCTCAAATCAAATATCTACATCTCTATTGTGTTTTCTCAAAGGTCGGATGAAACTTAGACAGATACAAAGGTATATATACCTAACGTACTATGTCTCATAGTGATAATCTTGCTTCCTAAAAGATTGATAGTGAAAAAAGCATGTTTTGTTCGTATAATCACTCGTAAAGTATACCTATTGTTTCTTGCTAGCTCTTCTCAGTAGAATTTATTTTCTGAACCGGTGGTCAAGTCCCGACTTATGTAAGAAAACATTTGGTGGTACCACAGTATACGTGATTGGTGGTGGGTACATAGGTAACATAGGATATTTTGCATCCTGAGGAGGATTCTTTTTATCCCGGAAATCTGTGCAGGATACGGATTAGAGGTTTTTACTTTGTACCCTACAGCAGCAGGAGGATACCTAAGTAAAAGTATATTTATACCAAATGTTTTTGAAATTTAAATGTATGCAAACGTAGCAAAGCTGAATATTTCGGGGAAATATTATTGAGGCAGAGTACTTATCCATAAAACAAAATTTTATATTGGGTTTTCCCTCGTAAATTGCCTTTGAAATATTATGGTCATAAACAACACTTGTTTAACCTAATTTTACGGATTTTCGCCGACGGAAAATGTATTCGGGATTTTCAGGCAATAAAAAGATACGGCGAATTTTACTCACTCGTGAACTGAACGTAAACTCTTCGAACTAGATAAAACGGACAACGATGTTAAGGTTGGGCGCACATTGGCTAGTGTACTCTTTTAGCCCCTTTCCACCACCACCACTAACAGCCCATTAACGGCCCACTGCTGGGCACAGGCCTCTACTCTCATAGGAGAGAGGTAATTAGCGCTTAGACCTACCATGCCGCTTCAATAGGGGGTTGGCGTGCTTTAACGACTATTAGTGATAATAGCCGGGACCGACGGCTTAACGTGCTCTCCGAGGCACGGGGGTGAAACACCGCCAACTGCCTAACTCCCGAGCTAGTACTGAGAATTTCTAATCACAGAATAGGTAATATACTGTAGGACCACTGCGCTAGAAAGGTCGTCAAAAACCTAAATCCGTGCACACGAAGTCTCGGGCATCATCTTGTCATTAATAAACGCCTAAGCTTAGTCTAAGTGGCATGGCGATAATTCCCCTTTCTTTGTAAAAAAAAAACCGGCCAAGTACGAATCGGACTCGCGCACCGAGGGTCCGTACAAACCTGTAGTAAGTTTAAAATTATTAAAAATACTTTTATTATATGATGTAACTAAAAATTTATGCTTTTCGCAATTTTTCCTTTATCTGTGTAATAAGACGTTGCTTCGTACCAAATTATAACTCTACATCTCACTTACCATCAAGTGAGATTGCAGTTAATCAAGTCAACTTATGTAGTAGTTAAAAAAAATTGCAATGTTAAAACTGGGAGTGAGCGTACTTTACTTACTTAGCAACGCACTCACTAGCTATCAACGTAGCATATCTCTTGTGGAAAGGCAGCCATGGTCTTATAGTCCGGACATATCTAAAGTGACCTGCATGAATTAAATTTTAAACATTTCATTTCAATGTGCACCCAGCCTAAAAGCATTTACCTCTGAAAAAATTAAATTAATATGAGCGTCTACCGTGAAATTGCGTCATTCGACTGTAGCTGATTTACTCGGAAAATCGTATTTTCAAGGAAAACCTGTCGGTGTAGCGCCCATACTTACCTTGGCTTCGACCCAAGACGTTTGGGTAATGAAAACCGAAACAAAACACACCTTCTGACTGGGGGAGCAACGCCTCGACGATTCAGTGGATTGGTCCTACTCTCCGCGTCGTATTCCTCATTGCTGAGGGTCGTGGTCCCTTTCCATTAATCACTTCTTAATCATTCTTCTTTTGGGTTTTCTTGGGATAATGATGCGGTGGATTCCCAGATCCTTCCGCATACGACTCAACTAACAGTAGATGTTTCAACTCTTAGGTTTCTAACTTTTATTAACGATTATTATCAGATGTTAGTGATAATAACCAGGACCGACGTCTTAACGTGCTGTCCTAGGCACAGAGGGAGCGAAAAGGCCAAATTAAGACTTCCAAATTCGATCACGCATCCAGTTCACGACTTGGGTCAACGTTGCTTAACTACGTTGATCCACGTGATTTGCAAGGATATACCTAGTTGAAGATCTGGATAGTGACGAAAGCTACTTTTTATTTGTTTATTCACACGAACAACTTCCATATTATGATTACGACAAAATATATTTATCTAACTTAACCCGCATGGTTGTCAATTACAGGTGTCACAATGCTCAGTTCTGCTTCCTAACATTCACTAGTTTACAATATTTTTAAGATCCTATTCTAACAGATTGATTAACAAAGTAGATCAGTATACTTAAATAAGTTATAAGAAGGTAAATCGACAAAGTGTTCTCCGGAAATTCAAAAATCAAGCGGACGAGGTTGCGGGGATCAATTTTTCTTTTTAAAGTTCTCGCCATCGATTTACTAGTTCTCAATTACTTTGTTCCTTTTTGAATTCGTATTCCCAAATATTAAATCCCGTCACCCGTCCAGTAACCGAGAAATCCACAAATTAATTTCATAAAATCCTGCATATTTTTTTCGAAAAGCTGGTCACCGCGCTTTTCATAAAGCAATAGTTAAGTACGTTTAGTTACAGAGTTGCAGACGGACAAACCGTACTTCCTGCATCCTTTGCTGGTGTGAATTGATAACAAATAACGTTACGTTTAGTTATACCCACCTACCCGGTAAGATATACCAGGGTTAAGGCACGGTAACATACACGAGGTAAAATTGAAATGTTTTTTATTAAGATAAACTTTTACAAGCGCTTTTGAATCGTCGAGTGAATAACCACTGGAGAAGAACCAGCAAGGAAATAGGTGGATGCTCTTTTGAAAAAAAAATCAGTTTCATTAATGTGTAGATACATAAGTAACCGCTGTCCTTAGCATTGCTGGAGCGGATCAAATCCATACTCTTTTATCATTTTCGTAAGGTCGGGTTCAATTGGCCCAGGGACGAGCCCAGCTTGGGCGATGTGCGAGGGAGGCACCGGCGTAAGTGCGTAAGAGTTCCCAAAGCCTTTCATCATACGCTGAGGATGGTCACCGAGGGGGTTTTAGTGGGTAAAAATCCCACACAACCCGGCCTCCCCCTCAGGAGGTCGGGTATCTCAAGATTTCCCACCCGTTAACAAAAAAAAAAGGTTAAGGTACGGACTCCAATACGGTTATAGCCGCGTTTGAAGCCAGTCATATTCAGTAGCGACTGCATATTACAGCGAACTAAAATCTTTCTTTCACTGTTGCACAGTCTTGTGGACTGCCTGAGCAGTTTGCAACGACTGCGCGAACGATTAACATATTATGTTGTATACGTTCATCATTAACCCATCGCTGTTCCACTACTGAGCACGATTCTAAATGTAAATGATTTATTTCAAGACACACACGAGAATCCTTAAATAATATGAAATAATTTATAATATCTAATTAAAACTAGAAACTAATACATAATTAGAAATTGTGGCCAAAGTCCATCTCGCTTGACAACTGGGAGTTGGCAGAGTTCACTCACCATTTGAGCACATTATATGTATGAAGAACTCACAGGCAGACAGGTTCCTTTGCGAATTTTTCCTTCTCCGTTAAAGCAAGTGATACAATTTATTTGCTTAAAATGACATGATAATTAATGACGATAATGATGAATTATTGCATTACAACTTATATTAAAGGAGACTGCGGCCGTGGTTAGTTACGACCCTACTGGCAAAGACGATGTCACGAAGATACCGATTAGCGTTTCTGGTATATGGGTTTATCTGCCATGCTTACTCCTAACAGGTTAGCCAGCTACCATCTTGGACTGCATCATCACTTGCAACCAGATGAAATCCAGGGCTAAATTGTATTAAAATAACTTTTGGGACCCACATAGGATAAATTCCACCTCGTGTTATAAGTTTAATAATCCTCCCGACCGAATTTCAACGAGATTAACTATCTGCGCTGGAGATATTATAGTGCGTAAGAATGTGCGCAAACACAGGTGCACTCTCTGTTCCGTTTACTCTTATAGACCGATTTGACGGAAAATCCGACACGACCGGAGAGAGATCAGGCGCAGGACTTAAGCTTAACGTGCTCTCCGAAGCACGGCGGGGAAACACCGCTAACTTCCTAACTGCGGGCTAATACTGAGAATTTCTTGTCAGAAAAACCCAACACTTGCTATGGCCCGACCCGGGACTCGAACCCGAGACCTCGTCAGCCGCAGTCGAACATGCTAACCACTAGATCAACGAGGCACTTTAAGTTGTAAGTATAGGTAAGGTATGTCCATACCTTAGGGCTCAAACGTGCAATATGACGGTCTGTGGATGGGTTTGACTCCTGTTAGGTACAAAACAGGTGTTTATGACTAAATTAAACATACATTTACTACGCCAAACACAAAATATACTGTGTTCAATGTAAATAATGGGTGAGCTGTAACGATATGTTTAATACGCAGTTTTGGCGAAACTTGTAAACTTGTGTTACGTCTTTGTTAGTTGAATAAGCTTTTAGTAGGTATCTTCTCAGAAACCATCAATAGCTTTGTTTGCAGCGAAAAGTTTGAGGAAAAAATAAGTAGAGCTTTTACGGGTTTTCCTCGTGAGATAACTACAGAAAGCGTACACTTGGGCATTTTTAATATGACCGCCTCGTTGGTCTAGTGTTTAGCATGTTCGACTGCGGCCGACGAGGACCCGGGCTCGTGTCTCGGGTCGGGCCATAACTAATATTGGATTTTTCTGACAATAAATTCTTAGTACTAGCCCGGAGTTACGATGTTGGCGGTGTTTCACCCCCGTGCCTCGGAGATAAATGATAAATGATTTATATATTTCATGTAGGACAACTTGTGTCACTTAAACTTACGTTAAGACTCTACCACCGGTTCGGAAAGGTGATACTACTGAGAAGAAAGCTGAGAAGAGCCGGCAAGAAACTCAGCAGTTGCTCTTTTCATAGAAAAAAAATATTTTACAATATGTAGACAACACAACACATACGTTACAAGTATTATACTGACTTGTGGGTCACTGGATGCGAGGCCGGTTGCTTCCATGCAACTTTGTCATTCAGAAAATCATCGATAGTGTAATAACCTCGACTTAACAAATGCTGTTTAACACAGTCTTTAAATCTATGTAATGGCAAATCCAGAAACTATATCCAAACTTAAGATGAAGAAAACTCAGAAGTTCGTAGGTATGTTAACACTACTATCAATAGCTAGGTACCTGTATAACAAACTACATAAACCTATTTTGCTTAAAATAACGGGAATTAATGGCAATAATATTATTGTTTTTGTGTCTTGTGATAGGATTCGCAGTAGTATTATCTACGATTCAATCATACTATAGATATAGTAATATTATAAATGCGAAACTGTGTTTGTTTGTTTATTTGTTGATTTGTCCTTCAATTACGCTGCAACAAAGCGACGTGCTCTCAGATAAGACTATTTTTTCCGACTTAATTCATATTATTGCAATTTTCGTAGGAATCTCAATTTTTTTCAAAATAAAATATAGCCTATGTTACTCCCTGATAAATTAGCTTTCTATAAATAAAAGAATTTTAAAAATCGGTTGAGAATGTTTTGAGATCATCCATAACAAACAAAAAATCAAATCTTTTCTCTTTATATTATTATTCGTTTACATAAAACTGCGAGGTGGTGGGTTGTTATTCCAACATTCATGCCACTTCGCCACTATGAAAGTTTTGTTCATTCAAGGAAAAACCAATTATGAAGTGAATTCCATAAACAGTTAATAACTGTTAAGAGTGACGAGTGACGACTTGGCAATCAATTAATAATACACATTACACGAGTAGTTCATTATGTTCGAAAATAATAGTGTCGAGTGGTCGTTATCAGAGTGTTCGATAAGGGAGCAAAAACAGAATAATTGCCGACCTCTCTGACTCAGTGGTGTGTGTACCTACTGTAGCCTTGGATAAAATAAACACGGGATAGGAAACGTAAGAAAAATGTATGTAAACGTTGACTAAGTTTTGCGGGACCGGGGGAGTGCCTTGTCATTTATCTGCTAAAATATTGACACTAGTGCATGAAAAAGTCAATCACTATGACAAAACAATATCAAAGTTAATGGTGAAACTTCCCAGTTCGCAGCTAGAGGGGTAGGGCGAATATGGCCGATGCCACGCGTACCGTGGTTAATTCGTCCAAGACTTTTTTGAGCGATTTCGATTCGCAGCTGTTGAAAATGTATCGGAATGCTGGCTGAGATAAAGAATAAATTCGCTTTGATGACATCATTGACGCCACCATCATCACAGGGTGACACAGGGACCACAGGGTCCATCATCATCAATGGTGGTGTTGTCTTATGAGCGGAGTGGTCGCGAGTCTGATTCCTGGCTGAAAAAAATATATTTGCTTTTTTATACTACCTAATTTGTAATGGGTTTTTTTTCTAGTCCAAGTCAACCAACTCAACTAAGTATAAGTAACTAACGTAGAAAGCTGAAAATTTACACAGATAATGGAGACAAGGAAAAACGCCGGATATTACGAGTATGTAATTCCCACAGGAGTGATCAGTAAAGAGGCAATCACTCTATGATTGTAGTCTATATGAATAATACATTCATACTGGTATTATAAATGCGAAATTGTGTCTGTCTGTCTGCTACGCTTCTGCGGCCCATGTTTTCATCCAATTTTGATGAAATTTGGTACAGAGGTTAGTTACATCCCGGACATGCATACTTTTAATAACGGAAAATTAAGTTCCGTGGGAATGAAAAAAAAAACTTAAATGTTGTGGAAGCCACGGGCATCATCTAGTACATATTAGGTATAAGGAAAATAATGAATGAATGAAAATAATAATGCCAAGTGTCCATTTATTATTACCACAGTGCTTGATAACGGCGCGAAAACAGAATAATTATTGTTTACTATCGCATAATGTAATCCGCGAGCGACCACGCGACGGAAAACTTTCAATTTTATGGAGATACCGACGAGACGTCATAACAATAATGATAAATTGATAAAAGTCATTCTAGTAGCTTCGCCTTGGTTTGTGGCTGTATTTTAATTCATTGAAGTAAATTAATAAGTATGTAGGTAGGTATACCTGTGCGCTTAATCTGTTTTGAAATTGCAAATTCGATTGATCGTATAGTATAGAGGATTCGATCACATTAGCGTCAAAGTTACATTAGAGCTCAATTTCGTGGAGCGCTTGCTGTGAATGTATGAACACGTTATATTGCTTATACGTTTCGAAATTAAAATCGGGGGTCGGGGGATAAAAGAGGGTCTGGTGTCATAAACCCAATAAAGGCTATCGCCTATCACCGCCTCGTTGCCAGTTGCTAGTAGGAAGTTATTGCACTGACGTACGAAACTTTCATATTAAACTGGTTCCGAGAACAGCACTGTAGCACTTTCGGTTAATTTCATCTCTTACTTCACGCATTGTAGGCAGAGCTGGTGGGAAGCTTTGTGGAAGTTTTTAAATATATATAAAAGCTAAGTTTTACACCATCATTTGGTAAAACTGCCTCTCTTTATTCTTCATTTTCCGTGTAAATTCAATTAACTACACTTACTCCTCCTTGCGTCGTATTCCCCATTACTGAGGGTTATGACCCCTTCCACCAACAATCCGTCTATGAACGATGTCACGCCATGTTGCTCTGTTTTTCGCGATATGCAGGGCTTCGTGTACCTTGCTATCGAGAGCGGTGCGGATTTGATCTGAACAACGCATCGGGCTACGTACCCGAGGTCTCTTTCCGTCCACTTTGCCAGTAATGACAATCTTTTCAAAATTGTGCCCCTCCCTTCTGACAATATGGCCGAAATAGTCAAGGATCCTCTGGAGACAGGTGGTTGATAGCCTTTTCGTGATTTTTAGCTTACTACTTTATATAGGTACTAGCGGTCGCCCGCGACTTCGTCCGCGTACAATTTCTGATTTCCTATGAGATTTTCCCGCTGCAAAAGGCCTACTTATAGCAGCTATATAGCAATGGCAGGTTTTTATTATTTAAGACTAATAAGTCCTTAATGCTGACTTCAAAAACTTATAACCTTCATGCAAGCTTTCAACCCCTATTTCACGCCATTTGGGGTGGATAATTGTAAAATTGCTTATGCAGTTTATTATTACTAACTACTCCTTTTATTTTTAATTATTATATTAATATGTTATTATTAAACTAATTACCTAAATCCTGATTTTCAAGTCTCTAACTACAAAAACATAGGACTTGCATACAAATTTTCAACCCTCATTTGACCCTCTGTGGGGTAGGTTTTCGTAAAATTGCTTATGCAGTTTATTATCACTCAAAACTAAAAAAAAATATGCCGACTTTCAAGTATCAAACTTCAAAAACTTAGAACCCTCATGTAAGCTTCCAACCCCCATATCACCCGTTTTGGAGTGAATTTTTGTAAAATTGCTCATACAGGTTATTATTATTTACCTAAATCGAATAACCTAAATCCCGATTTTCAAATCGTTAGCTTCTTGAATTTTTATTGAATTTTCTCAAAACCGTCTCTTAGCTGATGTCTACACTCTACACCATAGAAGGAACCTACCTTCCAAATTTCAAGTTTGTATGCTTTAAAGGTCCTGAGATATTGTGATGAATCAGTGACCTTTCGCTTTTATATATATAGACTAGCTGATGCCCGCGACTTCGTCCGCGTGGATTGAGGTTTTTTGGTTCCCACGGGAACTCTTTAATTCTTCCATATTTTCTGACCGTTTAAACCTTCCCTAGACAACAAACATTTCAAAACCAAAATCAGCTAAATCGGCCCAGCCGTTCTCGAGTTTTAGCGAGACTAACGAACAGCAATTGATTTTTATATCTGAGTATATAGATATATAGATCAATATCAATTAAAATTACAGGAATAGGATCTGTCTATATATTATATGTGAGTGCCAATCTCTTAAAATATACTGTCGGGATTTTAATACGAATTTCAGGTCAACATTTTCAACAATCATAAATCAGTTGTTTGCCAAGTTGTGGGTTTCTGTATTAACATTTGTTTTCGCAAAATTACTTACTTATGTATCCCGGAGATTAGATATAGGTAGTCGTTACTTATCCCTGCTTTTACCTATTGTCAGGTGAAGATAACAACTTGAAACTTTCTGCGAATGCTTCGTGGGAATTTCCCACCATTTTCTTTGACTATTTAACGCGATCGTGAGGTAATAAAAGATGAGTATCACGTCCTAACTGAAAATACGTTCTGAGTTCTGACGCAGGTAGGACGCCTACGTCACGGCTGGGAACTGGATTCTGTGATAAGTACCTGCCTCAGTATGTATATTTATATTTATTAGGACGACCAAGAAATTGATACATTGAAAAAAATACAAACTAAATACTTATTACACACATTTAGTTAATGCTCCATATATGAGTAAAAGTAAAAAAATGAAAAGCTTACACTGGAATAAAAATCAAAAATGCGTAAAATAAAAACAAAAATTGCAAAAATTACAACAATTATTAACATGACAATATCACATTATACATTAAAAATGTGAAGGCTATTAATTTAAGTTTAACTGAAAATACTTTCTGACGTAGGTAGGGCGCCTACGTAACGGCTGGGAGCTGTTATGGATAGTACGTTGAAGGACGACAGAAAGTCTTGAATATAAAGATTAAACTGTCCTTTAATGATCAGCAATACAATAATAATAAATATGTACGTACGACTGTAAGTATGTATTGTTGATCATTAAAGGAAAGTTTAATCTTTATCTTGAATACTTTCTGTCCTACCATTTTAACAGGAGCTGGCATTTGTGATAAGTACTTACCTAAGTGCATGACGATATCACTTTTAAATACATAAAAAATGTATACATATAGATATAGCAGACTGGGAAATGGGAATGTCTTGGTGCTCGGTCTCTACCACCGCTTCGGAAAGCAGTAGAAAAAGATTACTATCTAGATTACCGCGGGAGCTCATTAATTTTCCGGTTTAAAAGTAGCTAGCTATACCCTTTTCCAAGAAGCTATCTATCTCTGTACCTACCCAATTTCATCAAAATTGGTTGAAAAGATGGGCGTAGCAGGACAGATAGACGCACTTTCGCATTTATAATATTAAATATGTACCTATTTCATCCGTGCCATAACGCCCTAGACTGTAAAAAAACAGTAGTTAAAAATGAATGTTATATAATTATTGATTGTTATTTTCATTAATTTTTTATAGTCTTGTATCAGTAACCTTAATTATTTATTAATAATTCCCCAATGTATTCTTGTGTCAGTTATGTACGACTTTTCCTATGTGCATGATGTAACTACCTATAAATTGAATTGCTTGTTACCTATTGCCTAAGCCATTCAACATTTTGTATTCCTACTACTTGTAATTCTGTTGGTAGTTCAAATAAATTAAATTAAATTAAATTAAAAACTCTTATTATTACCTGCCTAAGCATTATTGCTCGGATCAAATTGGTGGATTCTGTGTCAGCACTCGGCGCTGAATTGCGACCGTTAAGTGGCAGTACCACTTTCCTATAGGCTATAACCATATAGCATTCAAGTAGCATCAAACATGCGAAGTACCTATACAAGTTAATTAATAATTATATAGATACGAGAATGTACCTATAGTCGCACAAAATTGTCTGACCCAGTGGCCAAAATAGGGAACTAATTTTTATCATTTTAGTTTTTGTTTTTATTTATTTTATTTATATGTATATACTAACGACGCTGTTATCGGGCCATATAAGTTTGTGGAACTTTAACTATGTAAACGTCGAAGTGTATCAAAACTAAAATCAACGATAGTAAAAGTATAATAGGTAATATCATCGGACGTCAGCTCGTCAAAAGATAATAATATAAACACCTTCGATTAAAAACTACCTACTTTCAATGACGGCAGAGCTAACTACGTAAAACGTAAAAACCGGTCAAGTGCGAATCAGACTTTGTAATTCTTTTGTAATTTTTCATCGCAATTCAAAAACTAAATGGCTCTATGTATAGTGTATGACACAGTTGTATTCAATACTCCTTTCTCCAAAGATGCTCTTCTGGAAGAGATCGCTGTCAACTAAAATTGAGCCTTAGCATTTCTTGTTTTAAAGTATTTAGTAGATTTAAAAAGTAACTTCTTTTATATGTGTGCAATAACATAAACCCGCTTTGAAATTTCGACCCCTTTTGTTGTTATAAATTAGGTAATACATAAATACCTGTACATACTTATTTGTGAATTCATAAGTTTGGGAACTTTATAAATATTCCAACATTTAAGCCCACAGCAATAGTAGTTACTGAAATATGCATGTGTGACGGACAGACAGACAGACGACCGGAAAAGCAGTCACCTGGGTTCAATTTTTAACATCTCGGTACGGAACTCTAAAACTACTTTTAAAGTTTTAATGACGGTAAAGCTACGTAAATCGTAAAAATTATATGTATTTACTTACGACCTTAATTAAGTTTAGTTACGTTTCATACGCATTAACGAATTACGACGTATTCGTTCTTCACGTTAATGGAAATCTACTGGTAGATATTCTTAATGTGGAATATCAGCCCCATGTCATTATGCGTATTGATAATAATGAGCGCGTGACAAAATTTTATGTTTTAACGCCAGTGGCAGGTATTATTCGATAAAGTTATCTACTTATGCACCTTTAGGCAACACATAATACCTACTTAGTACCTATCGGTAGGAAATTAAAATTAAGAACCATATATCATTTATATCTACTTTTGGAAACAATTTCATTAAATATATAACAGAGAAATCATATTTCACACGTAAAAACTAAGTAAGTATTTAGAAAAATTTTGTGTGTGCAATTCACATACGGCAGAAGTGAAACTTCAGAAAAGTAGCCTACGAGAGAATGAGATGAATATAACTTGTAAGTATTCTATCTTATTCTCTCGCAGGCTAAATCCTATTATGAATATGTTAGTCTCTTTTTGGTGTCTCTTTTTCGTTTCATCGAATTTTCAAATCACAACGATTCTAAAGAAGTTTCACTTCAGTAAAGTTGTTTTCTTTCGTGTGAATTTCTTAACAAGTCAGAATTTAAAAAAATTAAAAAACACAACTGCCCGTCCAAAAAACTAACTAAAAAGTTAAAAATTTAAATTAATGTCGTTAAATTAGAATCTTATTCACATGTTTATAAATTATTTATTAAACTAATGTGTTTGTTTGAATTAATAAATAGCATACTTAAATCATGTTTATTAAATGATATTTCTTTGTGAATCACTGGATATTGAACTATAGTGTTATATATTTTTGGAATTTACTCATCATTTTCTAGATGTTGATTATATAGTTAATCTTATTTTCGTTTTTTTTCAAATTAAGTCTTTAATGCGGGGCCATGGTCACCCCATGACTTTTTTTTTAATTTTTCTAGCCTAGGTATGTCACCCGGAATAAGCTAGGGATTTTAACGATACCTTAATTATCAAAATCGGTTCAGGCGTATCTGAAGTTATGGTGGAATATACAAACTCACATACATACATACATACATGAACCCTGAAAAAAATATACTCCTTTTTTCAGGCAGTCGTATAAAAAGGCAATAATCAAATCCGAATAATAATTTACAGGTCACACACATCAAGAAATAATGACGAAGACGATGTCCACTATTCACATACATACATAAACCCTGAAAACAATATACTCCTTTTTCAGGCAGTCGTATAAAATCATCATAGGATAGGTATGGATACCATTTACTTAGGTAAGTACCAAAGAGCCGTGTTTACCACACAATACGTATAAAATACAATAATAAATAAATAATCAAGCGTGAACCTTTGACCTCGTTTGTGCATTTGCTCCGGTATCGGTTTAATGTATTTTGTAGGTCTCTTATCCTTTATTATTCCGCTTTATTAATAAACATGTTTCTACATAATGAAGGAATTAAAATATCACAAATTTTATTTGTATTTTTTCATAACTATCGATCAAAAATCGTTACTGATGTAATTACTTTTAAATGATTATAAATAATTAACGGGTGTAAGTTTTCAGGATTTCTCAGAAATTGGCAACCGCTTTATGGCAGTTCGCTTTATAAATTGGGAATCAACTCATTCATATGTCTTGTGATGAACACGGAGGCCTATTGCGCATTATAAGAAGATGTCATGTGTCTTAAGAGTGATGTCTTATATGAAATTGAGTCGCAATGGTTGTTGCATGAGGCCATACCACATTTCATGACCTTTTCACATATCGTCTCAGGGCTCCTAAGAACAATTATTTGACAATTAGTTAAATCAGCAACTTTTATCAACCGTCAAAACGCATGCTTTGTATGAAATACTAAATTGTGACGTCATCAGAGTTCGACGAACTAGCTTGATGGGTACCTACGGCCCAGGGGCAACAAGGGGTGGTATTTTTGATAAAGGTTTCTTTTGTTAGCAGGTACTAGGTATATAAGGATTTATTTTAGTTTAATATTTAGATTATAGTATTTGTTCATTTTAACTATCTGAATGCTGATTTATTTGAATAGTTACATTAAACACCCAATTCTCCGATAGCGGCATGGCAGTACAAAAGATTATTGCATAAAATAAAACAAAGAAGTACAAAGGGCGGCCTTATTGGATTAACAGGTGGACCGTGGATACGTAGCAGACAGACTGACATACACACTTTCGCATTTACAATATTAGTATGGATTTACATAATGACAGTAGAATACTATATAGTTCTTACTGCAATATTGGAAGTGGAACCCCTGTGATGGATAAATGAGAGGCAAGTATAATAATATAGGTTTAATAGCGATATAAAACATGTGTAACAGATAGCAACATGCGCCCGCGCATCGGACGCGTCTCGTGTATCAACGGCGGATGCTGCAGGAAGAGGATTTAGCGCGCTGGATCTTCTTCAACAGAATCTGGAGAACACAATATGACTCATAAGTCATAATCATTTATTTTGCATTCCAATACAATTATTCTTTTAAGCAACGACCTCTATTTACATAGGCCCTGTCTAACAAAGAATGTGGACTATGGATCTTCTTCAACAGAATCTGGAGAACACAATATAACTCATAATCATTTATTTTTCATTCCAATACAATTATTCTTTTAAGCAACGACCTCTATTTACATAGGCCCTGTCTAACAAAGAATGTGGACTATGGATCTTCTTCAACAGAATCTGGAGAACACAATATGACTCATAATCATTTATTTTGCCACCACCACCACCACTACAGCCTATTGACGTCCCACTGCTGGGCACAGGCCTCCACTCTCATAGGAGAGAGGGAATTAAGAGCTTAGACCCACCACGCTGCTCCAATGCGGGTTGGCTTTAACGACTATTATAATGTTAGTGATAATAACCGGGACCGACGGCTTAACGTGCTCTCCGAGGCACGGGGGTGAAACACCGCCAGCTTCCAACTCCGGGCTGGCACTGAGAATTTCTTAATTGAAAAACCCAATACCTAACAATTTTTATGCCCGACCGGGAATCGAACCCAGGACCTCGTGATCCGCAGTCGACTACGCTAACCGCTAGACCAACGAGGCAGTTAATTTATTTTGCATTCCAATACAATTATTCTTATAAGCAACGACCTCAATTTACATAGGCCCTGTCTAACAAAGAATGTGGACTATTTTACTAAAGTCATCTAGTCTGAAAAGCGGGACAGCGATATCGCGGGGACAAGGACAGGCCTATACAGGTGAGGGGCATACACCACAAGTCGGACGCCCAACTTTTTTCTATGAAAGGGCCCATCTACATGTCGATGCTTAAAAGTAACGAGATGATGCCCGCGACTTCGTCCGCATGGATTAAGATTTTTGATTCCCGCGGGAACACCTTAGTTTTCCGGGATAATAAGTGCCCTATGTCCTTCCGCGGGTTACAAACTATTCCTATACGAAACTACATTAAAATCGATAGAACAGGTGGACCGTTAAAACGTAGTAGACAAACTGACAGACACACTTTCGCATTTACAATATTAGTATATGGATTTACATAATGACAGTAGAATACTATATAGTTCTTACTGCAATATTGGAAGTGGAACCCCGGTGATGGATAAATGAGAGCTGCGTCTGCCTTATTGCATGCGGCCAGACCTTCACTATCGTCATCAGTGGAGAGCGTAGCACCCACCTAATACTGAATCAGTCTTTCTAACGATAGTTACCAAAAGTGCAGCTATCTCCAATAATATAATCTATACTAGCAAATGCCTACTTCGTCAGCGTGGTTTGAGGTTTTTCGGTTCCCGCGGGAACTCTTTAATTTTACGGGATATAAAGTAGGCTATGTGCTATTACAGACTAATCAATCTCTGTGCCAAATTTCAGCCAGATCCGTTCAGCCGTTGGGGCGTGATTGAGTAACAAACATTCATACATCCATACATCCATACATCCATCCAAACTCTCGCATTTATAATATTACTAGTGGGCCCGGCAGACGTTCTCCTGCCCTATCTTCCTCGCAATTTTTACATATTTTCTCACCGTTTAAACCTTCCCTGGACTACGACAAACATTTCAAAACCAAAATCAGCTAAATCCGCCCAGCCGTTCTCGAGTTTTTCGAGACAAACGAACAGCAATTGATTTATATATATATATATATATATATAGAAGTAAGATAAGATTAACCAACTCACCATGTTATCGTGGTCAATCTTCCTCTGTAGATTTTTCCTATGCACAGCGGCAGGTGGTAGAGCTTTCTTTGGCCGGTCATCGCATTTATAATATTAGTAAGATAAGATTAACCAACTCACCATATTATCGTGGTCAATCTTCCTCTGTAGATTTTTCCTATGCACAGCGGCAGGTGGTAGAGGTTTCTTTGGCCGTTCATCGCGGACCGGTGGTATGGTAGACTTGCGTTTGTTCCGCGCGCTCAGTATCTTGTTCAGTAGTATGTGGTTGTGCCTTTCGATCTCTCGCAACCTATCGTTTGTGAACGACATGTTTATACGCCGAGTTGCCGGCACTGATACTGACCTGAAATTCGCGAGACCATGTGTCTAACTATTGTAGTTACGTCACTATAACTACTTTTTTACATTTAACAAATTGATAGAAATGCCGATCAAAATCAGACCGTGTTATCCATACCATTTATAATTTTTTACCCAAATAAATAATTTAATATTCAAGACTGTCTCAATACCTGATGATTACTTTTTGAATTATTGAAATCGGACATTCCATTCAAAAGATATCATGAAATAAAAATAAAAATACTTAGTTTTAGTATTGGGAATCACACTTTTTCATAATTAATAATAAATGCGAAAGTGTGTTTGTTGGTTTATTGGTTTGTCCTTCAATCACGCCGCAACGGGGCAACGGATCGACGTGATTTTTGGCATGGATATAATTGAGGACCTGGAGAGTGACATAGGCTACTTTTTATGCCGGAAAATTAAGCAGTTCCCGCGGGAATTAAAAAAAACATTCACCACGCGGACGAAGTCGCGGGCATCAGCTAGTGTTTTATAAATTCTTTATTGCATAAACAAAAAGGATTACACAAAGGACATTATTACAACATCACAAACAAAATGCTATATAATTATTGATAGTTATTGTCATTAATTTTTTATAGTCTTGTATCAGTAATCTTAATTATTTATTAATAATTCCCCAATGTATTCTTGTGTCAGTTATATACGACTTTTCCTATGTGCATGATGTAACTACCTATAAATTGAATTGCTTGTTACCTATTGCCTAAGCCATTCAACATTTTGTATTCCTACTACTTGTAATTCAAATAAGTCAAATAAATTAAATTAAAAGGCGACCTTATAACTAAAGTGATATCTGCCAGGCAACCTACATGAATGGACCCGTACTTGCTGTGAGACGGGAAATTGCATTGAATAAAATATACATACATAAACGCACATTCTAATAGGTACATACAATAAACAGATAAAAATTATACATATAATAAATATATATTTAAATATAACACATTATATACCACCACCACCACCACTACAGCCTATTTACGTCCCACTGCTGGGCACAGGCCTCCACTCTCATAGGAGAGAGGGAATTAAGAGCTTAGACCCACCACGCTGCTTCAATGCGGGTTGGCGGGCTTTAACGACTATTATCATGTTAGTGATAATAACCGGTAATATTATATACATAAATATTAAATTACATATGACTAATTTAGAATACTTAAACACAAATATTAATAAGAACAAGTTTACAGCGATAGGTAATGCTTTTTGACTCGACTTTTAAAGGCCTGCTAGAGATTTATCTATTTTATTTAGCTATGTTTTAGTGATATTGTAAGAGTTTCTTGCTGGTTCTTCTTGGTGGGAATGGCATTAGTAGGTTTACCCGCTACCATCTTACACTGCATCTTCACTTACCATCAGGTGAGATCGCAGTCAAGGGCTAACTTGTAGTGGATAAAAAAAAATTTAACCCGTTGTCCTACAATAGCGACAAACACGACACCGCGGCTTTTTGACGACCTCCGTGGCGCAGTGTGTAGCGCTGCTGTCTTAACGTGCGGAGATCCCGGGTTCGATCCCCGGCAGGCTCAATTTGGGAATTTATAATTTCTGAATTTTCCCTGGTCTGGCCTGGTGGGAGGCTTCGGCCGTGGCTAGTTACCACCTTACCGGCAAAGACGTGCCACCAAGCGTTTACGCGTTCCGGTACGATGCCGTGTAGAAACCAAATAGGTGTATGGGGTTAATGTAACTGCCATGCCCTTAACAGGTTAGCCCGCTACCATCTTAGACTGCATCATCACTTACCATCAGGTGAGATTGCAGTCAAGGGCTAACTTGTAGTGGATAAAAAAAATACGACTGTATCAAACACAAGTTGACCCTTCACGTGGCCTACGTTGTCGCGTAGACAAGTTTGTCATTTTCTACGGAGTCG
This sequence comes from Erebia palarica, assembly GCA_964035005.1. NCBI lineage: Eukaryota > Metazoa > Arthropoda > Insecta > Lepidoptera > Nymphalidae > Erebia > Erebia palarica. Next base: position 18,600,610 of record OZ035995.1, read on the forward strand.
TATCGCGTCACGCGTCGCTTCTGTCGCTCACTTAGGACAACGAGTTTGTGGGACGTATCATAATTTTAATGATCCAAGAATAATTACACTTCTTTTTTTTAATATCTACTCTAATGAGCGAGAAACGATAAGGCTTATCATGGAAAATCTGAGGTTTCCCACGCGATTTATCAGAACCTTAACACACACAGAGTATCGTGGGTATCATCACAATAGGGATGATGACAACTCGATCAAATCAGCAACTCTTTATCAAACTTAAAAACGCACTTCTAGTATGGAAGTTGTATGAAATTTACAATAGTGACGTCATTAAATTTCAACGCATATTTTTTCTTTAATCGACGTTGTAAAATGGTTATCAAACTTAAAACTAACCGAGGATGTGAATTTTAGGTCTTTTGGAAGACCCTCTATTTAATAAACAGTTAGAAATAATTTATTTTTGATATAGGCATCACCCCTATTAGCATGCATATTATAATAATCTAATACCTACCTATAAACGAGCAATTATTGTATATACATATATAATCTGAATCTCGGAAACGGCTAAAACGATTATCATGAAATTTAGTAAGCAGGGGGTTTCGGATAGGATTCTTTTTAGGAGTCGATGTCTACAGTCCGATTATTTCCCTTTTTTTTCAAGTTCCTTCTTTTGTGAGAAAAACTATTATTGGGAGCCCAATTGCACTCGTGATTTTTTATTTAAATAACCAGTTCATATTTTTTTATCGGTCAGATCGCAAAGTATTATTCATGTTTCATCAAGTAATTTGTATCTTACTTTTTACTTTAATACTTTAATATTATAAATGCGAAAGTTTGGATGGATGTATGGATGTTTGTTACTCAATCACGCCCCAACGGCTGAACGGATCTGGCTGAAATTTGGCACAGAGATAGAGTATAATCTGGCACATAGGCTACTTTTTATCCCGGAAAATTAAAGAGTTCCCTCGGGAACTAAAAACCTCAAACCACGCAGACGAAGTCGCGGGCATTCGCTAGTTTAAATATAATTACCAAAAAACACGATTTACAAAAACAAAGGTCACCCAGGTACCTACTGTTAATGATTAAACAGACTGAATCCTCACCCATAATCCGTAGATCTTCCAGACAGTGACCCTTGCTTTTGACTAGCGCACTGTGACATGCAGGACTGTAGACTCTTCGATAGTTTGACAGAGGATTTTGACAGTGTCTTATTGACCTGCGTCTTACTGTTACCGTTGCTTACAACCGTTTGGCTCTTTGGTTTTTCTAGCTCAATATCACTGAGGTCTGCCTCTTCAAACTCGTCTGAATAGTGGACATCGTCTTCATCGTTATTTTTAGATGTATGTGACCTGTAAATTATTATTCGGATTTGATTATTGCCTTGTTGGTCTAAGTGTACGGCCACGAAATTAGCGACTGAATGGATGGACTGAAATTAGCTGGCTGAATTTTAATAAAACATTTTTGAAGAGGTCATTCTATAAGTACTAAATTTAAAGATAACAAAAATCAAGTTGCCAAAAATATGTTTTGTTTTCTTTTTGCGAATGTTATATGCTGCGCAGTAGCAAAATAACCGCAAACGCTCTACCAGACTGGCAGGACTGGATTCGCCAGTTGACGAAATTATATTTAATCACAATTTCAGCTTGCCTAAAGGAACTTCCCGAAATTCGTATAATTTTCCATAATAAAAAGTCTATGCCTATGTCCTTCCCCTGGATACAAACTATCAGGTTCATGTTCAGGTTGAACAGATGGGCCGTGATAGCGTAGCAGACAGACAGACAGACACACTTTCACATTTATAATATTAGTAATGGTTCCACTACAACTTACAACTTAGCCCTTGACTGCGATCTCACCTGATCATAAGTGACGATGCCTCCTGTGACCTGAGTCCGGTCATGATTTCATATTTTTCTTAATTATTGAGAAGCTATTTGATATCAACTTGGTTACCTTTCGTTATCGTCGTCAGACTCTGCTTCCTCGTAAACACAAGTTTCAATACATATATTGGGTGGTCGTTTCACCGCATCCACGATACATCCCATCTCGGAAAAGTCCTTTGTGATCTCATCTATGTCGTTATTATTCTCCTCCTGAAAATAGCGGTAAGTATTTTTTGTAACAAACGTTTTGTTTGATGACATACAGATCAGAGACTTAAGAGAACTATGTCTATGTGCTGAGAAAATGGTAATGGTCACGAGATTATGAGATCTGATTTGACAAACTAACTGTCTTCTCTTGAAATATAAATTATTCTTGCAGAAAGCAATGGCAATATTTGCAATCAGACGTACTGGAAGTAGTGATGCAGCCTAAGGTGGAGCACGCTTGCCTAGAAGATGCCTATTCACTCTTGATTTGAAGATACCAATAAAACTACATACATAAAGGATGTCTTGAGAACCGTCTTGTTTTTCATATGAGTTATTATTCTCCTCATGATAAAACTGTATATTTTTATATTTCATTCCGTTGCTGTCACCAGAACAGTTGTTTGTGTCTATATACTCGCTCAATTTGTCTACTTTGCTCTCAGTTAGTGACATTGTGTGAAGCGTGCTTTTAGAAATAAAATGTGAGGCTCAGCGTCTAAAATACAAAAATAAGATACATTATGATTATGTACTACATATTAGTTTTATATTAATGTGCATTTTATACTCCTAATGATCTAAGTCCTTGCAAAAAGGATAACTATAAATATTAGTATAGGATAATAAAAATATAAAGGGGGAAGTTTGTCCTATAAACAGGATACATGTTTCACCTTTGCCTTTGATACATGATTTATAATGCTTGAGCAATAAAAGATATAGAATTTGTAAAATAGCATTTAGAACTTAAAGATTATCAAGCTAAAATTCATAAATTAAATGCAATTAAAGAGGAATAAAAGCATAATTAATAATACTTACTTTTACCAGCACCTATGATAAAATATTAATTCATCTAAGCAGCTATTAAAATTTTTACTTTAACTACCTTTACTATTATCACCGTATTGTAAATTATTTGCACGATAATAGAAAATAATTGATTAATAAGCACAAATACAAAACTAGGAGATACGAAATACAAACGAAATCTTAAAAATACATAAACTAGTCATTTTTGTCAAAATTTTGTTTTCAGAATCTTACAAGACTTGCACCTCGTTCGTAAGCAGCCAGTTCTAAATTGCACTGCTCTAGTATTTTTATTTCAAACTTTTTTGTTTATTCAGCACTGATGCAAACATTTTACGAAAAATCGATAAAACAAAAAACTAATTAACAACAACACAACAACCAAACAAATATCCCGCCATTCACCACAGCCAATCCAAAAAAGCCAGAGACAAGTAACATAACGACAGTTTTGGAGGTTTTGGTTTGGTCCCTCTTTGGTCCATTTGACGTTTATTTCATTCTTTATTTCATTCGCCACTCATTCTTACGCATAGGCACTATTACACTGCACTTATTACAGGGCTTTAAATGAAGGGTGGGTGTGACCGCTAGTTAAGGAACGCTTAATACACAGCAATAAGGACCAAAATAGGGGCCCTTATTACCTAAATTGTATTACACTACACTGAATCACTTGTAATGGTCCCTGAAAAAAGTGCAGTATAATAGGCCTATAAGTTTAATCTGAGCTGCGCCTGCGCATTCATAAATTCAATTAAGTGTTGACAAGTTAGGCGATCTCGAAGGGGGTTTGAAAACGAAAAAAGACTATAGTTTTAGAAAGATTTGCTAAAATGCTATTTTTTTTTGTAAGAAACATGTCCACATGTTTGTAGCAAAATGTCCAGAGGAGATCTGTAGGTATTCAAAAATAAGTATACTGTATAATTTCAATATAGCTCAATTTGCAATGCACTTTTATTCTACCTCGTTGATCTCTTTAGTTGAACGTAGAATTAGTTTTGAATTATAAAAGCTAATAATAATAATTATGCAGATTTTTAGTGACCTTTTTTCTGACATTTTTCACCCTTAGTTAAAACTAAAAAAAAATAAAAGAAATATTTTAGAATGTGCAAATGACGCACTTTCATTTATGATACCCCACTCGAAATAGTAACCCCACTTTAAAATTTCAACCCCCCAATTTAAGCCCTTTTTGTAATAGTAATAATAATATTTCTGGATTCTTTCATTTGTTTGAGTTAGTATTAATTAAAACTATTCCAAATTTCAAGTCTGCAGCTAATAGTTACTAAAAATATGCAAAATGTGACCGGTAGAACATATTATTCGCACCAAAAGGGTTCCTTTGTTCCCCTTTAGATACGTAACAAGGTTGATTTAAGTAAATATCTAAAATTAGGCGATTATTGACTTCTTTTCAGGAAAAAAAATTGCCAGTCCTAGGAACTGCCAATAGAAGTGAAAACGAATACTGTAGTGAAAACTTCTTTAGGCGCGTTGAGCACTTTTTGGTAGGGGGCAAAAATATGGAAAAAAAACTTAAAATGAAGGAATTAAAGTTTAATTACGAATGTAGTATATTTTTAGTTAAGACATTTTGTCTTCGTAACAACGCGGTGACGGTATCGGTGTCGGTGACGGGAATCCACAAGTTTGCCTCCTACCAAAAAGTGCTCAACGCGGCTAAAGAAGTTTTCACTTCAAAAATTAGGCTATTTTAGGTTACTTTGCTGGAAAAAAATTAGGCGATTTTAGGCTACTTGGCGTCAACTTTTTGGCGAGGACCGGTTTAGACTTGGCAACACTTTAATTGTCAAGTTACAAGTGTAGATGGTAGAGCAGAAGAAAGAAATTGAGTCCGAATGGGCCAAGGAAATTTATGGGCGAAATAATGATTTTTCGTTAAAATTCACGAGTTTATTAAATACGAATTGAATCATCAAAATGGTGACCATAATTAAAAATCAGCTATTGAAACATCTCTCTAGGTAAGTCACTACTAGCTATCGTAGGTATTTTATGTTCCTTTTCGTTCATTGTTTTTACAACTGTTAGAATTTGATAAAATAACAATGTTTACAGTTTATACTATTTATTTGCGCGTTATTACTGTAACCTTGATAGAGTCTTGTAATTGCCAATTTTGTGCTCCTATGTAAACTTCAAACTGTTTTCTTACAAACCTCTTGCAAGACACTGAGACGTAATTTTCGCAGAAAATCACGTGTAATACAAACATGCTACTTAAAGTAACGTAGGATATATGCCTTACTAGCGAATGCCCGCGACTACGTCTGCGTAGTTTGAGGTTTATTAATATAGATAATGTCTCAATGCAAAGACTCATGTTGAGGATAATGGTTTATATACATTTAGCATTATAAAAACATCCATCCATCAAACTTACAGCTTGTTATAAGTGTGACTCTAATAGAATTTCAAAATAAGGGGACTTAATAATTACACACTATAAAATAAATCATTTTACACTGCTATTTAATGCCAGCACTTCAAATGGCAGTACATTACATATCCCTGGCATCACCGGAGTTAGCCCTTCACTGCTTTCTTACCTAATGAAAGTTCTCTAAGATTTAAGTAAGACCAGTTAAATCAAATCAAATCCCTAATCAGCCTGTGGCACCATACTGGAAGGCTAAATTGCTTGGTAGCAGATTGGTAGATTGGTGCTCGGAGGTACCTGCTTATAAGTCCTTGCTTATCAGAAATTTTATGTAGCAAAGAATTTAACTAGACCATAGCGCTCAACAAACTGTGGTCTACTACTGAGCCCAGGAGGTAGTCAGTTGCCCTAAAAAACACGCACAGTCTTATTTTTTTCACTTATTTACCATTAGGTATGTTTTATTAAAAATTTCTGATACAAAACGGTAAGGAACGTAACACCATTTTTTACTTATTTAAGTACCATCAGGTATGTTTTTTTATTTATTCAAAATTTCTGATACAAACTACTAATGGAACACGTGTCTGATATCTGTGTTTTCTGCCATGTATAACTTGGGTTCCCATCTTTAAAGAAAGAGTGAAAATGCATCTTCTAGGCAAGCTGGCTCAAACCTATACCTCATCATTGCTTTCTATAGGCATGATTGTCGTCAAGAGCAAGTCTATCCTGTAATTAAAAAATAGTCACAAAACTTTAGTTTTCATACTAAAGGTGCCATTGACCACATCTCAAACTGAGCTTTCTTTACTTTGGTATAGCGCAGCAGGCCTAAGCACGCCCAAGTGTGGAGTATGCTATCCTTCTAAATCAATTCCAAAGCTGAGTTTAAGTTGCTATTACTTATTTCTTCGTTTTTTCCATCGCCGACACGATAACGACATGTTGCTACTGACACTTTTTACTTATTGACACATTGCCGATAACGTATCGGCGACGATATGGACCTTATGGAGCAAAGTTTAACTTGGAACATGTATTGAAATCAATTTTTCAGGTACACCAAGAATCTGTCACCAGAACAGATCTCCCTTTCTGCTCTCAGAGGGTCTGGTGAGCTGCAGGACCTGACCCTAGATGAGGATCTATTGACAGACCTCTTGGAACTGCCAGGATGGGTGCGCCTGACCTCCGCCAGGTGCAATAGAGCCTCGTTCAGGATCCAATGGACCAAATTGAAGACAGTTCCTATTGTATTGGTGAGAATACTTTTATTATTTAAATTATTACTACTATATACTACTATATACTACTACCTACTGTCAGAGCATGTGATTACAGCGACATATGCAGATGACACTGCTCTACTTTCCTGCAACAAAGACGCCAGCATTGCATCACTCAAACTACAAGAACATCTCAACAAAATAAGCTTCTGGCTGAAAAAATGGAGGATAAGAGCTAGCGCAGCAAAATCGGCTCATATTACATTCACTCTGAAAAAAGGAGATTGTCCACCCGTCAAACTAGACGATAGCATCCTGCCCCAACAAACAACAGTCAGATACCTAGGCTTATACCTGGATAGAAGATTGACCTGGAGAGATCATATTGAAGCAAAAAGAGATCAGGCCAACAGAAAGTTCCAGGAATTATATTGGCTGATAGGCAGACAGTCCTCCTTAAGTTTTGAAAACAAGCTTCTGATTTATAAAAGCATCATCAAACCAGTGTGGACCTATGGCATTCAGCTCTGGGGCTCAGCAAGCCACTCAAATATTGAGATACTCCAGCGCTTCCAGAACAATATTTTGAAGGTTTTATGCAACGCACCATGGTTCACAAAAAATTCCGAAGTGCATGAATACACAGAAATCCCCACAGATAAAGAAGAAATAGACAGGTCTCTTGAAGCCTACAAAGAAAGACTTGAGCGTCACAAAAACAGCCTAGCCGTCCAGCTTCTGGATGTCAGTGACAGCGAATTCCGCCTTAAAAGGACAAGACTGGCCAACGGAAAGGATGTCACATTATTGGATGTGCAAAGCCTTAACTTCAAAATTAATAAGCACAGATCTGTTTATAGTCGAGGGACAGATCGCAGATGGAGGAAATAGAGAAAAAAAAAATTAAATTATTAACCTTCTTCAAACATTCCACTAAAAATCTGTTAAACTTAAATGCTATTTTGGAACCCAATTATTGTTTTGTGGGAAAATGTCCTATATAGCTAGACCCAGGCCCAGAGTGGTAGCTTTATAGATAAGATAAGCTAAGCTGCATTTAAATCTGTTAGTTTCAGAGTGATGCTGTTATGGGGTTTGTCTCGAAAATAAAGGTTCCCTCAATTTATATATATTCTGTTCATTTATTTAAGCATAATAAATCTCTTTCACTGAATAAAAGTAATAAAAAAATATATGTTGACAGTTGTTTTGTTGCTTTTGTTGTTTTTTTCTTGCAAGTGTGCAGTTAAACCAAAGTAGAACAAAAATTTTCAAGCCATAAAATATAGTTTGCAATCTTTCGTTTACTTTGTATAATAATAAGATTCGTTGTCGATTTACAAATTACATGCGCGTGTTAAAATCGTGGTCATGCACTTAGCCTAATCTATTGTATAGTATGTATGCTATTTCTAGAAGGTCGCACAAATACTTAATGTTCTATAACAGCAAAGAACAAATTAATACTGTTACGGTCGAAAAGTATTGCGTATCTTAAGACTGGCTAAAAAAATCGGCATTTTTTTTTTTATAGATATAAATTCTCAGTTCTAGCTCCAAGTTTGGAATGTCAATGTTCCACCCCAGTGCTTGGTATAAATAAAGCGGCCGCTCGTACGCCTGATCTCCCTCCGATTGAATAGAAATTTTGCTGTCTTATCGGATGAGAGTGAGGGTATATAGAGTGCACCTATTTGCACACTCATTTGTACACTAAAAGTATCTCACATATGGTGGCTACTCTTTGTGGAGAATCGCCATCAATTTTTCTCAAACGGTTTATCTAGGATGGTTTTAGATATTTGATGAAAATCTTTTTAGCATGAGGATTATTATCTTTTCTCCCAGCTGGTGCAGACATCTCTCACTATTGATATTTTTAAAGAGTTTGTTTTAATATGTCAATGGAAAAATCCATTCAATCAATTCTTCAATCCATCAATTCTTAATTTAATTTATCGTTAGGGGAAGGTGGTTTCGATCCCCGGGCAAGCATCTCTAACTTTTCGGCGTTATGTGCGTTTTAAAAATTAATTATCACTCTCTTAAAATGGTGAAGAAAAACAGCGTGAGGAAATCTGTATGTCCAAGAGTATTTCATTATGTTTTCGAAGGAGTGTGAAGTCTGTCAATCCGAACTTCACCAGCATGGTGGACTATAGGAACTTGTGCTCCGTAGTGATCCGGTAATGGGTTGAAAACATGTTGAACATGATCATTAATTTAATTCATATGAAATTAGCTGATGCCCGCGACTTCGTCGTGAAATAAGTAAACTCCGTCATTTTCCGGGATAATAAGTAACCTATGTCACTCTCTAGGTCCTTAACTATACCCCTACATAAAGTCAAGTCGATCCGTTACTCTGTTACCACGTGATTGAAGGTCAAACCAACAAACAAACACCCTTTCGCATTAATAATATTAGTATGGATTTGTTTCAGAATCTAGATGAGGTGAGCATAGCACTGGAAGTATGCGAAGAGCCGCGAACTATGAACGCAAACGCAGGAGCAGCTATGCCTATACCGGGCAAATACAGCTACATACATAAGGTGAGAAGAATTTATCATTTATTAGATGAGCACTGTCGCCTATAACACAGGTTTATACCTATCTTAGGGACAGTTGGTTTTCTGTATGTACCTATTTTGTATAAAAGTACTAAATTTAATAACTTAGTGTCGTCCTATAATATTTGTATTAGATTTGTGTAATTAATTTAAAATTTGCAATGCCCTGACAGGGCCTCATGCCGATGTACTTGTATGTAGACATGTAAGCAAATAAATGAAATAAATATTATGTAACATTGTAAAATGCAGAAGATATTTGTTTTTATATTTCTTTGATCAATAAACATTTATTTATTTATTTATCTTTGTCGCCTTATAAAGTACTCAATGTCCTGCATCCTTTAGTCAACTCCAGGATGCAAGCTATCTTGTTACCAAATTTTATCAAAATCAGTTAAACGCATGGGCCGTGAAAAAGTATTAGTAGTAGTATTAGTAGCGTAAAGTAAAACTTTCGCATTTAAAATACAGCCCGTGTAGCTTTAATTTTAATTTCTAGCCATTTTCTTTGCTAGGTGATAATTATTTTTACAAATCTTTCTATAATGATATAAATGTTGAATATTCAGATTATATTCTGTAATCTCTATAGGCATACATCCGCCGCTTGCCGGTTTCAGCCTTTTCTGCTGCGGCTCCCGGCCTTGATGCTGTCTCCCTGATATGACACGGGGCCTATATTCTACGCATGTGGCGTCCCACATTAGCAATCGTCCCCGTTCCCAGGGAACCAACGTCAATCAATTAGGTCTCTTGCCATCATCCCACCTAATCCCTGCCCGCTGCCGGCACCATAAATGAAATAAATAATCTTACTAATATTATAAATGCGAAAGTTTGGATGGATGTATGGATGTTTGTTACTCAATCTCGCCTCAACGGCTGAACGGATCTGGCTGAAATTTGGCACAGAGATAGATTATAGTCTGGAATAGCACATAGGCTACTTTTTATCCCGGAAAATTAAAGAGTTCCCGCGGGAACTCTTTTATTTTTCGGGATAAAAAATAGCCTATATGTTATTCCTATATATTACTATAATCTATCTCTGTGCCAAATTTTATACAGATCCGTTCAGCCGTTCTGGCGTGAAAGAGTAACAAACATCCATACATACAAACTTTCGCGTATATATTAGTAAGGATAGTGATAAATGTGTAATGGATACATTACAGGTAATAGACGGAATCTCGGTGGCTGTGAATCAAGTGCAAGTCGACTTCAAATGTGATGCGTTCAGCAGCTGTGTTCAGGTGAATATAATTTATATATTTTAGTATAAATTTTCATTTATTTATACCTCGACAACCACTTGCCTTATTTGTTGTCTCAACCACTAAGCTATCACCTCTTCACTGTGCACTTTTCGCGCTATATACGCGTTTTGTATGCGGACGCGATATTATTCAAAATGCTACCGATTTCAATTAATAATTAACTGGATGGCATAAAATTTAGGTCCACATTCTTAGTTTGACAGGGCCCGGACTATGTAAATCATTTGCAACTTGCATGAGCGAATGGTCACAATGTGTAGCGGTTCCACGAGAGATTTAATGTAATAAGATAAAAGTTAGCTTAACTTGAAGACAATATTCATTTGATCTGGCCAAGATTGCTATCGTTAAGCTCTAAACCAAATTGCGATCTAAATACAAAAGTATTAAATAATCGCTGAGTGCCTGCAGGAGACTGAATTACCATCGTCAAAACACTAACTATTTTCAATATGGCGTTGGTATCCGCAGATTAAATCGAATGACATGAATCGAGTCAAATTGACTGATATTATACTTCCTGTTTCATGAGACATAAAGACAAACAGTCATAATGCTAAAATGTATAAGCTAAGCTAGATATAAATATTGTAACTGCACCATCGTATCAGGAATTCCTGTAAAGATGATGTAACAAGTGAACTTAATTTAACGAATTAAAAAATACGACTGCCCTGCCATATTATTTTTGGAGTTTACCTTCATAAGAAGCGATTTGCATATATAGCCTTTGGAATCATATTCACATTTTTATTAAATGATATTTTTTGTGAATCACTGGATATTGAACTATAGTGTTATATATTTTTGTAATCTACTCATCATTTTCTAGATGATGATTATATAATTAATCTTATTTTCGAATTTTTTTTTTCAACTTTATTCTTTAATAAGCGATCATGGTCACACCATAAATTTTTTTAAAAATTGTACTAGCCTATGTCACCCGGAATAAGCTAGGGATTCTTACGATACCTCATTTATCGAAATCGGTGCAGGCATATAGAAGTTATGGTGGAATATACAAACTCACATACATACATACATACATACATGAACCCTGAAAACAATTACTCCTTTTTTCAGGCAGTCGTTTATAAAGTGAATAAATTAATAAATTGAGGTCGTTGGAAGACAATGAACAGCGTGTCTCACACAAGGAACCCGACCCGACCCGCGTCCGCCCACCGTGTGTTTTGCGCTTTATATAACCTTTCAACTGCCTCGTTGGTCTAGTAGTTGGTATGGCACGACTGCGGCCGACGAGGTCCCGGGTTCGAGTCCTAGGTCGGGCCATAATTGTGTATTGGGTTTTTCTGACTAGAAATTCTCAGTACTAGCTCGGAGCTAGGAAGTTGGTAGGAAGGTGTTTCACCCCCGTGCCTAGGTGAGCACGTTAAGCCGTCGGTCCCGGCTATTATCACTAACATGATAATAGTCGTTAAAACCCGCCAACCTGCATTGGAGCAGCGTGGTAGGTCTAAGCTCTAATTCCCTCTCTCCTATGAGAATCCTGTGCCCAGCAGTGGGCGTTAATGGGCTGTATTGGTTTTTTGGTTGGTGGTTGGATAACTTCTCAATTTATCCTGACTGCAGATCTCAAGGGTGACGGTAGAATCTCGCACGCCGGAGGGCCGGAAGGGTGACTTAAGACTGACTAGAATCAAATCTCCTGACACTGGACAGCTACTTATATTTAAGGTAAGAAAATAAATGATAAATGGTAAATGATTTATTTAATTCATGTAGGACAACTTGTGCCACTTATGAAACGTTAAGACTCTACCTAAAAGAGCTACTTATATTTAAGTTGTGGGCTCTTTTCAGAGCAGGGCGCGTTTCTAACCCTCGTAGCTTTAGTTTTAAGATACCGTTACTGATTATCACCACTATATTTTTTATAAATAACTGGACGTCAATAAGTGTAGTATACCTACCTAAATCGAATAAACATTTGAATTTGAATTTGGGTTTGAAAAAAATGTTCAGGAAAAGTTCAAATACAGATTTAAATTATTCTAAAGCTTTTATTTGCTGCAAACAATTTATTGCATTTGCTGCTTAATCACAATGTAGTCTGTCATTGAAAGTGCAAAATGACAGTAAATTTAAAAATAAATTGGTAAATTTAAAAGTTTGATTCAGTTGGTTGACCCCAAAGTGCTACCAGTATCTAAAACGTTAAATAATCCAAACTCAGCTTTCTAGAGAAGAAGCTCTAAAGAATAACTAGCTGATTCCCTCGACTTTGTCCACGTGGATTGATGTTTTTGTTTCCCGCAGGAACTCATTAATTTTCCGGGATAAAAGTAGCTTAAATGTGTTATTTCAGTCTACAATCTATCTCCGTGCCAAATTTCATCCAGATTCATCCGCATTATGTAACAAACATCCATCCAAACTTTCGCATTTATAATATTAGTATAGAAATATAGCTTACTAGATGATGTCCGCGACTTTGTCCGCGTAGATTAAGGTTTTTTGATTCCCGAGGGAACTGCTTCATTTTCCGGGATAAAAGTAACCCATGTCCTTCCTCTGGATACAAACTATACTTATACTAAATTTCGTTAAAATCAGTCGAAGAGATAATATTTTTCCATTCCCGCGAGAACTCTAGAAATATCTGGGATAAAAAGTAGCATATGACCTTCCTCGGGATACAACCTATCCCTGTACCAAATTTCATCAAAATCGGCTGAATAGCCATCTATTCTTGATAGATCAGTCAGTAGTGATCTTTTTGACCGTGAGCCATTGTAGCGGATCGCTAACAGGGAGATATAGGGTTAGTATAAATAATTTAATCACAAAATTTACAATTTTCAAAAATTTTGTTTTAGGAAGGTTATTATAAGAAAACAATTAACAGATGTAGGTAGTACCGCGGAGTAGGTCGTCGGTTTATGTACCTTGCAGTTCCAGTTAGACCTAGTGTAGTTCACATAGAATGCCACTGCCCTTTTTGGTGATCCCTCGAGGAGAAGCGTAGCAGACAGACACACTTTCGCATTTATAATATTAGTATGGACATATAGATTATTGTGAATAACTTTTCCAGGAATTGGAATGGCAAAGTGCCCGTATTGAGGCGAAGGCCCTAGGGGTGGCGGCCGCTAACCTTCCTCCTTTGAGGCTGCTATTGGGCAATACGCATTGCCGGATCGTTATCAAAAAACGCCTATCAGGTTTGTTTAAACATAAAACTGTTGCATCTTCCCCGTCCATAACAATAACAAAAATTTAAGAACTTGAAGAGAAAACAAAATTTGCATACCCACAAAAAAACTTACGCTAAGTATTTTCAAAAACCCCTTACGGCATGGCCGTTACATTATTTATCGAACTACCCAACAATCTAAGAGAAAAAACTGACCGTATTCAAAAATAAAATTTATAATATTTGAATAAATAAAAAATTACTATAATTTACTAACATTCAGCAGATTTTTGTTTTAATTTAAGTTCGAGCTGGCGCATTAGTTTTGTAACAAAGTTTTTTTTTTTTTTTTGTTGATTTTTTGCTTGGTTTCGTCGGTAACTATCTCCGAAACGTATTAAAATTACGTTATTTATATTGTATATATACACTGTATATTTTTGTTGCATAATTCTTTCGGGCACGAGAAATAATTTTCGCATTTTTTTTTTGACTGCTACAAGTTAGCCCTTGTCTACAACCTCACTTGATGGTAAGTGATGATGCAGTCTCAGATGGTAACGGGCTAACCTGTTAGGGGCATGGCAGTTAAATTAAACCCATACCCCTACTCGGTTTCTACACGGCATCGTACCGGAACGCTAAATCGCTTGGCGGCACCGCCGAAGCCTCCCATCAGGAAATTATGAATTAAAATCAAAATTATGCTTTATTACATTTCATAGAAACTTCCAGTCAATGAATATTCTTTCTCAGATTGTGCGGTCCTGGGTTCGAGGTTGGTTCTACGCCCGGAGCCATTAGCGTGGGCGTTGACTGACGGACAACTGCGGGCGGCATTAGCTTGCGCCGCGGCTTTGGCCGGCCCCGTGCAGAAGGCGACGCAAATGGCCACGAGGACTAAAGCAGCTCATAAGGTACATTCCATAAACATATTATTCTAACTGAAAAGAATTTACTATATACGGCCGCGCTTGTGGTTTTCTTGCACAATAAACTTGAAATGCTTCACTAAAAGGAACAACTAGAAAAATTAAAGTAACAAAAAATATACCCGATGACTTTTTAATTAATAGAAAGAAGATTAAACAATGACAGTTCTATTGTCAGATGCGTTGATTTTTTTTATTTAACTGGTTTAACGGCTCTGGATTCTAGTCTTTCTGAGTCAGATGCGTTGTCAGTGACAGCCAACCCAGAGTATTAGACAAATAAGGTTGCATTCGAATTATTATAACTTAAATAAACGTACCTACCTGAGAAGAATAGTGAATACAACTAGTATTTTTCCTCGCCATTTTTCTCTATCAAAAACTTAGGCTTCGCATCCAGCAACCCGAAAATCTGTGTGTTACTTGTTATGTGGCATATGCATTGTATATTGTTTACAAAGTGTAACATTTCTCTATTTACGAAAAGCGCAACTACTGAGTTTCTTGCCGGCTCTTGGTAGAATCATCTTTCCGAACCGGTGGTAGATTCTTGTGACTTATCATAAGTGGCACAAGTTGCCCTACGTGAAATAAATAATTTCATTTTCTTTTTCTCCATTTTTGAAGTTATACTTCTTTTGGGAAAAATTCTTTTAGGCGTTAGGGAAAAATTATCAGAGTGAATTTTTACGATCCGCGCGCACACCGAAACCCAAATTCGACACTCTGAAGTCAGTTGGTCAACTTATAAGTCTTGCAGAAAAAGGCCTACCAACAAAATAAAAATAAATACATTTACTGTATGTTGGGTGAGAACTGATAACGATATTCAACATATTTATTTTCTATCAAAAAGTATAACTTCTTGCGGGCGTACATAAGTACACACACACTTTTTTTGTGTATTTCTACAGATAGAAGAACCTCTCGATCAGATCCAAAGCAGACCAAACTCTGGTGACAAGGACATCCTAGCGCGAATGTTCGCCAAACACGACGTTCGGGAAACTTCCTACCATCTGCTCGCGCCCCGGATAGACCTGCACCTGTGCGATGATCCGGGCTGTAAGTATCTTATTACAGATGATGCCCGCCACTTCCTTTGACGACCTCCGTGGCGCAGTGTGTAGCGCTGTTGTCTTAACTTGCGGAGGTCCCGGGTTCGATCCCCGGCAGGGTCAATTTGGGAATTTGTAATTTCTGAATTTTCCCTGGTCTGGCCTGGTGGGAGGCTTCGGCCGTGGCTAGTTACCACCCTACCGGTAAAGACGTGCCGCCAAGCGATTTAGCGTTCCGGTACGATGCCGTGTAGAAACCGAATAGGGGTATGGGTTTAATATAACTGCCATGCCCCTAACAGGTTAGCCCGCTACCATCTTAGACTGCATCATCACTTACCATCAGGTGAGATTGCAGTCAAGGGCTAACTTGTAGTGTATAAAAAAAAAAAACTTCGCCCGGATGGATTAAGGTTCCTGCGGGAACTCTTTAATTTTATAGGGGATAAAAAGCCTATGTATACAACGACCTCAATTTACATGGCCCTGTCAAACAGGGAATGTGGACTTATTTTACTAACGCCATCTAGTCTGATAAGCGGGACAGCGCTATGGCGGGGACAAGGACAGGTTTATAAAGGTGAGGGGCATGCACCACAAGTCAGACGCCCAACTTTTTTCTATGAAATGGCCTATCTAGTACCTACATATATATCAATGTATGTATAGTCCTTCCCGGGATGCAATCTATCTCAGTGCCAAATACCTAAGATATTTAAGATATACCTAAAACTTAAAATTTATTTACTCGATTTCTGTTTAAAATAATTGTAGGTAGCATATTTACACTCAAAAACGAAATAATCATGCAGAACATCGATATTTAAACCAATTTTATTATGAAATCTAAACTGCGTTTACGCGATTGTACCTTCCTGCTTTAATAATTGGGTATAGCATATAAAACCTTACTTCCTGTGTGATTTTTTATTGGATATTTATAATATACGTTTAACTCATGATACTTTATCATACTGCAAAGTTTCGTCGGCTGAGGAATTATTGTTGGGGTCAACTAACTTTATTGCCTAGACTAAGTTATAGATATAGATAGAGTGAAATAACATGTCAGTATTATGATACTTTTAAGCATGTAGTGTTTCTTCTTCTTCATGTTGATGCGGCTTTGCAGGGCTCTGTAGCGAGACCCAGTATCACTTTGACCGTTGCCGATCTATTGTGATCGCCACTATCTAAAGTTCCTGGCCAATACTGCTTGCTGCTAGAAACAGCAGCAGCTTTTTGGCCGGGATATTCTTTGCCTCCTCAGGGTCTACGCAGTGTTTCCCTAAGAGGAGGTTACGTTTGTGCATTAAAGCGGGGCAGTAGCAGATAAGGTGCAAAGGCGTTTCCTCAGCCCCAGAGCAGAGCCTGCACACATCTGTTTCTCGGAGCTTTAGGTTGAACATGTGTCTGTTCAGCCCACAATGCCCCGTGCCCACCGTGCCCGCGCTAGTATGCACAAGTTTTTCCTACTAAGCGCTAGTGCCGCTGCGGCGGCCTTCTTATTGAAGGATTTCACTAGCGCTTTGGAGTGTTTCATTCCTGGAAGATCTCGCCAGCGAATGAGTGTTTCATAATAGCAGTAGGTCAACAGGGTGAGATTGGCTAGGCTCCTAGGTATGCCGCACACAGGCTCAGGTCCAGTTTGCCGCTCCCTAGCTCCTAGCTTTGCGAGTTCGTCGGCACTTTCGTTGCCGTCAATACCCGCATGCCCCGGGACCCAACGAAGAATCACCTTATTTGTGTTAGCTAAGGTGTTCAGTAGTTGCCAACAGTTTTCAGCCAGCCTCGAGTTGAAGATCGCTGAGGATAGGGCTGAAAGAGCTGCTTGGCTATCCGAGTGGATATAAATAGTTTTGTTGACAGTGTTGCTTTCCAGTAGGGTTTCCACACATTCAATTATGGCATACACCTCTGCTTGTAATATTGAGGCATATTTCCCAAGGTTCCGGTGCAATCGCACCTTGGGTCGCTCTCCATAAATTCCACAGCCCACTTCACTGCCTGACTTGGATCCATCGGTATACCATTTTTGGCTGCCCTGTCTCCAAGTCATTTGGTTTTTCAACCATTTATCCCTTTCAGGAATTTCCACAGAGTAGTTCCTCTGGAAGTGATATTTTGGGATCATGCTATATGTAGTGTTTGCTTTCATATGATTTTACATACATTGGCATGCATCGATGAATTTAAGTAACTTATGATTATCCTATGTAAAAATCGCTAGCGAACCAGAATAATAATAATAATAATAAAAGTTTTTATTAAAGACAAAAGGGCCCAGTATACAATACACACAATACAGTTATACAATAGTAAATTAAAAATAGAATACAATAAAATAAAATAAAAGTAACTACTACCTATACATAAAACTTATAAACTAACTGGGAATGTTAAAAAAAAACTTTTCCCAGGCATCATGGTCACAATAAAGCTGTATCTATTTCCTATTGCTATTGTGATGCACACATAATAATAATAATAACTCTTTATTTCAAGCTACAATGACTCATATTTTGTTAGTTATACAAGCTTATTTCCTACGTTAGTACTTAACCTAAAAAACTAAACCTAAACCTAAATATGAGTCATCGCTGTGCCATTCCCCAATGACCCACATATATGCAGTCCAATCTGCTGGCAATTAACTTCAGAATACTGTTGGTACTGCCCCGCCCTCTGCGCACCAGAGCTCATACATAGCCAATAGGTAAAAATTTTATAAAAAAAATTTGCCATAATAACAAAAAAATTGGTTTGTTTCAGTGGGCAGATCAGAGATGCCTCAGATCTGATCAGATAGCCAATAGGTAAAAATTTTATAAAAAAAGCCAGCCAATTAGTCATAATAAAAAATAATTGGTTTGTTTCAATGGGCAGATCAGAAATGCCTCAGATCTGATCAGATAGCCAATGGTGCCGATTCTGTAATGTAACATCTCTAAACTAAACTAAAATGGCAGCTTTAAATCTAGTTCTGTCCCTTTCCGTAGGGAGTATTATGAAAGGGTTAGCAATATTTATAATGCTCTAATTTTAGTTTAGTTTAGAGATTGTGCACTACAAAATCAGCCCCATTATGTAAAAATTTTATAAAAAAGCCAGCCAAATAGCCATAATAAAAAAAAAATATTTTTTCAGTGGGTAGATCAGAGATGCCTCAGCTCGCGAACGGCGGGGCGTTACAAGTAACTCTAGTCAGCATGCAAGCGGATCTGTTTCCCTACCACAAGGCCTCCAACGACCGGCGACATTGGCGAGGCTACAGGTAACTTTCATCCCACAGAGTACATTATATATACTGGTATAGAGTTGCTACTCGACTTTCCATGTACAGCGACATCTATCGGGAAGTTGTCCAACTAAAATATGTATATATAACCGTAGCACAATGCTATAGTACTATATATTACAAAGTGTACCTATTGTATAATAATTTATCTTAATTATTACAAGATCACCTAATTCTGCAACTATAGAATTATGTGACCTTGTAATAATTAAGATAAATTATTACTTAAACAATAAACACAAACTGTAAAGATGTTCAGACGTTAGTAAATGAAACGCATGTTGATTATTTTCTCTTATATTCTCAATTACAAAATATATACCTATAGTATAACAATTATTCCAGTTTCATGTTTTTCACATCGTACACACTTAATACACACTCTATTAATATTATAGTTTCACATTGTAACGAATTTATCAAAAAAATAATAATTTTATCCACCCGGCATCCGGCATGCCAGAAAACGTCAATGTCAATGTCGAATTTCAAACTTTAAAATGGCGGCTGTCCACGTTTGGAAATTAAAACACAAATGTTTCATTAAACTTCTGACTCGTTCCACTAAACTTAATTTATAACAGATAAATCTTTATAAATTATCTAAGATAACTCATATTTTGCTCAAAAAAAAAAGTTTTA
This sequence comes from Erebia palarica, assembly GCA_964035005.1. Classification (NCBI taxonomy): domain Eukaryota; kingdom Metazoa; phylum Arthropoda; class Insecta; order Lepidoptera; family Nymphalidae; genus Erebia; species Erebia palarica. Next base: position 18,620,122 of record OZ035995.1, read on the forward strand.
TATATTATTAGCTTAGTGTTTATATAAATGGCAAAATGATTAATTTATCTAAAACATAAGCTTCTGAACGAACACTTAGTTCAGCGCCATCACAGACCCTGATCACAGACTTTTAAGTATACATGCTTTCAGTACAAGATAAGCGCCATGAGCGCCATCCTTTAGGGAGTTGTGGAACTAACATCCCCATACAACAGAAAAATGTTCTAAGTGCAAAGGCCCTGTTTCATCCATATGTACGGGAGCAGGTGATATGGCTCGACCGTAACAAAGGATGATCATCCTCCGAGCGGGTTTTGTGCTCGGGGACCACTGGTCCTATATATAGCGTAATTCAGAGAACGCTTCGTAATCGTGAGTTGGGCTCTTCGTGGTCGCGTGAATCGTACTAGTAATGCCATCTATTGGATTATGTGCGGACTACGAAGACCGCCACACATATGTCACCGTAAGATTGTGAAAACCTTTAGATTGTTATTGAAATATTGATTGTATTTATGTTTTCTTGTCTCTTTCTTGTAGGCTAGGTTAGGGACATTGGCGAGGTTACAGGTAACTTTCTTCCATATGTACGGGAGCAGGTGATATGGCTCGACCGTAACAATAGGATGATCATCCTCCGAGCGGGTTTTGTGCTCGGGGACCACTGGTCCGACCGTTCATTGGAGGTCTTATATATATAGCGTAATTCAGAGAACGCTTCGTAATCGTGAGTTGGGCTCTTCGTGGTCGCGTGAATCGTGCTAGTAATGCCATCTATTGGATTATGTGTTGACTGTGAAGACCGCCACACATATGTCACCGTAAGATTGTGAAAACCGTTAGATTGTTATCTATCTAGCCAAATTGTAAACTATGGAAAGATTACAATTTAATGCAATATTTTTCGGTAGATTGTAATCTGTTAGGTATTATAACCGGATATAAACTAATATTGACACTCAGACCATTGAATGGTTCCCAGTCTGTCAACAGTTTACAATCTATTGAGATTGAAAGCGTTAGATTGTAATCTGACGGTTTTTGCAATTTTACGGTGACGTATATAAACGAAAAATAAATAGATTAGATGCGGGCTTAATGTTCGCAATTCTCACGGCAGAGTGAGATAAATATACCCTTTTGAGCATAATGTAGCAGTAGCGCGACTCAATGTCGTACAGCGCCATCTATTGATCGTGAACATATAATTCGTATTCTATCTCATTCTCTCGCAGGTTAGATGCTATTTATTTATGAATGTTAGTTTCTTTTTGGTGTCGCTTTTTCGTTTCATCGAATTTTCAAAACTCAACGATTCTAAAGAAGTTTCACTTCAATAATAGTAGGGTAATTCACTGAAGCCTAAAGCACAGAGTAACCTAAATTAGGTAGCAAAGACCGACTATACCATATCATTAGACCTAAGATTTACTTTTGTAAATTATGGAATCAATAAACAATTCTTTATTTTATTTATCCCGGAAAATTAATGAGTTCCCGTGGGAATAAAAAAGCTTTAACCACGCGGACGACGTCGTGGGCATTAGCTTATAGTACCATATTTAAATGTATTTCCACCGAGTTTCTTGCTGGTTTTTTTCGGTAGAAATGTTATTCCGAACCAGTGGTAGATTCACTCGACGATTCAAAAGCACTTGTAAAAGTTTATTTGAATAAAAAAACATTTGCATTTTGATCAGATTTCCATAGAAGTTTTTCTCCTTCACATATTTTTATATTATCTCCAGGGAAGCCGCCACACCACATAGTCAGTGGTTATCACAAGCTCTGTCTTCCTTCTGCACCACTCTGCTGGAGACTTTAGACCCTAGGCCTTTAACACCCAGTACTAAGGTAATATTTTACATAAACAAAGAGAAGTTTTGTTAAAGTATACAATAGTAAAAAAGTAGTAATACAACTTCTTAGCCTTTTAATAGTTTTTTTTCTGATATATTACTGGTGGCGCCACCTTTTGGCTTCTCTTAGAACTAATAATTTGTGATGGTGTTCCACGCTTATTTTTCCTACTACCTTCAATTTCCCTTAGTACACTTTGAACTGCCTTCGTGGTTTCGATTGCAACGGCCAACATATTCGCGTCAATAGGACTCCGTGAGACTCACGTATAGTCTAGGCATTGGGGCGGTTTGTTGTATGGAGACCCCCGCATTAACTTCTCAGTCGTTGAAACTTGGCAGGGTTGTAGTATGACATGAGCCAAAACTTATACAAAGATATCCAAAAAATAACTTCATAAGTTAGGTATTTAAACCTAAAACTTAATATTTATGACTGAATATTTTGTCGATTTCTTTTTAAAATAATAGTAGGTAGTATACACAAAACCGAAATATCAAACCAAATAATCATGCAGAACATCGATATTTATACCGATTTTAGTATCAAACTTAAACGGCGTTTACGCGATAGTGTACCTTCCTGCTTTAACAATTAGGTATAGCATAAAACCCCGTACTTTCTGTTTTTTATTGGATATTTATAATATACGTTTAACTCATGATACTTTATCATACTGTAAAGTTTTGTCGTCTGAGGAATTATTGTTGGGGTCCACTAGCTTTATTGCTTAGACTAGGATGACAATAGGGATGATGCCTATATCAAAAATAAATTATTTCTAACTGATTATTAAATAGAGGATCTTCGAAAAGACCTAAAATTCACATCCTCGGTTAGTTTTGAGTTTGATAACCATTTTAAAATATAGATTAAAGAAAAAAAGTGAAATGCGTTGAAATTTGATGACGTCACTATTGTGAATTTCATACAACTTCCATACTAGAAGTGCGTTTTTAAGTTTGATAAAGAGTTGCTGATTTGATTGAGTTGTCATCATCCCTATTGAGACGTGTCTTCGTGAATATTCAACGCCCAAAATATGATGATATCGCGTTTAGCTGATTATCTATGGATACAAAAAATTTGAAAGTTTTTTTTTTCTCTCAGACTAGTCACAGTGAGAGGGTAGAAGAGCCAGTGTCCAACGGCGTAAACCACCGCGCTGCCCAAGCGCAGACCAACGCTCCGTCCAACGCTACCACTACACTTACATCACAAGGTACCCCTTTTTATAAAGATGTATGTATGTATATGTCACCGTAAGATTGTAAAACCGTTAGATTATAATCTAACTTGCGAAATTGTAAACTGTCGACAGATTGTGAACCGTTCAATGTTCTGAGTGTCAATTTTTGAAATACTAATTGTATTTACGTTTTCTTGTGTCTTTCTTGTTGGTTAGGTTAGGGTTACACATAAATAATCAGGTAGTGCACTTAGGTTCTATCCGGTTAATATACCTAACAGATTACAATCTACCGAAAAATAATGCGTTAAATTGTAATCTTTCGACAGTTTGCAATTTCACGAGTTAGATTATAATCTAACGGTTTTTACAATCTTACGGTGACATAATTATATACTTTATTGTACACCACAAATATACAAAAACAACATACAACAATTACAAACAAGAAAACAACTATAAGTAGGTACAATAAGGCGGTCTTATCGCTAAGCAGCGATCTCTTCCAGGCAACCTTAGAATTAGGGAGAAAATGAAAAAGAAGATAAAGGGAGGTGGTGCAAAAATAATAATAAACTTAAATACTAATAACTAAATAAACTAACCAATACCATAAATTATAAAATATTTTGATAAACTAATATGTATATACAAAATAATAATAGACATACATAATGTTAAGACTTAGCTATCTTAGGCGCTGGATAAATTTCTCACCTCGCGAAGATATTTTTGGAGTTAAGTAAAAAGTCTGATGTCCGTTAAAAAAGATGATTAATGAAGGTCACAGTGTGTATTTGAACTGTCTTTTCTTATGTCGTTACAAAATTGTCACTGTCACTGTCACTTTGATCAAGATTGTCTGTGATGAGAATATTGTCTATGATGAAAAATGCGGGTTTCTAGACTGTTGTCAACTGTGTTTACAACAATAAACTAAATAGACATACCAATAAATGCATAAAGATGTGTCTAAAGAGCGCCAAATGCCGTTATAATACGTGACCCGTTGTCTTAGGTGAGCGATAAACGCGACATTATCGAACAGAAGCTGACTCTTTATGTGACCTATACGAGACGTGAGATACGTCATTTTCTAAGGCATTGTATCGCGCCGAGTGGCGTCTTGTAGGCTACTTTTTATCCCGGAAAATTCCTTAATTTTTATAAATTATATAAAGAGTAATTTAAAGGAGCCTATAATCTATCTCTGCCAAATTTCATCCAAATCCGTTGAGCCGTTCGGCCGTGATTGAGTAACAAACATCCATCCATACATCCAAACTTTATAATATTACTAGCGCCCGCGATTTCGTCAGCGTGGTTTGAGGTTTTTTGGTTCCCGCAGGAACTCTTTAATTTTCCGGGATAAAAAGTTGCCTATGTGCTATTCCAGACTATAATCTAACTCTGTGTCAAATTTCAGCCAATCCGTTCAGCCGTTGGTGCGTGACTGAGTAACAAACATCCATACATCCATCCAAACTTTCGCATTTATAAGATTATAGCGAATAAAGCGTCTTGTTTCTTGATTCCTGTTGACCAAATCACTTGTTAGTATTGTTTCATGATGTATATACTTTATTACAGCATCTCCTACTAGAACGCGAATATTGCAACAACTAGGAAAACTTATGACAACCTGCCTCGTACTCAGGATAGATGACTTCACAGTTAATAAGGTATTTTTATTTTTCAACAGTAAGTTATTTTTAAACAGTAGTGATGTAGTCTAAGGTGGAGCGCGCCAGAGTAAAATTAAATTAAATTTCTCTTATTCTACTCTCTCTCTCTCTCTCTCTCGCTCTCACTTTTTACTTTTTAGAAGTTAAAAAATGCTCTGTTACGTTTCACATGCTTGCATGAGAGAGTGCTTTTTCTGACACACTCAACATGACTTTCACAACTGTAAATACAATATTCTAGTCTCAAATATGCAAACTAATCCCTTCTCCAGATTGACCGCCATGGCAGTTTGGTCGGGAGGAAATAATAGTCCTACAAACTTATGTGACCCGGTCAAATATTCAAAATAAAATAAAAACAAAAATTAAACAGGCATAAAAATTTGTTCCAATTTTGGCCACCGGGTCAGATATGGTTATTGGACTATATTTATATATCTTGCAGGTGTCAACAGGATCGAAGTCCAGGGAAGCGCCGCGGCCTTTGGTGAGCGCTGAAAAGGCCACGTTACCAGGAGACGCGGGCTTGTTACACGCTGAGTTGACCTTCTTCTACTACCCTGGGGATATTTGCTTTCCAGGTTTGCACTAAAACCATTAGATATTGTGATTCTAATTCAAACAGATAGCACATGAAACTCTTTTCCGGCTTCCGTTTTACCATCCTTTTTTTTTATCCACTACAATTTAGCCCTTGACTACAATCTCACCTGATGGTAAGTGACGATGCAGTCTAAGATGGTAGCGGGCTAATTTGGTAGGGGCATGGCAGTTGTATTAAACCCATACCCCTTTCGGTTCCTACACAGCATCGTAACGCTAAATCGCTTGGCGGCACGTCATTGCCGGTAGGGTGGTAACTAGCCACGGCCGAAGCGCCCACCAGGCCAGACCAGGGAAAATTCAGAAATTATAAATTCCCAAATTGACCCTGCCGGGGATCGAACCCGGGATCCCGCACGTTAAGGCAACAGCGCTACACACTGCGCCACGGAGGTAGAAATCCGCTTATAATATTGGTATCTTCAAATCAAGAGAATAGACATCATCTAGGCAAGCGTGCTCCACCTACTACTTAATAATAATAATAATAATAATAATAATAAATATCTTTTATTTGTAAAATTACATAGTACACATTAATAATTGGGCCTCTATCTCCCAAAAAAGTAAAAACTAAAAACTTCCAGCAAGTCTGATTGCAGCCAAGCGCTAGTCTATTAATTTTAAAAACAAATAATCGAGTCACTTTTTGACAGCCACATTCTGCACGTACTCGTACTTTCTATCTTGAAGCCGGGACAACGAGATAAAGGGATTTTAAACCAGAACTCCACAGTTTTGGTTTAGAATCCCGTTGTTGTATTTTAAATTTTACCGTGCGTTCGGCTATTTTTGACTAAAATAAATAAATAAACAAACAAAAAAAACTTTATTTGGAATTACCATACACAGTGAAGGTACAAACACAAACCTACTAGTAGTAAAGAAAAAAGACTAGAAATTTAACTAATGGTATACCACCCTGATAAAGATAAATGGGACCTATAACTCCAATGACCCAATTCATTACAAGAAGTTAGAAGACAAGCCAAACGCTACACGCGCCGTGTTAGAAGAAATAACCCGTTGTCCTAGCTGAGCGATCGAAGCGTCGCGACGCGATAAAACGCCATAGAAAATTACATACTTATCTACGCGACAACGTAGGCCACGTGAAGGGTCAGATACTGTCGCGTCGCGATACTCGATACTAATCCAGTCGCGTTTGTCACTCACGTAAGACAACGGGTTAGATTTTTACGCGACAAAAGCAGAGGTGTATAGGCGCGAGGAGGTATATTAAAAACTAGTGAATGCCCGCGACTTCGTCTGTGTGGTTTGAGGTTTTTTGGTTCCTGCGGGAACTCTTTAATTTTCCGGGATAAAAAGTAGCCTATGTACTATTCCAGACTATAATATATCTCTGTGGCAAATTTCAGCCAGATCCGTTCATCCGTTGGGGCGTGATTGAGTAACAAACATCCACACATCCATACATCCATCCAAACTTTCGCATTTATAATATTAGTAGATTTCGACCTTAGCGCTGTTCAAGCTGATTTGCACTTTATTACATCGTATCAAGAGTTGCTATTTATTTAAACTTCTCTGCGATGTGATTCTTCTGTACCTGAAAGGTGTTCTGTGTTTGCAGTGCCATCGCCCAAAATGTATGTGCAACTGAGTCCTGTGCGCGTATCAGTAGATGTACCCAGTATATTATGGCTGGCGGCTTTCCTGCCGCACGTGGGAGCCGCAGCCGTAGACAACGCACCAAAGGACGATACCTCTTCCTATATGGACATACGGATGGAAGCTATCATGCCAAAGGTGAGTCATTTTGAGTCATTCTGTTGCTCTACCCATTGCCTTGAAGACGGTTAAAGAAATTTCTTTTTGCAATGGTAGTAAGCCCCCAGATGTGAAATGAGATGTCACATGCAATGTCTCACACTTGTGATTTTCCTCAACTCAACAAATTTGAGTTGATTGTAATTGCTAAACCTGCTTGGACATTCTCGAAATTTTGAGGCTACGTTTCCTTTAGGGTTTTAGGAAAAATCTGAAAGTCTTTAAAATTAGTCCGTATGGAGTTATTGTCAAAAAACGGTTTTCTCCAATATGGCGGTTAAAAGTTAAAATTCGTAAAGAGCACGTCGAAATCTATAAAATACTCTAATTTTCAAAACTCCCAAAAAACTTTCCAGGTAAAACTACCAAATGACTGGGTTATTTGTCCAAATTAAATTAAAATCATTTTTGAAATCTGTGGGTATCACAATTGTGTAGATTGTAAAATGTAGCGTTATGATTGGCCTCAGATTGTTCTAGAAGCGGGCCCGGAGCACGTGTCTCAACAGCGCGACCGGCCCAAGGAGCTCCACGTGTGTACCGCGAGAGCCATGTTCACCAATGTGCGGGAGTCGCCGCGGGCTAGTGAGTATCTAACTAGTGTGATTGGCCTCAGATCGTTCTAGAAGCGGGCCCAAGGAACTCCACGTGTGTATCGCGAGATCCATGTTCACCAATGTGCGGGAGTCCCCGCGGGATAGTGAGTATCTATCTAGTGTGATTGGCTTCAGATCGTTCTAGAAGCGGGCCCAAGGAACTCCACGTGTGTACCGTGAGAGCCTGTTCACCAATGTGCGGGAGTCGCCGCGGGCTAGTGAGTATCTATCTAGTGGATTGGCTTCAGATCGTTCTAGAAGCGGGCCCAAGGAATTCCACGTGTGTACCGCGAGATCCATGTTCACCAATGTGCGGGAGTCGCCTCGGGCTAGTGAGTTTCTATCTAGTGTGATTGGCTTCAGATCATTCTAGAAGCGGGCCTAAAGAACTCCACGTGTGTACGGTGAGAGCCATGTTCACCAATGTGCGGGAGTCGCCGCGGGCTAGTGAGTATCTAACTAGTGTGATTGGCCTCAGATTGTACTAGAAGCGAACCCGGAGCAAGTGTCTCAACAGGGCGACCGGCCCAAGGAGCTCCACGTGTGTACCGCGAGAGCCATGTTCACCAATGTGCGGGAGTCGCCGCGGGCTAGTGAGTATCTAACTAGTGTGATTGGCCTCAGATCGTTCTAGAAGCGGGCCCAAGGAACTCCACGTGTGTACCGCGAGAGCCATGTTCACCAAAGTGCAAGAGTCGCCGCGGGCTACTGAGTATCTAACTAGTGTGATTGGCCTCAGATCGTTCTAGAAGCGAGCCCAAGGAACTCCACGTGTGTACCGCGAGAGCCATGTTCACCAATGTGCGGGAGTCGCCGCGAGCTAGTGAGTATCTATCTAGTGTGATTGGCTTCAGATCATTCTAGAAGCGGGCCTAAAGAACTCCACGTGTGTACGGTGAGAGCCATGTTCACCAATGTGCGGGAGTCGCCGCGGGCTAGTGAGTATCTAACTAGTGTGATTGGCCTCAGATTGTACTAGAAGCGAACCCGGAGCAAGTGTCTCAACAGGGCGACCGGCCCAAGGAGCTCCACGTGTGTACCGCGAGAGCCATGTTCACCAATGTGCGGGAGTCGCCGCGAGCTAGTGAGTATCTAACTAGTGTGATTGGCCTCAGATCGTTCTAGAAGCGGGCCCAAGGAACTCCACGTGTGTACCGCGAGAGCCATGTTCACCAAAGTGCAAGAGTCGCCGCGGGCTACTGAGTATCTAACTAGTGTGATTGGCCTCAGATCGTTCTAGAAGCGAGCCCAAGGAACTCCACGTGTGTACCGCGAGAGCCATGTTCACCAATGTGCGGGAGTCGCCGCGAGCTAGTGAGTATCTAACTAGTGTGATTGGCCTCAGATTGTTCTAGAAGCGGGCCCGGAGCACGTATCTCAACAGGACGACCGGTCCAAGGAGCTCCACGTGTGTACCGCGAGAGCCATGTTCACCAATGTGCGGGAGTCGCCGCGAGCTAGTGAGTATCTAACTAGTGTGATTGGCCTCAGATTGTTCTAGAAGCGGGCCCGGAGCACGTATCTCAACAGGACGACCGGTCCAAGGAGCTCCACGTGTGTACCGCGAGAGCCATGTTCACCAATGTGCGGGAGTCGCCGCGAGCTAGTGAGTATCTAACTAGTGTGATTGGCCTCAGGATTGTTCTAGAAGCGGGCCCAGAGCTTGTATCTAGACTGTGCTAATACAGTCTGAACATAGCCGTATTTCGATGCACAGAATTCAATTCGAGCTAACACCGTCGTATACGTCGAACCGCAAGGCATCGACAGTCTGTCTATGTAGTAAACTTTTTTTTTGTAAAATCAATAGTTTCATCGTACGAGAGCTGCAAACCAAAACCTAAATTAACCTTCCACAGTTCAAATAAATTTGTATTGTGGGTGTTTTAAAAGATCTTTAAACTAAATTAGTTTGACATGGCTAAATCTAGTGATGCTATCTTTTTCTTCTTCAGAAAGAGCACGTCCAAATTTATAAAATACACGAATTTTCAAAACTCCCGCGAAACTTTCCAGGTAACCCCCTTTTTTAGCACCAATTGACTATTAAAGATAACAGCTATAAATAAAGGCTATTTATATATTAATTACTAATTATATATTTTTCTAACCACAGGTCATAAGATTTATCTGTAATATTGAAAAACATGAAGTAAGAATGCATCGTGATTTTGATCGGTCAATTTAAAATATTCTGCAGGTTTCTTATTTTGTTTAGTTTTAGTTTTGTTTTAATTATCATAGTAAAAATTTATGCAGCAATATGCGAAGAACCATGTAGTTTTAAATGGCGTGGTCTTACTTCTTCTATAATAATATGTATTTATAACTATACATAGTCATGACGCCATTCTAATAATAAACCGACCTCAAGCTAAGAACCGGTTCTCAAGTATTAGTCAATCTTTAGACCGATATTTGAGCACCTGTTCTCAGCTTAAAGTTGTTTATTAATAGGGTAGGAACGGCATTCCGAACCATTGGTAGATTCATTCGACTATATAAGCACTTGTAAAAAGTCTATTTGAATAAAAAACTTTTGAATTTGAATGCTGGCTCAAAGGTCTGCTCTTTGTTAGACACAGCAGGCAGCAGGGCTGACTTAGCGTCCATAATATCTTGCATGAGAAGATCCGCACCCCCCAGAGGCCAGTTCCCGTGCTCCAGTGAAGACATGGACCCCATTCACGAGCAGTTCATACTGCATGCTGACAGTAAGTTAATAACATTCCAGCCTAAAGCACCTATACCGTAAAAGTGATTGCTACAATGTAACTAACGCAATCACCTCTTTTTATAATTTTATTACAGTGCTTCTCACACTAGGAAATATAAATCCTAGGGATATATAGCAACTATATGGCATAAACAGTCGCGTCAAAAGACCGGATTAAAAAGATGCATATCTCAAATTTCGGCACTGACGGGTAAGTGAACCGCGGCCTAGCGGTTAAAATCGTTCAGGACGCGATTCTCAGAGGGACGCAGGTTAAAATCCTGCCGGTTCCGCAATTTTTGATATGTATTTAAGTAAGTTTAGCAATCACCTCTTATTGGCTAACAATCTTTTGCCTTTGCCGTAGCAACATATAATTAAAACAACTATGATTGTGTCAAGTGAGTTTTTTATTAAATCAAAGAATAGGCGCGCGCTTGACGCCAATTATGCTTAATACAAATTGTCTAGAAGATGCCTACTCATAGATATTACATAATGTAACCTCATATTGAAAAATCGGAAACCTTTATAATATTTTAGCCGTTTCTGAGGAAAAGGGCCTTTATACCCATACTAAAAGCGCGTTTTGACATTTAATAAAGAGTTCCTGACATGATTGAGTTGGTATCATCTTTATTATTGGTGCAGCTTTAATATAATGGGACTTTATAAGCACAAAAACAACAGTTTTTAAGCCACCAATATTACTTCTTAGATCTGGACGACATTGATCGCGGTACGGCTATAACACATGAAATGTTGTGGCGGGAAAACAGATCGGTGTGGTGCGCAAGAGTGGAACCATTGTGGGCGGATTTCTGCGGTGCTCGAGCTACTAACTATAAACCTTCACCGCTGTTAGATGCCACACCTTTGACTGCTTGGGTGAGTATTTTTGGAACGAAGTACCTTATGGGACGATGCGGAGGGGTACCCTAGCCGTCCAAAAACGTCCGTAACGAAAATGAGTAAGATTTTTTTACGAAGACAAAAGTACTTAAATATAACTATACTACATTCGAAATTAAACTTTAATGCTTTAGTGTTAAGGTTTATATTTAAATTTTTTTTTACTAAAAAAATATTCGTAAAAATAGAACTTGAAATTAATATTTATGTAATGAGGAACTTCGTTCCTACTTGGTGTCGCACGACAACACATGTTTTTTTTTAATTTATAGACTAGTACTGCAATCAGACTTGGAGTAGTGATGCAGCCTAAGGTCCTAAGGAGCGCCCTTGCCTATAAGATGCCTATTCACTCTTGATTTGAAGATACTAATATTATAAGCGGATGGAAAAACGGAAGCCGGAAGGGCGTTCCATATCTTAGCGGTTCGAATTAGACACGAGGTAGCAAATCGTTTTGTACGGAATCGTTGCCTTATAGGATTTTGATTAGGAGAAATTTTGCTTCCTGGCTTAAAACAATACGTCTATGAACTGTATGTCCCAAGCCTTCCTAAGCTAGGGACTAATGTTGCGGCTATCTTTTTCTCAATTTTAAATAAGCCACTTTACTAAAATAAATTGCTTGATTTGTATCTAGCCTTACTGAGTATACTTTACTTCAGATTTTGTATCCCTCAAATGGTCTTACCAATAGAGTTTCTTAATTTACACTTTCTTGTATTTTTGTAATAGAGCAATCGCTGAGTTTCATGCTAATTCTTGTCGGCACTCCGCACCAGTGGTAGATTCATAAGGATCCATACTAATATTATAATTGCGAAAGTGTGTCTGTCTGTCTGCTACGCTTTCACGGCTCAAGTACTCAACCGATTTTGATGAAATTTTGTACAGAGATAAGTTACATCCCAGAGAAGGATATGCACTTTTTATCCCCGAAAATTAAGGAGTTCCCCGGGAATCAAAAAAAACAATCCACGCGGACGAAGTCGCGGGCATCATCTAGTAAAATATATTTTAACCCACATAACAGGTATACATTGGCGTGCACGACATAGAGGCATAAAAACATTGCTTACCCTAAATGCTTATGCTTAAGTGAAATGCTCATTTTCATCGTATCCTGCCTGAAAATAGGTATCTACCTAAACAATGCCTACCCTGTCCTCGAATATTGTGCACGCTACTGCAGGTATACTTCAGAATATATGAGGTATGCTTGGTATGTTCAGGTATGCTTCGAAGGAGGGTTCTCCCGCATCTGGGTGATAGGCCGAACTTGTGGTCTCAGTGGTATACAGCTGAACCACTATCAACTGCTTTTCTTGCTGCGTCAATTGGAACGTATCAGCGAATTGACCGCGTGGCTTGCGCACCAAGCCAGCAGACTCCCTGAGGATGACCAAGGGTAAGGCAACTTTTTGAAGTGAAAACTTCTTAAGTCGCGTTGAGCACTTTTTGGAAGGGGGCAAAATTGTGGATCCGCGTCACCGACACCGACATGCTCGCGAACATCGACATGATCGCGTTGTTACGAAGACAATAGGTCTTAAATATAAATACAGTACATTCGTAATTCAACTTTAATGCCTTAGTTTCAAGGTTTATATTTTAAGTATTACATTTTTTTTAATTAATGAATATTTCAGTTTTCACTTCAATCGGCAGTCCCTATGACTGACAATTTCTTTTTAAAATTTTTGTTGTATGTATCCAATGATAGCATAGTTTATTATTTCTCGTCCCCTTATATCCCTCACTACAATTAGGATTCTTAACTGATAACTTAGAATCACTCGCTACTCTCGTGATTCTATTATAGAAACCTTCGCTCGCTTGGGATTCAAACTAAGCACTCGCAACATAAACGTACTTTGCTATCTTGTTGAACAAATAACTATTATCTCCATAGTCTTTTCCGTGTCTTTGGCCTCAAAGGTATACAGCTGAATTATTATCAACTGCTATTTGTGCTGCGTCAAATGGAACGTGTCCGCGAATGGGGATGACAACTCAATTAAATCAGCAACTCAAAACTCATTCAATCAAACTTAAAACTAACTGAGGATGTAAATTTTAGGTATTTTTGAAGACCCTCTATTTAATAATCAGTTAGAAGTAATTTATTTTTTATATAAGCATCATCCCTATTGACCATCATGGCTTACGGAACAAGTCTTCCTGAGGATAACCTACGTTAATCATTTTTTATGTCTTGCACAAGCTTACCCCAAATAATATACTTTGGTGGTAACAAAATTGAACCAATATCAACTACAGATTTTTCTGATTTTTTTACGAATAAACTTTTATTGAAACCTTTACATTACTGTTAATTGCTGCTCCAATATTCTAGCACTAGCAGAGTTATTACAGTACTTGGTCAGTAAGACATTTTTGATACGCATATTTTTGAAAACATATTTCCCCCATATAAACTTTCTAAATGATAGCTGTCTCACAGTGTAATAGATAAAAATTGTAAAGTGCTTTTTCCTAAATTTAATGGCTTTTTAAAGTCTTCACTAAATAATTCCCCAAAGCTATCAATGATTCCAAATGAGCTCATAGTCATTTTCTGTTACAAGTAAATTAGTACCATTTATAAAGGGTGAGTTAACTAACCCTTTATCCCTTATTTGGTGCCCTTTACCCTTTATTGGTACTACCAACTTACGACGAAGATATAGTTACGATAACTCCTTAACCGTAACTACAAGCAACTTGTAGAAGTTTCCATACCTTGTTTCAGATCAATAGTAGTGGGTCTGGTAGTGCCAGCGGTGGAGGTAACCCTAGTGTTGCCTTCCAGCTGCCCTGGACAGGAGTCCTCCAGGGATCTTGACAGTGTACCTCTTGACTCCTCAAGCCTGAATGATATGAGACTAGGTAAATTATTGTTAATAACCTTCACATAATACCCTTTACAGGATGGTTTGGTTGATTCATATGGTGTGATTGAATCCTAACATAGTTTGCTTGGACAAGCTTTGTAGCAAAATATCTGTTAGCTCTTAGAATTTTTTGAATTATTGACTAATCCGTGTACATATTTGGGAGAATTCGTATTTATCTTTCCTTACCGCTTTTCAGATCCTTCTAAGTTGAATATATGCACATAATTACTTCAGAAATCAGATCCACAAAGTATATGTAAATTACTGGCCCAAAGCGGAACAAACAGAAACAAACAAACAAACACACACACACAACCACACACACACACACACACACACACACACACACACACACACACACACACATACACACTTACACACACACATCTACACATGAAAATAAAGCACTGATGCCTCTAACACGAGTTTTAAACTTATCATAGGAATCACACTAACCCTAATAGGAATAACACTAAACCTTTAAATGCGTTTGTAATATGTTTTCTGGACAATAAATCATTTATTTAAACGGTTGAATCATATATTTAAATAAGTGATAGCAGCAGGCGTTACATTGCGGAAATCCATGTTATGTAGCCATTGCAAAGCAATCGAGCATTGTCGAGTCAACATTTTCTGAAGATTCTCCGGTATCGGAGTGAAAATAATTGAATTTGGAAGATTTGTGTAGATTTACTTGCTGTGGCGGATTATAGCGAATTAGAGTTCTACTTCTTTCTTTATCATATTATGTTTGTAAATATAAATAATTCAATTCAATTCATTTATTTAATATAGGCAACATTTGTGGTCCACTTTAGTGTTAGTGACATTTAACTTAAAACTATGTTAGTAATAATAATAATACCTAAAAACTAAAAGGTATTTAGTCCTCTGTATGAGTTTCTCCACCAGAGGACTATCCATCCGCCCTTTTTTTTTTAACGAGGGGGAAATCTTCATAAGATACCTGGCTTCTTGGGGTAGAAACCAGGTTATGTGAGATTTTTACTTACTAAAACCCCCTCGGAGGCCATCTTACGCGCATGTCGGGAAGCTTCGAGATCTCATAAATGAACGCAATCGAAGCCTCCCTTGCGCGGCACTTGGGTGCATCTCTAGCAAAGCGGTCCTTTGCGGTCACTTCGCGTGCTTTGCCTTGAAGCACGGCTGCTTGTGCTGCAACATACGGCTGACTTCCCAGGGCCATAAAGATGGTATACTGAACGACTGGATCCATCCGCCCTGCTATGCTATTCAGGATGCTGTTGCGATGTTGATATAGACTAATGATGAGATTTTACGGTCAATCGTCAGGTTCAGAAGCAACAATGGCGCCCTCTATGCTAGACAGAGACAGCGGGGTGCTAGCGACGCAAGCTTCCATTGAAGTGTGCACAGCGCAGCCCCTGGGGGCTGAGGAGATTCCCCTGGCGAGTCCTGGACTAAGTTTTGGAGGTAGATAAAATAATTTTTTTTTCCTAACAGTTTTGTGTGCTAGGAAAATATGAAAATATAAAATATACTTGCTCACCGATAACTACATTTTTTAAAATAATTGTTTACATTTTTAATTTTAAGTATTTTCTGTAACAGTTTCAATTTCAATATGTTTTTAAGGTATGTTAAGGAAAATAAGAAATAAGTGGAGTTAGCCATATCTTTTAAAGAGTTAGACATATCTTATTTAAGTAATCGCATTTTCTGTTTCACTGTTCTCACATTCTGAGGCTTTTGGTAGAAATATCTTAAAGATATAAGTTGAATTTGTGCATGTCATTTCAATATTTTTGTGGTACAGTAAAAAAAAAAAACATTTGACCAGGTTTCTCGACAATGCGTCGCGGTTTCACATCACTAGTGACGTCGATAGACAGCGCGCTGACCAGGGACGACGGTCGCAGCGACGCCGCGTCTACGGCCAGCTCCGACAGCGATCGCTACGTCGTAGTGGGGCTCGCGGCCGAGTCGCCCGACGACGCGGACGTCGCGTTCAGGTGAGACTGCTCCACTCGGCGACGCGACAGACGACGGTCGCAGCGACGCCGCGTCTACGGCCAGCTCCGACAGCGATCGCTACGTCGTAGTGGGGCTCGCGGCCGAGTCGCCCGACGACGCGGACGTCGCGTTCAGGTGAGACTGCTCCACTCGGCGACGCGACAGACGACGGTCGCAGCGACGCCGCGTCTACGGCCAGCTCCGACAGCGATCGCTACGTCGTAGTGGGGCTCGCGGCCGAGTCGCCCGACGACGCGGACGTCGCGTTCAGGTGAGACTGCTGCACTCGGCGACGCGACAGACGACGGTCGCAGCGACGCCGCGTCTACGGCCGGCTATAAAACACGTCTTTCTACCATCTGCCTTCAGCGCATCCTTAGCTATTTTGGACTGTAAGTCCGAGCATGCCGTGGGAACCGATTGCGGATACAACTGGTTAGATAAATTATTTTTTAGTAATTATTAAAAAGAGAATATGCCAAAAGAAGTTGTATCCAGAAGGGCGACCGCGTATCTTCTGCGTCAATCATTGTTACAGTATCAATTGTTGTGATTGGCTGAATTTATGGTATTCTTGCTGCGTCAATGGATTTTGTCCAATAGTGGAAGAGTGTTATCCAATCAGAGGTGATTGCGATCGTTACACTGTAGCTGTCAGAGATACGCGGTCGCCCTGCGGGTCTCCTGTTAATTTTATGTTTGACAACCATTTTATATTATCGATTGAAGTAAAAAAGTGTATTCACATTTGATGACGTAACAATTTAGTGTTTCATACTGTAAGCGACAATCAAGAAGTAGGTACTATTGAGACACTTAATATATTTCTACTCTCATTTGGACCTAGCACGAATAAATGGTTAAACGTGTAGAAGTTCCACGAGAGATTTAAAGTAATTAGATAAAAGTTAGATAAACTTAAAGACAATATTCATTTGATCCGGCCACGATTGCTATCGTTAAGGTCTTAATCAAATTGCGATCTAAACACAAAAGTGTTCAATAATGAGTCTGCCTGCAGGATACTGACTTACCATCGTCAAAACACTCGTATTTATATTAACTATTTGCAATATGGCGTCCGTATCAGATTAAATCGAATGACATGAAACGAGCCAAATTGACTGATATTACACTTCCTGTTGCTTGAGATATAATGACAAACAGTAACAATGCTAACAACACTAAATCCTATACTTATTAAGCGCGCTTTTGAAGTTTGATAAGAATATATTTGATTAGTTATCAAATACCCAGGTACCCGAGAGGTTGATTTTGCAGTCGTTTTGACTGCTATTTCTATTGAGATGAACCACAGAAATTTACAGTTGTATTTATGTTTTAAATCTTGCAGAGAGTTCGAGCACGGTCGCCTTTCAAGCGGAGTGGAAGTAGCGGCGGAAGTGGTGGAGAGATCTTCCTCTCCCAGCGACCATTCCATCACCAGCTCTTGCAAACGGCGGGATGTGGTAAACTCATACTCCTTCTATGATCTATAATATTTAAAATACTATATTAATTATAAATAACTAACTAAAAAATAAAATAACTAATTATAAATACTAATTTAATTTAATTTAATTCATTTGAACTACCAACAGAATTCCAAGTAGTAGGTATACAAAATGTTGAATGGCTTAGGCAATAGGTAACAAGCAATTCAATTTATAGGTAGTTACATCATGCACATAGGAAAAGTCGTACATAACTGACACAAGAATACATTGGGGAATTATTAATAAATAATTAAGATTACTGATACAAGACTATAAAAAATTAATGAAAATAACTATCAAAATTATATAACATTCATTTTAACTATTGTTTAAAAAAAACTGGATAAAAAGTAAAAAAAAAAAAACTTAGATGCATAAATTTATAATACAGGGTTGAGAAAAAAAACAAAGAGGATCATCTGACAATGTGATATTAATAGTAAAGTGATTTGAGTAGTTTGACTTTGAATTTCTGTAGTTTTCTACAAAACAAATCAATGGATTTGTCCTTTAAGGTAAATTCCCTGTATAGTCGGCTTAGCCTGGGTACAAGGGAATGATGGCCAGGATTGGTTTTGTGGGTTCGATGGGTGAGCAGTGAGATAGGATACTAGGTGATGCCCGCGACTTCGTCCGCGTAGTTTAAGTGTTAAGTCCTCAACTAGTGCGTTCCAACGTAGACCTCATCATTGCTTTGCACTAAGCATGATTGTCGTCAAGCGCAAGCCTATCCCGCAAAAAAAAAACTACGAACCCCATAAACATTTTGTGTGGGAAAATTAAGGGAAAATGGTTTTTCTTTTATTTTTTATTTTTCCGTCAATTTTCCAATGTTTTTAATAGTTATTCTGATATTCGGTACGGAGACACATACAACAAATCAAAAACCATGAAAATCGGTCCAGCCGTTCTAGAGTTATAAATGTTCGAACAAACCCGACTTTGATCTATACTAATAGTTATATAGGAATAACTAGCGAATGCCCGCGACTTCGTCTGCGTGGTTTGAGGTTTTTTGGTTCCCGCGGGAACTCTTTAATTATCCGGGATAAAAAGTAGCCTATGTGCTATTCCAGACTATAATCTATCTTTGCTAATCTGTTCAGCCGTTGGGGCGTGATTGAGTAACAAACATCCATACATCCATCCAAACTTTCGCATTTGTAATATTAGTAAGATGCGAAAGTTTGGATTGGAACACTTATGATTGCACACACACTTGTGTACTATATATATCTCCTGCGTAATTGGCTGGTCTCTGTTGAGGCTGGGCGCCTTAGCTGTAGAGAATTTAGATCTTCCGTTACATTTCTCCCGTCCATATTTAAAACAAGCTGATGCCCGCGACTTCGTCCGAGCTGATCGAAGTTTTTTGGTTGCCGAGGAACTCCTCAATTTTCCGGGATAAAAATCACTTCGATCCGTGGCTCCGTGGCAGCATAATTGAAGGACAAATCAACAAACGCACTTTAGCATTTATATAACCAAAAAACCTCAGTCCACGCGAACAAAGTCGCGGGCATCAGCTAGTATTTTAAATGTTTGAAATCTCAAGTGTATCTTACGGAGACTAAAGGTTACAGTACATTGTTTTTTTATAATTTCAAGATTTCAACGTGCACATGGCGTCTCAACAACATCCACTTAGTTCAACAAAGTGTTGGCACCAAATCCTGCATGAGGATAGTCGCAGATGACCTGAAGAGTGACGAGTGCTCCGCCATACCCTGGGACGAGTTCCAGGTAACGATATACCTGTTGTATAGTGTGATATATGGAGTTTATGTTTTTTTTTTCTTAGGGTGCAGAGAGATTACTGTGTTGTGGTGTGTTGAAACGCATTCGGAACGCGTTTTATGCGTAAGCGAGTCAAATCTCTCCTGTAGATTAACAATCTCAGTTATACAATAATTATACATAAAGTAAGAAATGCATCGTCGTATCCGCTACAACTTTATAGTTCTATAAAGAGATTTTTTTAATTTTACTAAAAGGTTTTTTCCTTTCATAAGCCTCATTTTATTTTATTTTACTTTATTCTGAAAACATACAGTAACCTAAAATACAATAGGTAAGACAAATATAGCATTATACTTAAACCATAACAGTTTTCAACGTATTTTTGCACATATTGTCTATAAATTACTCATAAGTGTGATTTGTTTATAGTGATACTATTGAAAATCGAGAATCGACAATTATAGTTGAAAATACTTTTAAATAACTTGTGTTTTAATTTAAATTAGTTTTATCAGACTTTAAAAATTGTTTAGATCTTGATACGAGTTCACCTAGGATTTCTTACTATATAATTTTAGGGCGGAAATATGGATGAACATAACTTTTGAAGGACTTGAACTTTATGATCAAAACTAGTCTCTCGCTTTCTGTTGGATTACGACACACCACAACACAGTAATGTGTCTGCAGCTTAAGTATTGTTTGGTTAATGTCTGAAACACAAAACACTTACCATTTGTATTGTTCCAGTTAAAATTATTTTGAAACCGATAAAATTAACTTAATTGTTGCTTATGTATATATATATATACGTATTACATAATCTACATATATTTGTACAGAATACTACTTTTATTTTTCCAAAATCTATTTTACCTAATCTTTTCACCACTTTAATAATATTATGATGATCATGTTTTTCTGTAGTATCCTGTTGACAAACATTAAAATCTACATACCTACATTTTCCATTCTTATACAATATGTATCTTAAATCGAAATATACAGTTCTTTAAACAATTGCCCAGTTTTTATCAAAAAACAGCTTGTTAACCCCATCGCGGACTCTTATATTTCTGGTATAAAATTTCACAGGAGATTCCCAGGGTTCAAAAACATTTCTGTGCCAAAATTCGCAAAGACCATTTCAGGGGTTGTGCCATGAAAATGGATCAGACAAACAGACAGAACTGCTGCATTTACAATAGCACAATGGATTTAATATCAGATACATGCTGTATAAACACCACCCACATTAGCACTACACCTTTTCTCTGAACATACTCGTACATATCCCAAAAATAACCTCTTAACATTTCTCTTCTCAATATTTTCTTACTTATTATGTACCTTCAAAGGCAAGATTCATTCAAGTTATTTTGGCATGTCTAACTTCACCTTTTTTCCTAATCTATTTTACTGTCCATCAAATTTAGGATAAGCCTTTGCCATACCTAAAAATCGAATACCTGTCGTTTCGGCACAATTAGGGCGATTTATTCGCCCGGTTACTAATCGTTGACCACCGAAAATTTTTTCATGCTAAGTTAAACGGTTAAAGCGGTTTGCCCTAAAATTGGGGGTACAAAGTACAAAAAAGTACGTGGGTAGGTAGCTGCATCAAAATAAATAAGAATTTTTAGTTTGGCGAAAATTATTGCGTCAAAGCCCAAATTAAGTATGAATATCTTTATTGTGATTATTTACTTTATTGAAGTGATTTTTTTATTAAATACTGTGGCTTTTCATTTAAAAAAAAGGAACTATGAAATGGTAAAGGCTTACAAAATGCATGATCACCGTATCACCCCACGACCCCATCGTATTTCGTGAGCCCCCCCCCCCCCCCATAATTCGAAATCGCTGTTTTTCTGTAAAAGATGTTATTCAAAATTGGAAATGCATCCTTTTTCTAAACTACGTTGTCTATGTGTGTTTTTTTTTCTCTATGGCAACTCCCGCCCGCTCGGCTATCGTGCGAAAGATCCGACTCAAGGTATTTGCGACGGTTTGAAGATGGTTATAGTGTTTAATATGACACAGTAGTGGTACCATTTTGTTGAGCCCAATTAGTTTGTAGAGGTTTTGTGTCGTAGCCAAGGGGGTTTGTCTGTGTACCTAGTTGAATGAGACGGAAGATATTGCCGTCTCCCTTTAGACACGATTCGAACCTTCATTTCAATAAAAGCCCAATTGTAATGGGCCTATTACACAGCACTTATTACATGGCCCTGTGGTAGGGGTGGGCGTGGCCGTTAGGGACCACCAATTTAGGGACCCTTTCTCACTAAATCTTATTAAAGTACACTGATTGAAGTGTAAGGGTCCATGTGATAAGTGCAGTGTAATAGGCCTATTAATTAAGCCACGTCCCTTTCCGAATTGAATTTTGTGAATTTTGCTTATAAGACTTCGATTTAGTATAAAAAAATATTTGTACCTTATGTAGGTACAAATATTTTTTTATACTAAATATATTTTTTTAAAAAATATTATCACGTTGTTTCATTTTTGCTCGAGTATTTTGGGGCAGCTCCAATGTAAACTTTGATTTTGATTTTTAAAATAATAATTATGTATTTCTAAATTCTAATAATGATTAAATATTGACATAAAATTGTAATAAATATGGATTTTTGTTATCTGAAATAAATAAATTGAATTGAATTGAATTGAATTTTTCGCAGTAGCATTTCGAATGAGCAACGCTCCTCAAATTCGATTCGGAAAGCGTGGCTTACTATTTAAAATTGGACATGATAGTATAGTACGATGCAATCTTTTAGATATGTGTGAATAACGTCCACGTCACGTCGCAATTACAATACGTTTTGCGTACAATCAGTTTGCAATTTACCACCCGCCTTCGCATTCACTTTTCACCCACCAAAAGGATTAAATCGAACTGTACTAGATTTAACTAAAACAAATTTCCAACACCAGACGGCAATATGTTCCCGCAAGCTTTTATTTTTCCCGATTGTTAAATAAAAATTGGAGATTGTTGTCTTTGTATCGCATGAATGCTTCAAAATTTTCACACACAAAACACTGGCAATTTTTTATAGCATTAGCTAGTTAATATAATTGCTATTTCGATTGCAATGAACTAGATTGTCTAAGTGTACGAGCACGAAATGAGCGGCAGCGGGGCGATGCGATTAGTCGGAGAGCTGGCGACGAATTTCGCCGCAATATTGTCGTACTCATTTGAAAACTTTATTCACGTTTAAAACCGCAAAATTTGTCTATCGATTGGCAGGTTGAAATTACTCAATAAATACGTGTATTATTGAAAGTCGAGGAAAATCTCAAACTTATTTATTCTCGGTAAATTACAATAATCAGACTATTAAGGTGGATTCACTATCAAAACAGAGAGGGGTTATGTAGAATTAAGTTGCAAGAAGACAAAATAGATTAACCGAATGCCCTTCAAAAGTCCTGGCATACACTAAAGATGGCTGTCAAAACGAGAGAGATGGCGCGTCTGTGGCTGCGTTCGGAAACTTCAGATTGCCAAAAGTATATTTTTTTGGGAATTTCAATAAAATATTTTTGATGAGAAATAACCGCAAGCGCTCTACCGGACAGGCAGAACTGTATTCGCCAGTTGACGAAATTATAGCTTTTCACAATTTCAGTTGCAGTTCAATGCTTAAAGGGCCTTCCCGAAACATCGCCTCACTGTCGCCGTCGCTAGTTTCGTGTTTGACGCATAACAGGGAAAGTGAATGGTCTGAGAATTGTTCTACCACAATGTTCTCTGCAGAAAATGAAAACATTCAGTGGCGTGCAGTTCATACAGGCGTAAAAGCACTGCTTACCCAAATGGAAATTCGTCGATGCTCATTTTTCATCAAAACAGCTAGTAAATGAGTATTTTGACTAACTAATGCCTACCCTAGCTTCAAAAGCTGTGTACGCCACTGATAACAATAGTATGGCAAGGAACATTGTAAGGGGATATCCGTAGACAGACTTTTAGGCATGGTTTTTTTATCCACTACAAGTTAGCCTTTGACTGCGATCTCACCTGATGGTAAATGATGATGCATTCTAAGATGGTAACGGCCTAACCTGTTAGGGGCATGGCAGTTATATTAAACCCATACCCCTATTCGGTTTCTACACGGCATCGTACCGTAACGCTACATCGCTTGGCGGCACGTCTTTGCCGGTAGGGTGGTAACTAGCCACGGCCGAAGCCTCCCACCAGGCTAGACCAGGGAAAGTTCAGAAATTATAAATTCCCAAATTGACCCTGCCGGGGATCGAACCCGGGACCTCCGCACGTTAAGACAAAAGCGCTACACACTGCGGCACGGAGGTCGTCAAATCATCATGCTAGTTATTAGAATTCACAACTGAATTATACCAATAATCAACTTACGATAAGTTTAGATTTAGATGTTAACAATAGAAACTTATAGTGAAGTTCACCTAAAATGTGTAACTAAAAAAACATTATTACATGTGTATTTGATGCTTTTATTGTTGGCTTTCCAATTATCTTATTGCATGCGCTATCACCTCCATCTTATTTAGTTTCGCATCACATCAGTGCATATTGCCAGTGGCGTGCAGATCAAAGAGGCATAAAAGCACTGCTTATCCACTTATTTTTCATTGTAAACAGCCAGAAAATAGGTTCTTACCTGGCTTCAAATCTTGTGCACGCCACTGCATATTGCGATCGCCACTGAACTCCAAACTGTATTTGCTGTATACCCAGTGACCCACAAGTCAGTGTAATACTTGTAACGTATGTGTTGTGTTGTCTACATATTGTAAACTTTTCTTTTCTATGAAAAGAGCAACTGCTGAGTTTCTTGCCGGTTCTTCTCAGTAGAATCATCTTTCCGAACCGGTGGTACATTTGCGCAACATATACATTATTATCTTTATGTCTTTAGAATTCGAGCGTCGTATTCCTCGTTACTGAGGGTCGTGGCACCTTTCCATTAATCAAATAATGGTAGGAGTTTTCTTGGGATAATAATGCGGTGGGTTCCCACGTCCTTCCGCATACAACTCGACTAAGAATATATAAACTCTTACGTTTTTGTAACGATTATTATCAGATTTTAGTGATAATAACCGGGACCGACGGCTTGACGTGCTCTCCGAGGCAAGGAGGAAACGAAAAGGCCAAGTTTGAACCTACAAATTCGGTCACCCATCCAAATACCGATTTGGGTCAACATTGCTTAGCAATCGCTATCGACTGATATGCGTTGTCACAACTAGGCCACTCGTCCTTCAGTCCGTCTTTAGAATTTATTCGGTTCGGTATTTATTCGGCTTAATGTAAATTTCTAAATTATATTTGCCCTGTAGCAAATATCTTTTTTGTATCCGCTACATTATAGGAAGAAAGATTATTCACCAGTGGTGTCACTGACAAAACTAGATGAAAACTAGCTTATGCCCGCGACTTCGTCTGCGTGGATCGAGGTTTTTTGGTTCCCGGGGGAACTCCTTAATTTTCCGGGATAAAAAGCCTATGTGCTATTCAAATTTCAGCCAGATCCGTTCAGCCGTTGGGGCGTGATTGATTAACAAACATCCATACATCCATCCAAACTTTCGCATTTATAATATTAGTATAGATGTAAGACTGTCTCTCATCGTTCTGCCCTACGTCATATAAACTACGTATAACTACGTCATATAAATGCATACTATGACCCGGGTAAATGATAAATAAATGACAAATGATTATTTATTTCATGTAGGACAACTTGTGCCACTTATGAAACGTTAAGACTCTACCACCGGTTCGGAAAACTGTTCTACTGAGAAGAGCTGGCAAGAAACTCGGCAGTTTCTCTTGATGATTGAGTAACAAACATCCATACATCCATCCATCTATCCACACTTTCGCATTTATAATATTATTAAGATAAATTTTTCCTTAACTTATTTTGAACTTCCTAGAACTTATTCCTAGAACTTATTTTGCGGGGAAAATGTGTGGGACATTTTTCCCGCAAAATAAGTTCTCAATGCGCGCATGATTGAGTAACAAACAAACATCCATACATCCATCCATCTATCCACACTTTCGCATTTATAATATTGTTAAGATAAATTTTTCCTTAACTTATTTTGAACTTCCTAGAACTTATTCCTAGAACTTATTTTGCGGGAAAAATGTGTGGGACATTTTTCCCGCAAAATAAGTTCTCAATGCGCGCATGATTGAGTAACAAACAAACATCCATACATCCATCCATCTAGCCACACTTTCGCATTTATAATATTGTTAAGATAAATTTTTCCTTAACTTATTTTGAACTTCCTAGAACTTATTTTGCGGGAAAAATGTGTGGGACATTTTTCCCGCAAAATAAGTTCTCAATGCGCGCATGATTGAGTAACAAACAAACATCCATACATCCATCCATCTAGCCACACTTTCGCATTTATAATATTGTTAAGATAAATTTTTCCTTAACTTATTTTGAACTTCCTAGAACTTATTTTGCGGGAAAAATGTGTGGGACATTTTTCCCGCAAAATAAGTTCTCAATGCGCGCATGATTGAGTAACAAACAAACATCCATACATCCATCCATCTATCCACACTTTCGCATTTATAATATTGTTAAGATAAATTTTTCCTTAACTTATTTTGAACTTCCTAGAACTTATTCCTAGAACTTATTTTGCGGGAAAAATGTGTGGGACATTTTTCCCGCAAAATAAGTTCTCAATGCGCGCATGATTGAGTAACAAACAAACATCCATACATCCATCCATCTATCCACACTTTCGCATTTATAATATTGTTAAGATAAATTTTTCCTTAACTTATTTTGAACTTCCTAGAACTTATTCCTAGAACTTATTTTGCGGGGAAAATGTGTGGGACATTTTTCCCGCAAAATAAGTTCTCAATGCGCGCATGATTGAGTAACAAACAAACATCCATACATCCATCCATCTATCCACACTTTCGCATTTATAATATTGTTAAGATAAATTTTTCCTTAACTTATTTTGAACTTCCTAGAACTTATTTTGCGGGAAAAATGTGTGGGACATTTTTCCCGCAAAATAAGTTCTCAATGCGCGCATGATTGAGTAACAAACAAACATCCATACATCCATCCATCTATCCACACTTTCGCATTTATAATATTGTTAAGATAAATTTTTCCTTAACTTATTTTGAACTTCCTAGTCCCACACATTTTTCCCGCAAAATAAGTTCTCAATGCGCGCATGATTGAGTAACAAACAAACATCCATACATCCATCCATCCATCCACACTTTCGCATTTATAATATTAGTAAGATTAATTTTTTCCTTAACCCACACATTTCCCCCGCAGAATAAGTTCTCAATGCGCGCGCGTGCGTGGTCCGAGCCCACGAATGATGAAGACGACATATTGAAGCCGCGAGAACCGCCGCGGGTCGCAGCTAAGCTACTGAGAACTGAACTGCCGAGATTGTTGAACGAAAAGGTAAGGCCACATGGACTGATGAGACAAAACAAGTGAAATTAATTTAACGAATTAAAAAATACGACTGCCCTGCCATATTATTTTTGGAGTTTACCTCCATAAGAAGCGATTTGCATATTGGGAGCTTTATTCACATTTTTTTATTAAATGATATTTTTTTGTGAATCACTAAATATTGAACTATAGTGTTATATATTTTTGGAATCTACTCATCATTTTCTAGATGATGGTTATACAAGGTGTAAGGTAAATGGTATAACATACCGGCGGCTACCCATGCAATTTTAACGTTATAAACACTATGGCGGTGTTAAAAAGTCAAAATTAATTATAAAAAACTTTCATACAAAATTAATTAGTTAATTAACGAAAATAAATTTTGGCAACCCTGTAGCGATTAACAACCTCATACCTATTATTATTACGTAATACATAACTTACGCAACATCAATTTCTAATGCCCTAGTACAAACAACAAAGTTGACGAACTTTTGCGAGTCCTTTGACCGAATGCCGCTGCGCGACTTTGACGTCACCGACGTCCTGACCTGACGAAGACGGTAGTATGTCTAGTAGAGTTGTCATTGATGATAACGAGGTCTTGTGTTCGATTCCCGGGTCGGTTCAAATCTTGACTAATGATGATAAAAATGCTATGACCGAAATATGGCTCGAACCCAGACTACGAGATTCGCAACCAAACCTGTAAACCACTGGTCACTCAGTCGCATTACATGTAGGTACGCTAGTTCATCATATTAATAAAAATACAAAATGCACTCCAAATCAACTTCTCTCTACAGGCAATCTCTTAAAATTTTATGTAAACCTGGTACATGCTAGGACGGACGGTCGCTACCTACTAACACGCGGTATCCTCTTTGTAAACACCGCGCCTTTGATAGGTAGATAAATGCCGCCGCTCGCGCCGCGGGCCGACTTTGCAAAATGAATGATATTTTTTGGTAAGTTGTACTTACACCTAATTACGAATACTTGAATACTTCTACCTAGGTACTGACCACTAGATACCTAACTACTTAATAAACAGTTACTAGTTAGTACTACGTTTTCTTTTGTATCGGGAGAGAAATCTTTAAAAGATACCTAATTTCTTGGGGGAGAAATCAGGTTATGTGAGATTTTTACTCACTTAAATCCCCTTGGTGGTCACCCTTAGCGCTGTGTTGGCCACAACCGAGGTGCCGACTACCAAGGGCAAGGTCAAGGTCAAGGGTCGTCCAAGGGTGAAACGACTGGAGCTCCCACTCCAGGCCGCTCCTGACCCTGATGTCCCTTAGACTGGGATTATTGAATTGTTGGATCGGTGTGGTGGCCAGCGCCACAACAATGTCCTCGTCTCCGAGCGGGATCAGCTCGCTGACGGGCTCGCTCAGCGGCCTCCTTCTTAACCATTACGGTTTCACAGAAGGAGACCACTGCCCTCCTTGCTCCGACCTCCGACACCATTGCCGCTATCGCAGCCGTTGGAGAGATCACTTCCCACGTGGCTGACTAGGACACGACGTTCAGGTTCCCAGACAGGGCATTCTTTAAGAGTGTGCTGCGCAGAGTCCTGGCGGCGTGGTGTGTAGTGGTGGCGGTGGCTACAGTGGTGACACCGCGGTGTCACCACTGTAGCCACCGCGAACCTACTACCTACTTTCTTAGCATGTACTTCTAACTACTAGTACTACCTACTTACTCGTAAAAGGGATCCAGATACCAGCATCCTGAAGAAAGATGACAGTAGCACAGCTCACACCTCGTAGATCATGCACACACACACACGTACGACACAGGTCATACAGCAAAAAATGTAAGCTTGCTCACAGAAAGGGTTCAATGTGTGAACCCGCTTTTTCTGTGCACAATTCCAATCTGCACAGCACTGAGCACATCACACGAGTAAGCAATTTGGGGTGCTATTGTCTGAAATGCATCCAGGATTCTTTGGCGCATTTCTTCACTACTATTGCCCTCCACTGCGTATCATAAAATAGTCTGAATTTGAATAACACATTGTCACTTAGGTACTTGCCACCGTGACAGTTTACGCGCAACTGTTGAAATCTCGAAAAACTAATAAAATAATACGTTTCAAAAACAGGGTTTCCAGTCACGATTTTGATTTTACCCTACTAAAAAATATCCTTTATAAACCCTAAAAAAATTCTAAATTTCTAAATTTGGCAAGTTTACTATTTGTTGTTAGTTGGATTTTTTAAACGGATTTTTTTACGTAAGATGTAAAAGTCGGTAAACTTTATTTTACAATTTTCTTTGTAACTTTACTTTTTCTTTGTAATAACTTTACAGTTAAGCTGAAATAAATATTTTCATTTTCATTATTTTAGTTATGTACCTAACAATTTAAACAGAGCATTCACAATTTTACCCAAAGTCGTTCTGTAAAATTCTTGTTTAATTTGTTATGTTTTTCCCCCAAGTTAGGGTAAAATTCCGAAAAGAAAACACTATCAAAAATTTATTTTCTAAAAATCTACTTTGTTCCATGCGTTCCTAGTACCGTCGGACGTCGCCCGTCAGCTCGGCTTTTTTTAATTTACCGACAATACCTACATGTACGTACACAGGAATACGTCTAAACTCCGCCCTACGACAATATGGCCGAATTATTAGGGTTCCATTGCAAGATAATTGCAATTATGAAAATATCTTTAGTCACGAAGAAACTAAGTACTTACTAGCTATCAAAAAAATATTGTAATTTGCGTAGGAATTGAAGGGATTTTTGTTCACCAATTAATTCATCACTGTGCACTGCAGGCCTAATCTTTCATGAGAGATGTAGAAACTAACCTTCCACGCTGCTCCAATGCGGGTTGGTGGCGACGATTATTTGGACTTCAGGTTAAGTACTGATAAGTGATAATAACTGGGACCACCGTAGCATCGTGGAGAAAAATTCTTCAATCGACCGAAGAACGGGTTTCTTTTCTCGTTGGAAATAAAAATTTCTTGGCAGAAAAACTCAAATTCTAATGATTTGATGGCTGACGATCGAATCTGGAACCCCAAGACCCGCAGCCGATCAAAGTACTACCAAAGACCATTAGAAACATTAACAACTATTTAAAATTGAAAAATACGGGACCCACCTCGTGAATTAAAATGATTTAATAGGTTACTTGAATCTCTTTAATAGTCATAATTTCCTGGTATCTCGATTAAGTTTACTTACGTAAATGCACCAGTGGCGGTGTCTTTTGTACCTAAAGTCGGAACTGTACTACAAGCGATAATATTAATTATTATTATTGTATCGTTATGCAATTTGGCAATTCATTACAGTTTACAAATCATTCAAAAAACAAACTACTCAGAATAATTAATTATTGATCAAAACTTCAACGAAGTAAGTCGAGATATTAATCACAGAGAAAGACGGCTCATAAAATAAGGATAAGGGACTGAATTTGACTTACGAAGTCCGAAACTAGTCGGGCATTTTTTTACAAAAATACGTGAGTTCTAGCCGGGCTTTTACTTTGAGAATTTTATTTCATGCCGAATAATGATTACTTAGCATCGCTATTAGATTTTATCGCAACGCTCGCGCTGGCAACGAGGCTTAACATACGGTATTATTCGCAGTTCATTGATATTGAATCAGCTGTTTTAAGGGATGCCACCTGAAAATTTATGCAAAAATTTTGAAGTCCTCATAACTCCCCCAGGATATGAGCTACACGTCTCATGATATTTTTCCAGTATATCTATACACCATCTAACATAGGTAGCCGGCGGTATGTTATACCATTTACCTTACACCTTGTATAGTTAATCTTATTTTCGAATTTTTTTTTTCAATTTTGTTCTTTAACGTGGGACCATGGTCACCCCATCAATTTTTTTAAAAATTTTACTAGCCTATGTCACCCGGAATAAGCTAAGGATTCTAACGATACCTCATTTATCAAAATCGGTTCAGGCGTATAGAAGTTATGGTGGAATATACAAACTCACATACATACATACATACATGAACCCTGAAAACAATATACTCCTTTTTTCAGGCAGTCGTATAATAATTAAAGGTTTACCCCTCAGGATCCACTATATAAGTAAATCTGCACGCCACTGACTGTCAGTATGTTGATGTCGGAGTAAGCTCGCTTCTGAAGTTCCAAAATAACCACCTCTTTTAAGCTCTGTTGCCTTAACCTGCGGAGATCCCGGGTTAGGTTGGTATTTGTTAATAATTATAACTGCCGTGCAGGTTAGCCCGCTACCATATTAGAATGCATCATTACTTACTTAGTGGCGGGCAAACGGCGAGACCGTGACGTGGGACGTATTTGGGGCATACTAGTGTTTAATTTAGATGCGACAATATGTAAGATATGCTAGCCTTGATGCAATTGGCGAATTTTTTTTTTTTTTTTTATCCACTACAAGTTAGCCCTTGACTGCGATCTCACCTGATGGTAAGTGATGATGCAGTCTAAGATGGTAGCGGGCTAACCTGTTAGGGGCATGGCAGTTATATTAAACTCATACCCCTATTCGGTTTCTACACGGCATCGTACCGGAACGCTAAATCGCTCGGCGGCACGTCTTTGCCGGTAGGGTGGTAACTAGCCACGGCCGAAGCCTCCCACCAGGCCAGACCAGGGAAAATTCAGAAATTATAAATTCCCAAACTGACCCTGCCGGGGATCGAACCCGGGACCTCCGCACGTTAAGACAACAGCGCTTCACACTGCGCCACGGAGGTCGTCAAAAATTTGCGTAGGAGAAGGTATTCGGTTCACCCTTTATGGCGATTGGGACAAGATCATAAATTTTTCAATATAAATATTGATGTTCTGCATGATTGATATTTTGCTTTTGAGTGTAAACCTACTATTATTTTAAAAAGAAATCGAGAAAATATGCAATCATAAATATTAACTTTTAGGTATAAATACTTAACTTCCGCATGTTGTTTTTTTGTTGATATATTTGTATAAGTTTTGGTTCATGCCATACTACAACCGTGCCAAGTTTCAACGACTGAGGATTTAATGCGGTGGTCTCAATACAACCGCCCCGTTTCCTACACTATACAAGATTTATTCATTTAATTGGAAGAAAGAAAAGGAAGAAAATACCTTTATTCCACAATGGTGACACAGACAAAGATTTAACGTACAATTTCACATAAGAATATTATGTTTGCCTGTGAGACAACGCGGAATGGGTGTAGGTATAATGCAGGGCTCAGGTTTGTGCCCAGAGTTATACCTACAAACTAAAAAATTAGTCGTTAAGTTCCAATAAACGGCAAAATCGATATTAAATACCGTATCGTCGTGCATTTTCAATCCGGCCCTTGACGCGGCTAGGAAGCGAATCGAAGCTGTAACCTTTTTGAATGTGTTTTTAATTCAGTTAACCCGAAACACTTATATTTCTGAAACAGAAACGAATGTGTACCAGAAATAAAGGGTTTTAAAGTGTTTTTTTAAGTGTAACCGAAATATCGACGTTGCCAAATTTACTGTTGACGCGTATCCAAATTTGAACCTAAGTTGAAAGCACCGATGGTTGCAATTGTTTTAAGAAAAACATGGCCATGTTGTGTCAGTGTGTGTAAAGTCCAATGAAGTGAGAAGCACGCGTTGTCACACCGTGCGGTTTGTTAGGGCATGCACCTATTAGGGTTACAGATACAACACTTATTAACAGAAATAAACGGTTACAGATTGATTGTGTTACAGTACCGTTTCCGTTATAAATTTTTTTTTTTTTTTTCTTTATTTATTTAGAGGCTTTTATAATTAATTACATGTCAGCCCCATTTTAATCTAATACATAAAATTTTAAACAAAATGGCTATTTAACAAAATTAGAGAACAAGGAACACTAAAAAAACAACAAAAATCAAGTCAAACAAAAAAAAACAATTCTCAAGAAATCAGATTTATGGATTCAAACAGATTTATAGCATCCTCCGTTATAAATGTTTCTGTTTTATAAAAGTTTAAAAAAACAGTGTTTAAACCCCTTATTTCGGTTACTGTTGCAGTCCAGGTTACTCTTGAGTATACTCAGCGTCTCGTCGATTGCATACATTTTGTATGAAATAGATAGAAGCGGCCACACCCGCGCCCTTCGCTATTTCTATATCCCGCGCCTAACTTGTAGTGGATAAAAAAAAATGAGAGAGCGAATTTTTTTCTTACTTCTTAGTCTGTGTTTTGGACTAGAAAAAACAGTTAAATAGTTACCGTGATATGACTTTCCTACTCAACCAGGGTGAGCCCACCGGTTTGGCGCCTTACGAGGAGCTCCTCGAAGCTCGCATCCGAGAGCTAAGCATCGCTCTCAACATGAGCACAGCGCTCGCTCTATCCGAGTTCATTGAGGACGAGGTTCTCTTACCGCCGATGCCGCTTGAGGTAAGCATTGTGTATTAAATACTCCCCTAGACTTTAGCCATACGAGGAACTCCTCGAAGCTCGTATTCGAGACCTAAGCATCGCTCTCAATATGAGCACAGCGCTCGCTCTATTCATTCATTCAAGAGTTCATTGAGGACGAGGTTCTTTTACCGCCGATGCCGCTTGAGGTAAGAATTGTGTATTAAATGCTCCCCTAGGCTTTAGCCAAAGGAGGAACTCCTCGAAGCTCGTATTCGAGATCTAAGAATCGCTCTACTCTTATCGCCGATGCAGAAATTGATAAATGTGTTAAGAATTTTATTTACTGCTTCGGCAGTAGGTACATAAACTAAAATTGGATCGATACAGAGAAGATTACAAAGGCTGCGGAAGGATGACACGCAAAATCGTGCAGCGTTTCACATTTTTTGCTCAGGACCATTTCCAATGCTCCCTGATTTGCATGCAACACGGAAATACATGAGTACCTATAAATGCCAACAGTTACTGAAGAAATTGATACGTATAAGGAAAAACATCGGGAACGTTTGCTACGGCATCCCAATTCTCTATCAAACAGCCTATTCACCATGCAAACACATTTAAAAGAGCAACCACCGAGTTTCTTGCTGGTTCTTCTCGGTAGGAATTCCGAACCAGTGGTAGATTCACTTGACGATTCAAAAGTACTTGTAAAAGTATTCGAAATTATAGTAATTTGAACTAAAGCGATTAAAGCGGACGAATGTGCTCGGTACTGTACAGACTTGAGGACAGTGGCCCTTTAGTCTGCCAAAGCCATTGTAAACAACGAACCTGCTTTTAGTTGCTGCTGCTAGTCTGTTGACTGATTGCAACTACAAAACATTTAAAAAAAAAATATTCAATAATAATTTTATATAATTTTTCTTATAAGGCCGCAACATAAGTAGCTTACGCACGCAAATTAGGTACATAACTAACATACAAAAAATATCCGACTTGCAAGACTGTTTACATTTCGTAAGTTACTCATGTAAGTGAGTAAAACTTAATATGTGTAATTTCGCAGTAAACGTAAAACAAAATATTAGGCGACGATTGCACTAATAAGTTTTGCTCAAGTATGTTTCATACGTGAGTAACTAACGAAACGCTAACCGCCCCTTATGTAGCGTATCGTTTGCGAATGTAACCCGTTGTTCTACGTGAGCGACAAACGCGACTCCGCGACTCGATACGACGCGACACGACAGTATTAAACAGTAGCTGACCCTTCACGTCGCCAACGTTGTCTCGTAGACAATTTTGTCATTTTCTATGGCGTCGCTTCCGTCGCTCACCCGTTGTCCTAGGTGAGCGATAAACGTGGCATCGCGATGCGACAATATCAAACAGTATCTGACCCTTCACGTGGTCTACGTGGTCCCGTATACAATTTTGCCATTTTCTATGGTGTCGTATCGCGTCGCTAACGTCGTTCACCCGTTGTCCTAGGTGAGCGATAAACGTGGCATCACGATACGACAATATCAAACAGTATCTGACCCTTCACGTGGCCTACGTTGTCGCGTAGACAATTTAGTCATTTTCTATGGCGTCGTATCGCGTCGCTAACGTGGCTCACCCGTTGTCCTAGGTGAGCGATAAACGTGGCATCGCGATGCGACAATATCAAACAGTATCTAACCCTTCACGTGGCCTACGTTGTCGCGTAGACAATTTAGTCATTTTCTATGGCGTCGTATCGCGTCGCTAACGTGGCTCACCCGTTGTCCTAGGTGAGCGATAAACGTGGCATCACGATACGACAATATCAAACAGTATCTGACCCTTCACGTGGCCTACGTTGTCCCGTTTACAATTTTGCCATTTTCTATGGCGTCGTATCGCGTCTCTAACGTCGCTCACCCGTTGTCCTAGGTGAGCGATAAACGTGGCATCGCGATGCGACAATATCAAACAGTATCTGACCCTTCACATGGCCTACGTTGTCCCGTTTACAATTTTGCCATTTTCTATGGCGTCGTATCGCGTCGCTTCCGTCGTTCACCCGTTGTCCTAGGTGAGCTATAAACGTGGCATCGCGATGCGACAATATCAAACAGTATCTAACCCTTCACGTGGCCTACGTTGTCGCGTAGACAATTTGTATCGGTCGCTCACCTAGGACAACGGGTTAGTTATGTAAGCGACTTACGTGTGTACACCTAACAAGTAAATATTATAGCTTTAACTGCAAATGTCCGCGTCTTCAGTGTACTCGACCACCGCCTTCAAGCAGCCAACCTTCTCCTCGTCTTTGATGACGAAAACCGACGCCTCGAATACCCCGTAGGGACATCGTTCTGTAGGCAGTTCACAGTAGTTCATTACGTATTCTTCTACTATGTAGGTGCCCTGTAATCGATATATCGAAATAAATTTTGACGACTTCCCTGGCGCATAAAATGTATGAATACATAAATTAAAATACAGTTTAAAATGAAAAATCATTTTTCGTTAGGGGTCTGGTGTAGCCGGTGTTTATAAAACACGTTGTCAAGGGATGCCTGAGCGACGACTTTAATCAGCTTGTTAGTAGAATCGCTGACGGCTCCCATAACCCTATTCTACTTCTGATAATTGCATACTAATCTTGGACACCAGCGTCGGCAAATATGCCCGACGCGCTACAGTACCTCGGCATTTTTAATAAAATGAGAATGGCATCACCTATACTCAATACTCAATATCATTTATTCAATATAGGTACACTTATTGACGTTAAAAATTACTTACTTAAAAAATTACAAAAATCAATTATTTCTTACTGATTATTAAATAGAGGGCCTTCCAAAATACCTAAAATTCACAGCCTCGGTTAGTTTTAAGTTTGATAACCATTTTAAACTATACATATATTAAAGAGAAAAATGTGTGTTGTTTGATGTCCTCACAACTATGTATTTCAACTTCCATACTAGTAGCGCGTTAAGTAAATATCGACACTATTCTGCGCATTAGTAAGGATAAGAAATCCATTAAAAGTATGCTCCTGAAAAAATCTTAAACAGTTGAAGATTATGTAAATGATAAAAGAGCATGGATTTGACTGGCTTCAGCAATGCTTAGGACTGCGGTTACATATGTATTTACAGATTGATGTAATTGTCAATGAATTTTTAAAAAGAGTCTCCATTGAGTTTCTTGCTGGTTCTTCTCGGTAGGCATGGTATTTTGAACCAGTGGTAGATTCACTCGACGATTCAAAAGCATTTTTTGTAAGTTTATTTGAATATACTATATTTATCATATATGTATTACTATATTTATAATATATGTATATTTATATGTATTAAATAATTATTATTATGTTTATTGCCTTAATAGACAATTTAAGCTATAAGACCGTGAGTTACATTAATGACTAAAATAAAATCTTTTTGTTCGTCATTCTTACTAAACAGATATATATTTAAAATAAGTATATTATCATGCTACATTTGGTGAACTTTAGTGATATAACTTCGTCGATCTTTTTGTCAGCCCTAACGCAGACTACGGTCTATTTGGGCTGCAATTTACTAACGCCAGCCTGTGTTTTTAGTCTAGTGCTTTGGTGTGCAAAACTGTGGTGTAATTTTTGATATTTTTTTAAAGGCATTATATAAAAATAAAAATAAAATGAAGTTGAGTTAGCCCAAACATAAAGCGACAATCGCGTGCAATACGCGGCTATTATTTTCAATCGACCTGTATAGTTGATTGAAAGAGAATAGCCCTGCGGCATATGCATTTTAATCAATGGTTCAGACTTACTTCAGGAATAGGGAACCCCGTTTGGTTGAGGCCAGCACTTGCGAAGGCGTACTCCAAATTTTTACCCGCGGTCTTCTTCAGAAGTTTCTCGATGCCATCGAGGATGTTAAAGAAATGCTTGCAACCGCCGTCCACATGCTTGCAAACGACTATCAATAACTGTTCAACGACAATCCTTATTAGCAGACAGAGAGTCACAGATGTAAGCATTTATTGTGTTAGACTGAAATTGGCGGATCTATCTATGGTCCATCTATGGTCTGTCCCTCGACCGTGACGGGGGATTGGAGCGGTGGAGAGGGAGAGCGGGATGTAATGGTGGTACATAATAATCTATGTTGTAATGTCAAGCGATGGCTGTACAGTGTTTGTGTGTAAATTGCTAATAAAGTATGATTAAAATAGTTATCGAGTGTTTATATCTATTAATTGTTATAAATGTTCACATGTGACTCTCTGTCTGCTACGCTTTCACGGCCCATTAGTTCGATAGATTTTGATGAAATCTCGGGAAAGGACATAGGCTTTTTATTCTGGAATATAAAAGAGTCCCCGCGCAATCAAACAGTCTTAATCAGCTTGTTTTATTAAAGAAGAGCAAGCTCATTCCCATTAACGACCTTTGTACTTTCTTGCAGCGGAACGAAGGAATCACGAGCCTATTGCGATTTCTCGTTTACCTATCGTGCAGATCTCTGTTTTTTTTTTTATATGGTGTCTTACGAACATTTTAGTTTTTGAAATATATAAATGCTTCTGTAATAAGTACTATAAATAAATAATAATTTATTCATAAGAATGCAGGTGATATAAGTTTAAGAGTTAACATAATTATTACATCTAACCTTAAAAGTGCCCTCAATATCCATCGTCGTGACTATCTTGCCATGGAACGCATCATGCGTGTGATTTAACTTGCGCCTTTCCAAGTCGAACATCATGATTTCGTTCTCTATTTCTGTATCACACTTGGCTACGTCAATCGTTGACCATAAGCCACTCTGTCAAATAAAAAAGACTTGTCTGAAGACTTGATAACCTTTCAATGTATTATCTTTTAAACATATTGTTTAAAAGATCCCAAAACGATGCAAAGAGCGTGAGAAGGATATATGTATTCACTGTAGTGTAATGAGAAAGAGATGACACCAAATTAAAGAAAAATTATAAACTAATCCTATATATAAAATTCTCGTGTCACAATGTTAGTTACCATACTCCTCCGAAACGGATTGACCGATTTTTATGAAATTTTATATGCATACTAGCTGATGCCCGCGACTCCGTCCGCGTGGATTGAGGTGTTTTAGTGATATGAAAAATAGATAGTAGCCGATTTTCAGACCTACTGAATACGCATATAAAATTTCGTAAAACGGTCAAGCTGCTTCGGAGGAGTATGATAACTGACATTGTGACACGAGAATTTTATATATAAGATTCAGTAGGTCTGAGAATCGGCTACTATCTATTTTTCATACCCCTAAAATACCTCAATCCGCGGACGGAGTCGCGGGCATCAGCTAGTTTAACTTATAATCCTGTACGCTCAAAATGCTAAATCTTGTTTACATTAAATATCTATTTTATGTTAGCCTGTAAGTTTCACATTTTAAACCAAAACAAAGCAATGTTGACCGCAACAGGAGGAAAAATCAATCATACTAAAGCCGTTTGAAAATAAACTGTAGTTATGTAAATAAAATATTCTCATAATATTTTTGTCAAATTCAATGAAATTCGTAATTAAAAAAAAACAGAAACACTCAGTACCGTTTCTGTTTCAGAATTCTGGAGCATCATTTGGAATATGTCGGTTACTCTAATGTTTTAATCACGTAGAGAAACAAAAGAAGATTTTAACTTACTTGTATGTTAAAAATACCTTGCGACAGTACCATTATGAAAAAGTTTGCAAAAACAAATATGAATTCCCACATAGTACGTCAATTTTAACAGAATTTAAAATAAGAATTTTCCACGTGTTTACCTGATTAAATAGGTAGTTGTAAATGTATTTTATAACATGTGAAATGATAATAACGATTTTATCTCTTTAGTTGCATATATAAAAATAGTCGTTGGAATTTAATTGTATCAAAGCCAGAGCTTGTTTCTATGTTTAAAGGAATTTTGCACGACACGAAATAGTTGCGATATAATTGACCGAGCGAAGCGAGGCGAGTCCCTGAGTCTACTTGAGTGACTTTGCATTTGTCCGTCTGTCCGTCCGTCCGTCTGTCCGTCCGTCTGTCAGAGCCTTAAAACTTATAGATTAGTGAACATAATATAAGCCTCATGCCGCAAATTGCTTAAGAAACTTTATTTGAGGGGGGCGCTCATAGAAGCGAATGGGAAGTACTTTTTATGGGTTTACTTAAGCTTGTACCTAGCACTAATTGAAAATTTACCTGTTATATTTTTTGTAGTTACTAAAATTAGGTAAATATTATAAGGAACGAAATTACTATATTTTTAATGCGTATAAGTTTTTTTTCACAACCTCAGAATAATGTTAATAGGTGGCGCCTTTATCTTATAATCTATTCCAATAACAGTTTTGCATCAACCAATTTTTTCTTGATTATGTCATTCAATTATATAAAACAGAAATAAAACCATTAATGAGGAATAGGATATATAACTTAAACTTAAATAGGTACACACCCAAAAAAAAAAAAAATTATAATAAAAACGCGAAATTATTAATTAATTAAACAATAAATGAGATGCAACGAAATAATACACTAACTTATGCAGGTTTAATTAATTATTCGAATATATTAATTTAGCTATCTCTATCTGTACGTTTAAATAAAAGTGTCTCAGTTTATTTTTTAACGTGATCTCGCTGGTAGCTTTGTTCCATTCGCGGTGAGGTGGTGGGAGATCATTCCAAATTTTTGCTGCAGCAAAACGGAAACAACCCCTAAACCCCGCTTTTTTATGAGCAGGTATAGCCAGTTTTATTTTCTGTTGCACTCGAGCTGTGCTTCTGTCTTTACGCCAGTGCAATATGTCATATACTTATATGGTCGCTTATTGTATAAAACCCGGTGTATCATCATTGTAAGGTATAAGTTTATGCGTGATTTCATACTAAGGATTTTGTTACTATTAATAACCGGTGTTAAATAACCTCTCCTAGGGACGTCAAAGCAAAATCTAGTGCACGCGTTCTGTTTTCTTTGAACAGCTTTTTCAGATTTTTTAATAGTCTAGGCCCAAATACAGTGTCGCAGTAGTC
Source organism: Erebia palarica (assembly GCA_964035005.1). Taxonomy (NCBI): domain Eukaryota; kingdom Metazoa; phylum Arthropoda; class Insecta; order Lepidoptera; family Nymphalidae; genus Erebia; species Erebia palarica. The sequence goes on from OZ035995.1 coordinate 18,660,478, forward strand.
AACAGCTGACAAAATGAGAGATTCCACGACTATCTGACGAACTCTCTCCGTTAAAAAACGTCTCACACCGTACAACACTTTTAACTTATAAAACGCGTTTCTTATAATAATGTCATCATCAGTGGATATATGTTTGTTTGTTCCTTGCAGGACAGCTACAGCCTAAAGGCGTGGATTGATTTTGATAATGCTTGCACTAGTAGATTTGTCTAAATCTTCCGAGTGTCACTATGGAAACCGAATTTGAGAAAAAACAAAATGGCGCCCACTAGAAGCCATATTGTAACAAATATAAAAATGAAAGTCGATAGACTATGGCAAGTGGGGTATCAATGAATTGGTCTTGTAAAATCATAGTTAGGTTCCCTTGATCATTTTTTCATTTTGATAATTTGCGAGGTTTGAAAGGTTAATTTACTTCAAGAACAATTATATATTATTATTATGATAACTCATTTTTATTTAAGACTAGCTGATGTCCGCGACTTCGTCCTCGTGGTTTAAGTTTTTGTGATTCCCGCGAGAACTCCTTAATTTTCCGGGATAAAAAGAAGTCAACAAACAAACACTTTCGCATTTAAAATATTAATTTTGATAGGCCATAATGACTGCCTGCTATGATTTCTTTCAAAGAAACTTTAGTGGAGATCAATCTAACAAAGAAATTATTTGTTGGATTGACGTGATTGATCTCGTTTTTAACAGTCCACAAAATAATTTCAGGTGCTAATAGAAAACGTAAAACTCCATCTAGTCGAAGACCGTCCAACGAGGTCCATATCATCACCACCTCCACAGCCACTGGACCTGGACCTCACCACCCTCAGGCTGACCAGGGACACCTCAGGAGTTATCCACTTAGGGCCTCCTCCTGTCAGCTCCAGGACTGTCTCTCCGAGCAGTCCAGGGCTTCAAATGCAGGAGGCTATGGAGGAAATACAGAGGTTGAATGAGGAAAACGAGGAATTGAAGAAGAGACTGGCTACGCTCAGCCGGATAGCGGAGGACAATCGGGAGTTGAGAGCGTAAGTTTTCTAACTTATTACCATACTAGCTTTTGCTCCGACTTCGCTCGCGTTAAGTTCGATTTTAATAAAAATTTTGATCCCCCATTTTACCCCCTTAAGGGTTGAATTTTCAAAAATCCTTTGTCAGCGCATGCCTACGTCATAACAGCTATAGTATAATATAGATTCAGCTCGATCCGAACAGTTTTTTGAGCTGTGCGTTGATAGATCAGTCATTTACCTGTTCCGACTTAGACGATGCCGACTTCGTCCGCGTGGAAAGTTTTTTTATCCTCGCGGGAAATCCATGTCCTTCACCGGGATGAAACCTATCTCGATACCAAATTTCATCAAAATCGGTCGAAAAGGTGGCCGTGGAAGAGTAACTTATCAAACACTCACATTCGTGTTTGTTAACCAACTGCTCAAAAAAAAGGAGCGTAATGTTTTTAGTGTTCATATTCATGTATATATCCATGTATAGTCCGACAAACTTATCTCACCCGGTGACAGCGTCGCTAGTATATATAAAAAAATTAAATAATAAAAAAACTAAACAGGCATAAAGTTAGTTCGCATTTTGGCCACCGGGTCAGAAAGGTTTGTGGGATTATATGTGTTTCTTTATTCCACCATAACCTCTACATACCTGAACAGACTTCGATGTATGCGGTATCGTTAGAATCCTTACATCATCCTGAGTGAGACTGCGTATAGTTTTTTTTTTTGGAAAAAAACAAGCAATATGGCAGAGCAGTCATGTTGTTTAATAATTTTACAGTCCTACCAGCTTATATGGCCCGGTGGCCAAAATTGGAAATTATAATATATATAGAATTAATACCTGTTTAGTTTTTGTCCTTATTTTGTCTATACTTTTATACTAATATTAATCCATTGTTTGTTAATCCACGCGGACGAAGTGGCGGGCATCAGCTAGATTTCAATATATCGTTCATGTAATGTATGTGTAGTTAAGTGTCCTAGACGAACTGTACGCACTTGTGCAGTAAGTAACAATATTTTACAGCAAAAACAAAAGGCTAAAAAAAAATGCCATTCATAGTACCGACCTAGAACAGTATCCGATCGCCATGTCGGAGGAAAAAAGGAAGGAACACATTAAAAAAATATATATGTATATTGTAAAAACCGTAAGATTATAATCTAACTCGCGAAATTCTAAACTGTCGAAAGATTGTAAACTGTTCAATGTTCTGAGTGTCAATTTTTTAAATATTCATTTTATTTACGTTTTCTTGTCTCTTTCTTGTAGGTTAGGTTAGAGTTCGACATAAATTATTAGGTTTTGTCGGGTTTAAAAACCTATCAGATTACAATCTATCGGAAAATAATGCGTTAAATTGTAATCTTTCGACAGTTTAGAATTTCGCGAGTTAGATTATAATCTAACGGTTTTTACAATCTTACGGTGACATATATATACTGGCGACGCTATCACCGTGTCAGATAAGCTTGTGGGGCTATAATTATGTCCACTTGTAATATTACTATGACATAGATTTTATGTGACCTTGTCACAGGAAAGTGGAAGAGGCGGCGGTGTTAAGGCAGTGCGCACACGCGGCACAACAGGAGGCGGCCAACCTGCTCGCCGACAAACACGATCTCATAGAAACCGTGCGGTTGCTGCAGGTGAGCTATATTTTAACCCTCGACTCCAATAGAAGGGTGTTTTAAGTTTAGCGAGCGAGCGAGTGTGTGTGAGTGTGTGTGTGTGTGTGTGTGTGTGTGTGCGTGCGTGTGTGTGTGTGTGAGTGTGAGTGAGTGTGTGTGTGTGTGTGTGTGTGTGAGAGAGAGCGTGTGTGTGTGTGTGTGTGTGTGTGTCTGAGCTTTGAATGGGACGAATGAAACGGAAAATTACATTATTACATTTCCCGCGGGAATCAAAAAACCTTAATCCACGCGGACGAAGTCGCGGGCATCATCTAGTTTATAATATTAGTATTGTTTAGTATTTATGAATGAATGAATGAATGACTTTTATTTCAAGCAACAATTACTCATATTTTATTATTATTATCGACATAAATTTAGCTCTCACGCCCGCATACAAAATAAAATAAATACACATATGGCCTAAAGAGTTATAATAAACTTACGTAAATAAATATAAGTTAATAAACTTACATACACAAATACACAAATAAATAGTTGTAGCGGGCGGAGGATTACACCCCGGCAGGGGAGACCAGACGGCCGGGGGTCAGGGCGACAGGTTGAGAAACCGGCGGACTATCCTAGCCGAGTCTAGCAAGACCGCTTTCTGCATCCTGGCTGCGAGCGAACTGCCACGGAACCCCAGTCGCCTCAGATGGTGAGCGAGGCTGACTGGGATTAACCCATTCGCAGATATGACGATTGGGATGGTTTCGGTGGACCCCACATGCCACATGGCGGAAACCTCGTGAGCCAGATCAAGATACTTACGTTTCTTCTCCGTCTCAGCTCTCACAAGGTTCTCGTCATATGGAATGGTGATGTCCACCAAAAACACCCGTGACTGTGCCCGGTCCAACAGCACGATGTCAGGCTTATTCGCTAGAATAGTCCTGTCCGTGATGATGGACCGGTCCCAATAGAGCCGGACTCCGTCACGCTCGAGTACAGGCACCGGTGTGTACTTGTAATATGGCAGCCTCTCATCCAGGAGACCATACTTCAGAGCAAGCTCCTGGTGAAGGATTTTGGCCGCTTGGTTGTGTCTGTGCAGATACTCAGTGTTAGCAAGCGCCGAACATCCCGAAAGCACATGTCTGAGTGACTCACCGGGATGGCGACAGGCTCGACAGATGTCGTGAGTTCCATCCTTCAGAATGTACTTTCGGTAGTTCCGCGTCTTAACTACCTGATCCTGTATCGCACAGACAAAACCTTCGGTTTCCCCAAAGAGGTCACCGAAGCGCAGCCATTGCACGGACGCTTCTTTATCAACGTGTGGCTCATTAAGAGCTTTAAAAAAGCGTCCATGCAACTCCTTCTCCTTCCATACGGTCTCCCGGTCAGAGGTGCTAAGTACCTTCGGCGCCTGCCACTCGATTTTGGCTAAGGATAGGGGAGTGAGTCCTTTATCACATTCTACGACCTCTCTATGCATGGGCGACTCGCTCTTCATCTCGAAGTATGTTCTGAGATTGGCTATCTCCCGGTTATGCATGGTCTTGACGCTTAACACGCCTCGACCACCACATTTCCGGGGGATATACAATCTCATCACAGACGACTTCGGGTGGTGCATGCGATAGAGTGTCATAGTTGTGCGGACTTTTCTATCCAGGGCGTCAAGTTCGGTCTGAGTCCATCTGAGCACGCCAAAGGTGTACATGAGGACAGGCACAACCCAGCCGTTATAGGCTCGAACCTTATTGGCACCCGACAAAAAACTTTTACATATTTTTGTCAGACGGCCAAAAAAGGCCTCGCAAACAGACTGTTTCATGTCCGCCTCATTTACCCCCAACGATTGCGACATACCCAGATACCGGTACGATTCAGCTTCAGAGAGGGTCCTGATGTTCGATGGCTCGAGATTCATCTCAGCCGAGTGAGTAACCTGCCCCCTCACCACATGCAAGACCGCACACTTGTCCAGCCCAAGCTCCATTCTGATAGAATTGCTGAACTCAGTGGTGATATTCAGCAATTCTTGCAGACGGGTAGCATTGGGTGCCAGCAGTTTGAGGTCGTCCATGTAGAAAAGGTGAGGCACTCTTGTCCCTCCTCTCCGAAACTGAAAGCCCGTCCCTGAATTCTCCAGCAGTGAACTGAGTGGGTTCAGAGACAGGCAAAACCAAAGTGGACTCAGACAGTCACCCTGGAAGATCCCCCGCCGTATCCTTATCCGGTCACCGGCAGCCGCCAACCGCTCACCGTGGAGACAAAGGATCGTACTCCATTGCCCCATGCATTCCCTGAGGAAGTCTCGAACTGTACCATCGACTTTGTACAGTTCAAGGACCCTCAAGAGCCATGAATGGGGCACCGAGTCGAATGCCTTTTTATAATCAATCCAGGCGGCGGAGAAGTTCCGGCGGTTGCGTTTGACCAATTGCCCCGCAACGGAGTCGATGAGAAGGAGCTCCTTAGTACCACGGCTACCCCCCCGACATCCGTTCTGAGCCCCAGACATGATGTTATTTTCGTCTACATGACGAGTGATCTTGAAGCTCAGAACGGATGTCAGTGTCTTATAGATGGTCGTAAGACACGTAATAGGGCGGTACTTAGCCGGATCAGTGGCGTCAGTGGACTTTGGAGCTAGATGAGTGATCCCAGTGGTGAAAAGGTTCGGGAGCGTCCTATGCTCGAGAGCTTCTTGAAATTGTCGAGCCAAGGTCGCATGGCAAACCGAGAAACCCTTAAGCCAGTAGTGATGCAGACCGTCAGGACCCGGACTTTTCCAGTTCGGGGCCCGCCTTACTGCATCAACTACATCCTCCGTAGAGATAGCTACCGGGTTCATCGGTTCAATTAAGGCACATGCTTCCTCTACCGCCGCAATCCAAGGGCCCTCTTCATGCTCAACCTCTCGCGACCACACACTGCGCCAGAAAGCGACAAGGTCTGCCGAGCTCGGCCGTTGAGAGGTAGAGCAGACTGCCGGACACTCCAATTTTTTGTAAAACCTTTTCTGATCACTCGAGAAGAGACGATTTTGCTGAAAGCGCTCAACTCTTTCCGAGTATCGCCGTATGCGGTTCCCCCACGCAGCGATTTTCTGCTTCAGGTCGTCGATGCGCTCCGTTAGCTTTTGGGTTATATCGGGCTGATCCAAGCTAACGCCAAGCCCGTTGAAGGCAATTCTAACGGAGCGCACAATCCTTGGCCTGGTATTGCCCGACCTGAAGCTTTGCAGTCTGCCAATGAGGCCTCTGGCAAGGTTGATACGGCGTTCTATTCTCCTCTTCCAGGCCGGTTTCGTGCTGCGTCTTGCAACAGCAGCGCGTCCCGAGCCCGAAGTCTTAGCTCCGATAAATCGGTGCACGGCTAAAGCCGCACCGAAGAGAATTGCAGCCGTATCATCCAAACCAGTGCTGTTCGCTAGATGTTGAGGCAGCATTTGGTTGATGGCCTCAATGACATCCCGCGTCGCTACATTCAGCGTAAGGCGGGAGAGCCGCGGGCGATTCTCCAGAGGAGCGCTCCGAGTTTCAGAAATCGCCTCTTCTAGTATCCTTCTCATCCGCTCTAAATCAAGGGAAACTGTTTCCTCAGTGCTTTCCTCAACAGGCAAATCGTGGGAGGTGGTAACTATCTCCTCGTGGGTAGGCACCGCTGGAGAGACGATTTGCTCTGTTGTTGGAGTTGTCACCTCGGGAACAGCCTCACGTCGTAACCGTTCGAGCTCGGTAGCGTTAAAGATGTTCGAACGCTGAATATACCGAGCCCGATCTGCCAGGTTTTGTTCCGTGACAGTTAAAGTCGGCTCAAGCAGCAGGAACTCACGGTACATTGCCGCTCGGTAGCCAGTCCGTCCGGTTTCCCCTTCTGTCGCCCTGTAGTACGCTCGCATGACATTCTCGTTCATGAGAGAAGTCCATCTCATGCGGCGCACACCACCAGCGGCGGGCACCGAAGATTGGACCCTGGAGGATCCCGTCAGCGCCAAGCCCTCTGGTGGGGATGATGGACGTGTCGGCCGGCTAGGTGGTAGTGCCGGTCGACTGGTGTTACTGGCGGCCCGTATGCTGCCACGCCCAGCGCCAGCTCCAGGCGCGCCCTGGCGACCCCCAGGTAGCGGCCCTATTCGCATATCCTCTATTGTGTCCATCATCATAAAAGGGGGGGGGGGGGGGGTGAGTGGTGGGTACATCACTCGGGGTCCACTCAGGTCCCCGAGGAGGCTGTTTCTGTGGCCAGCTAGCCATGTTTCGGGGAACAAAATAAGTTGGTAAAAGGTTCCCCGGTTCCCTTAGCCGCCTCTTACGGACACCCACGGGATAGGAAGGGGTGACACTATTCTACTCTGCCGGTGCCACACGGCATTATTATTATTATTTATTATTATTATTATTAAACTCTTTATTTGTACCACACATAACAAAAGTAAATTACAGAAAACATAAAATAACACAAAGAAGTACAAAGGGCGGCCTTATTGCTAAGTAGCAATTTTATATTTTGTTAGTTATACAAACTTATTTCCTACGTTAGTACTTAATCTAAAAAACTAAACCTAATAACTAAAACTAAACCTAAATATGAGTCATCGCTGTGCCATTCCCCTAGAAATAGCACAGCAATGACCCACATATATGCAGTCTAATCTGCCGGCAATTAACTTCAGAATGCTGTTGGTACTGCCCCGCCCTCTGCGCACCAGAGCTCTGTATCTTTTGCCCATAGTGGCATAAAGACAATCAACTTGCGCCACGGCGAACATCCCTGATGCACTACAGAAACGAGGCAGCCCCATCAGCACCCTGAACGCATTGTTGTACTGGACACGGAGAGCGTTGTAAGATTTTTGAGTGTACTTGGCCCACATGTTATAGCCGTAGAGATGGACATATTTTCTTGTTCTCTGAGTGAACTCACAAAGGTAGGTAGCAATGTGGACTATAAGTTATAAGTAAGTAGGTCATAGTTTTGTTTTATTTTTCATTTTGTAATTTTAGGTTTTGCACAGTTGTTTAAGCTAAGCTAGAGATAAATATTGTAACTGCACCATCGTATTAGGAATTCCTGTAAAGATGATGTAAGAAGTGAATAAATAAATAAATAAATAAATGTTGCACGTATAGAAAGACGTGCAGTAAGCGTTAAATAAAGTGATCTTAACGGTGCTGTAACACCGCACAAACCTGCGAGCCAGCATATCCGCTCTCACTGACAACGCCCTCCGCAGTCTCTCGATATCAATATCATCTTTGAGGTCGGGATTTATGAATTAATCCTGTACTTTATGTGTATTTCAGGAGCAACTATCAAACGCGTGCCGCGGGAAGAGATAGCGTTCCCGCGGCGCAGCGCAGCGCTGCCTCGACTGTACCGCGTGTTGCGGCGACCACAAACCGTAGTGTGCGCACACCCTTACGCGCCGACCATATACCGCTGACCTCCGGTTACATACATATAGCTATTGTGTCTGAGGTCTAATTATACTGGACATTTAGACAAGAAGTGAACTTTCGTGTTACATTATTTTTTATACCAATGTTAATTGACGTCTAGTTACCTATAAAGGCTTCCGTGTGCGATTTAAAAATAAAATAGACGAATATTTGGGAGAAAATCGTCTGTACCATGTACTGCGGCGACCTCAAACCGTAGTGTGCGCACACCCTTACGCGCCGACCATATACCACTGACCTCCGGTTACATACATATAGCTATTGTGCCTGAGGTCTAATTATAATGGACATTTAGTGAAAGAGGTTTCATTGGACATTCAGACAAGAAGTGACCTTCGGTGTGAAATTATTTTTTATACTTATGTTAATTGACGTCTAGTTACCTACAAAGGCTTCAAAAAATAAAATGGACGAATATTTGCGAGAAAATCGTCTGTACCATGTACTGCGGCGACTTCAAACTGTAGTGTGCGCACACCCTTACGCGACGACCATATACCACTGACCTCCGGTTACATACATATAGCTATTGTGCCTGAGGTCTAATTATAATGGACATTTAGTGAAAGAGGAGTTTCATTGGATATTTAGACAAGAAGTGAACTTTCGTGTTGCATTATTTTTTATACCAATGTTAATTGACGTCTAGTTACCTATAAAGGCTTCCGTGTGCGATTTAAAAATAAAATAGACGAATATTTGGGAGAAAATCGTCTGTACCATGTACTGCGGCGACCTCAAACCGTAGTGTGCGCACACCCTTACGCGCCGACCATATACCACTGACCTCCGGTTACATACATATAGCTATTGTGCCTGAGGTCTAATTATAATGGACATTTAGTGAAAGAGGTTTCATTGGACATTCAGACAAGAAGTGACCTTCGGTGTGAAATTATTTTTTATACTTATGTTAATTGACGTCTAGTTACCTACAAAGGCTTCAAAAAATAAAATGGACGAATATTTGCGAGAAAATCGTCTGTACCATGTACTGCGGCGACCTCAAACTGTAGTGTGCGCACACCCTTACGCGACGACCATATACCACTGACCTCCAGTTACATACATATAGCTATTGTGCCTGAGGTCTAATTATAATGGACATTTAGTGAAAGAGGAGTTTCATTGAACATTTAGACAAGAAGTGACCTTTGGTGTTAAATTATTTTTATACCAATGTTGATTGACGTCTAGTTACCTACAAAGGCTTTCATGTGCGATTTAAAAATAAAATAGACGAATGTTTGGGAGAAAATCGTCTGTACCATGTACCGCGGCGACCTCAAACTGTAGTGTGCGCACACCATTACACGCGAGACCATATACCGCTGACCTCCAGTTACATACATATAGCTATTGTGCCTGAGGTCTATTTATATTGGACATTTAGTGAAATGGTATATGATATTATATTGGACAAAAAGTGATTTGAATGAATGTTTTGACCAATCGTGATTGATGTCTAGTTACCAAAGGCTTCCATGTCAAATACCCTAACATTGGAATTGATAGAATATAGGACTTCATTTCTCTCTCTACCATTTGTTGACCTCTAGTTACATACATGTATCTATTTGGCTAAGAGGTCTATTTATATTGGATAAATAGTGAACGGGGCCTAATCTATTGGACAAGTAACTTAAACTGATGTTTTGACCAATCTTGATTGATGTCTAGTTACCAAAGGCTTCCATATTAAATATCCTAACGTTGGAATTGATAGAATATAGGACTTTTCTCTCTCTACCATTTGTTGACCTCTAGTTACATACATGTATATAATGGGCTAAGAGGTCCATTTATATTGGACAAATAGTGAAAGGGGCCTAATATATTGGACAAGTGATATTGTCGTTACCAAAGGCTTCCAAACTTCCATGTGAAATATCCTCATATTCGAATTGGTAGAATATTGGAATTTGTCATCTGTCTACTATCCTATGTATAGATATTGCACCAGAAGTATTTTTATATTCGGCATGTGTGACTTAAATTAACGTTTGAAACAATGTTTGTCACCTACAAAGGCTTTCCTATATTGGATAGAGCAGAGCCGGCATTACCTTGCGGATGTCCATCACAATGAAGAAACCAGAAGTTTCGACATAGAATTAAACTTCTGGTTCCTTTCGTATTTTTTTATTAAAGGCTTTCCTATTGTGAGATATCTATTTTTATTGGAATTGGAATATATTGGAATATTTAGGAGAAAATATACACCATACGATCAAAATAACTGCTTTTCATAAAGACGAGCAACGTTAGTGTGCGTTTACCCTACAAGCTAAACTTTGAAAATACTCTCGTAGTTATATTTGAAGAAACAGTCAGACTAGAGAAATTTATATGTGTACCATCAGAAAAATTGCCATCCAAATCTATCAACCTGGATCTGGATTTATTAAGGTTATTTTTTATTATGGGAACCCTTTAAATTTTCCGGGATAAAAAGTAGCCTGTAAAATTATGAAACTTAACCAAACTGTACCAAATTTCGTCAAAGTCGATGAAACCGTAACAGACAGACAAACTTTTTATGATTTATAATTATAATTGGTTTGATTTATGGTACAAATTTTAGTTTGCGTTACCTGTAAGTCGTTAATTTCATATGTTTTTCTGAAGAGTTGAAATATAATTGACCCGGACCATAATTACGAGTCCATCGACACCTCATTTATCAAAATCGGCTCAGTAGCTTAGGCGGTATGGTGGAATATACATACATACATACTTATGACATATATATATATAGAGACTGCTATAAAATCATAACCCTTTCTTTTTCTTTGCCATATTCAGGGAAAAATCGACTTAAAACTTCAAATATTTTGTACTTAAGTAGGTACAACGATTGCATTTATTTTAACAAATACAAACTCTATAGGTATTAGTTTTATTACTACCATATCCATATTCTATTAGGATGACAGTTAGCATTCTATCCTTTTCTCCCATGTGATTCATTTTTATTTATTTTCCTTTTGTGATCACAGACCATCAGAGGAAAATAAATACAAATCGGTTTATTATCGTAATAGCATATGGATTGGGCTATACTTTAAAACTTTTCATTACAAAATTATACCATTCATTTGAACCTTTTGTGCTAAAGGTTTTTAAAAACCTTCTGAAAATTTAAATTTTGAAATAGATTTTACGTGCTACTATGTTGCTATATTCATTTGCATAATATCTACCAAAAGTTATTTTATCTAGAACTAAAATAGGCTGATAGGCTGTGTCGTAAAAAATATTAAAATATAGTGTGTTTATTTTTATATAAAACGAATGATATTTGCACTTTTATTTTCCAGGACATTAACTTGATTTTTAGTTAATAATAAATAAGTAGGAAAGCATATTATCTAATGGTAATATTCCAAAATTAAAAACTTTGACAAGACAAGAATTCATGAGAATTTTACAATTTATTTAAACCTACTTATGGTGTACGAAATAATGTACAGGTATAAAACTTTCATATTATATCACATGCATATTGAAATTAAAATTGATTTTTCGTAGTGCCAATGGCCAATGCCTTGATTTTTTGTTGAAAACAAAAAATATAATGTGCAATCTAATTGATGTGTATATCGACATAATATTTGTAGTCGTCGGTTTTATCGCATATTGTAGCGGTTTTAACGTGGAAAAAAGAATGAAATTTTTAGAAACTTTTTTATGATAAACTAAATGGAAATTATTGATACTTAATTAATAATTAGATATTATATGAATATTGTGCCACTTTTTTAATGTTCCATCCTACTTGTGAAATGTGAATGTTCGTCTTCTCGTCTATGTTATCTTATAAATTGTCAGAACTTGCCACACTTAGATCTTTTAACAAGCCAGTTAAAAAGTTTTTTTACAGTATAGTCTCATGTAAAAGCAATAGTTTTGAATTACTGCTAACGCCTAACACCTATTAGGAGATTTGATAATATCGACTGAAGATCACTGCCCATTCAATTTTATTAAAGTATTTTAGAAGCTAAATATTATTATTCTTACTGAGTATAATCAATCTTTGTCGTGTTTTACCATAAATGTCGAACATATCTATATGTGGCAAAGTCCTTTTTAAACTATGTGTTTGACTCTGACTTTATAAAATAATGAAATTGTGCCTGTATAACATTAAAATTTTGCTTCAACGTCATGTGTATTTTATGTTAGTATTATAAGAATCAATTATTATCCAAGTGAAAAAAGATTTTATGCTCCTTTTAAGTAGGTCCTAAAAGAATATCAGTGTATCTCAGTAAATATCATAGGATATTTTTATCTGTATATAAGAATGTTTACTTTAAAATCATGTAGGTTTCAAGGTCGAAAACACACAAATCGTGAAATAGAAATCTGCTTTTTTGTAAATTTGCTCAAAGTTTGACATGTCCTACAAAATGGGTTTAATTCTGTACTTAATGTACAATCACTAAATCATACAAACTAAACTAAATTGATAGGCTCAAGCTTCTTCAAGCAATACTTATTTGTTTTCGTACTTTGAACCTATTTCTTATTTTACGAGTTTGTAAAATAGTGGGGTTAATAAAATAATACGAGTGGAAAGAGCAGAAAATTTTACTCCTTCCATGTATTATTGAATATTGATAGAGCCATTTATTTGTATATTTAAAGTCTATAATAAATAACAATGTGTGCTATTCCTAAGTCTCATTTTGACTTGACTTTTTTATTTTATAATCAGAAGCTATAAAAATGTTATTCTAAAAAACTGTTCTGCAGAAGTGTAATTTTTTTTCCTGTTAAGTATTTATAACATCCTCATTTTGAAGTTCTATTCTACACACTTATTTTTTTCATTTACAATTTTATACATCACACAGGACGAATTAAAAAAAAATAATACCCTCTTAAGGGCAACTTCTCTTCATTATACTGAAAAAAGTTTGTTCTACAGCTTTAAAAAATTAATGAAATCTACAGTGAAATGTTTTATTAGTGAATTTCAATAAAAAAAATTACTTACTATAGACTCTAGACACCCTTGAACTCCGTGTTTTTAGTAAGCAGCTGTAGTGTAGACTGTCATGCGATAGCTCGATGAACGCCTTTCACATTGGTGATGGGCCGTGGAGTAGTAGGGTCTTAGAGCAGCTCATTTACATGTTATTATTTTTGTATGAAAAAAATATATTGTTATTACACAGAATTTTCAAAAGTCGTGGAACAAAAGTTGTTCAGTAAAACGTACAAAAGCTACGTTTATGAGGTTATTAGTATTTTTAAATTATCCCTGTAAATGACTAATGATTAATCAACATTGTTTTCAATAAAGAATTATTATTACTATAAAAGTAATCATTTACGAAACGAATGAAATGTATTTTTATATTAAACAAAAGTCTTGATAACACTCATATTCTCAATATCGATTAAACTTTTACAATGTCTTAATGATCGGCTTTTTATGTGGTACCGTATAACCTTTGTATTGTATACTAACATGCCTACTTTGAAAGTGTTTAACGATATTATGATATTTAAGAAAATGGTTGTTGCAATCTGTTTAGTTATAAAATGGAATTGTTAAAATTAAATTTAATATTCTATATGCCAGTTTTTCATTTATCTCCAGTACTGAAACTGTACATCACAGTGCACAAGAAACTAATTATATATAAAAAGATCACATGAAATGACAATATTTTGAAAACATTTGATAACTGATTAAATTAAATCCAATCCAAAAACAGAGCGAGAGAGAAGAGAATTGAAAAATTCAGTTATACAATTAAATTAATTGGATGATTATGTTTATTCAACATAGAAAAGGTACCTACCAATTATTATCGAAAAGAAGAATAATTGTTGAAAAATCATTACTAAAACGAATACATTTTATTTTATTACATTTAATCAGTTCCAGTGAGTTCAACTATTTATTCCAAATAGATTTATTCAACTCTTGAAATTATTTGTCTACAGTTGAACTACTGGGAAAAAATCGCAATAGTTCAACGGTCGAAGTAATCAGTTGAACTATGGGAATTAACCGAATATGAAAGCAGTGAAACCATCAACTATATTAACTAGTCTATGGAAACCATACACTTATATTTCAACAGTCCGCAAGGTTATTTCCGACTGGCATATTATGTTGGTATAGCCCAGTATAGTCTCCACAAACATAACTGATCCAGTGACAGCGTCGCTAGTACATATGAAAAAAAAAACAACAAATATTAAAATTAGGTTCCATTTTTGGCTACCAGGTTAGATAAGACAGATCAGATAATATATTTGACGGACTGGAAAACTTAAATTATTACTTAAATTAAAAATAATTAGTTTACTATTAATTAAAATTAATTTCGTGTAATCATCTACCTAGTAGTAGAAAATATTTAGCTATGCCAACACTAGCCTTGAGACTTTCACTTGCAGTGTTGCTTGTGTTAAAAATTAGGATACATCGATGGGAAAAATATTTTATTTTTTCGTAGACTAGTAAATTACACCTACTCTTCTTATCCGTACTAATTCCATATTCCATACTTTGTTATTATAAATGTGAAAGTCTGTCTGTATGTATGCTATGCGCCGTCTTTTCAACCGATTTTAATCAAATTTGGTATAGTGATAAGTTCATTCCGAGGAAGGACATATATAGGCTTTTCTCTTTATCCCGGAAAATTAAGGAGTAGGAGTTAGCAGGAATAAGAAATTCACGCGGGCATGGCCTAGCTAATATAATGCACTAGTGATGTGCCGGATTGTTAAATGTATAGCCGCGCATACGGATCCGGATTCGAATATTTAATGTCAAGATCCGCGGATAGGGATACGGATCTTAAAACGATAGTCGACGCCGCTTGATACTTTTCGTAACAGGACAAGTTTCGACTTGCATTGCGCGGGTCTTTCTTTTGTTTCGTTTATAGTTTAGTGTGACACTGACAGCCTGCGAAGAATATAGTTATCGCATACGTCCGCGTAGATTGAGCGTCCGAACGGCCGGCCGAACGGATCTGGATGAAATTTGGCACAGAGTATATTATAGACTGGAATAACACATAGACTCCTTTTTCTTCCGGAAAATAAAAGAGTTTCCGAGGGAACCAAGAAATCTCAATCCAAGCGGACGAAGTCGCGGGCATCAGCTAGTAGGTAAATATAATCATAAAATCAACCAATCATAACATTGATTTGAGATTGTAATATTTATCGGTGCAGCTTTACAGGTGGGAGAAATGAAGGTTTTTTGTATCAACTAAAGGGTAAATGGAAATCATAACATGTAACACACACGCGTGGATGTTGAGAAACATCATGAATAGTGAAAATAACGTGACCGTTGTCAAAATCAAACGTTATTGTGGCAACATTTTTAGTTATGGCCGTCAGTCAGTTGGAATGGAGGCAAGTGATTGTTGCCGAATTTGTGTGTTGAAAATTTCAAGTTTAATAAATAATCGTGATATTCTGTGAATTGTATAAAATTTAGAACAATTTGTGCGAGTTAGTGAATCGTACAGTGAGTAAATTGTTCGTGAATTTGCTCAAAGAATGTTGGTTGTGTCCTCAAAGTAATAGGATCGGAGTGATCGTTTATATTATTGGATTACGGTTTCCAGTATAAACAGCTAATAGAGTGGCCAGGTGAGCTTTATAATTAGAATGCGATGTTGATAAATATTTGGGTGTTAATGTAGGTAGAGGTGCCACGACAACGGACGCGTGATGTCTTTCTACGCCGGGAGATAACGGGCTGAACAAATCGCAGATTGCGTAGATTCTGATAAGATTCCATGTCTTAAGCTCCCGACTTATGAAAATAAAATTCTTATTACATAACTCTCACTTGTATTTCCGACAAAAAAAACTACCGTTTTTGTTATGATCAAGTGTGAGTGTACATTCGTAAACTTTTCTGCTCTATTTACCATTGAAAGTTAAATTTTTATTGAGATAATTTAAAAGTGAGCGGCGCTGCGTTAGTCATTAAGAACAGCTCACTCTCTTTGCTTTAATAAACTGAATAATTTCACATAGTTAGGTACTGCAACTGACGCAGTGGCTGCCCAGACTAATACTTTAGTCCTTTGTCTTGGGCATGATCCTAGTATCTAACCGGGTCTACAAAATACTTCTTAATTCCTAAAAAGAGTTGTCTCTAATGATATATTAAGAGCCAAATCTCAATTACAGCTTCTCTCTTATTCTACTGTGCAGGTTTCCACACTTTACTTCCAGTTAGAGGTCTGTTGTATGTGCCTATTACTGGTTAGGATAGATCTGGATTAAATTTGGATCAGAGATAGATTATAGTCAAGAATAACACACAGGCTACTTTTTATCCTGGAAAATGAAAGATTTCCTGTGGGAACCAAAAACCTTAAACTGCACATAGGGCCTCACGGGCATCAGCTAGTTTGACAATCAAATTGAATTGTATACAATTTTTGATTTATCAATAAAGAAAGCTATGCATTCTCTATTAGTTTTCCATAAAGTAATTAATTATTTAGGTTTTGTCCGATGCCCAAACTTAATAAACTTAGCTATTCATTGGGTTATACACACTACAGAATATAACAAAAAATCAATTGTTGTTTCTAGCAATGTTCTTTCATTGCACATAGGTACTTCCTATAATTTATACATAATTATGTACGTATCATATGAATAACTTAGTTTCTTATCTGTATTTGACTAGGTATTACTGGTTATGGCACATTTAAAAAAAAGTAACTAGGCACCTAAGTAAATTGAGCATTAAGTAAGTAATAAATTTAAATAAAACATATATGCTGAATTGATAGCATCGACCTTTTTGTAAGTCATTTAAAACCAACAATAACAAAAAAAATTATATATTATTTATCAAAATTTTCATTTATCTAATAAGTAAAACCTTAAAATATATACGTTTTCGAATAAATATAGGTTTTTTTAATACTAATATATAGTGAGCAAATGAGCAGGCGGGTCACCTGATGGTAAGTGATTAGGCTGCATTCAAACTCAAAAATAACTAACAAATTAATGCACAGTGAGGGGCATGAAGTCTATTTTCAGTAAAAACTATATACTTAAGTCAGTAACTGTATGGGTCGCAAATTTCGAAGGGAAGACTTTATGTTTTCATCTATGCCTTGGAGAGCACAATTTGTCTCAGTTACTAGTTACCACTAACATCTGATAATAATTATTAACTTAAAAAAAAAATCTAAGAGTCAAAATTTTGTTTCCTTCATATGCAAACCTGGGAGCTCATCATCTTGTGAAGTGAGTGCAAAACTTATTCTGGATTTAACATATTAAGTATATCTTCTTTGTGTCCTGGGATTGTTTTCCATACTTGGATGCAGGCGTCAGCTGCATGTGAAACCACTAGTGCGACTCCCCGCTCATTCCAGCCAGCTGAACTTACTCCAGAATCCAAGCAGGCCACCCAGGTCGGCGAGGACTTCCGGTAGTATTGCTGGGAAGCCAATGTAACATTCTTGTTGAAAAAAAAACAAAATTCAAATGTTTTTGAAATACACTGTATTATTATGTATTAAGTAGTTGGATACACCGCTGCACTCAAGCAGCACATGTTTCGGTGTCTCGTTGCTCTCCATGCAGGCTCTGCATGCAGGGCTCTCAGTGATATCTAGAATAGATAGATGTTTGTTTTGAGGACAGGGTCCTGTTATCATACCTACAACTATCCTGAGTTTTGCTCTGTTGAGTTGCAGAAGTTTCTTAGTTGATGATTGGGGTTAGGTATAGCCTCGGATTTAAAAAACTTATTTCACGCGGACGAAGTCGCGGGCATCTGCTAGTAATAAAATAAATAGGTACTTAAGTAAGTAAGCGCAGTATTAAGGTAAATAGATGTTAAAATTTCGTGAATATAGCGTTTGGTTTTATTTTAAAATATGCGTCGTTTTGTTCGTTAGATAACTATAACTTACTGGTAAGTACTTGTTTTGAAATGTATATGTCACCCTATTATTGTAAAAACCGTTAGATTATAATATAACTCGCGAAATTCTAAACTGTCGAAAGATTGTAAACTGTTCAACGTTCTGAGTGTCAATTTTTGAAATATTCATTTTATTTACGTTTTCTTGTCTCTTTCTTGTAGGTTAGGTTAGGGTTCGACATAAATAATCAAGTAGTGCACTTAGGTTTTATCGGGTTTAAATACCTATCAGATTACAATCTACCGGAAAATAATGCGTTAAATTCTAATCTTTCGACAGTTTAGAATTTCGCGAGTTAGATTATAATCTAACGGTTTTTACAATCTTACGGTGACATATATTCTTGTTTCAATTAAATTTAACGTAATTACTTATTTAAGTACTTACTTATTTTATTTATCATGCGTCGTAGTTTTAATACCAGTATTAAGATTTGTCTCTAACTAATGAGAAAATAATCGCCTGCGCCGTGCCTACGTCTTATCGTTTCTACCGTGTTTATCTAGACTTTACACAAATATACATATACCTACATACTATTTATAAAAAAGAAGTATAAAGATAGTTAAATCAACAATTTTAAAGACATGCAAAATGCACTGAGGGTTTCACAGCGGCAATAATATCTCAGGAACTGCCCTCTCATTCCTACTGCGCCGAAGAAAACTAGATTGATTGAGGTGAGGCTAAAAACATGAAATAGTGCACACCTTATAAAACGTTGTAGGTAGATGAATGAGAAAGGATTTCTGAAAATTCGTCTCATTATGGGATAAAATAAGGGGCGAAAGTTTGTAGTTATTTGAAATACTTTATTTTTGACCTTAGAAACGTAGAACTTCGTGTTCGACCTTCAGTTTATTAAGTAAAAGTCAGTTGTATAAGCGTCTGAAAATTCGTCCCCGGTTAAAGTAGGTACCGAAGGGATGCAATTTTCGATATTTATTTTCAAAGTTATAGCTGTCTGATTGTGTTAGATTTTATTAAGTAGAGATAGATAGCTCTTAAAAAGTTTTATAACGTCGAGCAAAGTGTCGGCCACGGATTATGATTGACGAGCGGCATTAGAGGTTGACGAGATGAGATAACTACGTGCTAACATAGCTCGTAAATATGTGTTTATACTGTTTACATACTAAACTATGTATGACCGCATCAAGATCACATTTTTTAAAATTCATTATAGGCTTACCCTTGACCACATTCATTCAATTGATGGGAAACACAGTTTTGGTAGTGTTCCAGACCCTAGCCATGCGAATAAGGAATTAAGACCCAAAGCGCTTCGTACGTGTGCATGGAACGTCGACGACATAGGGGTGGGATATTAAAGAAGTTAATCGACATAGCTCTAAATAATGATAATAAAATGTATTTATTGAAAAACATATAAAATAAGTCACAAAACACAATATAAATAAACAGTATGTAAAACATTCACTACTAACTAAAATGGTTAAAGTGACAATGGGCTGATCACGTTTGAGTCCTAAGGATTTTCGTTCAATTATCTCCATAAAGTGACACTTCAGGAATGTACTCCATAACCCTTTAAACATGCGGAATCAAATACAGGCCTTAGGCAAGTAATTGCTTTAGATACCTAAGCCAAACAAGTAGGTACATAAGGGAGGTCGCCCATTGAGGCTTTGCAGCGATTCAGTATAGCGGACTTCTGCAGCCTCTAAACAGAAGCGATTCAGTAGCGATACATTCGCTTAGTATAATAGACTAGAATCTAGATGTTGCCCGCTACTTTTTTAATCGGGAATCGTTAATTTTCCTGGAAATAGTCTATGTCCTTCTCCGGGATACAACCTATATCTGTAAGTGTAACAAATTTCATCAAAATCGGCTGAAAAGATAGGCCGTTAAAGCGTAGCAGACAGACAGATGGACAGACGCAGACAGACAGGCTCACCTTTGCATTTTGTAATATATAAGGTTCAGCATCATTTCTGTCGACATCGGTCATGACTGAATCGATGCTGAATGGTGCATCGCGTCTGATTCTGGATTGCGTTGATTAGCAGCGATACAAAATCGTGGTTACATGGGCTTACTGCTAACGCTTTAAGCCATATTGTTTCACTATAATTGTCGATTTTCCTATTTTAGAATTGTAATCCTTATTTTAGGAACGTCAAGATACGTGGCATCAAACTGCTAAGTGACTAAGTATTGCTTTAAGTTTTGTAAAAAGATTGCCGCTTTATGTCTGGACACACCTTTAGCGATTAGCGGCCATAATCCTATCTGTGCCAGTGGAAAGGGCGCAGTGCGACCTTGCCGCGGCTAATGTGACCAGTTCCCAAATACCATAATGCCCCGCTATCTGGGCCATGCCATTGTTCGCCGCCTTGACCGAGGCTTAGCGGATAAAATGATATCGCTTATCTGGCTGCGTATCTATTGCTGCATATATGCGGCCTCTTAATTGAGAAACAACCGCTTTATCAAGGAAATGTTCGTAATTTTATTAGTTACCGCCCGTTTGGCTAGTTACCAGCCTACCGGTGAAGACGTACCGCCAAGCGATTTAGCATTCCGGTACGATGCAGTGTGAAGAACCGATTAGGGGGTATCGGTTGATGAGGGTATGAGGATATATGGGGTATCTGAGGGTAACGTAAGTCATAAATATACTCGAGTTGTATAAGGAAGGACGTGGGAACCCGCCGTTTTATTTGTCCCAAGAAAACTCCTACCATTACGTGATTAATGGAAAGGGGTCACAAGTCACGACCCTCAGTTATGAGGAATACGACGCAGGGAGAGCCGTACGATACTTACGTACGATACTCACAGCTTAGAGGCCGACGAACGCCGCTCGCAAGTTCGATTCAACCCGCAAATATAAATTTGCCGGTATATTGCTATCTCTATTTGGCTAATGACACATGATCGCGTGCAAGCGCAATAGCAATATGAGTGTTCAGAATTTGTTATACATTTAGTCTTGTTCCGTAAATGCCAAAAATTATGAATGAAAACTTGTTGTGTTTTTAACTTCGTGTTGCTATTCTGTAACTTGACAACATAGGTTATGTTCCTGATCAATTACTACGTAAGATATCGTTCGTTTTAATTTGAAACAAATAAGGAGAAAACATTCATTCATGTCATTTATGTCGTAAAAACATGCAAAACGCAATGCGCTTACATTTAATTTTGGGAAAGTATTTTGAAAAAATAATTATCCAGGGACCTAGATAAATACAAGTTCAATCTTAATAATCGCATAATATGGTGGACGTATTCTCGAAACACAAATTATTTTGGTATTACGTTTGTGTGGGCAATGGGCATGATGACAGTAACCAAGAATCAATGAAATTATGAATTTATCTAATGAAATAGGATTCATGGATTATAAAAACCGTATTTATTTTTCTATTTCGAGTGAGATTGTTATTTATTTTGATAAAATAAAACTATAAAATACAGCAATCCGCCATAATGGATTAAACACCTAGAAGCGAATGACGTCACAATTGTTTGTTTTCGAGCTTTGACAATCACACTATTGTTTACTGCACACTGCACAGAGTACATTGGCAAAAACAATAGTGACGTCACAAACGGCGCCATGACACTGGCGAGCGTTTTGGCGTGAATTTTAAAATTTAAATTTCAAATGCTAATTTTATCTACCAAACCTAATTTTTCTGCTGAAATAATATATTTTTGCGTAATAGTAGATACTTCCGAACATAATCTGACCATTTTTCAAAATCAGTCATCATGCCTATTCACCCTCCGCTGGCACCTTAAGATGAGGGGATGTACTTATTAACTGTAGTAAACTAATTAACGCCCTCGTTAAACAAGACCTTCAACCGAGCCACATGCTTCTGATGTCACCGCACGGTCATGTCAAGGTTGGTTGGAGATTTTTCATTATAACCAGCATACTTGTTTAACAGGTATTTTACTTATATATGTCACCGTAAGATTGTGAAACCGTTAGATTGTAATCAAACTAGCGAAATTGTAAACTGTCGACAGATTGTGAACCGTTCAATATTCTGAGTATCAGTATTTGAAATATTCATTGTATTTACGTTTTCTTGTCTCTTTCTTGTAGGTTAGGTTAGGGTTTGACATAAATAACCAGGTAGTGTCCGGTGACATACCTATACATATAAGTAAAATTCCTGTTAAGCAAGTATGCTGGTTATAATCGGTTTCACAATGGTTTTCGACAATCTTACGGTGAGATATATAATGTTACCGTAAGATTGCAAAAACAGTTAGATTGTAAACTGTCGAAAGGTTACAATTTAACGCATTATTTTTCGGTAGATTGTAATCTGTTGGGTATATTAACCCTATTAACCCCATATAACCACTACCTGATTATTTATGTCGAACCCTAACCTAACCTACAAGAAAGAGACAAGGAAACGTAAATACAATGAATATTTCAAAATTCGACACTTAGAACATTGAACGGTTCACAATCTGTCGACAGTTCACAATCGATCGAGATGAAAAGCGTTAGATTGCAATCTGACGGTGACATAAAACTCCTTTTGTTAAAATGCTATTTGGCTATCTCAAATATTGCTAATTTGTTGTCTTCATCAATTAATCAAAAACTATCGTCGATTACGATTATGAAACAAAGCCAATTAGAAATCTCAAAAGGAGAAGGACTTTGTTGCAAAATAGTACTTAAATAATTGGAGAACAAGAACCTTTTAGAACGCAAGGATAAACCGCGATGGCCGTGTTGATAATAACGGAAGGTGGTGGAATAACGCATTCCCGTACAGAAACAAAAACCAGCCATATGTCGGACTAGAGCACGAATGGTTCCGTAGTTATAATCCTACAAGATTTAACACAGTGCTTACTTATTTTTACTTAAATTACTTTGGTAAAAGACATCGTCGATTGAATATAGTTTTTCTTGTATGGGAAGCCCCCATTTTTTATACGACTGCCTGAAAAAAGGAGAATATTGTTTTCAGGGTTCATGTATGTATGTGAGTTTGTATATTCCACCATGACTATACGCCTGAACCGATTTTGATAAATGAGGTATCGCTAGTATCCCTAGCTTACTCCGGGTGACATGGGCTAGTAAAATTTAAAAAATAATTGATGGGGTGACCATGGTCCCGCATTAAAGTTGAAAAAAAGATTAATTATATAATCATCACCTTGAAAATGATGAGTAGTTTCTAAAAATATATATAACACTATAATATCCAGTGATTTACAAAAAAATATTTAGACTAATTTAGATTTTTAACTTTTTACTTAGTTTTTTGGCAGGGCAGTCGTGTTTTTTAATCTTTTTAATTATAACTTGTTCAAATTTGTTATTATATTGGCAATACATACACACACTGTAAAAATGAGAACTTCTACCTAATACGATTTAATACCGTAGGACTAATTATTACCATCACGTCTTTTACTTTGTAAACGTGACGTTTAGAAGGTGTACTTTGTAGGTACGTATTTTGAATAAATATAGTTTTAGTTTGAGATACAGCCCGCTTACAGACAGACGGACAGCGGAGGCTTGTTAAGAAGGTGTACTTTGTAGGTATTTTGAATAAATATAGTTTTAGTTTGAGATACAGCCCGCTTACAGACAGACGGACAGCGGAGGCTTGTTAAGAAGGTGTACTTTGTAGGTATTTTGAATAAATATAGTTTTAGTTTGAGATACAGCCCGCTTACAGACAGACGGACAGCGGAGGCGTAGTAATAGGTTCCCGTTGGTACCCTTTACGTACGGAATTTTACGTACGGAATCCTGAAAACCGTGAATGGTGGAAGCACGCACCGCTGCGGCTCCGAGTTCTGATGCAACCTGAGCTATTTCCGGAAGCATTTAGAAATTGGACCGTACGCCAGCCGGTTTTTTTTATCCACTACTTGTTAGCCCTTGACTGCGATCTCACCTGATGGTAAGTGATGATGCAGTCTAAGATGGTAGCGGCTAACCTGTTAGAGGCATGGCAGTTATACTAAACCCGTACCCGTATTCGGTTTGTACACGGCATCGGAACGCTACGCACGGCACGTCTTTGCCGGTAGGGTGGTAACTAGCCACGGCCGAAGCCTCCCACCACGCCAGACCAGGGAAAATTCAGAAATTATAAATTCCCAAATTGACCCTGCCGGGGATCGAACCCGGGACCTCCGCACGTTAGGACCACGGAGGTCGTCACACCGGTGCTGCGGTGCGGCCGTAACCCCGTATTCCATAATGATTTCCGGATAGCTAAGGAAATGGATTTCTTGTCTTGATCATTCGTCATTTTAAACCATCGCCGGCTCACTACTGAGAACTGGTCTCCTCTCAGAATGAGAAGGATTTGGCTTTAGTCCACTACGCTGCACAACAATCGGCACCAAGTGTGGATTGGCAGACTTCACGCATTTACGATAATACGAGCTGATGCCCGCCACTTCGTCCGCTTTTATTGAGGTTTTTGGTTCCCGCAGGAACTCTTTGATTTTCCGGGATAAAATGTAGACTATGTATGCACGACATAGAGGCATAAAGGTACTGCTTACCCTTAGTTCAAAAAGCTCAATGCATAATTTTCATAATTTTCTGCATGAAAGTAGGTGCATCTAGGTAACCAATACCTACCCGGACTCCGAATACTGTGCACGCCACTGGACTTATACCAGACTGTAATCTATCTCTGTGACAAATTTCATCCAGCTCCGCTTAGCCGTTCTGGCGTGATTGAGTAACAAACATCCATCCATCCATCCATTTAAACTTTCGCATTTATAATATTAGTCTAGATATAATAGATTATGACGAACTCTCGGGAAATATGCTTAATCGTTTATATATTTTACTAGCGAATGCCCGCGACTTCGTCTGCGTGGTTTGAGGTTTTTTGGTTCCCGCGGGAACTCATTAATTTTCCGGGACAAAAAGTAGCCTATCTGCTATTCCATACTATAATCTATCTCTGTGCCAAATTTCAGCCAGAGACGTTCAGCCGTTGGGGCGTGATTGAGTAACAAACATCCATACATCCATCCAAACTTTCGCATTTATACTACTAGTCTAGAAGTATAGATTGGAATGTCAGGTCAGAACAATAACAGTAAGTGATTAGAACTAACATAAAAATTACGCAAACGTAAAATTATAGTAATTGGATCATTAGTCATCATTATAAGTAGGTCGGTTACGAACGCTAAGCTCATGCATATTATATTTATATTAACTATATTATTGCACGCGCAATGCATTTTTTTATTCTAATCGAATACCAAGAAATTGAGTTCACAATAATTATTTATTGAGTAAACTGATATTACTTACCTACTAGCCGATTCCCGCGACTTTGTCCGCGTGGATTAAGGTTTTTTGGTTCCCGCGGGAACTCTTTAATTTTTCGGGATAAAAAGTAGCTTATGTGTTATTCCAGACTATATCCTATCTTTGTTCCAAATTTCATCTTGATCCGCTCAGTCGTTCTGGCGTGATTGAGTAACAAACGCCCATCCATACAATTACATCCATCCAAACTTTCGCATTTATAATATTAGTATAGTATGGAAGTATACATAATATGATTAAGCGTCTTGTACCTTGGTTAAGGATAAAGGATTTATTTATAAATGCTTTAGCTTTTAATAAATCTATTAATTAATGTTAACATTAAAGCATGATTACAAAGAAAAAACTTCAGAAACCACTTATGCGGAGCCGGGGCTTTATTTTAATTTAATTTTATCTGCTACAAGTAAGCCCTTGACTGCAATCTCACCTGGTGTAAGTGATGCTGCAGTCTAAGATGGTAGCGAGCTAACCTGTTAGGGGCATGGCAGTTATATTAAACCCATACCCCTATTCGGTTTCTACACGGCATCGTGCCGGAACGCTAAATCGCTTGGCGGCACCTCTTTGCCGGTAGGATGGTAACTAGCCACGGTCGAAGCCTCCCACCAGGCCAGACCAGGGAAAATTCAGAAATAATAAATTCCCAAATTGACCCTGCCGGGGATCGAACACGGGACCTCCGCACGTTAAGACAACAGCGCTACACACTGCGTCACGGAGGTCGTCAGCTAAATATTTACCTAAAATAACTAAGAAATGAGAATTTAAGAAAGTATGTACATTCAATTAGGTCAGACGAATGGCAGGCATCGCTGGTTATCCTCGCTTGACTAGATGTCTTACAAAATAATCCGATACGAAATTTAGTTAAGTGAGAAAACAGCAGTTAATCCTTCTTGTTTTAGTTAACAAAAAGATACACCCACTGCTGGGTTACTAATTGGAGGTAAGTTTGTGCACAAATATTGCTATGCATAGTTAAGTAAATCTTTCTTAAGCATAAGAATATTTAAAAATTCAAGTAAGTACTTACTTAATAGGTACCTACTATCACAGAATACATACATAATATGATACTGTTTGGTTCTAATCTCAGTCAGGATAATTCTTACATTACTGACACTGTTTCTGTTAGCTTTTACAAACTTAATGTTATCATTAACCATTGATTGTGCCGGCTCTTCTGAGTAGAATCAGTTTTCCGAACCGGTGGTAGAGTCTTAACGTTTCATAAGTGACACAACTTGTCCTATATGAAATAAATAAATCATTTATTTATAACGTTTGCTATAAGCATAACCAATTTTAGTGCAATAAACAATGTTGCGCAAATATTGTTCTTCAAAACGCAAAAACATTTCCCTTTTACACCAATATCGTTAAACGATAATTAGCAACAATTTAAATTTTAAACTGTTGAAAAACATTTGCCCGGTTGTGTATAATTTCGTTCGGTTATCGTTATTTTTGGTGTTTCAAAACATATCCGTCGGTGCAGCGACCTTCGGACTTCATGCTTATCCGTTGATCGTAATCGAAGCGGATTCCGCTGCCTGTATGAATAACAAAAATATATAAAAACATACCTACAAGGTTTTCTATCGTTACATCAGTATTTGGAGAAACCTCTGATCATTTATTACTTGGATGGAACTTGTGGTTGTCCAACTGTCCAACACGTGTCAGTGTGTGACCGACTAGTCGGTCAAAACAAAGCATTTTGATGCAGTGCCTACTTGGTAAAACAAAATATTTAAAAAAATATTTGGCCCGGCTAAAAATTGACAAAAAAGAATAAAATATTTGATTCACCTGTTTGGTTTCACGAAAGATCAAGAATTATTATCGGAAAATGTAAGTACGATTAACTTTAGCAAGTAAAGTTAATCGTACTTACATTTTGAATTCGATAAACTACAGTTTTACTGGCAGTTTGATTTCCAAATTGCTCCACTCGAGATTCCTGGGGAGTAAGGACAGCCGTTGTATCTGACAAAGATGAATGTAACATCAATACTATATCAAAAGGCTGTAATGATTGAATGAAGAAAAAAATACACCATTCCTTTACCACAACAGTTGTTTGTCGTTATGAAACATGATATGTTTGAGATCCCCATATTGAATGTCAGATCGAATTTATATTATTACATAATGAACTTCATATGCATTAAATATAATCTTATGTACCACTATGATTGTCCACACTTAATCTATTTCAATGAGTAGACTTGTCATGATATTGCCTTCACTTCAGTGGGTTGGCGCTCGGCGTTGAGTTGAAATTATAATGATGATGACGATGACTGTTTAGGTAATTCTTTTATGGTATTAGAAGATCCCCATTATTGCAACAACATACTTAATAATTTTATTCGTTTTCTTCGGGTGCCTCTCCGAACTAATGAAAGATGGCACCTTGCGCAGTCAAAGAAATAGTGTGGCGGCGCTCCCGATTTCTCCTTTTTTCTGTAACCGACACCTTTTCCGGTCAAGTATCTTCAAATCATGAGTAAATAGGCATTTCCTACAAAAGCCCGCTTCATCATCGGCTGCATCACCACTTGCCACAACTCAATGACAGGCAAGTCTGATTGCAATTTGCAGCCAAGCGCTAATGGATTTAAATTAAAAAAAAAAATCTTAAATACCAAAATTCCACCACTATATTTGTAAAGTAATAAGCTTATAGTTATCTACTTATTACAGCATTCTCGCCAACAGCGATGCCGGAAAGCCAAGAATGCAGTTCTGGGCTCCAATAGCTATCTACATTTCAATCTGCTACAAATGCTTTAATTCAGTATTATTTAGCCCTACACAAAATTAGAACAATTCAACCAGATCGAAACGGAGAGAGATCATTCCGACGATTTTACGTGCTCTTTGTGGCATCATAGATGTGTGATACATTAAGTATAGGTATGAAGTTATATTATATCCACTTATTTAGTGGTTCGAGTAGACCTTCAACTCTCAAGTCAAGGGATTTCTTTCGAGTGAAGTAATCTATTGTCAATTTCAAGGAAGTTTAAGAGGTACTTTTCCTCCCCTCGAAAACCCTTGAGATTTTCACAAAGCCTACTTATCTCTAATAATTAATCTTTTGGCCAAACCGTCCGATTATCAAGAATATTTGATGAATTTGTCGATTTCGTCTGAGATAATAAAGGCTTAGAAGATCATAGTCAGCCCACCACGCAGACCAAGTGTGAATTTCGCAGCCTTCACACACCTTTGAGGAAATTAAGGAGAACTCGCAGACATACACAATTCACTAAGTAACTAACTACCTATATAATTATGTTTTTCTTCGCCGTTAAAGCATATTGCGATATTTGAATGCTTAAAACACAAATGACCCTGGAAAGTAGCGATGCGTGCCCACTGCCAAGGATTTGATCCAGGACCCACCAATTAGGAGGCTGAAATCTTCATCATCAGCCAATATGCATCCACTGTTGGACATAGGCCTATCCTTGGCTGTTAGCATCCAAAATTTTTAAACAAAATCTGAAATCTTAACCACTTATAAAATGTCTTGACTTTAGGACCGGTTCGGAAAGCATATTCTACTGAGGAGAACCGGCAAGAAACTCAGCATTTAGGCTTCCACAGCTCGTAATAAGATACACTTAAGTAAATTCACTTAATTATAAAACTACTTTCTCAAGGATACGCAAGGTCTTTTCTACTGTAAATCATAAGGAAATATGACATTACATCTATTATATAAATTCATACCTGTTGCCTCGGATATAGTGTGCAATCCAGTCGAGCTAGGGCAAAGGAAAGTGGACTTTTCCCGATGGCAATAGGTCTTAAAACCGGTTGTGCTTATCCCGAGCGTGGGTAGAGACTTGAGGTATTTTAATGGTCAGTGGCCGGTCTCAAACTTGTTGTATGCAGACAACTATGTAATGTATTCCGGTATTAGAACGCCGCGGTCAAGTGGAAAAGAGAATAAGACTGTATTTCCGGTATCCGTCAGGTTATCTAATTTGAAAATGACCGCAACTCACATTAAACCCTTTATTCACATATAAGGACACACAGTAACATAACAGTAACCGAAATAAGGGGTTTAAACCCTGTTTTTTGAAATTGATACATAAAACAGATACACATAAAACGGAAACAGAAACGATACTGTAACCCAATCAATCTGTAATCGTTTATTTATGTTAAGAAGTGATTTTATCTGTAACCCTAATAGGTACATGTCATAAAAAACTGCACGGTGTGACAACGCGTTCTTCTCACTACATTGGACTTTACACACACTAACACAACATGGCCATGTTTTTTTAAAAACAATTGCAACCATCGGCGCTTTCACCTTAGGTTCAAATTTGAATACGCGAATAAAGGGGGATTTTTTGAACCCTGTAGAGTACCTTCACCATATATGAGCTCTATATATTGGTGGGTCTGTCTAGGACAGCAGATTAGAATAGTAAATAGGAGTTGGAGAGTTACAAACTTAAAAAGACTCCTTTAGGTCTCGCTCAAATCGCATGCATGCATGTAATTAACTCACTCTACCTTAATCTGACGCGCTCGAGTATTTCTGATGATTGATTTTATTTATTTACTATTCTAATCTGCTGTCCTAGACAGACCCACCAATAAACAGGGCTCATATATGGTGAAGGTACTATACATAGTCCAAAAAATCCCCCTTTGTATTAATCTGCCGCGCTGGAGTAAATCCAAAAATTTCCTCTTGGGCTCCCCTACCATAAAGTCATTTAACTTACTGTTCGGCCCTCGATAGGTAATAATTAATAGCTAAATAACTTTTGGGTTCATAATTGTTATTGGCCTTACTATATCCAACAGCAAATACAAATACTTAATCCAACATACACTGTAACAGCCATAGAAAACTAGAAGTTTCTTAAAGCTTCGAATGCCGGTCGAAGAAAACGGTCAAGTGTTAAGATACACAATATAAATTATTTTAGTAAATGACAAGAAAGATGTCATAACAACAAGTAATCAGCTGTGAAATAACTGGCTTACATAATATGGCGCTAAACTGGTAGCGCCTGACCAACATTTCGACACCCTATGAGTACGGATTCATTTCGTTCACCAATTTGGCACAGACAGCTTGTATTCTGGGGACGAAAAGAGGATATTTTTAATCCGTTAATCAACTGGAAGAATCTATTCACGCCGATGAAGTTGCGAGCGTCATGTCAAATGCAATAAAATCCTCAATATCAGCATCAACTTTGTATAACAAACAGGGTAACTAAGCACGTCTGTAGTCTGTACCCGTGTACATGTCATTCAATTACGTGAATCGTATGCCGGACAAAGGGACAATGTGTCGATTCATCGGGCACCATTCGCGTTTCCCCGGTGAATATCATGACCGCGGTGATATAGCGCGTGACCGGTTTGTTCGATAGTTCTGCAAGATTAGTACTTAGTTACTTAGTCAATATGTAATATTGATGTATATATATGTACCTTGTCAAAAATAGGTTTAATGGACGGGACGCGAGATACAGATAGACGCTTTCGCATTAAGTAAATAGTAGTTATTTCAAGTTGCCAATATGATCCGCAATATTTCGATGAACCACCAAAATTCGAAGAAAGTACCTAACCTAAACCTAAGCAACCTACTGTTTGCCCACTGCATTCCGGGCTACCTCATTTATGTTTCTATTCCTCAGTCAATTTGCAAAGACGTCACAATTTAGTTAAGAAACTCTATGTGATAAGTGATGTCAAATGAGAAACTAGAGGATCTGAAGAAACTATGTTTAGACTTTAGATAGAGCGTGTCGGAACTGAACGTAATAATTTACCAAGTGTCAGGGAATGTCTAGAGTTTAGAACATCAGCTGTTCTGCAGTGTATAGTTAACCTAACTGTTGTGCGAGATCGCGTGTCCTCGAGCAATGACCATTACTAACGACGGATGCCGCTCCAGAGATATTAGGGTTGACACAAGTTTCTAATGCCCTTGTATCTATTTTGTCATCTACGCATTTCTTGAGAAATGTTATGGAGTGATAAAGATCCTTTCTGTGATCATGATTAAATAGCTGAGTGCGACAAACATTCTTGATTAAATAAGGATGTCACTGAGTGAACTTCGGGACTAACAAATCCTTTAATGGTAATCCCTTGATCAGTCAGATCTATTTTCAATGCAAAATCCCGTCGGCTATCTGATCTGGCTTCTTTTACTCAAGTTTTCTCAATTCGTTTCTTAGCTTGAAGGCATTTTATTTAACAAAAGTAGTTACTTATATTTTCATGGATTTTCAAGTAACTAAGCAGCGCAATCTGTCTTTTCGGCCTCTTAAAGTAAAATCTTGACAAACACTGATAATTTGCATCCGGTAGATGGCTACTTCTTATCCTGCAAAATCAAAGACTTACCACAGAAATAAAAGCATGATTGAAGTTCACGCAGACGACAGCATTCGCTTTGATCAGCTGTTATTATTGCAAATGCGAAAGTGGGCTTGTCTGTCTGTCTTTTTAATCGACTTCAAAAATGAGGTTCTCAATTCGACGCGTATTTTTTATAATGGATGAATTAACCCCTGAACCAATATTGACGAAATTGGGCACAGATGCTTGACACTTTTAATGTCTGAAGACAAAAAATATTTAAATAATTATAACTTTATTTCTGACTGACATTTTATTCCTGATGATCTGGATCTAAAAAAGGATCACGGATCTAAAAACAATTTAATTTCAAGCGAATGAAGTTGTCGGCGTGAGCTAGTAAACAAATATGAATAAGAAGCTGTAGATCATCTTGCAGAGACCCTGAGATCCGCTATTACGTGTAAAGTGCCGCATAACCGCCTCTGGACCATTCCGCTGTCGCCGAGATCATTAGTCATTCTTGTGTTTGAGGAATTTCGGACAATGCCTCATTTAGAAAAGCATTCCTCGAAATTATATTATCTAACGTAGTTATTAAGTAAGTAATATTATTACGAGGCATTCCGTTTCTAAATAAACTCGCCGGCATATTTAGCGGAACATAAAAAAAGGTCCATAATTAAAAAAATATGGTTTTATTTTAAAATCTACTTACTACACTTCTTTTGTTATTTAAAGTTTCATTTGTTTTATTTAAAATGAGATCACATTAAAAACAGATTTTGCGAGTTAAGACTATTTGTGAAAAATGGTACATTTTTGAACTTTTCATGTAACCGGGAAAAGTGAAATTTAATATTAAAATAACAATTAATTAAATTAGAAAAATGGTGATTAATATCGCGTATTTCCTCCACGTGCTCTTATTAAAGTTTCTACCCGTCTAGGCATACTGAGAATGATGTTATCGATGGTCTCCTGGGATAGTCTCCGCCATTCCTCAACTACAGCGATTCGCAGTTCTCCCACGTTGGCAGGAGCTGGAATTCTGGACTTAACTTTTCTTTTCAGCAAGTCCCAAACGTGCTCTATTGGGTTCATATCCGGTGATCTCGCCGGCCACTCCATAACAGTGATATTCATATCATTAAGATAAGCTTGAGTTACCCGAGCGGTATGCGGCCGAGCATTAGATATCCTGCATAAAAACAAAATCTTCACCGATATATGAGGCAAACGGTACCACATTTTCTTCTAAAACTTCTCTGATATAGCGGTCTGCAGTCAGACTCCCTCTGTCAATCACTACCATGTCTGTGCGAACTCCCAAACAAATGCCCGCCCAAACCATTATTGATCCACCACCGTATGCAACTGTAGTTTCAAAATTTGTCTGAATGAATCGTTCTCCTTTGCGTCTGTATATTCTTTGCCTGCCGTCAATTTGATTTAAGAGAATTCTGCACTCATCACTAAACAATACCTTACTCCATTGGTCCGCGTTCCAAAGTCGATGTTCCTGAACAAAAGTTAACCTGTTTCTACGATGATTTACCTCTAGCCTTGGAGCCTTGGCGGGCACAAATGAACCCAAACCAGCTTCTTGGAGCCTTCTTCGTACCGTACGCTCACTTACGGTTACACCCCACACTGCTTCTAACTCATGTCGGGCTTGGACGGCCGTCAAACGGGGTTCCTACGTACACGAAGCCGAATGAAACGATCATCCCTACTCGAAGTGCGTCTTTTTCTGCCTTGTCCTGCTCTTCTCACATAAGTACCGGTCTCCCTGAACCGTTGGATACTGCGATGGATCGTTGAAACTGGTCGACGAAGATCTCTGGATATCACTCTGTAGGTTTGACCATTTCTTCGCATTTCGAGTGCCCTGGCAATCTCCGTTGGGGCTAAGTCGTTGGCTCAACTCCAGAAAGATACGCGATTAAAAAAAACTAACAAAAAACAGTATTTCAATGAAATTTTAAATCAAACTCAGAAGGAAGAAATACTCGAAGTTCGCTCCAGATAAGGTGGATTTGAATAAAATTAAAACAATTGCATAAAATGTGATGTTCAGTTGTTTTCTTAATTTGAAAATATTTCTTTTTAAATTAAATGACGTATAAACCAGCCAGCAACCTTATATGATACTGATATCAAACCTTTTTGTTTATGTTCCGCTAAATATGCCGGCGAGTTTATTTTAGTTTAAAAGTGAAACACACCGTTCTCTGGTTTATAAGGATTTCGTGGGTAGTCAGCAAGTGCTTGAATTCAAACGTCAGTAAACACAAGTATTTTTAGGGTTTTATTTTTTGAGAATTTCGGTCTCGTATACTCTACCGATTTCAATATTCAGTTCAAATGACATTTTTCAAAACCGTCCTCAAACACGGAGATTAATCCGAATGAAATGTCCGTTACTTCCCCCCCTAATCACTTAAACCGGTGTACTTAATCACGGTTCACCTTCATTCGAAAATGGCTCTTTGCACCCATGATTTAGATGCGGGTTTCGTGTGATGTAGAATAGATACTTAGTACGGAGATGAGGGTTGTCCAAGGTCGTTCATTGTGGAGCTCCGGTAGGTCGCCCTGCACGGGTTGAATAGATATAGATACTAAGCTAGGTATAACAAATCATTTGTTATGTAACCTTTTGTCTCGTATAAATGCGGGGATTTTTATGTCAATGCTTGTCATTGCGACAATAATCCTTCCTATACTCATATGCTGAGAAGTTATGATTATTATTTAATCTGTGGTTATGATGGGAATGGATGATCCTGAAAGAAAATGTATAAGAGGGTTTTAGACCCATTCCTCCTTACCAGGGTTCAATATTAGGGCCCGCCTTCACAAGGACATTTAAACTGATTCAGTTAAATTCACTTGCGCAAGGACTCTTAAATTGATTTAGTTAAATATTTTAATGCTGTCCCTTTTTGGCAACTACAATATGCATTTGCTAAATAGGGACAGCATTAAAAAAAATTAAATAAACCAGTTTAAATGTTCTTGTGCAAGCGGCCCATAATACACTATTACAGTGTATTATGGGTCGCTTAATCAGACGTTAGTTCTTGTTACTCCGTGAAGTACCTAGTTACTTCACCACCATCACCACAGCCCATTAACGTCCCACTGCTAGGCACAGGCCTCCACTCTCATAGGAGAGAGGGAATTAGAGCTTAGACCCACCACGCTGCTCCAATGCGGGTTGGCGGGCTTTAACGACTATTATCATGTTAGTGATAATAACCGGGACCGACGGCGCAACGTGCTCTCCGAGGCACGGGGGTGAAACACCGCCAACTTCCTAACTCCTAACTGAGAATTTCTAATCAGAAAAACCCTGAGCACTTAATTATGGCCCGACCCGGGACTCGAATCCGGGACCTCGTAAGCCGCAGTCGAACATGATAATCACTAGACCAACGAGGCAGTTACTCAAGTCTGGCTATCTTTTGTTTCAGATTAAAGTGTAAAGTGCATCGATGAGACGCCGCTAGTGCCGGCAGGAGAGCGGCTGCCGCCGTGGTTTACTTACCTACTTGTAAGTTGAAATCGTATTGGTTAAAAATTTTGCCAGGTTATGTGCTCAGTCCTGAATTGAGATTAGAGACAAGTCATAATTTAAAAAATTCAAAAATACGACTGCCCTGCCAAAAAACGAACCAAAAAGTTAAAAATCTAAATTAATCTATTTATTTATTTATTGACAAACACTTTTTACATTTGCTTGGGTTCTTAACACCCTAGTACACCCCTTAAATCTAGTACTTAAATTAGAATCTTATTCACATTTTTATAAAATGAAATTTTTTGTGAATCACTGGACATTGACCTATAGTGTTATATATTTTTGGAATCTACTCATCATTTTCTAGATGATGATTATATAGTTAATCTTATTTTCGAATATTTTTTTTTCAACTATAGTCTTTAATGCGGGACCATGGTCACCCCATCAATTTTTTTTAAAATTTTACTAGCCTATGTCACCCGGAATAAGCTAGGGATTTTAAGGATACCTCATTTATCAAAATCGGGTAAGGCGTATAGAAGTTATGGTGGAATATACAAACTCACATACATACATACATGAACCCTGAAAACAATATACTCCTTTTTTCAGGCAGTCGTATAAAAACGGTGGCCGGCAAGGTATTCCACATTCTGTTAGTTCGAAACAAATCCTATCTGATTCGAAACATGAGTCAAGGAGATTCAGGAAGCCAGACAGACCTATACAGAACTTGACAATCCTAAACTAAAAGATCAATAAGGATTCGTCTAATTATCTAGTGAAAAAATTTGCGTCAGGTTCTGGGCCCAGTAAATAATTGATCTGGGCTCAGTCGATTAAAAACTGTACTGTAAGGCCCGCTTGCAGAAACGCCTAGTTATCCTTTTAAGCCATAGTTAGTTGCCACTTGC
The DNA here is from genome assembly GCA_964035005.1 of Erebia palarica. NCBI lineage: Eukaryota > Metazoa > Arthropoda > Insecta > Lepidoptera > Nymphalidae > Erebia > Erebia palarica. The sequence continues at coordinate 18,696,668 of OZ035995.1, forward strand.
CACTTTGACATAATTCGTATAAAATTTCTATCAATATTTCAAATAGGATATTCCTGGGTTAAACGTAACCCGGCGTGTATGCAAGCAGTGTTTGATATAAATTTTATATTGAGAGTTTGATATCAATTCATACATTATTGTATTTTGATGACCTTTTACACTAAGTAATAGGTTGATGATTCCTATTTCCGACATACCCGTTAATGCCGTTGTAAACAATATCTAAATTAATATGTCAGCTCTAAATTGTTTGCTAACCCTATTAAAAATACTCGCTGCAGAAAGCAAGCTTTTAGTCGTGTCTTTATATATTGTGTACTACAGAATTGGCCACATAATCAATATTATTTTTGAATAATCATACTTACTTCGTCTTAGTTTGTTTTTTGGTTTTCATTTGTGCGAGCACAGCACAATAATTTACTTCGCCAATGTCACGTTGCTTGGTTGGAGACATTCTTTAATATACGCTTATACTTTCTTAAGAATTAAGTACTCCCTAAGTATCATAGCATAGCTATAAGTACCAAAATAATTCGAGTTTTAACTTTCAACCTTGGACGAATTAACCACGGGGCGTGATATCGGCCACATTCGCCTTACCCCTCTAGCGGCGAACTGGACAGTTTCGCCATTAATTATGATATTGTGTTGTCATAGTGATCGACCTTTTTAAGCACTAGTGTCAATAATTGGGCAGAAAAATGACAAGGCAGTAGGCACTCTCCCCTCGTCCCACAAAAGTTAGTCGCACGTGATTTTATAAATTTTGCATACGTTTCCTATCGCGTGTTTATTTCATCCAAGCTTTCAACTCACCATCGCCATAGTTCACCATCAGCGAGAATATGAGAATCAAAACTTGTTCAGATCTAAACCAAATTATTTGATATCATTCGTCGCTTTGTAAGCAGTGATAGTGATAAATTATTCCATTCTCACAGTGTAGCTAACGCAATAGTATCGTTTGGTTAGGTAACAGTAACACAATTAAGCTGTAACTGTCTACTAGAGTGTACCTAATACCTACCTCCTACCGGTTGGATGTATTTCAGCAACGCGAATCGCGTACGCAATCGCCGTTTTTTTAATCCACTACAAATTGGCCCTTGACTGCGATCTCACCTGATGGTAAGCGATGATGCAGTCTAAGATGGTAGCGGGCTAACCTGTTAGGGGCATGGGAATTATACTAAACCCATACCCCTATTCGGTTTCTACACAGCATCGTACCGGAACACTAAATGGCTTGGCAGCACGTCTTTGCAGTGGGGTAGTAACTAGCCACGGCCAAAGCCTCCCACCAGGTCAGACCAGGGAAAATTCTGACATTATAAATTCCCAAATTGACCCTGCCGGGGATCAAACCCGAGACCTCCGTACGTTGAGACAACAGCGCTTAACACTGCGCCACGCAGGTCTTCGAAAATTGTCGTGCATATTCAATAGGTAAAACTCATACCGGTTCCTTGATCGCTATCAATATTCGATAGTCCTAGTACTACTTTGGAATCATTATCATCATCATTTCGGATGCTGTCATATTTAGCAGTTATGACTTACTAGCAGATGCGACTTCGTCCGTGTGGTTTGACTTTTTTTAATCCCGCGGGAGCTTCTTAATTTTCCGAGATTAAAAGTAGCATATGTCACTCTCCAAGTCCTCAACTATACTGATTCAAAAAATCACCTCGATTCGTTGCTCTGTTGCGGCGTGATTAAAGGACATACCAACAAACAAACACACTTTCGCATTAATTGTTATAATTAGTAACATCAGATGGGTCAAATGTAAAATAATAATAAATACTTCCTGGATGAGTTACTTAATCAAACATTTACCATGAAGTATTTTTTTACAAATACATACTTATTTAACACGGTTATATATCAAATACATATTTTGTCATGTCAGAATATGTCCGACTACTTGCAAACCCGAACTTGGTAAAATATTTTATTGTAGATATCACCGAGGACAGAGGTAGATGATCCGCCATTTTTTTCGAAAGTATTTTAGTAGTATCTTAGATTTTTATTATAAAAGCAGTGGCCTCGAAAGCAAAGAAAGCGTTACTCCAATCTATACATATAATAAATATAATATTATAGAAATTTCTTTCATAATAATTTTCATTAAACTACGGAATGGAGATTTAGAAAATGGTGTCAATTCAAGCATACTAAAATGAAACTAGACTATAATTTTATGACAATTCTGATGAAAGACTAGGGTGAATAGGCATCTTCTAGGCGGCTAGCGCGCTCCAACCTTGACCTCATCATTGCTTTGTATTAAGCATGATTGTCGTCAAGCGCACACCTATTCTTTGATAGAAAGGCAATGAACATGAGCACCACCACCACCACTACAGCCCATTAACGTCCCACTGCTGGGCACAGGCCTCTACTCTCACAGGAGAGAGGGAACCGAACATGACATGGAACATAAATTTGTATTCAAAAGCACCTCCGATATGAGAGCCATGCTTGGGGGTGTTTAACGTGATCAAATCAGAAATGAGGAGATCCATTGAAGAGCTAAAGTGAATAGCGACCGACATAGCTCGACCAGTTGCGTTATTGAAGTAGTAATGGGCGGGAAACATAGCTCGAAGTACCGGGAGACGTTGAGGCCTCACGGGCAATGGTGGTGGCGACTCCGCTCTAAAAACGCAGCGTTGGCAGATCCCCCACTAGCAGTGGCGTACAGTTCATAGAGGCATAAAAGCACTGCTTACCCAAATGCATTTACGTCAATGCTCATTTCATTATAAAAGTCTGTAAATAGGCATTCTGACTAGCTAATGCCTACCCTGGCTTCAAGCCCTGTGCACTCCACTGCCCAGGTAGACGGAGGACATCGAGGGAGTTGCAGGCAGCCGATATACCAAGGTAGCACAAGACGGCCTGCGTGTGGCATTCCCTCTAAGAGCCCTATGTCCAGCAGTAGACGTCAATCGCTGACGACGACGACGGTAACCTCAGTTTCGGGCAAAAACGAGAGATTTAGAGAATACTAGCTGATGCCCGCAACTTTGTCCGCGTGGATTGAGGTTTTTGGTTCCCGCGGGAACTCTTTATTTTTCCGGGATGAAAAGTAGCCCATGTGCTACTCCAGACTATAATCTATAACTGTGCCAAATTTCATCCAGATCCGTTTAGCAGTACTGGCGTGATTGAGTTACAAACATCCATCTATCCATCCATCCAAACTTTCGCATTTATAATATTAGTATAGATATAGATACGAAATGCTTAGGCTCGTATCTTTCGCTGTCCGTGTTTCTCGTCGCAACGTGCAGACTAGAGTGAGCGTGCATTTTCTAGGTAAACGCGCTCCAACCTAGACCTCATTGCACTGCTTTCCAGAAGCACGACTGTCGTCAAGCGTAAGCCTATCCTTAAACGATAGAAGAAAAAAAAGACACAGATAATAACGAAGTAACAGCATGTTACACACTTAAGAATAAAGCCGTTAATATAGAACGGGTCATAAAAGTCGAAACTTTACGATATCATCTTGAAAGATGTCCCCGCGTTTCCTTTCTCGGACGATTTGTCAGCTAGCCGTTACACAATTTGTCAGATTAGAGTAGCCCAGCTACCGATCAGTCAGCGTCTCGTGAATTGGACGGCCGCGACAGAAAATAGCCTTACGATTATCTAATAGACGGGGTCGTTGCTCCAGAGTTCAGAGGATGTATCTATATACGAGGATAATGGTGTACGAAGGCCGTTGCCTTGCGAGCTTGCGAGTTGCCATATTTTGTTTAATTCACACGTATCAATAGTAACAATTTCACATCTATAACAAAAATTAAATGAAACCTTTTATGCTCTAAATATATTGCTATACTTACCATTCATAATATTTTTTTTATCGACTACAAGTTAACCCTTGACTGCGATCTCACCTGATGGTATATGATGATGCAGTCTAAGATGGTAGCGGGCTAACCTGTTAGGGGCATGGTAATTATACTAAACCCATACCCCTATTCGGTTTCTACATGGTATGGTACCGGTAGGGTGGTAACTAGCCACGGCCGAAGCCTCCCACCAGGCTAGACCAGCGAAAATTCAGAAATTATAGATTTCCAATTTGACCCTGCCGGGGATCGAACCCGGGACCACCGCACCTTAAACAGCGCTCTATACTGCGCCAGGGAGGTCGTCAAATCGAGTCGACGTCGGCAGCTCAGTACCCTTTTAGATTCTAATCCGTTCTTTGATCTATCGAAGCTGTTCGGGCAGAGCAGTTTACTATATGCTGTATACATAGCTGAATGTCTCCCCGTCTCGGATGGACGGAGACGCATAAGGGCCGGATGTTTGGTGGTTAGGCTGGGTTTATGTGTTGTACCAACTAGATGGGCGACTGTTTAATACGTAACTATGTTTAATTCTATGCTAGAGTAAATCATTCATGTTCTAACTTCTAACGCGTTACTGATTCGATTTTTGATGACAATCGACTTTCTTTATGAAGGAGTTTTAATCGTTTTGACACATTGATAATTATCTTTGCCCAACATTTGTATTGTTTTATAAACAGACCCAAGCGTTTAGACCAGCGTGTGCAAATCTTGTGTTAATCCTTCAGATAAAAATACGCCTGAATTGCGATCATCATCCTTCTTGAAAGTTCGTTAAAAAATATTTGAAAGAAGATGCTTTCAAAGAAACCATGGCACACTCAAAAATGGGTCTGGAAGTGAGTTGATGGGGAATACTTGGGGGGAAGTGTGTAGTGGCGCGCCCTCCAAAAGACCTATGTTCAGTGGATAAAATTAGGCTTATGGATGGATGGAAGGAAACCAGTAACATTTCAAAATTTCAAGAGTTAATAGGCATCTAGGCAAGCGCGCTCCACCTTAGGCTGCATTACCACTTGCAAGCAAGTCTGATTGCAGCCAAGCGCTAGCCTATATATTAAAAAAAATACAATTAGAAAAACAATCATAAAATTACGTAATAAATAATAATCGAAACTTAACTATGAGCAATCATTTAAAAGTACTTACTATCATTACAAATGAATTAGTTACTTAAGACGTCTTATCTTATGGCAATTAAGATAGCCTTTAACCGTGTAACCGATTAAGACCAATGTAGTTTATTAATTAATTAAATTACTTTACATTAGTTATAAATCAAAAAGCAATAAGAGATAAACTGGTCAAATGATTTCTGGAATGTTTCCCTTACAAGATATGCCTAGTTAAAATTACAATAGGAATAGTATTAACTAAGAACCATAAGAAAGTAATTAGTAAATATTTATCATTTCAACTGGTTGAATGAGGATGGTTTGGCGATAGTCCACCACGCTGGCCAAGTGTGGATTAGCAGATTTTACACACCTTTGAAGAATATTACGAAGAACTCTCGGGCATGCAGGTTTCCTCACGATGTTTTCCTTCACAGTTAAAGCCAGCGATATTTATTTAAACGCAAATAACATATTACACTCACTGTCTGTTTAATAATTTTATGTTGCACATGATAAATGAAAAAACCATACAAGAACCCATGTCCCTAAGGAACAAGTCATAATTAAAAGAATTAAAAAACACGACTGCCCTGCCAAAAACCGAAGTAAAAAGTTTTAAACTCTAAATTAATCTAGTTAAATTAGAATCATATTCACATTTTTATGAAATGATATTTTTTTGTGAATCACTGGATATTGAACTATAGTGTTACATATTTTTGGAATCTACTCATCATTTTCTAGATGATGATTATATAGTTAATCTTATTTTCGTTTTTTTCTTTCAAATTTAGTCTTTAATGCGGAACCATGGTCATCCCATCAATTTTTTTTTATTTTTTTTAGCCTTTGTCACCCGGAATAAGCTAGAGATTCTAACGATACCTCATTTATCAAAATCGGTTCAGGCGTATAGAAGTTATGGTGGAATACACAAACTTACATACATACATACATGAACCCTGAGAACAATGTACTCCTTTTTTCAGGCAGTCGTATAAAAAAATGTGATATGTAATAAATAGAATATGTGATGTAGCATTGTTCTAAAACAAGGCTACATCGCATATTCTATTGGGAGCTAGTTAGCAATAAAGTTTAGGTACAATTGTCTTCCATATACGTTGTGAGATGGCCAGAATGATTACCAAGTCACCTGTGCTCCACGTTGCATATTCATGAACCTACGTCTATTAATATCAATGACGTTTATATATGACTAACGATGTGTCCTTACTACTATTATACTTCTGTGCCTGCGGTTTTCAATTAGCATAATCCGCCAAAACAGACAAATGTTTTTTTATCCACTACAAGTTAGCCCTTGACTGCGATCTCACCCGATGGCAAGTGATGATGCAGTCTATAAGACGTTGGCGGGCTACTCTGTTTGGGGCATGGCGGTTATATTAAACTCATACCCCTATTCGGTTTCTACACGGCATAGCACCGGAACGCTTAATCGCTTGGCGGCATGTCTTTGCCGGTAGGGTGGTAACTAGCCACGGCCGAAGCCTCCCACCAGGCCGGATCAGGGAAAATTCAGAAATTATAAATTCCCAAAATGACCTGCCGGGGATCGAACAAGAGACCTCCGCACGTTAAGACAACAGCGCTCAACACTGCGTCACGGAGGTCGTTAAAGACAAATGTATATGGTATATTGTTTGTTTTTGTGTCCCCCAGCGGGCCAGAGGGCTTTTAGGTACCTACAGAGTTGCACCTTCTCCAGAGGTTTAAACCTTTTTCCTTCAACTCATCCCACGTCATCCACTGGCATCGCGACCTCCGCCAGAACCGTACAACGTCAAGTTTGTTTAGGTCGGCCAAGTTTTCTCTTTCCCTGAGGATTCCGGTCGAGATGGCAAACAATATTGGAATAGCTCTTCTGGGGCTCTGCTAAAACTGCATAGCCAAACCTCTTGTTTCTATCTGCATTGCTTTACGTTCTATTATTATCGGTCGCACAACTAGTCAGGCATTCGGTCTCGCAACGGTTATTGATGTTTAGAAGTCATTGAGAGCCGTTCAAAGCTTTCAATCGCACATCTATTCATCTATCATTAGTACTTGAAGGTTATTGTCATTTCTTCATTAGTCCCGACCGCTATAATCGCGGCATGACAAGCTATATTTACTTGGAGTCACGATTGGGGAGTTCGTGAGTGAGATTCCACATTATTTTGCTGTACGGAACGGTTTTATTGAGATTACATACAGTATGCTAATGAGACGGCTGGATTGTTATGTCGCAGCGCCGATGCCGCATTCTGAGACGTGCGTAGATTTGCATAGTTACTTAGGAATAGTTGGTAAAGGTTTTAGTCAGTATAGAAGGTCCTTTCTAGTCGATAATAGGGATGATGACAACTCAATAAAATCAGCAAGTCTTTATCAATCTTAAAAACGCACTTCTAGTGTGGAAGTTTTATGGAATTCACAGTTGTGAATTTGTGTCATCAAATTTCAACGTACTTTTTTGCTTTAATCTTAAAATGGTTATCAAACTTAAAACTAGCCGAGGATGTGAATTTAAATTCTTTTGGAAGACCCTTTAATACCCTCTATTTAAGAATCAGTTAGAAATAGTTTATTTTTGACTTAGGCATCATCCCTATTGCGACAACCTGAGGCTAAAATACGGCGTTGGGCGAACCCCCAGTAGTCGGACGGACGATCTCAAGCGGGTAGCTGGGAACCGCTAGAAGCAAGCGATACAAGACCGTGTCCTGTGAAGATCCATTCAGGATACCTTCGTCCAGCAGAGAATCTATCAGTTGAGACGATGACGATCTTTAACCGTTTAGTCCAATACTAACATTGTGTATGTATGTCAGCTACATACTAATCTTGCATGTGTACTCTAGTTACGTCGTATTTTATTTTTAACCAACTTTCAAAAAAGGTGGAGGTTCTCAAATTTTTTTTAATGTATGTCGGTGCATATCTCCGTGGCTTCTGAACCGATTTGAAAACATTTTTTCATGCCTGACAAGAAGCTCTCGAGATTGTCCCATTAAAAATTCTGACTCCAAATCCTCAATCCTGACACCAAAGTGTTAAAAATAAAAATTCTTTCCAAAAACCCGACTTTCAAAAGCCACTGTGAAGTAAAAAATAATTTTGATTTCTACACACTATATTAAAGTCGGGCGAGACTGACGCGTGTCTTTGACTTTGCCTATCTTTGTTATACTCGCCCGACAACATAATACCAACTGCAATATAACCGCATCCAAACCTTTGCAGATAGCTCGCAGTCCAAATCGTGTATCTCGCTACCGCAGACATAGTAAATATTACACATTACACGACCTAAATCCTTTGTTTTCTCTTTTTACACTCATAAAAGTAATATCCAGTGTATATAATTCTCTATTGTTTTATACCATCTAGTTCTTCCTATCTTTACGTATTACATTCAACCTCAGAGGCATTTCGAAAAATACTAAAACGATAACTGAAAGCATCTTTTAAATAACATTAAGGAGGATAAACGAAACATAAAAATTCATAAACACTACTGCTTATAGCCACGGCGCGGCAACGTAAACAGCATTATTTATAATGCATCTCTCGGGAAGCGATTTATGGTGGAGGATAGATGAAAAATCTTCTTCGAGAAGTATAAGTTTTAGGACGTGATTTTCCACAACATACTTTCTTACCTACAATATTAAAGATGAGAAGATGAAAAGAGGTTCTTGCTGGTTCTGATGCGGGAGGAAGGTATGAGCAAGTCGTTGGGTTGATTGAATTCGAAGCTTTCGATACTCTAAAAGATCTTTAGAGTTTCGAACGTTTATTATGGACACAACAATGTAATGAGGGTCTTACAGCTAGATGGTTCACGTGCCATTTTAAAGAAATATTGAATTTTATAGGTAGAGTAAGGTAAATTCTTAGGGACCCCGTTAGGTTGGTTACAAAGGGCAATAACTCGAACGCGAATTGATGTGATCCGTTGTAGTTTTACTTTTAAAAGTTTCGAGTTTTCAAAAATATTTTCTGTAATTCTGTTACAACCCCAATAACGATTTTTGTCTTGCTCTTATATAGGCAATTCTTTGAGTGTAGTTAAGATATATATTGATCTTTGGCTACAGAAAGGGGTGCACTACCTACTAAATGCAATTTTCTGCCACGTCTAACTTAAGTACCTTCAAGGTAAGAGTTTATAGGCATTATTATTATTAAGTCTTTATTGCACACAAAAGAACAGAAATAGAAAGAAATTAAAACTACGAACTAGGACTAAACAGTATGCAAAGGCGGTCTTATCGCAATCTCTTCCGGACAACCTTTGGAGACAGGAGAAGCGAATGCAAACGGGATGGTGTGCAGCACTACAAGTATAACAATCCTACCTACATATATACGTTCCTAAATAAATATTATATTAAAAATGGCATTTTCTAGGCCAGCGCGCTCCGACCTCATCATTGCTTTGTAATAAGCATGATGAAAAAAGATATTACTCAGGTATCTTGGGACTACCACATGTCACGGTCTTATGCCACTTGGATACAGCGGCTACCTGCGAAAGTTGTTATGTCGTCCATGCAATTGTGATTTTTTTGAAAGAGCTACCGCCGAATTTCTTGCTGGTTCTTCTCGGTAGGAATGGCATTCCGAACCAGTGGTAGATTCACTCGTCGATTCAAAGGTACTTGTAAAAGTTTATTTGAATAAAAAGCATTTGAGTTTTGAATGCTAGGGGGGAGGCCCTGCCATCGCTGCGCTAACGGCTGCGAAGTCGTCATTTCAAATCAAACTTAAATAACTTAAACAACAAATTCAAGTTGGCTTATTTCTCTTAAAATATACGGGTGTCCATGATACCTACTTCTTTTTTTGACTCTACCATCGCGAGCGGTTCGGAAAGGGAGTTTTTTTGAGAAGAGCAAGCCAAAAACTCAGCCTCGACAACATGGGAACCCTACACTAAAAATGTAATTCATATCATACCAGTTCAGCCCATTAACGTCCCACTGCTGGGCACAGGCCTCCACTCTCATAGGAGAGAGGGAATTAGAGCTTAGACCCACCACGCTGCTCCAATGCGGGTTGGCGGGCTTTAACGACTTTGTTAGTGATAATAGCCGGGACCGACGGCTTAACGTGCACTCCGAGGCACGGGGGTGAAACACCGCCATCTTCCTAACTCCGGGCTATTTCTGAGAATAGCCTGAGAATTTCTGGTCAGTAAAACCCAATATTCAATTATGGCCCGACCCGGGACTCGAACCCGGGACCTCGTCGAACATGCCAACCACTAGACCAACGAGGCAGTCATGTCATACCCACACAAGAAATTAAGCTGAAAATCCATCTCGGGGAAAAATATTACCGTCTTTACGTTTTCGCCTAAACGCGTTCGTGTGAAAAACAGCTGATAGTGTCAGGTTATTTTCGTCCACGTGTCGTAAGTTTCGCTTTTACGATCTTTTGTGAGTATTATTTGCGTGGCGGATTTAAATAGATCAAGGAAAGTATATCATTCATGACAGTGTGTGCTAGTTACTATGGAGACCGGAGATTGTTCTATATCTAGTTAACTTCTGTGAAAAGATTTTATTTTAGATATTAATGTAACTCACGTTAGTCTTATAGCTTAAATTGTCTATATAAGCAATAAACATAATATTCATTATTTATACGTATATAAATGTATTGTAAATGTAGTAACGTTTTTCAACGAGTTCAAGTTTAGTATAAAGTTTTTAAATAAGAACAGTTAGTGCAACAGTGGGGTTGATTCTGTAGTGCACAATCTCTAAACTAAACTAAAATGAATTATTGCTAACCCTTTCGTAATAGTCCCTTCGGAAAGGGACATAACTAGTTTTAAACCTGACATTTTAGTTTAGAGATTGTGCACTACAGAATCAGCCCCAGTGTTAAGTAAGATGACTACTTTAAACTATAGGTATTTCGATAGTTAAAACTAAAATTACAGGATAAGGTGTTCTAGATAATACTATTATTATACCTTATTTCATATGAATGTGGATTTTCTAAATATATTTCATCTGTGAATGAAATAAAGTTTGCAGACAGTTTTAGCCACAATTTTATGATCTGTATTTAATGTATATGTCACCGTAAGATTGTAAAAACCGTTAGATTATAATCTAACTCGCGAAATTCTAAACTGTCGAAAGATTAGAATTTAACGCATTATTTTCCGGTAGATTGTAATCTGATAGGTATTTAAACCCGATAAAACCTAACGTACTTATTAACGATTATTTATGTCGAACCCTAACGTAACCTACAAGAAGGAGACAAGAAAACGTAAATAAAATGAATATTTCAAAAATTGACACTCAGAACATTGAACACGTTTACAATCTTTCGACAGTTTAGAAGTTCGCGAGTTAGATTATAATCTAACGGTTTTTACAATCTTACGGTGACATATAGGTACTGATAATGATTACCGCGGCAACATATTGAGCGTCGTAATTTTCCGCACCGGCAGTCATAATCGTTACGAGTTACGATATCGTGAATTAATTGCATGCGAAGTGAAAGTGACGTAATAAAAGCGCTCGCTGCGCTAGCGCAAGCGTTCGGTTTTAGTGCCTATGTCACCGTAAGATTGTAAAACCCGTTAGATTATAATCTAACTCGCGAAATTGTAAACTGTCGAAAGATTGTGAACCGTTCAATGTTCTGTGTATAAATGGGGATGATGACAACTCAATCAAATCAGCAACTCTTTATCAAACTTAAAAACGCTCTTCTAGTATGGAAGTTGTATGAAATTTGCAATTGTGACGTCATCAAATTTCAACGCACTTTTTTTCTTTAATCTATATTTTTAAATGGTTATCAAACTTAAAACTAACCGAGGATGCGAATTTTAGGGCTTTTTGAAGGCCCTCTATTTAATAATAAGTTGAAAATAATTTATTTTTGATATAGGCATCATCCCTATTTTTGAAATATTCATTGTATTTACGTTTTCTTGTCTGTTTCTTGTAGGTTAGGTTAGGGTTCGACATAAACAATCAAGTACTTAGGTTTTATCGAGTTAATATACCTAACAGATTACAATCTACCGAAAAATAATGCGTTAAATTGTCATCTTTCGACAGTTTGCAATTTCGCGAGTTAGATCATAATTAACGGTTTTTACAATCTTACGACATATATAAAGCGTGTTATAAAACTAGCAATGTGAGGGGCACAAGACAGCAATCTTACATCCACAATTAAGTTTTTTAAGTCAAATTTTGGTAAAAAGTAGAAGAATCCTGACTTTTCCAGCCCACAGTGGTTGCTTTAGCTGGTCAAAGTTATCTTAAATAACCATAACCATCGATGGTGCCATCGATTCTCAGTATGCGGATTTTTATTTAAAGTAGGCGGGAATTACTTGACCTGTGTTTTTTGCATAAAATCATCTACTATAAAGTTAGGTGCAGTGAACTACTTCATCGGATATGTTTATCAGTGCCACGTAAATATCCCCGCTCTCGCAGATCTCACAAAATATACCAAATACCTTTCGCTAGAACACGTCTTGGAAACCAAGCACCAATTGCTCGTATATGTGCCAAATATAATGAAATATCTCAAGTTATACCTGGCATCGACATATTCCACAATTCTTATGGAGTATTTTAAAAAAAACTCACCGATCGCCTATCGGTATCCTATAGATTAGCAATAATTTTATATTATCTATGTAATATAACCTCAACTTAATACATTTTTCTTGATAGTTTGCATCCGCTAATTTTGTAAATGCTGTGTACACTTTTAATCGATGTACTTATCAGTGAATGTGTCACTTTTTTAATGTTATAATTTGTGTGTTAAATATGTATATATTGTAAGTGAACCTATAAAAATAAAATAAAGTAAACAAGAACAACTTTTATTCCTACTACCTACGCAAAACTGTTACGAATTCGCAACGCAGGAAACTACGACGAGATGCGATTTCGTACGGCAAGGCGTCTTCCTTCCAAGGTTCGGATGACCATTCCCTCGACGATCGCCAACCGCACTGAACGTATTTGGTACTAGGTAGTGACATGGTTTTTTTTTTATTATTCACTAGTGGGCTCGGCAGACATTGTCCGATATTCCTCGCAATTTTTTCATATTTTGTCACCGTATAAACCTTACCTGGACTACGACAAACATTTCAAAACCAAAATAAGCTAAATCGGCCCAGCCGTTCTCGAGTTTTAGCGAGACAAACGAACAGCAATTGATTTATATATATATATAGATTATAGGCTTACGCTTGACCACAATCACACCTGATGGGAAGTGATGATGCGGATGGATCGTAAAAAGATTTGTGCACTGCTGTTATTGAAAAGAATTAAGCTGAAAACCTTTTCGGGAAAACCTTTACGTTTTCGCCTAAGCGCGGAAGATATAGGAAGAATGATCGACGTGAGTCAAGTTCTTGCGATGCGACGTGCGAGCTCATATATTTCTAGGATGCGACGTCGAATAATATACGAACATATTATAGGTAAATCGAACCAATCAAATAAATATTAAAAATGCGAAAATTTGGATGGATGTATGGATGTTTGTTACTCAATCACGCCCGAACGGCTGAACGGATCTGGATGAAATTTGGCACAGAGATAGATTATAGTCTGGAATAACACATGGGCTACCTTTTATTCCGGAAAACGAAGGAATTCCCGCGGGAACCAAAAAACTCAATCCACGCGGACTTGGCTACTTTTTATCCCGGAAGATCAAAGAGTATCCACTTGATTATTCAAAAACCGTATTCCACATGGACGAAGTCGCGCGCATCATCTAGTACTTAATAAAAGGTAGGTATGTTGTTATATTGACAAAAATCCAGCCGTGGAATCCTATTATCGTCACTGAAGAACTGCGAAATCATTTGAGAGATGCTCGTCCTCTTGGTATCGATAAATTATATATTGTACACGGAGAGAAATTTATTGACTTTCCTTTTGTTGTTTTACTTCCAAAAGAGTTGCGTTTCAAAATGGGAACATTTTCTTCTCCGATGAGTTCGAATCGAATCGGAAACCTGCTGATTTCCCACTAAAATGGGGAAAATAAAAGTTTTCCATTTCAAATTTTTGTTATATTATAAGTAATACAATTGACAAGGACCTTCAGGTTTCTCTCACTGCTGATTGAATGTCATAGAAAGTGAAAGGATATATTTTTATTTAATAAGTCAATTGGTAGAATGTCTTCCTAACAATCTAATTAAGTAAATTATTTAACTATTTCTTATTGAGAAAGTATGCATACCTAATTAAGTGATTAAGCTGATTATGGTTTAAGCAATTAGCTTATTCCTGCTTTAGAATTGCTTTACATACATACTTAAATTTTTCTTTTTTTTTAATATAAAATCTGTTTATTTTGTGGTAGTTGCGTGACGGATCAAACATTTGGAACAAAACTCTTAAACATAAACTTGCGATTTTCAATTATTTAATATCGATAAATGACATTCACCCATCACTAGCCGGCCTATCCCAAATCAAGCTAAGCCGAGCGTACCGTTACATAGCACGCCCACCGCTTCCAAGGTATTTTGTGACCACTATACATTTAATAGAACTTCTACTTCATTTCAGTCTTTAATCCCTTTAGGATAGAGTTTCTATTGCAAAATGATGCTTTATCGATACTGCAGTCTCGGTCGCAGATATTTATGAGATATAGATGAGACAATGTATAGCCAAGTAAAAGAGCCATTTGGCTTCTATATCCATTGGGAAGTTACTATATATATGTATTTAAACTTGAAAGTATCTTTCTGAATGACCCCTATTTTAAGCTCTGCACTCTCGTGGGAAAGAGGAGTAGAGCTTAAATAGCTGATACGCTGCAGACCAGGATGATAGCCTAGGCTTTCTGTAGACTTTTTCCCCCTCTTTTCAACTTTCATGAAATATACAAGAAGTCTTCCGTCAGCCAATTGTTTGTTAAACTCCCATACGAACCAATTGTTTTGACAGGATAAGAACCCTTAATATATAATTCTAAGGATCCTTAACTAGTTAGTACCTTAGCAGCTTATCACTCTCCGGAATCCGGGTCGCAATTATCCATACTTCAATACCCATACAAATATTATAAATGCGAAAGTGAGTCTGTGTCTCTGTCTGCTACGCTTTCACGACCCAACTACACAATCAATTTTGAGGAAAATTGGTAGAGAGATAGTTTAAATCCCGGGGAAGGAGATAGACTAACTTTTATCCCAGAAAATAGTAGAGCTCCCGCGGAAAATAAAATACATCAATCCCAACCATCATTTTAGTCGGGATTAAGTATCATCTTGTGGATAGCTCGATGCGAGTATTATATAAGTAAGCCGCTCTATGTCGTTTAATCTCCTAGGCTTCACATAATAGCAAGTGTTATTATATGGCGATTACATGTGGATCCATTGTTGATGTGTGCTCAGGTGGGGTTTTCAATGCCAGTTTAATATGTTATAATAATAGCATAATGCGTACGAATAATTTACTAGCGAATGCCCGCGACTTCGTCTGCGTGGTTTGAGGTTTTTTGGTTCCCGCGGGAACTGTTTAATTTTCCGGGATAAGCCTATGTGCTATTCCAGACTATAATCTATCTCTGTGTCAAATTTCAGCCAGATCCGTTCAGCCGTTGGGGCGTGATTTAGTAACAAACATCCATACATCCATGCATCCTTGCGTCGATCCAAACTTTCGCATTTATAATATTAAGTATTAAGTGAGAATAAAGTAAGATTTGGTATACTATTTTATAATTACCGTTAACCTTAATAAGACCGTGGACTTGAAAGTTTGTAGCCATAAAATTAATTATGGAAATATATGTACTTGTAATCAAAAACAGGTTACTTACTATAAGTAACATAATTAATTCGACCGAATAAATGCGACAGTGTTTTTCATCTGATAGTTGACCCGCATAGTATGACATCGAAATCACTATTATTAATGTCTTGGTCTAGTAGTAAGCACTAAGAACGATCGACTGCGGATCACGAGGTCCTAGGTTCGATTCCCGCCCCCCGTTTGTGTAAGAATTGTCGATCAAATCGTCAAAGTTCGGCGTCAAAGTAAAATAAACCATAATAGCATCAGATTAGAGCTCAATTTCGTATATCAATTCTCATACGTTTAGGTATGTGATACCATAAACGTGTGAGAATGGATACTTTGACGATTGGATCGTCAATTCTTACATAATCACACCTCATGTCGGGCATAAAAATTGTTAAGTATTGGGTTTTTCAGTTAAGGAATTCTCAGTGCCAGCCCGGAGTTGGTGGTGTATCACCCCCGTGCTACAGAGAGCAAGTTAAGCCGTCGGTCCTGTTAATTATCACTAACATGATAATAGTCGTTTAAACCTCTACCTCCCTCTCTTCTAAGAGAGCGAAAGTGTGCCCAATAGTGGGACGTTAATGGGCTGTAGTGGATTGTTGTTAATGATTTTTTGCACCAAGAATAGTTATATCTTGCTTGCCATGAATTCAGCCAGTCACAATAACTAATTAAACTAATGAAATTATATGGTGATAATGAAAAAAAACCCCCGGCTGAGTTTGTTATGGGCTCTTCTCAGACCAGGGCGCGTTTGGAACCCTCGTAGCTTTAGTTTTAAGATACCGTAACCGATTATCGCCATCATGTTTTATGAGTAAGTAATTTTTAACGTCAATAAGTGTACCTATAGTGTATTGAATATATTGAATATATGATATTGAGTATTGAGTATTGAAGACTGATTGATTAAGCATTTTCACAATCGACGAGCAACGCTGAAGTCAAAGAATATGATTAAAAGTCGGATCTCAGTAGTATACTTTTCATTTTTCATACAATGCGGGTATTAAGTACCTAAAACTGAGATACCTATTTAAACAAAGCCATTGAAAAGAAACGGGGTCGCGGGTATCTTCAGCAAACTACCCTTTGGTATATAAGTTTAATTTGCACAACCATTATGACTTTGTGAGTACTCTTGTATACGAGTTGCTATAATAAGTAGTTATTTAGAAACATTTGTTGTACTAGAATTAGATGATCCCCACGATTTCATCTAGATCGGTTCTGGCGTGATTAAGTAACAAATATCCATCTATCCAAACTTTCGCATTTATAATATTAGTATAGAGATTAAATGATCCCCACGACTTCATCCGAGTGGATAGAGGTTTTGGAAAATTCCTATGGGAACTCATTGATTTTCCGAGCTAAATCGTGCCCAAACGTCAAAATCGGTTGAACACATGGGTAGTTAAAGCGTAGCAGACAAACAGACAGATACTTTCGCTTTTATAATATTTGTATGGACAGTATACACACGTTGAATTTGGATGGATATCTATCTATCCAAATGGTGTGTAATGGACAGAGGCCCGAATTTCAATTTGTTTGTTTTTAATTTTGCGAGATAGGCCTGCGCTTGACCACAATCATGCTTAGTGTAAAGCAATGATGAGGTCCAGGTTAGAACTCGCTTTGCCTAGAAGATGCCTATTCACTCTTCCATCATCTGCAGATTCAGATGCTATCAGTTCAAGATTGAATAAAGAAAACTGCCGTAAATAAAAATGCGCCTCAATAATACGCCCTTTTGTATTAAATTCGAAAGTTGCACAAAAGAAGCTGCGGTTTCATAGCTGCCCGACCTTATGGGTCAAGTTTCAGCCGTTGAAAGTTTAATAATATAATTAATGGCTTTTTGAAATTAACTCCAGAATTAATTGAACTTATTTCTTTAGTAGGTATGCTATAAAATGTGTTATCATGGGACAGGTCTCTATAACATTATTACCACACATATTATGTAACACAACTTATGTGTGTGATTCACGCACACACAGATTACGAAAACATAGATACAACACATTGCTTCATACATCGGCTTTTTTGATATAAAACTTCTTTAGTTTAGAATTAGATGTTCAATACTCAGATTATTCCGGCCGGAAGGATCTAACGTCCGCTGAAAATGGCCGCCACACAAAACTGCTGTTTTGAGGATGCCATCTTTTATAGAGATTTTTAAAATAGATACCATTATAATGCCATAGATTAAAAGCTAATTTTACTCAGCTACATGTTATTATGCTAAAAAATCTAAAGATTTCCTTACCTGTATTAAGAAGTCCCCATTTAAAATGCCGTGCGTTTAGTTTTACTTCTTCTGCACATGAAGGTTATTTGTGGTAAATCTACACGCGTTAATGGTTAATAGTTAAAATAATAATGCGTTAATGAGACAAAAGCGATTGTGGAATGCGCGTGAAAAATTGAATAGCCCTTTGGATTTGGCACGAGGGGAAAATCTTTGGTCTTTAACAATGACAGCTGACTCTATTGTTCTTTGAATATTTGTTGTTCTTGACGCACATTGCAGATTATGGAGGGTAAAGGTCAGCACTAACATCTCTGTATATAAAAAGTGTCAGTCGAAATGCACCACATTGCGGGCGCCACATTCCCATCAAGGTAAATTTAAAAGGAAGCGCCAAATATTATTAGAGTAGGTTTGAGAAATAAACAAGGAAAGAAAACATTCATCATTATTTTGTACAACGTAAGTTGTTGAAATTTTCAATAATTAACCAATTTAGTCGACAGTAATAATATTTTTTTTAACTCGGCATACTTCACTTCAATCTACAATTGTGGAAGGTTGTTGCGCCACTGTGGAAGGTTTTTGAACGGTTATTTATAGCACCCACTGGACACTTTTTCAACTTTTCTCCCTTATGAGATGTCACTCCTGATCTCTACCCTCCATATTGCAGACATACAAAACGTCGTGTGACATTAACTATTATTTGTTCTGTGGCGATAGCCTGGGGGCCAAAACCTCGGCCTACTATTCGGGTGGTCTGAATTTCGAGTCCCGAGCAAAAAACTCGGACATTTAAGAGCTATTGTGTGTTTAAAGAAATAAAAGTAGCTATGTGCATTTGTCTTTTTAAGCAGTTATTTAAGGACCTATCACTTGCTTTTATCGTGAAAGAAAACGTCAGTGGTTAGCACCATATCTATTAAGGATTACATGTCCGTTATAATGGTGATGCAAATCAGCCTAAATAACTCTCTAGGTCTTTAAACATGTATAAAATCTTGTCGATCCGTTGCTCTGTTGCAACCTAATTGAACGACAAACCAACATACTTTCGCATTTATGTGTAATATGGGTAGTGAATAGTGATAGATAGTTACTTGTAACGACGTGCAACGTATGACAGTCGATTTGTTAATGATGTAGCGGGGAAGGTAATCGCATTAGACGCTAATTCTTTTAGCGTTCACTCGCTGCTACAATACGGGCCTTGACTAATAACAGTGGTATGAGGGTATAAGCGATAGCGGAATAAACAACGGCAATGTATTATTCTGCTAGCTATCATTGAGGTAGCACTATTTTTTTTGCTTTCATTCCAATGAGTTTTGAACAGCATCTCATTAAAAATATGTCTTCATGAAGGAACTAGAAGTTTAGTTCACTATAATCCGGGACAATAGGTAAAACTATGTGGTACAATGTGTATCCCGCACTTATAGCCCACCACACCACAGACCACAGCATCTTCAGGAGATGTTGACTCGACAATGCACGATTGTCGAGTCAACATCTGAAGATGCTTCGGTATCGGAGTGAAACATACGTTGAGAATAATTTGGAAGATTTCTGTGGTGTGATGAATAGCGCGGGCTGTAAGTGCGGGATACATATTATACCACATAGATTTACCTATTGTCGCGGATTATAATGAATTAAACTTCTAGTTCCTTCATTAGCGCTTTAACCTTTATACGAGATACATACATTGAATATATTTTGGTGGGACGTACTACGTAGTGGCGGGCGTCAGTCATGATTCCTTCATTCGACCTTTTATTTTGCGCGTTGTAACATTAAGCCCATAGATTTAAGAGTGGTCTGCTCTGGCTGCAGAATATCGCAACGAAGACCAATTCTAAACTGTCCCACTTGTCGAGGGTCTATCGGTCGATAAAAAATACTTTCAGGATCTACCTACATATGTAGTACTATATACTATGTACTATATATGGCAACTCTTTAAATTGATTAGCAATAACTACGTGCACATTTAGCTCAGTAATTACTGTCCTCGAATCAGTCTATTTGCATACATACGTCATTATAATCCGGTATAGCTAGTTAACGATTGTAATGGCCATATTTCTCTCTCTCTCCCATGCCAAAGATCACGTTTATCCGTTGCTCCGTTGCCCCGTGATTGATGAACAAACCAACAAACAAACACACTTTCGCATTTATAATATTAAGTAGTATGATTAACTCTTTCACGACAAAGTGAAAATGCCATATTATGACTGAGGTAGAGTTGGTTAATAAAGCACGTAGCGCAAAAGCATAGCACGGTTTTTTTCCATAGCACGGATAGCATGCTATCCGAGGAGCCTTATGATGGCCGACCGGTCTCGCGTAACGCGCTGCTGTAAGCGTAGGTGCGTCATTTGCTTTCATGCGTGCTATAGCATAGCATATTTAAAAGCATGCTAATCTTACTTCTTACTAAAATTATAAATGCGAAAGTTTGGATGGATGCATGGATGTTTGTTACTCAATCACGCCCCAACGGCTGAACGGATCTGGCTGAAATTTGGCACAGAGATAGATTATAGTCTAGAATAGCACATAGGCTAGTTTTTATCCCGGAAAATTAAAGAGTTCCCGCGGGAACCAAAAACCACGCAGACGAAGTCGCGGGCATTGGCTAGTAATTTATAGTTTATAGCCTGCAGCGTGCTATGGTTTTATAGCAGTTTTGAACAACTCTGGACTGACTTATATGAAATAGCACTATAGTTATTAGTTAGTTAACTATTTATATTCCAAGATCAAACCACCAAGCATACTTAGATTATAGGTAGTGGTTACGTAAACAATGGATGGTATATCGGCGTCGGCGTCTCCCATGACCTTAAATATTTGCGGTGCAGGCGAACCGCAGATGAGCACTAGGGCTGCCTCGATGCAATTACAAATAATGTCCATACTAGTATTATAAATGCGAAAGTGTGTCTGTCTGTCTGTCTGCTACGCTCTCACGGCCCATCTTTTCAACCGGTTTTGATGAAATTTGGTATAGGGATAGTTTGTATCCCGGGGAAGGACATAGACTTTTCATCCCGGAAAATTAAAGAGTTTCCGCGGGAACCAAAAAATCTTAATTCATTCTGACGAAGTCGCGGGCATCATCTAGTAATAGAATAAATGTGAAAGTTTGAACGTTTATAAAGGAGTGTCAAAACATGAGCGCGGCGAGTGTATTATATTGGTTCAAAGCAATAAGTTTGGATGTTTGTTACTCATTCATGCCACAACGACTGAATTGATTTAGTTGTTTGAAATGGAGACAGCTCCTTACATCCTGCATTATCGCACACAGGCAGAGATTGCGCCGAAATCAAAAACCAATATCCACGCGGACGAAGTTGCGTATATCATCTAGTTACAAATAAGTGGGTTTAGAAACCTTGAATACAGAATTGTGTATTATAATTAGGTCTGTTCATTTTGATAGTTTTTTTTTGCATCCCACCAGTCACCACATACATAAATGTTAGTGCCACTCTAATCACTAAATCTTGTCGCGTTTTATTACTTTGGTCGCTCAAATGCATCCATACTCAATTTATACCTACTTACTTTTATAATATTATTGTAATAATAATTATAAATGCATAATTGTGACAGTCTGTTGTTACCTTGACCGATTTTGGCGACCTTAAGTAGACTTAACATAGACTTTTTAAGACATAAGTAATTATACGCGAATGAAGGCGCCCGCGCCGGATACAGCTTTAAGAAATCTTTAAGAAGAAATCTTTAAAAAATCTTGGCAGTGAAAAGATCGCAATGGAAGACGAATATTGAAAAGCGCCAGCCCTAACTAAAAGTTTGTCGTTTCTGAGAGTAAAATCTTAGTTTAGAAATAAGTAGTTAGGTAGGTACATGTTCAATGCCTTATCTCGGACACGAATTTCAGAAAGTTAGTTTGTAATGTATACTTACTTAACTAAACGTTCCAACTTTGTAATAATATGTACTTTGACTTGAGTAATACATAATTAATTATTAGTGGGTTTTGTACTCGCTACTCTGGGTAGGTAGGGTTGGATTGGAAATCTGCTACAAGTTAGCCTTTGAGTCCGAACTCACCTGGCACCTACTGAATCCATACTTTCTTATTACTCCCTGTGGATAGAGGAGCATGGGTTTGATCGCTCCAGCAATGCTAAGGACAGCGGTTACTTATGTATATGTTACCGTAAGATTGTAAAAACCGTTAGATTATAATCTAACTCGCGAAATTGCAAACTGTCGAAAGATTACAATTTAACGCATTATTTTCCGGTAGATTGTAATCTGTTAGGTATATTAACGTGATAGAACCTAAGTGCCTGATTCGTACATGTCGAACCCTAACCTAACCTACAAGAAAGACACAAGAAAACGTAAATACAATTAATATTTTAAAAACTTACACTCAGAACATTGAACGTTTCACAATCTGTCGACAATTTACAATTTCGGTTAGATTATAATCTAACGGTTTCAACAATCTTACGGTGACATATACATTAATATAATAATTGTAATTGAATTATTAACAGAGTTCCAGCCCTTCTGAGCCTGAAATTACAGGAGAAGTGGTAATTTTCATTAGAAAAAAATCCGAGAGTAGAAATCAAAATTTGTCTGATAGTATACATAGTGCACTTTGCGAGTCATTATCTCAGATTAAAGCCTATCTTTTAACTGCCACTGATTAACTGCCTCGTTGGTCTAGCGGTTAGCATAGTCGACTGCGGATCACGAGGTCCTGGGTTCGATTCCCGGTCGGGCATAAGTATTGTTAAGTACTGGGTTTTTCAGTTAGGAAATTCTCAGTGCCAGCCCGGAGTTGGAATTGGCGGTGAGTCACCCCCGTGCCTCGGAGAGCACGTTAAGCCGTCGGTCCCGGTTATTATCACTAACATGATAATAGTCGTTAAAGCCCGCCAACCCGCATTGGAGCAGCGTGGTGGGTCTAAGCTCTAATTCCCTCTCTCCTACGAGAGTGGAGGCCTGTGCCCAGCAGTGGGACGTTAATGGGCTGTAGTGGTGGATACATAGTGCACTTTGCGAGTCATTATCTCAGATTAAAGCCTATCTCCACGAGCGTACGAGCGCAGACAATACGTACGTACCGTCACGGTCATGAGCGCGATGATTGTTCTAGCCCGCTCCCATCTTGGCAGACGCGGCCTCTATGCTTGTTCACCTGCAATGGTAAATACTTAGCAAGTTTTTTTTTTTTTTTTTTCACTACAACTTAGCCCTTCACTGCGATCTCAGCTGATGGTAAGTGATGATGCAGTCTAAGATGGTAGCGGGCTAACCTGCCCCCCAATTGTGTAAGAATTGTCGATCAAATCGTCTAAGTTCGGTGTCAAAGTAAAATAAACCATATTATTATTGAGTTAGAGATCAATTTCGTGTATCTATTCTTATACGTTTACGTATGTAGGTACGATACCATTATCGTTTGAGTATGGATACACGAAATTGAGCTCTATTTCAATGCTGGTATGGTTTACTTTACTTTGACGCCGAACTTTGACGATTGGATCGGCAATTCTTACATAATCACACCTCTGTTAGGGGCATGGCAGTTACATTAAACCCATACCCCTATTCGGTTTCTACACGGCATCGTACCGGAACGCTAAATCGCTTGGCGGCACGTCTTTGCCGGTAGGGTGGTAACTAGACACGGCCGAAGCCTCCCACCAGGCAAAATCGACAGGCAGTATCGCCATTCATCGCTATTATAACTGACGTAGCGATTATATTTCCCGTTACTATTATAACTACCTTAACCAAAAGGTAAATTTGACTCGTACGTGAAAAAAGAGGGTAGAAATCAAGCGATTTTGTAGATAAATAACATACCGTAACTTTATACCAAAACTACTATGTTTCGCCCATACAATTTATCAACCTTTTATTTGGATTTAATGATGTACTTAACCAGTATTAAATCTACAAACCTGCACCAATCATTGTTCGGTCTCTATTGTTATGATTGGCTGAATTTAAAGTAATTTTGCTGCGTCAATGGATTTTGGCCAATAACGGAAGAGTGCTTCTACCAAATGATTGTTTCACTGTTCCTGTCATTTTAAGGTAGTTTATAAGGGCCATAATTTAAATAAAATATCAATTATAATTAATCAAATAGTTTGAGAACATCATTACAACTACCGTGACCGAAAGTTAGTTCTAAGCGTAGGTAACGTAATACTACAAAACATAATAATATGACTCTTGGCATAATATTTGCGTATTTAAAACTAAAAACGTTAACGTAACCTTTACCAAGGAGAATTAGAAATAAAGTTTGTTTGTATAACAAACCTTGATGATAAGAATTAAGAACACTTGATTCGATCATAATCCCAAATCGGATTTTTATACTAAGCCGGTATGAATGTCACGCTTCGTTCAAATGAGATCACTTTACCGAATTAGCTCTGCTATATTGCACAGTTACACGGAATTCCTTCCTACGTCTATTCAACGGTATATTTCTTTTAATAGAGTTATGCATTTCCTAAAACTGAGACTGTAATCCCGATATGGCATATCAAACTCTACACGCGAGCGTTTTGTTAACTAGCTATTACAGTGAATCATCGCTCCATAGTTGGAAGGCCGCTTGCATGTGATTTTTTCCGTCGAAGATCGTCTTGTTTCCGTCAACTTTCGGTACAAAATAGAGTCGAAAACCGAACGTTTGAGATTCAGTTGAATTTCAAATTTTTTCGGTGCTCCTTACAGTATAGTGTCGTACGCTGACCAAGGATCGCGTAGCCGCTTGTGTAACTTTATAGTTCAGTGCATATTTTATAATTTGTAATCGTTTTCTTGTCACCGATTACACGTTACCGTGACCTTGAATTAGTCACTAATTAGTTCACTCGTGAATGGAATATTGAATAATTTATCTCGTATTATAATTTCATGAAAGTAACAGTGTTAAGTGTTGTAATGTAGGAGAGTTTTGCAATACATTCGTGTTAGAGGACGGGAAAGAGTCGTTTTAATGTCGTGATCTAATAATAATTTGCGTGTCGGTAAATGTGGGTTATTAAACCGCGTCGGTTTGATCGCGTTTATTTATATTTCCGAAAATTGTGTGTCCTAAGGAGTAACTACGAGAAATTTTAATACTGTCTTAAGTTCCGTTGTGAATGTTCTCACTTTTGTCTTATTTTATTTAGTATTTAGTGTTTACTAATAGGTATTCCGAGAATGTGTGTGTTTTGCCGTGATGATCTAACTTCTAAGTGGTGACGAGTGCTGCAGTTATTACATCAAGTTAAATCTAAAGGGTTACACATATTTTGCGCATCCGTTACAGGAAAACAACTTAATGTTTTTTTCTAAATGTAGTTATTTTTCACAGAATATTATGGTACTATTGCCTAAGTAGAGTTAAAAAACATTTATATATACACATAATATATATTGAAGCAAATAAATTATAACAAATCCTTAAAAACAGGTACAGATAAAGACACGGTACGTTTACCGATTTTTTATTCGTCTGTGATGTTTTTGTAACTAACAGCGACGATAAAATAGAATCCACGTTTATTGTTGATTCCGGTTTCCGAGATTCAAGTCCAAGGAAAATGATACTTGAGAGTCGAGACAAGTCTGACCGGTTCTTAGATGCTTAGCTCAGAAGGGAGCGGGGTCTATGCCTGTCTAATGTGCGACCATCGACTTTTTTATTTGTCTACTGACTTTAAAAACAATATTTTAAACATGTATCCTCTCGGGATAGAAAGTTAGTTATCTGCCTAACAATAGAACGTTATCATTATAGGCGTCACGGTTATTAGATTAATCATGTTACTATTCAATAAGTGTAACTATTACAATATAATCATTTATATTACTTGACAAATTTTTTTTTTTACTTAGCTCTTACACCAAGATAGTGCAACAATAGACCAAATACTGTAACAGTGTTTATAATTACATCTGCTGGCCCTTCTTTTGGGCTTCCTTGATGGAATGTCACTCACATAGACCGCGCGGATGACCTGTAAGACATATTTCAAAAATATTCTGAGATTTCAAAATGGTCTTAGGTACCCTAACCCAATTCACGATCAGTAACTTGTACATATTACTGACATGTATGTCTGTTAATAAAAAAATAGTAAAATTTAAGCAGGCAGTCAGTCTATTTATAACATTTTTCAGCGTCAACTAACCATGCATTGTCATCCAAACTAAACGTGTATACAAAATTTCAGCTCAATCGGTTGGGGATAGCTTAAATTCAGTTGCAAGATTTGACCTAACCAAACCCACAAACATTGCAAGTTAAATGGAAGCTTGTAAAATCCTTTATCGTACAAGATATACTGATTGAGGCTTACAAAAGGATTTATGGAGCTTACAAAAGGATTTAAAGATACGCCCCTCTCACTACCGTATCACCAAGTAGAGATTTTTTTAAACTGTTGGCGTCCAATTAGATTTGATTTACAAGCATACTCGTGCTCTGCTATCTAACGCACTTAAAGTGATGTACGTTTGTATAGATTACGTAATTATTAATGGCGCAGTTAACGCTTGCTCATGTGAGAATCTATTTAAAAAAAACACAACACCGTACAGAAGGCTTCCTTATTTTTTGAGAAAAATGGCTTTGTTAAAACATTTTCTCATAAGATTTTTGTGAGTATATTTATAATATTTGTTTTAGTCATCCATGGACCATGACATACCCTCCGTTGAAATGATATTCGTTTTGTTTGTAACCTTGGGTAATTCATCTTGCTTCACTGGGGTGCTAATATAGACACTACACTAGCGGCACGCTATGATGGCCGGTTTGACACATTACAATAGTGATGTGGAATGTCAATTTATTCTCGAACAAAAAACAATTAAGTTTTGTTTTTGTACCTGATTAAATAGGTTTAATAAAACAAAAATGTATATGTTTATTTAATTTATTTGAACGAACTGAATATTTGAACGAAAATGAATATACATACTTTATATGCACACAAGAAACATATGAATACAAAAGATACCAAAAAAGGTGCCACAAAAGGCCATAATTAATCAGATTCGTCCATACTACTATTTTCACTGTCGTCACTGCTATCATCACATACATTAATAATTATATGTTCGTTTTCTATAATATTATCTATTTTCACATCTCTTTCATAATCTTCCCTTATTAATTTAACAGTTCTATTCACAACCTTTTCCCAGTCTCCTTTAGTCACATGTTCACAAGCTTCTTCTAATAATTTTAGCATTTTTTTTGTGGTAAATGGGGGTTCTGTATTGTGTCTTGCAGCATATCCCTTAATTTGAGCCTACACCAACTCAATCGCATTATACTCACAATGGTAAGGCGGTAACCGTATAACTCTGTGCCCATGTTCTAATGCTATTTCGTCAATGACGTATCGGATCTTGGTTGGTTTGTTTTCTTTTAAAAGACGTACTAATTCCGCTTTTAACATATTCATGTTTGCATCTACGCCATTTTTACGAAGCCATGCGACGATATCAGCTTTCTTTTGGGATTGGGCAGGTGGCTTGTCAATTTGCATCGAGTGGTATGGGGCGTTGTCCATAATTATAATAGATGGTTCAGGGAGGCTACACAACATTGAGGTAAACCATTCAGTAAACTTTTCTCCATTCATGTCTTCATGATAGTCTCCAGTGGTTTTTGACGCAAAAGCCATGAGAGAACCTTCGACAAACCCGTTGATGGTTCCGGCGTGACAAATTATAAGTCGCGATCCTTTTCCTACAGGAACTTTGGAAGTAGATGCTGCTGTGTCATCGTTCCAAGAACGGCCTACAGTATGGCTAGCATTAAGCCATGTTTCATCCAAGAACACAACATTTTGCCAATTTTTGATTTCTTTCACTTGCCGTAAAAAAGTATACCTTGCCATCGCTATATCAAATCTTTCCATCAATATTTTGCGTTTGTTACATTTTTTGTATCGAAATCCAATGGTCTTCAAAATCTTCGTTAAAGAACTTTCCCCACCGAAGAATAATCCAGCTTCCTTCAGTGAATGCACCAACTTTTTTCTTGTTGGATACTCCTTCTGTAAATAGTAGCCGTAAACATGTCTTCGGATAGCATCGGCATCAAAGCTATCGATGCCTACGACTGGTTTTGCTCGTTTTCTCTTTTTTGGTGTGTGAAGTTTATTTTCTTCTGTGCCAGTCTCGCCATATTTTTTTTTAGTTATCCGTCTAACAGTTCGTTGTCCAATATTAAGCGCATCAGCTACGCGTTCAACCACTGACGTTATAGGTAAAATTGGCCCTCCATTTTGAGCTTCACGATCGAAATAGTTACGAAGGCGTATTACGAACTCACGTGTCTGACTATTTAGAACAGTTCTCTGCGTACGTTCGGTCATATCGACGAAATCCACAACAAAGGGCTTGAACAGAGTCCAAATTAACGAGCAAGGGTCAACAGTAATGCAGTATCAATATTTGAAATCCAAAGCCAGGTCAAAACTATATCACAATCGCATTGCACTGACAGTTTATACTTTTCGAAGCAACGTCAATTCGAAACTGCTTTGTTTTGCATTGAGCATTGACGCGAGTTTGCCGGAGGTAGTAGTTGTGCTAGCCAGCGATCCTATGTGACGATCGTATTAGATTCCATTTTTAAAAATTTATTGATATTTTTTTGCGATTTCAGAGGTTTGTCCACATAGTGAAAATTGTTCATATTCACAAGTACATTCACCCCTTAAATGGTGCAAACTGATTTTTCTACACTTGTATACATTTAAGAAATCAATTTAATAAATAAATTTTGAGTCCTAAACCTAAAACTACATTCGATAAAATTTATGAATCTCTGCACATCACTATCGTCAATAAAGTAATACAATTATTTCCTTCAAAGTCGTTATCAATTAATACGGAACTTCATGAGAAACTACATTCGATAAAATTTATGAATCTCTGCACATCACTATCGTCAATAAAGTAATACAATTATTTCCTTCAAAGTCGTTATCAATTAATACGGAACTTCATGAGCGGACAAACGTCAAACCGGCCATCATAGCGTGCCGCTAGTTTAGCCGGAAAACTCAATTCAGCAGCTTTTTCTGTTAGGTAAATTAGAGAACTTGCTGATTTTGAAATGGCTACGCATGTCTCTGTCTCCCATGTCCTTCCTTAGTGCAATGTCGTCCAGCAAGTTTGGGGCAGAGCTACTGATATCCAAATAATTTTTACTTTGCAAAGTGATATAAACTAGAATTCCTTCATGAAAAGATTACAGAGGCATTCTTACGACGACGCCACAAGACCTAACAACTAACCCATTACCCAAGCCAATTGAGAAATTTTAAGATTCTTGCACGTGCTAGGAATCCAATTCGGGACCTCTCACTTTGCATTTAAGACCATAGGCCCAATTGTGTAAGCCAATCGTATTCGTTTGACAGTTCATAACGTAACTCGAACTTTTTAAGGAGTACCTACATAAATGCGTTTTGACGTGCAAGCACCTATGACCTCCTTAAACAGGTCGAATTATACGTTTGACAGACGATTACAATTATGATTTCTTTACATAATCAAGGGGCTGAACCATAAACTACAGATGCCATAATATTTACTATCGTAGCATTCAACACTGCGCCAGACAGATCGTTCATAATGGCACGAAACGCTTTAAGATTTTGTATTATTAACATGATACATTTATGAATTTAATACAAGTGGTTATAATTGATTAAGACACCAGGCATTATATTTTCAATTTAATCGACTCATCAGTAATTATATATAACTATAATATTATATATATGCATTAACACTATAATACTTATCTTATGATTCCATTGGATTATGATGTATATTAAAATATAATATTATACTTTTACTCTAGTCAGTAATTCCACAATGGATCACAGTTAAATAATTAAAGACCTCCGACCTCATTGAGCGATCAAACTCGAATGCCGCGTCTGCCATAGCTATCTTATTTCCAATATTTGTTTACAATACTCATTCATATAAATAGGCTATTTGGAAATTAAGCTATTTCGATACAATTAGTTAAATATTGAATCTAATAAGATTAAAATACAAATTAATTATCGGCAACGCTAACAGTATTTATTTGCACACTGCATATAATATCTTGATCTCTACTTGGAATAGTATGTTGACCACTTGTTACTTGTAAAGCAAGTAGTGTAGGTACTCGTATTTGTAAGTGGATACCGTATGGTTGTAATGCGACGGGCGCCTCGGGCCTCGTGACTCATGAGCGCTCTTCATTATCCGTGTCGCATCTTAATTAGATTACTTGCATTGCATACTCGATAATGGGGTGTTGTAAATGGTATGCGTGTAAATATTTTGGATGCGACTTCGTATAGAGCGATCACGAGATTTGAATCTAAAGCATCTTCGTTTTGTTTAGATAACGCTGATTTGTATCTCAGATACCTACCTGCGAGTTAGTAGTGAGTCCCACATAACCGCTTAGTGCGGAATGCGTAAAATAATTTTTTTTTTTTTTTTTTAAAAGGTAGGTTTTTACTTCTTTTTTAAACGTAATTCTTATTTTAGAAACGTCAAGGTACGTGACATGAAACTGTCATTTTGAGTAATATTGTTTGAGTATTGCTTTAAGCGTTGGCAGTATGGCCCTTTACCTAAAAACAACACAAACATTGCGAGTTAAATAAAAGCGTGCAAAATCCGCCTAGATAACTTCCTATAACGTACAAGAAATAATGATACCAGTAGGTAAGTAGTTATTTCTGAATTCTTCAGAAGGTAATAGATGCTGTTTTTATATGCGGAGGGGGTGCTATCCGGGTGTCATCGTTGTTTAGTTACACAATAGACAATAGAATAGGCATGATCATCAATATATATTATGTAGGTACTAGATGGGCCCTTTCATAGAAAAAAGTTGGACGTCCGACTTGTGGTGCATGCCCCTCACTGTATAAGCTGTCCCGCTTTTCAGACTAGATGGCGTTAGTAAAATAAGTCCACATTCTTTGTATGACAGGGCCCGTCTATGTAAATTGTGGTCGTTGGGCATGATTGCTTACCTCAAGAAAATGCTGGAATAACTAAATAGTAGTTGACCTGTTTTATTAGCAGAATTTAAGGCAGTATTAAAACATAACCACTTAGGTAATTTGAACCAATAGTAAAAGTGAAGTTCTGTGACCCAACACTTCCGAAGGAAGTCATTACTAATTTACTACGGACGTAGTAACAATATAGTAAACAGCTGTTTCGGCTTAGTGTTGTGGTGAAAGTGAAAACCCTAGTGCTGTAAAGTGAAGTGAAAAGCGAATTGTAAGTGAATTAAGTAGTTAGGTTATTATGGCGAAACTGAAAAAAGTTCGTAAAGCGCGGAGATGTAAAGGGAAGATGCATCACCTGTTTCAATATCTAGGGTAAGCATGAGCTTAACTTACTAAAGGCCCTTAAGACGTCCTCATCCTCCTTAACCCTAATCACTAGGGAGCAAAAGTCCCGCGACACGTATCCCTATTCCCTAGAGATGTAAGGCTTTCCTATGACGCCCATTAATTATAATGACCATGTCTCGGATCATTATTGTGTGGGCCTTATTACATAAAAATAACATTGGAGATAGGTAGCCATATCACGATTTGATTTGGTAGCAGTCTTAACTCTTCAGTTTTACCCAAAATCAATTAACGTAGCAAGAAATTCTACCAATCACAACTGATTGATGCAGATTTTACATAATAAGACATACACATGATATCAACGCATCAGTCACACTTATTACTGACAAGTGACAACACGCAATGTTCGAAGATTTTGCACTTCCACTCACTTTTTTGAATTGATGACCACTGTACACAAAAAAAATATTTTTTACGTACACAAAGATATTCCAGTAACTACCTACGAATGATATCAACGCATCAGTAATTCGCATACATAAATGTTAAAACGCCATGTACGAAGACATTAGACAAAACATTTGAATTTGACGACCTCCGTGGCGCAGTGTGTAGCGTTGTTGTCTTAACGTGCGGAGGTCCCGGGTTCGATCCCCGGCAGGGTCAATTTGGGAATTTATAATTTCTGATTTTTCTCTGGTCTGGCCTGGTGGGAGGCTTCAGCCGTGGATGGTTACCACCCTACCGGCAAAGATGTGCCGCCAAGCGATTTAGCGTTCCGGTACGATGCCGTGTAGACACCGAATAGGGGTATGGGTTTAATATAACTGCCTTGCCCCTAACAGGCTAGCCCGCTGCCATCTTAGACTGCATCATCACTTACCATCAGGTGAGATCACAGTCAAGGGCTAACTTGTAGTGAATAAAAAAAAGAATACCACTGCACACATAAATATTAAAGTAATTGTGTACTTAGATTACTAACTCGTATGGCAAATATCACAAGGTAGAGGTATTACTGGTAGGCAAAACAATGAGCAGTAAACGGTAATTGCTTGACGGCGGGCGTCCACTCTATAAGTACATACATGCAAACGGTAATCAAGTATATACTTAAGTGTAGTTATAAATTTTAATAGCTTCACTTGGACTCCAAGGTGACTTTACGTCATTCGCGGATTCACACATTACATCATAAATACCTGTACGATAACTTTACATACCTACTTTGCAACTGTAGATATTGTGATTCAATTGAATGGAATTTTTTAATCATTCTGTTATTATAAGAGAAATGGTAGGTTGTAACTTGTAATTTTACTATTCAAGTGGTTTTATCATATCAATATTTAGTTGATATGGTTATTTTTCTTGAAACACGTGTATTTATAACTACCTAATAGAGCACGATTTAAGGAACTTGATTGGTAATAGGTATGTGGACCAGCCTCCCGATTGTGTAAGAATTGTCGATCAAATCGTCAATGTTCAGCGTCAAAGTAAAATAAACTCAATTTCGTGTATCTGTCACCGTAACATTGTAAAAACCGTTACATTATACCGATAAATTATAATCTAACTCGCGAAATTGCAAACTGTCGAAAGATTACAATTTAACACATTACTTTTTGGTAGATTGTAATCTGCTAGGTATATTAACCAGATAAAACCTAAGTGCCTACCTGATTATTTATGTCGAACCCTAACCTAACCTAGAAGAAACAGACAAGAAAACGTAAATACAATCAATATTTCAAAAGTTTACGCTCAGAACATTGAACGGTTCACAATCTGTCGACAGTTTACAATTTCGCGAGTTAGATTATAATCTAACGGTTCTTACAATCTTACGGTGACATATCCATTCTCATACGTGTAGGTATGTACGATACCATAAACGTATGAGAATTGAGCTCTAATTCAATGCTGTTACGGTTTATTTTACTTTGACTCCGAACTTTGACGATTGGATCGACAATTCTTACATAATCGCACCTAAGATTAAGAAAAATTTAGAGGAGGCCTATGTCGAAGGTCACGCAGAGTAAATTTAGAGATTAAGTTAAGTGTTTTATTAAGTTAAAAAACTATACTACCGCTGCAATAAAGGCTCAGTTTATTTTATTTTAATAGATAACCGCGGGGAAAGCCTACTGTAGTATACCTTAATGTTAACCTAAATTTAGGTTTTTGGAATTCCCAGGGGAACTCTTTCTTTACCGGCCTATGTTCTTCCCCGGAATGCATCATGCAACCTATCTACTCAAAATCGGTTGAACACGCCATGAAAGACAATTAGTAGACAGACCGATCCACTTCACACACAATATTAGTATGGATTCTGTTTCAGTGGCCAAACTACTGATAGCTAAGCTGTATTTCAAATATATTTTTACTAGATGATGCCCGCGACTTCGTCCACGCGTTTTAAGGTTTTTATTCCCGCGGAAATTCTTTAATTCCCGGGATTAAAAGTAACCTATGTGCTATTCCAGACTATAATCTATATCTGTGCCAAATTTCAGCCAGATCCGTTCAGACGTTGAGGCGTGATTGAGTAACAAACATCCATACATCCATCCAAACTTTCACGTTTATAATATTAATAAGATTCTAATTCTCTTTTCCTACAATATATGTTATGAATTATGATCAATAAATATTGAAATGCTAGATAATAAAAATATTTTATTACGAGTACATTATCAGCATCAGAAACACATTGCCCATAAAGTTTCAGCCTTGAAATGTCATAGATACGACTCCTCAAAATTTAACCTTCTCAATATGTATGTCATTTTAAGAGCGCTCTGTGAGGGGAAAGCTTTAACAGCTATTAAAAAAGAAGAGGAACTTGATTACTTTTACTTAATATTATAAAGCGAAAGTTTGGATGGATGTATGGATGTATGGATCAGTGGATGTGTGGATGTATGGATGCTTGTTACTCAATCTCGCCCCAACGGCTGAACGGATCTGGCTGGAATTTGGCACAGAGATAGATTATAGTCTGGAATTGCACATAATCTACTACTTCTTTTTATCCCGGATAATGAAGGAGTTCCCGCGGGAACCAAAACACCTCGATCCACGCAGACGAAGTCTCGGGCATTAGCTAGTGGTGTCATATGGTATTAGCATATATCCTGAGTTCGATCCCCGGCATTGTCAATTTGGGAATTTATAATTTCTGAATTTTCCCTGGTCAGGCCTGGAGGGAGATTTCAGCCGTGGCTAGTTATCACCCTACTGGCAAAGACGTGTCGCCAAGGGATTTAGCGTTCCGGTACAATGCCGTGTAGAAACCGAATAGGGGTTTGGGTTTAATATAACTGCCATGCCCCTAACAGGTTAGCCCGCTACCATCTTAGACTGCATCGTCACTGAACATCAGGTGAGATCGCAAGCAAGGGCTAACTTGAAGTGGATAAAAAAATATCAATGTTGTAGTAGAAAAAACTACAATAATTTCGAATTTCTTATAAAAATAATTACTTAAAATTGTGACCGAATTTAATCCCAGTTACAGATAAATAAATTCTTAGGTATCGTTTGCCTCAATAAGAACACGATTATGATTGTTTTATGAGAATAAGTGTAGGATTGATTCAAAAATTTTATTAAAACTATGTGTGAATTTCATTATCTTGTGTTTCGCATACCACATTTGAAAACATACGTTTTGTCCTGTCCTGTCAGTACTGTGTTTACGTCCTAAGTTTTCATCATCGTCTCACTGACCGCCATAATTACGATCTGTATGTATCAAGTCTCTATTTATACAAAGCAGTTGGTCAATAGATCGTGTTTAATAAAAACTTCATTCATCGAAAGATCAAGGTCGTTGCATTGTAAAAAAGTTTCGAACTGTTTGCATTGATTGGAGTCGCCTGCTATTTTTATATCTGTTTCCGATCTATTTACTTATTCAAGTATAGGTACACGAATGTTACAAAAGATTGATGGTGAATTTTCTATTCTGGCGTATCGGGGCTAAGTTAAAAGAGTGGAGAATGGAGATTGGAGATAGAATAATAAGGTACCTAGTAGGGTTTGCATAACACGGCCTAAACTGATTTACTTAGTTAAATTTTGTGAAGCTGTCACATTTTCAACAAGTTTTTTCCGTGTTTGACATGAAAAGAACAGGTATAGAAAATTTAACTTAAACAAATTGCACAAGGGGGCCTGAAATTTCAATATATTTCAATGTTTCAATGGCCTGACATAAATATATCATGAGTGACACAAGTTGTCCTAACTATAATATGAAATTAAATATTTCATTTCAAAACTGTGTAGACAAAACACGTCACGTTACTACAAATATTATACTTACGTAACAAAATATATACCTAGATAAGGGTTCTTTATTTTTGGTTTAAGTTGGTACTTATAGGTATAGTTTTGAAGTCGGTTTTTGTTTTAGATGAAAGTGAATAATTATCGAAATTGTAAGTAATGGTTGGTTATTTTTTTTTGTAATGAATAAATTGTAAGAAGCTATAAATAAATAATGCCAGCTTTCAAAATTATACGTATAATAACAGCGTATTTCTACTAGTTACTATTTAATGTACTAATCAAGCATTTAAAATGAAACACAATGAGGGCTACCGTTTTTATGCTCACTAGTTGGCGCCACTGAGTAAGGTCCTTAGTATTGCTGTAAATTCGGTGAAAAAGCATACTTTTGACAAAAAATACGTTTTTAAATAGTAAGCACAGGAACCAGGGACATAATGTACTAACTTCTGAATTCTTCTTCTTTCAACCCGCTTAATTTTGCACTTTTTTTTCTTAGCTCCGCTTTCAAAGCGCAAAGCACTGACATTCATTGACACGTATCACATCTTCATTAATTAATCCGGCTTTGCTAAATACATTAACGAAATAATTAGACCCGCGGTAAAGGCCCAGTGATAATACGTGTATTTGACATTTCGGAGAACTCACTCCACACTAGCGGCCAGTGGCGTGCACAGTTCAAAATACCTATTTACTAGCAGTTTTGAAATGAGCCCATTTGGGTAAGCAGTGCTTTTACGCCTCTATGAACTGCACGTCACTGCTAGCGCCTCCAGCGGCGAATTTAAACGCGGTAGCCCCCATTGCACACATTCTTGTAAAGCAATGAGAATAAACTTGCTTGTGCCTCTATAAATTGCAAAATAATAACTATCATTACAAGTTACATACAACCTACGCCCGAGTGGAAATGGGCTTGCATCACGTCTTACACATTTCGTATTAAATCATACAGGTTAAGCAGTAGTTACCTATTCGGAATCGTACGATAAATGCTGTTTAATTTTGAAATTGCGTGACTACCGATCAGTTTATTACGATCCAAATTGCATCTTGCTCAAATTTGGTCCAGTAACAAGATTAACTCTAAAAAAAAGATATGCGTAACTCCTCCGTTTTTGGGAGTCGGTTAAAACACGATCGCTTGTTTTTTTTTAATTCGGTGACAGGCAGTGATCTTACAAATACGATAGTAAAATATAAAAATCATTGGCGACAGGTTTTGTTCATGCTGTATATTTATGATTAGCAGACTTGCCCGCGACATCGTCCGCGTGAAATAAGTTTTTTAAATTCCCGCGGAAACTCCCTAATCTTTCGGGATAATATGACACTCACAAATAATGTGGCTTACTATTGGTACCAGAATTTTCAAAATCGGTTCAGTAGATCCAGAGATTACCCCCTACAACGTCACAAACTCACAAACTTTACCTCTTTATAATATTAGTATAGATGAATGATGATGATGCAATCTGTCAAAAAGAAATATAGTCGCACTAACTTATGACGTCCGGTGGCCAAAACTGAAACTAATAATTAAGCCTGTTTATTTTTAGCTTTTATTTTATTTTTAATATATGTCACCGTAAGATTGTAGAAACCGTTAGATTATAATATAACTCGCGAAATTGCAAACTGTCGAAAGATTACAATTTAACGTATTATTTTCCGGTAGATTGTAATCTGATAGGTATATAAACTCGATAAAACCTAAGTGGTAACCCAATATAACCTACCTCATTATTTATGTCGAACCCTAACCTACAATAAAGATGCAAGGAAACGTAAATACAATGAATATTTCAAAAATTGACACTCAGAACATTGAACGGTTAATCTTCACAATCTGTCGACAGTTTACAATCTATTGAGATAAAAAGCGTTA
Source organism: Erebia palarica (assembly GCA_964035005.1). Classification (NCBI taxonomy): domain Eukaryota; kingdom Metazoa; phylum Arthropoda; class Insecta; order Lepidoptera; family Nymphalidae; genus Erebia; species Erebia palarica. Next base: position 18,734,394 of record OZ035995.1, read on the forward strand.
GATTGCAATCTGACGGTTATCACAATCTTACGGTGACACACGTACGAGTAACACCGGCTCAGATAAGTTAAAGCAAACTTAAGAAATCCACATAGCCCATTGCCCAATCAATCATTTATGAATTATCTTCAAAACTCCATTCATTTAATTAGTAAGTTATTTAAACAGATTCCGAGACTCTTTAATTGATTCCAAATTGTTGGAATGAAATTAATTTTTTAATAGCAGCGTTTCCATAATTAGCATTCTTAGATCTTTATCGCACGCAAAAATAGACTAGAAGCCAATAATTTTAATAATTTGTTGTATAAATTTAAATTGTTCATATTAAATATGATACTTACTGTTAAGTTTAACGAAGCAGTACTGTATTAAAATCATCAATTTGTGGCGAAAGCGTGAAGGCTTTATGTCTTTTAATAACTACTTACTGAAGTATAAATGAATTTATAACGTAAGAACATATTTTAATACAGAGACAACTTCATATTTTTCAGTTCAGTCTAGTCTTAGTCCTAGTATAACTAATAATAGGGAATTGAAACTCAAAAATCAACCTATTGAGTTATTCCGTAACATTTCCATACTTTCTTACTGAGCATGGAGATAGATAACTGAACTAATGCGATGATTCAAAGAGTGCCTTGATTCAAACAGCTTGGTGCTAAGGCTTGAACCTTATTTGTTTCACGTTAAATCGTTCTAGAATTCTAGTAACTAAAAGAAACACTAGAATTCATATGGAAGAATACGCAGTTTGTGAATGAAAACTCTCTACCTACGCGAAATATAAATCGCGCGAATTTTATTCTTCATGCTAAAGGTTTTGATGATACGGGCACGGGCAATGTTTTTAAGGGTTCTGCGGACGAACCCTTAAAAACATTGCCCGTGCCCGTATCATCTAGAAAATGATGAGTAGATCCTAAAAATATGTCACTATAGTTCAATATCCAGTGATTCACAAAAAAATATCATTTAATAAAAATGTGAATGAGATTCTAATTTAACTAGATTAATTTATATTTTTAACTTTTTAGTTCGTTTTCTGGCAAGGCAGTCGTGTTCTTTAATTTTGGAACGGAGTTCCTTATCGCGCGTTGCGAAAGGGGGCTAGGCGGAAAAAATTAGGACCAAAAGTTGTAATGACACTTTTTGCTATGACAAATGAAACAGAGCAGTGCTGACGTTAAATGTGAGAAAAAAAATTAACTTTAAAATAAACTATATTCAAAAATATAAAAAAAAACGTGATTATTTTTGTCGCGCGTTGCGAAATTGTTGAGTGTATAGGTCACCGTAAGATTGTAAAAACCGTTAGATTTTAATCTAACTCGCGAAATTCTAAAATGTCGAAAGATTGTAAACTGTTCAATGTTCTGAGTGTCAATTTTTGAAATATTAATTTTATTTACGTTTTCTTGTCTCTTTCTTGTAGGTTAGGTTAGGGTTCGAAATAAATAATCAAGTATTTATTTCGGTTTTATCGGGTTTAAATACCTATCAGATTACAATCTACCGGAAAATAATGCGTTAAATTCTAATCTTTTGACAGTTTAGAATTTCGCGAGTTAGATTATAATCTAACGGTTTTTATAATCTTACGGTGACATATACAGGTTCAAGGGACACCCCTTCGAAATTGTTGAGTGTATACAGGTTCAAGGGACAAGGGGTACCTTGACACCTCTCAAGTTTTTTTAAATTATGACTTTTTGAGATGTGTGTGTTATTGTCCGCAGAGGGGCGGTGTGTGAGTGTCGCACCGCCATGTCTCACCACAGCGACGAGCAGGCGTTGCTCACGGTGACGTCAGACTCGTTCTGGGAGCCCGGCAACTACAAGCGGACCACGCGCCGCATCGATGACGGCCACCGGCTGTGCAGCGAACTACAGGCTCTAGTGCAAGAGAGGGCAGACATAGAGAAAACATACGCCAAAAGCCTCAGGGGCTGGGCGAAGAAATGGAATGACCTTATAGAGAAAGGTAAGCTCGTTTTTTTTAAAGAATCAAACTGTGTAGGTACCATTATTTTAAGTACAGGCACATCACACGACGCATCGATGACGGCCACCGGCTGTGCAGCGAACTACAGGCCCTGGTGCAGGAGAAGGCTGACATAGAGAAAACATACGCCAAAAGCCTCAGGGGCTTGGCGAAGAAATGGAATGACCTTATAGAGAAAGGTAAGCTCGTTTTTTAAAGAATCAAACTGTGTAGGTACCATTATTTTAAGTACAGGCACATCACACGACGCATCCATGACGGCCACCGGCTGTGCAGCGAACTACAGGCCCTGGTGCAAGAGAGGGCCGACATAGAGAAAACATACGCCAAAAGCCTCAGGGGCTGGGCGAAGAAATGGAACGACCTTATAGAGAAAGGTAAGCTCTTTATTTTTAGGACTTAAACTGTAGGTACCTTTATCTTAAACACAAGCACACCACGCCCCGCATTGATGACGGCCACCGGCTGTGCAGCGAACTACAGGCCATGGTGCAAGAGAGGGCCGACATAGAGAAAACATACGCCAAAAGCCTCAGGGGCTGGGAGAAGAAATGGAACGACCTTATAGAGAAAGGTAAGCTCGAATCCATATTAATATCATAAATGCGAAAGTGTATCTGTCTGTCTGCTACGCTTTGACGGCCCATTTTTGGACCGACTTTGATTAAATTTGGTATAGAGTTAGGTTACACGATATATATTATATTAAAGAGATTATCAAATGTTAAATGTAAACTTGTGTCACTTATGAGAAGTCAAACTCTCTACCACCGGTTCGGAATCGTGATTCTACTTTGAAGAGCTGGTAAGAAACTCAGCAGTTGCTCTTTTCATAGTACCGGTATATTAGAATATTTTTTTTAAATTGCAAGATAGGTTCGCGCTTGACGACAATCACGCCTAATACAAAGCAGTGATAAGGTCTAGGTTGAAGCGCTTACGCCTAGAAGATGCCGGTGAAGTAGGCTAAAGATATAATCCGCAACATTCCGACATTATTCTTTCTGGTTAAAAGGGACTTAGGTTTTAATATTATTAGAGCTAAACCGATGTATCCTTAAATAAATTTTAGACGATAATTAAGTTATGATTAGATTTATGTGTTTACTATATGTTGGGTCAATAAATAAAACATTCTCTTCTATTCTAAATAAAAACATACTTAAGTGTAGTAATAACTACTTACTTCAAAGGCATTATAACCAATAGTCAATACCCATTCATCTTAACAGTAAATCATATAATTATGACACGTGTTAATATCCAGTATATTGTACAGTCCAATAGCACCAAGAATCGAAGTGACCATTAATAATGATATTTATTAATGAATGTACATCCTGAATTTATTAAACAAGCCGCGATACTTTGAATGGAATCGGTAATGCGATATCTTTGATGTCGCATTTCGTTGCGGATGTCCATTCATGTAGTTTGTTGATGGTCCTTTCAAGGCATAAACAGATTACAGGTACACTTCATACCACCTGGATCAATAAATTGCTGACTGCGCATGTTCAAGGCCAATCTATACTAACACTAGATGATGCCTGCGACTTCGTCCGCGTGGATAAAGGTTTTTCATTTCCGTGGGAACTATTTAATTTCCCAGGCTAAAAAGTACACATATACATACTTAACCCGTACAAAATTTCATCAAAATCGGTTGAATAGATGAGCCGTGAAAGCGAAACAGACAGACAGACACACTTTCGCATTTACAACATTAGTATGGATTATAAATGCGAAAGTTTGGATGGATGGTTTGTTACTCAATCACACCAGAATGGCTGAACGGATCTGGATGAAATTTGGCACAGAGATAGATTATAGTCTGGAATAACACAGGCTACTTTATCCCGGAAAACTAAGGAGTTTTCGTTTCTTTCAGTCGTGGTGCACCGCTGTATCGCGTTGTATGTGCCCATGTCTTTAGGCGGAAATCCATTCATGTTGTTTATTGATGGGCCCGCCTTTCATGTCGGCATTCATTACTGAAGAATGACGAAGAATTGAGGACTTGGACATTACGTTGACAGCTCAAACCGTACGCCCGTATCGAGTATTAAAGTAGTGTGGGAGGTGACCGTTTAATGTTCTTAATGAAGAGATTTTTCGGAGAAGATGAAGAGGTTTAATATTATTAAATATGATTTTATTATATGATGTAACTAAAAATTTATGCTTTTCGCAATTTTTCCTTTATCTGTGCTATTAGATGTTGCTTCGTACCAAATTTCAAGATTCTGAGTAACGGGAAGTACTCTGTAGGTTTTAATTCCCTTGCGAGTGTCGAACATTTGCAGCATAAACGGCTGTATCTTTTGATTGCGTTGGCTTAGAAGTTTGATTTTTTCACAGCTCCAAGGGACCTGAGTACCTACTTGATATCAATTTCAGCTTGAAACCTCCAGGCGCTCCTGAGAAGAAGGGTCTTGACAGACAAACGGACAACAAAGTGATCCTATAAGGGTTCCGTTTATTCCTTTTGAGGTACGGAACCCTAAAAATAGTCAGAAAGCTGGAGGTTCTCAATTCGGCGCGTATCTTTTTTGAAGCCTATTGTTGGAGATGCAGGTTATTTCCACCGCCTTGCCAAATTACCTAAGCCAAATTGAAATTAACTGCACATGGTTTGAACTGCGCAGTCTTTTAAAATTTGTAGCAATTGTCTACAACTGCATTGCATCTGCAAATTTTTTCGCCACAATAAACGCTTTAAAAACTGGATTTTATATACACTTACATTTGGAAATTGAAGAAAAAGCATGTACGTTCAAAAACGTTACAAAAATTTTAAAGAGAATTATTCGCAGAAATGCGAGATGTTTTTGGCTCGTGAATTTATATTTAGCTAAGTATACTTTCTCGGCGTCTCTTTTGTATACTGGATCCCATTAAATTTTTTAATGTAGTCTGCTCTTTTATACCTGTCTCCTATACAGTTATTATTATACTAGACTAGAAGATGCCTGCGGCATCGCCCACGTGTATTTAGATTTTTACAAATCCCATGGGAACATGGTGGGAACTGTTTGATTTTCCAGGATATAACGTCGCGTATGTACCTAAGCATAACTCTCTAGGTCCTCAACTATACGTCGTCAACGTCATGTCGATCGGCGGCGTGATTGAATGACAAACAAACACACAATTTCGTTTAGAATATTAATACTATGATGTATGTTCGAAGTTACTTATCTACGTAGTATTTGTATGTATGCTTACCTACCAGATACTCACAAGGTACTTTAGGGTAGGGTTAAGCCGTCGGTCCCGGTTATTATCACTAACATGATAATAGTCATTAAAGCCCGCCAACCCGCATTGGAGCAGTGTGATGAGTCTAAGCTCTAATTTCCTCTCTCTTATGAGAGAGGAGGCCTATGCCCAGCAGTGGGACGTTAATGGGCTGTGGTGAAGTTATTTTTTCATTTAAAACGTGACAAAACTCAGTAGTTCTAGTGAATTTAATATTTTATCGCCGCATCGCACTATCTCGCGTGTTCTTATCTAAGATTGTGCATAAAGGTAATAATATACGGCGATAATTTTATCTTAACTACGCGATCGTACTCGAAATGTAGGTAGGCGCTAGCTATCTGATGTTAGATAGGAGTCAAATAATTTATTACAATAACTGGTTAATGCCCGCGACTTCGTACGCGTGGATTGAGGTTTTCCGGGATAAAAAGTAGCCAATGTGCTATTCTAGACTATAATCTAGTTCTGTGCTAAATTTCATCCAGATCCGATCAGCCGTTGTGGCGTTATTGAATAACAAACATCCATACATCCATCCAAAATGTCGCATAATATAATATTAGTATTTTATAATTTTATTATACAGGCTAAGGTGTTAGCTTTAGTTAGGCTGTCCATCAGAGTAACTGTAGAGAGTATTAGGTAGGTGACCGAACTGTAGAAGTTCTAATCTAATGGCAGTTAACCTCTTCTCTGTTACTCGAGGAGTTAGTTAAAAACGTGTGCACAAATCTATAGCGTTATGAGTAGTGGCGAAGCTTTAGGGCCGTTACCGTTAGGACTAAAAAGATTATTTTATTACTTAGCTCACCTAACTTTGTACGCCAAAAAAAAAATGGGGTGACCATGGTCCCGCATTAAAGACTAAATTTGAAAAAAAAACGAAAATAAGATTAACTAGGTATATAATCATCATCTAGAAAATGATGAGTATAGATTCCAAAAATATATATAACACTATAGTTCAATATCCAGTGATTTAAAAAAAAAATATCATTTAATAAAAATGTGACTAAGATTGTAATTTAACTAGATTAATTTAGATTTTTAACTTTTTAGTTCGTTTTTTGGCGGGGCAGTCATGTTTTTAATTTTTTTATGACTTGTTTATTAACCAAAATGATGCTAATGAAATAGTACGTAATTGCTAGTTTTCTGTTTTACCTGATTTAAATTCTACTGCACATCTGATTATCCTCGGCAATTTTTCACAGTGGCTTGTGTAAATATCTGTGTCTCGAATTATACATTAAAAATAAACGAAATGGAAAGGTATTTGGGAACGTTAAGCCTGTGTACACATCTGTGTCAATCAAAGCGTTTAATTGTGCGCTATAATGAATGATTATTTTATTTCGAGACTAAGTCCGCCTTAAGTGTTAGTACCAGACTTATCTTATGTTAGTATTATACCTAATCACATAAATAATAAAAACCCAATACCTAATATTGGGTTTTTCAATTAAGAAATTCTCAGTGCCAGCCCGGAGTTGGAAGTTGGCGGTGTTTCACCCCCGTGCCACGGAGAGCACGTTAAGCCGTTACGTTAAAACATGATAATAGTCGTCAAAGCCCGCCAACCCGCATTGGAGCAGCGTGGTGGGTCTAAGCTCTAATTCCCTCTCTCCTCTGAGAGTGGAGGCCTGTGCCCAGCAGTGGGACGTTAATAGGCTGTAGTGGACATAAATAAACTTACAAACTAAAGCTGCCATCCAGTGCGATTTGAAAGCGCTGTTTCCTATAATATGTAGTGAAATAAAATAATTGGAACCTCCCTTTAAGTAAAAAATAAAACATCTTTCACAAACATGTTTTTCCTTTCCTATTTCCTTTTTAGTTTAAGTATATACCGCTTTTCTGTCAGGGATTCTTTCATTCCGCTTTTCTATATGATTCAGAGTTCAAATTTCTATTAAATACATTTTTATAACTGACAATAATTATTAATAGTTACCGATAGCCTAGTGATTTAGAAGTCTGCCTATTATTATTCTAGTTAGTGGTAAGCGGTTCGATCCTCGGGCACGTTATTCAGAGTTATGTCCGTTTTAAGCAATTGAACATTACAGGAGAAGGAAAACATTGCGAAGAAACGTGCATGCCTGACAGTGCTTCATTATGTTTCGAAAGGTGAAGCCTGCCAACCGCACTTGTCAAGCATGGTGGACCACGGCCTAAAACTCTTCTCATTCGTGGTAGATGTAGATGGTAGATTAATTCGAATATCCATAAGCACTTGTAAAAAGTCTATTTGACTAAAAACTTTTGAATTTGAATTTGATATCTGAGAGGATTTCAATGCTCAGTAGCAGGTTGGTAATCTGTTGATGATGATGACAATGATTTTCGGTACGTTTTCTAACACTCGGACTAGTTTTATGTATCTGAAGCAATCGAGCGGGTCTCAATGTTATGTGATTACCGTCGCCAATGAACGTGTACAGTAACACGAGAACAGCAAATGCATGACCGGCTTTTGATGTATTTACTTATCCGCCCCTTTAATAGCCTCCATATTGTAGTTCTTCAGCGTTTTTCCCGTCATTGTGTCCTAAGCACTAGGTTGTTCGTAAATTCGGAACGCGTTTTGAATTCGATACGATTCAGATCGGATCGCTGACCGACGACGCGCCGAAAATGCGTTAACATGCATTATTGTGTGTGTAAAATCGAAAGTTATTTATGACATCGATTGCGTATGTACTTCGTACTTGCTATGTACTCTGTGGGGTAACTGCCTCGTTGGTCGAGTGGTTAGCATGTTCGACTGCGGCCGACGAGGTCCCGGGTTCGAGTCCCGGGTCGGGCCATAACAAGTATTGGGTTTTTCTGACAAAGGAAGTTGGCGGTGTCAATCCGTCCGGTGTCAAAGTCGTCGGTTCTGCGCCTGAGCTCTTTGCGGTCGTGTCGGATGAGAGTAAAGGAACAGAGAGTGCACCTGTGTATATGCAAACTCTTGTACACTTTAATATCTCCCGCGCAGATGGCTTATTTCTCTGGAAATAGGCCGCCGTGGCCGAAATTCAGTCGGAAGGACATTGTTATGTACTCTGTTACTTCAATGAACGCACGTACGAAATAATGGTTTATTTTATTTGTACACAAAACGATTACGATTCAAACAACCGTCTCAATACGGTAGCAATAAATAATAATACGTCCTTCTCAATATATCGTGTAATTTGATAGAGAAATTTATGTATTTTTTCCATCATTATTCTTTGGCATTTTTATTTGGTGGCTTAAATTGAATCTGAGTAATTTGCTGATGTACTGTTTTTATACTAATTTTCTTTTCTTTTTTGTAAGTTGCAGGCCAACATGTATCTCCTGTGGAAGGTCCAATTTATTGAATAAATTATTTCGAATTTTCAAAGTATGTCTTTTGTTTAGGAATATTCCATTTAGAAAACCATTGATATTGTCTAACAATCTTATAGACTTTGATATTTTGTCATTATTGGCTGGTATTTCGAGCTGTTATGAACGTCTTCGCCATAGCTTTGAGTGTCACTCTCAAGATTAAGATCACTTCCTCTACAATAGGTATTGCGCTGTCTTATAATTATTGGAAGCCGTATCAAATGCGAATCCTAACTTTATAACTAATATTATGAATTTCAAGTGATAGTTTGTTTGTTACGCTTTCACGGCCCATCCTTTCAACCGATTTTGATGGGTCAGACATAGGTTATGTCCCGGGGAAGGACATAGGCTACTTTTATCCCAGAAAGTTAACGAACTCGTTTGGTAATAAAAAAAATGTAACTACCGTTCGCGTGGTTTAAATTTTAGTCGTGGGCATCAGTGGCATTATCAATACGTGTGTTCGACTGGTTCTTTATCTCTGTTCTTCTCAACGTCCGCTTATCTTTTGACTCCAATCTTGACAGTGATCAATAAGTTTCTCTGCATCTGCTTGACACTTTCCTCGTTAGATGACCAAAATGACCAGGCAACAGCCGCAAATAAACTTATTAACTTAACCATCGAAGTTCACTTCACAGCAGGTATATTGTAAGAGTAGATAAATACCAACGACCAGTAGGGCTAGCATGCGCACGAGTAAAATTAAATCAACCCGTTACCTCTGTCTACTGACGCTAACATGGTTACACATATGAGTTGTCTCGTTACATTAAAAGTAGAGATTAGAGTAGAGAATAGTAACATTTCTTACCTTTGGTATTTTTCTCTACGAACTCTTACATGCCGACTATTTCTTTCTTGTAATGTACTGCATTTTGTGCATGTTAGGGTAAACGAAAAATTAGCCGGCAACGACAACATCTCTATGTCTGTCCCGTCGCGAGATATCTCGTTGTGCGCATGCTTAGCCTGAAGGTAATGTAGAAGAGATATTACAGTAATAGTAGGGGAGCCCAAGAGGGGATTTTTGGATTTACTCCAGCGCGGTAGATTAATATAAAGGGGGATTCTTTGGACCCTGTAGACCCTGTAGAGTACCTTCACCATATATGAGCCCTGTATATTTGTGGGTCGGTCTAGGACAGCAGATCAAAATATTAGATAAATAAAAGCGATCATCAGAAATACTCGAGCGCGTCAGATTAAAGTAAAGTGAGTTATTTGTAACTCTCCGATTCCTTTGGGTCTCGCTCAAATCGTCAGATTATTTGACTGTACACTTTTCAGCATATAAATAACTTACTCTACCTTAATCTGACACGCTTGAGTATTACTGATGATCGATTTTATTTATCTAATATTTTGATCTGTTAACCTAGACAGACCCACCAATATACAGGGCTCATATATGGTGAAGGTACTCTACAGGGTCCAAAGAATCCCCCTTTATATTAATCTGCCACGCTGGAGTAAATCCAAAAATCCCCTCTTGGGCTCCCCTACTATAAGAATCACTTGCAGCACCTTGCGTCAACACAAGAACAGGTAAGGGGAAAGTTATGAAACCCGCCACACCGGCCGCTGGCTGGGACTGCGACCAGTTTTTACGACTGATTGTTGAGATGAATAATTATATAATAACCGGGGACCCGATGCTTACGAGATGCGAGTGGCAAGTACGTGTATGCGAATGTGTTGTTTGTTGGTGATGGCATTTTCGTTTGGACGAATTAACCACGAGACGCGTGATATCGAACCTATTCGCCTTACTTCTCTAGCCGCGAACTGGACAGTTTCGCCATTAATTATGATATTGTGTTGTCATAGTGATCAAGACACGCGGAAGCGTGTCCAGCCAAAGTTCAAAAAAACTGGCGAGCAGCACCGTGTGTAATATTACACGAACCATTTGGAGCCACTTTTGACCCCCTCATAACTCAAAAACTATTTCACATAAACATGTCAAATTTGGCGCATATATTGAGACCCGTGAGATACATATGTGCTCCAAATTTCATAAGCACACCTCAAATGGTTATTTAGATATAAACGTACAAAAATCGTCATTTTTATGCTCTACCTAGGTATAGATCAAAACTCTGACACGGGGCATACTACCATTGCTTAAAGCCGTATTATTTTAATATTGTTGACGTTTATGTTGTAGTGTTATAATCATTATTTTAAGGACGTCAAAGTACGTGACATTCAACCGTTATTTTGAAACAATACTGCTTTAAACGGTGCTAGTAACTCCTTAACTATTGGAAATGACACATATTTTTTATTTTAATGTAAATAATAATGAATAATAATATAGTTGCATTAAAACCTTACCTTCGTATTCATGCATTTTGTGCAACGAAACGTCATTGACAGAAAAGAAGAAGTAACGTATTTGAAGTCGTCAGTTCAAGCTGTCAGTCATTGTGATTTGTATTCATTGTTTATAGTGGTTTTAGTGATACCGACTGTTTACCGTGCTTGTTTTCAATGTTTCACTAAAAACTTTTGATTTTGAACTTTTGCAATCAAAATTGATGAGATGTAGAAATGTGCTGTAGAGGTAGTCTGACCATAGATGTAATCTGTCAATGTCAGTGTAACTCTAGGTACACTATTTATTTTTCTTGAGAATTCTCGTCTTTAATTATCTTGTACAATGAGTCGTACAATAGAATTACTGGTGGGTGACACACTGACCTTACACCGAATAATAAGTACCTACTAATGTAAAACGTAAACTAAACTAATAGAAAAGTCCTATTACAGTGTAAAGGATTATTTGAATGATAGCAAGGCATGGGTATGAATTGTTACAGCGGCTGATTATGTAATGTTATATTATTGCGGGCTCTTCTCAGACCAGGGCACGTTTGGAACCCTCGTAGCTTTAGTTTTAAGATACCGTAGTTAATTATCACCATCACGTCTTATGCTCTGTAAGCATGACGTTCAGAAGGTGTACTTTGTAGGTACATATTTTGAATAAATATGTTTTGAGTTTGAGATTGAGTTCAATAATTTCTGTACAAAAAGTAATGATATCCCATCAAAAACATAAATGTAAAATGAGAGCCAAGTTCAAAATTGTGATATATATGCCTTGGTTGTTGACTTCAGCGACAAAAGAAGTGAGATCTAAATGGGTGCCAAGTTCAATGGTCAGCCCTGAAATTTATTTATAACAACATATAATATTTTATAACAACTTAAAATATCATTTCTTCTTATAACTTAGTATAAAATGTTGAAGACTAAGGCTTTGGCTTGGCTAGTTTCCATATACGAATTATTATTAAGTAATAATAATAATTCAGCCAGCAAGCCAAATTTTCGGAAGAATAAAATAAGAACTTACAGCTTTACAACTTGTGAAGGCTATAATTCGTATATGAAAACTAGCCAAGGCAAAGCCTTATTCTTCAACATTTTATACTAAGTTATAAGAAGAAATGATATTTTAAGTTGTTATAAGATATTATATGTTGTTATAAATAAAGGACATTGACCATCGCCCATACAAAGTTCGCCTAAGAACCAACAGCCATGAAACATACATTATCCGATTCAAAATAACACATAAATACCTTTACCAAAGTAAATTCAAACAACGGACACTTCAGAGAATTTATTTATTACCGATAATAGTTTTGATTTTGAGGTTAGATTTTGAATGTTAGTTAATTTAGAGTTGACACAAGATTTAGGTTATTTAATTAGCTCCCAGGTGGTTTATAATTATATCAGAATATAAACCACCTGGATGGCCGTTTTTTATACGGAGCTCAGCTTTCTCGAACTACACTTTTTATTTTCAAGAATAGTAACCACACAATTGTCACGAAAAGTTAACCAGGTACAGCCATACTATAAAGTCGATAAATAAAGATCGGTACTGCTTTTTTTGCTGTTTTTACCTTTGCCATCCCTATAAAATAATGTCTTTGTCAATTTTAACACTTACAAAATGGAAAAGATGGTATTTTATCTGACTCGCACACTAACACAAAATTAATATAACGAATTAAAAAATACGACTGCCCTGCCATATTATTTTTGGAGTTTACCTCCTTAAGAAGCGATTTGCCTTTGGAATCTTATTCACATTGTTTATTAAATGATATTTTTTGTGAATCACTAAATATTGAATAATGTTGAATAATGTTATATATTTTTGGAATCTACTCATCATTTTCTAGATGATGATTATGTAGTTGATCTTATTTTCGTTTTTTTTTTTTCAATTTTGGTCTTTAATGCGGGACCATGGTCACCACATCAATTTTTAAAAAAAATTTACTAGCCTATGTCACCCGGAATAAGCTAGGGATTCTAACGATACCTACCTCATTTATCAAAATCGGTTCAGGCGTATAGAAGTTATGGTGGAATATACAAACTCACATACATACATACATACATACATACATACATACATGAACCCTGAAAACAATATACTCCTTTTTTCAGGCAGTCGTATAAAAATATATTTGTTTCCTACTCGTATCGTTATGAGAGCTATTTTCAATATTATTCTTCCTTCTCGTGTCATATAAACGCTTTAAACTGTTTTAGTTCTTACTCTTACGTGACGTTTCCAGATGGAAAAGATGGAAAATCGATTAAATTCCCATTTTTTTCATTATTATTATTTAGAAGTGTCCGTTAAATTCTAGTTATTAAAATTGAAGGTACAAAATAAATTAAGATTTACTGTATGTTTCAATTCCTTGTTGATTCTTAGGCGAAATTGGACAATGTCCTTTCAGGACTGACCCACCCATGGCACCCATTTAGATCTCACTTCTTTTGTCGCTGAAGTCAACAACCAAGGCATATATATCACAATTTTGAACTTGGCTCTCATTTTACATTTATGGTTTTGATGGGATCTACTTTTTCATGCACTAGTGTCAATAATCGGGTAGAAAAATGACAAGGTACTCTCCCCTCGGCGCAAAAGTTAGTCGAACGTGATTTCCTACATCTTTCTGGTTTCCTATCCCTTGTTTGTTTCGTCCAAGCATTTAAGCCCATATTGTTGATAAACTTGCCCGAAGCTTAGTACCTTCAAGGCATGCGCTCCCTTAACATGATTTTCGTCAAACGCAGGTCTATTGCACAATAAAAACAAAATGCGTAAAATTCAGGTTATCAATCATGTGAATCTTTGTCTTTCTTCGCATCTCATAGAGTGGAGTCGTATCTCAAGCTCCACCTGAATCTTCATTTTCCAGGTGAGAATGCATCAAATGACTTGTCTACAAATAAACTGCCGCATAAGAAAGGCGGACCAAGTGTAAAACGAAGTACAAAGTTCTTAAAAATCTCTTCGTTACTGTTGATTGGAATAACTTAAAGCATTTTCAAATAGACCTGCTATGGCAACGGGCCAAAAAAGTTGTTGCGGTTAAGCGTAGTTTTGACGACCTCCCTTGCGCAGTGTTGAGCGCTGTTGTGCGAAGGTTCCGGGTTCGATCCCCGGCTGGGTCAATGTGGGAATTTATAATTTCTTAATTTTCCTTGGTCTGGCCTGGTGGGAGGTTTCGGTCGTGGCTAGTTACCACCCTACCGGCAAAGACGTGCCGCCAAGCGATTTAGCGTTCCGATAGGATGCCGTGTAGAAACCGAGTAGGGTATGGGTTTAATATAACTGCCATGCCCCTAACAGGTTATCCCGCTACCATTCAGCTTACCAGCAGGTGAGATCGCAGCAAGGGAGATTGTAGTAGATTTAAAAAAAGCGTGTTGCCGTTTTAATTAGACTAAAGCACAGACTTGGGATCCGCCGGCTTTGTACTGTAGCATAAACTGACGAGTATTGACGGGGCTGTCGTATACTGCAGCATAAATTCTCACACCAATTTAATGGTAGCCAAGTTAGTTTCACGCCTAAGTAGTAATTTATTCATAGAATTTAGCGTTTGCCAAATAACCTGCGGCTCAAATCTGTTTGTTTTACGTCATAAAACAGTTTCCGAGCCTGTTTGTCGTATATGAATGGGTTAATTAGTTGAAGCTATTAATCGTGGATTTAGTACCAAGTGGATTTAGGTGAATTCAAAATTGCCTATTTAGTAGATTTAGGAGCAATAGTTAGGAGCAATATAATAGTTAATTAATCTACTATTCCTCTTGGTAAAAAATAACGAAAATGACCTTAAATCTTTCCTTAGGGGATAATTTCTAACCTGTCTCTGGTTTGGTCTAGTGGGAAATTTCGGCATTGGCTAATTAACATCCTCATTTGCCACCTGATGTCAAAGATTTAATTGTGTATAAAACAACGCTTAACATATGCTTGTCTTCCTTTTTCCTAGGACCAGAATATGGCACAATGGAGGCAGCGTGGAAAGGTGGCATGGTTGAAGCGGAACGGCTGTCGGATTTACACTTAAGCGTACGCGACCGTCTCGTCAACGATGTCATCGTTCAGATCAAAAACTGGCAGAAGGATACCTATCACAAGGTCAGTGCTTACTTATTTTGATTAATTGTAAGTTGTTTTAACTGTTAAACCATTATATTCTCGCGTAGTTTCATCCCAATCAAATATATAAAGAACAATTGATATATGACCCAAAGCGATGCCTTGCACAACACCAAAATTAATAATTTTTAAAACTTGTTAGAACTTGTTGTAGCAAAACGAATGGTTTTGTAGAAAGTTATAGCAATTTTTAACCGACTTCCAAAAAAGGAAGAGATTCTCAATTCGGCGCGTATTTTTTTTTTTGATGTATGTCGGTAACGGCATATCTCCGTGGTTTCTGAACCGATTTGATTTTTCAGTCGTTAGATGAAGCTCTCGAGGTGGTCCCATAAAAATTTCTGGCTCCAAACCCTCAACCCTGACCCTAAAAAGTTAAAAATAAAAATTATTTCCAAATAACCGACTTCCAAAGCCACTGTAAAGTTAAAAATAAATGTTCGGCGGGTATAACAATGATAAGCAAAGTTGATGCATCAGGCTCGCCCGAATGCAACATAGTGTGTAGAAATCAAAATTATTTTTTACTTTACAGTGGCTTTGGAAGTCGGTTTCTCGGAAAGAATTTTTGAAGTGAAAACTTCTTTAGGCGCGTTGACCAAATTTTGGTAGTGGATAAAAATGTGGAATCGCGAGACCGACACCATTCTTCTTAAGACATAAGGTCATAAGTAGTACATTCGTATTTAAACTTTAATGCCTTTGTTTCTAGGTTTATATTTTAAAAGTGCTGTGTTGTTATTTGAAATATTCGTTTTCACTTACAAATTTACAAATATGAATAAAACATGTCCATATAATGACATAATAAAACTAGACTGAAATCAGTAACCACACGTAAAGAGATACGTAAACAATTCTTATTGTTATTCTAATTGTGATACAAAGAAAACTTTTGGATAGTCATTATGAAATTATAGTTAACTTAAAAAAGAATACTAATTTCCAATTCAACTCGTTTAAAATGATGGGTTCCTTTTCCATATTTAACAGTTTTAAATAGCGAAGTTCTTAATACTACTTTTTCTAATAATTCTTAACTAGGGTCCTGTGGGATTCTATATATATTATTATTAGTTAAGATTTTCTATTAAACATTCATGCAAAATGTAACATAGATTTCGATCTGCCTTTCTTCCTGGACGGCTCATATGTGATTTTTGGTTATTAAGTAGGTACAAACTGTTTGGTCCGTGGTTTGGTGGTTCTGCCAGGTACTTACTTGTTAATTTCGCAAAGCTCAAACAAAGTAAGTGCCACTATTGAAAGCCACAGTCGGTTTACTTATTTTGTGTCTCCTTTGAACGAAAAATTCGTAGCGGCAGCAGAAAGACCGAAATATCCGTTCATGGCTTGTGCAAACACGTCTTTGTGAGGTTAATCCAGCGTGGAGCGTCTAGCCTCTATGGTTATACGGCTTGCGATGACCATATAGCGATATTAACATAACCGCTATTTAGCTAACTAAATAGTGGTTACGTTAATATCGCTTAGAGAGATATTTACTATTTACTTCCTGGCGTTTTATCGACTCACTGATTTCCTTTGGCGATAACTTTCTATCTACTAATTCCTATACAACCATTGATTTTTTTTCGATAAGTATAAAGTTTATATTGTCGTAAACTAATAGATTATACACGTCCACTGTTGGACATATATCGCTTGTAGGGACTTCCACAAGCCACGTACTTGCGTCGTCTTGATCCAGAGCTCACTGCGACTCGCTTGATGTCGTCCGTCCACTTAGTGGAGGGTCTGGAATTGGTATCGCTGTGCTTTCCAATGCGGGGTCGTCATTCTAGCACCTTGGGACCCCAACGTGCATCTATGTTCGTGCAACCCATTCCACTTCAGCTAATCAATATTAAGAAAAAGTGATTTAACAAATCAGCGAACGCGAAAGTTTACTAACCTTACGTAACGGACTATTAGCAATAATCACAATAATAAATAACGGAGAAGTAAAAGTAGTAAAACAAAAAAGAGCAATGGCTAAGCTTTCGCGTAAACAAACACAAACCAACTGAGCTGAATGTAAAATTGAATAGAAAACCGCTTTCCGGTGTCACTTTCAATTGTTAATTTATTGTAATGAGCCGAATTAATACTCGGCTAGTGCAGAGTTGAATGCAATATACGAAGGTTGGTAAATAACTAACGATTTCAAAGCGTGGGTAATGATTGTCTTGGCTCGCAATTACTTCAAATTCTAAACATGCTTTAAGTTTAAACTCTCTTTGTGTACTTTGTTTTATTCATAACGCTTGGACTCATGACTTACGTTTTGATCACTAAGAATTCAGTTTATGAGGAAGCCGAATAATTTTAGGCGTCCAAATCAGCCTAGGCTTAGAATCTGGAGACTGTTGAAGGTGCATAAATTGCGAGGAGGCATTTCATGCCTCAGATCTTGTCACTTGTCTTCGATTGGTTTAGTTTTATACAGCAGAGGTCCAATTGTCTCATCGGAACCATTTGACGGCTTGAAACGTATTACTCGAATTTTTTAAGGAGTTCATTTGCTTTGCCGTGCAGGCATTTATACACTCCTTAAACAGGTCGAATAATCCGTTTGACAAACGATTACGATCTCCTTACACAATCAGGGAGCAGATAAAGTAGTGTGTCTCATCTTTTCTTCGACTGCATCACAGAATAATATAATAGTACTGACGTACAGAAGTCTCACTCCTTTGATGTTGACTACTTGCCGACGTTGTAATAGCCTACATAATTATTATTAAAAAGATAAATCACGCACGCAAGCTAAATTAAACTTTATCGCCGCGCGCGAGTGTCCGTATTGCTTTGCATCTTTTCCCTTTCCTACGTCACGGACGACATTGCGAGCTTGTCTAGGGCTGTCAGCAAACAGTACAACAATACAGTAGGTTTTTCGAATTGGAAAGTAAGGTACCTACTCTGACTATGATCGACTGTGTTTACTGTGTGTCGCTACACAGTGAGTTCTTCACTACGCACGCAACTTGCAAGGTCATTCGTCGCGGCGAAGCAGTGCGGCGAAACATAATATTTCGCTCGGAGAGGTAGGTACACTTCGATCACGGAAATATATAAATATATATTCCGTGCCCTTACTCTAAATCGGCAAGGTGTAATAAGAATTAGGGAGTAAGGGCCTAACTAGGGCGAGCGTATTCCCTGCGACTCGTTTGTACTTCCTACAGCTCGTGCCTCGATTCAAAAAAATTACTTGAAAAGAGGCTCATTTAAGTTTGACATGAATTGTACCTGTTCCGTGATAGAAGTACTATTGACCACTTATTATTGTATTGACTACTTGCTGACTTGCTTGCTAGCTTTAATAGCCAAAATAATGATTATTAAATAGATAAAACACGCAAGCAAGCTAAATTAAAAATTTGAATCCTTTTGTGTGCTCATTAAGAATCCTTCCACGCAACAATAATTATGGTTGCAGCGACTTTTTGCCATTATAATTGTAAAGATCGATAGACCATTATATATACATGAGTTTAAATGTCTACAACTATTTATCCTACAAATAATTAATATGCTAAACACATAACTTAAACTATTAAACAAATATTTTCAAAAAACTATTTACGAAAACAGCGTTAAATTCACTAGCACGTCGCTCGCTTATAACGCGCCAGCCCCGACTGCGTAAGCATTCCGGGAATGAGCGCGATCGTCGGTATTTTCGTCGCGCAAGTACCAAGAGTGACACAGGCCTGACTGCATCACCATTAAATAAGATAGATACATACATGTATATTGTATAAATTAGAAAAAAAAACACAGTTTGAATTTGAACATCCTAACCACCATTTAAGGTGACAGTAATATGGGTGACAGTATATGGGTCACTATAACTATTCTGTCAAGGAAGTGTCCGTCAGTCAGTTTGTCACGAGTCACGACCGACCCCACTCGTGCCGTCCATATACACAGGATGCAATATTCCTTTCCTTACACAGAATATGTATTAAGGTATTCGAATATTTAATTAACAGTAAGACGTGATAACACCTCTGCCAACTACCTCAGCCTCTGTTTAGGATAGAGTTTCATTCTCATTATTTTTATATAAAACTAGCTTTTTAAACTACATCCCTATTTCCTGACTTTTGAAATGTCAAAAGCACGGTTCACAATTAAAAAGAAAGCTTTTGTAATTATTAGCTATCAGCAAAACCGTATCTCGATGGTGAAATACCGATAATGTCTTGGGAACATGACCAACTAGGCTCACGCTCAGGTATGACACAATTTGATACAAAATTCTTCAAAAGCTGGGAACGCGTTAGCAATGCCCTAATATGAGATGAACCGCCTGCTTTTTTTGCTTGCTCTTTCTCTGTGGATTACCGTTTCTTAATAATAGCCCCTTTCTATTAATAACAAATAGCAGTTTTCTTGGGATAATGATGCGGCAGGATCCCTGGTCCTTCCGCTACGGAAACGAGGACAACAAAAGACTAGATTTGAAGTAATTTAATTTAGATTACTTCCTGATTAAATCCAATAGCAAATCGAACTCTGGGTGAGCCAGAGGTCGTTA
Source organism: Erebia palarica (assembly GCA_964035005.1). Lineage (NCBI taxonomy): Eukaryota > Metazoa > Arthropoda > Insecta > Lepidoptera > Nymphalidae > Erebia > Erebia palarica. Next base: position 18,754,077 of record OZ035995.1, read on the forward strand.
AAACAATAGAGCATATCGATGAACCGTATATAATTGTATCACCTGTATCCTCCGGTATCAAAGTTGACTCACGACCGAAGACTATTGTTTCCTGGCGAAACAATCGGCTCCTACACACGGACAACTTACCGATTATGTACAGTATACATAGTATACGTATCTACTGAAAGTTAGTAGTTAGTCTTATTAGTATCCATTACTCATTAGATTAACTGTGAGTTCCAATACAATACAATTACAATATAAAAAGTTCTGTTTGCCTATACCACGTCTATACTCATCCATATTAAGTAATTATACTTCATACTAATATTATAAATGCGAAAGTGTGTTTGTTTGTTGGTTTGTCCTTCAATCACGCCGCAACCGAGCAAGGGATCGACGTGATTTTTGGCATGGGCATAGTTGAGGACCTTGAGAGTGACATGGCTACTTTTTATCTCGGTAAATTGGAGAGTTACTGCGGAAATAAAAAAAACTTACACCACGCGGACGAACTTGCAGACATCAGCTAGAATAAATGCGAAAGTTTGCCTGACAGACCTTTCGTCAGTATCAGTCTATCTTCCTTTACCTTTTCACGGCTGATCTGTTATCTGTGGCTTTACATATTTTGACAACTTTTGGCACTGACTCACCGAAATCCATCTTTTTACCCCAGGAAAATCAAAATTCCCTCATGGTTTCCAAAAGTCTGAATTCTCGAAGTCGAACTCGTGGGACAATTTCTTTTGAACGATATGGTTAATGAAAAGTTCAGCATGATTTACGAAATGTATTTTAAAAAAACACCTGCTTCGAATTCTTGGAAATCTCATGTGTATTGGAATTTGGTATGTAATCGATTGGTTCGTACTAAATACAGATGTTCCCCGGAAAGTTTCGTATCTAATGATCGAAAGAAGTTTGTTTATTAGTTTTCCCCTGCGAAATGTACTTCATTAATCGTATTTATATAAGGTAGTTTTCTATTGAATTAGAAGTTACCTAATCAGAGGTTATAATAATTAATTATGATACCTAGTTATTATAATATCTTGATTTCGAAAGGTCGCCGACCGTCGCGTCGTATAGAATTATCGTAGCAGCATAATATTGATAGAGTCAGCTAAAGATTTGAGTATATTATTCACGCATAACAACAGTCGATCTGCTATATCATATAATTATTGAGCAGTTTCTATCCTGATCAACCAGTTACGTAATGTCTTATTAAGTACTCATTTTCTGTTGATTTGTAATACCCTTGCGAATGAATCTACGATTATTTTGATTGGCGGAGAATTCGATAACAACTTTTTATTTTATGATTATTTTCTTTTTCACTGTAATCGTAATCTTGATTAATTAAAGCCGTAATGTGTTCTAGACACCCCGTCAGAACGTAAGTTTTTTTTTTCTTGTAAAACACCCACAATACAAATTTATTTGAACTGTGGAAGGTGAATTTAGGTTTTGGTTTGCGGCTCCCGTACGATGAAACTATTGATTTTACAAAAAAAAAAGGTTAGTACGTAAATTGTAGGAAATTTTCTCTAGTTTAATTTATTACATAACTATTTTCATCGTAAAATCAGTCCGAAAGGAGTTATTGTCAAAAAACTGTTTTTGGGCGCTATTTTTTCAATATGGCGCCGCGAGCGGCCACGATACGAGGTGGCAAAGTGAAAATTCGGAAACACGTCCAAATCTATAAAATACACCAATTTTCAAAACTCCCGAGTCACTTTCCTGGTAAAACTACGAAATGACTGGGTTATTATGATACGGTCCCTATCCGACTGATCAAAATGTTCGTTAATAACTAAAATACAACTCAAATTTTCTTTATTTATATAAAAATCAATTGCTGTTCGTTCGTCTCGCTAAAACTCGAGAACGGCTGGGCCGATTAAGATGGAAATTTTTGTGTGTATTTGAGTGGGTCCAGGGCTGGTTTATATTCATAATTGGGCCCGGTAGGGGGCACTGCAATCGGGTTCTAGGTTCAGGCTAGGACAACGTCTGCCGGGCCCACTAGTAATAAATAAATAGTCTTTCTCCATTGTGCACTAGAGGGGGAAACACAGAGGCACTAACGCTCTATCACGCATAATTTTTCCAGCCTAGAGCCCTGCGTTTTATCCTGTAATAAATAACTTGCGTGCTAAAACTTAAATTCGAATTTATTACAATTTAAATTAGTGCTGTGTGTAAACATCCTAAGTGATCATACGATGACCTTTGCAATTGACTCGTATGATTATTATGATTGCCGGCGAGTCGGTCGGAATGCGGCGTGTTGCGTAGTGATTATTGTGATCATAAAAATTATGATTATATCACACATTGATTTCGTGTGATTACCTAGTTTACGCTGGCGAATCGTTTCGTATTATTGTGATCATAAAAATTATGATTATATCACACATTGATTTCGTGTGATTACCTAGTTTACGCTGGCGAATCGTTTCGTATTATTGTGATCATAAAAATTATGATTATATCACACATTGATTTCGTGTGATTAGTTTACGCTGGCGAATCGTTTCGTATTATTGTGATCATAAAAATTATGATTGTATCACACATTGATTTCGTGTGATTAGTTTACGCTGGCGAATCGTTTCGTATTATTGTGATCATAAAAATTATGATTGTATCACACATTGATTTCGTATGATTAGTTTACGCTGGCGAATCGTTCCGTGATAGGTTAGTAGAGTAGTGATTGTGTGATTATAATAATTAGTATGATATATCGTCATTCTATTGATAGGTATGCAATATGCATCCATTATGCATCATTGCATGAACTTGATGCTTATTGGTTAATCATTAATATTATAATACTAGAGGATGCACGCGACTTCATCTGCGTGGTATAAGTCTGTTTGATTCCCACGGGAGCTTCTAAATTATTCGGGGTGAAAAGTAACCTATTCTCCGGGTCCTCAACTATACCCATGCAATAAATCATGTCTATCTGTTGCTCTATTGCGGCGTGATTGAAAGACAAACCAAGAAACAAACACATTGTCGCATTTATAATAGTTACTAGCTGATGCCCGCGACTTTGTACGCGTCGCATAAGTTTTTTTTAAATTCCCACGGAAACACCTTAATTATTCGGGATGAAAAGTAGCCCATTCTCCGGGTCCTCAACTATACCCATGCAATAAATCGTGTCTATCCGTTGCTCTGTTGCGGCGTGATTAAAGGACAAACCAACAAAGAAACACACTTTCGGATTTATAATAGTTACTTTTATCATACTTACTCGTAAGTCATCGTGAAAGCGACTTTACGTTCGATCGATAAAATTGAATATTTTATCGAAATCATTTTCGTCTTTGGCGTTACTTTATTTTTTGATCAGACAACAGATATGTTGTTACCCGTATTTCACGTTGGTTCTCACTTTCTAAATATCATAATCATTTGACCTTTAGCTTTGACTCATGATTTATCGCCGTCCAAGTTGTTTGTTAAATAAAAATGTATGGTTCTTATGTTAGATAATGGAATGATATCTATCGTATTCGATAGCTACGTCGTCGTTTTGTATCGGATCACGAGTCTCTGGATATGAGTAATAATAAATAAATTATTTATTGAATCATGTTTATTTTGAACCTACAACCATAAATGTGATTAATTAGTTGCGTTTTACTTAATGATAAAATGATTCCTGATTATCAGGGTACAATTTTTGAAAGTTATTTTACTTTTTGTTTAAGTATGATTCAAATATTATGTTCATCTTGCATAAAATCTCATACGTTTAGAAATAAATTATACTTAACTATACTTTGTTGTGTATTTTTTTTCGTAGAGCACGGTGAAATCCCACCGTTTAATGCGATAGCCGTTTTTTGCATTTATAAAAGGAAATATGTTTCATCGAAATAAATGCTTTTTTTCCTTGTAAATATTGCATTGGAATAAAACTTATATTGGAAAGTTTGGATGGATGTATCGATGTTTGGATGTCTGAATGTATGGATGTATGGATGTTTGTTACTCAATCAAACTCCAAAGGCTGAACGGTTCTGGCTAAAACTTGGCACAGGGATAGATTATATTCTAGAATAGCACATAGGCTACTTTTTATCCCGGAATATTAAGGAGTTCCCGCGGGAACCAAAAATCCCGATCCACGCAGACGAAGTCGCGGGCATTAGCTAGTGTTTGAATAAAATACCTATAGCTTGCGGACACGGGTGTACGCTAGTTTTATCCTGGAGCATCATTTAACTGCCTAGTTCGTCTAGTGGTTAGCATGTTCGACTGCGGCTGAGATGGTCGAGGTCCTGGGATATATTCCCGGGTCGGGCTATAAAATGTTAGGTATTGAACTTTTCTGACAAGAAATTCTCATTACTAGCCCGGAGTTAGAAGTTGGCGGTGTTTCACTCCCGTTACTCGGATAGCATGTAAAGCCTATGAGATGCATAGCCTATGGCTATGAGAGTAAGGGAATAGAGAGTGAACCTGTGTTTGCGCACACACTTGTTCACTATAATATCTCCCGAATCATCTAATCTCAATGGAGATTGGCAAAGATTTGGTCAGTGGCGTGCAGTTCATAGAGGCGTAGAAGCACTGCTTACCCAAATGGAAATAGGTCAATGCTCATTTTTAATTATCTATTTACATCTAGTAAGTAGGTATTCTGACTAACTTGTGCCTACCCTAGCTTCAAAATCTATGCACGCCACTGGGAGGACATTACTGTTATCCTGGATAATCAAACTCAAAGAGTTTCCACGGATTTTTTAAAACCCTACACCGATACGGACAAAGTCGCGGGCACCGGCTGTGAGGAGATAAGTACTTCTCTTACGTTATCAATGAAGAGTGGCCTCGCTGTAGGTATGCGGTGATAAAACCGTTTTACGGCCGTGCCTTTTACGAAACATCTCAATATCTACCGGACCTACTTAGAATTTAAGATAAACTGAGAAGCTGTGTGTACCTGCAACGAAAAACAAATAAATAGAATGAAATGAACCATAATGTTTTTTTTTTTACATAAGTACCAAAAAACTTCTTTGACAGTTTTTCTTGGGTCCGATGGTTCATGGCGCCCACACTAATCCTGCTTATCTTTAACAAAAACATCCATACTTCCATATCCATACTAAACACGTGTTTCTTCACTTTCGACTTGTAGCTCATATACCAAGTTTCATGGGTATAACTTCAGAAATGACGGACTTTCATAAAATTTTTCACCCCTTATTTCACCCCCTTAGGTGTGGAATTTTGAAAAATCCTTCCTTAGTGAGCGTCTACGTCACAAAAGGAACCTACTGTCAAAATTTCAAGTTTCTAGCCCCAGTGGTTATGGTTGTACGTTGATATAAGTCAGTTAGTCAGGATTTTTAATTTTATATATGTCACCGTAAGATTGTAAAAACCGTTAGATTATAATGTAACTCGCGAAATTGCAAACTGTCGAAAGATTACAATTTAACGCATTATTTTTCGGTAGATTGTAATCTGATAGGTATTTAAACCCGCTAAAACCTACTTGATTATTTATGTCGAACCCTAACCTAACCTACAAGAAAGAGACAAGAAAATGTAAATACAATGAATATTTCAAAAATTTACACTCAGAACATTGAACAGTTCACAATCTTTCGACAGTTTACAATTTTGCGAGTTGACATTCGAGCAAAGCCGGGGTGACTCAGCTAGTAATAATCATAATCGCCACAATCTACCATACATATGGTGTGCAAATTAACGTCAATACATTATTATTCATGAGTACTTAAAAAATTTAAATCAGTTTACAATAATTTATCTATACAATCAATAAAAAAAACACATATATATATATATATATATATATGTATATGTATATATATATATATATATATATATATATATATATATATACACATATTATAATTACAATTAGAATTTATTTATTCCTTTATACACAATATTTCATAATAATTATTATTGCAATTAAAATTAAAATGTCAATTATTGTCAGCTATAAAACATTATTTCTTAACTATTATTAAATTAAGTAGGTTAATAACCTAAACCAATCTGATGAACAAAAATACCTCTTTATAGTAGAGCTTTTTAAAATACTTGTCACGTGCTGGCTATGGCCGCATGCCAGTATTTTTTATACGACTGCCTGAAAAAAGGAGTATATTGTTTTCAGGGTTCATGTATGTATGTATGTATGTGAGTTTGTATATTCCACCATAACTTCTATACGCCAGAACCGATTTTGATAAATGAGGTATCGTTAGAATCCCTAGCTTTTTCCGGGTGACATAGGCTAGTAAAATAAAAAAAAAATTGATGGGGTGACCATGGTCCCGCATTAAAGACTGAAGTTGAAAAAAAAAATTCGAAAATAACATTAACTATATAATCATCATCTAGAAAAGGATTGCAAAAATATATAACACTATAGTTCAATATCTAGTGATTCACAAAAAAATATCATTTAATAAAAATGTGTATAAGATTCTATTTAACTAGATTAATTAAAAATTTTCACTTTTTAGTTCGTTTTTCGGCAGGGCAGTCGAGTTTTTGAATTTTTTTAATTATGATAACAATACTTGTCACGTGCTGGCTGTGGCCGCGTGCCAGTATTTTTTGCTATGTGTGAAAATGGTGCGACCTCGGCCCGTGGGCGGCGACCTTTGCGATAATAACAGCTCGCCCACGTCTTCCCACTTCGGGGTTTCACCTTTGTTATGGCAATACTCGATCAAAACACAATTTTCTTGTGACGATCAAAACACAATTTTCTTGTGAAAGGAATTTTATTAAAGTGTATTTTTGGAAATTTATTTCGTGCGAGCTTTAATTGTAGATCGTAATGTAATAATTGGGAGCCAGAATAAATCAAACGTAGAATCGTTGCGCGTTTTGTTTTCATTAATTGCCCAATTACGGTACATCCTACAAACTACCTACGTTTTTATACGACTGCCTGAAAAAAGGAGTATATTGTTTTCAGGGTTCATGTATGTATGTGGAATATACCAACTCACATAGTTGGTATATTCCACTATAACTTCTATACGCCTGAACCGATTTTGATAAATGAGGTATCGTTAGAATCCCTAGCTTATCCCGGGTGACATAGGTAAAATTTAAAAAAAATTGATGGGATGACCCCATGCTAATCCTATCAATTTTTTTGCGGGACTAACCCGGTTTAAAGATTAAAATTGAAAATAAAATTCGAAAATAAGATTAACTATATAATCATCATGTAGTAAATGATGAATAGATTCCAAAAATATATAACAACTATAGTTCAATATCCAGTGATTCACAAAAAAATATCATTTAATAAAAATGTGAATAAGATTCTAATTTAACTAGTTTAATTTAGATTTTTAACTTTTCAGTTCGTTTTTTGGCAGGGCATTCGTGTTTTTTATTTTTTTTAAAGTAAATTTAAAAAGTATATACTTATACATATATAGCATACGTTTGCCTCGCTTAGATACAGTATGTACACATCTCTATACATACGTAGGTACTAGACGGGCCCTTTCATAGAAAAAATATTGGGCGTCCGACCTGTAGAGCGCGCTCTACACGTGTCATAAGCCTGTCTTTGTCCCCGCCATAGCGCTGTCCCGCTTTTTAGAATAGACGGCGTTAGTAAATTAAGTCCGCATTCTTTATTTGACAGAGTCCGTCTATGTTTGTTTCTTATTTTTTACTTCATTTTCTTCTTTTTTTTATCCACTACAAATAAAATTGGGCGCCGACCTGTAGAGCGCGCTCTACACGTGTCATAAGCCTGTCTTTGTCCCCGCCATAGCGCTGTCCCGCTTTTTAGAATAGACGGCGTTAGTAAATTAAGTCCGCATTCTTTATTTGACAGAGTCCGTCTATGTTTGTTTCTTATTTTTTACCTCATTTTCTTCTTTTTTTTATCCACTACAAATAAAATTGGGCGCCGACCTGTAGAGCGCGCTCCACACGTGTCATAAGCCTGTCTTTGTCCCCGCCATAGCGCTGTCCCGCTTTTTAGAATAGACGGCGTTAGTAAATTAAGTCCGCATTCTTTATTTGACAGAGTCCGTCTATGGTTTTTTCTTATTTCTTACTTCATTTTCTTCTTTTTTTTATCCACTACAAATAAAATTGGGCGCCGACCTGTAGAGCGCGCTCCACACGTGTCATAAGCCTGTCTTTGTCCCCGCCATAGCGCTGTCCCGCTTTTTAGAATAGACGGCGTTAGTAAATTAAGTCCGCATTCTTTATTTGACAGAGTCCGTCTATGGTTTTTTCTTATTTCTTACTTCATTTTCTTCTTTTTTTTATCCACTACAAATAAAATTGGGCGCCGACCTGTAGAGCGCGCTCCACACGTGTCATAAGCCTGTCTTTGTCCCCGCCATAGCGCTGTCCCGCTTTTTAGAATAGACGGCGTTAGTAAATTAAGTCCGCATTCTTTATTTGACAGAGCCCGTCTATGTTTTTTTATCCACTACAAGTTAGCCCTTGGCTGCGATCTCGCCTGATGGCGGTATGTAAATTGCGGTCTTTGTATGTGCATACTACTATTAAAAATGCGAAAGTTTGGATGGATGTATGAATGTATTGATGTTTGTTACTCAATCACGCCTCAACGGCTGAACGGATCTGGCTGAAATTTGGCACAGAGATAGATTATAGTCCGGAATAGCACATAGACTACTTTTATAGCGATATATAAATAGTTTGCGCTATCGGGCACGCATTTTGGTGCGTAATCTGCGATAAGACCACAAGTATGCGGAAAGCTTGTACAGACTGTGTATTGACCAAACAGAGCCTAAGCCGTTTGGCGTAGTTTGCTTGCTTAAGAATTAAAGGATTTGATAATATATGTATAACTAGCGACTAGCGAATGCCCGCGAATTCGTGTGCGTGCTTTGAGGTTTTTTTGGTTCCCGCGGGAACTCTTTAATTATCCGGGATAAAACGCCTATGTGCTATTCCAGACTATAATCTATCTCTGTGCCGAATTTTAGCCAGATCCGTTCAACCGTCGGGGCGTGATTGAGCAACAAACATCCATACATCCAAACATCCATCATCCAAACATTTATACATCCATCCAAACATTCGCATTTATAATATTAGTAAGATTAGTAAAGATAAGATGTCATCGCTGTGTACGGTTAGGCCGAAACCCTCATGTACTTAATACCTGTAAGGTTTAATATGGCGCAATACTAGTGGTACCTACGCGAATGCGATTGTTTCTTTCTTCGTTGGTTTGTCCCTCAATCACGCAGCAATAGAGCGAATTGACGTGATTTTTTTGCACGGGTATTGTCCGAGGAGCTGTTGCGATACTGCCAACGTTTAAAGCAATTGAGTAATATTGCTATAAATAACAGTTTGATGTCACGTACCTTGATGCTCCTAAAATAAGGATTATAATTCAAAAAAACGAAAGTCAATAGTAATGAAAAATGTGGCACCTGTAGCGTGACTAGGCTATACTTTTTAACCCGGAAAATCAAAAAAAATCCCGGGATCTTGAAAAATACACGCTGTATAACAGAGCATGGCCCCTTTAGAGTGGAAAGGCTACTTTTTATCCTGGAAAATCGAAACAGTTTCCCCCGGATTTTGAAAAATCCACACGTAAGTAATAACAGACTAAGAGTTGATCGAACAGCGCTAAAGTGATTAAGCGTAGTTTGCTTGTTTGGAGAATTAACCATAGCTGTGAAGAGTTTCGCTGTTATAAAGCCAGCTAAGCTTCATGTATGAGGATTAAAGTTGAGGACGACTCGTGCTACGAACTTGGTCTTATATTGTGTTTTTAAATCCAAGAGTTTTTAAATGGCTTTATAGTTAATGGTCCGTTTTAAAGTTTAATCTCATCGATAAAAGAGCATGGATTTGACTCGCTCTGCGGTTACTTAAGTATGTACATATTGATGTAATTGTAAATAATTTATCATCCAGTTTCTTCCTCGGTAGGAGCGGAATTCCAAACCAGTGGTAGATTCACTTGGACTATTCAAAAGCACTTGTTAAAGGACTACTTGAAGCTAAAAAATATTTGATCTGATATTTTACTCGGAAACTTAAAGAAATGTATTCATAAATCGAAACTTAGTTCGATGATTCTTAAGGGTGTGTAGTTGAGGACCCGGAGAATGTCACAGGCTTCTTTTTATCCCGAAAAATTAAGAAGCTCCTATGGAAATCAAAAAACTTATTACACACATACGAAGTCGCGGGCATCAGCTTGTGACTAGCATAATAATTATTTTAAATTATTACTTGTTGATGCCCGCGACTCCGTCCGCGTGGATTGAGGTGTTTTAGGGGTATGAAAAATAGTAGCCGATTCTCAGACCTACTGAATATGCATATAAAATTTCATAAAAATCGGTCAAGCCGTTTCAGAGGAGTATGGCAACTAACATTGTGACACGAGAATTTTATATATAAGAAGTAAAATACCTATTACAGTTTTTTTTTTCAAACTTCTAACAATACTCGACAATAGATCGTTTAGGACTAAGGTCAAAGGCACATCACTGAAAGTATTGTTATAATAATAAAAAAATAGTGTTATTTATGAAGCCAAGCAAAGGTCGTTAGAAGTTAGAACATTACGTCTTGTGCATGTCGCAGTTAGCACTAATTACAATGAACAAGGAATGCAGTCTGTTATTCTATACCAACAGTTGTTAACTGCTAATTGGATTACTTGTAGTTTGTAGAAGATAGTTCTACAGAAAATTAGTTAATTAGCGGGTTATTATTATTTGAATCGAATAACCTAAATCCCGATTTTCAAGTCTCTAACTTCAAAAACACAGGACTTTCATGCAGAGTTACAATCCCCAATTCACCCTCTGTGGGGTAGATTTTCCTAAAATTGTTTATACAGTTAATTATAACTTAAAACTAATAACCTAAATCCCGATTTTCAAGTCTCTGACTTCAAAAACTTGGGAGCCCTTATGTAAGCTTCCAACCCCCATTTCACCCCTATTGGCGTAGATACAGGTTTTTTTCATTATTTATAGCTATTAACTTAATTGCCAATTTTCATGTCTCTAACTTCAAAAACAAAGGACTTTCATACAAACTTCCAACCCCCATTTCAACCCCTTAGGGGTGAATTTTCTCAAAACAGTTTCTTAGCGGCCGTCTACACCATAGAAGGAACCTATCTTCCAAATTTCAAGTGTATGCTTAATAGTTTCTGAGATCTCGTGTTGAATCAGTGAGTGACCTTTCGCTTTATATATATAGATATAATTTATAAGTATTCATCCAAATACATTTCATAGTCATGGAAACATAAACAAGTGTAACCATGGAAACATAAAGTCAATAACGTAATGGTTTTGATTTTACTCCCCATAAATTTTCATTTTCACTGGTGAAATTTTAAGCTGATCCATCTCTTTGGGCCGTCATTCTGATGCACACGTTTTTGACGACCTCCCTGACGCAGTTTCGGTAACGGATTTTCTGTGTAGTGATATTTATTCCTGTAACTCGTCAGTGTGGAGGAAGGATAGAATTATTACGTTGTGTCTGTTAATTCCCGTAAAGAGGATGAGGTGTGGGGTTTCATTGAACGGAAGGTAATACGACGCCTTTGCCTACCTAGATATTTCCAAACCAGATATTGCCCGCGGCTTCGCTCACGTTAAGTTCGATGCTGGTTCGTTTTCAAATCATATTTTTACCCAAGACCCTATTTCAACCCCAAATCCCTTTTTTAACCCATAAGGGGTGGATTTTCAGAAATCCTTTCTAGGTGGATGTGGACGTTTTTTCTTATTCGATCCGTAATTTGTTTTTCCTCCTACTCGACTTTGCTAAAACGCTGCTACATACCTAATATTATAGATGCATTAATCTAAATAAATGAAATGGTGACTGACTGACTGATTGACTGACTGACTGATCTATCAAGACACAGCTCAAACCACTGGACAAATCGGATAGATAGCTACGAGTATTATGACGTAGATATCCGCTAAGAAAAATATTTTTTGAAAAGTCAACCCCTGCAGGGGTAAAATAGGGGGTTGTTTGTGTAGTCCACGCGGATGAAGTCGCGACAAAAAGCAAGTCATCAATAAAGAAATAAGAAAAATAAAGGTTAACACGAAGCAATCGATAGAAATTCTTCTTCTTTATTGAAATGGTTGATCGCGTTATAGGTAGCGCTAAGCGAGTGCCACCTACAGCATCAATATTCACGATATTATCTCATCCCACGTGACTGCAGCCGCGGCATCCACTGCAGGTGTATTAGGGATGCCAACTGAATTAATTTCTTTTCATTTATACTTGCCGATTATTCAATATTCCACTTTGCTTTTGAAAAAAAAATGAGTGCCAACTAGAATCTAGGCTTTAGAATACCAGTATCCTGGTATTAGACATTTTAATACCGGTATTGAAAGTGGCGAAAAAAGTCTGGTATGGCTGGTATGGTATGTTAAGGGTTCCAATACCGGGATCCCAGTATTGGAAGCCTTAGTGCCAACCCTAGATTTAACTTCTGCGCAATGTCGTGCAATAAATATTAGTGAATATGGGAGGATACAACCTTGTCACGCTTGAATAGAATAGAATACAAACATGCACCGGCAAGCCTGCGATAATGCTATCATTAAAACGGTATTTAATAATAATGTTTCAGCCTTGTTGTACCTATTCTGATGTCACGATTTAATAGATTCTCTTGTAATGTACCTATTTTAGTACAACGCCGATTTTACGTCTTTTAATTATGTATGTTTTATGAGAAATATATTTTTATGTATATTTTATAGTAGACGATGGTATTTGAGTACTAGTGAGATAAATTATTTTTTAATGATTATTAAATAAAGGATCTATCAAAGGTCGTTATATCCACGTCCCCTGCTAGTTTTCACAACTTAAAATTTCATACAAAATCCATACTCAGCACGCGTTTTGACGTTTGAAAAAAAAAAGTTGCCGATTTGACTAGTTGTCAAATACCCAATTCCTGCGGGAATACCTTAATTTTCTGAATTTTTTGGGAATTAGCCGATATCGTTCCCCGGGCTAACGTCTATCACTGTACTAAATTTCATCAAAATCGTTTTGAAAAGATGGGCCGTTAAAGCATAGCAGACATACAGACAGGCAAACAGAAGGACAGACACACTTTCGCAGTTATAATATTAGTATGAATACTTTTATGGTAAGTTTGGAAGATATTTTTAAACAAGTAAAATGCAGCCACGATTTAACACCTCATAGATCAAAATCAGTTTAGTATTTTTTTTTATTTCTCTATTTATGAGAAATTCAAAATCTAGCGAGAAATCTTTACTAAGAAACCACGGAGATATGCACCGACATACATTAAAAAAAAATTGCCAGTCATAGGGACTGCCGATAGAAGTGAAACGAATATTTAATTTTTAATATTTCTTTTTTTATTTTATTTAAAATTATTACCTTAACACTAAAACATTAAAGTTTAATTTCGAATGTAGTATATTTATATGTTCGCGAGCATGTCGGTCACATTCACGCGAATCTAAATTTTTATGCCCTACCAAAAATTGATCAACGCGCCTAAAGCAGTTTTCACTTCAAAAAAAAATACGCGCCTAATTGTGAACCTCCTCCTGTTTTGGAAGTCGGTTAAAAAACTCTGCACTTTTTGAAGTGTTTTAAACACGCAAAGTGTTCACTGTCCACATAATTTTTTCAAGCAAATACTAAAACGGAGCACAATTTATAGTTGTTATCCGATGACATATAGATGTGTTTTTATTTTTATTAGGGAGCTAAGATAATGAGGCCTATTATCAATAATGAATAAATATAGAAATATAGGGATTTTGTTTAATTTACTCCCAAAATAACGCAGTTAAAATACCGTACCGTGACCGACCTCCAAAGTTTATATGCAAGATAATTCCAAGAAAACGTACGTAGATTGTAATTATGAAGGCGAAAATATTGCTAAAGTATTACACTAAACACGGCACTTGTTTAGGAACTTTAAAATAACCCTTATTTTCACAGTGATAAGGTCTATAATTACAGATGAGCTAGGGTTTTAACTGTTAATGTTAGGCTCTGGGCGGGCGTGATGTGGAATACATTACAATAAATTTTACTACAATCGTTGGATTGGATCATCTAAATGTAAATGTAAAATAGTTGACGTGTTTATGTGCCCAGGTACTATACGAACGTTAATGTTTACAGGAATTATGTTTGCCATAAATCGTCTGATGGTATGGATGTTGACATTTTGATGTAACACTTGACCATAAGTTGATTTTAAAAAAAGTAAAAGAGCGGGTACTTTGACCTTTGTATGTGATATAACAAGCATTCTTCCTTGGTTAGTTAAAATGGTTTTGTGTTCGTATAACTATTAAATGTTATGAAATTATTGTGAAAACTTGTAAAAAATATTTGTTCGTCTTTTGTTGGTTGCCTGACTGATATGCGGCTTTCTCTTGAACAAACATCTCAATTTCACATATTCATACAAATAAATAATTTCTTTCTTTTTTCTTTCTTTCTTACATTACTACTCTCGACGATCGTCCTGGCGCAGTATTAACTTGGTGAGCGCTGTGGTCTTATGGGCTTGACTCCAGTGACAATTCGACTCCAGTGGCAGTGAATATTTGGGAATTTACGTTTACTTAATTTGTTTATTTTTTCTTTTATCTTCCCCTTTTTTTTCTTTTCTCTTCTCTTCCCTCCAGACCAGGCCTGAAACAATTCAGAACTTATGGATTCTTAAATTGCCACTACTGATGGTCGAACCCGGGACCTCCCACAAGACCACAGCGCTTAGCCTTTCGCCAGATTGTCTAATATGTATAGCTCCAATCCAAACTGTATGGCCAGGTGACCTAAAAACTGATAACAAGAATATTCAAATCTAGGTTAGAACAAGCAGGCAAATATGGATACCTAGACAATAAAGATAGGTTAAAGAACTATAAGTCCTTGACTAAAGAACTGGGACAGTGATCGATAAAACACCCAATCAGTACAAAGATCTGTACAAATCTAATATTCAAGCGAATGCCCTCAAATGTTTTCTTTAATCTGGGTCGATATCACGTTACTATTTCATATTTTCCATTTACTTATCTAGATCCGTTCTACTTGAGGTGCCTGAAATTATTAAGGTTAAAAATATACTGATCCACATTATTTATTGACTAGACGATGCCTATGACTTCGTCTTTCTTCCGCGAGGTTAAGATTTCTTGATTCCCGCGGAACTCTGATGTCCCTGAATGCAACCTACCTATACCAAATTTCGTCAAAATTGGTGGAAAAACGGGCCGTGAAAGCGTAGCGGGCAGACAGAAACGCTTTCACGGTCATAATATGTGTGGAAGTATGGATTACATTTTTAGCGAGACTTAATCCACATAGGCTAAGTCGCGGGCAAACCCGAGTTAATATTAGTTATGCAACTCTGAACTTATTAAGCATGCGCCACTGCTAACGCTAACTATATGAAAATGTTTCAAGCGTGTACTTCAGATAACTACTTTGCAGAAATTGCTAACTAGTAAACGCCACGCTTTGATAACATTTTGTAACCTGTTTTCTGTCATTAATTGGTTTATTCATAAGCAATTGATATTAGAAATTATGCTTTTATGTAGAATTCTTCTCCTGTAGTAAATTAGAAAATTCTACATGATACTAGCATAAAAATAATTGTTCGTGATGAATGTGATTTTATTCCCAAGTGTGTTGCTCCAATAGCCAAATATAAATCATCATGACCATCATCGACCTAATACTTAGCACGTCTTTAGTAGTAGATTTTGGCCATAGTCCTCCACGCTGGCCAAGTGTAGATTGACAGAATTTATACGCAATCGTTGAGAACGTTTCTTTTTCCTCACACTGTTTGAATTCATCATTAATTTAAATCCCCAGACCACACTTAAAAAACCAAACCTAACGTAACTGTTTTCTTCTCCTCCGCAGTCAATGATCCAACTAAAAGAACGCAAGGAAATGGACGAAGCCTTCAAGAAGGCGCAGAAGCCCTGGGCGAAGTTCCTTCAGAAGGTGGAAAGAACGAGACTGGAATACCACACAGCGTGCAAGCAGGAACGGACCGCACAGAACCAGGAGCGAAACGCTAGCGGGGATAGCTCTTTAAGTCCGGACCAGGTCAGTGGCTTTCATACTCTAGTCTCTTTATTGTATGCGCTTAAACAATACGACGAAAATTAGATACTAGATGTCGCTGTTCGGAGTTCAGTCGCACTAGAGAACTTTTCTACATCTAAGATTTAAAGAAATACCGTAAATTATCATGAATGCTGAAGGCGCTAAACCGTAACGAATGGAAGATTTTGGGGCATTCAAACGAATATAGCTCACACCTTAAATTGAAATTTCAAACGAATATATAGCTCACTCCTTAGATTGAATCAAATTAGACTAAGTTCGAGTTCTAAATACGAGTTCAAATCGTAAAAAAACACATCACCACGTCTTGATAATTACATACCTGGCCAAAATGAAGCCAAATACTTCGAGAATTGGCTTGTTCGTCCTGGAATTTTCCAAGACACTCAATATTCTACTATACCTATACTATTTGATAATAATTGTAAAATTTTAATACGAAAGTGGCTTTAATGGCGTGGCTCCTCACAATCTGGGACACTCGATGCATGAAGCAACAGCCCTATTCTTTGACTCAAATAAAATCCACTGACATATATTCTTTATCCATTGAAAGTTTGCAATGGAATAAATATAACATTTTCATAACAAACCTTCAATGGATATCAATATTATGTCAGTAGCCTTCGCTTTTGATATCCACAGAGTTAGAGAATAGGGGGGCAGGTAGGCAGAAGGCACACAGAGTTACTCATTTATGATTCACCGAGACCTATATCCGTGTCCGTGTTATCGTCTAGGTATTCCTAATCGATATTTTTCCACTGCAACGACTTGTTAATTTCTAGGTTGTTACGTGTACCACCTAATTATAGGTATATCCAGTGTGTTTTTGTAACAGCACATAATGTGATTATTATACATTTCAACGCTTAATTTTCGTTTCAAATCATGGTTTGAATGTATTCTTCACTACGTCCGTCACCATGATTTAAATCTCAGTTATCTTGAAGTTATCTACCCTTTGATAATTAGTGATAGGCTTTTGTTTTTATTATTATTAATAAAGATATTGTAAACGTCGTTCAAGATGTATGGATTAAATCTATTAATTTACCACTTTTTAAAATTCTTGTGCCTTAGCAAAACATGTTGCAACGCGATGTGAAGACCGAAGATGTCTCACCAGAGAATAATAATAGAATAGAGGTTGATTGGTCATCTTATTTGTCCCACAAAGTACTTGGAATTTAAATTCATGGAGAGCAGATTGTTAACAGAGCACTTCGTTAAACCCTCCCGCCTGTCCGCACTCATCGCCGTCCGAGCGTTAGACCGGACTAACACGCATCTGACGCGCAAACAGAGGACACGGTCAAATGACCTGACCGTATAACCCACCTAAATCCTGTCCTAAACATATAGTTATATCACGGGCACAACGAGATATTGACGCTGTACATTAAATGATCGGGCAAATGAATGTCCATTTGAGGGTGTTTAATTTTTTATGTTAATATCCTAAATATATAGTTGAGTGTAAAGCGAGTGTGCATTAATCAACAGGACTTGATTTAAATTTATTGAATTTAAATTGTAACAGGAATAGATCATCAGATCTTACTCCTATATTTACGTGATAATACCCGCTACTTCCTCGGCTTGATTAACCCGTTGTCCTAGGTGAGTGACAGAAGCGACGCCACGGGATACGACGCCATAGAAAATGACAGACGTATCTAAGCGATAACGTAGGCCACGTGAAGGGTCAGCTACTGTTTGATACTGTCGCGTCGCGTTGCCGCGTTTGTCGCTCACCTAGGACAATAGGTTATAGGTATTTCATAAATCCGCGTGAACTCTTTAATTTTCTGGTATATAAAATGTATCTTACGTCCGTCTTCGGGATGCAATTGTCCAGTTCTCTTGTGCTCCCTCGACATTAAATCATACAATTCTTAATAAAATATATAACTATATATCTAGTTGTCCTTTTTACCCGACTGCGGAACGCACAGGGTTATGTGTTCATCAGTCTATATATGTTTGTTTGTTCCTTGCAGGACAGCTACAGCCTAAACGCATGGACCGATTTTGATGATTCTTGCACCAGATTATGCCGAGTATATCATTAGAGTGTCACTGTGGAAGCCGAATTTGAGAAAAAACAAAGTGGCGCCCTCTAGAAGCCATAATGTAACAAATTTAAAAAATAAAGTCGATAGACTATGGCGTGTGGGGTATCAATGAATAGGTCTTGCAAAATCATAGTTAGGTTCCCTTGATCATTTTCTCATTTTAACGATCATTTAGGATTTACGAGGTTTCAAAGGCTCATTTTTAGTGTATTCCTTCGTGTCGCACTACAGACAAAACGGCTGAACCGATTTTGATAATACTTGTACCACTAGCTTTATCTTAATCTTCCGAGTGTCATAACGGAAGCCGAATTTGAGAAAAAACAAAATGGCTGCCTCTAGAAGCCATAATGTAACAAATTAAAAAATAAAAGTCGATAGAATATGGCAAGTGGGGTATCGATGAATAGGTCTTGCAAAATCATAGTTAGGTTTCCTTGATCATTTTCTCATTTTAACGATCATTTAGGATTTACGAGGTTTCAAAGGCTCATTTTTAGTGTATTCCTTCGTGTCGCACTACAGACAAAACGGCTGAACCGATTTTGATAATACTTGTACCACTAGCTTTATCTTAATCTTCCGAGTGTCATAACGGAAGCCGAATTTGAGAAAAAACAAAATGGCTGCCTCTAGGAGCCATAATGTAACAAATTAAAAAATAAAAGTCGATAAAATATAGCAAGTGGGGTATCGATGAATAGGTCTTGCAAAATCATAGTTAGGTTTCCTTGATCATTTTCTCATTTAAACGATCATTTAGGATTTACGAGGTTTCAAAGGCTCATTTTTAGTGTATTCCTTCGTGTCGCACTACAGACAAAACGGCTGAACCGATTTTGATAATACTTGTACCACTAGCTTTATCTTAATCTTCCGAGTGTCATAACGGAAGCCGAATTTGAGAAAAAACAAAATGGCTGCCTCTAGGAGCCATAATGTAACAAATTAAAAAATAAAAGTCGATAAAATATGGCAAGTGGGGTATCGATGAATAGGTCTTGCAAAATCATAGTTAGGTTTCCTTGATCATTTTCTCATTTAAACGATCATTTAGGATTTACGAGGTTTCAAAGGCTCATTTTTAGTGTATTCCTTCGTGTCGCACTACAGACAAAACGGCTGAACCGATTTTGATAATACTTGCACCACTAGATTTATCTTAATCTTCCGAGTGTCATAGCGGAAGCCGAATTTGAGAAAAACAAAATGGCGTCCACTAGAAGCCAATTAATAAATGAAAATCCATACTCGATAGGTTATAGGCAAGTGGGGTATCGTTAGATAGGTCTTTTAAAATCACACCTAGGTTCCATAAACCATTTTTCCGTTTAAATGATAATTTAGGATTTAGGAGCTTTCAAAGGAAATGTTTAAAGTTCCTACTCATATCATCTATATCGATCAAACTAGGTGGATTATCTCAAAAACCACTCAACCGATTTTAACAATTATATCACTTATAGAAAGCTACATTATTAACAAGTAAAATAGGCTATATTTTATTTCCACAAAAATTGGAGATCCTTACGAAAATTGCAATAATGTGAGTTAAGTCGGAAAAACTCATCTCATCTGAGAGCTTACGTGGCGTGCGCTGCCTAAAACGTTAAAGTTACACGACAACAATGTATGGTGGAAACGTTCCTCTCAAAAAGTTCTAAAAAGAAGTCCGCGATAATATATATCTATCTTTTAAGGTTGACTCACAATAACCATTTTTATGACTTTCAAATTTGGTCTAAAACAGTGCTTTGCTTGCGAAGGTGTTTTTACCAACATAGTTATTAATCGTTAATTCCTTATCAAAAAAAATATCTTACTCATCTTAAGTATTTAATTAAGACAAAAATTGTCCTTTACACCATTCAATTTAGATGAATATCTTATGAGATATCATAGAAATAAAGTTTATCATGCAACAGAACATTAACTGCCTCGTTGGTCTAGCGGTTAGCGTAGTCGACTGTGGATCACGAGGTCCTGGGTTCGATTCCCGGTCGGGCAGAAAAATTGTTAGGTATTGGGTTTTTCAATTATGAAATTCTCAGTGCCAGCCCGGAGTTGGAAGTTGGCGGTGTTTCACCCCCGTGCCTTGGAGAGCACGTTAAGCCGTCGGTCCCGATAAACAACATAAATAACCAAAAAGTTGAAAATAAAAAAGTAATTTAAAAAAAACAAAAAACCCGACTGCTTGGACACCAAAAAGTATAAAACAAGATGTGAATTTCTTAAATTAAGAAATTTTGACGCGTTTTCATAAATTGTGTAATTGGTACATATTAATTTTGTTACATAATAGGTACCTAATAAATATTGTCATTTACCTACTGTAAAATTAAAGTTAGGTATAGTTATATTAATATAGTTTTGGCACCTACCTAAATAAGAGTCAATAAACCGTTAGTAAATCTAAATTAAGGAATCTAATAGTTTAAATAAATAAAAAATACAATTAATACAAAAGTAATGATTCTCATTACGGCAATAATATTATTAGGATTACCTTGCGGGTAGGTAAATAAACAACATAAATAACCAAAAATTTTAAAATAAAAAAGTAATTTAAAAAAAACAAAAAACCCGACTGCTTGGACACCAAAAAGTATAAAACAAGATGTGAATTTCATTATTATCAATTTACATAGTATAATACTTTTAATGAAATAATGAACAAAATAATATAGCCAATTCAGTATTCTCACAGCTCACGTTTTATAATAATATTTTTCTCTCATAATTAATTTTGTAATTATTACAAATTATCAAGGCGCAGTCGCACGTTAATATTAGCTAATGGACGTGCGACGCGCCTTGATAATTCGTAATAATTACAAAATTAATTATGAGAGAAAAATATTATTATAAAACGTGAGCTGTGAGAATACTGAATTGGCTATATTATTTTGTTCATTATTTCATTAAAAGTATTATACTATGTAAATTGATAATAATGAAATTCACATCTTGTTTTATACTTTTTGGTGTCCAAGCAGTCGGGTTTTTTGTTTTTTTTAAATTACTTTTTTTCTAATGTTGTCTGGAAGAGATCGCTGTTTGGCGATAAGACCGCCTTATTGTATCTATATTTTAAGTTTCCTTGTATCTTGTTTCTTTTGTGTTTTTGTGGTGTACAATAAAGAATATACATACATACATACATACATTCGTATAAGTAGGTACTATATGCTCATGCAAGTGCATAATATGAAGTGCTTATCTACGTATCTAATCTGGTTAGTGGTAAAATGTGAGCAAAGTATTATCCAAAAAATTCAAGTGGCGTTTTCGTTTGAAGATATCAAAAACCACACCTTTTTTCACATTATCCTTATTCACATTACGTGCGTGGTTTACGTTTTTTTATTCCCGCGGGAATTCCTTAATTTTCCGGGATAAAAAGTAGCATATGTCACTCTCCAGGTCCTCAACTACACATGCCAAAAATCACGTCGATGCGTTGCCTCCTCAACATGGGTATAGTTGAGGACATAGACTACTATGGTTGGAGAGTGACATAGACTACTTTTTATCCCGGAAAATTAAGGATTTCCCGTGGGAATTAAAAAAAACTTAATCCACGCGGACTAGTCGCGGGCTTCAGCTAGTCTCATACACACAAATCAATCAATTATGTATTGTAATTGTAAGAAACTTAAGGGAATTACCTGGGAAAAAGTTCTTCAATTTAATTTTTGAGGGTAACAATCGGTATTTGAAAAAAATTGAATGCAAAAGAAAAGAAACTCTTAGTAAATTATGTAGTCTGTAGACTCAATATTTACATAGGGAAGTGTTGAACTCGATGAAACAGCTGTAGGCGTGATGACGTATCCCCCAGAAGTGCTTTATTTTCGGGATTCATCCGCATTGGCGTGCATACGTAGCCGAAATAGAGCATGGAAAACAGATACGGGCTAAACCGATTTTGTTCTAGCCCTTCATTGATAGCCCGAGTGTAACTTTTAGCCCTATTTGCATAAGTTTTATTGACTTTGATATTTATTATTCTACTAAAAGTTAGCCCTTGAATGCAATATCACCTGGATAGTAACTGATGAATAGCCGCGACGATTCATCAGTTACTATCCACTATCGAGAAATTTTAGCCCGTTAACATCTTAGCCTGAATTATAGGCTACGATGTTAGGGGTAGGGCAGTTATATTAAAGCCATACCCCTAATCGGTTTCTACACGACACCGTATTGTACGTCTTTGCCGTTAAGGTGGTACCTCCCGACAGACCAGACCGGAGAAAATTCAAAAATTTTAAATTCCCATATTGACCCTGCCGGGAGTCGAACCCGAGACCTTCCGCTGTAAGACCACAGTGGTCACCACTGCGCCAGGGAGGTCGTCAAAACTGTTGAGGGATAAACAAAAGAACTAAAACTTCTAATTGGCAATGTGCCGTAAAGAAATACAGTCACGCCATAATCATCCGTCGTTCTTTAGGAATTACGGTCGAAATTACCATAATTAAATACCATTTAGCATTAAGTTAATTGCTTTGGATGATCTGTTTGACGAGCACGCAAAAATGCACCTTATTTACATGACAGTTTTATGGAACCAATGGTGTCACATCCTTGACATCTCATAATTGTTACTTGTAAAACAATGATTTGCTTCAATATAGATATTTATAGTCCCACAAAGTCTAATACGGTGACAGCGTTGCTAGTTTAAAACATCCTATTAAAAATAAAACAAAAAGATATACTAAACAGGCATAAAAATTTGTTCCAATTTTGGCCATCGGGCCGGATAAGTTTGTGGGACTATAATTTTATTTAACCACGTCCCAAGCCTCTCGGTCTAGACCAGAAGAAATTCAAAAATTATAAATTCCTAAAATTGAACCTGCCGGTATTCGAACCTGGGACCTTCAACATTTGACCACAGCGCTCACCACTGCGCCAAGGGGGTCTTCATAATTATTACTTACGCTGTGATATTAGCATGTTTTTTTTTGTTACCGACGTAACGACGATATTCAGACCAATTAGTTATTTTGGCTTACAGCTACCAAACGTTTCAATATGTCATAAAAATTATTACTTACGCTGTGATATTAGTATGTTTTTTTGTTACCGACGTAACGACGATGTTCAGACCAATTAGTTATTTTAGCTTACAGCTACTAAACGTTTCAATAGGTCATCAAAATTATTACTTACGCTGTGATATTATGTTTTTTTGTTACCGACGTAACGACGATGTTCAGACCAATTAGTTATTATAGCTTACAGCTACCATACGTTTCAATAGGTCATCAAAATTATTACTTAGGCTGTGATATTAGTATGTTTTTTTTGTTACCGACGTAACGACGATGTTCAGACCAATTAGTTATTATAGCTTACAGCTACCATACGTTTCAATAGGTCATCAAAATTATTACTTACGCTGTGATATTAGTATGTTTTTTTGTTACCGACGTAACGACGATGTTCAGACCAATTAGTTATTTTAGCTTACAGCTACCAAACGTTTCAATAGGTCATGAGAATTATTACTTACGCTGTGATATTAGCATGTTTTTTTTTACCGACGTAACGACGATGTTCAGACCAATTAGTTATTTTTACCAAACATTTCAATGCTCAAACAAGCGTCCTAAAATTTCTCGTAGCGAATAGAGCGTGAACTTTTAAAGGGATGGAATACAAAAGGATCGCGACCCTTACAAGTTGATACAATTATTACGAACCAGTGGGCATCCTCGTATTGTTATTGAATAGAATTGAACATCTGCTAGTAGTATCTAGTAACTGTTGTACCCGTTTATCTACAATCATAAAAATATGGATGTTTCCTATATCAAAATTGAATTATTTTTTTTAGAAATTGTCATATTGAGGAAATAATCTTTCTGTCGGTTTTAAGAGGTTGCTGACGACGCAAATCATACAAA
This sequence comes from Erebia palarica, assembly GCA_964035005.1. Classification (NCBI taxonomy): domain Eukaryota; kingdom Metazoa; phylum Arthropoda; class Insecta; order Lepidoptera; family Nymphalidae; genus Erebia; species Erebia palarica. Next base: position 18,778,261 of record OZ035995.1, read on the forward strand.
ATCCCACACTAAAATGAGGACTAAGGTCTGCTATCCACCAGAGCGGAGGTGTAACTACTACATAGCAGACCAATCAGAGTATTAATAAATTACATGATTTATTTTTCACGTCATCTATCAATAATAATCTACGCGTGGATCGATTGTGTAAAAAATCGTAATAGTAATCGTTTGTCAAATGGATAATCCGACCTTTTTAAGGAGTTCATAGATGTCTGCACGACAAAGAGCATGTGTGAACTCCTTAAACAGTTCGAGTTATAAGCTGTCCAATGACTAAGTACTATTTACTTAGACAATTGGGCCTCTGATTGGTCCGCTAATCACACCTTCGTCCATCTCAGCTCTTCTCTGCTCTTGAGACATTTGGTAAATATTTGATTTGTATAATATACCCGACTACCAAGGCAGCGAAGCCGCAGGCCGTCGCTAGTTTACAAAAAATGATTTTCAATAATTATGGTAGACTAGCCGCGACTTAGTCTGCGTGGTTTGAGGTTTGATGTTTCCCGCGGGAACTCTTTAATTTTCCGGGATAAAAAGTAGCCTATGTGCTATTCCAGACTATAATCTATCTCTGTGCCAAACAGCCAGACCCGTTCAGCCGTTGGGGTGTGTTTGAGTAACAAACATCCATGGCGACCTCCGTGGCGCAGTGTGTAGCGCTGTTGTCTTAACGTGCGGAGGTCCCGGGTTCGATCCCCGACAGGGTCAATTTGGGGATTTACAATTTCTGAATTTTCCCTGGTCTGGCCTGGTGGGAGGCTTCGACCGTGGCTAGTTACCACCCTACCGGCAAAGACGTGCCGCCAAGCGATTACGTGTTCCGGTACGATAGTAGTCCTGTAGAAACCAAATAGGGGTATGGGTTTAATATAACTGCCATGCCCCTAACAGGTTAGCCTGCTCCCATCTTAGACTGCATCATCACTTACCATCAGGTGAGATTGCAGTCAAGGGTTAACTTGTAGTGGATAAAAAAAAAAACATCCATCCAAACTTTCACATTTATAATATTAAGTAAGATAAGTACGCGAGCACGTACGAATTGGAAAACGAAGCTGGTTAGATGTCGCGAATTTGAGGTACGTTAGTGGTATCACGCATCGTGGGAACCCACCTCAATACGTGATACGATGATAACCAGGGTACTTACTCTGAGTTTTAATTCGATTGATCGTATGAGCATTCGATGACATTAGCGTCAAAGTAAATTGAACGAAGAGCTCAATTTCGTGTATGCATTCATATACGTTTACGTATACGATACGTTTCCAAATTTAAATCTGTTGTAATGAATTTGTGACTTTAAATCAAGCGCTTTTGGGTCCATTCTACTGTGACGCTAATTTCATCGAATGCTTATACGATCAATCGAATTAAAACTCAGAGTAAGGGCACTGATGGGAATCACCACATTCGTACCAGTAGTAATATCGAGCGCGTGACACTTGGGATGTGTTGCGTGGCCCCCTTTTAACTGAGTTTTCCCACCGTCGACTTTATTACTACTTCTAATATGCCTTGTGTTGAGTTATGATGATTCTGTACTATTATTTTAACTAGCTTACGCCCGCGACTTCGTCCGTGTGGACTTCACAAACTTCAAACCACTATTTTATCCACTTAGTGGTTGAATTTTCAAAAATCCTTTCTTAGCGGACGTCTACGTCATAATAGCTATGTGCGTACCAAATTTAAGGCCGATTCGGCCAGTGGTTTGAGCTGTACATTGATAGGTCAGTCACCTTTATATACTTATACCATATATGTAATTTCTGCCGAGTTCGTTAGGTACCCAATATGTGATCAACTTGAGATATTAATTTGTAGTGCAGCACACAAATAATTGTGTCAAATGTTTTGAAAAATTATCCGATCTTATATTCTTTATTACCTCCATTACGGTTAGTACACAAGAACATACATTAAGAGCATACAATTTACGTTCGTAACCTAAAAATGTCGCCTTTTACGACCTACTCGGTGGTCGTAAACACAATTTTTCATCATGATGACTCCGCCGTAATGTAAACGCAATGACAAAATATACGCAGTGAAAAAAATATTATGCAGAAAATGGAAAGAAAGGACGCGACGTTTCTTTGGAGATAATAAAGATACCCTGCAAAATGACGAGTCATTTTTTTATTTTATTTTTTTCCTACTTAACTAGGTAATACCCACTAGTGAGTAGTGATTACTGATTAGTGAGTCTGAATACCTAACAGATGTCTTCCGCGTAGATTTTTTTAAAAATCGTGTGGTATGTCTTTGTTTTTATGGGATAAAAAATACCCCACGATGCAACCTCTCTCTGTACCAAATCTCGTCAAAATCAGTTGAACAGATTGGCTGTGAAATCGTAGCAGATAGACAGACTACCATGGCAGCTTATACAGTTCGACGATGCACACAACTTCGGCCGCGTGGATTTGGGTTTTTTGATTCCCGCGAGAATTATAATTATCCAAGATAAATAGCCTAAGTGCTTCCCCGGGATACTAACAAATTTCATCAAAACTGTTTGGGCCGTGAAAGCGTAGCAGACAGACAGAAAGAGTTACGCATTTATATTATTAGTAGGGATTAGTATGGATTTCAGTTTCGTTTCAGAATAAATCTGTATTTGAATTGAGAAAATTATAGCCAACAGACATTCGTGTTCTTGTCATATAGGAACTAATTGACAAGGTATTTCAATATGAGCTTTAATCTAAGGCACAAAAAGCACATAACGATTTCAGAAAAATCACAAAATAAAACATGTATATAGGTACTAAGCCCGTTTATTTCTTTGCACAATACACCTTGAGACAAGCCAAGCGGCCGGAGACCGCAGCACGTTCTCACGTGCCGGGCCCTCTGCTGGGCGTGATAACAGATAAGACACGTATCCACGTAGGCGGCGGTAAGTGGTGGTGGCACCTATTAGGCTGGCAACTTTTTTTGACTAAATTTATATAGGTATAGTAGTAGGCTTCTACGCAAGAATCTGCCGTGTTCTGGTATATAGTAAGGACTTGAGGACGATACCTCCAGTCGCACCCTACGTCGCAGAAACAAATTTCATCCTCACCACCTGGATGCCTGGGCCTGTTCCACCAGCCGTTATTCCAGGTCATTTCTGCCTGGAAATTGTACAACCAGCTTCCATCTTCTGTGTTCCCTCTTGATTATAATATGGGGCTCTTCAAAGGGCGGATAAACAAATATCTCAAAAGCCAGCAACGCTTTGGTGGTTCCTCTGTTGCTGCAAATGTACATGGGCGGCGGTAATCACTTACCATCAGGTGACCCGCCTGCTCGTTTGCTCGCTATACCTATAACAAAAAAAAACGTAATAATATGCGTGGCTGATCGTAGACGTCTCATTACAGCGCGGCATTCAGGATGCAGCTACGCACAACCAATGTCTTGTGTATCCAATACTCCAAGCGGAGATGCTTAAATTTTTGGCCTTACAAGACTTTGGTCTCACTCTTTTAGGCACAGGAATCGTGGGCGAGAAGTCTACCTATACCTCAAAGATATGCCCAGTCCAGTTAAATTCAGGTGTTAATTTGTAAACCTCTTTTTCGAAATTGCGCCTACCTAGCTGGACCGTGTATCCCAACTCCCAGTTATATATACTCGTCTACAATTATTTCAAGATAAAGTAAGGCGCAAAGGTGGGGAATTATGGTAGATAAAAACGTATGCGATCCGTACGCACGTACGTACACGCATTGGTCAAGCGTACCTAAGTGTTACGCGAAACAATCTGCCTCATCGAGGCCGATCGTTCAGGAATCCGGCACAGCGATTACCAGTACCTACTGGGTCATACTCTCGAGAGGAGGTAGGTACCTATCTATTGCGTAACGTATACGTGCAAGCGCCGTGAAAATTATACGGTTGTACCTATATGAGCGTCGAGCAGCGCTGATAGCCAAGAGGTTTAGACGCCCGGCTCCCCATTCTGGTGGTCGGGGGTTCGATCCCTGGGCACACGCCTCAACTTTTCGGCGTTACGTGCGTTCTAAGAAACTACATACTGCTGAGGACACTTGCATGCCCGGGAGTTCTTCCTTACGTTTCGAACATGTGTGAAATTGGTCAATCTCATGGAAAGATCTTAAGGAAGAAGATGGAAGGAGCTTAATCCCGGAAAACCAAAGAGTTCCTCGGAATTTAAAAGAGCCAAATCCACGCGTACGAAGTCGCGGTCATCATCTAGTAGGTAATAAATCATCTCACGACAAACACACTAAAACAAAAACACTTTTGTCATTTCGAGAAAGTAAACCATAATAAGATATATACTAATCACACTTCAACACGCAATTCGAAGCCCAATCAGCATTGCGTAAGACTTCCGCGGCTGTCCTTATCTGTTAGCGTGGCAACGAGCGAGACAGCCGACATTGTGTGGCACACTCGTAATTAGGCAAGTATATGCGTGCACGCATGCTTTACTAGTGACTCCATGATTTTTTCTTTTGTGGCAAAAGCATATTGTTTTTCTTCAAATTCTCTCTTCCTGCGTCATATTCTTTACTAGCCTGATTCTGATTTCCTAAGAGATGAAATTTTCCCGCTGCAAGAGGCTATCGATAGCTTCAAAAACGCAGGACTTTTAAACAGCCTTCCAAAGTTCCAAGTCCCGTTTCACCCCTTAAGGGAGAATTTTTTCAAAGCCCTTTCATTATGGAATGTAGGTTCCTTCAAAACAATTGAAGGAACCTACCTTCCATATTTCAAGTTTGTGTGCTTTACAGTGATTAGTCAGTGAGTGGTATTTCGCTTTTATATATAGGTATGACTGAGGGTCGTTACCCTTTTCCATTAATGATATAATGGTAGGAGTTTTCTTAGGATAATAATGCGGTGGATTCCCAGGTCCTTCCGTATAACATTCCAGGGTAACTAGGTCATCACACATAATATAAGACATATTTTGTACAAAAAGAAGAAAAATAAATCAATATTTAATTTCTAAAACGCACATAACTCCGAAAAGTTAGAAGTAAGATGCCGGGGATTGAACCCCCGACCACCCGAATAGGAAGCCGGGAATCCAAGCCACTTGTAGGCTATCACCGCTATGTAGCCGATATTCAGTATTAATTATTTACTCAATTCCACGTCCCATTTTAGTCCGAAACTCATTGGTCACATTAGCGCTCATAAAGACATTCCCACACGTTTGATCACGTACTTTACAGACGCCGAAATCACTTCTGCCACCGCTGAACACATTTCGAAGTGTCATTATTAATTTTATTAGTGATATGTTCGTTTTTCTTCATGAATACTTAGTACAATGATAGTATAACTGGTTGATTTTTGACACATAGCCAGCCTGTTTTTCTCCTAAGATCATTGTAGCCAGTAGTCAATATAATTAGTAACTAATCCATACTAATATTGCTAATGTGATAGTGTGTTAGTCAGTTGCATGGAAGCAACCGGCCTCACATCCAGTGACCCACAAGTCAGTGTAATACTAATTATAACGTAATTTATAGTGTTGTATTGTTTACTTTTGTAACCTTTTTCCTTTTTAAGAAAAGAGCAACTGCTGAGTTTCTTACAGGCTCTTCTCAGTAGACGAATATAAAAAATGACACAAGTTGTCCTACATGAAATAAATTTATCAAATCATTTATCATTTGTCTGTCTGCTACGGTCTTCAACTGATTTGAACGGAATTGGGTATAGACTACAGAAATAGGTTGTATCCCGGGGAAGGCTATACCTACTTATGCTTCTTTTTATCCGGGGAAATTAAAGTGTAACCGCGGGAATAAAAAACCATAATCTACGCGGACTAAGTCTTAGGCATCTTGTATGTATGTCCTCGTATAAGTCTAGTCTAGTATTATAAATGCGAATGTTAGTTTGTTTGTTACGCCCTTCACGGCCCATTTTTTCAACTGATTATGATGAAATTTGATACAGAGAGGTTGTTTCCCGGGGAAAGAAATAGAAATATTATCCCGGAAAATTAAGGAGTTCCCACGGGATGTTAAAAACCTGCATCAACATGGATGACGTCACAACTCACAACTAGGTATTTCATACAAACTTCCATGGAAGCGCGTTTTTTAGTTATTAAAGAGATGCTGATTCGATTGATCTGTCATCATTCATATTCGGCCCGTGTGTACACGTGTACACAAGTGACAATAGGCGGACGCCTCGTGCCTGCAACTGGCAGGGGGGGTTTTAATTCATATTGACCTAGAAATGTTAAGAGGAAATTGAACGTCAGCTGCTCGAAGCGGCGCCGGTCTTCGATTTCACTGAAGCGTCCATCTTCCTAAAACATAATGAAAGAATGAGCGGAAAGTATTTATTATTTTTGTAAAATTGAAGCGATAAGTGAAATATTTCCAATGGAAGGAGAACCGCCAAAATGGTTTCGAAGTTTGAGCAACTTTGTTTTGGATCTTGTCAAAGATTAATAAAAAGGTATACCTACTTATATTTTTATTTGCGGGAAAACTTGAGTTATTTTTATGAAGCTTGCACTTATGTATAACTCATCTCAAACAGGAAATTACAAAACCATAATCAAATTAAGAAAAGAGATTAATTCCCAATATTCCACATGTGGAATGCCACAATTGTTTTGTAACCAACTCTGTGTAGAAGTGGTGGTTTATATAGTTCCTTTATAGTTTCTTTATAAGCAAACGACGTAGGCTTCTCTTCAGCGCAGCCTACGTGACGTCCCCTAGGTTTCTCTGAAACATCATCTATCAGAGTCTAGTCAGCCGAGACTTGCCTCAGGCTATACTAGGTACTGGGATAAAACACAGTTTAGCGAGAAAACACAGTTTAGAAGAATCCGAGAGCGGAGATTTTGACGACCTCCATGGCGAAGTGTGTAGCGCTGTTATCTTAACGCGTGGAGGTCCCGGGTTCGATCCCCGGCAGGATCAATTTGAGAATTTATAATTTCTCTATTTTCCCTGGTCTGGCCTGGTGGGAGGCTTCGGCCGTGGCTAGTTACCACCCTACCGGCAAAGACGTGCCGCCAAGCGATTTAACGTTTCTGTACGATGCCGTGTAGAAACCGAATAATAGGGGTATGGGTTTAATGTAACTACCATGCCCCTAACAGTTTAGCCCGCTACTATCTTAGACTGTATCATCACTTACCATCAGGTGAGATCGCAGTCGAGGGCTAACTTGTGGTGGATAAAAAAAAAAGATACGAATGCCACCGACATATTTTTTACAGACAGATTTTTCTTCAACATAATTTTATGCATATTTATTTACTTACACCCTTTATTTTTTGAAGATGTGAGATAAGTCGTACTTTAATTTAATATTAGCCCTTATGCTTTTTTTCTGTGATTAATTTTTAAGCAAGTATTATGTTTCCTAGGGAGTATGTTCCTTGGGGTCCTGGTCTACTTCATAATATTATATTCTGAGCTTCAGCCGCAAGTCACCCTTCTGTTAATATTTCTTAGCTGATAATATTGTAATGATCACGTTATTGACCGCGATTCGTCTGCGTAGTTTGAGTTTTTTTGGTTCCCGCGGGAACTCTTCAATTTTCCAGGACAAAAAGTAGCCTATGTGCTGTTCCAGACTTATCTATCTCTGTGCCAAATTTCAGCCAAATCCGTTCAGCCGTTGGGACGTGATTGAGTAACAAACATCAATACATCCATCCAAACTTTCGCATTTATAATATTAGTAAGATTTATATTGAAATAAAGTTTGTTGAGGGACCCTACGTACCCATCCAACTCCAACGATATGTAACGAAAGTTTGTGTTTTCTGGACTGTATGATTGTTAAGCCATGTCTCAAATAAACACAAAAAAACTCTTATTTTTGCTTGCTTCCAAAAAAATCTGAACACTGGTAAACAACGGTTGTTTTGTTTTATATTTTGGCCTTTGTTTTCACGTCAGTCCCAAAAGGTTTATATTAAACGAAAACTGTCAGCCCTTCAGGGCGTTTATTGAAAACACTTTGATACAATCGGATGGAAATAAATGACTCGTGTAAAGAAAGCAGACCTCCCAAGTACTCCAAGTACTAGCATAAAACAGACGCACATACACAAAAAAACCTTTTAAGATAAACGCGAATGCAAGTTGGACCCAGTTTGCTTCATGTCTGTCATAGCAAAACTGATAAACGACGCACATTCTATGGAAACTTTATCTCAATAGCTAACTGTCGCGACGTCTGGAGATTACGTCTACGCATTAAACCAGAACCACTGCAAGCGGTGACTGCAAGCCATAAATTTCAAGAAAACATTTTACTTATCAGAGGAACATGCTGGAATCTTCCCATGGCCTACGTGAGTGCTAGCGATCATCCCTACCACAACCCTACGATGCGGGATATATATACAAGATCCTCCGGGAACAGTGGAGTCATTCATCAGACAGTGCACAGTCTACAATCGGCTGAGACTCTGTCTTTCGAGCCGTGCTGAAGCTTTAACTCACTTCGCACTACGTAATCATAATTATCCGCGAATTAATATAAACATTTATCGTGTAATTAATTAAGTATCAAGTAATTTGTAATTAAATTCAGATAATAAACGTAATTACAAAAGGAAGGCTTCGTGATTATCGAGAACCCCTTCTCGGTTGGTGACAGCGGCCACACCTGCATAACTGGTGACAGCGGTAACCACTTCTACGAACACCGGGCTACACGAAAAGAAGCTCGACGAAAGAAGCGGAGGACCTACCCTATGAAGACAGCAGTATTCCTTCTGGCTGCCCTGTAAGTGTCCTTTCCTTTATTGCTCTTTTCCTTTTTATATTTGTGCATTACCCTTTGATATTCTTTTTCAAAATGGCACTTAATCATACAAGTATCGAAAAGTACTTACCAAAATACGACGGCGACCGGGACACATTAGACTTTTTTATTGAACAAGTTACTGTGTTAGCTAGGGCTGCTGATGCGGAGGCTAGGGTATTATTTCCAATAATCTTAAAAAGCAAACTCCGAGGCGAAGCTATTAAAGCAGTGGCCCATGTACCTAATGGAATGGTAGACGAAATAGTGCAGGCTTTAAATTTGAAATTTGGAGACAATAGGTCACTGGAACAAGTTATATCTGAAATAACTCGTATTAAACGTACATTTAAAGAATCACAATTAGAATTTGCTGATAAAATTAAAAACTTACTTTACGCGGCTAAAAATAAAGCTAAAAATCAACAGGCCCAAACAATATTAGAAAATGTTTGCATCGACCAATTATGTAAGAACTTAGACTTATCTACAGACAGACTAATAAGAGCGGCAGAGCATAGCACCTTCGACGAGGCTTATAACCAACTTAAACACGAATTAGAATTACACCCAGAATATTTCGCTAACAAATTAGAAAAACCAGAGGGATGGAAATCGTTCCGCTATTCAAATAATAATTTCCCTCAGAAATCTAATTGGAATAAGAAACCATTTTCTTATCCAATTAGGCCCTTATGGCCTAACACTAATATGAACCCAATTAGTAATCAAAATGTATTTAGTAATAGTAACGATTATATTCGACCAGTAATACAAAATAATAATAATCACTGGGCAAACATGCCGCGGCCAACACCTGACCAGTGGCGAAAAATGTTCCCGCCTCAGCAAAATATGCAACAACCGCGACAATTAGACCAATTGGATAGCGATGTTAGTATGCGAACTGTAGGAAAAAAATCTTATAGGAGCCAAATAAATAAACCAATGCATGCAGCAGGGGTAAATAATATTATTTCTGATAATATAGATTCTAACAATGGTGATTGTGTCGATTTTTTTTCGAGAGAATCTAGTGAGTCAGGCCCCAGTGTAAAATTAAACTATTTCGAAAAAGATTATTTACCGTATTTAGTAATAGATGAATGGGGTGGAAAATTTCTAATAGACACAGGTAGTACACGATCGTTAATAAAGCCTTCTTTTATACGTAAGAACCAGGAATACATTACAAAAATAAAAAACATAGAATTTACAATAACAACGGCACATAACTCTACTAGGCATAGCGGTGCCATTGACTTAAGTTTAAAACCGTTGGGCGAAGAAGTAAATCATGAATTTTTGTTATACAACTTCGACCCTAAGTACTCAGGTATTATAGGTGTGGATATAATTCGAAAAATAAATGCCGTATTAAATCTCTCAACGTGCCAATTTATTACGCCAAATAAAATAATAAATATTTTTATTGATCATCCGGAGCGAGTCTTAAAAATCGACGCACTCTCGGATAATCTTGTTACTTGTGTGTCGGAAAAACCTGACGGCGACTACCTAGTTCCTCAAATCGAAGCTAGGAGTGTCTTAGTAAACGAATGTTTAGTATCAGTACAAGACGGTGAATTTAGGATTGGAATGATAAACACAGGTACGAAACCAGTCTCCATAATAAATAATTTAGACGATTTTTTGCGGGACATACCCAACGAATTTATATTAAGTTCAAATAAATTAGAAAGAGTGAAGGTTAACTGCACTTCCTCTGAATATAAATTACTAATTCGCACGGACCACATGAATAAGGAAGAAAAAGCAAAAATTACAAAATTAGTCCATGAGTATAAAGACATTTTTCATACAGGTGACGACCCTTTAAGTTTCACTCATACTGTAAAACATAAGTTAAGACTTACAGACGATACACCCATTTATGTGCGTAACTACCGAAAATCTCCACAGCAGCAACAAGAAATCGATAATCAGGTACAGGAGTTATTAAAAAATAACATAATACGCGAGTCGAACTCCCCGTGGAGTTGTCCAGTTCATATTGTACCAAAGAAACCCGATGCATCTGGAAAAACTAAATGGCGTCTAGTAATTGACTTCAGACAATTAAACGCGAAAACAATAGAGGATAAATATCCATTACCGAATATAGAAGAAATATTGGATAAGTTAGGTAGAGCTCAATACTTCACCACATTAGATTTAGCGAGCGGCTATCATCAGATAGAAATGCATCCCGACGATATTGAAAAAACTGCGTTTTCAACAAATCACGGCCATTGGGAATTTTTACGAATGCCGTTTGGTTTGAAAAACGCACCCGCAACTTTCCAAAGATTGATGGATCTAATTCTCCGAGATCTTTTATATAATACATGCTTAGTCTACCTTGATGACATTGTTATATATTCAACATCATTAGAAGAACATTTAGAAAAATTACGCAAAGTATTTGATAGGTTACGCCAACATAATTTAAAAATCCAACCAGACAAATCGGAATTCTTAAAGAAATACGTAGAATATCTAGGGCACGAATTAACCCCTAACGGTCTTACTCCAAATCAACGAAAAGTACAAGATATAATAAATTTTCCTGTACCTAGAACTGAAAAAGAAATTAAATCTTTCCTAGGGTTAACAGGCTACTACAGACGGTTTATTAATAACTACGCTCACATTACAAAACCTTTGACTAAATGTTTAAAGAAACGTGCTAAAATTGTAATTGATGACGAATATTTAAAAGCCGTAGACAAGCTTAAAACGATAATAACTAATGAACCGATTTTAAAATACCCAGATTTTGAACAACCCTTTATTTTAACCACCGACGCAAGTGAGGTAGCACTTGGTGCGGTTTTATCTCAAAAAGAAGATAGTATTGAAAAACCGGTAGCTTATGCATCAAGAACATTATCAGATACCGAAAATAAATATTCAACCACGGAAAAAGAATTATTAGCGATAGTATGGGCTTGCAAATACTTTAGACCCTACTTATATGGTAAAAAATTCACTATTTATACAGATCATAAACCCTTAACTTGGTTAATGTCCTTAAAAGACCCAAATTCACGTTTAACTAGATGGCGATTACGTTTAGCAGAGTATGACTTTGAAATAAAATATAAACAAGGTGCCATAAATTCCAACGCAGATGCCTTATCGCGAGTAAAAATTAATTGTCTCGAAAATGAATCGATATTACCACAAATCGGTAGCGATTGCGACGAACAGGTTGAAATGGAAATCGATCGTGAAAGCTCACAAACCCAGCATTCACAGGATGATAATATCCACCCAGGAATACCAATAATTCAAGACGTAATTAATAAAAAACCACACCAAATTTATTTTAAACTACATAATCAGTTAGATAGTGTGTTAGTTAGGAATGAAGATGGCAATGAAATAATAGAAGTAAGTCTCTATACCTCAAAAAGACCAGCAAACGCACTTAGGAACTTTATTAGGGAATATTTAAAGCCTAACGTACAATATTACGCTTTCTTTTATACTGAAGAATTATATCGAGAAATGGTTAACATACTTACAAAAGAATACAATCAAGATATTCGTCTTTCACGTTGCACTGAAATAGTTGAAACGATAACAGACAAAGATAGAAAGGTAGAAATAATGAAAAACTACCACGAAGGAAAAACAAACCATCGTGGCATCACAGAAACCATGATGCATATTAGTAGAAAGTACTGGTGGAAAAATATCATGTCAGATATTAGAAACTATATTAGTAATTGCTCTATTTGTAAAGCCGGTAAATATGAACGACATCCAATAAAATCACCAATGCTTTTACCACCTATAGCTATGCGACCATTAACTCATATTTTTTGTGATGTAGTAGACATTGAAGGAAAATTATACTTATCAATCGTAGATGGCTTTTCTCGCTTTGCAGTTGTAAAAAGAATAAAAGATAAGAACAGCTCAACGGTCATGTCAAAACTCTTGTCATTTTTTGCTAGTTACGGAATTCCTTTGGAAATTACAACGGACGCAGGAAAAGAATTTTCTTTACTTAAAGAACTCGTTAACTTATATAAAATAAAAATTCATTTTACTACTCCGTACAATCCTTCTTCACATGGAATTGTAGAACGATTTCACTCTACGCTTAGAGAACATTGTAGATTATTAACTGAACAGTATAAAAATAAGTTGCCTCATGAAGACAAAACTAAACTAGCTCTGATTGCTTATAACAATTCGATACAGTCAGATACCAAATTAACGCCTCACGAGATATTATTTGGGCATGTTGAAGTAGAACCGTTATTTAATTTTCTTCACGATTCGCAATTATTAAGCAACCTTTTGATAAAACACCGCGAACATTTAAAAACAATTTACGATCACATTTATAAAAATAAACGCGAAGCACAAATAAAACGTACCGACGAATACAATAAAAACACAGAACTCCCAGAACCTCAAATGGAAACTCAGGAAAAATTAGAGAAATCAAAGAAACAAGCGAACGTATTCAGCACTCGTAGAAAAACGTACATAAGAGACGTTACTGCTCCTAAAGTTTATTTAGATAATAGGGGTAAAAGACGAGCTGCCAATAAATTGAGACCTATTGTTACAGGACGTTCATCGTCCAGGACAGCGCGAGCTACGAGATAACTAAACTGAAAAATCCTAACGGGGTTTACTTTGAAAAAATTGGTACAATAATGGAAATCGAAGGATACGAGTATATCACTAAACGTTGTAATTTATCGGAAATCTTGGAATCGATGACTAAAATAATGTCAACTAGAAATAATCAAGATAATCATTACCTAAATAATTTATATGTTCATTTACTTGGCAAGCTTAGTAATTTAATGAATCATAATTTTAGAAAGAAACGTGGATTGATAGATGGTTTAGGAACAATAATTAAGTTTATCGCTGGTAACCCAGACGCAAACGACTTAAAGCAAATACAAAAAAGTATTCAAGTACTGCAAAATAACGACGTTTCTTTATATCGAAACATTAATGAGACGATTGATAAAATAGAAATTAGATTAAGTAGCATTAAAAAAGATTTAAGAATACTCTACGAGATAAGTTATACTAATAAGATTAATTTAGATATCCTAACTAGCCTTATATTATGTGAGGACATCGTAAATATGCTAGAATTAGGTATTACATTAGCGAAGCCAGGAATAGCCTATAGAGATATATTTGATGACATTAATAGCGATAAGGTTGACTCAATATTCGTCTATACTACGCAAAATATCATTCACTTTGTTGCAAAAGTAGCCATTTTGAAATCAAAAGGTCATGCATACAATATAATCCCATTCCCAAATCCTGATGGTCATATCCTAGAAGTCCAACATCCAATTATCCTCATAAAGGACGCTTGGTATGCCTACCCAAACACTGCTCAATGTAAGAAGAAAGAAAAAACGCTCGTGTGTCATCAAATCTGGTGGAAGGACAGCAACAAGACTCCAGACTGCATACATCAAGCTCTCTACACGAAGAAGAATCACACATGCACCATAACAAAGTTATTAGAAAATGAAGCGATAGAAACTGTTGGTGACGGAACATTTCTTCTATTTTCAAAGAATACCGAACGAGTTAAAATTATATGCAACGAAACATACTACGAAATCATCAAGGGACCCTACAAGCTTCAATTAGAACCAGGCTGCGAGCTTACCATGGCAAGTTTTCATACAAAAGTCATATCTAAAATTACATCAATATTCAAAGAAGAAATCCAGCAGATCCAAATGCATTTAAAAGAAAAACAAACTACCTATCGGCCTACTGAAGAATGGGAATCACTGAAGTTAAAACCATTAAAAGAAGATATAAACATCACTCATCACGTATGGATACCCAGCATTTGGACAATAATAACATTAACTTTAATAATTTGCAGTATCTGCTACATCTACTACATTAATAAACGCAACAAGAATAAAAGTAAAGTACAACAAGAAGGAAACAATGATGTTGAGAGCCCGGGCATAACAAGTTACACCCTAAGCTCTCTCTTACGGGGGGAGGTGTAAAGAAAGCAGACCTCCCAAGTACTCCAAGTACTAGCATAAAACAGACGCACATACACAAAAAAACCTTTTAAGATAAACGCGAATGCAAGTTGGACCCAGTTTGCTTCATGTCTGTCATAGCAAAACTGATAAACGACGCACATTCTATGGAAACTTTATCTCAATAGCTAACTGTCGCGACGTCTGGAGATTACGTCTACGCATTAAACCAGAACCACTGCAAGCGGTGACTGCAAGCCATAAATTTCAAGAAAACATTTTACTTATCAGAGGAACATGCTGGAATCTTCCCATGGCCTACGTGAGTGCTAGCGATCATCCCTACCACAACCCTACGATGCGGGATATATATACAAGATCCTCCGGGAACAGTGGAGTCATTCATCAGACAGTGCACAGTCTACAATCGGCTGAGACTCTGTCTTTCGAGCCGTGCTGAAGCTTTAACTCACTTCGCACTACGTAATCATAATTATCCGCGAATTAATATAAACATTTATCGTGTAATTAATTAAGTATCAAGTAATTTGTAATTAAATTCAGATAATAAACGTAATTACAAAAGGAAGGCTTCGTGATTATCGAGAACCCCTTCTCGGTTGGTGACAGCGGCCACACCTGCATAACTCTCGTTTCTTTGACAAAACGTCGATTATGCGGCAGACCTATTCCGCAAAAGCTGTATCGATGATTGCTACAACCTCAATTGTTGTGATTGGCGGAATTTATGATATTCTCTACTTATTTATGATATTATCCATATTTACCCGCGACTTCGTTCGCGTGGATTAAGTTTTTTTATGCTCGCGGAATTTCCTTAATTTTCTGGGATTAAAAGTCTATGTCCTTCCCCAGAATGTAAACTACCTCTATACCGAATTTCATCAAAATCGAGCCGTTAAATAGTGTAGCAGACAGACAGACCGTTAGACAGACACACTTTCGCATTTATACATTTAGTATAAATTTTATTACAATAGTGTGTAGTTACAAGTTTGTGTGTACATTTTATATATTGAAAAAAATATTGTTTTATGCTTTCAACAGAGAATTTTGTTGGTAAGAAATCCAAAAAACGTACCTTTAATTTCGAAAACTTACTTGTTACGTACTTAAATAGAACATGGTTTGTATTTTGCTAGATATGCTAATAAAAAGGTAAAAATTTACAACTTTGTAAAGCTACGAATGCGAGTAGAATCGTTCGACTGAATAAACTTTCAAGTTAGAAACTTTGCAAGTTGTAGTGAAGTTTAATACTTTCAAGTTACCTACCCACTGTGTACAATGGGCGACTACTAATTAGTAATTAACGCGAATCTATACCTACTAATATTATAAATGCGAAAGCGTGTCTGTTTGTCTATCTGTCTGCTACGCTTTCACGGCCCACCTGTTCCACCGCTTTTGATGAAATTTGGTACAGGGATAAATTGTATCCCGGGGAAGGACATAGGCTACATTTTATCTCGGAAAATTCATGAGTTCCCGCGGGAATCAAAAAAATTATCTCTTCAACCGATTTTAATGAAATTTGGTATGGGGATAGTTTGTATCCAGGGGAAGGACATAGGCTGCTTTTTATCCCGGAAAATTAGAGAGTTCCTGCGAGAATCAAAAATCTTAATCACGCGGACGAAGTCGCGTGCATCATCTAGTTATATCAATATATATAACAAGTTGATGTGGATTGAGGTTTTGGTTCCCGCCTGAACTCTTTAATTTTCCGGGATAAGAAGTAGACTATTTGTTATTCCAGACAATAGTCTACCTCTGCGCCAAATTTCATCCAGATGTGTTCAGCCGTTCTGGTGTGATCGAGTAACAAACATCCATCCATCCAAACTTTCGCATTTATAATATCAGTAAAGTATTTCTATACTGATTCTATAGATAATTTATATTTATTCTATTCTAAAATATATTTCCGGGGAAAATCTAAATCCATTAGGACGAATTCGCTTGTATATGGCACCGTAAGATTGCAAAAACCGTTAGATTGTAATGTAACTAGCGAAATTGTAAACTTCGACTTTGACAGATTAGGTACAATTTAACGCATTATTTTTCGGTGGATTGTAATCTGTCAGGTATATTAACCCGATAAAACTACTACTACCTGGTTATTTATGTCGAACCCTAACCTAACCTAACCTACAAGAAAGACAAAATATTATTATATTATAATAGATATTTCAAAAATTGACACTCGGAACATTGAACGGTTCGCAATCTGTCGACAGTTTTTTTTTGCAATCTTACGGTGACATATATACTATACAGTAGGTATTTAACTTAATAGTAGTAACACAGTAAACAGATACTTTACTGTAGTAGTAATCATAGTAACGTCTTGCCACATTAAAAGAATAAAAATTCCACAATACGACAAAAAATCGTAGCTGTTTTTATCTCAGGTAAAACAGATTTTCTTGGAGCTATTGGATTTTTAAGAGCCGTGGGTTTATATAATTAATTTATAGGCCTGAGGGAAATTTGCCGTGTAAGTAGGTATCTACGGAGTTTTATCTCTCTGAATATTTAACTTAACGACCTCCGCAACTGTGTCTAATGGAATCTTTTGAATATTCAATTGTCGTTTTATTGCTTTGGTACTTAAATAATACTTAAAAAACTTACAAAAAATATTAAATGTGCCATCAAAACATTTCCATGCACCTTTACAATATTAAGTAGAAACCTATTAGATGATGCCCGCGACTACGTACGTACGTATATTGTATTTAGGTTTTTGAAATTCTCGTGGGAACTTTTAAAAATCTGATGAGCAGATGGGCAGTGAAAGCGTAGCAGACAAACAGACAGACACTGTCGTATCCATACTAATATTATAAATGCGAAAGTGTGTCAGCAACGCTTTCTCGGACCATCTGTTCAACCGATTTTGATGATATTTGGGATAGAGATAGTTTATATAGGGGTACTTTTAATCCCGGATAGTAAAAGAGTTCCCACGGAATTCATAAAACTGTAATCCACGCGGACGAAGTCGCGCGCATCATCTACTTAATAATATAAATATGGGTAAATAAAAAAACCCGGCTGAGTTTATTGTAGGCTCTTGTCAGACCAGGGCGCGTTTGGAACCCTCTTAGCTTTTGTTTAAAGATACCGTAACAAATTATCGCCATCATGTTTTTTAAGTAAGTAATTTTTAACGTCAATAAGTGTACCTACAGTGTACCTATATTGAATAAATGATATTGAGTATTGATTATGGGACCTAAAAGACTCTGACTGCTCTGGCTGTTACTAAGTCTTTGTACATTATGTTAAATCCATCATATTATAGGAAGTTCAAATCAAAACGGCAGGCCGCGTACTATCAAACGAGTTAAGCCTTAAACCTAATTAGGTAGCTCTCGCCTCTCCCCCGGCGTCGAACGGGTACCTGTTAGCACCCCTCGTCTGGTCCTAATTGCTTTATATCCTAACCAGATAACCTGTCTAGTGCCTACCGAGTACCAGCTTAATGAATGAATTTAAATTTTTTATATGACTGCCTGAAAAAATAATTATTGTTTTCAGGGTTCATGTATGTATGTATGTATGTGAGTTTGTATATTCCACCATAACTTCTATACGCCTGAACCGATTTTTATAAATGAGGTATCGTTAGAATCCATAGATTATTCCGGGTGACATAGGCTAGTAAAATTTAAAAAAAATTGATGGGGTGACCATGATCCCGCATTAAAGACTAAAGTTGAAAAAAAATTCGAAAATAAGATTAAATACATAATCATCATCTAGAAAATGATGAGTAGATTCCAAAAATATATAACACTATATAGTTCAATCCAGTGATTCACAAAAAAATATCATTTAATAAAAATGTGAATAATAATAAGATTCTATATAGCTAGATTAATTTAGATTTTTTACTTTTTATTTAGTTTTTTGGCAGGGCAGTCGTGTTTTTTAATTTTTTTAATTATGATTTGTTTGTATATACTTAGTTGAGGACCTGGAGTCTGACATGTCACATAGCCTATTTCGAAGGTTATTTGAAACCTATATCTACGTGTGTCTACGAAGTCGCGAGCATTATCGAGTATCATATTGAATGAGAGTATGGTAGAAAGTGGCCATTGCTATAAATATGAAACGATTATATTTATTAGATGACTTAGCTAAGCTATTTTAAATATATTTCTGTACTGTACCTATGTAAAAAGTAAATTTTGCTAGATTGAGTTGTACAGATATGACTAGCAGTACCCTCTGCTAGTCTAACCAGGATCTTTTTGGATTTTATTATTACACTATATAGCATAGCATAACGCTATAATTTTGCTATACCTACACAATCGCTATACTGAAATGACAAGTCAAGTATTTTCCCTAAAATAAAACGACGTACATCACTACTGCTAATGTTTGCCTAATCAAAAAAATCATCTAGCGTTTAGGCTGACATAATTATACGGACACCTAAAGAAAAAGAAAAACCTCCACCAATTCCATTATTAAACACGATTATCTTATCTGTCGATACAGGTAAAGAAAATGGCGGAACGAGTGTCGAAATGCCGCGATGACGTTGCCAAAAGCCGTGACAAGTACCAGGCAGCTCTAGCAGAAATAACGTCGTACAACCCTCGCTACATCGAAGATATGACAGGTGTCTTCGATCGCTGCCAACAGATGGAGGCACAGAGGCTGACGTTCTTCAAGGACGTGTTGTTCAGCTTCCACAAGTGTCTAGACATCAGCAAAGAGCCAACGTGAGTACTTTCATCCCTAACTCAACCATCGCTATACTAGGACATGACGGGTGTGATCGATCGCTGAGGTTCTCAAAGGATCACGTGAGATCGTATCCCACGTATCCTCTACGGACGGTGGTGTTCCGTCGCTTTCTACAGATGGAGACACAGAGGTTGACGTTCTTCAAGGATGTACCGTTTAGCTTCCATAACTGCTTCGACCATTAGCAAAGAAGCAACGTGAGTACCTCCTTCCTTCAACCCTCGCTGCAGAGAGGACACGATGGGATTGTTCGATCGCTGCCAATAGATTGAGGCATAAAAGCCGATGCTATTCAAAGATGTGTTGTTCTGTTTACTGCCTAGACAGTGGACATTAGTATTTAGCAAGAATCTCACTTGTGGTTGGTGCTGGAATGGCGAATCTGCAGTAGAAAATTTTGTACTGGTAATTTCCATCGGTTGTGATGACGACGAAGTCGAAGGTTAAGAGCATAGAGATCCAGAAACTTATCTTCTTTAAAGGACTCCTATCTTTTACTTTCTTTCGAAAAACACCAACGTCCAGCCCAAACCCTTGGACGTAAAAAGCTGAAATATTGCATAAAAGTTCCCTTTATAATGGACACCGGCTGGATCGAAGCCGGTGGCGGCGGATAGTTTTATTTGATCGAGAATATTGTTAAAAATATCTTCTAAAACAATTCCAGATTACCACAAATATACGAAGAATTCCACCACACGATAAACAACGCCGACCACCAGAAGGACCTCAAGTGGTGGGCCAACAACCATGGTGTCAATATGGCCATGGCGTGGCCGCAGTTCGAGGTAACCCCATCATCCACCCCCATACAGCCTGCTTCTCCCGACCGTAGCTTGGCGGTCGTACAGTTCAGAAGCCGTCAAACTGCGTGAAAAACTTTATAAAGTGGGGTAATTCTGCCAAAAAAAATTTGAATAACTTATTCTATCTACCTATCATATATGGATTAAAGAGAATAAAAAATCTTGTCGATGAAACAAAAAAATTTATGTAGAATGAGTATAGTGAAACTGTATCTTTTGAAACACGACAATCATTAATATTGTCCTTGAACATAAAATTAATTTCCACCTTGAATACATCTTTAAATTAGTTACATTTTTCTTTCTTTCTTTTCTTCACTATGGTACTTTCGTATAAATAATTGAATTGTTTGTCTAAGCGCTAAATTGAAATTTGAAACTAAATGACCTGTTGGGCGTATTTTCCCGCAAGGCTGTGCGCATATTGGTTCACTTCCGAACTGTACGATCGCTACACAATGTTCCCATCCCCTATACTTACCTAGCAATGCATATAAAATATGCATATAACTATAATTATTCTATGCGATTTTAGTTACGTATGCAGTTATTAACTGAATGCTGCCTTGATACTAGATATCTAGAAAGGTCTAGTCAGTACTAGGAATATTAGTGGCATGCGAACTACATAACTTGTACGCATACAAACTTTTCTTTTTTCCCTCTTTTCTGATTGGCTGAATTTTTATTATTATATGAGTAGTACTTATGAAACCTTGCTTTAATGCTGCTAACAGACGATCCGATTTTGCTGGTGCCAATGCGACAAATATCATAAAATGTCGGCCACAACAATATTATTCGAAACTGGGGGGTAATCCTTGGTTCGAGTTTATACCCTGTAATAAACATTACAGGGTATAAACTCGGACCAAGGGTATAATCCGGATTATTTACTTCAAGCTAAGAAAATGAAACAAGTAAAGAAGCGGGAAATTTTGCGTTCATGTGAAAGATTTAATGTTTTTTTTTTACATTTGACTGTCCAAGCCAATTGACAGATTTACACTTTCCAACATTTTAAACATGGTAAGTAAAATTCACGCAACAAATATATGGGGCCTGCAGAACCACAATACTATGGTATTGATCAGATGTTAGGCCCAACCAAATTGGTTCGTCTGTTCAAAGCATTATAACCTTCGAAGTTTTCACACTTTAAGTAGATTCAGTAGAAGCGCTTGTAACGAGTAGCCTTCAGAGTATTCTTGATTCATCTAATGCTAATTCCAATATTGACGGTACGATGTTTGATTTAAATAGCAGTGATTGCAGAAACATTTGATCAAATATTTAGTCAATTGAGCTAGATAACGAAACGTTAGGCTTGTTCCAAGTTAAATAAATAAAGGTAAAATTTACTCCATAAGGAATATGTTGAAGAAATACTTGTATTTAATAATTAAGAAACCTATTATGATGAGTAGTCTAAGGTTAAATGTTACCGTATACTTTAAAAAATATATATTACTGTAACTTGTTTCGTCTTCGTTTACATGACAAAATAAAAATAAAATTAAGCAATAAATACATTCAAGGCTAGATCATTTTCTAAAAATTCATCGTCGTATAACATTTTGTGTAGAAAATACGCATAAAAAGTGTAGCCAGGATTGACTTGACAGCGGTTGCCTTAAATTGGTAATAAAGGCTTCCCAAGGGATAATCTTGTCATCTCTAAGCCACGGAATGAACAGGCGAATGTGAATTTATATTCTGAAATCACTAAAACAAATGAAAAAGAATTTCATTTTTTATTAATAAATTAAAAACTAGGGCACCTCCTTGTACTAAAAAATTATAACTTTTAGAAACTTAGGTACTCAAATAACATGAATTTTAACTACATAGTTATAAAATTGACCTATATATTGGGAGCCTTTAAGGAGCGCCTAGAATTTATTATTCCAAATTTTTTTATTGAAATTACTATCCAGGTAAAATGGACTGTAATAAATTGTAATGTTATATAGACTCAACCAAAGACTGGTCGAACGGACCACTAATACCGTTTTAGAAAATTGAACAAATAGATAGAAGAACCCTTCCTCTTTATGAGAAGGTGAAAAATTTCGCTGTTATAAACTACTCATTTTATAAGAAAGGGAAGGAACACAGGTGCTTCCCTGGGGATTAAATTGGCTTTCCTGGGGCGAGGAACAAAAAGCCAATGCCTATGCGATGGAAAATTATTAAATTTGTAGGAAAGAAAAGTCCAAGTTTAGCCTTTTAAAAGTTTTACAACGCAATATTTTGTACAGAGTTTTAAATATAAATGAGGTCATGATACAGGGTAAAGTAGGACAAAAACCGCATTGCAAAGTTTTCACAAGTAATCAAAGTAAAGTGCTGAGAAAACGTTGTTCTATACAAGTTGTTCTATATAACAATATGTTTTGAGGGATGCTGTATCTGTAACGCAGGTGATGTTTAGTTATTCGATAAAGGCGCATACGTCCAATGATTCGTTTTCCGTGGCGCGTACGAGTATCAGTCTCTGATGTGTCCAGACCATAAAGTTACTCATCTTTCTAGATAATCCTAAAAAATGACCCAAAATGCTAAAAATTGGATTTTTAAAAGTCAAATTTAACCATACACGGATAAATATGGCCGGGGTATACCATTAGTAGGAAATATCGTCATGTCAATCGACTTGTACGAGTCGTGCTCGACGCGTATCAAATGCGAGCCTGGCTCGCCTATTAGTCGTTTTACTCCATCTTGGTACTTGAATTCTCATATGCACAACCTGTCTGACGGTTCAAAACGCTTTTGAACTCACGAATACCAACATAGATAAATATTAGATAGATAATTGGAGTGTCATTAAAAGGACGAACCGCCCGAGACCACGGAGCCAATACGTTTCAAATACCTCCCGGCCGGAGCGACCGCGATGCTAGCCCGCGTGGTCGCCACCAGACCACCGTCGCTCAACCTTGGCGCATTGTGGTCGAGCGCCCAAAAGCGTCTCCGCCGCACTCTGCCCTTCTGTTTCGGAGATGAGAGGGAACACAGAGTGGCACCGTCGGACACAACTAGCGTGTACAACAACGGGTGTACTTACAACGTCGCGTTCATGGTACGCCACGGCTGCGGTGTTGGGATTGGCAGAGCTGGTCACGTTACCACCCTAGCGCGATCAGTGTCACCATCCCACGGAGTTTGCATCGTTAAGGCGTGGTAACCAGAACTTAGGTGCGATTGTGTAAGAATTGGCGACCAAATCGTCAAAGTTTGGCGTCAAAGCAAAATAAACGATAACAGCATTGAATTAGAGCTCAATTTCGTGTATCCATTCTCATACGTTTAGGTATGTCCGATACGAACTTTGACGATTTGATCGGGATCTTTTACACAATCGGGAGGCTGATCTCTCGACATTCTAACTATTTCAATAATTGTTGTAATCTCAGTATATTGGGCTAATCAAATGTGGGCTATTC
The DNA here is from genome assembly GCA_964035005.1 of Erebia palarica. NCBI lineage: Eukaryota > Metazoa > Arthropoda > Insecta > Lepidoptera > Nymphalidae > Erebia > Erebia palarica. The sequence goes on from OZ035995.1 coordinate 18,802,090, forward strand.
AAGTCGTGACAGTAAAATTACGGACATTTTGATTCTGTTTTTGATTTTAAAAAATGGCGAAAACAACTAGTTTTTGTCCTTGTAATTTTTTACAGCAAAAATATGTCTAAAATGTCCGTTTACTGTCAAGACTTGGACCGGCCATATTTGTCAAAAGTACTAAAAGTACTGAAACATCCTCAATAATTGAAAATGTTACAATGAGCCAGAAAGAGGAAGGGAAAGTTTGGATACCACGCCGCCGTAAAGCGTTTGCAAATGCCGTTGGAAGCGTTGCACTGATTATGCTTCGGCGGTTTATGTATTAGACTCGAGTATGTCGTTTTGCGTGATATCGCTCACTAAGAGTGCCTGCCCACTGGAGAGTCCAGTGGAGATATGTTTAACCGACCAATTAGATTATTGGTATAGTTCTTGCAATAGGCATGATGACTGATTTTGAAAAATGGTCAGATTATGTTCGGAAGTATCTACTATTTCGAAAAAATATATTATTTCAGCAGAAAAATTAGGTTTGGTAGATAAAATTGGCATTTGAAATTTAAATTTTAAAATTCACGCCAAAACGCTCGCCGGTGTCATGGCGTCGTTTGTGACGTCACTATTGTTATTATCGATGTACTCTGTGCAGTGTGCAGTAAGCAATAGTGTGATTGTCGTAGCTCGAAAACAAACAATTGTGACGTCATTCGCTTCTAGGCGTTTAATCCATTATGGCGGATCGCTGTATTTTATAGTTTTATTTTATCAAAATAAATAGCAATCTCACTCGAAATAGAAAAATAAATACGTTTTTTATAAACCAGGAATCCTATTTCATTGGATAAATTCATAATTTCATTGATTCTTGGTTACTGTTATCATGCCTATTCAAGAGTGCGCGTGGCTCATAGTTGTGGTAAAGTCCTATCTGTATACGCAGTGGCGTGCACAGGGTTTGAAGCTAGGGTAGGCATTAGTTAGTCAGAATACCTATTTACCGGCTGTCAGAATGAAAAATGAGAAAATGATAAATGAATTTGGATAAGCAGTGCTTTTATGCGTCTATGAACTGTAGCCACTGTGTATACGTGTAAATGTGTGCGTGTACGTGATTGCGCGTACGACTGACCGCTCCGATAGGCACGCACACTTACGCAATACGCATAACTACAAGTAAAGTTCACGCGCGCTCGTGAATTGCAAGAACTATAGACGATGTCTTTGTTTCATTACGCCGTCTCTTTGTAATCTTATTAGCCTGCTCGCTTCGCTCCACTCTAGTGGAAAGGCATCTAGGTAGTGACAAGTGTCAATATTATTAAAAGAAATAACGCGTCTTCAGTATGCCACTAGGAAGTCTTCATTTCTATTGCATAATATTGACATTTATCGAACAGTGAGCGAATATCACGGTAATAAAAGTTGTTCTGGAGGGGCAATTCAAAATCCACGACACAATTGGCAAAATGTGCAACTTTTATCAGGCATATTTGAAAAGAGCAATTCATTTGCTCAGTTGTAGATACCTTGGAGCGCTAAAGAACTCTCATAAATTCTGAAACAAATTCGATGCAGCTCTGAAAATCGCCTGTTTTTTGTCCTTTCGCACGGAATTCACAAATGGCCGTCAATTTTAATGAATCCTAGTTTCACCAGCTTTTTTCACACCAATTTTTTGGTATTATTGTCACAAATTTTTGCCAGTTGTTTTATGCAAGTTGTCGGTGAATTCAGTATCACAAATTTCATCCCACGAAACTAAGGATCACCCTTGGTTCATCTACACATTGTCACCGTTTTTGTCGGCCTACTGGTCTAGAAATCTCACTGTAGCACCGAATATGGATTGGGCACATATGCAATATTCATTAGATCTAGATGCAGTATGGCAGTTCCGCAACCATGGATGCTGCACCCCCTCACAGGATTCTGTATATTATACCGAACAAAGATGTTAACACAATATCTCTTACTCCTTTACTATTAATTACTTTGCATTTTGCAACACTAAACATTATTAAATTTTCTTAAAATAAAAGAAGAAAACTAACTTCAACTTAAAGTTAAAGACGAAAATTAAGAACAAAGAATAAGTTAACAAAGAAACACTACAAAACAATTATATCATAAACAAATCCTACTTTGATAAAAAAAACATTCCAAGTTAACAAAGAAATCCTACAAAACAAATTTATCAGAACAAAATCCCTCTAAAACAAATATTTAAAGAGTGAAAGGAGAAAACTTCTTTTTTATCGGAAAAAGAAAACATTCAGATTTACAAAACAATCATATCAAAAACAAATCCGACGTTATAAAGTTGTAGACAAAAGTGTCGACAATAAGCTAAAGATGGAATGAAAATAATCCTTTTTAACAGAAAGAAAAAACATTCCAATCATAAAGAAATAATACAAAACTTTGAAATCAGATACAAAAAACTGTCAGTTCTAGCTACACTAACGAAAAAAAATCACAAAATATCTTTACAATATCAGATATGCACTTTTTTATAGAAATTAGTATATTTTCGCGGATTTGGTAAAATATTTAAAGGGCATAAGAAAAACATTTTCTGTCAAAACTAAAGATGCACGTATAAAAGAAAAAAATACATTTACATAGAAAAGCAGTTAATATTTAAGCTTATAAAGTCATGACTCTTCAAATTCTATCTACTTGTTTAGTAAATCTTATTCCTTAATTACAGCTTTTTATCTAGATTCAGACTGACGCTTTTTACTCGTTCTAACTTGGCCTCTGTAATACTTTAACTCTTCTACACACAAATAAATATACCATGCATTCAACATTCATCCCATAGCAACGCATGGTCACTGCAGTTTATTTCCCCAATTGTTTATTGTCTCTCACAAGTGTGCAAGCTTGATGTTACATAAGGAAGTTGTCACGCAGGTAACGAAAATGCACACAAACGTATGCAGCGACGCAGCAAAATTACTCAGTGCCGTAAGGCTCAAGGCTTATTAGCGTCGAATTAAAGCGAAGTAACTAGTCCTTTCTGAAACAAGTACAAAATTTCATAAGAATTTCGTACATTATTTAATTTAATTTCACATCATAATCTAATGTACATCACATCATAATTTAGTGTACATCATTGATCAGCTACGCTTTAACTACGCGCCAATGTGCCTTGACTCTAAGTACGTAAAATGAAGATGTCTGCGTGTATGCTTAGCCTTGTCAATTAATTTGAACACTAGCTTTGAATGGAAGTGTTACAATTTTTTTAATGATTTAATATTTTTTTTCATTTAATTTAATTTCGCCTACACGCGCAAACAAGTTGGGATATGAACTATTATAAAATCCTTTTTGGATCCCATAATGCCTTATGTTCCCTTGATCCCTAACTTGCGATTTTTCGGCAGGACGTCGTACTTTGTAGATATTACATACGATCTTTTTCTTAGATGTTTCCTTGGCCCTTTCCTTTTAAAGTCCGTGGCCTTTAATCATCATACTCTATTACAATTTATTGGTTTTTATGGGATCTTTGATCCTCGATCCATAATCGACTCGTACTCTTCTTTCTTTGGTATTCTCATTTCAAATGTTTCTATTCAAAAACTTACAACTGCGTTTGAATCTTCAAGTACTCTACCACAAGTTGGGTAAGATTTCCTACCGAAAAAAGTATTTTATTTTTATTTTCTCTTTGTAGTCTATTCTCTTTCCTTGATACGACTTCCTTTGGTGTTCCTGTTTTTAAGTGATCCTTATATTTAGCGATTTCTACTTCTTTCCTTTACCTCTCCTTACTCCTCATACTTTAATAATTGACAAAAATTATGAACAGTATTGAATTGGTAACCGAAATCGTATCCCAACTCGTTATTGCGTCGCCCCGACCGCTTGTGACCGCGTGTGTCGACCCAGGAATACACGGAGGAGTTCCGGGACATCGCGAAGGGCAAGTCCAAGGAGAGCCTCCCCACCGGGCCCATCACGCTGCTGAACCAGCGCCCCGTCAGCGAAGACGTACGTCACATCCGCCTGTATTGGCGCTTTGTACAGTCACACAAACTTAACTGACCAAGCGGCCAAAATTGGAACTAATTTTTATTCCTGTTTAGTTTTATTATATTCTTCATATACACTAGCGATGCTGTCTCCGGTTCAGATAAGTTTGTCATAACCACTGATATGCCATTTAGAAAAAACATCTTTGGGAAAATAACAAACTGTTGAAGATGTCTCGACATAAATGGTGAAGTACTAACAATAATTGATAAAAATAATCGCCTAAAAGTCTATGGGAATTTTAGTTAGAACCACTAAAATGGTCAAAATATTTCAACTATGCGGCTAATTTTGTTGTACACAATATCTAGACTAATATGACTGGTAGAGGTATATATTGTGTATTATCTCTTTCATAAGTAATTAATAAATGTGATTTATTGCAACAAAGAAAAATATAAATAAAAAATGAAAATTTGAAGGGGGTTTCAATATTTGGCCTACCAACCGTTCCGACATTTTTATTTTTTTTCCAAAATAACTGCCACTCTTAAAACCTGTATTAATCAATACAAGCAACTATTATAGGGAAAGGGAAAATCTTCTAAAGCATCAGGGTTCTGAGATATATCAAATCTGTACTGATGGTGCATCATAGAGTAGATCATAACTTTGTATAATTGTATATTTTTAAAAAAGTGGCGGACTACCTATAAAATATTCTCAGTAACTAAAAAATAACTTGACAAATAAAATCATTCTTCCTCCGGATCAGCACCAGATTAGGACTTGTCAATTTAGTGTAGAGGCAGTGTGCAACAGAATTCGTCAATATAGATACGTCGCGTTTGGGGAATGTATCAAATGGCGTATCTGTTGTTGCTACAAAACGCTAACGTTATGCATCTCACTCAATAATCATTTTGCTCTTTGTATAATTTATGTTCTGGGAATATTTAATTTTGTTGGAAGAAGTTCTACAGAGACAATATTTTTACGCAATACTCCATTTGTTTATAACATGTAGGACCATACAGGTGTCTCTTTTGTTACGTCATGTTTTGACTCTACCACCGGTTTGGAAAGCAGTCCTACTGAGAAGAGCCAGAAAGGAAACTCAGCAGTTGCTCTTTTTAAGAAACAAGATAATACAAAAGTAGGTATATATAATATACAGTAGTGTAAATTATTATACTATGCTGTGGGGTACTGGACCCAAAGTTTTCCTTAAAGTTTATTTGAGTAAATAAGTAAATATTTAAAATATTGCTTTTACGATGAAGAAAAACATCGTGAGGGTGTATACCAATTCCTGCATGAAGGTTTTTCGTAATGTTCTCAAAGGTGTGTGAAGTCCAATCGGCACTTGGCCAGCGTGATGGACTAGGGCTGAAATTCCTTTCATTTTGGGAAGAACTCGTGCTCAGTATTTGCTATACTTTGAGATGGGATTTTTCATTAAAAATAATTTATATAAAAGGTTAATGATAAAGGTAAATGAAATACGTTGACTTATATTGAGTGAGATCATACAGGTGCTAAAAACAAATTAGGTATAATTCGCATTTGCCCAGAACTGAAATTATAAAACCGGTACCTATATTATTATGATTGATCGATATACAATATTTTTGATTTGTCCTCTGCGCAAATGTCAAGGTAAAGTAAGTTTTTAAGGGGCTAAACACATTTTTATGTAATTGTACGATAAGTTTGTATTACTTTAATATTAAAGATGAATGTCAAAATTATAATTGTTCTGTTTTTGTAGAAGTGTGGTTAGGCCCAGCGATGGGATTCAAATGAGAATGAAGAGTTTAAAATAATAAGAGACCAAGATTAGTAGCATATTATTGCTTTTTATGTTTATTCTAGAGAAATTTTGCATGAAATTCTATTATTGAACTTTTAGATTGAAATAACCGGTGTATGGGTCATTCTCATTTCGATCTTGTATTATTATTTAAAGAAATGCTTTTTATTATAAATTTTTAAGTATATTTTTTTATATTGTTCGATGTTGCATGATGGATGTCGCTTTCGATATGCATATTTGCACGTTTTTTTTTTATATTAGTAATAATATATTTAACAATTATTATGTAAATCATATATATAATTATAATTATTATAACTATGAATTTTTAAAATAAAATATTTAAGTATTAGATTCAATTAAATAACTATAAGTAATTGAAAAGAAAAGTATTATTATATATTTTGGAAAATTTGTACATAAAATATTTCATAGTCCGGGTCGAAGGACCAAAAAATATGGAAATAATATATTGTCTATGGTACAGGAACTCCCGCCGATCACAGCGAATAACAAATCAGGGAAGACGGCCAACAATCACACGGAGCCACAGACGAATAACACGACAATAATGCATAACAACACGAGTGCGAATAACACCATAGACAAGAAGACAATCAGCGCACCCATAGCTGTCACGTGAGTAACTTTTTCATCTTATATGATTCAAATAAATGTTTGTGTGTCTGGTTGTACGTTGCTTATGTGCTCGCGCATTGTTCATTCGATTGAAACTTGTAATTTAGATGCAGTTATTTCAACTGCACATCCAACGCTTCCAAACTTCAATTTTGCGACTAGTTTTGCCTACATGCAATCGTATTTATGTATGTCTGTATGCAGACATATTCCGTCGTGCCTTGATCCTAAGTTTTAAGTATCAACTTGTTTCAAAAAATACCATTTTTTTGCAAGATACGCTTGCGCTTGACGACAATCATGCTTATGAAAAGTGATTATGAGGTCAAGGTCTAAAAAATACCACACTATAGTTTACTTAATACGACCGTCTCCCTGGCACAGTGTTGAGCGCTGTTGTCTGAACGTGGAAGTTCCGGGTTCGATTTCCAGCAGGGTCAATTTGGGAATTTATAATTTCTGAATTTCTCTGGTCTGGCCTGGCTTAGGCCATAGCTAGTTACCATCCTACCGGACAAGACGTCCGCCAAGCAATTTGGCGTTCCGATACGATTAGTTCCGAAACTGAAGGGGTATGGAGTGTTTATTTCATCCAAGGTTGTGGGGTATAACTGCCATATGCCATATGGCATATGCCATATATCATATGCCATATGCCATGTGGGGTATAACAGGTTAGCCCGCTATCATCTATGACTGCATCATCAGTTACCTACCATCGGATCAGCCGGGCGACCGCGTATCTCTGACAGCTACAGTGTAACGATCGCAATCACCTCTGATTGGATAACACTCCACTATTCGACAAAATCCATTGACGCAGCGAGAATACCATAAATTCAGCCAATCACAGCAATTGATACTGCAACAATGATTGATGCAAAATATACGCGGTCGCCCTGCAGATCGGAGTCAAGGGCTAACTTGTAATTTGAAATTTGAAAAAAAAAACACTATAGTTTCCTTAATACCTTATAATATTGCAAGCTGTGGCAGCCTCTAAGTGGGTTTACAATAATGCATATTATTCTTAAAACTAGCTTTATTTTTTCCTGTTGTTCTATTGTAACCTGTTGGATGTCCTTAAATAAAAAAAAATACCTTTTCTAAGATCCGTATCCCTTCCCTAACACCCCTATTACATCCTATAGCATAGAGCGTTTGGAAATATACGCGTGTGGGTCCGGTGTGAATACGAGTGCTCCCATAACGCTCACTCTGCGTGACCGAGCGCTCTCTCGGTACACCATCTGCGATACGAACGACGTGTTCAACCTGTTAGTTTGCACCATTACTTATCTAATCTAAATAGAATAGAAAACTTTATTAAAGAAATTAACTTAAGTACAGATACAATGAATTCCTGGCCCGTAAACTAAGAAGACCCGGGGCCTTCCCAACAATTGATAATATTTTTCAAAATGTGCTGTGATTTCTAAAAAGGTAACAATATTTAGTTATTTTACATTTTCGTTTATCATTAGGTTGGGTAATAATATAGAATAGATATAGAAAAGAATATATTATGTCACCGTGAGATTGTAAAACCGTTAGATTATAATCTAACTCGCGAAATTGTAAACTATCGAAAGATTGTGAACCGTTCAATGTTCTGAGTGTCAATTTTTGAAATATTCCTTGTATTTATGTTTTCTTTTCTGTTTATTGTAGGTTAGATTAAGGTTCGACGTAAATAACCAGGTAGTGCCTTAGGTTCTATCGGGTTAAAATACCTAACAGATTACAATCTACCGAAAAATAATGCGTTAAATTGTAATCTTTCGACAGTTTACAATTTCGCGAGTTAGATTATAATCTAACGGTTTTTACAATTTTACGCTGACATGTACAAGTCATAATTAAAAAAAATAAAAAACACGACTGCCCTGCCAAGGAACGAGCTAAAAAGTTAAAAATCGAAATTAAACTAGTTAAATAGAATCTTATTCACATTTTTGTTAAATGATATTTTTTGTGAATCACTGGATATTGAACTATAGTGTCATATATTTTTGGAATCTACTCATCATTTTCAAGATGATGATTTATATGGTTAATCTTATTTTCGAATTTTTCTTTTCAACTTTTTTTGACCCCATCAATTTTATTAAAAAATTTACTAGCCTATGTCACCTAGGGATTCTAACGATACCTCATTTATCAAAATCGGTTCAGGCGTATAGATGTTATGGTGGAAAATACAAACTCACATACATACATACATACATTCATACATACATGAACCCTGAAAACAATATACTCCTTTTTTCAGGCAGTCGTATAAAAAGCGAAATACCACTCACTCACTCACTCACTCACTCACTCACTCACTCACTGACTGACTGACTGACTGACTGACTAAACACGATATCTCGGTAGCTATAAAGCATACTTGAAATTTGGAGGGTAGATTCCTATAGACATCAGCTAAGAAACGGTTTTGAGAAAATTAAAGAAATGGAGGATGGAAGTTTGTATGAAAGTCCTATATTTTTGAAGTTAGATACGAAAGTTGGCATTTAAGTTATTAGTATTTATTGTATAAAAGGAAAAGTGACTGACTGATTAATCTATCAACACAGTTCGAACAACTGGACGGATCGGGCTAAAATTTGGAATACAGATAGCTATTATGATCCTAAGGCTAAGGAAGGGTTTTTGAAAATTCAACCCCTAAGGGGGTAAAATAGGGCTTTGACATTTGTATGAAATCAAACCTAACGTGAGCGAAACCGCGGGCAAAAGCTAGTTACTAATAAAGTTATTTCCTTAAATAATGTCCTATAAAACTGTCGAACTTAATATAACACTGACTATCAATTTTGTAACCAAAAGCGAGTTGCAGATTGTATGATTGTAAAATTGTCGAGTCAACATCTCCTGAAGATGTTGACGGGAGCGTACGTTGAGAATAATTTGGAAAATCACTTGACCAGTGCTACTATGGGAGCTTGCCTAGGTGTCAAAAATCAAAGTGCAGCAAACTGGTCAAGTCCTTTATGTGATGTGTGCCGGTCCCAATTGTTGGCTTAATGGGCGGTCAATATCGCAAGCTGTAAGTAACACAGTTTACCACATAGATTTGTCTACTGTGGCGGATTGCAGCGAATTAAACTTCTAGTTTCTTCATTATCATGGACTTGCGCCAAGTAACACCTTCTATTCAATATTCCAAATATTATTTATTCATTTGCAGGAACGGCACAGCGTCAGCGCCAAAGTCGGCGAAAACCTCCCCGGCGAAGGACAGTATGACTGGGAGCGGCAAGGATAACCCGTTCGAGGAGGAGGAGTGGGACGAGGAGTCTGGCGGCGCACTCACCGACACGGGAGAGCCCGGAGTGCCCGTGCGAGCGCTCTATGACTACACCGGCGCTGAGAGTGACGAGCTCAGCTTCCGACAAGGTGCGTGCATTGCTAGGCCTTGTTAACGTGCAACCTTCCCAGCGTACACAGCAGGTCGGAGGAGGAGGAGTGGGACGAGGAGTCTGTCGGCGCGCTCTACGACTACATCGGCGCCGAGAGCGACCAGCTCAGCTTCCGGCAAGGTAAGGCATTGCTAGGCCTTGTTAACGTGCAACCTCCCCAGCGAATACAGCAGGTCGGAGGAGGAGGAGTGGGACGCGGAGTCTGGCGAGCGCTCTATGATTACACCGGCGCCTGGAGCGACTAGCTCAGCTTCCGGCAAGGTAAGGCATTTCTAGGCCTTGTTACCGTGCAACCTCCCCAGCGAACACAGCAGGTCGGAGGAGGAGGAGTGGGACGCGGAGTCTGGCGAGCGCTCTATGATTACACCGGCGCCGGGAGCGACTAGCTCAGCTTCCGGCAAGGTAAGGCATTGCTTGGCCTTGTTAACGTGCAACCTCCCCAGCGAACACAGCAGGTCGGAGGAGGAGGAGTGGGACGCGGAGTCTGGCGAGCGCTCTATGATTACATCGGCGCCGAGAGCGACCAGCTCAGCTTCCGGCAAGGTAAGGCATTGCTAGGCCTTGTTACCATGCAACCTCCCCAGCGTCTTACGGCAGGTCGGAGGAGGAGGAAGTGGACACGGAGTCTGTCGGCGCGCTCTACGACTACACCTATCTACCTATACTATACTATCTATATTTTAAAATGGTTATCAAACTTAAAACTAACCGAGGATGTGAGTTTTAAGTCTTTTGGAAGACCCTCTATTTAATAATCAGTTATTTTTGATATAGGCATCATCCCTATTGTACCCGACCTCGTGATGTTCCAACAATGACATGATAGTTCTAGAGGATTCATTTTTGTTAGGAGCGTTTAGGCTGAGATAGCCGTGGCGGACACTCATAATTCGCTGAAGATCTCCCCCAGCGAAGGGAGGTCTTGCTAATTTTATGCCATGGCCGGAAAGACGGTCATTTTAAATCTAAGACATTATGGGCGTCGTTTTTGAGGTTATCAGAGTGTGGTTCACTGAAATAGCATCCATTTTAAAATACCTCCTAATAAAAATAACCATTGTGTACGTAATAATATTCAAATTCTTGTTCCAGGGGACCTATTTGAGAAATTAGAAGATGAAGATGAACAGGGCTGGTGCAAGGGGCGTAAAGACGGGCGCGTGGGGCTGTATCCCGCCAACTATGTTGAGCCCGTGGGCCACTAGCGCAGCCCTACACACTAGCGGAACATTTCAGCACACTCAGCCCAGCCCAGCACTTAGTAGCAATGTGAAACTAGCTAGTCATGCGCAGCCGCAGGGACAAAGGACAACCGCCAACACATATCCTTTGCTTCACTTAAATTAACCAATGTATTGGATCTTGCTAAAAGGTAAATAAGGCATTGTTACAGTAGTTTAAAAGCAAGAAATCTCGATAAAATTTTTCAAAAAAAAAAATTGCAATTTGTAGATAATGGGTAAAACGGAACATACCATTTGTAGCGCTGTTTTGAAAAGTTTCAAATTACTATTTTGCCATTTTTGAATTATTCTGGTAAGCCACTAACAGTGTGGCCAATTCTATATACCACATCTCTAAAATGACGCTTTAAATCTAGTTCTGTCCCTTTCAATATTTTTAATGCTGTCATTTTAGTTTAGTTTACAGATTGTGCACAACAGAATCAGCCCGTCTGTCTGTCACAGAGTATTTACCGAACGTTTTCAACAGTATATCTAATTTCATGGTATCTCATCTATTGCTCTACTTCTCACATTAATTGTGAGACTACTCAAAACTCTATAGAAAGTGACGGTTGTCCTTTAGCGGAATTCCGGAATAACGCGCTATATAACGCAGTTATTTCTAATTTGTAAGATTCCATTCCATAAACATGCAGGTAGATTCTTCCGAGCAAAGTCGGTATGAAAGTAAAATTTTCTTTTTATGTTTCTATTTAAAATTTTAGGACGATATCTGAGCCGTCACAGGCTTAGAAATCTTACGCGATTTATTAGCTTTCCGAATTCCGCTAGTTATGTCCTTAAACTGATCGCATGCTATGCGATTTCTCGTAATCTAGCGTTAGCGATTTTACATTTTACCAACGTTGATAGAATTTCTCCTTTCTCTTCAACCTTAAAACACTTTAGCGTCACTGTAAAATTGACGATAAATGCATTGATTTAAAGCTTAAGTTCTTCTAAACATCTATAGCCAGGGCTTCAAGCGAAAAATTTAACTCGATGAATTTTAGACTTTAAAGCGAGTCAATTTAAATCCATTTTACTCTCAACTTATCGTGTTTCGACACTGGAATTCTGTAAACGTTGTTGGGATGTAAAATCTCATACTAATCGCACAGAACGTTCTAGAAGCACGCGACATGAGTTGCTAGTGTCCTTAGCGGGTGGGTGTCCAATGACCACTGTGTTAACAGTGGCGTGCACCTCATAGAGGCACAAAAGCACTGCTTACCCAAACGAAAATACGTCATTATTTTCATTGTAACAGTAAGTGAATAGGTATTCTGACTAATTAATGCCTACCCTAGCTTCAAGCCTTGTGCACGCCACTGTGCTGTGTATTACGTGAAATATCGGGTCAATGTTACTGATTCAGTGTTCCTGCACTCCATATAGACGAAAAGGCACTGCGTGATATGCCATAATTCGTAATTTTAATTTTTTATGTTTTGATGTTGTAATAACTGGCAGCTATGTCTTGACCGTTCTCTATTATTGACGTGATCTATTACTTTTATTCGATATACGTTAATTCTCAACGATTATTGGCGCAGAAATGCGTATTTTTTGACTGTCATAGATAAAATAAGCTTCAAATTTAAATGAAGTAGAGAAAAGGTTTAGTATACTATCATACTAATATTATGAATGCGAAAGTGTGTTTGTTTGTTGGTTTGTCCTTCAATCACGCTGCAACGGAGCAACGGATCGACTTGATTTTTGGCATGGGTATAGTTGAAGACCTGGAGTGTGACATAGGCTACTTTTTATCCCGGAAAATTAAGGAATAAAAAAAACTTAAACCACGCGGACGAAGTCGCGGGCATCAGCTAGTGCAAGATAAAACGACACGTCTTTCTTACGTCAATATGCTCTGAGCTTTATTTGAATCGATAACATTGGCCTGACTAAATCTTATGTTTATTCCAAAGGGACAAAGGACTAAATCAATTTATTCAACCCGATTCAGCTTTCGGACAAAAGCTGAATCGAGCTGAATAATAATTTGAGTCCCTCAATTGAGAGAATGTGTGTTTATTTTTACGTCATATTATTATGTGAAGTCACACACAAAGTCATATTTTAAGTACATACATATAATTATTGATTGGTTACATCAGAAATTTTAGAATTTTGAAAATTTGTATTCTAAATAGAATTCCCGTTTCACAATCATAGTTGTACATTTATGATTTAAATTTTAAGCCATTATTTAATTGCCATCTCGAGAAATTTTGAAAATAGTTTTAAATATAATTAAAAAAAATGATGTAAAAAGCACGTTAACATTAAAAGAAATAAATATTTAATAACAGAGTAGTTGCAATAGGTACACCGAGATGGTATATTGATATACAATATAAAGCTCTTGCAGACTACAGACTAAATGGACCCAGTGGCGTGCAGTACATAGAGGCACAAAAGCGTTGCTTACCCAGGGTGGGAATACGTTTTTGTGCTTATTTTTTATCAAGACGGTCAGTAAATAGGTATTCTGACTTTTTCTTAATAATAATAAAAATAATGACTAATTCTGACCAATGCCTGCCCTAGATTCAAACCCTGTGCACGCCATTGAATAGGCCACCCAGATGTAAATACTCTAATTAATTAAAAATAGGGCCTTTCTATCTTTCCTTTTGGTACCTATATTTTAACTAAATTACAATGAATATTATTTTAATACGATAGTAGGTCCTGTGTCATTATTCAGACCTTCAGATTCAGTTTTGACGACATCCCTGGCGCAGTGTTGAGTCCCGGGTTCGATCCCCGGCGGGGTCAATTTGGGAATTTGAAATTTCTGAATTTTCCCTGGTCTGGCCTGGTGGGAGGCTTCGGCCGTGGCTAGTTACTACCCTACCGACAAAGAAGTGCCGCCAAGCGATTTAGCGTTCCAGTACGATGCCGTGTAGAAACCGATTAGGGGTTAATATAACTGCCATGCCCTTAACGGATTAGCCCGCTGCCATCTTAGACTGCATAATCACTTACCACCAGGTGACATCGCAGTCAAGGGCTAACTTGTAGTGGATAAAAAAAAATAACAGACATACCCCTAACGGATTAGCCCGCTGCCATCTTAGACTGCATAATCACTTACCACCAGGTGAGATTGCACTCAAAGGCTCACTTGTAGTTGATAAAAAAAACAGTTTTGTACAGTCCGATCAAGTCTGTAGTCTGTGGGGGCTGTACAATAAAAAATATCTTTAGAACATTTACGCTTCAGAATCTTATGTTTTTAAAATGGGTTTTTAATTGTATATTTCACCGTAATATTGTAAAAACCGTTAGATTATAATCTAACTCGCGAAATTGCAAACTGTCGAAAGATTATAATTTAACGCATTATTTTTCGGTAGATTGTAATCTGTTAGGTATATTAACCCGATGTTACCTAATTATTTATGTCGAACCCTAACCTAACCTACAAGAAAGACACAAGAAAACGTAAATACAATGAATATTTCAAAAATTGACACTCAGAACATTGAATTGTTCACAATCTTTCGACAGTTTACAATCTCGCGAGTTAGATTATAATCTAACGGTTTTTACAATCTTACGGTGACATATACAATACGAAAGTAGGTGTTAAAATAGTTTAAAAAAATTGTAGTTTTAAAATACAGTCGCGGTTTACGTGTCGGTCGTAAGCTTGGAACGATCTTATGAATATATTCGTGTTCACACTTCATATATTTCTGCAGGGCTACTGTGGGTATTGAAAACATACATGCTAATATTATAAACGTGAAAGTGTGTCTGTATGTCTGCTTGCTACGCTTTCCCCCCATCTGTTCAACCGATTTTTATGAAATTTGGTCAGAGAAGGAGAGAATCCCGGGGAAAGTAGATAACTTATATCCCGGAAATTTAGAGTTCCCGCGAATTAAAAAACCCTAACCCACGCGGACGAAGTCTATTTAGTATAAAGCCCCATCTAATCCCATCCCATCCCATCCCATCCCATCTAGTCCCATCCCATCCTATCCCATCTAGTTTATGTAGCATAAAGCCCCATCTAGTCCCATCCCATCCTATCCCATCTAGTTTATGTAGCATAAAGCCCCATCTAGTCCCATCCCATCCCATCCCATCTAGTTTATTTAGTTTAAAGCCCCATCTAGCCCCATCCCATCCCATCCTATCCCATCTAGTTTATGTAGTATAAAGCCCCATCTAGTCCCATCCCATCCTATCCCATCTAGTTTATTTAGTATAAAGCCCTTATCACAAGTTGCGATAAGGCGAACCGAATGCGTTCTGAAGCGTCGCCATATAAAAATGCAAAAGCGAAGCGAATTCCTATCTTCCTAAGCGTATCTTCCAAAGCGTCAAAATTTTGACACAGTCGTTTTTAGTTAGTTTAAATTTTTTAAAGCTTCTTTCAAACTTTTGGTTTTGATATCCTTCTGGATGTTATCACAGACGAAAGAATAGACGCCATATGTATCTAGTTTTGTCTGTGACACCACTGGTGAATAAACTGTTTTTCTTTCTTTCTTTCTTAAAGCGATATAGCCACTTGTGGTTTCTTCTTTCTTTCTTTCTTTCCTTCTTAAAACGGTAATAGGAATACGGACAGTAATAGACAGTTGTGGTTTCGACATTCGGTATTCGGGTGATCAGTGTATTAAAAGTTTATAGGGTACTGAGCTGATGCTCGCGACTCCGTCCGCGTGTATTGAGGTGTTTTAGGGGTATGAAAAATAGATAGTAGCCGATTCTCAGACCTACTGCATATAAAATTTCATTAAAATCGGTCAAGCCGTTTCGGAGGAGCATGGTAACTAACATTGTGACACGAGAATTTTATATATAAGAAGATAACAACAAAAAAAAACATCTTGACCCATAGTTTTTGTGTTTTCGAAACTTACAGTAGCCCAAACAGGCCTCAATCATCGCAGCTCACGAGGTTTTTGACGCTTATTAAATCTCTTGACGTACCTACATAAGTTTTGCGGCCCAATTTTGTACACTTTTTTAGAAATCGACTGGTGATTTGGCACACTGCGGGGAATGGGTATTTTTGGAGAATATTTTGTACAATGTGGAAACCAAAAAATTGACTTCTAGTGACGTTTACTGACTTAGGTTATAATTTGCGCAACGACCGACTTAGTGTGGACGTGATGGGGCGAAACCACAAAATTCTATACTACACACTCTAAGAACTTCCTATAAGTAAATCGTATCGTAGTTATCTGGTTTTCAACACAGGTTTGTGATATAACCATGGTACTTTAAAGACGAGTTATGTCTCATAAAAATTCGTTCAAACCTAAAATAGATTCTTAGAGAGATTACTTAAAAAATAAAATCGCTGATTTAGGCGCACACTTCAGTCTCCTTTGTGTTTAAATTAAATTGAGTTTGAGTTTTTTTTTTAAAGATTTCAGGTGCACTTTAGTAGGTGTGCTAATTTGTGTAAAGCTTATGTAGAACACCGACATTTTAACTAGAATTTTATCCAATAAAGACCAATAATTTTAGGTGGTCCTCCAATCCAATTTTACTCCCAACTTTTCACGGAACTTTAATTGCGTTAATGGAGTATGTACCGATTACATCTTGTGCTTTATCATACAAAAAAAGAAAAAAAAACCGCATTTCTAATGAAACCGGTTTGGGGCACATGGGTTGGATGGTTTCAAAGTCTATAACGGACATAGGTAGAAACAATTCTGTGTTTTATATATGTCACCGTAAGATTGTAAAAACCGTTAAGAAAGAGACAAGAAAACGTAAATAAAATGAATATTTAAAAAATTGAAACTCAGAACATTGAACAGTTTACAATCTTTCGACAGTTTAGAATTTCGCGAATTAGATTATAATCTAACGGTTTTTACAATCTTACGGTGACATATAAACAGATTATAATTATACTGTATAATTGGTCTTCTGGGTGTAGGAACGATATTTTGTGGTTTCGTCCATCACCACGGTAGGTACACAGCGTGGATAGTGTATTAATATACCTTTAAAACCTAGCTAAGCCAAAAACTGAACCCCGGAACCAAAAAGCAACCGCTACAAAAACATATTGCATTTGTGATATATCCGTAGATGGTTGTATGACTTCGGGCGTTTGAATGTACATACACGGTTATTGTATTCGTCGTGCATATATAATTATATAGTATATTTATTTCCCATTGTATATAATGTATGATTATTAATTATATCGCTGTAATGTGACCGACGGGTGATGCGAACAAAATAAAACGGCCTAATATGATCACCGTTAGTCTTTGTATGATGAAAGGTGCTCGGTTTTATAACGCCTTAATTTCTCTTACGCATTGGTCCTTCGTGAGCGACAAAGGCAGACGACAGTATCAAACAGTTGCTGACTCTTCCCGTGGCCTTCAATATCGCCTGGATAGGTCATTTTCTGAAGTATTGCGTCGCGTTGCGTCGCTTTCGTCGCGGTTAAAGCTGATGTCACATTGTCCTAGGTGGCCACTAGCGTGGTAATATGACGCGATGCGACAATATCAAACAGTAGTTCGACTCTTCACGTGGTCTACGTTGTCGCGTAGATACGTCTGTAATTTTCTATGGCGTCGTATCGTGTCGCGTCGCTTCTATCTTTCACCTAGGACAACGGGTATGTTATTGTGAATGCGCAACGTCATACCGTCGTGTTGTGAAGCAATAAAAGGCAATTAGAGTCATACATTTTGTATGGTGTTGTTACTAGTCTAACAGTTCGCATTGTCGTATTTTATAATAACATGTTGTGGTCAATCTTCATGCTAAATTGCGTTACAACACTCAACAACACAAAAAGTATTAATCAGCACAAACAATATTCTCAACCACCTAAGACAACGGGTAACAAACAGTATTTATTGTGAAGGCGCAAACGTTATACTGTCGTGCTGTAAAGCAATAAAAGGCATTAGAGGCATACATTTTATATGGTGTTGTTACTAGTCTAACGGTTCGCATTGTCGTATTTTATAATAATATGTAATCTTCATGCTAAATTGCGTTACAACATTCAACAACACAAAAAGTATTAATCACCACAAACAATATTATAAACCACCTAAGACAACGGGTAACAAACAGTATTTATTGTGAAGGCGCAAACGTCATACTGTCGTGTTGTGAAGCAATAAAAGACAATTAGAGTCATACGTTTTATATGGTGTTGTACTAGTCTAACGGTTCGCATTGTCGTATTTTATAATAATATGTCTTGTCTTGGTCAATCCTCATGCTAAATTGCGTTACAACACTCAACAACACAAAAAGTTCATCTGTATTTAAGAGTAAGAGAAATTCAGGTCTTATCTATCTAAACTTTGTTCGCGTCGTCCCGTCACTTTAGGTTAAATAATAACAATTAATATATTATAAAGATATTTTACCTACCTATTTTCATTTTGTACCTCGTTTTGAACTTTGAACATTGTTGTATCTTAAAATATGGAGAATCGTATGGAGTCGGTAGGAGGCTGATGTTTTATCTTTGACTCATGAACGTAGATTAGTATTAGCGCTACTATTGTTTTATTTGTTATGGGTTTAGAGATACCTCTGTGAAATTCTTTGTATTATATTATTATTATCAGAGAGGGTGGTTACGGACCACATATGTTAATATATTATTAATATTGGTAAAATAAAATTGTTACATATGATTTTTATTGCGTTTTATTTTAACACAATGGATTCAAAATCTTTGAATCAGGCCAACGGAACTAATTACTCAAAAAAAATATCCTCGTATATTCTATTTTTTTACATAGCTCAGAATATTGTGATTAATAGGTCTATTACACTGCACTTTCCACAGGGGCCTGCGGTAAGGGTGGGCGTGGCCGCTACTTAGAGCCTCGCTTATTACACAGTAATAAGGATCAAATTAGGGACCCTTTCTCCCTATATATTATTACACTAAACTAATTCAAGTTACTAAGGGTCCCTGTGAAAAGTGCAATGTAATAGGTCTTTTATAGCTAGGCTCCATATAGTCCCTGTATTATTAACATAAATTCATTTTTGAACCATTGGCTTCAGACCAGAGAAAATTCAGAAATAATTAATTCCCAATATGACCCTGCCGGGAAGCGAACCCGAGGCCCACGTGAATACAACACTGCGCAAAAGGAGGAGGTCAAAATTCTTCGGAAAATGTTTAAAAAGGGCAGAAATACATTTTCCTAGTGACGGATCTGTTCTAAACTCCAGCGCATTTTAGTTTTACTCACTTTGTATGGCGTAGATCTATTTTTAGGCTGCCTTTCCACTATTTCTACGTTGCTAAAGCTACTATATCCGTGTCAAACCCACCAATTAATCTAATATCTAGCGATATTGGCTATGAAAATCAAGCGATCCTATTGGTGGTTTTGACACACAATCGTAGCTTAACAATAAAGTATCTGTAACGTTTTTCATGAAAAGTCAATAATTGGGTTTTTGACAACTAGTCAAATCAGCAACTTTTTTTCAGACGTCAAAACGCGTGCTTAGTGTGGATTTTGTATGAAATTTTAAGTTGTGACGTCATCAAAGTTCGACGCTCTTTTTTTTACTTTAAGCGATAGTTTAAAATGGTTATTCAAAATAAAACTGGTAGGGGACGTGGATATTACGACTTTTGGGAGATCCTTTATTTAATAATCATTAAAAAATATTTAACTCACTAGTAGTCAAATACCCAATCAGGTTATTTGTGGATAATTAGGTTCCAGACTCGTGTCTTCCCTCGTTCTCCCCTGATTTGCCCCCCTCGGACAGACATTAGGAGTTTGCAGTCCTGCTCCCTCCCTCCCCCTCGGGGAGACATTAGAGTTCTCAGTCCTGGTGTCTCCCCTAGGCCGGGGAGATAACAGAACTTATTTTAAAATAATATTTTAAGTATTCATGTCTCCCCTGTCAAGTTTATACATAGTGGAGTTAACACTTGGTGACTATAATAACGATAAATTTTGACGACCTCCGTGGCACAGTGTGTAGCGCTGTTGTCTTAACGTGCGGAGGTCCCGGGTTCGATCCCCGGCAGGAGTCAATTTGGGAATTTATAATGTCTGAATTTTACCTGGTCTGGCCTGGTGGGAGGCTTCGGCCGTGGTTAGTTACCACCCTACCGGCAGACGTGCCGCCAAGCGATTACGCGTTCCGGTGCGATGCCGTGTAGAAACCAAATAGGGGTATGGGTTCAATATAACTGCCATGCCCCTAACACCCCCTAACATCTTAGATTAGATCATCACTTACCATCAGGCGAGATCGCAGTCAAGCGCTAACTTGTAGTGGATAAAAAAAATACAAGAAATCCATTTAAAAATCTCTTTATTTCGATTGTACGCAGTGCACAGTCACACGTAGTCAGCCCGGCGGGGTACAAGTGTTATAACTAATTAATAATATCAATATATTTTTTTTTGAATTTTTCAATAAAAAAAAATTAAAAAAAAATTATCGTAATATTAAACTTATCAAGCTGTAGGTACATGTGATAGCATTCATATATCGTACAGCGCCGGGCTATAGTATATAGTTTACAGGAGGTCCGGGTATTAGCGAAGCTATAATATACTACATGTTACAATTTATAGCCAAAGAACTGATAGAAAGCTATGCGAAGATATTTGATACTTGAAGTTTTGAAGGTTGCCTTAATTGGGTATTTGACAACTAGTCAAATCAGCAACTTTTTTTTTCAAACGTCAAAACCCGCACTTGGTATGGGATTTTGTATGAAATTCGGAAGTGTGACGTCATCAAAGTTCGACGTACTTTTTTCATTTAATCTATAGTTTAAAATGGTAATTCAATATAAAACTAACAGGGGAGGATAATACGACTTTTGGGATATCGTCTATATAATAATCACTAAAAACCAATTAATATTAGAATAGTAGTCAAATACCCAATTTTTTATTTTTTTATATCTACTGTACCGTTTAGGTTGTCTAATGTAAAAATGCATGTCTCGCCTCATAAACCTTTTTCATCAAGTTTATCAAGTTTTACCAGTAACTCTTAGACCATTACAATTCTAGATCACATACATATGTATTCAATAAATACGTTTGCTAAGTCTTGTTTCACAGACAATGTGGCCAATTCTGTATATTACAATCTCTAAACTCTAAAATGACAGGTTTAAATCTAGTTCTGTTCCTTTCCGCAGGGAGTATTATGAAAGGGTTAGCAATAATGCTGTCATTTTAGTTTCGTTTAGAGGTTGTGCAACACAGAGTTCTGTCCCTTTCCGCAGGGAGTATTATGAAAGGGTTAGCAATAATGCTGTCATTTTAGTTTCGTTTAGAGGTTGTACAATACAGAATCAGCCCCAATGCATACTTGAATCATACTTAATTATATTATATTAGTATTCCCATGAAAAAATCTTCAATAGTCAATAATTTTTGCACCAACGTGTACATTTTTGTACGAAGTCCTGAGCAATGTTCTGTTGAGTTTGCAGTCTGTATTTGGCACCGGAACTAATTTCCACTATATAAGCACAGTTTAGAAACCATACAGTTAGGCAGCAAATGTTGCAACTGTTTGACAGGTGTGAAATACACCACCTCAACCGCCATTTCGCCATTTCAACCTTGTCTATGTTGAGATGTCACTTAATAGTTTTTTAGTACCTAGGTAATGTAACTAACATACCCAAAAACTTAACTATTTCATTGAGTTCAATGAGCAGGATTTTTTTAAACGTGCACAACTTGTGCCCCTTGTGCTAAAAATTCGTTGGCGAACTGTATGATTGCTGAGCTGAGATATACGAGCTTATTCAAGTTGAGATAGCATAATGGTTGAATAAATACAGTAAGTATAACATTAATGTTTTACTATACAAAATTCATCGTTTTGTCTAAGTATGCAATATTTTTGTTCTAAACCATACAATAATTAGGTACTTACGAATTGGTTATTACTACTACAAATATTTCTGCAATAGGTCTGTCAACAAATTATCTTATATATATATATATATATATATATATATATATATATATAAGATATATATATATATATATATAAGAAGTATAGTATGATATATATATATATATATATATATATATGATGATGAGATGATTATGAGTAAGATTAGTCCTATTATAGTCCATTTACTGAGAGCCCCTTTTATTATGAGTTGTAACTTAATAACTCGCTTAAATGCGAAATAAAGGGATATTTACAAAATAACACAAAATTTAAAATAATCGCTACAAATAAAAGATATTTTATGTATTTATATTAAAATAAATCCATTTAGAAATATCGAATCGTAAAACACGTTATTCTCAAAATATTACACGATATTATGAAAGAAAGACTCCTTGGTATGTTCAAGCCGCATACAAGAAACGCATATACGCTAACAGATTAGCCCACTATCATCTTAGACTGCATCATCATTCATCATGTACCACCTACTGTAAAAATTTAAATAAGAATGTATGAAATAACTAAAATAATATACGAGACATGTATCTCAGGCTGTTCTAATTTCATACAAGTTCACATTCGCGACTAAGCATTTAGCGTAACAGTGTTATGAGACTATTATAAACGTTATGTATATGTATAATTTTTACTATTATTAAATATTTACAAACATCTAATGAGTATAATATTATGTTATCGTATAATTATAACAAGTGGCGTATTAGCCGTAACGGAAAAACTTGTTACCCATTTTTCTACAAAAATCGATAAAATTATCTATAAGTTTCAATGACAATTACGAAGTTTTCCATCAACACAGGAGATTCAAGAAAATTGTTGATTTTTTGCCAAAATGGTTCAAAAGAACAATTTTTTTAATGAGTACAAGACATTTTACTTTGAAATAAGCCAAAATCTTATAAATTTCGGGTGGACAAGCAATTAAAAAAAATAGAAAATGTCTACTTATTACACAGGTCTACTATTACGAATTTAATACGTATTATAATTAAAAATTAAAACGAAAATATCCATAATATAATAGAACAGAAGTCTTTACACAACAATAACTAATTATTATTCAATCAATTAATATAAAATATGTACAAATAACCAACGTAACAATATAATTTTATTCTAACTACGAATTTAATAGTCTATAACAAGTAAATTGTAGGAGACGTTTGATAAAATTTTGTGTGCTGCATTTAACGTTAACAGGGGTATGGGTTTAATATAACTGCCATGCCCCTAACAGGTTAGCCCGCTACCATCTTAGACTGCATCATCACTTACCATCAGGTGAGATCGCAGTCAAGGGCTAACTTGTAGTGGATATAAAAAAAATATTATAATAATTAGTAAAAAGTATAATAATAAATAGACGAAGAGCTAACGTACAAAAAAGCTTTTTGTAGAGAAAATTCTTCAGAATCGTTGTGATTTGAAAATTCGATAAAACGAAAAAGCGACACCAAAAAGAGACAAAAATATACAGGACAAATAACAGGATTTAGCCTGCAAAAGAATGCGATAGAATACAAGTTATATTTATGTCGTCCTCTCGTAGGCTACTTTTCTGAAGTTTCACTTCTGCCGTGTGAGAATTGCACACACACACACACACACACACACTTTTTTTTAATCAAACTAGTAGGTTTGGCAGTTATATAACGTCTACATTCCATAGACTTAATGCATTTGAGCCAACCTAATAAAACTCATAGTCGGGTTTTAGTCTTTAGAATTCCGGACGAGTAATAAACGAGTTAACTTACAGGTACGTTTACAAAAATATGAGGTCGTGAACGTTTCTAATTTGAAAAATATCTAATTTTATAAGGATATTTTTCAATTAACGTCTTTCAGTAACAACGGCTTACTTGAGAACTTTAGATGAAGTCTAATTCATTTCATATGTGCTACTTTTTAACCGACTTCCAGAAAGATGGTTTTTAATTCGATGTGTTTTTTTACCTATATTTACTACCTCCCACAATTTACTGATATCTCTTGTAGTATTAATATAAATAGTAGCATATCAGACGCACGTTATAAACACGTTTGTCTGCACAGGTATAAGATTTAAGTAAAGTATTTCGTATTCCTTATTCAAATTCACCACGTTTAATTTAAACATCAAATTTCGATCATTCGAACATGTTACGTCACAATATAGTAAATATGTTTGAATTTCCTGCCACTTCGAAAATTGAATCTATCATAAAGAAACGGGATATTATTAATCGAGCGACTAAAAAATTTACTGACTGTAAGTGACCAAATGAAATACTAAAGTTAGCGACAAACATGCTGAGTTAGCGACTACTAAACTAAATAACTTTATAACCGGTTTGAGTCAATACATCGAGTGCTTCAAAAATATACCTTATGAGGTGCGCTATAACTATTGTTAGGTACTGTAATACTATTTGGAATTTTATTAAATTTAATAAATTTTATTAATTTTTTTTTTCTATTTTAGTATATTATTTTTTTGAAAATAGCTGAACAGATAAGTTGTCTAGTACAAACTTAGGGGGTGGGGCAACGAGGCAACATCGCTGTGCAGCGCGGGAATTCGGACGGGACGAACGAGACGGTCGGGTCGGGTCGAGACTCTTAATTGCTTCCAATTTTTTTTTATTTACTTATTCTAAACTTTAATTCGATTAATCTAAGCATTCGATGACATTCTCTCTCTGCGTTAAATCTTGTTTAATAAGTACAATTTTTGTCAAAATGTTAGGTTAGGTTAGGGTTAGACATAAATAAATTCAGGAATAGACACTTTCAATATTTGTAGTCGCCCACAGCCTGTCGCTAACTTAGTATTTCAGTAAGCTATATTCTGTTTTTTTGACACCTATAATTTAAATTTATTTTCGCTCGTTTAAATACTACCCTAAAGAAACTAGAGGGTAGCCCACCAGCGCACGATCTTAAGGGTCAATTGATACTATCTGAGTCGAAGCGTCAAAATAAAAATTTGGATGGCATATTGACCACCACATAATGCACCAAGAGGTTTGAATATTTTGGCCATTTATTTTCGAAACAGCAGTGACTTATAAAACCTATCAAAAGCTGTTGAATAGTTGTATTAATCAATAGCTGGCATTAATATAAGCAAGTATTATAGAAGATATAATCTTCTAAAGGGTCAGGATTTTTCATAGTGTAACCCAGCAGATATAAAATAATCCACAACTTTGACAAGGGTCACTTTTGCCGCTTTGACAAATGATTTTTAATGTACAAAAATCGATTAAAATTAACCGATACTGCGATCAATGTTCCCTGGTACTTCGTATAGTCCCAACAACTTATCTGACCCGGTGGGCAAAATTGGAACAAATTTTTATGCCTGTACAGTTTTTGTTTTTATTTTATTTTTGATATATACTAGCGACGCTGCAACCGGGTCGGATTATAAGGTTTGTGGGACTAAACTTATACATAGATGAAATCGAAAGAAAATCGATATTGACACAAAGCGACCATGGAACCTTATTATAGTTTTATCAGTTAAGGCTAAGCATATCCATCACGACTTATCAGTGATTACTACCGACAAATTACAGTTGTAATTACAAAACCGTAAGCCTATCTTACACCAAGGACGGATAAAAAGAACAATTTCGAATAAAACAGTGAAAAATCGTTTAGGATAACCATCTTTGGGCATATCTCACACCAACTTATCTGGCCCGGTGGCCAAAATTGGAACAATTTTTTACGCGTTTGTTTTAGTTTTTATTTTTATAGCTGTCACCGGGTCAGATAAGTTTGTGGGATTATAGAATAGAGACGAGACGCAGGGTCATTTTAGATAACTCAAACTCAGTTTTAATACCTTCAACATAAGATTGAAATTAGCATAATGTAGACAGAGAAAATTAAAATCCGTGCGATTTAATTAGCTGCCCTATTTTATATGAATTGATGATTAGAAAATTTATGTGTGGTGTGAGCGTCGCCTTAAATAATGGAGTGAAAATGCGTAATTTCCGAGTCTGCACATGTTTTGTTCGCGGTATTTGATATTATTTCTGCGCCCTAAGTTTATCCTTTAATCGCATCGTATATATGGTTTAGGTTAATATAATATGGTCTTAAAAAATCGTTGTAGCTTCGTGCGAAAATTATCTGGCATTACATTTTTATTTCCTTTTTTTCTTTATCCTCATTCTGATATGTCAAGATATTTCAATAAATGAAGTTTCATTTATTCACTTTAGTTTGTCTAGTGAAATTTAACGTTTTTACATACTGCAACACTAGGTCATGTAAAACTCAAGGCAAATCAACGAAATCTAGTTCATCCGGGGATACCGACCTTTTTTTATTTATTTCCCACTATTGTTCACTCTCAGCTTTCACTAGACAGACTAAAAAACTAAAATCAAGACATTTGAAACTAATTCAAACAAATAACATTTAATTTCTTTAATATATTAACTTTTCCTTTATAATTGACAAATAAAAACAAAGATATATAATAATACGTAAAGCTTGTGACACATATCCATTAAATTATACCTCCAATTATAATAACTATTAATATCGTAGTTTATAAATCACGACACGACAAGTCGCGCCGTATGTCGTGTAGTATCCATAAAGTTCACTGTAAGCAAGCTTGTAGCTTTTCTATCCATTCTTGTGCCGCATTCGCATCGCTTGCACTGAAGTTGTATGTCCGTCTGCTCGTTCGCAACTATAAAGTAATAAATAAATTTCAATTAGTGAAGTACTAAATAAAATGGAATTAGTGAATTAATAAATAAATTGCAATTAGTGAAGTACAAAATAAATTGCAATTAGTGAAACAAAACGAATTTTTAACCGATTCAAAAAAGGAGGTTATCAATTCGACACATAATATGTTTTAATATTGTTGGAACTGCAAAATAAGGGTTTCCTAACAAATATACAAAATTTCATACGTGTATATATTTATGTATGTATGTTTGCAAGCGGATTTCTCCGAAACTATACATCGTATTGTGATCATTCTTCTTTTAACGGCTACATTTACTTCAACTTCGGTAACAGTGCAAGTTTCATCAAAATCGGTTCAGTAGCTTTCAAGATATGTGTGTGCTGAAGTCGGTTTAACTTTTAGTCTTTTAGATTATCACTCGTTAAAAGCATCGCATTGATGCTTGGATGAAATAAACAGGGGATAGGAAACGTAAGAAAAATGTATGAAATCACGTTCGACTAACTTTTGCGGGTCGAGGGGAGAGTGCCTTGTCATTTTTGAAGTGAAAACTTCTTGAGCACTTTTTGGTAGGGGGTAAAAGACCGACACCATTCTTCTTAAGATTCTTGGTTTTAAGTATAAATAATATGGTACATTCGTAATTAAACTTTAATGCCTTTGCTATAAGGTTTATATTTAAAAGTGATGTGTAACCTTGAGTTGTTACGAACACAAAAGGTCTTAAATATAAATAAAGGACAATCGTATTTAAACTTTAATGCCTTAATATTAAGGTTTTATATTTTAATTATTTTAAAAGTGCTGTGTTGTTATTTAAAATTATTTTAAATATTCGTTTTCACTTCTATCGCCAGTCCTTATGATTATGATTTTTTTCTGTCCAACTATTGACACTAGTGCATGAAAAAGTAGATCACTATGACAACACAATATCATAGTAACGAATGGCGAAACTGCCACAGTTCGTGGCTATAATAAAGCGTAATGGTAATAAAGCTAGAGGACCCCAACAATAATTCCTCAGGCGACGAAACTTTACAGTATGACAATAATTCCTCAGGCGACGAAACTTGACAGTATGATAAAGTATCATGAGTAAAACGTATATTATAAATATCCAATAAAAAATCAGAAAGGAGGTAAGGTTTCTCATGCAATACCCAATTGTTAAAGCAGGAAGGTATATTATCGCGTAAACGCAGTTTAGGTTTGATAATAAAATCGGTTTAAATATCCATGTTCTACGTGATTCTTTCGTTTGATATTTCGGTTTTGAGTGTAAAAATACTACCTACTATTATTTTAAAAATAAATCGAGTAAATTTTCAGTCATAAATATTAAGTTTTACGTATAAATACCGAACTTCCACATGGATTTATTTTTGTTTTTTTTTTGTACATGTTTTGGTTCATACCATACTACAACCCTGCCAAGTTTCAACGACTGAAGATTTAATGCGGGGGTGTCCATAGAACGAACGGCCCCGCTGCCGTATATACTCAATATATACTCAATATACTGCCTCGTTGGTCTGGTTAACCGAAAAATAATTCATTAAATTGTAATCTTTCAACCGAGTTAGATTATAATCTAACGGGTTTTTACAATCTTACGGTGACATATACATATATATACTTATGTACTCAATATACACAATAAATATATATACTCCATATATACAATATATATACTCAATATATACATAATAATATACTCAATATACACAATAGTGTACTCACGTCAAAGAAGGAGCGGTCGTCGCATTTCTTGGGCGGGCCGGGCGCAGGAGCCGCCTGCGACACGGTCAACACCTCCGCCAAGTCTGTTCACGGATACGGGTGACGACAACTCAAATAAATCAGCTCTTTATTAAACTTAAAATTAACAGAGGTCTGTATAATAAACCTCAATCAAATCAACTGTTTATTAAGCTTAAAATTAACAGAGGTCAGTATGATAAACCTCAATCAAATCAACTCTTTATTAAGCTCAAAATTAACAGAGGTCAGTATGATAAACCTCAATCAAATCAACTCTTTATTAAGCTTAAAATTAATAGAGGTCAGTATGATAAGTCTCAATCAAATCAACTCTTTATTAAGCTTATAATTAACAGAGGTCAGTATGATAAACCTCAATCAAATCAACTCTTTAACAAGCTTAAAATTAACAGAGGTCAGTATGATAAACGTCAATCAAATCAACTCTTTATTAAGCTTAAAATTAACAGAGGTCAGTATAATAAACCTCAATCAAATCAACTCTTTATTAAGCTTAAAATTAATAGAGGTCAGTATGATAAACCTCAATCAAATCAACTCTTTATTAAGCTTAAAATTAACAGAGGTCAGTATGATAAACCTCAATCAAATCAACTCTTTATTAAGCTTAAAATTAACAGAGGTCAGTATGATTAACCTCAATCAAATCAACTCTTTATTAAATTTAAAATTAACAGAGGTCAGTATGATAAACCTATGCACGTATTATTTAATTGTGTCTATCTTCTTTAAACTACAAGCCTGATTTATCCTTATTCGAGCAAAGAAAATGATTTGTCACCGTCGGCTTCGTCCCCAGAGGTGAGAAATAGGATTTTTATTTAAATAAATTCCCAGTTGTTACTTGTATGGGACGAGTGAGTGATATGTACTTGTCCGCACCAATAGGAAGATCTTCCTCCGGGCTGGTGATGTGCCCGGGGAGCTTTATGGTCCGACCGTTGTAAGTTAGAACAGTCTATATATAGCGCTGCGACACGGTAAACACATCCGCCCAGTCTGTTCACGTATACGGGTGACGACAACTCAATCAAATCAACTCTTTATTAAAATTTAAATTTACAGAGGTCAGTATGATAAACCTATGCACGTATTGTTTAACTGTGTCTATTTTCTTTAAACTACAAGCCTGATTTATCCTTATTCGAGCAAAGAAAATCATTTGTCAGCGTCGGCTTCGTCCCCAGGGGTGACAAATGGGATTTTTATTTAAATAAATTCCCAGTTGTTACTAGTGTGGGACGAGTCCGCACCAATAGGAAGATCTTCCTCCGGGCTGGTGTTGTGCCCGGGGAGCTTATGGTCCAACCGTTGTAAGTTGGAACAGTCTATAAATAGCACTGCGACACGGTCAACACCTCCGCCAAGTCTGTTCACGCATACGGGTGATGGCAACTCAATCAAATCAACTTAAAATGAACAGAGGTCAGTTCAGTATAATAAACCTATGCACATATTATTGACAGAGCGAAGCGAAGGTCTCTGAGTCTACTTGAGTGAATTTGCACTTGTCCTATCGTCCGTCCGTCCTTCAGTCTGTCAGAGCCTTATGCCTTCTGAATTACTGAACGTAATTAATTCAAATTTAAATATAATATGTAAACCGATGGCCTCCAGCTTGCTAAGGCTTAAAAAGTTATAAAAATCTTTATTTCAGGGGGGCTCTCATAGAAGCGAATGCGAAGTAAAATATTTTTTATATAATTACATAAGGTTTCGGTATATCATTTTAAAGATAATTAGGAATAGAGTCCAAAAAATTCTTTTTTTTAAATTTTTCCCGTAAATTGACGAAATGTGGGGGCTCTCAAAGTGGAGATTTTCTAACGTCCAAAGTTGACCTCAGAACAGACTTTTATTTTAAAAATTCCCAGTTGTCACTAGCTATGGCACTTCAACGGGGGCGATTGAAAATGATAGATTTTTATATTCCGAGTTGTCTCCAGAGGTAAAATTCAATCCCATTTGTCACCCCTGGGGATGAAGCCGGCGGCGACAAATGGGAATGACTGAGGAGGACTACCTTGACACTCTGACAAAAAAGTGGATGGATAAGGATCTATATTTTTGAAGTCTGAAACTAATTACATGAGTGTTGTCTTACCAATAAATCCTTTGCAGTGCGAGTCTTCCATCGCGTCGTAGTATCGCAACTGATGCTTTATCGAGTCCAGCACAAACCATCTGAAAAGAATATTCAACAAAAAGTTAGTGCACATATACTTTATGTGCGATTGAAGTATTAATACTACCGCAATCCTTTGTAGGCTAAAAACTGTGCGGTAAAAATTTTACTTCCCAAGGGTGGAAAAAGTCCACTTTATAGTTTAAAGCGATAGTGGTAAAGTAGGAACAACTAGAGTACGAGCAAATTTTTATAAATATGCTAGTTTGACGTGATGCATCAGAAATACGAGTACATATATCAGTTTCATTCATTATATTATGGTTAGAAAGTGATACGACACACCACTCCGCTATAGTGTTTCTAACGAGATCTGTTGGACTCGATCCATGTGAAATCATCTATTTCCAGAATCCAGATCAACTTAGATCTATGTCTATATTCACTATACATATCTATGCTATGTAACACAATCTAATGTGTATAATATCTGTCAAATTGAGTGAAATTTGTCTGTCCATCTTATCTTGTCATTGTAATCGAAGAAAAAGTTTTTCCGCCTGTGTACCTAAAATTGTATTATAGTGTAAAGAAGGAAATAAATCTAACAATAATCATTAAACAAATCAATTTGTCATAAAGTTTTATTTTGGTATAGAGCCAGAGCTATTGGAGTTGTTCAGATACTAAATGTATGAAAACGATAATATGCTTGTGACGCACTTACCTCTGCTTCCAACCTTTGAGCAGGGCGCCTCGTTTGTACAGATGCCCCTCGTGTGTTCGATTTTCAGCGACGTTGGACGAAAACTGCTCGTAGTATTGCTGAGAAGACGACTGTAGGGTCGCTACTCCTGTTTGAAACAAACATATCCCATAGCCTCAATGGATCTAGCAGTCAATTTTATTTTTTGGAATCAAAGGTATCACAACAATTTAGGAAAAATTACAAGAAAAACTCTGTTCATCTATACTATCTATACTAATACGAAAGTTTGGATGGATTTTTGTTACCCAATCATGCCAGAACGGCTGAACGGATCTGGAGGTAAGGCGCAGAGATAGATTAGAGTCTGGTATAACATATAGGCTACTTTTTATCCCGGAAATGACATGACCAGTTTCTGCCCTCCGATTCGGGGCAATGTGCAGGATTTCCGTGCTTACGTAAGGTTTAAAAATTAAAACCGAAATTATTATTCCGAGTAACGTCAAGGAACGCGGAATCTATTTGGTGAAACTTTTTTTTTCAGTTTTCTGAGCCTGCAGACTCCTGAAACGGTTTAATCTGAAAACTACAAAATATAACAATTGCAATCATAAAAAAAATCTTTGCTGGACATTTTTGTCACCTAGGCAAGCTCCCATAGTGCCACTGGTCAATTCCATTAAAAAGTTCCTGCGGGAACTAAAAAACCTCAATCCACGCGGACGAAGTCGCAGGTATTAACTAGTAAATAAATAAATTGAAATTTTTCTGAATCAACTTAAAATCTAGTAATTACAGCCTGCAAATATTATTTGTGTGTACATCTGTTTATCAAACTTATATTTTTCGTCTCTTGATAGTTTAAAATCTTGACTCTTGGTCTTAAAAGCTTAAAAGCCTTCTTTGTCTCTGAAGTGTGGCATCCACCGCGCAATACGTTCGCGGTATTATTTCGAATACGCGCGCGTCCCATCAGGCGTGCATGCGTATTGGCGTGTGACAGTCTTCAGCAGGGCGATTGGCTAAAAATGACAGCTACAGTGTAACGACTGCAATCACCTCTGATTGGTTGACACTCTTACGCTATTGGACAAAAATCGCGTCCGCGCAGCGCTCGTGACACATCGCACGCCCGTCTATACATGCACACGCATATCGCGATGACAAGTGTCACTCACCTGATGACACGGCGCGGTCGCGGTCGCGGTCTGCGGGCGGCGGCGCCTTGTAGCGTGTGCACGGCAGCGCAGCGCTCGTGACACATCGCACGCCCGTCTATACATGCACACGCATATCGCGATGACGTGTCACTCACCTGATGACACGGCGCGGTCGCGGTCGCGGTCTGCGGGCGGCGGCGCCTTGTAGCGTGTGCACGGCAGCGCAGCGCTCGTGACACATCGCACGCCCGTCTATACATGCACACGCATATCGCGATGACGTGTCACTCACCTGATGACACGGCGCGGTCGCGGTCGCGGTCTGCGGGCGGCGGCGCCTTGTAGCGTGTGCACGGCAGCGCAGCGCTCGTGACACATCGCACGCCCGTCTATACATGCACACGCATATCGCGATGACGTGTCACTCACCTGATGACACGGCGCGGTCGCGGTCGCGGTCTGCGGGCGGCGGCGCCTTGTAGCGTGTGCACGGCAGCGCAGCGCTCGTGACACATCGCACGCCCGTCTATACATGCACACGCATATCGCGATGACAAGTGTCACTCACCTGATGACACGGCGCGGTCGCGGTCGCGGTCTGCGGGCGGCGGCGCCTTGTAGCGTGTGCACGGCAGCGCAGCGCTCGTGACACATCGCACGCCCGTCTATACATGCACACGCATATCGCGATGACAAGTGTCACTCACCTGATGACACGGCGCGGTCGCGGTCGCGGTCTGCGGGCGGCGGCGCCTTGTAGCGTGTGCACGGCAGCGCAGCGCTCGTGACACATCGCACGCCCGTCTATACATGCACACGCATATCGCGATGACGTGTCACTCACCTGATGACACGGCGCGGTCGCGGTCGCGGTCTGCGGGCGGCGGCGCCTTGTAGCGTGTGCACGGCAGCGCAGCGCTCGTGACACATCGCACGCCCGTCTATACATGCACACGCATATCGCGATGACGTGTCACTCACCTGATGACACGGCGCGGTCGCGGTCGCGGTCTGCGGGCGGCGGCGCCTTGTAGCGTGTGCACGGCAGCGCAGCGCTCGTGACACATCGCACGCCCGTCTATACATGCACACGCATATCGCGATGACAAGTGTCACTCACCTGATGACACGGCGCGGTCGCGGTCGCGGTCTGCGGGCGGCGGCGCCTTGTAGCGTGTGCACGGCAGCGCAGCGCTCGTGACACATCGCACGCCCGTCTATACATGCACACGCATATCGCGATGACGTGTCACTCACCTGATGACACGGCGCGGTCGCGGTCGCGGTCTGCGGGCGGCGGCGCCTTGTAGCGTGTGCACGGCAGCGCAGCGCTCGTGACACATCGCACGCCCGTCTATACATGCACACGCATATCGCGATGACAAGTGTCACTCACCTGATGACACGGCGCGGTCGCGGTCGCGGTCTGCGGGCGGCGGCGCCTTGTAGCGTGTGCACGGCAGCGCAGCGCTCGTGACACATCGCACGCCCGTCTATACATGCACACGCATATCGCGATGACAAGTGTCACTCACCTGATGACACGGCGCGGTCGCGGTCGCGGTCTGCGGGCGGCGGCGCCTTGTAGCGTGTGCACGGCAGCGCAGCGCTCGTGACACATCGCACGCCCGTCTATACATGCACACGCATATCGCGATGACAAGTGTCACTCACCTGATGACACGGCGCGGTCGCGGTCGCGGTCTGCGGGCGGCGGCGCCTTGTAGCGTGTGCACGGCAGCGCGAGCGCGTCCGCACAGCGCTCGTGACACGCCGCGCCGCAGTCCACACATCGCACGCCCGTCTATACGTTACATAACATCTCAGTAATATTATAAATGCGAAAGTTTGGATAAATGTATGGATGTTTGGATGACGTATGGATGTTTGTTACTCAATCACGCCCCAACGGCTGAACGGATCTGGCTGAAATTTGGCACAGAGATAGATTATAGTCTGGAATAGCACACAGCCATCAGACTCTTTAATCTGAAAACTATAAAATATAACAATTGCAATCATAAAAAAATCGTTGCTGCACATTAGTTATTGTCACCTAGGCAAGCTCCCATAGTGCCACTGGTCAATTCCATTAAAAAGTTCCCGCGGGAACCAAAAACCTCGATCCACGCAGACGAAGTCGCAGGCAGAAGCTAGTTATTTTATAGGAGATAGCTGCACTTTAGCTTTTTAACTATCGCTAGAGAGGCTGATTCAGTATTAGGTGGGTGTTAAGCTCTCCACTGATGACGATAGTGAAAGTCTGCCCGCATGCGGATGGGCCTTTCACTAGACATGGCCGCTCAAAGATTTGTATGGTTACCAAAAATGAATCATAACTAGAAAGGCTGATTCTTGTACAGTATTGAAGTTTGCGCAGGACCTATGTAAACAGTATTAATTTTACACCTTATAATATTTATAGGCAAATCATTGCATCATATTATGTACGATTAAAAAATTGCTAATAATTATTTATCACGTCTATCTAGAGAACGGCCCGATGAATAGCGTCAGTTTTTATACTGTTTACATAGGTCCTGCGGCACGTCTTTGCCGGTAGGGCGGTAACTAGACACGGCTGAAGCCTCCCACCAGGCCAGACCAGGCAAAATTCTGAAATTATAGATTCCCAAATTGACCCTGCCGGGGATCAAACCCAGGACCTCCGCACGTTAAGACAACAGCGCTACACACTGCGCCACGGAGGTCGTCAAGAACAGCGTCTATAGCGCCCTTGACCGTGACGAGCGATTGGAGGCGTTTGAGAGGGAGATCGAGTTGTAATGGTGGTACATATTAATCTATGATGGAATGTAAAAGATGACTGTACAGTGTTTGTGTGTAAATAGGCATGATGACTGATTTTGAGAAATGGGCAGATTATGTTCGGAAGTATCTACTATTGCGAAAAAATATATTATTTCAGCAGAAAAATAAGGTTTGGTAGATAAAATCGGCATTTGAAATTTAAATTTTAAAATTCACGCCAAAACGCTCGCCGGTGTCATGGCGTCGTTTGTGACGTCACTATAGTTTTTACCAATGTACTCTGTGCAGTGTGCAGTAAGCAATAGTGTGATTGTCAAAGCTCGAAGACAAACAATTGTGACGTCATTCGCTTCTTGGTGTTTAATCCAATATGGCGGATTGCTCTATTTTATAGTTTTATTTTATCAAAATAAATAGCAATCTCATTCGAAATAGAAAAATAAATACGTTTTTTATAATCCATGAATCCTATTTCATTAGACAAATACATAATTTCATTGATTCTTGGTTACTGTCATCATGCCTATTGCTAAGAAAGTATGATTAAAATAGTTATCGAGTGTTTATGCCTATTAGTAATAAGATTTTTCCGTAAAAGTAACGCCTGCTTGTATTCAATATAGTAGGGGAGCCCAAGAGGGGATTTTTGGATTTACTCCAGCGCGGCAGATTAATATAACGGGGGATTCTTTGGACCCAGTAGAGTACCTTCACCATATATGAGCCCTGTATATTGGTGGGTCTGTCTAGGACAGCAGATCAAATAATTAGATAAATAAAATCAATACCCGCCCGCTACCATCTTAGACTGCATCATCACTTAACATCAGGTGAGATCGCAGTCAAGGGCTAACTTGTAGTGGATAAAAATAAAAAATAAAAAAAATCCTATGTAAGCAATGCGATATGAACGATTGATATTGTCTAGATCAGCCGCGTCACATCACAAGGGTGTACACTTCACAACTGAACTGGGTGTACTAATTAAATAAAAGACTGGTTCACTTCCATAGGTTCGTCTATTAATAACACATACGGATTTCATATACTAGCTGAAAATCAGCATTCGCTAGCGCGATACAACTTCACACAGCGCCATCTATTTTCAGGCCTGTACAAAGGGCGTCATGGGCATGCTCAAGTCTTCCAGCTGATGTTAAGTGACATCAGGTGAGATCGTAGTCAAGGGCTAACTTGTAGTGGATAAAAAAAAAAAAAAACTCACCTCGAGCGGCCCCCACAGCAGGTCGGCGCAGGTGTCGCAGCGCGCGGGCGCGGCGGCGGGCGCGGGCGCCCAGCGGTGCGCGGGGGCGGGCGCGGGCGGGGCGGCCGCCAGCCGCGCGCGTGCCAGCACCTCCAGCGTGCCGCGCCGGTGCGCAGCCGCCGTCGCGCGCCGCACCACGCCGCTGCACATGGACGCGTTGCGCTGCGGCACCGACATCACCATCATCATCACCATCATCATCATTAATATTTATTTTTCCACCTTTGCGAGCTATTTTTATACGACTGCCTGAATAAAGGAGTATATTTTTTTCCGGGTTCATGTATGTATGTATGTGTGTGTGTATGTATGTATGTATGTAGACATGTATGTATGTTGTATGTACGCACCATGCCGCTGCACTACGACGCGTTGCGCTGCGGCACCGACATCACCATCATCGTCATCATCATTAATGTTTATATTTCCACCTTTGCGAGCTATTTTTATACGACTGCCTGACGAATGTATGTATGTATGTATGTATGTATTTTGAAAAAAGGAGTATATAGATAGGATAGAATAGGAGAATTTGAACTATAGTGTTATATATTTTTGGAATCTACTCATCATTTTCTATGTGATGATTATATAGTTAATCTTATTTTTGATTTATTTTTTTTCAAATTTAGACTTTAATGCGAGACCATGGTCATCATTTTTTTTTAATTTTACTAGCCTATGTCGCCCGGAATAAGCTAGAAATTCTAACGATACCTCATTTATCAAAATCGGTTTAGGCGTATAGAATTTATAGTGGAATATACAATCTCACATACATACATACATTTTTTATATTTTTATTTATTTTATTTAATGCCTTTAAAAAAATATCAAAAATTACACCACAATTTTGCAGACCGAAGCACTACACTAAAAACACTGGCTAGCATTTGTAAAGTGCAACCCAAATAGACCGTAGTCTGCGTTAGGGCTGACAAAAAGAACGACGAATTTATATCACTAAAGTTCACAAAATGTAGCATGATAATTTACTTATTTTAAATATATCTGTTTAGTAAGAATGACGAACAAAAGATTTTACTTTAGATATTAATGTAATTCACGTTAGTCTTATAGCTTAAATTGTCTATTAAGGCAATAAACATGATAATTATTTAATACATATAAATATACATAATATATTATAAAAAATATATACATCATCATCATCATCATTAATTTATATTTTTCCACCTTTGCGAGCTATTTTTATACGACTGCTTGAAAAAGGAGTATATTGTTTTCCGGGTTCATGTATGTATGTATGTATGTATTTAAGTATGTTGTATGTAAGTGTGCCGGTGCGCAGCCGCCGTCGCGCGACGCACCACGCCGCTGCACATCGACGCGTTGCGTTGCGGCACCGACATCACCATCATCATCATCATCATCATCAACATCATCATCATCATTAATATTTATTTTTCCACGTTTGCGAGCTCTTTTTAACTCATGTTAATTCTATTTGTGAAAACTTGTAATTGGCGCTATACTTATTTTTTATTTATATCCATTTATGTTGTAGCTGTAAGTATTCTGTACTAAATAAATAAAATAAAATATTGACCACTGCTGGGCACAGGCCTCCACTCTCATAGGAGAGAGAGAATTGACTACTATTCAAATAAATTCTTTTTTAATGACTAATAAATAGAGCATCTCCCAAAAGTCGTAATATCCACGTCCACGATAATTTTATATTGAATAACCATTTTAAACAATCGATTAAAGTAAAAAAAGTGCGTCGAGCTTTGATGACGTCACATTTTAGAGTTTCATATAAATCCCATACTTAGGACGCGTTTTGACGTTTGAAAAAAGTTGTTGATTTGACTATTTTTCAAATACCCAATTAGAGCTTTGTGTCGGAAGTGTAAACGAACCATTATTATAAACTTACTGTATTGGTCGTTAGTCTATGGTTTTTTGATTGTCAAACGTCACATAAGTTAATTCGCTCTCTTTGCCTAGACTGACAGACCGGCGAACGTGTAATTTCTAGTGCTCCCAACATATAATCCAAATTAATCAGTTTTCTTGTTTGATTTCCACAGCCTATCCCTTCACTTAGACCCACCACGCTGCTCCAATGCGGGTTGGCGGGCTTTAACAATTATTATCATGCTTGGTGATAGTAACCGGGACCGACGGCTTAACGTGCTCTCCGAGTCACGGGGGTGAGGCACCGCTAACTCCGGGCTGGTACTCAGAATTTCTAGTCAGAAAAAACCCAATACTTGTTATGACCCGGGACTCGAATCCGGGACCTCGTCGGCCGCAGTCGAACATGCCAACCACTAGACCAACGAGGCAGTAATTTGACTACACAGTTTTAAATTAAGTAAAGTACATATTATGTACCATTTGAGTTAATTTGTTAAAAAATTCTTTCCAAAAAACCGACTTCCAAAGCCACTGTAAAGTAAAAAATAATTTTGATTTCTACACACCATGTCGAAGTACAATGGCTTTGGAAGTCGGTTTTTTGGAAGAATTTTATTTTTAACTTTTTAGTGTCAGGGTTGAGGATTTGGAGTCAGATGGCGGGGACAAGGATAGGCTAATAAAGGTGAGGGGCATGCACTACAAGTCGGACGCCCAACTTTTTTCTATGAAAGGGCCCATCTAGTACCTACAAATATATCGATGGCTTAGGTGAATATATGGGCATGCTAGGGAGTGCCACACACTATAACTTGTTTTAAATATTGTAGGTATTGTATTGTATTACAAACATAATTGGTCTTAGTAAACTTGTTCGTGCTTATCAACAAGTCATAATTAAAATAATTAAAAACACGACTGCCCTGCCAAAAAAACGAACTAAAAAGTTAAAAATCTAAATTAATCTAGTTAAATTAGAATCTTATTCACATTTTTATAAATGATATTTTTTTTTGTGAATCACTGGATATTGAACTAGAGTGTTATATATCTTTGGAATCTACTCATCATTTTCTATGTGATGATTATATAGCTAATCTTATTTTCGATTTTTTTTTCAAATTTAGTCTTTAATGCGGGACCATGGTCACACCATCATTTTTTTTAAATTTTACTAGCCTATGTCACCCGGAATAAGCTATGGATTCTAACGATACCTACTTTATCAAAATCGGTTCAGGCGTATAGAATTTATGGTGGAATATACAATCTCACATACATACATACATACATACATACTTCTTTTTTCAGACAGTCGTATAAAAAAGATATGATCCTTCAGTCAGCACAGATACACCAGAGATACATTACCTGTAGTTCCAAAGTGTTGGGCAGTTCCAGCTGGTCCCATCGCACCCGCCACTTCTGGGGCAAGTGTCCTAGCTCCAGCTCCAGCTGTCGTAATCTCTCCAGCAGACCGGTGAAGGCGTCCGGCATACAACGAGATATGCTGTCGTACCTGTACACATTATTAGTATACTAGTTGTAAGAAATGGAATAACACGTCGAAATGTAAAAAATGGGAAGGGCAAAGGGACTTTTTAAGAAAAAGTCTTTCCTTTTTTATACGACTGCCTGAAAAAAGGAGCATATTGTTTTCAGGGTTCATGTATGTATGTATGTATGTATGTATGTACGTAACTTCTATACGCCTGAACCGATTTTGATAAATGTTGTATCGTTAGAATCCCTAGCTTATTCCGGGTGACATAGGCTAGTAAAAATTATAAAAAAAATTGATGGAGTGACCATTAAAGACCAAAATTGAAAAAAAAAAATTCGAAAATTAGATTAACTACATAATCATCACCTAGAAAATGATAAGTAGATTCCAAAAATATATAACACTATAGTTCAATATTTAGTGATTCACAAAAAAATATCATTTAATAAAAATGTGAATAAGATTCCAAAGGCTATGCAAATCGCTTCAGGAGCTAAACTCCAAAAATAATATGGCAGGGCAGTCGTATTTTTAATTGGAATCTAACAAGCGAAATTGTAAACTGGCTCAAAAACATTTTACCGATGCGTCTTCTAAAAGTGGCAGTAGATAGATAGATAGATAGATAAATTCTTTATTGCCACACATAACTTAGAAATAAATGAATAATAAACAAGCAAGGGCTGTTTTACTACTACTGTGGTAGTATAGTAGTACTACAGTGCTACTAGTAGTTCTACCAGTACTAGTAGTAGTACAGTATAGGGCTACTGGTATAGTGCAAGAGTTAATCACCCCGCTACAACGAGTCTTCGTTGCGTAGGCTGGTTCCGCTCGTCGAGCCATAGGTCCGGATCATAGGGCACTCCGTGTGCCATCTCTTCGCTTACGTAGTACTCCCATACTTCCAGACTGCTTACTGCGCTCACTGGACGCAGGACCTGTTATTGAATAGTTAGTTAGATAGATATATAGATAAAACTCTTTATTGCATACTCTTAAAACAAAGACAATAAACAAAAAGTTTAAAAGATAAGAGAGAAGAGAAGGGTGCAAAGACGGTCTAATAGGCATGATGACAGTAGCCAAGAATCAATGAAATTATAAATTTATCTAATGAAATAGGATTCATGGATTATAAAAAAAGTTATTTATTTTTCTATTTCGAGTGAGATTGCTATTTATTTTAATAAAATAAAACTATAAAATACAGCAATCCGCCATAATGGATTAAACTGCAAGAAGTGAATGACGTCACAGTTGTTTGTTTTCGAGCTTTGACAATCCCACTATTATGTATTTACTGCACACTGCACAGAGTACATTGGTAATAACAATAGTGACGTCACAAACAGCGCCATGACACCGGCGAGCGTTTTGGCGTGAATTTAAAAATTTAAATTTGAAATGCCAATTTTATCTACCATACCTTATTTTTCTGCTGAAATAGTATATTTTTTCGAAATAGTAGATACTTCCGAACATAATCTGACCATTTTTCAAAATCAGTCATCATGCCTATTGCTAAAGCAATCTCTTCCTGACAACCTATGCCAGAGGAGATTATCAAACAAGAGCGCGAGAATAGTTGTTATGAAC
Source organism: Erebia palarica (assembly GCA_964035005.1). NCBI lineage: Eukaryota > Metazoa > Arthropoda > Insecta > Lepidoptera > Nymphalidae > Erebia > Erebia palarica. The sequence continues at coordinate 18,843,643 of OZ035995.1, forward strand.
GGTTGAAGAAATGTTTATGAAACATGTACATAAGGGTGTGACTGAAGCGGAGACAAGCGGAGTGGAGCGTAGACGTTGCGCTTAGAGCAATCTTCGATATGCAGTACGGCTAGCATGCGCACAACGGGTAAAATTATATCTACCCGTTATCTCTATTTCTTTACCGAAGCTAACATGGTTACTTTTCTCGTTACGTCAAAAGTAGAGATAAATGTAATATTTCCTATCTGTGGTATCTTTTTCTACGAACCTTTACATGTCGACTATTTTTTTCTTGTTATATACCGCATTTTGTGCACGTTAGGGTAAACGAAAAGTTTGCCGGGAACGACAACATCTCATTCTCTCGACGCGAGATAATCTCGTTGTGCGCATGCTAAGGGCACAGGTAAGAGATATTTGCAGATATTTTTAATCCCGTTGCAGATTCTAGAGAATGTGTCCCGAGTGTACGTCGATATTATGTCAGTCAGTTTCTCTTTTTGGTCCTATAATAGGACAAATATACGTCAGTACGTACCGGGTTGTCAAGGTCAGACTATAGAGCTGGTTCTAAAAGAGCGGCGACGGGAGGTGTAATAGGCCTATTACACTGCACTTTTCATAGGGACCCTTAAACTTAGATCAGTGTAGTGTAATAAGACGTAGGGAGAAAGGGTCCCTAATTTGGTCCTTATTGCTGTGTAATAAGCGACGCTCTAATTAGCGGCCCTTACCTCAGGGCCCTGTAACAAGTGCAGTGTAATAGGCCCATAAGCGCTCGAAGTACTCAGACAAGCCTAGCGTGACCCGCCCATATTCCCCCTCAAACACAAAGTATATTCATTCAAAATAGGTACCTACAAATTACACCTTCTGAACTTCAAGTTTACAAAGTGTAAGATCTTAAGATCCTCTCCGGATTCCTACCCTGAACACTTGTAATCTATATGTCACACTTGTAATCTATATGTCACCGTAAGATTGTAAAAACCGTTAGATTATAAACTCACTCGCGAAATCGCAAAGTGTCGAAAGATTACAATTTAACGCATTATTTTCCGGTAGATTGTAATCTGTTAGGTTTATTAATCCGAAAAAACTCGGCCGGGCAGTACTTGGTTGTTTATGTCGAAACCTAACTTAACCTACATGAAACAGACAAGAAAACGTAAATACAATGACTATTTCAAAAATTGAAACTCAGAACGTTCACGGTTCACAATCTTTCGACAGTTTGCAATTTTGCGAGTTAGATTATAATCTAACGGTTTTTACAATCTTACGATGACATATATAAAAGCGAAAGGTCACTGACTCATCACGATATCTCAGGAGCTATAAAGCATACAGACTTGAAATTTGGAAGAAAGGTTTCTTCTATGGTATAGACGGCCGCTAAGAAACGGTTTTGAGAATTCACCCCCAAGGGGTTGAAATGGGGGTTGGAAGTTTGTATGAAATCCCTATTTGTTTTTGAATATTTGTTTTTGAAGTTAGAGACATGAAAATTGGCAATTATGTTAATAGCTATAAATAATAAAAACCTGTATAAGCAATTCTAGTCTACCCCAATAGGGGCGAAATGGGGGTTGGAAGATTACATAAGGGCTCCCAAGTTTTTGAAGTAAGTAACTTGAAAATCGGGATTTAGGTTATTAGTTTTAAGTTATAATAAATTGTATAAACAATTTTAAGATTACGCGTGAAATAGGGGTTGAAAGCTTGCATGAAGGTTATAAGTTTTTGAAGTCAGCATTAAGGACTTATTAGTCTTAAATAATAAAAACCTGCCTATGCTATAAAGCTGCTATAAGTAGGCCTTTTGCAGCGGGAAAATCTTATAGGAAATCAGAAATTGTACGCGGACGAGGTCGCGGGCGACCGCTAGTAGGATATATGATTGAGATAGTACGTACCGGGTTGTCCAGGTCAGGCGTATACAGAAGGTTGTAGAAGAGCGGCGACCGCTGGTGCAAGCGCTCGACGTACTCAAACATGCCGAGCGTGGTGCGCCCCTCCTCCCCCTCACCCCCTCCGGACCCTCCCCCCGAGCCGCCTGTCTCCACTCCCTACACAAAAGATGAAAGAAAGAAAGAAAACACATTCATCAACAAATGGTGTTACAGACTAGCGATGCGCGACTTTGAATGATCCCATTCGAATTATTCGACTTGTGAAATCATTCGACTCAGTCGAATAATTCACAAATAACTAGTGATCAGTAACTAATTCAGTAATGAATAACAAATGGTTCTGTGGATAGCCGAGTCGAGCCGAGTCGAAATTCGAACCCCGAAAGATCCCAAATAGGCGACTAACGAGACGCCGAAAGTCGCTAGTATGTATTACTAATTAGTAGTCGTCATTCGAATCTGAAGATTAGTACGCCACGAAACGGAGCTAGTGGACTATAGCCGAACCCTTCTCATTCCGATATGTTGAAATGATGACGATGACGAGTATAATAGGTATAACATCGCTTACCAGCCTGGAGGTGTCCACTCTGCGATCGTCCGCGGGCGCGAGACCGAGCTCCGCGCGTTGCGCTTCGCTATCGAACATATGCCACGAAACGTAGTGGACTATGGCCGAACCCTTCTCATTCTGAGATGATGACGATGACGAGTATAATAGGTATAACATCGCTTACCAGCCTGGAGGTGTCCACTCTGCGATCGTCCGCGGGCGCGAGACCGAGCTCCGCGCGTTGCGCTTCGCTATCGAACATATGCCACGAAACGTAGTGGACTATGGCCGAACCCTTCTCATTCCGAGATGATGGCGATGTGTTATGAGTATAATAGAAGGTGTAACATCGCTTACCAGCCTGGAGGCGTCCAATCTGCGATCGTCCGCGGGCGTGAGACCGAGTTCCACACGTTGCGCTTCGCTATCGAACATACGCCACGAACGTAGTGGACTATGGCCGAACCCTTCTCATTCCGAGATGATGGCGATGTGTTATAATGATGATGGTGACGAGGATGATAGAAGGTATAACATCGCTTACCAGCCTAGAGGCGTCTACTCTGCGATCGTCCGCGGGCGAAAGACCGAGTTCCGCGCGTTGGGCTTCGCTATCGAACAGGAACGTGCGGAATCTACACGACACGCTGTGGTACGCCACGAAGCGGAGGTAGTAGTCGTTGAATTCGAACGCCAGGGGGAACTGCTTTTGGAGCTGAAACAATAATAGTACATTACTGTACAGGCCGGAAATAAAACCTCAGTATATGCATGTTTCTTGGACTTAAGCCGGGCGTTTGATCTCGTCAATTACAAAATCCTATGGCGTAAACTGGCTATACACGCACCGAACGAATTGGTGAACCTGTGGAGGTTTTGGTACGAAAACCAAACAAACAATGTGAAGTGGGGCGACGCACTCTCTAGTGAATATAGACTAGAGTGTGGTGTACGTCAAGGAGGGCTAACATCTCCGGACCTCTTCAATCTCTACGTCAACAGCCTTATTGAGGAGCTGAGAAAAACCAAGATCGGTTGCCATATTGGTAATGTTTGCGTTAACAATTTGAGCTACGCTGACGACATGGTCCTTCTCAGCCCCTCAATAAGTGGACTCAGAATATTGCTCAATATTTGTGACCGGTTCACATCATATCGCGTGCCGTCTAATTTCAAGAGTAGCTCAAACTTGGAGCTAAGCAAATTGGTGAAAGTCAGTAAATTCATTATCATAGACTTCCGCAAAGTAACTTCTGCTAAAATATTGCTCTAAAATATTGGATAGATCCAATATTTTAGAGGAATTCTCTTTAGATTCACAGAACAGACCAGAGAAAATTCAGAAATTAAAATTCGCAATATTGACCCCGCCGGGATCAAACCCAGGCTTATAAGACAACAAAACTCACTACTGCGCCATGGAGGTCGTCATTGACTGAAAATAAACTACTCATTTACTAAGAAAAACTATCATCCGAAATGTATGAATATGAGATTACCTGATGCACCGCATCAAGGAACATGAGAAACGTAGGCGTGAACCCTTGCTGCGGCGTCGCAGCCAGGTTGGATCTCTGCTGAAACTTGTGCCCTAGTGCCAGCCACTCCTTTTCCACCATTATCCGGAAGCCGTCTAACGTCCGGTAGTATGGGTCCAGGCATATTTGCGCTAAAGATGATATCTGCAACCATAAGATAATGGCCGAATGATTCCTTTTTCTAATACTGAAGAAGTTAATCGAAAGTTATTCAAAAAGTCCATATGCAATGCGTATAAAAACGTATTCCAAAGTGACACAGGAGTACATATTTTATAGTTAAAATCTATGTATGATACATGTTATTTTACTTTGACGAAATCAAATATGTTATCATAAAATTTAACATTTCTACAACCAACCTCTATTCTTAAAGAGACGTCTTTAAGTTTAACCATTTTTTTTTTAAATAAAATAACTTGATATTAGTTAGTATCAGACGATACACTAAGCTTATTTACATGAAACCTTCCCCTTGATTGAGGTTTATTGGTTCCCGCGGGAACTCCTTAATTTTCCGGGATAAAAAGTAGCCTATCTCTGTGCCGAATTTCATCCAAATTCGTTCAGCCGTTCGAGTGTGATTGAGTAACAGACATCCATCCATACATCCATACATCCCAACCTTCGCATTTATAATATTACGTCATAGCTGAGAGAACGGATCTGTTTTGTTGTACTCTGAGAGAACCCACAAGGATTGCTCTGTGGGCTATATAATGTTGTAATAATAATATATTTTTTTTATATATAATATAGTTAAGGCTTATTTTAGCTACACTAGTGTATTAGGGAAACCTGTAATGCTAGTTGTAAGTGGAGAAATAAATAAATAAATAGATATAAGTATAGATTAGTATGGATTTTACCTGTGCTGTGACATCCCAGCCGTCCTCGAGTGACAACAGTACAGAGGAGCCCTGAACGTCGAGCAAATCCACCACAGCGCCCGACAGCTGAAACAACTGACGCAGCTGCCACAGCCAGCCTGATTCTTCCACCAGTCTGTGAATAAGGAATGCTCTTTAGGTATCTTCTATGACACCAGCAGGGCGACCGCGTATCTTCTGCATCAATCATTGTTACAGTATCAATTGCTGTGATTGGCTGAATTTATGGTATTCTTGCTGCGTCAATGGATTTTGTCCAATAGTGGAAGAGTGTTATCCAATCAGAGGTGATTGCGATCGTTACACTGTAGCTGTCAGAGATACGCGGACACCCAGCTGAATAACATTGGTCTGAACTTGCTATTTAAGAAAGGATCAAAGCAAATACAGTTTTAACAATTCGGTATTTGACCACTAGTCAAATCAGCATCATTTATTCAAACGCCAAAACTCGTGCTTATCATGGGATTTTGTATGTAATACTGAACTATGACGTCATCAAAGTTCCATGCACTTTTTTTACTTATTTTCTTAAAAATAGTTATTCGACATAAAACTAACAGGGGACGCGGATATAGCGACTTTTGGGCTCAATCCAGGTGCTATTAGGATAATCAAAATAGGTTTATCCCTTTTCCTCCTATAGTCACAGTCACTTGAGAGAAAAAGATAGAATGTATTACTTAAGGTGCCAGCAGAGGGTGAATTGCCCATACAAACGTAATACCAAAATAATTTGTAATTCGAGAATATTTCCACCATATTATGCGATTAAGAAGATTGAACTTATCTAGGTCCCTGGATAATTTTGTTTTATAAATATTTTCCCAAAATTAAATGTAAGCCACATTGCGTTTTGCATGTTTTACCGACATAAATGACATGTTATCTCCTTATTTGTTTCATATTAGAACCAACGATATCTTACGTACTAACTGATCAGGAACATAGCCTATATTGTCAAGTTACAGAATAGCAACACAAAGTAAAAAACACAACAAGTTTTAATTTATCATTTTTGGTATTTACGGAACAAGACTAAATGTATAACAAATTCTGTACGCTCATATTGCTATCGTGCTTGCACGCGATCATGTGTCATCAGCCAAATAGAGATAGCAATATTCTGGCAAATTTATATTTTTTTTTATCCACTACAAGTTAGTCCTTGACTGCGATCTCACCTGAAGGTAAGAGATAATAAAGTCTAAGCGGAAGCGGAACGCTAAATCGCTAAGCGGCACGTCTTTGCCGGTAGGGTGGTAACTAGCCACGGCCGAAGTTTCCCACACCAGGCCAGACCAGGAGACCAGGGAAAATTCAGAAATTATAAATTCCCAAATTGACCCTGCCGGGGATCGAACCCGGGACCCACCCAAATTAAGAAACCCCCGACCGAAATGACCCCACCAGACAAAAGATGTCCCAAACACGTCCTTAACCACCCCGATGACCAAATCACTACCGATAATGCTCCCTATTTAGGGCTACACACAAACACCAACCAAACACAGCGTCTCCTCCGGCGAAGACGAGGACCCCGATATCTTACCCGGACGTAGTCTTAACCCACGGCCTCGGGGGCGTATAGTATACTAGTCCAACCGACCTCCCATTCATCCCAACGTCATCCTAAGCCGAGGTCCGAGCCTCATAGGAGGCGGAGGAGGAGGACCCTTAGGAAGATGTTGCCCCCCCCCCCCCCCCCCATGCCCCATGTTGTTTCTCGGCGACGCCTAGCGCTCTCTGTAGGGCCTATGCAGCATAATACTCAATCCGAAAAAAACTACACACCGCGCCACGGAGGTCGTCAATTTGCGGGTTGAATAGACATTGCGAGCGGCGATCGCCGGCCTCTTAAAGCAGGAGCGCTCACTCCTCATAAGCAGAGTCACAAGTACCAACCTGAGGAAGCCGGGCTCATCGGGGCTCTGCGGCGCGGAGGGTGCGGCCGCGCGCAGAAGCTTCTTGAACGCGTGCTTAGTGTGCCGCGCGTCTGGGTACTCCACGGGCACGGGTTCGATTCCCGCGAGCGCCACGTGCGCACCCTTCTCCGATAGCACGTACAGGGCCGCGCGGCGATGCGTGTTGCCGTTACCCCCCCCGTCGCCTGACACTGGGGGAAAATTGGGGTGATGGACAACTCAATCTAACCAGCAACTCTTTATCAAACTTAAAAATGCGCTCCTAGTGTGGAAGTTTGTATGAAATACATAGGTGTGACGTCATCAAATTTCAACGCACTTTTTTTTCTTTATTGGTGCCGATTCTGTAATGTAACATCTCTATACTAAACTAAAATGGCAGCTTTAAATCTAGTTCTGTCCCTTTCCGTAGGGAGTATTATGAAAGGGTTAGCAATATTTATAATGCTCTAATTTTGGTTTAGTTTAGAGATTGTGCACTACAGAATCAGCCCCAATGTATCGTTTAAAATGTGTTTTTAAACTTAAAGCTAACCGAGGATGTGAATTTTAGGTCTTTTGGAGAAATACATAGTTGTGACGTCGTCAAATTTCAACGCACTTTTTTTCTTTAATCTATCGTTTAAAATGGGTTTTTAAACTTAAAGCTAACCGAGGATATGAATTTTAGGTCTTTTGGAAGACCCTCTATGGAATAATCAGTAAGAAATAATTAATTGTTGACATACAGGCAGTATCCCTATTCCATCATAGGTAATGGCAGCGTTAATCATTCCCACTCACTAACATTTTACACCTGTTAGTACTGTGTGAGTGAGACGGAATGATTCGATCTTTTATTATTGGCACAAGTTAAATCAAAAGGACATCATTTACATCATCATGGACATCGCTTTAGTGATCAGCACCGCTGAAAAAATCTCAAAAATAATTGTTCCAAACAATAAAAATAATGCCCTTAGTTAGTTTAAATAGTTTTAAAAACCATAATAGGTATTAAGTTTTGCAATATTTATCATATCTACTAAAAACCCTGGAAAATGACACCAATATTTATTTTATAATGGATTTCAAAAAGGCAGCCAAATAAAAAAAAATTGCAATTTAAACACAATAATATGTAACAAAGTAAACTTACCAGAATCAAGATCGGCGGTGGATAGCCGCTGTCTGGGCACATAGAGGTCAAGATGGGATGGTTGCCGCCTGTCTTTTAGGGAGCCCCATCGCCCAAAATGTCGGGCTGCGCTCGTTCCCCCCTTGCCACCACTGCCTCGACCTAGCACCCTGGTAAAGGTAAACGAAGACATTCCATGAGCAGGAGCCAAATATATCAACAAACCATTTTTCAAACGTTTAGTGCGTGATTTGTATGGGATTTTGTATGAAATACAGAATTGTGACGTCATCACTTTTTAATCGATAGTTTAAAATAGTTATTCAACATAAAACTAACAAGGGACGTGGATATTACGACTTTTGGAAGATCCTCTATTTAATAATTGTCAAATACCCAATGGGGTATTTGGGTCCTAGCACCCTGGTAAACGATAACGAAGACATTACATGAGCAGGCGCATACCATTGGCTATTTGACAAATAGTCAAATCAACAAACCATTTTTCAAACGTTTAGCGCGTGATTAGTATGGGATTTTGTATGAAATACAGAATTGTGACGTCATCAATTTTTAATCGACATTTAAAGTAGTTATTCAACATAAAACTAACAAGGGAGTGGATATTACGACTTTTGGGAGATCCTCTATTTAATAATTGTCAAATACCCAATGGGGTATTTGGGTCCTAGCACCCTGGTAAACGATAACGAAGACATTACATGAGCAGGCGCATACCATTGGCTATTTGACAACTTGTCAAATCAACAAACCATTTTTCAAACGGTTAGCGCGTGATTAGTATGGGATTTTGTATGAAATACAGAATTGTGACGTCATCACTTTTTAATCGATAGTTTAAAATAGTTATTCAACATAAAACTAACAAGGGACGTGGATATTACGACTTTTGGGAGAGTAAGAATTCTCTATTTAATAATCACAAAAAAATAATTTATCTCAATGGTTGTCAAATACCCAATGGGGTATTTGGGTCTTCGCATTCGGAAAAGCAGCCATAGAAAGGAAAGGAAACACCTTGTGACACGCCATATTTACATGATCTGCTTGTGGTGACCTGGCCTATACTATAAATCTGGGAATTCGTTTTCTAGAAAGTGAAATTGAGTTAATAAAGTACGCCAAGCTGCTGAGGAAAATAGAGTGAGTGAGCGCCACCAGTGTTGCTAGGTATAACTCACCCTAGAGTGCCGGCCGCTTTGCTCAGCAGCGGCGTGTGGTTGTAATGCTGTTGGTCCACGCAGCACAGCAGCAAAGAGTCCAGGCTGAGGCTGGAGTCCTCCAGCTCGCCTCGCGAGGCAGGCGTCAGTGTCACCTAAGGTTGCTGTGTATCACTCACCCTAGAGTCCCGGCCGCTTTGCTCAGCAGCGGCGTGTGGTTGTGAGGCTGTTGGTCCTCGCAGCACAGCAGCAAAGAGTCCAGGCTGAGGCTGGAGTCCTCCAGCTCGCCTCGCGAGGCAGGCGTCAGTGTCACCAGGGTTGCTGTGTATCACTCACCCTAGAGTCCCGGCCGCTTTGCTCAGCAGCGGCGTGTGGTTGTGAGGCTGTTGGTCCTCGCAGCACAGCAGCAAAGAGTCCAGGCTGAGGCTGGAGTCCTCCAGTTCGCCTCGCGAGGCAGGCGTCAGTGTCACCAGGGTTGCTGTGTATCACTCACCCTAGAGTCCCGGCCGCTTTGCTCAGCAGCGGCATGTGGTTGTGAGGCTGTTGGTCCTCGCAGCACAGCAGCAAAGAGTCCAGGCTGAGGCTGGAGTCCTCCAGTTCGCCTCGCGAGGCAGGCGTCAGTGTCACCAGGGTTGCTGTGTATCACTCACCCTAGAGTACCGGCCGCTTTGCTCAGCAGCGGCGTGTGGTTGTGAGGCTGTTGGTCCTCGCAGCACAGCAGCAAAGAGTCCAGGCTGAGGCTGGAGTCTTCCAGCTCGCCTCGCGAGGCAGGCGTTAGCGCCACCAGGGTTGCTAGGTATCTTTCCTACAGAAATAACATAGTTTGGAGCTTAGCTCATCATACTAATACTATAATGCGAAAGTCTGTTTATTTGTCTTTCAATTACGCCGCAACTGAGCAATGGATCGTCGTGATTTTTTGCATGGGTATAGTTGAGGGCATGGAGAGTGATATAGTTTACTTTTTATCCCGGAAAATTAAGAAGTTTTCGCGGGAATTTAAAAAATCTTATACCACGTGGACGAAGTCGCGGGCATCAGCTAGTTTCCAATAAAGCCACAATAGTGGTAGCACACACTGAACAACAAAATGCTCAAGCATTTTTTTATAAATAGGGATAATAATGACAACTCAATCAAATCAGCAACTCTTTAAACTCAAAAACGCGCTTCTAGTATGGAAGTTTGTATAAAATACATAGTTGTGACGACATCAAATTTCAACGCAATTTGTTTCTTTAATCGATGATTCAAAATTATTACCAAACTTAAAACTAACAGATGTGGATTTTATGTAGATGGACCCTCTATTTAATAAAAAGTAGATAATAAATATTTTTTGACATAGGCATCATCCATATTGATAACGAACTAAATCACAACTAAAATAGAGTTCAAAATAGCATGAAGAAGAATTCCTTGTTGGTGAAATGCGTTAAGGTGATACCTGTTCCAGGCTCGAGGTGGTTTCGGTACCGCCCTGCGCCGGGCCTGTCGCCTGGTGGCTGGAAGACTTGAGCATACCCATGACGCCCTTGTGATGTGACGCGGCTGATCTAGACAATATCAATCGTTCATATCGCATTGCTTACATAGGATGGATCAAGAGTCCCGCGGCAATTTGTGGAATTAAAACAATTTACTTACAATAAAAAATTGCAGAATTAGACATAAAATAGACTACTAGCGTCGCTTCTAGGCTAGGACATTGCTCTTTCGTGACACGGATTGTTTACAGGAGGAATATACCTAATATTCCACTTACCTAATTCTCATATTTAGTTATCCATTTTCAAATAATTCTTGAGTTTGACTTAATTTAATTTATTTGAACTACCAACAGAATTACAAGTAGTAGGTATACAAAATGTTGAATGGCTTAGGCAATAGGTAACAAGCAATTCAATTTATAGGTAGTTACATCATGCACATAGGAAAAGTCGTACATAACTGACACAAGTATACATTAGTAAATTATTAATAAATAATTACAATAATTAAGATTACTGATACAAGACTATAAAAAATTAATGAAAATAACTATCAATAATTATATAACATTCATTATAACTACTTTAAAAAAAAAACTGGATAAAAAGTAAAAAACAAAAAAAAATAGATGCATAAAATCTATATAAATATAAAAGAAAGTCGTGTTAGTAACAATTTATATTTATAACTCAAGAACGGCTGAACCGATTTGGCTGAAAATTGGTGGGGAGGTAGCTTAGAACCAGGAGACGGACATAGGATACATTTTTATCCCGGAAAATTAAAGAGTTCCCGCGGGAACTAAAAAACCTCAATCCACGCGGACGAAGTCGCGGGCATCAGCTAGTTTATAATACAGCGTTGAGAAAAACAACAAAGAGGATCATCTGACAATGTGATATTAAGGCTGGGTTGCATCAATACTTTTTGACGGACATGTAACGTTTAAATATGGCGCCAACGAACGTAAGTCAAATAAGGCGTTGATTCACCATTTTTATAGTACTAATAATAAGTATGTAACTAGCAAATTAACAGACGTTAAAGTTCTTACGTGTGTTAAATTTAAACGAACGTATGTTACGATAACCAACAGTTTGAAACAACCGTCCCTAAGAGTCAAGTGATTTGAGTAGTTTGACTTACCTGGCCAGCAAAGCGCCTGTCCTGGGATGTCGCCACGTCAGCACCGGGACTCGGCCCTGGCGGTAGCAGCGGGAAGTGCGCCGCAGCGACTCGTCCGAAATGATCTCCGGTACCGCGACTACCGACGGGTAACTGGATAGGATGTCAGTCAACACCTATTAGTTGTTGGCAATGTGAACTAACCAGTGGCGCGCACTTCATAGAGGCACAAAAGCACTGCCTACCCAAATGGAAATACTTCAATGCTCATATTTCATCAAAACAGCTAGTAAATAGGTATTGTGACTAACTTATGCCTACCCTGCTTGAAAACCTGTGCACGCCACTGAAACTAACAAACCACCATACAGCCCACTGCTGGGCACAGGCCTCCATTCTCATAGGAGAGAGGGAATTAGAGCTTAGAACCACCACGCTGCTCTAATGCGGGTTGGCGGGCTTTGACGACTATTGTCATGTTAGTGATAATAACCGGGACCGATTGCTTAACGTGCTCTCCAAGGGACGGGGGTAACACACCGTCAACTTCCTAACTCCGGGCTAGTACTGAGAATTTATAGTGTGAAAAACCCAATACTTAATTATGGCCCGACCCGGGACCTCGTCGGCCGCAGTCGAACATGGGAACCAATAGACCAACAAGGCAGTCAAATGTAAACTAAACTATATATATATGACACCGTAATTTTGTAAAAACCGTTAGATTGTAATCTAACTAGCGATTGTAAACTGTCGAAAGATTGTGACCGTTCAATGTTCTGAGTGTCAATTTTTCAATGTTCATTGTATTTACGTTTTCTGGTCTCTTTCTTGTAGGGTTAGGGTTCGACATTAACAATCAGGTAGTACAAGTGTAGCTTATTGCGGTCTAATGCAATAAGACCGCAATAAGCTACACTTCTACACTCGCATTTTTTTGTAAATTGCTTTCAAAAGTAATATATTTTTTGCAAAGGTAAAGAGTCTTGTAAGTAGCTTTGTAATTACTTACAACCTAGGTAAGTTGAAAAACGTAGATGATAAAAAAAATTGTAGATGCCGTCTTACCTTCGACATAAGGTATAGAGTGCATTAGCGTGCGCGAGGCGGAAAGGAATATACATTTTTGCAATGGTAAAGAGTCTTGTAAGTTGCTTATCGTAATTCCTTACAACCTACGAAAGTTGACGATAAAATAATTAAAAAAAAAAAAAGTTTGCAAAATTACATAGGTCACATTAATAATTGGGCCTCTATCTCCCAAAAAAGTAAAAACTGTGTTATGGGAGCTAGTACCTTCCCTGTTACATAGGTGCTTTTTTGCATTTTTAAATTATTATTAGTTAATTTTAACATGCCAAAATAAAAAAATAAGCAAACTTGTAGCTGCCGTCTTACCTTCGACATAAGGTATAGAGTGCATTAGCGTGCGCGAAGCGGAAAGGAATATACATTTTTGAAATGGTAAAGGGTCTTGTAAGTTGCTTATCGTAATTCCTTACAACCTACGAAAGTTGACGATAAAATAATTATAAAAAAAAACTTTTATTTGCAAAATTACATAGGTCACATTAATAATTGGGCCTCTATCTCCCAAAAAAGTAAAAACTGTGTTATGGGAGCTAGTGCCTTCCCTGTTACATAGGTGCTATTTTGCATTTTTAAATTATTATTAGTTAATTTTAACATGCAAAAATAAAAAAATAAGCAAACTTGTAGATGCCGTCTTACCTTCGACATAAGGTATAGAGAGCATTGGCGTGCGCGAGGCGAAAAGGAATATACATTTTTGAAATGGTAAAGGGTCTTGTAAGTTGCTTATCGTAATTCCTTACAACCTACGAAAGTTGATGATAAAATAATAAAAAAAAAACTTTTATTTGCAAAATTACATAGGTCACATTAATAATTGGGCCTCTATCTCCCAAAAAAGTAAAAACTGTGTTATGGGAGCTAGTGCCTTCCCTGTTACATAGGTGCTATTTTGCATTTTTAAATTATTATTAGTTAATTTTAACATGCAAAAATAAAAAAATAAGCAAACTTGTAGATGCCGTCTTACCTTCGACATAAGGTATAGAGAGCATTGGCGTGCGCGAGGCGAAAAGGAATATACATTTTTGTAATGGTAAAGAGTCTTAAGGGGAAGTCTGAAAGTAGCGCCAGTGATAGAAAAGATGAGGAGTAATAGGCTAGCATGGTATGGGCATGTAATGCGGAGGGATGACAGGCATATGACGAGAAGAATTATAGATATGCATGTGGAAGGAAAAAAGAGTAGAGGGAGACCAAAGAAAAGATGGATGGATTGTGTGAAAGAGGATATGCGTATAAAAGGAGTGAATGATAGATTGACGGATAACAGAAGTGAATGGAAGAAGAAAATATGTTGTGCCGACCCCACGTAGAGTGGGACAAGGGCAGGAAGAAGAAGAAGAAGCAATGGTAAAGAGTCCTGTAAGTTGCTTATCGTAATTCCTTATAACCTACGAAAGTTGAAAAAAAAAGCAAAATTGTATATGCCGTATTACCTTCGACATAAGGTATAGAGTGCATTAGCGTGCGCGAGGCGGAAAGGAATATATGTCACCGTAAGATTGTAAAAACCGTTAGATTATAATCTAACTCGCGAAATTCTAAACTGTCGAAAGATTGTAAACTGTTCAATGTTCTGAGTGTCAACTTTTGAAATATTCATTTTATTTACGTTTTCTTGTCTCTTTCTTGTAGGTTTAGTTAGGGTTCGACGTAAATAATCAAGTAGTAGGCACTTAGGTTTTATGGGGTTTAAATACCTATCAGATTACAATCTACCGGAAAATAATGCGTTAAATTCTAATCCTTCGACAGTTTAGAATTTCGCGAGTTAGATTATAATCTAACGGTTTTTACAATCTTACGGTGACATATACATTTTTGCAATGGTAAAGAGTCTTGTAAGTTGCTTATCGTAATTCCTTACAACCTACGAAAGTTGAAAAAAAAAAGCAAAATTGTAGATGCCGTATTACCTTCGACATAAGGTATAGAGTGCATTGGCGTGCGCGAGGCGGAAAGGCGGCGCCGCAAGACCTACGCGCGCCCAATCGCGCGCATATATGCGCTCGCGCACGCGTTCCAGCGATCGCGAGTCTGTCTCCACCCCCTCTGACACCCCACTACCCGGCCCGCAACCACCGCCGAGTTCGAGCTCTTCCACTGGGGATCATGATAATTAAAAATATTAAAAAACACGACTGCCCCGCCAAAAGCGAACTAAAATGTTAAAAATCTCAATTAATCTAGTTAAATTAGAATCTTATTCACATTTTTGTTAAATGATATTTTTTGTGAATCACTGGATATTGAACTATAGTGTTATATATTTTTGGAATCTGCTCATCATTTTCTAGATGATGATCATATGGTTAATCTTATTTTCGAATATTTTTTTCAGGTTTAGACTTTAATGCGGGACCATGGTCACCTCATCAAACATTTATTAAATTTTACTAGCCTATGTCACCCGGAATAAGCTAAGGATTCTAACGATACCTCATTTATCAAAATCGGTTCGGGCGTATAGAAGTTATGGTGGAATATACAAACTCACATACATACATACATACATGAACCCTGAAAACAATATAGTCCTTTTTTCAGGCAGTCGTATAAAAATGTTAAATGTCAAACTTGTAATGTCATTTATTTTGATAGACATACTTTTTCTTTTTTTATGTAGCAAATAGATAAGTCAACATTTTTTATTGCATAAAACTCCTGTCAAAAAAAAATACCAACTTGTGAATCCGGTATTCCGAAACGGAGTTCCGACTGTATATGCCTGTAGCGGCATACACTAATAAACAAATTGTTTTACTAGAATTCGACACAAATAATTGTAAAATGCCGTGACATAAACATGTCAAATTTGTGGATATTTTGTCAAAACACTTATAACAACGTTTGTTTCTTGGTGTAAGGCTACGATTACTGGCACTGGTAAGTTTTACTCACGTTAGTCGTTCGCATTAATTACTTAAGAAATGTAAACAGTCTGCAGGCCGCGTATCTTATGCAAATGTTAGTAACGTAAGTTACTTGGGTACGCTACTTACGTAATAACTTACAAATATAATCCTAGCCTAAACAAAAAAGGCACACAGTTTCAAAGCTAAGATAAAACTCACGTGATAACGTATCGGCGGACAAGGAAGACATAAGCGGCGGTGACGTCAGAGACCTCGCGTCCGCAGAGGGCAGCACGTACTTCTGCCGTTTGGACGGTTTGGGCTTGAGGCCTGCGCGTCTTGCGGTTTTCAACAGCGTCTTTTTGGCGAAGCCTCTATGAAACAAATAAGTTTTTGGAATTTAATAACTAAAAAACCTCAAATTTCAATTTATAAAATCTCGGTTTTTAAAAGTATACATTTTTTTAATATTATACACGTTGAAAATTTAGTGGTTTTAAAGCGGCGGCGAGTTTAATCGCCTTTAGTAGTACTATCGACTCCACTTGCTTTTTTTCTTTTTTAAAGTACTTAATTTTTAAGAGGCCTGTGATCGCCGCTCGCAATTTCTATTCAACCCGCAAATATAAATTTGCCGGTATATTGCTAT
Source organism: Erebia palarica (assembly GCA_964035005.1). NCBI lineage: Eukaryota > Metazoa > Arthropoda > Insecta > Lepidoptera > Nymphalidae > Erebia > Erebia palarica. The sequence goes on from OZ035995.1 coordinate 18,859,957, forward strand.
TTCTATTTGGCTGATGACACATGATCGTGTGCAAACGCGATAGCAATATGGGCGTACAGAATTTGTTATACGTTTAGTCTTGTTCCGTAAATACCAAAAATGATGAATGATAACTTGTTGTGTTTTTCACTTCGTGTTGTTATTCGGGTACTTGACAATATAGGCTATGCTCCTGGTCAATTAGTACGTAACATATCGTCGGTTTTAATATGATACAAATAAGGAGAAAACATGTCATTCATGTCGTAAAAACAAGCAAAACGCTATGCGCTTACATTTAATTTTGGGAAAATATTTTGAAAATAATTATCCAGGGGCCTAGATAAATACAAGTTCAATCTTAATAATCGCATAATCTGGTGGAAATATTCTCGAATTACGAATCATTTTGGTATTACGTTTGTATGGGCAATTCACCCTCCGCTGGCACCTTAAGTGTGAGAGTTAAATTCATGTAGATGTCACCGTAAGATTGTAAAAACCGTTACATTATAATCTAACTCGCGAAATTCTAAACTGTCGAAAGATTGTTAACTGTTCAATGTTCTGAGTTTCAATTTTTGAAATATTTATTTAATTTACGTTTTCTTGTCTCGTTCTTGTAGGTTAGGTTAGGGTTCGACATAAATAATCAAGTAGGGCACTTAGGTTTTATCGGGTTTAAAAACTTATCAGATTACAATCTACCGGAAAATAATTCGTTAAATTGTAATCTTTCGACAGTTTAGAATTTCGCGAGTTAGATTATAATCTAACGGTTTTTACAATCTTACGGTGACATAGATAATAATAATGGATACATGTAACATACTTGAGCGTGTGGTGTTTGGGCTGCGCGAGGTCTCAGTTCGGGGCGATCCACTAGCGATAGAAACATTTAACATGACAGATACATGTAACATACTTGAGCGTGTGGTGTTTGGGCTGCGCGAGGTCGGCGGGCGGCGGTGCTCGCGGCGCCAGCGCGAAGTGTAACAGCGGGTGCGGCGGGTGCCGGAGCCGGGCAACCGCCTTGCGGAACGCCTCCGCTTGCTCGCTGCTCACTTCCTCGTCCAGCGCCACCTGTTACACAACAGGGACGGTGACAACTCAATCAAATCAGCAACACTTTATCAAACTTTATGATGTACATCATAAATATCTGAATCATGCAAAATATTATGTATTAAAATTAAACATTAGGTACTACATGACTTAAAAACAGTACTAAAACTATCCTGTATGACGGAAAAATGTATTAATGTAATGTTTATTTAATCGCATGCTTTCGGAAATAAAGGCTATTTTTATTTTACTTAAAAACGCACTTCTAGTGTGGAAGTTGTATGAAATTCACTATTGTCACGTCATCAAATTTCAACGCACTTTTTTCTTTAATCTCTATTTTAAAATGGTTATCAAACTTAAAACTAACCGAGGATGTGAAATTTGAGGTGTTTTGGATGACCCGCTATTTAATAATCAGTTAGAAATAATTTATTTTTGATATAGGCATCATCCCCATTTTACACTATTTCACACATTTTGGGTATGTTCCGATATACACTGCAAGGTGTGACGTCAATTTAGCATACTGCGAAGCTGTCCCTTTATAGTTAGCTACACTGGTTACTGTTTAAAACGGAACGCTGTCAGCACTGAGAGCACCTAACCTCGAAAACGCCAGTGCTCACAGTACAAAAATGGCGATGATTAATGACGTCATATATTTCCCTAGGATACTGCGGCAGTGTACTGTCAGTCCATAACGGAACGAATTTCCCCCCAGTAAGAGCACTGAACAATGCTCGCAGTGTATATCGGAACATACCCTTTTTAATTGGGTATTTGACAGCTAGTCAAATCAGCAACGCTTTTTTCAAACGTCAAAACGCACGCTTAGTTTAAGATTTTGTATGAAATACTGAATGGTGACGTGATCAAAAATCGACGCACTTTTTCCCTTTAATCGATAATAAATGATAAAACTAACACTACTTTTGGGAGACAGTCTATTTATTAATGACTTAAAAAATAATTTATTTGAAAGAGCAAGAAAGAGCCAATATGAAATTATAGCAAATAATTTCATTTTTGTGGATTTTGGTGTTGAAACCCTGGGGTCGCGTGGCGAAGATGCTAGATACTTTTTAAGGAGTAGAAGGAAGGTGCACAATCGTTTTTTTATACGACTGCCTTTAAAAAGGAGTATATTAATTTAATTAATAAGTATTAATTATTAAGTAATTTTTGGAATAAATGAATTTATTATTTATTTATTTAAAAATTTATTATTTATTTAAAAATATTGTTTTCAGGGATCATGTATGTATGTATGTGAGTTTGTATATTCCACCATAACTTCTATACGCCTGAACCAATTTTTATAAATGAGGTATCGTTAGAATCCCTAGCTTATTCCGGGTGACATAGGCTAGTAAAATTTAAAAAAAAATTATGGGGTGACCATAGTCCCGTCCCGCATTAAAGACTAAATTTGAAAAAAAATCGAAAATAGATAGAGTAGATTCCAAAAATATATAACACTATAGTTCAACATCCAGTGATTCACAAAATTAATTTAGATTTTTAACTTTTTAGTTCGTTTTTGGCAGGGCAGTCGTGTTTTTTTTTTTTTAATTGTGTATTTTGGTGTCGCGGGGCGAAGATGCTAGATCCTTTTTTAAGGAGAAGGAAGGTACACAATCGTTTTTTTTACCATTTTGCTCATGGGCCGAAAGAAAGATACTATGACCAGTAGCGTGCAGTTCATAGAAGTATAAAAGCACCGCTTACCCAAAATATGGAAATACGTCAAAGCTCACTTTTCATCAAAACAGCTAGTAAATAGGTGTTCTGACTAACTAATGCCTACCCTGGTTTCAAAATTTGTCAAGAAAAGATTACAATTATTTTGCTATAATCCGCCAACAGAAAAAATTCTGTATGGTCAAGCATGCAGTTACAAGCGAAGCACCGTTTACCTTCCCAACCAAGCAAGAAAGCCAAGTTCCCAAGCAAGCAATGCCACCACCATTCACATGCACCACCACACAACACTTTTATACTATTCTCGACGCACGTTTCGCCCCGACACCGACATCTCATTTGTGTGATTTGTGTCATCTCAGTTTATGATATAATATCTTATTTCATTCTATCTCATGTCTTGTTGTACCTATTCTTCCTCCACAACCTTTCTCACTGACAAGGGTCATTGGTAGAGATCTCTTATAGAGTATAAGTGCTTCCTTGTCCACTACGTATGTTTTTCTTCTTGTTTTATAACATTTTGGTACTAAATAAATAAATATTAACAAAAAAAAAAAAAAAGATGCTCCGGTGTAATCTTTTCATGCTAAATCATGAACTTCCGCAAAGTAACGCCTGATTCTATCCAATATCCAAAATTTGTGTCTATGATGATAATAATTTGGACATACCTTGATAAGCTGAAACGTGGCTGCGCGCAACTGCAGCCCGTCGTGCAGCGCGTGCTCGAGATGCGCGTGCGCAGCTCTCACCCCCTTCTCCCTCGTCAGCGCGCTCAGAGGGAAACTGCGCACCACTGTCGCTTCGCACGCTGCGGGTATCAATAAAAAAAATAAGGAAAAAAACACGCAAGTGGTAGATTCACTCGACGATTCATCCACCATAACCATCATGTTTTATAAAGTAAGTAATTTTTAACGTCAATAAGTGTACCTACTTTTTTATTATTATTATTAAAGCCTACCACTAAAGCTACATATATTTGTATTAACTCTAAAGCTATATTATATTTATTTTATATATTTTTTCCTTCTTTTCTTCTTGTATTTTTTATTGTTTTTTTAATATAGATGTATGTATTTATATATTCATATAACTTTTTTTTCCATATTTCCATATTTTATTTTATTTTTTATATTTAGAGGCCATCCCATACTTGGGCAAAGGCCTCCCCCCTCTTCATCCCTTGATCTCTACATGCAGCCAGACGTGTCCATAGTACGCCGAGGCCATCAATTTCTTCCAGTTCAGTTCGCCACGGCGACGCGTTATGTATCGTGGACACCAGACTGTGCTTTTCCACGTCCACCTGTTGTCTCGGTGTCGCATAATGTGTCCAGCCCACTTCCACTTTAGCTCCCTCGCTTGCCTAATAGCGTCAATGTACCTACAGTGTTCCTATATTGAATAAATGCTATTGAGTATTGAGTATTGATTCAAAAGTACTTGTAAAAGTTTATTTGAATAAAAAGCATTTTGAATTTTGAAAATCATTTACGAATGGTATACGAAACAGTGGCGTGCTGAGTATTCGGATTCACGGTAAGGTTGGTTAGTTTGATATCTATTTTCACGCAAGGCATGATGAAAAACAAGTCATAATTAAAATAATTAAAAAACACAACTGCCCTGCCAAAAAACGAATATAATAATAACATAAATAAAAAAATATCCATACGGAAGTTAGGTATTTATACTTAACTTAATTTTTTCGACTGAATATTTTCTCGATTTCTTTTTAAAATAATAGTAAGTAGTGTAATTACACTCAAAACCGAAATATCGAACGAAATAATCATGCAGAACATACATACATGTACACCAATTTGATTATCAAATTCAAACTGCGTTTACGCAATAATGTACTTTCCTGCTTTCACAAATTCAAATTCAAATGTTTTTTATTCAAGTAAACTTACAAAGTACTTTTGAATCGTCAAGTGAATCTACCACTGGTTTCACGAGAAGAACCAGCAAGAAACTCGGTGGTTGCTCTTTTTAAATAAATATTTTATTTACAATTATTTTATCAATGTATATGTCACCGTAAGATTGTAAAAACCGTTAGATTATAATCTAACTCGCGAAATTCTAAACTGTCGAAAGATTGTAAACTGTTCAATGTTCTGAGTGTCAATTTTTGAAATATTCATTTTATTTACGTTTACTTTTCTCTTTCTTGTAGGTTAGGTTAGGGTTCGACATAAATATCTAGGTTTTATTGGGTTTAAATACCTATCAGATTGCAATCTACCGGAAAATAATGCGTTAAATTCTAATCTTTCGATAGTTTAGAATTCCGCGAGTTAGATTATAATCTAACGGTTTTTACAATCTCACGGTGACATATACATAAGTAACCGCTGTCCTTAGCATTGCTGGAGTGATCAAATCCATGCTCCACTATGATTTACATTTGGATATAGCATAAACACCTTACTACCTTTCTGATTTTTTATTGCTTATTTATGTTATACGTTTAACTCGTGATACTTTATCATACTGTTAAAGTTTCGTCGCCTGAGGAATTATTGTTGGGGTCAACTAGCTTTATTGCGCCCTAGACTAAAAGGCAATAATGCGAAGATGGCTTCAAACTTGTTTTTAGCGTAGTAGCAAACGCCCGCGTATCTCTGACAGCTACAGTGTAACGATCGCAATCACCTCTGATTGGATAACACTCTTCCACTATTGGACAAAATCCATTGACGCAGCAACAATACCATAAATTCAGCCACTACAGCCCATTAACGTCCCACTGGGCACAGGCCTCCACTCTCATAGGAGAGAGTGAATTAGAGCTTAGACCCACCACGCTGCTCCAATGCGGGTTGGCGGGCTTTAACGACTATTATCAGGTTAGTGATAATAACCGGGACCGACGGCGTATCGTGCTCTCCGAGGCACGGGGGTGAAACATCACCAACTTCCTAACTCCGGGCTAGTACTGAGAATTTCTAGTCAGAAAAACCCAATACTTGTAATGGCCCGACCCGGGACTCGAACCCTGGACCTCGTCGGCCGCAGTCGAACACGCCAACCACTAGACCAACGAGGCAGCCGTTCAGCCAATCACAACAACAAACAGGTCGCCCTGCTGGTATCCGCTAGTACATATAAAAAAATTTAAAAAAAAAAAAAAAGTTTATTGACCAGCACTACAATACTTAGCATAACTAAACTTATACAAATACAAATTAAACTTAAATTATTAAACGTGCGGTCAATGGGCCACCTCCTCAGCCCGTGCCACTGCATGAGAGATAGGTATATACCTACCCAACATACTGCAACGCTGATTTTCAGGAGGGGCCCAAGGGTCACGACGTCACGGACCATCACTTACACCTAATAAAATGAAAAATATATTACCTATTATCACCTATTATATCATGTCATACGTACCATAAGGATCCAAGGGTACGCCCTTGAAGAGCAGCCGGTAGTTAGTAAGGAAGAGGGCGCCCTCTGCCGGCAACAGCTGAGGTAACGCCGAGCCTCGCCCGTCGGCCAACAGCAAAGCGCGCAACGCTGTTCCAGCGCCGGTCTCGCCGCTGACCAACGCTGGCCAGGCTATTCTGGGCTGCACGCCAATGAAACCAGAATAGGCATGATGACTGATTTTGAAAAATGGCCAGATTATGTTTGGATGTGAATGAACTAGAAGTTTAATTGGCTATAATCCGCTACAGTAGACAAATCTGTGTGGTACAGTGCGTGTCTTTCACCTGCAGCATGCGACACCCACCACCCAGCAATTCGCACAGGCACAACACCACACCTCATAAATCCTCCAAATCACTCTCAACGTACGTTTCACTCCGACACCGGAGCATCTTCAGGAGATGTTGACTCGACAATGCACGATTGTGAAGTGACTATCGTAATAAAACTTCTAGTTCATTCACTATCATGGACTTCCGCAAAGTAACGCCTGCTTCTATTCAATATGTTTGGAAGTATCTACTATTTCGATAAAATGTCTTATTTCAGCAGAAAAAAAAAGGTTTGGTAGATAAAATTGGCATTTGAAATTTGAATTTTAAAATTCACGCCAAAACGCTCGCGAGTGTCATGGCGTCGTTTGTGACGTCACTATTGTTTTCACCGATGTACTCTGTGCAGTGTGCAGTAAATAATAATGTGATTGTGACGTCATTCGCTTTTTGGTGTTTAATCCATTATGGCGGATTGTTGTATTTTATAGATTTATTTTATCAAAATAAATAGCAATGTCACTCGAAATAGAAAAATAAATACGGTTTTATAATCCATGAATCCTATTTCATTAGATAAATTCATAATTTCATTCACTCTCGGTTACTGTCATCATGCCTATTGTACAGAATTACAATAGGGATGATGACAACTCAATCAAATCCGCAACTCTTTATCAAACTTAAAAACGCGCTTCTAGTGTGGAAAATGTATGAAATTCACAATAGTGACGTCATCCTATTTCACTGCACTTTTTTCTTTAATCTATATTTTAAAATGGTTATCAAACTTAAAACTAACCGAGTGTGTCAATTTTAGGTCCTTTGGAAGGACCCTCTAATTAATAATCATTTAGAAATAATTTATTTTTGATGTAGGCATCATACCTATTTGACAAATAGTCAAATCAGCAACTTTTTTTCAAATGTCAAAACGCGTGCTTATTATGGATATTGTATGAAATTTTAAGTTGTGACGTCATCAAAGTTCGACGCTCTTTTTTTACTTTAATCGATAGTTTAAAATGGTTATTCAAAATAAAACTAGCAGGGGACGTGGATATTACGACTTTTGGGAGATCCTTTATTTAATAATCAATAAAAAATAATTTATCTCACTAGTAGTCCAATATCAAATTACTGTACGCACGCGAATAGAGATGACCACCTTCAATTAAGTCAGCAACTCTATATCAAACTTCAAAACGCACTTCCAACATGGAAGTTTCTTTGAAATACACATTTGTGACGTCATCAAATTTACATTTGATGACGTCACAAATATGTATTTCAACACACTTTCTTCTTCAAATGATTATCAATATTAAAACTTACAGAAGATGTGAATTTTAGGTCTCTTGGAAGACTGTCTATTTTATTTTAGTTTTTTTGTTATTTCTATATGCTCCTCTAACTTTTAGCAGTTATTTACGTTTTAAGCAATTAATCATTCCTGATAGGCGATAGGGATATATCACTCATATGTAACGTGGCTTCACATATTTTTATTATCGTCAGAAAAAAATCAGCATTCCATAAAATAAACAAGTTACTTTCATGAAAAAATTACAAACTTCCACTTTTACACACAAATCAATCCACGGATTCTTCTAAAATTTGAATTAATTTTTGATATTCAACATTTTGGTTTATCTACTGGAACTGGAAACTAAAAAAAATATCTGTTTATCCGATTTTGACGAAATTTGGTACAGGGGTAGGTTGTATCCCGGGGAAGGATATAGGAAAATTCAAGAGTTCCCGCGGAAATCAATATCTTAATCCACGCGGACGAAGTCGCGGGCATCGTCTAGTCATTCATATTTTTGAATTTAAGTAACCCGATGGTGTTATCGAGAAATTTCTGGAACATACCTTCTGTACGGGCGGCAACCGCCTGCTCTCCCGGGCCACAGCATCCAGCGTCTCGAGATGCATGTGAACCACTCCAGGGATCATCTGGTGGAGACACCGCACGTGTTCCGCTGTCACTCCTCCTTCCGTGCACACCTGGGAACACATTCACTACTGAAGCCTTGTTTTCTTTGTCTACTAATATTATAAATTCGAAAGTGTGTTCGCTTGACATTACTATGTAGTTGTCCACTGAGTTGCGAGAAACAATTTAAAAATTTGAGTGTTGCTTATACTAATTTAATCACAAGATTCATACAATGAAGAAGAAGAATGAAAATTAAGACAAAATAAAATAAAAACATATAACGATCATTAAAATATCTCAACAAATGAAAAAAATATGAAACTTTAAAGTTGCGCTTGCAAGAATAATTTCATTACGGTTATGTGACGTCACACGACCATAACAACAGACTATAAAGCCGAATAAAAGAAAGAAATGGACTTAACGTGACTTAATTGAATTAAAAGCACTTAATTTGAGTGTGGAGATAATTTTGAAGTATTCAATCTCGGCTAGGTAAAAACTCACTCACAAAATTCCTCACTCGAGTAAGATACAGCAATCGTACATTAAATAATTTTAAACGATTTTAACGAAATTGAATAAAGATAGCTTGCATCTAACAGACGCATAGAGGCTAAATTTTGTTACGGAAAATCAAAGACTTTCAACGGGTTATTGAAAACCTAAACCATCCTGGACGAGGTCTCGAACATCGTGATCAATTCTGTTTAACACAATCTCTAAACTAAATTGAGTGCTGCCCCTTTCGGCAGGGAATATTATGAAAGGGATAGCTATATAAATAGAGTTGTCACTTTAGTTTAGATACCGTTTACAACAGAATGGGCCTCTTTATCTTATTAAAAGTTATCAAGGAAATATTGAGGTGATTTCAAACATTACATAAAAGAAGAAATTTGATCTTCCTTTTCCAAAAAAAGGTAAAAAAAAATTGAATATGGTAAGATTACCATAATGTAAGAGATTTGAGATTTTTTCACAGTTTACAACAGAACTTATAGTATAAGACACCAGAGAGAATATATGAAACAGTACCTTGTCAACAAATCTGGAGACCATTTTGATAACATTATTGCCCGCTTCTCCAGGATCCGCTTCTTCAAAACCTGATTCAGCGTCCGCGCTATCAGACTCCGCGACACTAAAAGAAAATACATGAAAATTCTTAGTTCGTCTGAAGAAAATTCAACTCAATTGATAGTTATCGAAATACCTAACACTCTATGGGTATGTTCCTATGTACACTAACAGTACTGTTCAGTGCTCTCACTGGAGAGAAATTCGTTCCGTTATGGACTAATAGTATACTGCCACAGTATCCTAGGGAAATATATGACGTCATAAATCGTCGCCATTTTTGTATTTTTTTTATTTTTTATTTTTATTATTTTTGTACAAAATATTGTCTTAAAACTAATTTTAAAAAAAGTGGACAAAGGTAAAGCTTATCTCTAAAAAGAAATCTCTTCCAGCCTTCCTTGAAAGTGAGTAAGGTGAAATTGTTAAGTGGTATAGGTACAAAAATAAAATATTTTATTGGAATTTAAAAAAAAAAAAAACTACATTTAAATTGATATACTATTTTTATATAATTAAATAAGAAACTACATACTACTTACACAGACTAAATACATATATACAGTTCAGAACCATATAAATACAAAATAAATAAATTACCTAATATAAAGTAGGATAAAATATGTATATATATACTATGTAATACATACTATAACATTGAAAGAAAATGCTGTTTTACTCTGAATTTAAAAATATGTACTGACTGACTTTCCCTAATTTGTTCAGGAAGGGAGTTCCAAAGACGAGTAGCTTCTGCTGTGAAAGATCTTTTATAGAAAATTGTGGTATTGTGGTACTGTGAGCACTGGCGTTTTCGAGGTAATGTGCTTTAAACTGTCAGCAGCTGGACTGCGTTCCGTTGTAAACAGTAACCAGTATAGCTTTCTATAAAGGAACGGCTTCGCAGTATACTAAATTGAAGTCACACCTTACAGTGCTCGCAGTGTATATCGGAACATACCCTATACCAAATTTCATCAAAATTGTTTGAAAACATAGCCCTCTAGTGGCAGCAGAAAGTGCCGATTCACGTAGTTTAGTACCTCACACCAGCGATGCTGTTAATGCATTGTGTTCTATTCTGATTGGCTTGGTGTGAAAGAGAGGCAATGCTACCCGTTAGTTAGTCGTCGTCCGCCCATCGCCCCGCACCCTCTAGCGACAGCAGAAAGTACACGATCCGATTCGAATAGTGAATCGCTTGGCTGAATAGCGTTGACTCTTCACTCGCTATCAACAAGTGACGCTGTCCTATTCTAACCGGCTTGGTGAGAAAGAGAGGCAATGCTACCTGTTAGTAATACTGTTGCAGGCGCGGTCGTCGTCCGCCCCGCGCCCTCTAGCGGAAGCAGAAAGTACACCATCCGATTCTTTTAATTTACCGCTTGGCTCTTACCGTGGACTATTCACTCGCTAATGACTCAAGTAATGCTGTCCTATTCTGACCGGCTTGGTGAGAAAGAGAGGCAATGCTACCTGTTAGTAATACTGTTGCTGGCGCGGTCGTCGTCCGCCCCGCGCCCACTAGCGGAAGCAGAAAGTACACGATCCGATTCGCAAAATGTTACGCATTGCTCTATAGTCTATACCGTTGACTCTTCACTCGCTACCAACTCAAGTGATGCTGTCCTATTCCGACCGGCTTGGTGAGAAAGAGAGGCAATGCTACCTGTTAGTAATACTGTTGCTGGCGCGGTCGTCGTCCGCCCCGCGCCCTCTAGCGGAAGCAGAAAGTACACCATCCGATTCGCATAATGTACCGCTTGGCTCTTACCGTGGACTCTTCACTCGCTACCAACTCAAGTGATGCTGTCCTATTCTAACTGGCTTGGTGGGAAAGAGAGGCAATGCTTCCTGTTAGTAATACTGTTGCTGGCGCGGTCGTCGTCCGCCCCGCGCCCTCTAGCGGAAGCAGAAAGTACACCATCCGATTCGCATAATGTACCGCTTGGCTCTTACCGTGGACTCTTCACTCGCTACCAACTCAAGTGATGCTGTCCTATTCTAACTGGCTTGGTGGGAAAGAGAGGCAATGCTACCTGTTAGTAATACTGTTGCTGGCGCGGTCGTCGTCCGCCCCGCGCCCTCTAGCGGAAGCAGAAAGTACACCATCCGATTCGCATAATGTACCGCTTGGCTCTTACCGTGGACTCTTCACTCGCTACCAACTCAAGTGATGCTGTCCTATTCTAACTGGCTTGGTGGGAAAGAGAGGCAATGCTACCTGTTAGTAATACTGTTGCTGGCGCGGTCGTCGTCCGCCCCGCGCCCTCTAGCGGAAGCAGAAAGTACACCATCCGATTCGCATAATGTACCGCTTGGCTCTTACCGTGGACTCTTCACTCGCTACCAACTCAAGTGATGCTGTCCTATTCTAACTGGCTTGGTGGGAAAGAGAGGCAATGCTACCTGTTAGTAATACTGTTGCTGGCGCGGTCGTCGTCCGCCCCGCGCGCGTCCGCCCTCCGCCTCGCGCCCTCTAGCGGAAGCAGAAAGTACACCATCCGATTCGCATAATGTACCGCTTGGCTCTTACCGTGGACTCTTCACTCGCTACCAACTCAAGTGATGCTGTCCTATTCTAACTGGCTTGGTGGGAAAGAGAGGCAATGCTACCTGTTAGTAATACTGTTGCTGGCGCGGTCGTCGTCCGCCCCGCGCCCTCTAGCGGAAGCAGAAAGTACACCATCCGATTCGCATAATGTACCGCTTGGCTCTTACCGTGGACTCTTCACTCGCTACCAACTCAAGTGATGCTGTCCTATTCTAACTGGCTTGGTGGGAAAGAGAGGCAATGCTACCTGTTAGTAATACTGTTGCTGGCGCGGTCGTCGTCCGCCCCGCGCCCTCTAGCGGAAGCAGAAAGTACACCATCCGATTCGCATAATGTACCGCTTGGCTCTTACCGTGGACTCTTCACTCGCTACCAACTCAAGTGATGCTGTCCTATTCTAACTGGCTTGGTGGGAAAGAGAGGCAATGCTACCCGTTAGTTAGTCGTCGTCCGCCCATCGCCCCGCACCCTCTAGCGACAGCAGAAAGTACACGATCCGATTCGAATAGTGAATCGCTTGGCTGAATAGCGTTGACTCTTCACTCGCTATCAACAAGTGACGCTGTCCTATTCTAACCGGCTTGGTGAGAAAGAGAGGCAATGCTACCTGTTAGTAATACTGTTGCAGGCGCGGTCGTCGTCCGCCCCGCGCCCTCTAGCGGAAGCAGAAAGTACACCATCCGATTCTTTTAATTTACCGCTTGGCTCTTACCGTGGACTATTCACTCGCTAATGACTCAAGTAATGCTGTCCTATTCTGACCGGCTTGGTGAGAAAGAGAGGCAATGCTACCTGTTAGTAATACTGTTGCTGGCGCGGTCGTCGTCCGCCCCGCGCCCTCTAGCGGAAGCAGAAAGTACACCATCCGATTCGCATAATGTACCGCTTGGCTCTTACCGTGGACTCTTCACTCGCTACCAACTCAAGTGATGCTGTCCTATTCTAACTGGCTTGGTGGGAAAGAGAGGCAATGCTACCTGTTAGTAATACTGTTGCTGGCGCGGTCGTCGTCCGCCCCGCGCCCTCTAGCGGAAGCAGAAAGTACACCATCCGATTCGCATAATGTACCGCTTGGCTCTTACCGTGGACTCTTCACTCGCTACCAACTCAAGTGATGCTGTCCTATTCTAACTGGCTTGGTGGGAAAGAGAGGCAATGCTACCTGTTAGTAATACTGTTGCTGGCGCGGTCGTCGTCCGCCCCGCGCCCTCTAGCGGAAGCAGAAAGTACACCATCCGATTCGCATAATGTACCGCTTGGCTCTTACCGTGGACTCTTCACTCGCTACCAACTCAAGTGATGCTGTCCTATTCTAACTGGCTTGGTGGGAAAGAGAGGCAATGCTACCTGTTAGTAATACTGTTGCTGGCGCGGTCGTCGTCCGCCCCGCGCCCTCTAGCGGAAGCAGAAAGTACACCATCCGATTCGCATAATGTACCGCTTGGCTCTTACCGTGGACTCTTCACTCGCTACCAACTCAAGTGATGCTGTCCTATTCTAACTGGCTTGGTGGGAAAGAGAGGCAATGCTACCTGTTAGTAATACTGTTGCTGGCGCGGTCGTCGTCCGCCCCGCGCCCTCTAGCGGAAGCAGAAAGTACACCATCCGATTCGCATAATGTACCGCTTGGCTCTTACCGTGGACTCTTCACTCGCTACCAACTCAAGTGATGCTGTCCTATTCTAACTGGCTTGGTGGGAAAGAGAGGCAATGCTACCTGTTAGTAATACTGTTGCTGGCGCGGTCGTCGTCCGCCCCGCGCCCTCTAGCGGAAGCAGAAAGTACACCATCCGATTCGCATAATGTACCGCTTGGCTCTTACCGTGGACTCTTCACTCGCTACCAACTCAAGTGATGCTGTCCTATTCTAACTGGCTTGGTGGGAAAGAGAGGCAATGCTACCTGTTAGTAATACTGTTGCTGGCGCGGTCGTCGTCCGCCCCGCGCCCTCTAGCGGAAGCAGAAAGTACACCATCCGATTCGCATAATGTACCGCTTGGCTCTTACCGTGGACTCTTCACTCGCTACCAACTCAAGTGATGCTATCCTATTCTAACTGGCTGGTGGGAAAGAGAGGCAATGCTACCTGTTAGTAATACTGTTGCTGGCGCGGTCGTCGTCCGCCCCGCGCCCTCTAGCGGAAGCAGAAAGTACACCATCCGATTCGCATAATGTACCGCTTGGCTCTTACCGTGGACTCTTCACTCGCTACCAACTCAAGTGATGCTGTCCTATTCTAACTGGCTTGGTGGGAAAGAGAGGCAATGCTACCTGTTAGTAATACTGTTGCTGGCGCGGTCGTCGTCCGCCCCGCGCCCTCTAGCGGAAGCAGAAAGTACACCATCCGATTCGCATAATGTACCGCTTGGCTCTTACCGTGGACTCTTCACTCGCTACCAACTCAAGTGATGCTATCCTATTCTAACTGGCTGGTGGGAAAGAGAGGCAATGCTACCTGTTAGTAATACTGTTGCTGGCGCGGTCGTCGTCCGCCCCGCGCCCTCTAGCGGAAGCAGAAAGTACACCATCCGATTCGCATAATGTACCGCTTGGCTCTTACCGTGGACTCTTCACTCGCTACCAACTCAAGTGATGCTGTCCTATTCTAACTGGCTTGGTGGGAAAGAGAGGCAATGCTACCTGTTAGTAATACTGTTGCTGGCGCGGTCGTCGTCCGCCCCGCGCCCTCTAGCGGAAGCAGAAAGTACACCATCCGATTCGCATAATGTACCGCTTGGCTCTTACCGTGGACTCTTCACTCGCTACCAACTCAAGTGATGCTATCCTATTCTAACTGGCTGGTGGGAAAGAGAGGCAATGCTACCTGTTAGTAATACTGTTGCTGGCGCGGTCGTCGTCCGCCCCGCGCCCTCTAGCGGAAGCAGAAAGTACACCATCCGATTCGCATAATGTACCGCTTGGCTCTTACCGTGGACTCTTCACTCGCTACCAACTCAAGTGATGCTGTCCTATTCTAACTGGCTTGGTGGGAAAGAGAGGCAATGCTACCTGTTAGTAATACTGTTGCTGGCGCGGTCGTCGTCCGCCCCGCGCCCTCTAGCGGAAGCAGAAAGTACACCATCCGATTCGCATAATGTACCGCTTGGCTCTTACCGTGGACTCTTCACTCGCTACCAACTCAAGTGATGCTGTCCTATTCTAACTGGCTTGGTGGGAAAGAGAGGCAATGCTACCTGTTAGTAATACTGTTGCTGGCGCGGTCGTCGTCCGCCCCGCGCCCTCTAGCGGAAGCAGAAAGTACACCATCCGATTCGCATAATGTACCGCTTGGCTCTTACCGTGGACTCTTCACTCGCTACCAACTCAAGTGATGCTATCCTATTCTAACTGGCTGGTGGGAAAGAGAGGCAATGCTACCTGTTAGTAATACTGTTGCTGGCGCGGTCGTCGTCCGCCCCGCGCCCTCTAGCGGAAGCAGAAAGTACACCATCCGATTCGCATAATGTACCGCTTGGCTCTTACCGTGGACTCTTCACTCGCTACCAACTCAAGTGATGCTGTCCTATTCTAACTGGCTTGGTGGGAAAGAGAGGCAATGCTACCTGTTAGTAATACTGTTGCTGGCGCGGTCGTCGTCCGCCCCGCGCCCTCTAGCGGAAGCAGAAAGTACACCATCCGATTCGCATAATGTACCGCTTGGCTCTTACCGTGGACTCTTCACTCGCTACCAACTCAAGTGATGCTATCCTATTCTAACTGGCTGGTGGGAAAGAGAGGCAATGCTACCTGTTAGTAATACTGTTGCTGGCGCGGTCGTCGTCCGCCCCGCGCCCTCTAGCGGAAGCAGAAAGTACACCATCCGATTCGCATAATGTACCGCTTGGCTCTTACCGTGGACTCTTCACTCGCTACCAACTCAAGTGATGCTGTCCTATTCTAACTGGCTTGGTGGGAAAGAGAGGCAATGCTACCTGTTAGTAATACTGTTGCTGGCGCGGTCGTCGTCCGCCCCGCGCCCTCTAGCGGAAGCAGAAAGTACACCATCCGATTCGCATAATGTACCGCTTGGCTCTTACCGTGGACTCTTCACTCGCTACCAACTCAAGTGATGCTATCCTATTCTAACTGGCTGGTGGGAAAGAGAGGCAATGCTACCTGTTAGTAATACTGTTGCTGGCGCGGTCGTCGTCCGCCCCGCGCCCTCTAGCGGAAGCAGAAAGTACACCATCCGATTCGCATAATGTACCGCTTGGCTCTTACCGTGGACTCTTCACTCGCTACCAACTCAAGTGATGCTGTCCTATTCTAACTGGCTTGGTGGGAAAGAGAGGCAATGCTACCTGTTAGTAATACTGTTGCTGGCGCGGTCGTCGTCCGCCCCGCGCCCTCTAGCGGAAGCAGAAAGTACACCATCCGATTCGCATAATGTACCGCTTGGCTCTTACCGTGGACTCTTCACTCGCTACCAACTCAAGTGATGCTGTCCTATTCTAACTGGCTTGGTGGGAAAGAGAGGCAATGCTACCTGTTAGTGATACTGTTGCTGGCGCGGTCGTCGTCCGCCCCGCGCGCGTCCGCCCTCCGCCCCGCGCCCTCTAGCGGAAGCAGTAGGTACACCATCCGGTTCGCGTAGTGAATAGCTTGGCTGTATAGCGTTGACTCTTCACTCGCTATTAACTCGCGTTGTTTTTCTGGGATATACAGGAAGATTTTGCTATAATATGTTTAACATAACAATGACTATAAATCTTAAATCATTAAAGATCATTTTTTTAAAACAAGCTTTTAGTCATATTCATATTGATTTATATTGCATTTTTAGCCCTGTTAGGGCGAAGCGAGTATTAATTAATAAAATTACAGTAATTCAAATACGTTGCTACATTAGGTTACCTTATCTTAATTATAACATTTATATTGAAATTAAAACATAAAATTCAAATTTCATCATTCATTAATTAAAATTATGTCAAATACAATAAATTATTACATTATGTAAAACCAGGTTTTTCGCGCAGATTGTTGAATTGGCTAATTTAAAAGTTTAATTTTAAAGTCCGCCATATTAAATTTAGAGTGACGTATTTTTATTTTTCGAATTCTTCTTAGCAAACCACTTTAATTGAAACCCATATCATCGGGGTTCATAAAAATTAACTAGTCCGCCATCTTTGGAAGTCCGCCATGATAGATTTAGAATGACGTCACTGAGCTGAGCCTGCTCAATTGGTTGGAGATAACTATTATAAAATTCAGTTGCAAGAATTTACCTACACAAACCCACAAACATTGCAAGTTAAATAAATGCTTGAGAAATCATCGTAAGTATTTTAAAATTCCCTAAGGAAATATTTAAGTAAGAGGGATCATAATTTTAATATTGAGACGCCTATCGTGGTTGTTACCTTGAGGCAACGTCGGCCACAGCCTCATCTGTTCGGCCGCTATCTCCAAAGCGCTGGGCTCTTGAGCCTTCAGCAATGATATGTATTCGTCATCCTCCCTGAAACAATATATACATGTTTTTTTTTATTGCATTAGAAATAGAAATATTTTTATTTAAATATACTTTTACAGGGGCACCTACTCAGTTCTAAATTAGCTTCTTACCAAAATTAACAAACTTCGAGACCCTTTTCTGATAATGTGAAATACTAGCTTTTACCCGCAGCTTCGCTCACAATAGGGTCAATTTTCATACATATTTCAAACCCCTATTTTACCCCCTCCTTAAGGGTTGAATTTTCTAAAATCCTTTCTTACCGGATGCCTACGTTATAAAAGCTATCTGTATGCCAAACAGCCCGATCCGTCAAATAGTTTGAGCTGTGCGTTGATAGATCAGTAATTCAGTCACTTTTCTTTTTATATATGTAGTTTATTATTTTCTTAGATAAAACAGTATGAGTAAAATTCCCAAGGACAAATAGTTTTTAGAAAACGAATGTTGTAGATCAATTGTTTAATAGTCGTATTTACTCAACTCAAATAAACTTTTACAAGTACTTTTGAATCACCGAATGAATCTACCATTGGTTCAGAATGCCATGCCTTCCGATAAGAGCCAGCAAGAAACTCGATGGTAAAAAATAAAAAAATTATAATCATTTTACAATAATTATCTTTCGTAATTTGGATGTTGCCTGTGTCAAAAATAAATTGTGTTTCACTAAATAGTTGGGAGCTCCCAAAAGTCGTAATAATATCTACTTCACCTGATGTTTTATGTTAAATAACCAATGTAAAATATCGATTAAAGTAAGAAAGTGCGTCAATTTTTATGACATCACGAGCACTTGTTTTTACAAAATTCCATACTAATCTCTGTTCAATCATGTATTTTACTTTTGGCAGCTCAACTCAATGATGTTCTAATGCGTTACTGATTCGATTTGTGATAACAATCGACTTTCTCTAAAGTAAAGTAAAAAACGATCCCCGTCTATGGAGTATTGCATTTTTTTGTCCATGGTTGCCTGTCAATAATTATGAAACTTCATAGGCGTACTTATGTCAAAAGTAGAAAACGGTTGGACGGACTATAAGCGCGCGTATCGACGTTTGAAAAAAAGTTGGTGATTGGGACAAGTACAAACGGTTGGACGGAATATAAGCGCGCGTCTCGACGTTTGAAAAAAAGTCGGTGATTGGGGAAAGTACAAACGGTTGGACGGATTATAAGCGCGCGTCTCGACGTTTGAAAAAAAGTCGGTGATTGGGACAAGTCGTCAAATACCCTATTGGGGATACCTGGGGCTGGGCATCCGGTGGTGGTGCGTTGGACTGGGGATGTACAGCGCTTTGATATCGCGTTGCACGTCCTGGTAGAAGGCAGCCTCCCAGAATTGCTGAGACGTCCACACCTGATGCTCCTGAGGACATACGAAACGATCTTTTTTTTTATCCACTACAAGTTAGCCCTTGACTGCGATCTCACCTGATGGTAAGTGATGATGCAGTCTAAGATGGTAGCGGGCTAACCTGTTAGGGGCATGGCAGTTATAAATGATAAATGATTTATTTATTTCATGTAGGACAGCTTGTGTCACTTATGAAACGTTAAGACCTCTACTATATTAAACCCATACCCCTATTCGGTTACTACACGGCATCGTTTAATTATAAATTTCCAAATTCCGATCCCGGGGATCGAACCCGGGACCTCCGCACGTTAAGGCCACAGCGCTCAACACTGCGCCACGGATCTATTGAATTGATACTCATACTCAGGGGGCTTACGAACATCGCTGTAAGCAGTATTATTTTAAAGTTGTTGATGTTCTTGTTTCGGAATTATAATACTTATTTTAAGGACATCAAGGTATGTCATATAAAATTGTTATTTTGAAACAATACTGCTTTAAGCGATGGTATTATGCCCGCAGGCTTATCCCGTTAAAAAGGACAATGCTAAAGTTCGATTATTTAGATAGTTTTCTCGAGAAAAACAGAAAGCCTTATATATATTTTATTATCGAACGCATTTGAATGAAAAATCAATACATTTCCAAAGTAAACTAAATGATAGCTGATTTTTCGTCTTTTTAACTGATTTCATAAAAGAAAGATTCCCATTTCGGCGCGTATTTCATACTAAAAAACCGATCAAGTGCGAGTCGGACTCGCGCACCGAGGGTTCCGTACAAACCTGTAGTAAGTTTAAAAATATTTTTATATTATGATGTAACAAAAAATTTATGCTTTTCGCAATTTTTCCTTTATCTGTGCTAGACGTTGGTTCGTACCAAATTTCAAGAAGAACTTCAAACTCAGAAGAGTTCACGGGAAGTTTTTGCAGGTTTTGATTCCCTTGCGAGTGTCGAAAATTTGCAGCATAAACGGCTGTATAAGTTTCATTTTTTCACAGATCCAAGGAACAGTAGATCTGAGTATTTGATATGAATTTCAGCTTGATACCTCCATGCGTTCCTGAGAAAAAGGGTCTTGACAGACAGACGGATGGACAACAAGGTGATCCTATAAGAGTTCCGTTTTTTCTTTTTGAGGTACGGAACCCCATAAACAATACATTCAATTTAATATGGTTACGTCCGAATAGGAGCCTAATAGGAAATTGGCGGATTTCTTAATTTTTGTTAACAGGTAACAAAAAAGAAAAAATCCCCAATTCGAGAATTCGAGAAAAAACCGTTCAATGTTTATAGCCAAATTTTATTCAAAAATAAATCAAAAAAAAAAACAAGCTCTGCCGCATATATAGATTAGTAAATTAAGGTAAATGAACGCGTTTTTTATATTACTGAAAGCATGCTTGATACATTAATTTATATCAATTATATAATATATTTTCATCAAAATTCATTACATAGTCATGGAAACATAAACAAGTGTTACCAAGGAAACATAAAGACAATAACTTAACGTTTGATTTTACGCAAATTCATTCTAAATGAGGTAAAATGCAATGTTCCGCGTGTTAC
This sequence comes from Erebia palarica, assembly GCA_964035005.1. Classification (NCBI taxonomy): domain Eukaryota; kingdom Metazoa; phylum Arthropoda; class Insecta; order Lepidoptera; family Nymphalidae; genus Erebia; species Erebia palarica. Next base: position 18,880,402 of record OZ035995.1, read on the forward strand.
CTGTATACACAATGCTTGATACATTAATTTATATCAATTATATAATATATTTTGATCAAAATTCATTACATAGTAATGGAAACATAAACAAGTGTTACCAAGGAAACATAAAGACAATAACGTATAACGTTTGATTTTACGCGAATTCATTCTAAACGAGGTAAAATGCAATGTTCCGCGTGTTACCTGTATACACATGTAAGCGTACTGGATAACGCCAGTGCAGAGCTTGCGGCAGTAAGCAGTGGCCAGCGGCAAGATGGCGGCCGCTATCGAGTGCTCGTCCAGCGCTGTGGCCGATTGCAGCGCGCAGTTGAGCAGCCTGCGAGACAAACGATAGTGGTAATAGCCAGGATGACAGTAACCAAGAATCAATGAAATTATGTATTTATCTAATGAAATAGGATTCATGGATTATAAAAAACGTATTTATTTTTCTATTTCGACAGAGATTGCTGTTTATTTTGATAAAATAAAACTATAAAATACAGCAATCCGCCATAATGGATTAAACGCCGAGAAGCGCATGACGTCACAATTGTTTGTTTTCGAGCTTTGACAATCACGCTATTGCTTATAGGCCTATTACACTGCACTTTCCACAGGGTCCTGTGGTAAGGGTGGGCGTGGCCGCAAATTAGAGCGCCGCTTATTACACAGCAGTAAGGATCAATATATGGACCATTTCTCCCTAAATCTCATTACACTACGCTGATTCAAATGAAAGGGTCCCTGTGAAAATTGCAGTGTTAATAGGCCTATTACTGCACAATGCACAGGGTACATTGGTAAAAACAATAGTGACGTTACAAACGGCGCCATGACACCGGCTAGCGTTTTGGCGTGAATTTTAAAATTTAAATTTCAAATGCCAATTTTATTTACCAAACCGTATTTTTCTGCTGAAATAAGATATTTTTTCGAAATAGTAGATACTGCCGAACATAATCTGACCGTTTTTAAAAATCAGTCATCATGCCTATTGCTGTGTGGGTCTTCTCCGTTTGGCCCGTGAGGGCCGAGGGCTGAGGGCCCGTGAGGGCCGAGATAGTCACCGGGCAACATTGTGCCCCAGTGACTATCTTGAAGCCGTGTGAACCGGCTAGGGCCTGCCTTGTAGGCTACGGGCCCCTAGGTCGGGTGTCATTCCGGTGTTGGGTCCGCACTGCGGGTGACATCATCACCTCCGCGTGCAGGACCCGTGTCTTGTCCGGATAGGTTGCAATAGGGATAGTTCTTGACGACCTCCGCAGTGTGTAGCGCTGTAGTCTTAACGTGCGGAGGTCCCGGGTTCGATCCCCGGCGGGGTCAATTTGGGAATTTATAATTTCTGAATTTTCCCCGGTCCGGACTGGTGGGAGGCTTCGGCTGTGGCTAGTTACCAACCTACCGGCAAGGACGTGCCGCCAAGCGATTTAGCGTTCCGGTACGATGCCGTGTAGAAACCGAATCGGGGTATGGGTTTAATATAACTGCCATGCCCCTAACAGGTTAGCCCGCTACCATCTTAGACTGCATCATCACTTACCATCAGGTCAGATCGCAGTCAAGGGCTAACTTGAAGTGGTTAAAATAAAAGAAGTTCTGGCCTATCTACCACTACAGGCCATTAACGTCCCAATGTAGGGCACAGGTCTCCACTCTCGTAGGAGAGAGGGAATAGAGCTTAGACCCACCACGCTACTCTAATGCGGATTGGCGCAATTGCAAATTAAACTTAAAACTAGTTACTACTTAAAACTCGTTTAAAGTTTCATTACCATTTTAAACTATAGACTAAAGAAAAAAAGCGCGTCGAAATTTGGTGACATCACAACTATGTCCTTACTAATATTATAAACGCGAAAGTTTGTTAGTATTGTAGGATCCTATGTCCTGCACTGAAATTAAAACTAAAACTTAATTAAAAACTAATATAAAACTTATTTATTTTATTTATAAAACTTATCACTAAAACTTAACAAATAAACTTAATCTATAACTTAAAATCTAAATAAATATAAAATACATAATTATTATTTAACATACGTTCTACATTCTTACTTACAAACATAAACATAACACGCATTCATACATACACCAATGTACTTGCCGACCGAGCCGGCGAAACGCAAGTTTGTCTCAATGCCTACGTAGGCCTTTGTTTCCAAGTCATATGAAGGTAGCACCGCGCGCCGCGTTTGCTAGCGATGACGTGCAACCGGCGCGAGCTTCAATATGGTTCGATTCTTGTTGACGTTGCGTACGAGCTGTGCTCCGCGAATTTACCCTCCATACTTGTTAAATTAAGTGATCGCGAAATTGTTTGTAATGATTATTGATAATTATAGTATAAAGTTCCTATTGACAATATAGTTAATAACTTTGGACGTGCGAGTGTGTTATTTGGATCACCTACCATCTACGGAGGACATTTACCGGTAGGTAACCTCACACCCACAAAACCTATATTGGTGACCCCGTGGTCACAATACTGGTGACCTTTGGATTGGTTGACCTTTGCCTAGGTCATCCAGAAGACCACGCACTCTCATTGAGGGATAAAATATACCACCATGTTTGGATTTAGCGAACGCAATCGCGAGGAAGCCGGAGGAAGTCAACAAAATGTAAGCGAAAAATGCGTTTCAACGGATGGACCACCGGAAATTTTTAAAGTCGGAATTAAAGTGCCTCCTTTTTACCCAGACGAACCCGAAATATGGTTCGCTCAATTAGAAGGTCAATTCGCACTGGCGAACATAACTAGTGACACCACAAAATTTTATTACGTTATGGGACACTTAGACCATCAGTATGCAAAGGAGATAAAAGATGTTATGATCAATCCACCGGCTACAAACAAGTATGAAAAGCTTAAAACCGAGCTGGTGAACAGGTTGTCGGCTTCTCGGGTAACAAAAATTAAGCAACTGCTTCGCCACGAAGAACTTGGCGACCGGAAGCCTTCACAATTCTTCCGACACCTGAGAGATCTAGCTGGCGCAGAGTTTCCGGATGAATATCTACATACGATTTGGATAAGCAGACTTCCATTAAACGTCCAGACTGTCTTGGCCGCACAGACTTCTGCCACTCTTGAGGAGCAAGCCGAGGTAGCGGACCGGATAATGGATATAGCAGCTCCAGCCTTACAAGTCCACGCAGCGGCAGTGCCACCTACCGGCACCGATGATCTGCGGAGAGAAGTAGCCGAGCTGCGGAAGAAAATTGAAGTGTTGACCACAAAGTGTAGTGATAGGTCTCGTGCGCGTAATAGGCAATCGCAGCGTAGCCGCTCGCGAGGTCGCTCTCAGTCCAGCTACCGGAAATATCCTGTATGTTACTATCATACCAAATTTGGTAGCAAGGCTTTTAAATGCGTCCGGCCTTGTGACTTCAAGGCGACGGAAAACGGCAAGGGCAGTCGCTAACGGCGACCAACGATTGCCCTTCCCCTGCTGTGGGTCGCCTATTTGTCACGGACCGTACAACGAAGATTCAGTTTCTGGTAGATACTGGAAGCGACCTCTGCGTCTTCCCTCGGTCCTTACTCATAGGTAGTTTTAAGCCAGCGAATTATCAGTTAAGTGCAGCCAACGGTTCCTCCATAGAGACTTACGGATATGTGAACTTTAGATTAGATCTTGGACTGCGTCGTGATTTTGTGTGGCGTTTCATAGTTGCTGATGTGACTAGACCAATTATCGGTGTTGACTTTCTCGTATTTTATAAGTTAGTGGTAGATTGTAAGAACCAATGTTTAATTGATAGTACTACTAATGTAAGAACGACTGCGTCAATTGCCCAACCTAATTGCAATTTTTCTGTTAAGGTTATAATTGGTCAATCCACGTATCATAAAATTCTAGAAGAATTTCCGGAAGTCACTCGTCCGGCAGGTACGTTACGCATTATTCCACACAGCACGGTACACCACATCCGCACGACAGCTGGTCCTCCTGTTTCTTGCCAGCCAAGGCGCCTAGCGCCTGATAAACTAAAGATCGCCCAGCAGGAGTTCCAGACAATGTTGCAGATCGGAACGGCTAGGCCTTCGGAGAGCCCCTGGTCATCCCCTCTTCACCTGGCTCCCAACAAAAACAACGGTTGGCGTCCTTGCGGCGATTACCGGAGGCTGAATGCCAGGACGATCCCTGACAGGTATCCGATAAGGCACATTCATGATTTTGCCCACAGCATAGCTGGCTGTAAAATATTTAGTACAATAGACCTCGTGAAGGCCTATAATCAGATACCTGTCAGTCCCGAGGACATCCCGAAGACCGCGATAACTACGCCCTTCGGGTTGTACGAGTTCCCGTTTATGACATTCGGTCTCCGGAACGCTGCCCAAACGTTCCAGCGATTCGTAGACGAGATGACCCGGGGACTCGACTTCTGCTACTGTTACCTGGATGACTTCTTAATTTTCAGCCGAAATCAAGTCGACCACGAAGAACATCTTCGCCAGATTTTTGGCAGATTAAGGGACTATGGTATGCTCATCAATACATCTAAATGTATCTTTGGTGTCCCAGAAGTCACATTTTTAGGACACCATATATCCGAAAACGGCACAAAACCACTTGATACAAAAGTGCAGGCAATCAAGGATTTTCCACAGCCCAAAGATATCCGTCAGCTACGAAGGTTCTTGGGCATGCTAAATTTTTATAGGCGGTTTTTGCCTAAAGCAGCCCAAACGCAGGCCCCTTTGCATGCGTTGCTAGTTGGTGCATCTAAGGGTTCTCAATCCATCAATCTGACAGGTGAAACACTTCAAGCTTTTCAGGACTGTAAAGATAGCCTGGCCAATGCAGTGTTGCTAGCACATCCCGACTATCAGGCTGAGCTCGCACTAGTGACGGATGCCTCGGATGTGGCTATTGGAGCAGTTCTCCAACAACGAAAAGGTAACGATTGGGAACCTTTGGGTTTCTTTTCGAAAAAGCTAATTCCTTCGCAGCAGAAATATTCTCCGTATGATAGGGAACTGCTCGCTATCTACGAAGCGATTAAATATTTCAGACACATGCTAGAGGCTAGACATTTCGTGATCTATACTGATCATAAGCCAATAAGTTTTGCTTTTCACGAGCGGAAAACAAACTGTTCGCCTAGACAGTATAGACACCTAGACTTTATAGCACAATTCACCACCGACATAAGGCATATTTCCGGCAAGGACAATGTCGTAGCCGACACCTTATCTCGAGTGGATGAACTACATGCTCCAGTCAGTCTAGAGTCTCTAGCAGAATATCAAGCTTCGGATCCGGAATTAGCACATTACCTGAAAGAAAAATCTTCCCTGCGTTTGCAAAGGACAAACTTACCTGGAAGTCAGTCATTCTTGTACTGCGACGTTAGTACACCGACTCCCAGGCCATTTGTACCTAAACGGCTAAGAAGACAAGTTTTTGAGAGCCTACACTCCCTTAGCCATCCAGGCATCAGCGCAACTGCTAAATTAATAGCAGACCGCTTTGTCTGGCCGGGCATTAGGAGAGATTGCAGGTCGTGGGCACAATCATGTCTGTCTTGCCAACGTGCAAAAATAAGCCGACATGTGTCTGCGCCTTTAGGTTCATACAACTTGCCCCGCGCACGATTTAAAAATATCCACATAGATATCGTGGGGCCGTTACCGTCTTCAGAAGGTTACCGCTATTGTTTGACAGCCGTAGACCGTTTCACTAGATGGGCGGAAGTCATACCAATGGCGGACATCACAGCCGAAACAGTAGCAAAGGCATTGCTGTCAGGATGGATAGCGCGCTACGGCAGCCCAGAGATCATAGTCACAGACCGGGGCCGCCAATTTGAGTCCGCTCTGTTCAGCTATCTGTCTAGGATAGCTGGATTTGAGCACAAAAGGACAACAGCGTACCACCCATCCTGTAACGGCTTGGTCGAACGCTTCCACAGACAGCTCAAAGCGTCCATTGTCTGTCACGCTAACAGCAAGTGGACTGAATCTCTTCCTTGGGTACTTCTTGGAATAAGAAGTGCCTTTAAGGAAGATCTGCAAGCGTCTTCGGCCGAGCTGTTATACGGTGAACCTTTAAGGCTGCCGGGTGAATTTTTCCACACCTCTGAAGACGGTACAACAGACGTAACCGATTTTACGGCCCGTCTACGGTCGTTCGCGGAGAAGTTACGGCCTGTGCCAGCTTCACGCCACGGCAGGAATAAAATTTTCGTCTTTAAAGACCTAGCAACCACGGATCATGTTTTCATAAGAGAAGACGCATCACGTGGTTCGTTACAACCTGCCTACACAGGCCCGTACAAAGTGCTATCTCGCAATGAGAAAGTTTTCCATTTATTGGTTAATGGCAAAGAAGTCACGGTTTCCATAGACAGACTCAAACCAGCCTATTTATTAACCAATAAATTGGACTCAGCTCCAAGCGAAACGGATGATGAGCCAGAAAAATGTAACCTTCAAGGTTATCAAACTCACTCTGGCCGTCAAGTCAATTTTCCAAAATATTATCGCCCTTGACGGGCTCTGGAGGGGGGTGGTGTAGGATCCTATGTCCTGCACTGAAATTAAAACTAAAACTTAATTAAAAACTAATATAAAACTTATTTATTTTATTTATAAAACTTATCACTAAAACTTAACAAATAAACTTAATCTATAACTTAAAATCTAAATAAATATAAAATACATAATTATTATTTAACATACGTTCTACATTCTTACTTACAAACATAAACATAACACGCATTCATACATACACCAATGTACTTGCCGACCGAGCCGGCGAAACGCAAGTTTGTCTCAATGCCTACGTAGGCCTTTGTTTCCAAGTCATATGAAGGTAGCACCGCGCGCCGCGTTTGCTAGCGATGACGTGCAACCGGCGCGAGCTTCAATATGGTTCGATTCTTGTTGACGTTGCGTACGAGCTGTGCTCCGCGAATTTACCCTCCATACTTGTTAAATTAAGTGATCGCGAAATTGTTTGTAATGATTATTGATAATTATAGTATAAAGTTCCTATTGACAATATAGTTAATAACTTTGGACGTGCGAGTGTGTTATTTGGATCACCTACCATCTACGGAGGACATTTACCGGTAGGTAACCTCACACCCACAAAACCTATAGTATGGATGTATGGAGGTTTGTTACTCTTTCACGCCAAAACGGCTTTAACGTATCTGGATGAAAATTGGCACAGGGATAGATTATAGTCTGGAATAACACATAGAGCTACTTTTTATCCTGGAAAATTAAAGAGTTCCCGCGGGAACTGGCGGACATCAGCTAGTATGTTCATAAAAATCGGTTGAACAGATGGGTCGTGAAAAAGAAAGAGCAACTGCTGAGCTTCTTGCCAGCTCTTCTCGGTACAATTTGTTTTCCGAACCGGTGGATGAGTCAAAACATGACGTAACATAAGAGACACCTGTATGCCCTATGTTGCAAATAAATCGTATATTGAGTAACAGACAAGTCTGTTTGACAAGAAAGAGAGACAGAGATACACTTTCGCATTTTTTATAATTGTATGTCAGAATGGATGATATTGTTAGCATTATTATTATGGTATATAGTATGGATAGATTCATAAATACATCGTGAAATTGAAAAACATTTAATTTGAACACTGGTCTTTAACTGGACCTTTAAATCATATCATTCATCTCAATTGCATCTATAAAAGAGATGATACTATCAATATGCCCGTGTGACACGACACACCGTAGTTGCATGCTATTTATAAATGAAAATCGTTTAAAGAATAAACAATATTTCCTATTACTCGGTTGACACATTGCGGAAAAATGTTAAAAATAATTATTTTCATTTTTTCAAGTTTATTCGTTCTGGTGATGCCAATGGGTCCCGGGTTACAGGCGGTAAGTCGGGATGTCACAAATAGCACTTAACGGTGAAGGAAAATATCGTGAGGAAACCGAGGCATATTGGGCCTATTACATTGCACTTTTCAAAGGGCCCCGTGGTCGCTAATTAGAGCGTCGCTTATTACACAGCAATAAGGATCAAATTAGGGACCCATTTTCCCTACATCTTATTACACTACACTGATTCAGATGTAAGGGTCCCTTACAAAAGTGTAGTGTAATAGGCCTATTAGTACTTCTTACTAATATTTAAAAAATGAATAAGTTGTTTGAAAGTTTGTTACTCTTTTACGCCACAACGAGGAACCGATTTGGCTGAAATTTGTAATTGAGATAGCTTATACCCTGACTTAATACATACATTATATCCCGGAAAATTAAAGAGTTTCCGCGGAAATAAAAAGAAGCCTCAATCCTCGCAGACGAAGTCGCGGGCATCGTCTAATAATAAATAGTTTATACTCAACCAAATTTTGAGCTTCAGACATGTCAGGGCTTTTTCTTTGTGGAGAGTTACAAATTTAAAAAGCTCCTTTAGGTCTCGCTCAATTCGTCGGATTATTTGCATGTACACTTTTCAGCAGATAATTATCTCACTCAACGTTAATCTGACGATCTCGAGTATTTTTGAAGATCGATTTTATTTATTTACAGTTTTGATCTGTTGTCCTAGACAGACCCACCAAGATACAGGGTCCAAAGAATCCCCCTTTATATTAAACTGCTGCGCTGGAGTACATCCAAAAATCCCCTCTTGAACGCCTTAGATGCGGAGCTCTTTTAATACGCTCATGTCACACCCAAAGAGGTATCACTTTTAAAAGGTTTCACACAAAAAGAGGTTTCACTTTCAAATTTTATTTTTCAGGGTGACGGAATATGGTCCCTCATCAGCATTTCGAAATGCGAAGTGGAGTTACCAACCGTAGCCATAAAAGTGGAAATTGAGAGGACCAGAATAAACCGGACCCACGATGGCATCACTGCCAGTCTCGGTATAGAACTGCTCATTGATGACTCTTATGGGGTAAGATTTAATAGATGCAGAAGATCTGAGTTTTAATTAGTTACTTTTTCTGTCTGGCGTTTTCCTCATTGCTGAGGATGACGTTAGGGTTCCAAGGTGTTTGAATGGTGGTCTCGCACTCAAAAAACACTGCGATGGAAAACTCTCTACTAGATGGACGGACGATCTCAAGCGAGTAGCTGGGTGCCGCTGGAAGCAAGCGGCATAAGGCCGCGTTCTGAGAAGATCCATGCAGAAAACCTTTGTTTTAATTAGTTACTTTCACTTTCTGTGGCGTGTTTCTCATTGCTGAGGCTGACGGGGTTTCAAGTTGCTAGAATGGTGGTTTCGCACCGGAAAACACAGCGTTAGAAGAACCTTCACTAGGTGGACGGAGGATCTCAAGCGAGTAGTTAGAAGCCGTGGGAAGCAAGCGGAACAAGACCGTGTTTTGTTGAGATCAATCCCGAAAAACTCTGTTCGGCAGTAGACGTCTATCAGTTGAAACTATGACGACGGCTGTGAGAGTGTTAACTCTTAAAGCCAAGACTCTGGGTTAACAACATACAGACATTGAGTATCCCGAAAAACAAAAGGCTTGCTTAGGGATATGGGATGAAAGTTTTGATTCGATTTTATTCCATGACTAAGTTTATTTAATAATTAAATTAAAAAGTTTAAAAAAATGCTTGTTTTCTAGATCTTCATAGAAGTGTGCAAGTTCGTGGACGGCGGGTGTAAGCAGTACCAGATTATCTCGGACGATAGCATTATTAATTTAATAGACAAATACGCGAAGGAGAACGTTATACGAGCATTTGAGTTAGCAAAAATCGATCCACCAGAATTTCCAGTCCATGAAGTAAGTAATACTAGATAACGTCCTCGACTTTTTCTGCGAGGATTTGGTCACATGTCACACTACTAGGCTCTTAAGACGAAGAGCGGCACTGCAAGAAATTCAAAGAATAATATAAGAAAGGCCTCTTGGCTTATCAGTATGTTTTCTGTTATAATTACTTTCGACAATATTTTTTTGCGGAATGTCTAATAATTGGCGGTAAAACCGGATCATGGCAAACATGGTACGTAAAGATATGGTTTTCATGTTGCAAAAGGGCCTATCTTTTACACACCGTAAATATTTGGTTTCAGGGTCAATACGATATTGTCGACTTCATAATCGACTACTGCGAGCTTCCAACGAATTCTGCGTTCGGCAAGTTCGAGGCTGAAATCTTTTTGGTCAACAAGGAGAGCGAAAGGGTTGCGTGCCTGAAGATAATCATCGAGTTCAGCCCGCTGGAAGATGAGGAAGACTTATGTGTATAGGCACTGATAAATAAACTACACTAAAGCGCAAAACACACAGGGAATGAATGCGGGTGCGCGGTGGGTCGAATTCCTTGTGTGTTCCGTTCCGTTCCCTGTGTGTTTTGCCCTTTATACTTGTGTGTATGGCACAAGTTGTCCTACGTAAATAAAGAAATCATTACATAAATAAAGGCGATAAATGTTTAGATTCTAGAGGGTAAATTGCACCATCGATTGTTATTGTTATCGTTTAGACCACCAATAAAAAATGTAGTTTAAAAAAACTGAAATACACGCTTCACCAATTCTACCTTTAATGTAAATGAGACTCGATAAAGCAAACCAAATGAGCCCATACTCGAAGGGTTTCCTAGTAACTATTAAACAGTTCCCCAATATCCACCTCTAGGTTCCATCATTTTGATGGCACTAAATTATTGTATTACCATCGATATTTCTGTCATAAATATACATTTGCAAAGTTACAAATCGATACGACAATTTTTTTTAATAATTAATTAAATAATTTAATTATTATAAGTTGGTTAATTTCGATAAGACTTTCGAGATATTTTGTTTAAATACAATGTTATTAGCTAATTAGAGGTCAAGCTATAAAAAGCGTGTTATAAAACTAGCAAAGTGAGTGGCATAAGACAACTTACATCCACAATTAAGTCTTTTAAGTAAAATTTTGGTAAAAAGTAGAAGAACGCTGACTTTTCCAACCCAAATTGGTTGTTTTAGCTTGTCATCTATAACCATCGATGGTGCTATCGACTCTCAGTCTATCCGCATGTTTAAATAAAAGCTATCCGCATGGATAGCTTTTTTTTAAACAAGGGTACATATTATTCCAATCTACCTTTTCGTATATTTATTTGTCATGTTCGCCATGTTGGATATATCATGACGTCATAACTGTAAGTAAGAACATTGTATCTCAGATATTTGCCATTTGAATTGATTTGACATTGAATTTCGATCATTGAATTAATGATCATTATAATAAAACACAAAATCGTCATTTGTATGTGTCAATGATAGTTAATAATTAATAATAAACGAATTATTTGAAAAATAGATCAGAAATATTTTAATTCTTCGTAAACCATACTCAAGAAGACGCTCATATAAAAAATTTAGTATAAAATATTACAATGAGATTAGGATGAATTAGAAAGTTACCCCTTGACTGCGATCTCACTTGATGGCAAGTGATCATACAGTGTAAGACGTTAGCGGGCTAACCTGTGGAGGGGTACGTAAATTATATTAAACCCATGCCCCTACTAGGTTTCGGTTGGCGGCACGTCTCTTCCGCCAGGTCTCTTCCGTTGGGATGGAAACTAGCCTCGAAGCCTCGCACCAAACCAGACCAAACAGTCGGGATCTCCTAAATATAAGACCACAGCGACCAGCCACTGCGTCAGGGGCGTAGCCGCATTTGGTGATGGGTCAGGATAGGCTACTATTACTGAATCCGACGTTCTTACCAGTGTATGAACCCCGGATCCTCGAAAACCTAATCCTTGATATGCAACTTTTCAACGTTATGTACGCTAAGCAATAGGGATGATGCCTTTGTCAAAAATAAAATATTGTGGTGATTGTTAAAATATATGGTTTTCCAAAAGACCTAAACGTCAGTTTGATAATCATTTTAAATAATCGATTAAAGAAAAAATGCGTGCGTTGAAATTTGGTAACATTCACAACTATGAATTATTTCATATAAACTTCCATACTAGAATCGAGTTTTAAGTTTAATATAGAGTTGCTGATTTTATTGCTTTGTTTTCATCCCTATTAAATATCACATGTTTGAGGTTTTAACGGTTTAGGAAAATCTCATCATCTCATATTTTTTTTAAAGTGTGAAGTCTGCCTATCCCTACTTAGCCAGCGTGATAGACTATACCCTTTTAAAGGAGACCCGTGCGAATGCGATATGTAAAGAAAATGACCAGGCACCTCCAGGCACTACTATGTACTACGGTTACTTCGTTTAAGATGGCGCTAACGATTATCGAATTAATTGTAGTTACTAAACTTTTTCAGAAATACTGACGTGAAATCATTACTTAATGATTTTATTTCTGTTTTATATAATTGAACTACATAATTAGTACTTGAAAAATTTGGTTATAATAGAATATATTGGTTGATGCAGAACTGTTGTTGCAATACTAGATGCAGGCGCCACCTATTAATATTAATGAAAAAACTAGAAGTTTAATTCGCTATAATCCGCCACGGCAGGCAAATCTATATGGTACAGAGTGTATCTTGAACTCAAACTCAGACACATATTTGTTTACCGAATCTACCACTGGTTCGGAATGGCATACTTATACTTGTAGCTTACACATAGATATACCTGTTGTGGCGGTTTATAGCGAATTAAACTTATAGTTTTTCATTATCATGGACTTCCGCAAAGTAACGCCTGCTACTATTCAATACCTAACATTACTCTGAGGTTGCGAAAAAAACTTATGCTCATTATAAATGTAGTAATTTCGTTTCTTTATATTTATAACTAGTTTTAGTAACTATTTGTAGTTACGTTTTTGATATAGCACTTTGACATAACGACTTTGAAAGTCCCCCATTTCGTCAACTTTTAAAGGAAAAATTTAAAAATACATATTTTTTCGCACTCTAATCGACGTGAGCTGTAAATTGAAGCCAAAAGATTATGTAAAGCCATAAAAATAAAACCCATTCGCTTCTATGTGCGTCCCCCTCAAATAAATTTGTTTAAGCAATTTTCGGCTTGAGGTCATCAGTTTATATAATTATGTTTAAATCTGAAGTAATTATGTTCACTAATTTAGAGGTTATAAGTCTCTGACAGACGGACGGACGGAGAGACGGACAAATGCAAAGTCACTCAAGTAGACTCAGGGACTCGGCTCGCTTCGCTCGGTCAATTATATCGCAACTATTTCGTGTCATGCAAAATTCCTTTAAATACAGAAACACGCTCTTTGATACAATTAAATTCCAACGTCCATTTGTATATGTAACAAAAGAGATAAAATCGGTATTGTAATTTCACATGTTATAAAATACATTTAAAACTATTTAAGCAGGTAAACACGTGGAAAATTCTTATTTGATATTCCGATAAAATAGATGCACTATGTGGGAATTCATATTTGTTTTTGCACACTTTTTCATAATGGTACTGTCGCAAGCTTCTTTGAATATGCAAGTAAGTTCCAATCTTCCTTAGTTTTTATACGAAATGAATACATAAATGAGGAGATCTGAAGTGGCAATGGACAAGGCATATAGTTCGAAGAATCGAAAGAGCTGAAATGGCGACCTCGTACCTACTGGAAAGCACAACGTTGGCAAGCCCCCAAGTAGAGGGAGCCTCTGGACCCAGGCGAAGACCGCGACATCTGGAAGTCCCTAAAAGAAACCATATCCAGCAGAGCAGACGATGCCATAACGATCGCTGTGATCATATACATTTTATTTTCGCGATTTTTGAAAGCTTTTTATTTGTAAACTATAAATATTATAACTTTCAATATGTGCTCTTTGGGTATTCAATCATAATTTTTTACTATGTGACAGAAACACGACTGGCTACAATTTCTCGATACAAATATTTTCCAGAGTAGAGCTAAATTTTTGAATTGGGAACAAGTCTTTCTGAAATTTAAAATAAGTTAAGCATATAATGGAATTAGTTAAAAATATTACGAGAATGTTTTATTGACTTAACTAAGTATAGTTTATTTTGAAACGGCTATAATTTGATTTTTTCCTCCAGTTGCAGCCAACATTGTTGCCATCTCTTTCCCAGTACACTGCAATGAATTACTCTATCCTTCTCTTATCTAATGCTCTTTGCATTGTTTTGGACCCTTTAAAAAATATAATATGTATTTAAAAATAATATATTGAGAGGTTATCAAGTCTTCACAGTTTTTTTTGTATTATACGACTGCCTAAAAAAGGAGTATATTGTTTTCAGGGTTCATGTAGGTATGTGTGTATGTATGTGACTTTGTATATTCCACCATAACTTCTATACGCCTGAACCGATTTTGATAAATGAGGTATCGTTAGAATCCCTAGCTTATTCCGGGTGACATAGCCCAGTAAAATTAAAAAAAAATGATAGGGTGATGATGCATTAAAGACTAAAGTTGAAAAAAAAATCGAAAATAAGGTTAAAGTATATAATCATCATCTAGAAAATGATGAGTGAATTCCAAAAATAAATATATAACACTAGTTCAATATGAAGGTGATTCACAAAAAAATATCATTTAATCAAAATATGAATAAGATTAAAATTTAACTAGATTAATTTAGATTTTTAACTTTTTAGTTCGTTTGTTGGCAGGGCAGCCGTGTTTTTTTTTTTATTTTTTATTATGACTTGTTTGATAGGGTGATGGCGTATGGTCAACGATCGACGTAGACAAGTGTGATCCAGAAATAGAGAACGCAATCATGACGTTCGACGTGGAGAAGAGCAAGGTAAATCACACCCATGAAGCGTTTTTAGCCACGATAGTCGCGACGACGGAAATTGATGACACTTTTCAGGTTAGTAGCAATGATATTTACCATTTGTAAGACTCTCAAACTGTATTAATTATGTATGTATGTATATACTTTATTGTACACCACAAATACACAATATGTTACAAACAAGAATACAACTATAAGTAGGTACAATAAGGCGGTCTTATCGCTAAGCAGCGATCTCTTCCAGACAACCTTAACGTTAGGGAGAAAATGAAAAAGAAGATGAGGGGAGGTGGTGCAAAAATAATAATAAACTTAAATACTAATAACTAAATAAACTAACCAATACCATATATTACAACATATTTTAATAAACTAATATAAAACTTAAAGAAACAAGCCTCACAATATATTTACAAAACTATAATTTTCGTAAAACCAACAAAAAAAAACCAGCGATCTGCAATAAACTTGTGATACCTTCGCTCCGCCTCCAGAAAGTACAAAGGTCGTTAACAGGAATGAGCTTACTCTTCTTTAATAAAACAAGCTGATTAAGATTGTTTGATTCCCGCGGGAACTTTTTTATATTCCAGAATAAAAAGCCTATGTCCTTTCCCGGGATGCAACCTATCTCTGTACAACTTTTCATCAAAATCGATTGAACTGATGAAAGCGTAGCAGATAGACGCACAACCACCACTACAGCCCATTAACGTCCCACTGCTGGGCACAGGCCTCCACTCTCATAGGGGAGAGGGAATTAGAGCTTAGACCCACCACGCTGCTCCAATGCGGGTTGGCGGGCTTTAACGACTATTATCATGTTAGTGATAATAACCGGGACCGACGGCTTAACGTGCTCTCCGAGGCACGGGGGTGAAACACCGCCAACTTCCTAACTCCGGGCTAGTACCAGGAATTTCTAATCAGAAAAACCCGATACTTAATTATGGCCCGACCCGGGACTCGAACCCGGGACCTCGTCGGCCGCAGTCAAACATGCCAACCACTAGACCAACGAGGCAGTGACGCACAAACATTTATATTATTAGTAAGGATTTTCTTTGAACAGTTATTGATAGTCGTTTGCAAGCGCGTGGATGGCGGTTGCAAGCATTACGCTAACATCATCGACGGTATGGAGAAAATACTGACAAAGCACGCGGCGAAAAATTTGGAGCACGCCTTTGCATGTGCTGGCCTCGAACAAAAGGGGTTCCCTATTCCTGAAGTAAGTCCGCCCCCCGATTGTGTAAGATTTGTCGATCAAATCGTCAAAGTTCGGCGTCAAAGTAAAATAAACAATAACTGCATTGAATTAGAGATCAATTTCGTGTATCCATTCTCATACGTTTATGGTATCGTACATACCTAACACGGTTACACGGTTTATTTTACTTTGACGCCGAACTTTGACGATTTAATCGACAATTCTTACACAATCGGGGGATGAACCATTGATTTAAATGCATATGTCGCGCGGTTATTACATTTCGAACAATTGTGTACAGTGTACAGAAACAGTTTTTTTTATTACGGGGTAGGTTTGCGCTTGACGACAATCATGCATAGTGCAAAGCAATGATGAGGTCTAGGTTAGGACGCGGCTGCTTAGAAGTTACCTATTCACTCTTGCCTTGAAGGAATTACCTTTGCTATAACCAACACAAAAATCAAAGTTCAGTAAAGCTGTCAACTTCAAGGCGAGATTCACCGAAGTTGGTTGGGTTGGCGCGCAAGGATGTGGTACAAAAAAATCTTCTGATCTGCGAATTATTTCGATTTTTTTATCCGACATGTTACGATTGACTACGATCTCAACTGGTTGTCAATAATGATGCAGTAAGATGATGATCTAATATGCTAGCGGGCTACACTGTGAAGGGTATGACAGTCATGTTAAACCCTTACCCCTAATCGATTTACACGACATCGTATCGGAACGTCTGTGCCTGTAGGGTGGTAATTAGCCTGCCACTAGCCCAGACGAGAGAAAATTCAGAAATTATAAATAGGGATGATGACAACTCAGTCAAATCAGCAACTCTTAATCAAACTTAAAGTATGCGCTTCTAGTATGGAAGTTTGTATGAGACACATAGTAATTTATTTAAGTTTAAAATGGTTATCAAACTTAAAACTAACCGAGGATGGCAATTTTAGGTCTTTTTGAAGGTCCTCTTTTTAATAATAACTATTACAGTAAGAAATAATTAATTTTTGGCATAGGCATCATCCCTATTCTCAAATTGGCATTACGAACCAGTGGTAGATTCATTCGACTATTCATAAGCACTTGTAAAAAGTCTATTTGAATAAAAAATATTTGTATTTGTATTGACACTGCCGGCAATCGACGGGACTTTCTGCTTTTAAAACAATAACGCTCCCCAATGCGCCAGTGAAGATGTCAATAGTAATAGAAGTAGTATTGTGTGCTTAGGGGTGAAAAAAAAACGATTTCAGACGAGGGTAAAGTTGCCTGCCTGAGCGAAGCGAGGGCTGGCATCACCCGAAATCTGAAATCGTGTTTCATCCCGTGGCACACACACAATTTTTCATATAAAAGTGCGAGTTTTATTAAAATTAGTATATTTTAGTATTCCTTATTTATTTTACTTGATGGGTAAAATGACAATTAAAAAGGTTTGCCTGACAGAATTGAAAGCAGGGCTGCTACGTCTGCCCTAGGGCAGAAAGTGCTGGTTTTCTACCCGCTGAATGACGTATTCGTCTGAAATTGACAAGTTTCATGTGGCTCAACAGGCATTGAAACTCGCATTTTCAATAATGTATGAAAAAATATTTCAAAAATTAATATATGATTAAAAATATTATATGGTAAATTTAATATATCGATTTCAGGGCACCCACATAATAAAAGACTATGTAATGGACTACTGTGAACTGCCAACAAAACAATGCCCCTACGGGGTATTCGAGGCGTCGATTTTCGTCGTCAAAGACGAGGAGAAGGTTGGTTGCGTGAAAGCGATTGTCGAGTACACTGAAGAATCGGACATTTGTAGTTAAAGCCATAATACTTACTTGTAAGATTTACTCACGTACGTCACTTACATAACTAGCCCGCAGTCCTAAGTGAGCGACAGAAGCGATGCGATACGACGCGACGCCATTGAAAATGTCAAATTTGTCTATGTCACCGTAAGATTGTAAAAACCGTTAGATTACAATCTAACTCGTGAAATTGTAAACTGTCGACGGATTGTGAACCGTTCAATGTTCTGAGTGTCATTTTTTGAAATATTAATTGTATTTACGTTTTCTTGTGTCTTTCTTGTAGGTTAGGTTAGTGTTCGACATATATAATCTGCCTCAGAACCAACCCGATAGAATTAATATACCTAACAGATTACAATCTACCGAAAAATTATTGCTATTATTAAGCTGTATATTTATGTAATAATTTAATTTTGTGCATTTAACCGTATTTAAGTATAATTTAATATATTGACGTCTAAATATGGATTTCATAAACTAACTAATTAAAAATTCATAATTTTATAATTAATAATTAATAATTAATAATGTAATTATAATTTAATGTAATAATGACATTTTGTATCTTTCTAAAATGTTGACATTGTATTTTAATATGGGTTCACATTACCTGAAATAAATAAATTGAATTGAATTGAATTGCGTTAAATTGTAATCTTTCGACAGTTTGTAATTTCGCGAGTTAGATTATAATCTAACGGTTTTTACAATCTTACGGTGACATCTACACAACAAAGTTATTGTTTAATACTCTCGTGTCGCGTCGTATCGAGTCGCGGAGTCGCGTTTGTCGCTCACGTAGAACAACGGGTTAAACGATACGCGACATAAGTGGCGGTATACATTTAGTTAGTTACTCATGTATCCAACTTACTTGAGTAAAACTTAATCTACTAGTGGAATCGTCGCCTAAAATTTTGTTGTACGTTTACTGCACTGCCTCTTTGGTCTAGTGGTTAGCATGTTTGACTGCGGCCAACGAGGCCCCGGGTTCGAGTCCCGGGTCGGGCCATAATTAAGTATTCAGTTTTTCTGACTAGAAAATTCTCTGTACTTGCCCAGAGTTAGGAAGTTGACGGTGTTTCACCCCCGTGCCTCGGAGAGCACGTTAAGTCGTCGGTTCAGGTTATCATTAACATGATAGTCGTTAAAGCCCGCCAATACGCATTGGAGCAGCGTGGTGGGTCTAAGCTCTAATTCCCTCTCTCCTATGAGGGGAGGCCTGTGCCCAGCAGTGGGACGTTAATGGGCTTTAGTGGTCGTGGTGGTTACTGCAATTACCGTCTTTTAAGTTTTACTCACTTACATGAGTAACTTACCTAATGTAAACAGTCTTGTAAAACGGATATTTTTTTTAAAGTTAGTTATGTACCTAAGTTGCGTGCGTAAGCTACTTATGTTGCGACCTTATAAGAAAAAAACTATATAAAATGTAATTAGGGGCTTAAGAACAATAAAAACGAAGTTTCTGTTTATGATTTTTGCAAACTCCCTTAACAGGTTAAAATGACCGTAATAGTTATTTATGTTGCGAGTGCGTTAAGTAGAAAATTATACCGGAGGTTTAAATAACACCGAGCGTTTAATTTTCATTGTGTTATTCAAAGTTTTTCGTAACTTTTGGAAGTAAAAACTTAGAAAGTGGTCCTATAAATTTTATTAATTTTGTAAATATAAAATAGCTGCTCGCTTTAATCGTCACATACCAAATAACAGCCTACTTAACAGTTTCGACAGGGTGTCGCGGGTGTAAATGCCACATTACGAGCAAATGAATTCAAATAGAAAAGATTTATTTAGCTAGTTCGCAAAGTAGAACATTATAGCGATGATCACACACAAGCACAGAGTTCTATGACTTTTTAAAAAGAGAAACAACTGAGAGTCTTGCTGGTTCTTCTCAGTGGGAATTCAAAAAATATGAGGTTTTTTTTTATAAAAAAATATGAGCAAGCTAGTTCGAAATTTAGATAGAACCTTCGATAAGTTACCTCCTTGGTTGCCATGTTTCGGAGTAAAAGATCGTTCCATTTTTAAATTACACGACAGATACGAATTTACTATGTAATTTATTTGGCCGGAAACCACGGCAGATATGGATTTTCATAGTTTTTTTTTTAACCACTACAAGTTAGCCCTTGACTGCGATCTCACCTGATGGTAAGTGATGATGCAGTCTAAGATGGTAGTGGGCTAGCCTGTTAGGGGCATGGCAGTTATATTAAGCCCATTCCCCTATTCGGTTTCTACACGGCATCGTACCGGAACGCTAAATCGCTTGGCGGCACGTCTTTGACAGTAGGGTGGTAAGTAGCCACAGTCGAAGCCTCCCACCAGGCCAGACCAGGGAAAATTCAGAAATTATAAATTCCCAAATTGACCCTGCCGGGGATCGAACCCGGGACCTCCGCAAGTTAAGGCAACAGCGCTACACACTGCGCCGCGGAGGTCGTCAAAAAGTTTTCACTTTAAAACCACTGTACCGACCTGACAACCAGCTCGAACTGGTGGTGTTGCAGCAGATGCTTATTGGCAGTCATAGGGACTGCCGATAGAAGTGAAAATGCATATTTAAAAAAAAAACGAATCGGTCATACATTTTCCCATTTTTACCCCCTACCAAAAAGTGCTCAACGCGCCTACTGAAGATTTCACTTTAAAACCACTGTACCGACCTGACAACCAGCTCGAACTGGTGGTGTTGCAGCAGATGCTTATTGGCAGTCATAGGGACTGCCGATAGAAGTGAAAACGCATATTTAAAAAAAAAAACGAGTCGGTCACGGTGTCGGTCACACGTTTTCACATTTTTACCCCCTACCAAAGTGCTCGACGCGCCTAAAGAAGTTTTCACTTCAAAAATTGGCAGTCATAGGGACTGCCGATAGAAGTGAAAACGAATATTAAAAAAAACGAGGTGTCGGTCACGCGTTTCCACATTTTTACCCCCTACCAAAAAGTGCTCGACACGCCTAAAGAAGTTTTCACTTCAAAAATTGGCAGTCATAGGGACTGCCGATAGAAGTGAAAACGCATATTTAAAAAAAACGAGTCGGTCACACGTTTTCACATTTTTACCCCCTACCAAAAAGTGCTCGACACGCCTACAGAAGTTTTCACTTCAAAAATTGGCAGTCATAGGGACTGCCGATAGAAGTGAAAACGCATATTTAAAAAAAAACGAGTCGGTCACACATTTTCACATTTTTACCCCCTACCAAAGTGCTCGACGCGCCTAAAGAAGTTTTCACTTCAAAAATTGCCAGTCATAGGGACTGCCGATAGAAGTGAAAACGAATATTTAAAAAAAAACGAGGTGTCGGTCACGCGTTTCCACAAGAAGTTTTCACTTTAAAACCACTGTACCGACCTGACAACCAGCTCGAACTGGTGGTGTTGCAGCAGGTGCTTGTTGGTGGGCAGGCGAGCGGCCAGGTCCCGCACGAGGGCGCTGCGGGCGGACGGCGCTCGCATCGCGCGCAGCACGCCCGGGAACGACTTGCGCGCGTCGGCGTACCGGCACTCGAATATCGCGGCGATGCACGACCGGAGCACCTGCGAATTGAAAATACGTCGCTAGTAATAGATATGTCACCGTAAGATTGTAAAAACCGTTAGATTATAATCTAGGTCGCAGGTCGAAAGGCTACGGGTTCGTGATGTTCACTCGCCACGAGGACGCGCTCTCGTGTCTGCGCAAACTGAACAACAATCCCGACATTTTCGACAAAAACAACGTGAGTGTTCTTATACGACTGCCTGAAAAAAGGAGTATATTGTTTTCAGGGTTCATGTATGTATGTATGTATGCATGTATGTGAGTTTGTATCTGTCACCGTAAGATTGTAAAAACCGTTAGATTATAATCTAACTCGCGAAATTCTAAACTGTCGAAAGATTGTAAACTGTTCAATGTTGTGAGTGTAAATTTTTGAAATATTCATTTTATTTACGTTTTCTTGTCTCTTTCTTGTAGGTTAGGTTAGGGTTCGACATGAATAATCAAGTATCAATCACTTAGGTTTTATCGGGTTTAAATACCTATCAGATTACAATCTACCGGAAAATGATGCGTTTAATTCTAATCTTTCGACAGTTTAGAATTTCGCGAGTTAGATTATAATCTAACGGTTTTTACAATCTTACGGTGACATATATATAGATTAGCTTGTTAAAGTGACAGCCCTGGGACTCTAAGACAGCGCCAGCCCTATGGCTTTTAGATTGCGTTTGCGCTTCATCATAGGACATAGGACTCCGCCTGGATCCAGCGGCTCCCTGCGCCTCTCCTGATGTCATCTGTCCAGCGAGTAGGGGGTCTGCCAACGCTGCGCTCTCCCGTGCGTGGTCGCCACTCGATTTTATATATAACCTTACCTTGCGTCACCTTAAGATTACAAAAACCGTTACATTGTAATCTAACTAGCAAAATTGTAAACTGTCGACAGATTGTGAACCGTTCACTGTTTGAAATATTCAATGTATTTACGTTTTCTTGTCTCTTTCGTGTAGGTTACGTAAGGGTACTTTTTATCCCGGAAAATTAAAGAGTTCCCGCGGGAACTAAAAACCTCAATCCACGCGGACGAAGTCGCTGGTATCAGCTAGTAAATAATAATAACAACTCACTTCAAGTCGTCTGGCAGAGTTAGTCAGCAATAACTGTGTGTGCTCAACCGCCCCCGTGGGTGGTGCGCCAGGAGGGATGATCCTTGGCGCTGGCAACCGTATTGCCGATAGTCTGAAACAACCATAACGCATATATGACGCTTTTTTAAATACCACTTAAGAAGCTTGACACACATTTTTGATTGCCACAAGCTTTTATTCATACTGACGATGAGCGTATTCGCGTGTTCAAACCTGTGGTGGTAGAGTAAAATGAACCTTAATGCTTTTGTTTTAGAGCTCAAATTTACATTTCAAGTATAAGCCATCTCGGCTTACACTTTTGGGCATTTTATTAAAAAATCCATCCGTATTCCGTACATGCAACACACACTTTTGTAAAAGTAAAAGTAAAATATACTTTATTGTACACAAAGAATTGAAAAGACAAAAACCATAATATTAATAGATACGGCACAACAGGCGGCCTTAAACAGCGATCTCTTCCAGGCAACCTTAGGGCAGAGGAAACTTGTAAAAGAAAGCGGGATGGGTGTGTAATTTTTTTTAAAAAGTTATGACAGCCTATACGAATTCAATACTCACTTGGGGTTGTTAGCGTTCCGGGCGGTGACCTCCTCGATGACGTCATGCACCTTGGCCGCGTCCAGGGTTGGCAGCGGGGGCTGGTGGATGCGAGCGGAGGCGCCCTCCGGCGGTCGCAGCACGCGCTGGGAGTACGCCTGCGCAGACACCCCCTGTTATACACTTGGTACATTCAGTTTGCCTCGTCTACTGAAACTGCCTCGTCGGCTTAGCATTTAGTCATTTAAATGATAATGATAAATGATAAATGATAATGATAAATGATTTATTTATTTCATGTAGGACAACTTGTGTCACTTATGAAACGTTAAGACTCTACCACCGGTTCGGAAAACTGATAATGATAAATGATAAATGATTTTTGACGACCTACGTGGCGCAGTGTTGAGCGCTGTTGCCTTAACGTGCGGAGGTCCCGGGTACGATCCCTGGCAGGGTTTGTAAATTTATAATTTCTGAATTTTCCCTGGTCTGGCCTGGCGGGAGGCTTCGGCCGTGGCTAGTTACCACCCTACTGGCAAAGACGTGCCGCCAAGCGATTTAGCGTTCCGGTACGATGCCGTGTAGAAACTGAACAGGGGTATGGGTGTAATATAACTGCCATGCCCCTAACAGTGAACCGTTCAATGTTCTGAGTGTCAATTTTTGAAATATTCATCGTATTTACGTTTTCTTTTCTCTTTCTTGTAGGTTAGGTTAGGGTTCGACATAAATAATCAGGTAGTGAGTAGGTTCTATCAGTTTAATATACCTAACAGATTACAATTTACCGAAAAATATTGCGTTACATCTTTCGACAGTTTACAATTTCGCTAGATAGATTACAATTTCACAATCTTACGGTTACATATACGTCAAAAATTGCTGTACAGAAATCACCTTATTGATACACCGAAAAAATCTCTCAATAAGTATAAAGTAAATCATTGAAAAACATTTTTAAAAACAAGCTTTTATCGTCCGCCGTATTGAAAACGTTATATCGTTTCTTAAGGTAACGAAAAATAAAATGACGTCACACCGAATTCAATATGGCGGACGATAAAAGCTTTGATCGTCGTCACTGATCATCACGTTACTTTTTAATTTTTATCTTTTTTTATTTGTAAACATTCAAAAAATAACGTGATGCGTTCCCGATTGTACTTGACGGCGTCTACGCTGCATTTAGTTAGGTTCGACGAAAGCCTACGCTGAAGAAACGCTATAATGTATGAATGAATGAATTAATATACTTTTATTGTACACCAAAAAACAATAGTAACAGTAAACTTAGCTAATAACAAAGGAAGTATACAATTGCCATGCCCCTAACAGGTTCGCCCGCTACCATCTTAGACTGCATCTTCACTTACCATCAGGTGAGATCGCAGTCAAGGGCTAACTTGTAGTGGATAAAAAAAAAAAATGATTTATATATTTCATGTAGTACAACTTGTGACCGAGAAGAGCTGGCTAGAAACTCAGCAGTTGCTCTTTTCATAGAAAAGAAAAGGTTACAATATGTAGACAACACAACACATACGTTACAAGCGTTACACTGACTTGTGGGTCACTGGATGCGAGGCCGGTTGCTTCCATGCTACTTTGTCGTTAATAAATTCATCGATAGTGTAATAACCACGACTTTAACAAATGCTGTTTGACACAGTCTTTAAATCTATGTAATAGCAAATCCAGAAACTCTTTGAGAACCATATTATAAAAGCACAGACAGAATGTATTTACAACACATTTTCTTGTTAAGTTGCTCTGACTTTACCACTTTCAAATAAATAAGAAAGATTATAGTCTGGAATAACACATAGCCTACTTTTTATCCCGGCCATAATGGCCACCACGGCAGGTCTTCTACCGCACTCCTTTTTAGGCTAATAATTGTGCGTTTATATTTTTACGGCCCAAAGGTGGAAACAGTCTACTTTATGGATAAACTAGCTGATGCTTGCGACTTTGTCTGAGTGGATTGAGGTTTCTTTGTTTCCGCGGGAACTCCTTACTTTTCCAGGATAAAAAATAGCCTATGTCCTTCCCAGGGATGCCACCTATCCCTGTACCAAATTTCATCAAAATCGGTTGAAAAAATGGGCCGTGAAAGCGTAGCAGACAGACAGACACACTTTCGTATTTATAATATTAGTATGAGGGAAATATTACCTGAGGGTTGGGATTCTCGTTGAGATGTAACTGCATTGCCAGCTCCTGTAAATGCTGCAGCTCTAACGCTGGATTTAGTGACTCTAGCCGCTGCTGTTCAGGAAGATTTCTGAAACATACAATATTCAACACATTATTAATTATATATTTATGTCATTAATTATTTAAGTCAGTAGTCAATAATATTGTACACAATCACTTAATTAAACTAAAATAGTAGGAATTTTATTGTTATCTCTTGTTTTTATCGCCCAAGGGTGGGAAAGTAAACTTTATAGTTTTAATAATAGTGAAATAAGCCCAACTTTACGTGTAAACGTTTCTTTTTATTTTGAAAAATAGGCTTGCGCTTGACGACAATCTTGCCTTATGGATTAAATACTGTAATCTTAATCCACGCATCACCTAGTCTATACTAATATTATAAATGAGAAAGTTTGGACGAGTGGATGGATGGATGTATGGACGGATGTTTGTTACTCAATCACGCCAAAACGGCTGAACGGATTTAGATGAAATTTGGCACGGTGATGGATTATAGTCTGAAATAACACATAGGCTACATTTTATCCCCGGAATATTAAAGAGTTCCTGCGGGAACCGAAAACCTAAATCCACGCGAAGTCGCTAGAAATGATATAAAATAGGTCTTACTGTACTAATTCGTCCCATATGTCCGTCGGTCGCCAAGGCGGGCCTCTTTCTGCGACGAGCCCGTTAAAAAACATCGAGTCCAATAGTCTCACTGCGAACGGACACTGGGACAGCCCCCGGGCCCCGAGGAACCCAGCTTTGTGGAATGTCAGCACCGGTGCGGGATGGATCCGGATTATCGTCAAACAGTGCCTGGAAAGGAAAATAAATAAAACGAATTAGGTATCACATTGTACACAAAAAAAAAATCAAAGTCAGTACAATTGGAGTCCTTATCGCTTTGAAACTATCTGCACCAAAAAATAACACTGGAAAACAGTTGGTCAAGAAGACGCTTAAAGTAGGATTCAGTAGCTGGTTGCAGAAATATAACAAACCTTTATACAAAACATTGAAGTTATTTTTTTTGTAAAAGTTAAGCTGTCTTAGAAATCTAATTCTTTAGAAATCTAAAGCATTATGATTTTAAAGTATCTATTCGACGAGGTATCACTTCATGGACTAAACCAAATTTGGTTTTTGTTTTTGTACGTAACCATCAGAGACGGGTAAAAACGTTATCACTGAGGAATGAATGGGATGATGACAACTCAATCAAATCAGCAACTGAAACTTAAAAATGCGCTCTAATAAGGAAGTTTGTATGATATGCATAGTTGTGACTTGTGATGTCAACAATTTTCAACACACTTTTTTTCTGTAATCTATACTTTAAAATGGTTATCAAGCTTAAAACTAACCGAGGATGTTAATTTTAGGTCTTTTAGATTTATTTTTTTACAGATTTATTTTTTGTTTCACTTTCACACACTTTCTTTTTCGGAGCAAAACTCGCTGCAATAAGGACTCTGTCACCTTGTCAGAGGATTAGATATCAGTGTGAGACGTTAAAAAAAACGAGTTTTCTTTAAACCACACGACTGAAGTAAAAAGTAACTGGCTATAAGGGAAAGAGAGAAAGAAAATGTGTGCTCGCAGCTCTCTCTCTAGCCCTTACAGTAATAGGCCTATTACACTGCAATTTTCACAGGGACCCTTACATTTGAATCAGTGTAGTGTAATGAGATTTAGGGAGAAAGGGTCCCTAAATTGGTCCTTATTGCTTTGTGGGTGGCCACACCCACCCTTGCCACAGGGTCGTGTAATAAGTGCAGTGTAATAGGCCTATACATATATATATACGAAACGTAACTCTCTCTCTATCTATCTTCATTAACTTATATCTCCCTCTCAACTTCCGTTCGCACTTTTCGTAATGCTCTCGTCACGCATTCACCAGCTACTCCCCAAGTCAAGCGTGCATAAAGAAGTTTTACTTCAAAAACTAACCTGTAGCCCTGTAGCAGTTTGGCCAGCGTCCTCATGAAAACGGCGCGTATCTCCTTGTCGAGCATGTGTGGCGGGGACGAGGCCGGCGGTGGCGGGGCGAAGGCCGAGTCCGCGGACGCGAGCTCCGGCTGGAGCACCAGGGCCAGCGCGTCCTGCAGCGAGGATAGCAGCCTGCCTTCAGGACGGGGGATGTTCACGCTGGCCGGTATGTGGAGAGAGCCGACGTCCAGGTCCGCTACTATGACGTCTAGCTGTAACAGAAATACGTATCGTGAAAGACGCGGAAGATAGCATCTAGTCTTGTATTATAGTTCCGGCTCTCGTTGAATCTTTCGACAGTTTGCAATTTCGCGAGTTAGATTACAATCTAACGGTTTTGCAATATTACGGTGGCATATATACTAAACGCCTAAAACGTAACAAATTCAACCAATCCACTCACCAATTCGGAAACCTCCTCCTTCAAACTGGAATGCACTCCGATGAGGAACGGCGTGGGCGTGGCCAACACTTCGGCCAACCCCGCCGGCAGTAGGGGTATGTACACATGTGCGTATCGGAAGGGGAACATAAGGGCGGCTAGCGCTCGGCACGCGGCTGCCAACGAGACCAGTAGAACCTTGTAACCAATCCACTCACCAATTCGGAAACCTCCTCCTTCAAACTGGAATGCACTCCGATGAGGAACGGCGTGGGCGTGGCCAACACTTCGGCCAACCCCGCCGGCAGTAGGGGTATGTACACATGTGCGTATCGGAAGGGGAACATAAGGGCGGCTAGCGCTCGGCACGCGGCTGATAACCGAGCGGCTGCCAACGAGACCAGTAGAACCTTGTAACCAATCCACTCACCAATTCGGAAACCTCCTCCTTCAAACTGGAATGCACTCCGATGAGGAACGGCGTGGGCGTGGCCAACACTTCGGCCAACCCCGCCGGCAGTAGGGGTATGTACACATGTGCGTATCGGAAGGGGAACATGAGGGCGGCTAGCGCTCGGCACGCGGCTGATAACCGAGCGGCTGCCAACGAGACCAGTAGAACCTTGTGTTCGCTCATAACTGCGCACCAGAGCGTCACAGAGTTGTGTATACCTGGAAACAAAAAAATAGTCGCATAAATAAAATTCCTAAACGGTAGAACTGAGAAATTAGAAAGAAAATACAGCTATACAAAAGAATATGTCTGTCTTTAACACTGCCCAGAATGGGTGTACAGCTCAGCTGTGTGCCTAGCATCATACATACATATGCAGCCATAATGCCGGGCGCTGATTTTCAGCGCCCGGCATTATGGCTGGCCGGGTGACATCACAGTCAACGTATGTGAATTCTTATACCTCTTTAAACTACTACTAATATTAAAAAATCTTCATTTCACTATACCTAAGTCAAAGCAAATTCACATATCACGTTGCAATGACATAATTGATACACTGATATGAAAAACACTCATTTCGCACAGCTTCAGATGTAAAAGTGGAATATTAAAGCTTCGATTAGCAACAAATTTTCTGGTAATACCGTACTTCCTAGAAAACACGCAACACGTAACAGCTTTTTAATTTAACTGAACATACCAACTGATCAGCTTCAAAGGAAGTGAAAGATAGTACGTGTGACGGGCCTGGTCGACGTATCCTGACACTAGAGGATCCCCAGGACTCAGCTCAGCGGCTTTGCTTATCAAGGTCTTCAACGGGACATCATAAAGATAGATCAATATTTTTTTTTATACAATAGCGCTTGGCTGCAATCAGACTTGCTGGAAGTAGTGATGCAGCCTGAGGTGGAGCGCGGTTGCCTAGAAGATGTCTATTCAATCTTGATTTGAAGATACCAATATTAAAAGAGGATGGAAAAACGGAAGCCGGAAGGGTTCATATCCTAGCGGTTCGATTTAGAAACGAGGATGTAAATCGCTTCGCACGCGTCCGTGGAATTTCAATTTATGATGCGTAAGAACTATTTTACATCTGGTTAATTAGTGGAAGTCCAGTTACAATGAATACAGACAGCGATTTGCTTCCTCGTTTCTAATTCGAACCGCTATGATATGGAACGCGCTTCCAGATTTGGTTTTTCCATCCGCTTATAATATTGGTATCTTCAAATCAAGAGTGAATAGGCATCTTCTAAGCGCGCTCTACCTTAGGCTGCATCACGACTTCCAGCAAGTCGGATTTCAGCCAAGCGCAAGTCTATAAATTACGCGCTCCGCCTTGACTGCATCACTACTTCCAGCAAGTCTGATTGCAGCC
This sequence comes from Erebia palarica, assembly GCA_964035005.1. Classification (NCBI taxonomy): domain Eukaryota; kingdom Metazoa; phylum Arthropoda; class Insecta; order Lepidoptera; family Nymphalidae; genus Erebia; species Erebia palarica. Next base: position 18,909,719 of record OZ035995.1, read on the forward strand.
AAACACTAGTCTATTTTAAAAACAAGTCAACAGACCACAATTTAAATTCTCACCTAATAACCTCAACAGCATATGAACGGCAGTGTGTGTGACAGGCATGGGCGGTGCGGCGGGGGGCTGCAACGCCTGCCTGTCCCCGGCCCCTATGCTGAACCGTACTTGAGGGCCCCCCGCAGGCGGTACCAGGACGCAACCCAGCAGGTTGCCAACTAACGTCTCCAACGGGACGCCGAGATTCTCAACCCACACCGTGTAGATTATGCCGAGGCAATTCTGTAAAGGAAACGAGATGTATTTTATTACTAGCTGATGGTGGTTAAAGTTTTTTTTGATTCCCGCGGTATCTAATTTTCCGGGATAAAAATTTGCCTATGTCACTCTCCAGGTCCTCAACTATACCCATGTCAAAAATCATGTCGATCCGTTGCGCTGTGATTGAAGGACAAACCAACAAACAAACACACTTTCGCATTTATAATATTATTACGATTTTAATAGCAGTTTGGCGAGTTTATGTTGGGGACACAAAAAATTTCCACAAAGCGACAGACAGCGGGTTGAACGCTGATGTTCAGTAGGTATGTCCTTTTGAAGATATTTGCTATTGTAATTTGTACACAATATCCATATTAATATTATAAATGCAAAAGTTTGTCTGTCTCCCTATTTGTGTGTCTGTTTGTCTATCTGTTACGCTTTGCCGGCTCATATTTTCAGCCGATTTTGATGACATTTGGTATAGAGGTAGTTTACTTCCCGGGGAAGAAGCGTTTTTATACCGGTAAATTAAGGAGTTCCTGCAGGAGTTTAAAAAAAACGCGAGACTAAGTCTTGGGCAATATTTAGGGTCTCCGCCTGTCCTTCCTTATATTTAAAGAAACTGCAATTCAGCGAACCAATATCCGAAAGGAACCTTTAATGGTACTCACCCGGAATGTGTCGATGTAGTCTTGCCTGGAGACGATGACGAGACACTTTGGCGCGTACATAATGCTGTGGTGGGTGATATTCGCTACTGGCCGGCTCCCATCTAGGGACTCCTCGTCCTGCAAACAAGAACATTATTTGACTTTTTTTTCTTTTTTTTTCTATCTACTACAAGTTAGCCCTTGACTGCGATCTCACCTGATGGTAAGTGATGATGCAGTCTAAGATGGTAGCGGGCTAACCTGTTAAGGACATGGTATATTAAAACCATACCCCTATTCGGTTTCTACACGGCATCGTACCGGAACGCTAAATCGCTTGGTGGCACGTCTTTGCCGGTAGGGTGGTAACTAGCCACGGCCGAAACCTCCCACCAGGCCAGACCAGAGAAAATTCGGAATTTATAAATTTCTAAATTGACCCTGCCGGGGATCGAACCCGGGACCTCTGCACGTTAAGGCAACAGCGCTACACACTGCGCCACGGAGGTCGTCACACACGCACGGTGACTTACACATTTGCTTTTCAATCACAACATACCTATATGCAAGATTTTATTACATTTTTGGACGACCTCCCTGGCGCAGTGCTTAGTGCTGTGGTTTTATAGCGGGAAGTCCCGGGCGATGCCATGCAGAAATCGATTAGGGGAATAAATGATAAATGATTTATTTATTTCATGTACGACAACTTGTGTCACTTATGATAATTATGTATGTAAGTGAAGTATAAATCTTGGAACTGAATTCTAGAGCAGCTACCCACAACCGATTGGGCTGAAATTTGGAACATAAATGTAACTTAAATGACATAGTACTTAGTTGTTTCATTTATCCCGAAAAACAAGTCATAATTAAAAAAATTAAAAAACACGACTGCCCTGCCAAAAAACGAACTAAAAAGTTAAAAATCTAGTTTAATCTAGTTAAATTAGAATCCTATTCACATTTTTATTAAATGATATTTTTTTGCGAATCACGGGATATTGAACTATATATCGTGTTATATATTTTTGGAATCTACTCATCATTTTCTAGATGATGATTATATAGTCAATCTAATTTTCGATTTTTTTTTTCAACTTTAGTATTTAATGCGGGACCATGGTCACCCCATAATTTTTTTTTTTACTAGCCTATGTCACCCGGAATAAGCTAGGGATTCTAACGATACCTCACTTATCAAAATCGGTTCAGCCGTATAGAAGTTATGGTGGAATATACAATCTCACATACATACATACATACATACATGAACCCTGAAAACAATATACTCCTTTTTTCAGGCAGTCGTATAAAAAGGTTTCCCAAAGAACTTTTAAAATCCACGCGATCGAATAGGTAGTAAAAAAAGTAAAAAAAAAGGAGGAAAGTTCGAAAGTTAACATCGAGGTACCCAGCACAGGCATCAAAGGCACGTCTGGCAGCAATATCGGAATAACTTCCGCGCGCAGCCGGAGTCGCTGCCTGTAGGCAACCCCCTATTGTGTCGCAGCGAAGAGTTTCAAATTGCCGACCGAGCTATTTGAAGTTTCAACATGAAATTGCCCTGATCCTCCCCTTGGCAGCGCGATATAGACGAAAGCTCCTCTAAGGCTGGCAGATTTTTTTAACAAGTGAACTTTATTTAACGAATTAAAAAATACGACTGCCCTGCCATATTATTTTTGGAGTTTACCTCCCTAAGAACCGATTTTTGCATATATAGCCTTTGGAATCTTATTCACATTTTTATTAAATGATATTTTTTTTTGTAAATCACTGGATATTGAACTATAGTGTTATATATTTTTGGAGTCTACTCATCATTTTCTAGATGATGATTATAATAGGTATCTTATTTTCGGATATGTTTTTTCAACTTTAGTCTTTAATGCGGGATCATTGTTACCCCATCATTTTTTTTTTTTTTAATTTTACTAGCCTATGTCACCCGGAATAAGCTAGGGATTCTAACGATACCTCATTTATCAAAATCGGTTCATATATAAGTAAAGGTGATATTTTTTTAAAGTCAGAAAGCGTATTTGAAGTACTGTAGATTCCAGACCTTACAGAGTTTGACGGTGAGAGTTTGAAAAACAGTCACTTATTCCACGGAGATTTAATTCCAGGGTACTTCTATACCGAATAATCCATAATATTTTTCTAATTTAAAAACTATGATCTATCTATACTCTATACTAATAACTGCGAAAGTTTGGACGGATGGATGTTTAGAACAGCTGAACGGATCTGGATGAAATTTGGCACAGCGATAACACATAACATTTTGATCCCGCAAAATAAAAAATTCCAATCCACGCGGATGAAGTCGCGGGCATCATCTGGTGTTGTCAACTATTCTAATATAAAAAGTAGCCTATGTCCTTTCCGGGATGCAACCCGGTTGCAGGTTGAAAAGATGGCCCGTTATAGCGTAGCAGACAGACAGACACATTTTCGCATTTATTATACTAAGTATGGATGCGAAAGTTTGCCTAACTAACAGCCTGTCTGTCTGTTATCTTTGCACGGCCCATTTGTTTTACCGATTTATACGGTACCCAGATAAATTGCGGTAAGGGCTTAAACTATTTTTTATTCCGCAAATCGGACGCGAATTCGTCCACACAGACAAACTCGTCATCATCTGGTGTTGAATAATGTGGCTACTTATCCGGTATGATAAATTGCAGTAATCTGGTGCGCATCTGCTATAGTATTCACGGGCGCACAATATGTAAATCATCACCATATAATATATCAACGCTATATCTCCAGTTGGATCGCGATTCGCAGTGTACCTCTACGTCATCTTTGGTACGTGCCGTAGTCGGCTGACCATTGTTTTTATGCAGATGGTATCATGTATACCCATTTAACTGTATAGGAACAGTATTTAACTAATTCTATAGTCGAACTCTGAATCAAGGAAAGCCTCATTCGTTACATTTTCAGTTGTAAACTTTTAACATGGGAGAATTTTTATCTCCTATATAACTAATAGAAGGGTGTTTTGTTTTCTTTTTAATTATGACCACAATCACAACTGATGGGAAGTAATGACGCGGCCTAAGATGGGACGCGCTTGCCTAGAAGATGCCTAATAACTCTTAATTTAAAGAAACCCGTATTGAAATTGGTGGGAAACACAGTTAAACATCTCAGATTGCATCATCACTTACCATCAGGTGAGATCGCAAGGGCTTACATGTGGTGGATAAAAAAAATTTTGGTAGTGTTCCAGAATCTAGACCATGAGAATAAGGAATGAAGACGCAAACCGCTTCGTAAATGTGAACGTATTTTTTATACACTAATGATCCACTACTCGTTAACTCTTGACTGCAATCTCACCTGATGAAAAGTGTTGACTGATGATGCAGGCTAACCTATAAGGGGTATGGCAGTTAAATTAAACCAACACCAACGGTTTCAAGTTTAAAAATACCATCTAAAATTCTACATCAATAAAAATATCTATCTATATACTTTTTACATTCTATATATACTTTTTGCATTTCAAAGTTAGTGCTTATAATTTAGTCGAGCCGTTCTTGATTCTCAACTCTTTAATTAACTTGGAAATGAAGGGCTTATTCAAATCAGCAGGAACACGGGCCGGGACCAACCAGTTGAGTTGGCCGTTTAGACTGCTCATATATTATAATATATATATTTAATCATTATATTTCAGAGCATTGCAAAATCTGAAAAATATTTTGTATGATTCGACGCCTTTTTACGATTTTTAGGGATCCATAATGATACAAAGTAAAGGTTTAGTTTAGTCATTTATTTAGATAGCTTCATGTGCATGCCTTACTTGCTAATACATAATAATATGAATCATTAAGTAGGTACATGGACATTTAGCATACTTATATTTAAAATAATTATACTTATACACCTTATATAGTACCTACCTAAAAAAACCCCGGCTGAGTTTGTTGTGGGCTCTTCTCAGACCAGGGCACGTTTGGAACCCTCGTAGCTTTAGTTTTAAGATACCGTAACTAATTATCACCATCATGTTTTACATGTAGGTAAGTAATGGACGTCAATATGTGTACCTATAGTGAAACTAAATTGAATAAATGATTGATTGATTGATTGATACATTTATGATTATTATTGCGTATTTTATAGTACCATCATTACTAGTTTCGTACAATCCGTCAGTCCGTCTGTGTTTCGAAGCAATATCACAGCTGTAAAGTTTTTATCGACGAAAATCAAAGAGACATCTCACTGGAACACACAAAATAATAAAAATCTACGCGGACAAATTTGCGTGCATCGTTAATTATTAGCATACTAGCTGATGCCCGCGACTACGTCCGCATTTATAATTTTATAAGCATTAGCAAGCATATTTTATAAGCATTAGCAAGCATATTAGCATATATAGCATTTTAATCCTTGAAAAAATTTAATTTTGAAATTGTAAAGTAAACTTTAAAATTCAAAAATTTCAATATCTAAAAATTTAAAATTTATATTTTCAAAATCAAATTAAAATTTGATTTTGAAAATGAAAACTGTAATGTGCAAATATTTACTTGTCAAATAATATTGTTTGACATCCATGCTCCTTTTCGTCCAATTAAATTAAAACATTTACCTGCACCGTGGCTTACTCGTGATATAAAGTTGCTAATGAATAAACGGAACGCTGCCAAATCAAAATATAAGTTAAAACCTACTGAACCGAATTTATTGAAGTATAAACAGCTACGTAATCGCTGTAATAAAATCTGCAGGGATGCTCAACGTAATTACATACACTCCTCTGTTGATGGCAAAAGTACATTAAAGGTGTGGAAATTCTTGGAGTCTATGGGTATTGGAAGGAACCAAAAGGGTGTATCTCACGATGTAGACATTGATGCCCTCAACTGCCATTTCTCTAACGTCACAACTGATATACTGAAGAAGTCCGAAACGCTTACTTCCATTAACCTGCGTCCAAAACCTAGCTACGACTTCTTCAACTTTAGCACAATTAGTTCGAATGAAATAAAAAAACAAATTGTTGCCGTAAAATCAGATGCTATGGGTAGTGATGGCATTAGCCGTAAGATGATTCTATTAAGTCTAGACTGTATCCTACATGTCTTGTGTCATCTTTTTAACTACTCCCTCTCTTCTAATACCTTTCCCAGTAGCTGGCGCATTGCTCAGGTTATCCCTGTACCTAAAATTTCAAATCCATTATTGTTTTCCCAATACCGTCCGATTTCCATTCTCCCTTTTTTATCTAAGGTCCTTGAACGCATTATCCATACCCAACTCACGCTTTTCCTGAATAGAAATAATATACTTATAGTCCTGTCGTTAAAAATCTGGGAGTGATTATAGACAGCAATCTATCATGGAAACCGCAAGTTTCAGAGGTTAGTAGGAAAATCTTTGGCGCTTATGGTTCTATTAAAAGGTGGAAAAACTTCTTGCCAATTAAAACCAAGATCTTGTTAGCTAATACACTTCTCCTCCCCATCCTTGATTACGCCGATGTCTGTTATCTCGACCTGACTGAAGATCTTTTAAATAAGTTAGAACGCTTGCAAAACTTATGCATTCGATTTATTTTTGGCCTAAGGAAGTACGATCATGTTTCGGAATATAGGAGGAGACTTAACTGGCTCCCTATCAGGCTAAGGCGTAATCTCCATGTCCTCTCTGTTCTCTATGCTACCCTTTACCACCCATGGTCGCCCCCTTACCTAAAGGAACGATTCAGGTTCCTTAGCTCCTTCCCAATCCAGCATACCTTGTGATCTGCCAGTGACAACAAACTTAAAATCGCCAAACGTAACGCCGAGGGATATGCAGACTCGTTTACCATAAAGGCGGTCTTATTGTGGAACGCACTCCCAGCTGATATTAGACGAGCAAAATCTCTACCGGCCTTTAAAAGTCGTGTCAAGAAGCATTACCTATCGCTGTAAACTTGTTCTTATTATTATTTGTGTTTAGGTATTGTAAATTAGTCATATGTAATTTAATATTTATGTATATAATATGTGTTATATTTAAATATATATTTATTATATGTATAATTTTTTATCTGTTATAGTATGTAACTATTAGAATGTACGTTTATGTATTTATGTTTTATTTCATGCGATTTCCCGTCTCACAGCAAGTACGGTCCATTCATGTGGGTTGCCTGGCAGAGATCACTTTAGTGATAAGGTCGCCTTTTGTTTATAATGTTGTAATAATGTCCTTTGTGTATTCCTTTTGTTTAAGCAATAAAGAATTTTAATAATAATAATAATAATTGGTTTTTTTTACCAACTACAAGTTAGCCTTTGACTGCGATCTCAATGCGTAAGCGATGATGCAGTCTAAGATGGTAGCGGGCTAACCTGTTAGTGGTATAGCAGTTATATTAAACCCAAACCCATAATCGGTTTTTACACGGCACCATACCGGAACGCTGAATCGCTTGGCGACACGTCATTGCCGTTAGGGTGGCCGAACGGCCGAAGCCTCCCACCAGGCCAGACCAGAAAAAATTCAGAAATTATGTGTTCCCAAATTGTGCCGGGGATCGAACCCGAAACCTCTCACCTCAGGGAGGTCATCAATAAAATAAGAAAGCCTATCAGGGATATAGAAACCACGACCCTTGGGCCCACTACAGTGTATGCTTAGCCCCCATAAAGTGTATTCATGCTCCCTTTCCACGTTTTCCTTTGTACCTTGAAGGTTCAATTCAACGCTAAGTAAACAAACAGGATGCGAGGTCCCTCACGGAAACGAGTTCAGTTTGAAGTCTCTCCCCTGGGATGGCTGCGAAGCCCTGGATTGCTAGTGAGACGTGACGACGTTGATACATATTAAGTCCAAGATACACACCGCCCTATGAACTATTATATAGAGTAAAGCCCTCGTGCCTTTACTCTACACTTTAATAAAACTCACACCTATTATCAAGCGCTAATGAATAATGCAAAAAATAACCTTGCCCAATTAAAATATTGTACACGCACACCCAACTAGCAAAAATCCATATACGCAAATATGAACGCTATTAACTTCAGCATAAAGATCAGTATCGATTCGTTTATTTTCTGTGCGGGCGGCTGTATGCGGATGTGAGCCTATTTCAATATACCATTACGAATTCTTTAACGGTTCATTAACCCGCGTGTGTAAACATCCTGTGGACTGCAACCTAATTAGGCATTAATTGCACTTTTAGATCTGTAATAAGGTACGAAGCAACTATATTTTAGTAGTGTCGTGAAAGCTAAGAGTTGCTAAACGTTTTCAGTTGCTGGCCAAACTTGGGCTACATAAATTTTCCCGTATTAAATGGAATTCAATTGGGTATTTCCCTCTGCAGCGGGAACATTTTATAATCTCATGGGGCAAGACAAATTGTACGCGGACGAAGTCGCGGGCGACCACTAGTAAGTAATACTACACATGTAAAGTGTGCCTAACTGTCTGCTACGCTTTCCCGGCCCATTTTTTCAACCGATTTGGAGGAAATTTGGTACAAAGGTAATTGTTACATCCCGGGGGAGGACAGGAAAGGGAAAAACCTTAGGTAACCCACGTAGACGAAGATTAATCCACGCAGACGAAGTCGCGGGCATCACCTTCAATCAGCAAAATAATATTCTGTTCATTTTCAATTCTCATAAAATTTCTCGTATAAGACATAAGTATAGATAGTCACTATCGTAATCGATACAAAACGCAAATATATTTTATCGATACAGCTACGCTACTCAATTCAGCAACAATGGGAGTACGTTACCGATTCTGCACGCTTCACTTCAATGTTAGGATGCATGCACGCTTCTTACCTATAAGACCTACCGTATCACACTAGTTATCTCGCTTATTTTTATACGACTGCCTGAAAAAAGGAGTATATTGTTTTCAGGGTTCATGTATGTCTGTATGTATGTATGTATGTATGTATGTATGTGAGTTTGTATATTCCACCATAACTTCTATACGCCTGAACTGATTTTGATAAATGAGGTATCGTTAGAATCCCTAGCTTGTTCCGGGTGACATAGGCTAGTTAAATTTAAAAAAAATTGGTGGGATGACTGTGGTCCCGCATTAAACACTAAATTTGAAAAAAAAATATTCGAAAATAAGATTAACTATTTAATCATCATCTAGAAAATGATGAGTAGATTCCAAAAATATATATAACACTATAGTTCAATATCCAGTGATTCACAAAAAATATCATTTTATAAAACTGTGAATAAGATTCTAAATTAACTAAATTAATTTAGATTTTGAATTTTTTAGTTCGTTTTTTGGCAGGGCAGTCATGTTTTTTATTATATTTTATCAAATACTTTCATACGACCTTGACAAAGACCTACTTTGCACCAAGTCAGAGCTGATCAAATATTGAATAAAAACTTCATTTTCCTTTTACATGTTGTTTCAAGTACTTATCCTAATTTTTTTAACTGTTGAACTATTTAAAACTTAACGGTAAACTTTGCAATGTGAAGATTTATTTCATTTCAATAATTTATTCATACGAAAATCCTCGTGGTTGTAATTATCGTTATCGATGCAATGCAATATATTTTATCGATTCAGCTATGCTACTCAATTCAGCAACAATGGGAGTACGTTACCGATTCAGCAATCAGCACGCATGACTTCGATGTTTAATGCATGCACGCTTCTTATGAATACCGTATCACACTCCAGTTACCTCGCATATTTATTATCAAATCCTTTTCTTCGACCTTGACTATAGTTGAGTCTAGTTTTTCTAGGAGTATAGAAGAGGTAAACAAACCGAATAAACCTTCACAACGTGTGAGCTATCGTTAGTTCGCGGTTACAAGTCCTAATTCCTATCTACCGGCTCACTACTAGGTACTACGAGTCTCCTCTCAGAATGTAAAGAGTTTGTAGTCTACCACGGTTGCCAAGTGCGGAATGACAGACTACACACACCTGTATTAACAGTTGGAAGCATTCTCAGGCATGCAAGTTTCCTCACGATGTTTTCCTTTACTATATCAAGTGATACTAACTTTAGAAATTACATAACTCAGAAAAGTGTAAGTGTGTGCCCGAGGATCGAACGTCGGACCACCCGAACAAGAGGCCGAACGTCTAAACCAATTATCGTTATCGGTTATCGCGGCTTCTCTTAATTACTATGCAAGTTTACTATCTCATTCGTAAAGACCGGTAGATAGATTACGAAATGAATTTTCTGCAGGTGCACCGCTCTATACAAGATCCTCTACGTAATTGCTAGTAGTAGCCCAGTTATTTGGTGCTCAAAAAGGGGGTTACCTGGAAAGTTTCTAGAGTTTTGATAATTGGTGTATTTTATAGATATCGTACGCTCGGTCGCGCCGCCATATTGGAAAAATGGCGTCCAAAAACAGTTTTTTGACAATAACTCCTTTCGGACTAATTTTATGATGAAAATAGTTATGTAATAAATTAAACTAAACAAATTTGTCTTATATTTAATTAATGTATTTACAAAGTTCTTTTTCACACTTCCTTCATTTTCACGAATCAGTCGCGAAAATTGAAACGACATAGGGAAACCGTGCGGAATCACCAACGGAAGGCAATCAGTCGCAAATTGAATGCCAAAACTCAATCTCGAAAGTCATCTAGCGCCACCGTAACACATTTCCTCACGGCTCACGTTTGATGCCATTTTGTAACTTTCTAGAATATTCAGGTATGACGGACGACCTTCCTGACGCAGTGGTCTTATAAGTCGGAGGTGCCAGGTTCGATTCCCTGCATATCACTATCCATACTAATATTATCTTACTAATACAAAATGCGAAAGTTTGGATGGATGTATGGATGTTCGTTACTCAATCACGCCCCAGCGGCTGAACGGATCTGGCTGAAATTTGGCACAGAGACAGATAGCACATAGGCTACTTTTTATCCCGGAAAATTAGAGTTCCCGCGGGGACCAAAAACCTTAAACCACGCAGACGAAGACGCTGGCATTCGCTAGTTATAAAATAAATGTGAAAATGTGTCTTTTGTCGGTGAACGAGTTCAACCGAAGGTACAGAGATCCTGCATCCCCGGGAAGGACATTTAGGACACGGCTACTTATTCCAACGGGCATTCCAAAAATCATAATCGACGCGTACGAAGTTCCGTGTATCACCTAGTTACCTACCTAATCGCGAGTGTTGGTAGGTTTGTCTTTCAATCGTGATTTTGTATAGGCAATTGCCTATTATTATTCATAGAGTTTAGAATAGGCATCGATCCACTGAAAGGAAAATCCATACAAGTAAATGCAAAAGTTTGTCTGTCTGCTACTCTTTAACGTCCCATCTTTTGAATCGATTCATATGAAATTTGGTATAGAGATAGTTAAAAAGACGTAGGAATAAAAAAAACTAAATCCACGCGGACGAAGTCGCGGACATCATTTAGGATCAAGTATATACTTAAGCTAAGTATCACAGGCATTCTAGTATTTCTATAAATGGAGATATGTGTAAGGCAGTCCATCAAATCAAGTATTGAAGGAAAGTGGTATAAGTTATAGGTTGCAACTGGTTTGACATGTCGAGCGCCGACGTAGGTAGTAGGTACCCACTTAGTTATTGCAGATTTGAAAGCATTCCCCCTTGACAAACTAGTTTCCTGTGCCATGATACATGTCATGGTTTGATTGCTAACTTGCTTTCAATCATACTGTCATAAATGCGAAAGTGTTTGTTTGTTGGTTTGTCCTTCAATCGCAACGGAGCAACGGATCGGCGTGATTTTTTACATGGGTATATTTGAGGACCTGGAGAATGATTTATCCCGGAAAATTGAGGAGTTCCCGTGGGAATTCAAGAAATTCGAGAGCATCAGCTAGTATAAAGGGACACTTGCACAAGGACTCTTAAATTGATTTAGTTAAATATTTTAATGTTGTCCGTTTTTGGCAACTACAATTTATGCATTTGCCAAAATTGGGAAACCATTACAAAATTTAACTAAATCAGCTTTGATGTCCTTGTGCAAGACTTAGACCCTTAGACTCACAAAACAAGTTTTACAGGACATATTTATTATTATTTGAATTTTGAATTTACGCTAACTCAATATTCAAATAAATATGTCCTCCCGGCCGAATCTCCACGGAGATAAGCCACCTGCGCAGGAGATATAGTGCACAGGTGTGTGCGCACATACAGGTGCACTCTCTATTCCACTATTAATCTCATAGCCCGATGGGACAGAAAATCGGACACGCTCGGAGAAAGATCAGGCGCAGGATCGACGGCTGCTGTCCGAGACACGGGGGTGGAAGTTGGAACACCGCTTGGAACTTCCTAACTCTGGGTTAGAGCTGACAATTTCTTGTTTTAAAAACCTAATATTCAATAATTGCCCGACCCGAAATCGAACCCAGGCCCGCGTCATCCCCAGTCAAACAGGCTAACCACTAGACCAACGAGGTAGTTATAATAATAATCCGGTAACGATTGTTACTTTTAGTAAGAAACAGATGGTTGAACGTTTGTTTGTTTAGCTTTAGTAGTTACGCTGAAATCGGCACAGGCTCAATTCAAACCCAGTTTGATTAAACCAAGTTATTTTAACCATTTTGACGATCTCCCTGAGGCAGTGTTGAGCGCTGTTGTCTTAACTTTGGAGGTCCCGGGTTCGATTCCCGGCAGGGTCCATTTGGGAATTTCTGAATTTTCTCTATTCTAGTCTGATGGGAGGCTTTTGCCGTGGCTAGTTACCACCCTAACGGCAAAAACTTACCGCCAAGCAATTTAGCGTTCCGGTCTGATGTAGAAACCGACTAGGGGTATGGGTTTAATATAATTGCCATACCCCAAACAGGTTAGCCCTCTACCATCTTAGACTGCATCATTGCTTACCATCAGACGAGATCGCAGTAACTTGTAGTGAAATAATAAAAAAAATACTATCTCTGGGAAAGAACGGACGAAAACGGACAAAGGGAAAAGCAACATGGACGCTTATATTATAGGCCTTTATAGGCCAGTAAAACCCGCATCCGTAACTAAAAATATACGGCGTTTGATGTGGATAGGATGTACAGTTTTGGATGGCTGGTTTTGATAGACCTAATGAAATAATTTGATGCCGTTGATAGCCTAGTGGTGAGGACTTCAGCTCCTATTCTGAAGGACCGGGATACGAAACCTAAATGATAAAGCGAGTCTCCAAGACGTAAAGGATTAATGTCTAAAGATTTACAGTGTATATGTCACCGTAAGATTGTAAAAACCGTTAGATTATAATCTAACTGCCATACCCCTAACAGGTTAGCCCGCTAGCATCTTAGACTGCATCATCACTTACCATCAGGTGAGATCGCGGTCAAGGGCTAACTTGTAGTGGGAAAAAAAAAAAAAAAAAACTCGCGAAATTCTAAACTGTCGAAAGATTGTAAACTGTTCAATGTTCTGAGTGTAAATTTTTGAAATATTCATTTTATTAACGTTTTCTTGTCTCTTTCTTGTAGGTTAGGTTTAGGTTCGACATAAATAATCAAGTAGTGCCCGGCGGTTTTATCGGGTTTAAATACCTATCAGATTACAATCTACCGGAAAATAATGCGTTAAATTGTAATCTTTCGACATCTTTCTAACTTTTTACAATCTTACGGTGACATATACAATTTACATTTTTTAAGTAAAGGCAGATCTTTTGCCGCGGTCTAACTTCAATTTCGAGGATTCTCTCGTAAAGATAAAACGGCTTTCGAGTACTGTCGTAAACAGAAGCGGAAGTGGTCGTAAACGGAAACATTGCAGCTTTTATGGCGAGGCTAAGCGGTACAGTCGTGCAGAAAAGTCGACTGAAATAGCTTGTATCTTCAAATAACTATGCAATTTTTTACTCTATATGATGACTGAGGAAATGCTGATAACCAGATCGCTACTGAGCATGAGTTACCTCTCAAAATGTGAGGGGTTTAAGCCAGGGTCCACCAAGCTGGATAAGTGCGGATTGGCTGACTTAACATACCTTTGAAAACATTATGGCGAATTTTCAGGCCTACCGGTTCCCTCGCGATGTCTTCCTTCACCGAAAAAGACATTGGGTGACAAATCAGGTACTTTAATAATAGGGCTGATTGGTTGGACGAGTATAGTCTTGATCCTAATCCTGCGGGTATACAGTACCTGTAGTAAGTTACATAACCTAATTTTTAACCCGGAAAATCAAAGAGATCCCCTGTGTTTTTTCATATTCATATTTATATTCATTTATTTTTAATACCTTAATCATTAATCGTAAGAGTAAAGTGGAAAAAGAACACATATTATTATGCACTTTTGGCTTTACAAATAATATTACATTTTGTTGAATATAGTACTATTTTTTCAGTGTAATCTGAAAACTAGTACATACCGCTGAAAAACATTGAAAACCCTGGATGTAGTTTTAAAGCTTCTAGCTGTCCTACCTCTTCTGTATGGATATGTCATCGTAAGATTGTAAAAACCGTTAGATTATAATCTAACTCGCGAAATCGTAAACTGTCGAAAGATTGTAAACTGTTCAATTATGTTCTGAGTGTCAATTTTTGAAATATTCATTGTATTTACGTTTTCTTGTCTCTTTCTTGTAGGTTAGGTTAGGGTTCGACATCAATAATCAGGTAGTAGGTTTTATCGGGTTAATATACCTAACAGATTACAATCTACCGGAAAATAATGCGTTAAATTGTAATCTTTCGACAGTTTGCAATTTCGCGAGTTAGATTATAATCTAACGGTTTTTACAATCTTACGGTGACAGATAGAAATGAAATAAAATTTACATAATATTCTGAAGTAACATTTGAACACACTGGTCTCCTATCAACATTCGAAGCTTTATTATAGTTATCGACCAAACAGTTTTGTAGGCATATAAAAAGCATAACACAAAAACCATTTTGTTTAGCAACCCGGCGAGGTTTATCTACACATTATCATAAGTGAAAGTCTATTTTTGACTCGATCTGATCGACGCTAACTAAACTAAAAACTAACCAGCCATGTGCGAGTCAATAATTTGCCACCCATGGGTTCCGTAGTTTGGAAGGAAATACAAATAATAACATAAATGAAGATCATATAATTCATATATATTAGTATATTTTGTAATTAGTTATATTATATATAATATAATAATTTATCTGTTTATTATTGGTTTATGTATTAGTATGTAGTTATTTGAATTTAAGTATATTATAGATCAACCTGCAGTCTATTTACCCTTATTTTCTCCTTTTCCTAAGGTTGCCTGGTAGAGATCGCTACCTAAGCGATAAGGCCGCCTTTTGTATCCTACTTCTGTCTTTGTTTACTTTTTTTTCCAATTTTTGTATTTGTATATTCACTTGTGGTGGTACAAATAAAGTGTATAATAATAATAATAATAAGATCTTTTAAAAATATGATGTGGCTGGTCCGTGTCTGTATCTCGTAAGTTGTAAGCGACCTTATAATTTAAAAAATATGACCTCTCTTTAAACTTACGAGTAAAGTTGCAATAAGGTCCATAGTCCATACTCCACACATGAGTAACTCTCGTTACTTAAAACTACTCCTAAGTATGAAGGTATGATAGATATTCAGACAGACCGATGCCCGTTTTCCAAATCCCAAATTTTTTTGGAAAACTCAAGCACGTATCAATTGAGCTTAGGTCCCTTTTTTATACGACTGCCTGAAAAAGGAGTATATTGTTTTCAGGGTTCATGTATGTATGTATGTATATGAGTTTGTATATTCGACCATAACTTCTATACGTCTGAACCGATTTTGATAAATGAGGTATCGTTAGAATCCCTAGCTTATCCCGGGTGATATCCCGTACTGCATTAAAGACTAAAGGTGAAAAAAAAATCGAAAATAAGATTCACTGTATAATCATCATCTAGAAAATGATGAGTAGATTCCAAAAATATATAACACTATAGTTCAATATCCAGTGATTCACAAAAAATAACATTTAATAAAAATGTGAATAAGATTCTATTTAACTACATAATTTTTCTTTTGGCAGGGCAGTCGTGTTTTTTAATTTTGTTAATTAAGACTTGTTTAATGCCATTCACATTACTGAATTGCATAATTTTATTATACTTCACTATATTACCTACTACCTAAGTAAATGGGTTTCTTCTTTCCGCAACTTTTCTGTTTATAATATACGCACTGTCTTTCAACCCCTTCCCCACTACCAAAGGTTAACTGGAAAAGAATACTTCTAGGTATTAGTTCGCCTTTGTATATTGTATGTAATGTGCAATAAAGACTTTAAAACGTGCTTTAATGTTCCCTTTTCTACTATTTTGGCACGGAACCCTAATAGCTTGTTAAAACCATTACAAAGCTGGTACATAATATGTACATCACCACAACGACTTACATTTTACAAGCGTCGAATAAATAGCGCCTCGCTGACATCATTCCAATTAAATCTATGTTCATATATGTCACCGTAAGATTGTAAAACCCGTTAGATTATAATCTAACTCGCGAAATTCTAAACTGTCGAAAGATTAGAATTTAACGCATTATTTTCCGGTAGATTGTAACCTGATAGGTATTTAAACCTGATAAAACCTAAGTGCCCTACTTGATTATTTATGTCGAACCCTAACCTAACCTACAAGAAAGAGACAAGAAAACGTAAATAAAATGAATATTTCAAAAATTGACACTCAGAACATTGAACAGTTTACAATCTTTCGACAGTTTAGAATTTCGCGAGTTAGATTATAATCTAACGGTTATTTACAATATAACGGTGACATATATATCAAAGTGAACGGCATATTACTTACTACAGGCTATAGTACGAGTAGGTATATCCTGCGCACGAGCTCCGAGGAATCGGGGTCTGAAGAAACGACATCCAGCTCGCTCCCAGCACTAGTTTCGAGCTTGACGCGTGTAATTATGCGATAGCGAATAGGGGTATTGGTTTAATATAACTGCCATGCCCCTAACAGGTTAGCCGGCTACCATCTTAGACTGCATCATCACTTACCATCAGGTGAGAATCGGGGTATCGGGGTATGAAGAAACGACATCCAGCTCGCTCCCAGCACTAGTTTCGAGCTTGACGCGTGTAAATATGCGATAGCGAGTAGGGGTATTGGTTTAATATAACTGCCATGCCCCTAACAGGTTAGCCGGCTACCATCTTAGACTGCATCATCACTTACCATCAGGTGAGATCGCAGTCAAGGGCTAACTTGTAGTGGATAAAAAAAAATAGCAGTGTTGTTTAGCACTTTAAACAACTCTAGGTCATTACTTTAACATTCCATAGGATACCTCAGAGCTAGCGCGCGGACTGTATGTATAACTACAACAAAACTGTTGGATAAGGTTTTCTTGTTAATTGGATAAGGGCATGACTGAGCTATTGCTTTTGATAGTCATCATCGTCGTCAATAGATAGACGTTCATGCGGCTGGACCGTCTCTGCGGGGATTTCCAGTATCCATTATCTGTCACCGTAAGATTGTAAAAACCGTGAGATTATAATCTAACTCGCGAAACCCTGATTAACGTCCAACTGCTGGGCACAGGCCTCCACTCTCATAGGAGAGAGGGCATTAGAGCTTTTTTTTTTTTTTTTTTTTATTTAAATACCTCTTGCTGTAAGAGGACCCTGGTTCCTCCGACATGGTGGTCGGAGCCCTTTTTTACTTTTATTAGTTTTGCCTACTTTTGTAGTTTGTTGGTTTATTACTTATTTATTTTTATTACTTAAATTTGTTATTCTTTGTGCAGAATTTTATTTTATTGGTTTATTTATAATGTGTAAAATATGTTGATTTATTAATTTGTGGGTTGCTTTTATAAAATTTTATTATTAATTCGTTCATTAAGTTGTAACATTTGTCGGTTTTAACTGTGTTGTTTACACTTTATTTTGTTATTTGTAGGCTTATTAATTATTTTTAAATGTGTTTATTTATTTAAGATTTGTGTTTTATTCAATTCCGTTTTTTTGTAAGGTTTTTAATTTAGTACATATTAATTGATTTATTTGTTTTGTTATAATTTGTAGATTTATTTATTAATGTTAATTTTGTTGTTTGTTAATTATTTATGTTCTCCACCCTTAATTTTATTATTTCTTGATATATTAATTGTTTATTTTTGTTTGTGTTTTGATTTTATAATTCTTTATTAATTTTTGACTTAAATCATAGATGTGCCCGTTTCTATTTTAGTAACATGTTATATTTTATAATATAAACTGCACTATAAATCTTTTACCGCACATCTATGATTTAAGTCTTATTTTTTTGTGGTTTCGAATTTCTCAATTTTCTTACATAGTTTTTCCCTAATTTAGCTTCAGCTACCATCTCCCATAGATTGTCGATGCATATCCTTCTGTCCATATATATTTCGGTAACATATCTACGTCTATTATATATTGGGCATTCTGGAAGGATATGCATGACGGTTTGCTGTGTCTGTTTATCAATTTTACGTTCTGGGCTGTTCTTACGCTTAAATCTATGGAGATGGTATCCGAACCCACTATGAGTCCCACTATTATGGATGTTTTCCCGAAACACCTGTTCCCTGTTTTGGCTGCCCTCAGCAGTATGCCACCCTCGACCTGGCCAGAGCGTCCCATTTTTTCCGGATCGGACAGCTTTCGTCGAAGCTGTTGTGGTCCGTCCGGTCCAGTCGGGCGCCCTGGCAGTTGCAGCATGTGGGCCGGTCTCCAGCCTGCCACGCCGGACACGCACTGCGCAGATGTGGACCTGCGCAGTGGCTGCAGGTGTCTACGGACTCCTGACATGTCTTACGACCATGTCCGTAGCCGAGACACCTGGAGCATGTAACCAGCGGAGACTGGTCTCTGACCCCCACACGCTGGAGGTCGATGTGGACTTTGCCCACATCTGTGAGCCGTTTCCATACTGGCGGCGACACCTGCAGGACCACATGGCACTCGAGTGGGTTCCTCGCCTTTCTTCGGAATCTCACACTCGCCCTGTAGTCCACCTCAGGTATCGCCCCCAGTATGTGCTCATTTTGGCTTCTAAGGGCCCCCAGGATATCTTCGTCCTTGTTGTTGGTAAGGATCCCGTACAGTATTACTAGGGGGTCTCTATTTGTCTTTTCCTCAACGAGGAGTGTTGGGCTGTCAGCTTTTAATCTTTCCGCCACTTTGGCCAACTCTTCGCGAGTCTGACAGCCCAACACTACCTTTTGGTCTCTGGCCTTCCTCAGCCTGTCCACCCGTATGCCCGATGTCTTCGCGTTGACAGCGGTGCGGATTTTATTTATCACGTCTTCACTCGTATCGTGAGTGTCGACCGAGGACACTACCATAGAGTGAACAGGCTGAAGTTGAGAAGATATGACCGGCTCCTGTTTTGGTCCCGTAGCCATTGCCGTATACTCAGCGGTAGGCCGCAGCATAGCATAACCGCTAAGGTCATTTTTAAAATCTGCAATGGTCTGTGATAATTTGGTGACATCAGCGTAGGACAACCTATCCGCACTCTCGGGGATCTTGGGGATTTGTTTAATTTCCGCAGATAGAGCAATTGTATGTTTCTTGCTCTCTGTTAGGGCGTCATTGTGCTCTTTGATGTTTTTAATGAGCTCTTTCATCAACTCTATCTGCGGTGTTTCGCTCGCTTCGCTATCCACGGCCCGTTCGTCACCCGCCTGTGTGGTCTTCTGGGGATAGCTTATGGGTTGCTCCTTTGTCCCTGCAGCTGCTTCAATGACCAGCCTGTAGAGCCTGTCCACCGCTTGCGTGACTCCAGATTTTATATCCGCTTTCAAATTGCGGGACTCGCCTAGCAAGGTCTTAGCCCTTATCAGGCAGGCCTTCGCCTCAGCTGGTCTGCTGCCATATTTAGGCTTTGGCGGTGGGGATCTCGCAAGCTCATATGAGGCCCTGCGAGCAGCTACCGAAACCTCTTGTGAGGACTGCGTCCTATCTTTAGAGGGAGCGACAGGTTTTTGGGGGGGCACTGCCCTTGTCTTTGGAGGGATTTCAGGAGCTGCTTCGGCAGCCGGAGACGTGGCGGGCTCCGACATATTATCCGGAGATCCCGATCGCCTCAAGACTTTTTTCGGTGTTCTATATCCGAACATAACACAGCCGCTATACCAGATGGAGATTAAATAAAACAACCTAACCTAACAAATAAATAACTTCAATAATAAACTTTGGGAGGTGTAAAAAGCCAACCAAAGTCAATAACCTGAATTATAAGATAACCTAGCCTAATGACAATATAACCTAAAAGT
The DNA here is from genome assembly GCA_964035005.1 of Erebia palarica. Taxonomy (NCBI): domain Eukaryota; kingdom Metazoa; phylum Arthropoda; class Insecta; order Lepidoptera; family Nymphalidae; genus Erebia; species Erebia palarica. Next base: position 18,929,901 of record OZ035995.1, read on the forward strand.
TTGGGAGGTGTAAAAGCCTCCCCAGTCACAATAACAATAATTTCAATTTAAAATCCTAACTAGTCTAATCGTTATTGACTTAGGAGTGTATATGGCTCCCAAGGTCAAACTTACTATCTAAACCAATCCGTCAAACTTTCAGCAACTATTACGACTGTAAAATCAAATCATACAAAATAAAATTAAAATTATTATTAAAATTTTTTATCTAACGTATTTTCTTAGGAGTGTAAAGGCTCCTAAGGTCTAAACTTACAACCTAATTAGTGGTGGGGAGGTGTATAATCTCTCCCCCCGTCAGGTACGAACTTCCTGCATCACCAGGGTATCAAATTAGGGGTTTAAACTTTCCCGGGTCTCCCTAGGGTACTGCTGCCTGGCACCTGTCTAGCGACAAGTGGGCGGGTGGGTGGGCCCGAAAAAGCGTTTTTCGCAGCGGAAAATCCCGGAAAACCGGTCGTACGGCGGCGCGCGTGCGATCGCTCGCGTGCAGGCCTCGCCCGAGCTGGAAAATGTGAAAATTAAAAGAAAATCGAGAGGTTTGAATTTTGATGCGAAATTTTTCTAAGTCCAAAAAATGTGAAAATCGTGAAAAATTAAAATTTTGTTTTTCTTTCGCAGGTCGCTAGTGCCGGTCGACAGCAGCGCCCTGTGAAAGTTTCGCTGGAAAATTTGGAAATTTCGGGCAACGGCGCAGGAATTCAGCGATTTTTCGCTATTGATCTGATCAATTAGTATGAAGATCTCGAGGTATAAGGTAACCTCGGTGTCGAAATTTGCTAAGTAGGTATACGCGACAAAAGCGTTTTTCGCAGCGGAAAATCCCGGAAAACCGGTCGTACGGCGGCGCGCGTGCGATCGCTCGCGTGCAGGCCTCGCCCGAGCTGGAAAATGTGAAAATTAAAAGAAAATCGAGAGGTTTGAATTTTGATGCGAAATTTTTCTAAGTCCAAAAAATGTGAAAATCGTGAAAAATTAAAATTTTGTTTTTCTTTCGCAGGTCGCTAGTGCCGGTCGACAGCAGCGCCCTGTGAAAGTTTCGCTGGAAAATTTGGAAAATTCGGGCAACGGCGCAGGAATTCAGCGATTTTTCGCTATTGATCTGATCCGATCGCAAGTGGTTACGCAGCCTAAGGTGAAGCGCGCTTGTCTAGAATATGATTATTCACTCTTGATTTGAAGATTTAGAGCTTAGACCCACCACGCTGCTCCAATGCGGGTTGGCGGGCTTTAACGACTATTACCATGATAGTGATAATAACCGGGACCGACGGCTTAACGTGCTCTCCGAGGCACGGGGGTGAAATACCGCCAACTTCCTAACTCCGGGCTAGTACTGGGAATTTCTAATCAGAAAAACCCGATACTTAATTATGGCCCGACCCGGGACTCGAACCCGGGACCTCGTCGGCCGCAGTCAAACATGCTAACCACTAGACCAACGAGGCAGTTTTAAGCACCTATTGCCATCAATTTAAAAAAAATCTTTGCATAGAGTAATTCTTTAAACATGCCAGTTATAATTAAGAAGAACTAGTTACTTACTAAATTCATGGTACAATAGATAATTTAAATTACCTACCTATGTATCATTGTATTCTGATTATAATCAGCTGTTGTGAATACCACATTCAAACTATTATACCAACATACAGACCGTTTTTTAATTCAAGATAGTAATCTGCAATGTCAAATCACTATCTCGAATTAAAAAATAGACTATAGGTAGTTCTACATACAGCTTCGCGATAACATATTCGGAAAAATCCCTCTTGGCCAAAAGGTTATTGACCCGCCAATTAAGGCCTTGGAAGAGGCGAACAATGTATTTATTGCCTCATTACATTGGTAGGTGCTTGTAATTACTCTAATCCCGTTCTAGGTAATTGTAGTACCTAGTATTCCCTCGGAAATACGAAGACTGAGATCAATTTACCTTGATGTTCCTAAAATAACGATTAGAATTCTAAACTTAAATCAAAAAAATAATCAGCGCAGACAAAGGTGCGGGCAATTTTACTAACTTATGTCACCTGGAATAAGCTAGGGATTCTAACGTTACCTCATTTATCAAAATCAGTTCAGGCGTATAGAAGTTATGGTGGAATATACAAACTCACATACATACATGAACCCTGAGAACAATATACTCCTTGTTTCAGGCAGTCGTATAATAATAGATAGCCATGTTTCTCACGTCATTTGATATTCAATTTTCATAAATTTATTATTCGCCAAAGTGGAATCCTTCGCCATCTTTTTCCCTATATCGATGTCCTTGCGGACCCATTTCAAGCCGTTTCTTCACCCTATCCTATCCTACTAATATTAGAAATGTTAAGGTTGGTATGTTCGTTACTTCTTTAGGCCACAATAGTTAAATTGAGTTGGCTAAAATTTGGAATTGAGATAGCTAATAACCTGCACAGGCTACATTTTATTTTTCCCAAAAAAAGCTTCCGCGGGAATCGAAAAACCTTAATCCTGGACAAAGTCACGGACATCACCTAGTCTATCATCATCATCACTACAGCCCATTAACGTCCCACTGCTGGGCACAGGCCTCCACTCTCATAGGAGAGAGGGAATTAGAGCTTAGACCCACCACGCTGCTCCAATGCGGGTTGGCGGGCTTTAACGACTATTATCATGTTAGTGATAATAACCGGGACCGACGGCTTAACGTGCTCTCCGAGGCACGGGGGTGAAACACCGCCAACTTCCTAACTCCGGGCTAGTACTGGGAATTTCTAATCAGAAAAACCCAATACTTAATTATGGCCCGACCCGGGACTCGAACCCGGGACCTCGTCGGCCGCAGTCAAACATGCTAACCACTAGACCAACGAGGCAGTTAGTCCTACGAGGTCCTACAAGAGTCCAACGAGGCACCTAGTCTATACTAATATTATAAATGCGAAAGTTTGGATGGATGGATGTATGGATGTTTGTTACTCAATCACGCCCCAAGGGCAGAACGGATCTGGCTGAAATTTGGCACAGAGATAGATCTAGATGTGTCTGGAATAGCACATAGGCTAATTGGAAAATTAGAGTTCCCGCGGGAACCATAAAAAACTCAAACCACGCAGACGAAGTCGCGGACATTCGCTAGTACATAAAAATAATATTTCAGCCATATACAATTGCACAGTTCTGCAAGTATGAAAACCCCGCATTATCGTATTTCACTGCATCCTGCGGTCCAGCATAACTAGAGGTCATGTTACTAAACAAATACCTACTATAATACTAGATACTATATATATAATATTAGACTGTCTCGTTGGTCTAGTGGTTGGCATGCTCGACTGCGGCCGACGAGGTCCCGGGTTCGAGTCCCGGGTCGGGCCATAATTAAGTATTGGGTTTTTCTGATTAGAAATTCTCAGTACTAGCCCGGAGTTAGGAAGTTGGCGGTGTTTCACCCCCGTGCCTCAGAGAGCACGTTAAGCCGTCGGTCCCGGTTATTATCACTAACTTGATAATAGTCGTCAAAGCCCGCCAACCCGCATTGGAGCAGCGTGGTGGGTCTAAGCTCTAATTCCCTCTCTCCTATGAGAGTGGAGGCCTGTGCAAATACGTGGCGTCCAGCGATTTAACGTTCCGGCACAATGCCGTATAGAAACCGACAAGGGGTATGTGTTTAATATAACTGCCATACCCCTAACAGATTAGCCCGCTACCATCTTGGACTGTGACTGACTTACCATCAGGTGAGATCGCAGTCAAAGGCTCACTTGTAGTGGAAAACAAGTTAGTTCGATGGATAAGGGGTAGTTTAACATAACTGCCATACTCCTTGGACCTAACTTGTAAGTATGTTACCTATGTTGTAAGTCCACTACCTATAAGGATGTCATCATGACTACCCCAAGTTAGATCGCAGTCAAGGACTAAATTGCAGTGGATTAAACAAGCAGTAAGTATCAATTAAAAAACTGCAATCCGACTATGGAAAAAATTCAGATACACCTACACTTTTTATACGACTGCCTGAAAAAAGGAGTATATTGTTTTCAGGGTTCATGTATGTATGTATGTATGTATGTGAGTTTGTATATTCCACCATAACTTCTATACGCCTGAACCGATTTTGATAAATGAGGTATCTTAAGAATCCCTAGCTTATTCCGGGTGACATAGGCTAGTAAAATTTAAAAAAAAATTGATGGGGTGACCATTATCCCGCATTAAAGACTAAAGTTGAAAATAAAATTCAAAAATAAGATCAACTATATAATCATCATCTAGAAAATGACGAGTAGATTCCAAAAATATATAACACTATAGTTCACAAAAAACTATCATTTAATAAAAATGTGAATAAGATTCCAAAGGCTATATATGCAAATCGCTTCTTAGGGAGGTTAACTCCAAAAATAATATGGCAGGGCAGTCGTATTTTTTAATTCATTAAATTAAGTTTACTTGTTTTAGGTGCATCTGTCATATCGATCTTGTACGTGTAAAATGTAGCCAAATCACCCAGACCATAACGGGCTCTACGATGGAAAATACTCGTATACTGCTAAAATCATAACCTTTTGCCATACTGCCACAGTCGGGTAAAAAACTGCTCCAATGCGGGTTTTCGATATAAACAGCTCATACATCGGTCTAGTCAGTAACTCGATCTATTTATAAGCGCAAGAACAAAACAGACGTCCGCTTATAAAATAAGTTTATAAACGTAGGCCCACATTTTTTACGGCACGTCCATCTAAACCGGTGCGAGGTCATAAAACTCGTATAATATTCAAATCCATATTTAGATTCAAAATAAAAGGCGGAGGCGTGAAATGTTTTCACCAATACACGAATAGATATAGGAACAGGTCATTTAGAGCTTTCTTTAAAGTTCTCAGTTTCTCATCATCGAGTAATATAATCCACCAGACTGTGTACTTTCACATCTGAATTAGGCTTAGGCAAAATATTTAGATATACGGGCACTACCTGATTATTTATGTCGAACCCTAACCTACAAGAAACAGACAAGAAAACGTCAATACAATGAATATTTCAAAAATTGACACTCGGAACACTGAACGGTTCACAATCATTCGTCAGTTTACAATTTCGCGAGTTATGTATTGTACTTGATCTGTGTCCTTGATAGTTCCAAATAAAAATTTATTTATTTATTTAAATACCGATATTTTATCTTAAATTATTAATTATGTTAAAATTACTTGTACATAACGTCTATATTTTGAATTGCGATATTATAGATACTCAAGTTGGAGGATCGAATTAGTATCAGTTTCGATATTTATAGTTTAATGTGCAATTTATAATAATGCAGTTATTTAGTGTCTCCATCCATACTAGAAGAAGAAAGAAAGAAAGGAAATCAATTTATTCGTCAAAGGTGTCACAACTCACAAGCAAAACTAGATACATACTAATGTAGCAATTTAGTTTAGAAAATGTAGAAATACCTATGTTTAACGCTTTTTTGTCACCTAGTTTTCCAGGCCAGATCCCGCGTTTTATTGTGACACTAATAGATAGATATCTCGCCAAAAACAAGTTTGCATATTGATGTTTTTAGGGAGATAAAGCGTGCATGAGAAAAAGCTTTGGTGAACATACCTTGAAAAAATTCATACAGCGATCCATCATGAAAGCCTGAGGCCATACTGATATTGTTTCATTATTGTTGACTTTCGTGTTTTAGAATTATACGCTTTATTTTTTAGTATTATTTTGTATTATATTTTTGAGTAATATTGCTTTAAGCGTCGGCAGTATGGCCCCAGTAGAATTTTAGCCCTTATCAGTACAGAAATAGTCGTTCAGCGTAGAGATATACCGGCAGCCGATAAGGGCATTCCGTGACTACGACTCATGAATAGGGATCGGGCAACCATTACGGAGGTCTGACGATCGAGATTGTATGCAGATGTGGTAGTATGCTTGATACTTGGATTATTAGAACCGATTTGCAGGTAAACGATCTCTTTTTGGTTTTAACTGGCAAAGTACTTATCACATTTCATCCAAAATTTCCACAAATAGATTATTCTTTTATCCCGAAAAATCAAATAATCCCAGGGGATTGTTAGAAATCCACGGGGACGAAGTCGCAGGCACAGTCTACATTATAACTAGATGATGCTCGCACTTTTTGATTCCCGGGATAAAAGTAGCCTATGTCTTTCCCTTGGATACAAACTATCCCTGTACCAAATTTCATCAAAATCGGGTGAAGAGATATTTTTTGATTCCCGCGGGAACTCTTTAATTTACCGGGATAAAAGTAGCCTATGTCCTTCCCCGGGATACAAACTATCCCTGTACCAAATTTCATCAAAATCGGTTGAACAGATGAGCCGTGAAAGCGCAGCAGACAGACAGATACACTTTCGCATTTATAATATTAGTATGGATATAGCATAGGTAGGTAGTGTAGGTACCTACCCCTGGAAGTAAAAATCAAGCACCTGTTGGTTTGAGTGGTCCCTTCCGCCCCGTACTTGCATGCATGGGATGTCATGCATAAAAAGCTTCGAGCATACAACCCAATGGAACGATAACTTGATATTTCTTGGCATGCAGTTTGTAAATAACTTGAATATTGCATGATTGATTTTGGATTCAAAAAGCTTCTGAAGCTCTCCATATTTGCATGAAGAACTGATGGAGATATTAAGAGAGTCAGTATCAACAGAACTTTTTATACGACTGCCTGAAAAAAAGGCGTATATTGTTTTCAGGGTTCATGTATGTATGTATGTATGTATGTATGTATGTATGCATGTATGTATGCATGTATGTATGTATGTATGTATGTATGTATGTATGTATGTATGTATGTATGTATGTATGTATGTATGTATGTATGTATGTATGTATGTATGTATGTATGTATGTATGTGAGTTTGTATATTCCACCATAACTTCTATACGCCTGAACCGATATTGATAAGTGAGGTATCGTTAGAATCCCTAGCTTATTCCGAGTGACGTAGGCTAGTAAAATTTAAAAAAAAAATTGATGGGGTGACCATGATCCCGCATTAAAGACTAAATTTGAAAAAAAAACGAAAATAAGATTAACTATCATCTAGAAAATGATGAGTAGATTCCAAAAATATATTACTATAGTTGAATATCCAGTGAGTCACAAAAAAATATCATTTAATAAAAATGTGAATAAGAATCTAATTTAACTAGATTAATTTAGATTTTTAACTGTTTAATTCTTATTTTGGCAGGGCAGTTGTGTTATTTATTTAATTTTATTATGACTTGTTAACTGTTAAGTAGGATAATGACAACACAATCAAATCAGCTCCCAAGCGTACTGGTTTCCTCAAGACGTCCTTTACCTTACTTAATAGCAAGTGATAATTATTAAATTGTAATAAGTATATTTTTATAATAGATAGAAGCACACAATTTTATGCACACATTATAGATATATATACTCTATATTTATATTTGATTTATATGCCTAAGTTACTGCGTAATTTAGGCATTTATATGAAATAGTTATAATGAGTAAGATTTCATTAACTATCTACCAAATTACAAAAGTCTAGTTCAAGTTTACTATTTAATTTGTTAATTTTAATAAAAAAGTATTGCTACGACAGCTTCACGCTAAAATTGTTAACAAAAAATAACAATCTTACTTCTTATCTTACTAATCTTACTAATACTAATATTATAAATGCGAAAGTTTGGATGAATGTATGAATGTATGGATGTTTGTTACTCAATTAAGCCTCAACGGTTGAACGGATCTGGCTGAAATTTGGCACAGAAATAGATTACAATCTGGAACAGCACATAGGCTACTTTTTATCCCGGAAAATTAAAGAATTCCCGCGTGAATCAAAAAACCTCAAACCACGCAGACGGAGTCGCGGGCATTCGCTAGTGCTATTATAAACTATTACTCTATTCAGGGGCAATGTGCAAAAAGTAACCTACGAGTGGTTATGTTCCCACAAGTGCGGCGTGCTTCATGAAAAAAAAACGTAAACAATTGTTACGAGTTCAAATAAAGCGGGCCATGATGTCACACTGTTAGCAATGTTCCGCCAAGCGTTTTTTTTTTTAAATTATTGTTTGATTGTGCCCACTTCGATGAGATTTGAATGAGTTATTATTATTATTATTATAAGTTAATGGCTATTTTCGCCACTAACCGACAACAGTAGACACAAAAATCGCGATAGACCTGTGCATTACTGCTTGACTGCTGCTGTTGCTACAGGATTCACATAGCAGCATAGCATACGGTTCAGGGGTTGCTATTTTTTAGTTTATCTATTACAAACAAACAAATCTTTTCTCCTTATTGACCGAGCGAAGCGGTCTCTGAGGCAACCGGCTTCACGTCCAGCAGCACACAAACCAGTGTACTTACTAAGTAATGTATTAAATTGTATATTTTTTATATTTTGTAACATTTTTCTTTTTACCAAAAGAGCAACTGCTGAGTTTCTTACCGGCTTTAGTTTTCCGAACCGGTGGTAAAGTTTGACTTCTCATAAGTGCCATAAGTTGTCCTCCGTGAAATAAATAAATAATTTATCATTTATCATAAAACGAATTGCAATCTACATCGAATTTACAATCGTGCATTGTCGAGTCAACATCTCCTGAAGATGCTCCGGTATCGGAGTGAAACGTACGTTGAGAATCATTTGGAAGATTTCTGTGGTGTCGCGGATTATAGCAAATTAAACTTCTAGTTCCATAATAAAACGTATTGGCAAAGTATGTCACATAACGTTCTTGGCAAAGATAGAGCGACACGGAACCTTTTGAAGCGAGCGACGGAAATGTCGACCAGGCAATAGGCATCCATTGCTATATGATAACAACACCCTATTATTCCACTGAAAGTCGTAATCACAAAAGCATTGTTCGGACTTCGTTTACGTGAAATGTTCTTTTAATTCGCGCAGGAACTCCTTTATTTCCGGGATAAAAATCCTGGTAACCTATGTCCTTGTCTATATTCTAAGTATGTGCCAAATTTCTTCAAAATCGGTTGAAAATATGGGCGGTGAAAGCGTAACAAACTGACATTATAAATGCGAAAGCTTGGATAGAAGCATGGATGGATGTTTGTTACTCAATCACGCCCGAACGGCTGAACGGATTAGGATTAAATTTGGCACAAATATAGAATATAGTTTGGAATAACACATGGGCTACTTTATATCGCGGAAAATTAAAGAGTACCCGCGGTTACCAAAAAACCTAAATACACGCGAAGTTGCGGGCATCAGCTAGTTTATAATATTAGTTAGTATGATTATTCTCGAATTACTCAAAAAAACTTATAGCTATGTAAATTATTGTCTCTTTAAATAGAAAAGACGCAAATAGCATTCAATTTTGATTAAGCAGTCGTCTAATTGTAGAGTCATGAAGTCACCCAACTCGTTATAACAACACAACTATTCCGAACAAGGGGGCATGCTGTAGAAGTCATATGGGAGTCATGTCAACCCGCATCCAATTTATTTTGTAATTGGAATTTTAATTGACTGAATGAATATTTTACTTGTACACTACAATATCAGTATAGATACATTTATAATGTAACCAAACTGTAAATTTCAACCAAACGGCTCAGTCATTGTGGTGTGAAGAAGAATCTTCCAAACTTTCACATTGAACTTTCACGTTAAGAGTTAAGAGGTTCTGCCTTCTGTAATTTTTTTTTATTCCTCTACAATAGCACTAGTTAGCCCTTGACTGCGATCTTACCTGAAAGTAAGTGGTGAGACCGTCTAAAGATGCGTATGGGACGCTCCGATACGTTCATATTTGAGATCTCGGAGCTTCCCAACACAGCGCTGAGGGTGGCCACTGAGGGTTTAAGTGAGTAAAAATCTCACATAACCTGATTTCTCCCCCAAGAAACCAGGTATCTAAGAAGATTTCCCCCCGATCCCAAAAAAAAAGGCCGTCTAAAGTAGCGGGCTAACCTGTTAGGGGTAACCATGCCCCTAGTCGGTTTCTACAGGGCATGGTACCGGAATGCTAAATCGCTTAGCGGTACGTCTTTGCCGGTGGGATGATAACAAAGCCGAAACCTCCCACCAGACCAGACCAGAGAAAATTTAGAAAGTACAAGCAGACTTGCACGCGACTTCGTTCGCGTGAAATAAGTTTTTTTAATTCCCACGGAAACTCCCTTATTTTTCGGGATAATATATGACACTCGCAAATAATGAAGCTTTCTATCGGTACCAGAATTTTGAAAATCGGTTCAGTAGATCCAGAGATTACCCCCTACAACGTCACAAACTCACAATTCACAAACTCACTGTTTCAGGGACCTTCAACTATAAGACCACAGCTCTCAGGTGTTTAAAGTCTGGCAATCTGCACTTGACCGGCGTGATGGACTATGGCCAAGCCCTTCTAATTCCCGGAGGAGACTCCTGCTCTGTAGTGAACCGGCAATGGGTTAGAATGATGACGATGGCACTACAATACCTAGAACTTAATCCTTGACATTGTCTTATGACTTTGCAAGGTTGAAAATTCAAGTGATTAGTCATGAAGCGATGTGAAATCGTCGCTACACTTTACGAATCCAATAATTAAGAGACGTGACTGTTTATGTTCTAAAAACTCATTTTGAATTTCTTTTCTTAGTAATTAATTGAATTTATGCAAAGTGGGACGAAACGAAAACTAACAATAATTTAGAGAACTCAAGTTGTTAAGTAGAGAATCCATATCCATACAGTGGCGTGGACGACATAGAGGCATAAAAGCATTAATTACCCTAGTTAAAAAGGATCAATGCTTATTTTTCATCATGCCCTGCCTGAAAGCAGTCTATATCCATATATTATAAATGCGAAAGTGTGTCTGTCTGTCTGTGTGATACGCTTTAACGGCCCATATTTTCAACAGATTTTTATGAAATTTGGTATAGATTGGTTGCATCCTATTGGCTAAATAACGGTAGTAAATATAATAAGTCTATGGATAAAAAGCCCTTTATTCGACTGGTCACGGCCATCGGCCATCAATCCGAAGGGCGCCAATTGAAATGGAAATCTGTGTCGGTTTTGATAAGCTTCCGTTGTTTCAGAAATCAGAATACAATATGGATGTCACATCATAGTGATAACAAGAACAATGTAATGATTTCGGAATTAGCTTGAAACTGATTTCAGGGGCATCGAATGATAAAACAGTAATTATACCACCCAGGGAGTCCCAGGCGCAGTGGTTAAAGTGCAGGCGCAGTATTCAAGGTACTGGGCTCGATACCCGTTAATGGCAATTTAAACGAATAAATAAATCTTTATTGACCAACACATTCAGTACAATTTAACAGATTAACATATAGTTCCCATGTACTCCACTTAGTTTAAAACTAATTAAGTACTTAATTTGGGAATTTATAATTTCTAAATTATTATTAATATTTGATAAGACACTGATACGATACGAAGGGACGAGTAGCCTAGCTGTGACAACGCATATCAGTCGATTTTTATTGTTAAGCAACATTGACCTAAGTCGGTAACTGGATGGGTGACCCAATTTGGACGTTCAAATTTGGCATTTTCGTTTCCTCCGTGCTTCGAAGATCACGTTAAGCCGTCGGTACCGGTTATTATCACTAACATGTGATAATAATCGTTACAAAAACCTAAGAACTTAATAAGTCGAATCGTATACGTAAGGACGTGGGAACCCATCGCAATATTATCCAAAAAAAACTCCTACCGTTACGCGATTAATGGAAAGGGGTCACGACCCTCAGTAATGAGGAATACGACACAGAGGTAGAAGACATTGGTAGTAAAATCAGTCCCAAGTCCCAACCTTGCCTATTATAACGACAAGGTATCCATTTTACGGTTAAATAGCGTCGATCTATTCGAGTGGAACGCTAAGGTCAGTATAGAGCATTCAGTTCCGTAGGAGCAGGCCGGATATGGTATATAAGAACGCGACATAATAGCAGAACGGATAAATAGGATACCTCGGTAGGGATAAGTGTATCAGGCGAAGATTTTTCTGCATATTCTAAGATTCAATGGGCGCTTTGGTACGACTTGTATACTGGATAGAAGCAGGCGTTACTTTGCGGAAGTCCATGATAATGAAGGAACTAGAAGTTCAATTCGCTATAATACCACATAGATTTGTAAAAATACTCTCAATAAATATAAAGTACATCATTGAAAAACATTTTTAATAACAAGCTTTTATCGTCCGCCGTATTGAAAACGTTATATCGTTTCGTAAGGTAACGAAAGATAAAATGACGTCACACCGAATTCAATATGGCGGACGATAAAAGCTTTGATCGTCGTCACTCATCACGTTACTTTTGAATATCAATCTTTTTTTTTTGTAGATATTTAAAAAATAACGTGATGCGTTCCCGATTGTACTTGACGGCGTCTACGCTGCACATACTTAGGTTCGACGAAAGCCTACGCTGAAGAAACGCTATATTGAATGAATGAATATTACTTTTATTGTACACCAAAAAACAATAATAACAGTAAACTTAGCTAATACCAAAGGAAGTATACAATTGCCATGCCCCTAACAGGTTAGCCCGCTACCATCTTAGACTGCATCATCAGGTGAGATCGCAGTCAAGGGCTAACTTGTAGTGGACTTTTAAAAAAAAATTCGGCCTTATCGCTTCACAGCGATCTCTTCCAGGCCACCAATGGGTTTAAAGGACATAGCCACAGAAACAACCGGTACGAGGTTCGACATTAGGTTAGGGAGGTTTCTCCCATGCTGGGGAAACGCTATATTTTTTATTTTATTTTTATTGCGAGATGGGCTTGCGCTTGACGACAATCATGCTTAGTGCAACTGCAATGCAATGATGGGGTCTGAAACGCGCTTGCCTAGAAGATGCCTATCCACTTTTACCTTGAAGGTACCTAAGTTATACGTGGCAGGAAACGCGTGCGCTGGGAGGGTGTTCCACACCCTGGCGGTGCGTACTTATATTGTACCTAATGGGGTTCGTCAAACTTCAGTGGGGGTTTGTGGCTCACCTCGTCTGCGGGCTTGGTGGGCGTGATAGCGACGGTTTCGTTGAAGCAGAGACAAGCGCAGTAATGGCGGTCTGCGTCCACGTCCGTCAGCACAGACACGTAGAACCGCGGCTCCGAACGCTCCGTCGACAGCGCCCATCCTTGCGGCTGGCAGAACTGGTGATAAATGATAAATGATTTATTTATTTCATGTAGGACAACTTGTGCCACTTATGAAACGTTTAGACTCTACCACCGGTACAGAAAGCTGACTCTACTACCGGCAAGAAACTCAGCAGTTGCTCTTTTTATAGAAAAGAAAAGGTTACAATACGTAGACAGCACAACACATACGTTACAAGTATTACACTGACTTGTGGGTCACTGGATGCGAGGCCGGTTGCTTCCACGCAACTTTGTCATTAATAAAATCATCGATATTGTAATAACCTCGACTTAACAAATGCTGTTTAACACAGTCTTTAAATCTATGTAATGGCAAATCCAGAAACTCTTTGGGAACTATATTAAAAAAGAGACTGGATGGCCGACTGGATGGCCGAACACCATTACTATTATCATCCATACTGATATTCCAACGTCAATTTGTGACTGCCTCGTTGGTCCAGTGGTTGGCATGTTCATAACAAGTATTGGGTTTTTCTGGCAAGAAATTCTTGCTCGGAGTTAGGAAGTTGGCGGTGTTTCAACGCCGTGCCTCGGTGAGCACGTAAAGCCGTCCGTCCTGCGCCTGATCTCTCTCCGATCGTGTCGGATTTCCGTCCCATCGGGCTATGAGAGTAAAGGATCAGAGAGTGCACCTGCTTATGCGCACACAGTTGTACACTATAATATCTCCCACGCAGATGGCTAGGTAATCTCTCTGGATTGGCCGCCGTGTCCGAAATTCGGTCAGGAGGACATTAATATTACAAACTAGCTGATTCCCGCGACCTCGTCCGCATGGAGATTAACCTGCGGCTTACTTATCTAAGGCACATACACACGCAATGATATCTACATTAGTTTGCGAAAGTGTATTCTGTCTGCTACGCTTTCACGGCCCATTTTGTCGGTTGATTTTGACGAAATTCGGTACAGAGATAGGTTACATCCCGGGGAAGGACATAGGCTGACTTTTAATGCCGGAAAATAAACGAGTTCCCGCGGGCATCACCTAGTCTAATATATAAGGTTCAAGTTAACTAAGTACCTACTATAACTTAGATGAATCATTTTAATTTAGTTTTTAAAGTTTTCAATAAGAACCGTCTTACCCATTCAATGCCGTCGTGAAAGGGTGTGTCCTCCCAGTTTGTTTCTGGGAATCGTTGAAGGATTACGCCGTTGCTCAGTCCGCCTCCTGGAACAAAAAAGAGCCTTTTTTACCTCTTACCGAAAACTACTAACTACTTAATAACTTAAATAAATCTTTATTGACCCACACAATGGGGCTGATTCTGTAATGCACAATCTCTAAACTAAACTAAAATTAGAGCATTATAAATATTGCTTACCCTTTCATAATACTCCCTACGGAAACGGACAGAACTAGATTTAAAGCTGCCATTTTAGTTTAGTTTAAAGATGTTACATTACAGAATAGGCACCATTATCTAACTAAATTTTAACAAATTAACCTAAACAGTACCTATAGTCCGCGCGCCAGCTCTGAGGAATTCTATGGAATCTTAAAGTAATGACCTAGAGTTGTTTAAAGTGCAAAACAATACCTACTGATATCGCAAAATTACACGCGTCGAGCTCGAAACTAGTGCTGGGAGCGAGCTGGATATGGAGCGACGATAGGGATTGAGACGTACAGCCGTCGTTTCTTAAGACCCCGATTCCTCGGAGCTCACCTCCATGGCAAACTTACGAATCTGCAATTTTAAGTGAAATCAATTTTTCGATGAAAAATCGTAACCAAATGTAGTACTGCACACCGTAGTAAACTTACGTATTTCTGGCACTGATAGTTAAAGAATTCAAATTCAGTGACAGAAATACGTAACTTTACCACAGTGCTACATTTGGTACGGTTTTTCATGAAAATATTGATTTCACTAAAACTGCAGATTCGTAAGTTTGCCATGGAGGTGACGAATTATGTACACTCCTTAATTTAAAACTGAGTGTGGTCAATGAGCCACCTCCTCAGCCTGTACCACAGCATGATAAGCAATATATACCTATCATGCTAGTTGTCATAGTAGTTAGGGCTTCCAATACCGGGATAGCGACCTCTTGTCACCGGTTTTCAGTACCGGTATTGAAATGTCTTATATCGGGATCCCGGTATTGGTGACAGAATAGACACCGACTGATTGACATTATATTGCCTATACTTAGTTATTTTGTTGTGAGTGCCACCATTTTTTATTCAGCTTAGTTTTAAATTAAAACCTGTATTTTAACCACGCTAGCTTAAATAAAAAGAGCGCCTTTGTTGCTGAAAACCAGTGAAGAAAAGTGGTTTTGGTCACTCGGTGTAAAAAGTGTAAGTATGAATTTAGAACCCTACAGCTTGGCATTTTATTGTCTCACGAAACGTTCAGAGACTCCGACACACTATTTTATAATTATTATCAACATTTCTACCCATTGCCGGCTCATTTGCATAGGTACGATACGCAATTTACAAGACAGTTCGCATTTCGTACTAAGCTACTCATATACGTGACTTACGTGAGTAAAACTCACAACTGTATAATCGTATTGTATAGCTTTAAAATATCAACCCTCCAAATATTATACTAGAGGTCACCCGCGAAACCACCTGCATACAATTTCTGATTTCCTATGAGATCCCGCTGCAAAAAGCCTATCTATAGAGGCTTTATATATAACAAATGCAGGGTTTAATTATTTAAAAGTTGCTAAGTAATATTCATTATTCATGTCTGGTACCTACTTCAAAATAGAACTTTTATGTAACCTAACCCCCATATCACCCCTTCAATGTCTGTCCCTTTTGGGGTGGATTTTTGTAAAATTGCATTCACAGGTTATTATTATTTAAAACTAATAACCTAAATCCCGATTTTCAAGTCTCTAACTTCAAAAACATCGGACTTTCATACAAACTTCCGACCCCCATTTCACCCCCTATGCGGGGATTTTCTTAAAATTGCTTTTAAAGGTTATTATTATTCAAACCTGATAAGCTATAAATCACGATTTTCAAGTCTCTAACTACAATAACATAGAACTTCTATTCATTTGAGATTCTATTTCATTTCAAGCTAGATAATCTACGTGATACTTAATGAAAACAAATGGTATTATTTAGAGCTTAATCTGTTTAAGTAGTTAATTAATCACTTAGTAAAAAGCTAGTTCGGTAAAGTAGGTAAGCTCAGGTTGTAAGGTGTGGAAAGTTTGGGAATTGGGAGCTTTTGTTTTCGTGACAGGTCAAGGACGCGCCGCGCCCGGGGGATTGTCTCTAACACAAAATAAATATTTAGTTAGGTATACCTACCTACCTAAAATAAAGTCCGTTCGACCGAATTTCGGCCACGACGGCAAATCTCAATCGCCAAGACGCCAAGGCTTAAGGGGAGCTAAGAAACAATGTAAAAGTAAAATTTCTTTGTTAATAAATACCTAAATAAGTTAGATATCAACCATCTGCGCGGAGGATATTAAGTGCATAAGTGTGTGCGCAATACTTTCCATTCTCTTACTGTCATATTTATTGAACTGAAGCCATATTAAAATTCATAGCACAACATTGAATTGTCAGAATCCACGAACGAATCATGCAGATCACGTATCCGAAAAATTCAAATTATCCCGTAATTCCCGTTCAATTTATAGGTTGGCCGCCCAGCTGCTATAATATCAGACCTGCTTGCTATTTAGTGAAGCCTAGAAGATGCCTATACCTTGATACTTACTTATTAATTGAAGTTGCCTTACATTAAAAATGGGGAAAACGGAAGCTGGAAGGGCATTCCTAGCAGGTCGAATTAGAAACAAAGAATCGAATCGCTTGTGTCAGTGCAATTTAGACGGATCTTCGGATCCTGACGATGCCTTGCGGTACGATAATAAAAAGGTGAGGGAGGAACCAGATTAAAAGGAAAAGTTCTCGGGCATAGTTAAGTAGGTACATATAAATAGCAAAGCAAGACAGCTAGTATGTTGGCCGCTATGGCAGCATAAAATGCGTCTTAAAAAAGAACTGTTTTACGGCCTGGAGCGGTAAGGAGCATTGTGGTCTTGAGTGGGAGGTTCAGGGTTAACTTCCCAGCAGGGTCAATTTCGAGGTCCGAAAACCTCAGCTGTGACTTGTAACTATCGGCAAGGATGTGCTGCCAAACGATCACGTTCCGGTACGATGCCGCGTAAAAACCAACAAGGGGTTTAATCCATATCCATAATAATATGTATTATATGTAATGAACAAGTGTGTCTGTCTGTCTGCTAAGCTTTCACGGCTCATCTGTTCAACCGATTTTGATGAAAAATGGTATTTGGTATAGGTAGACATAGGCTACTTGTATGCCGGAAAATTAAAGAGTTCCTGCGGGAATCAAAAAACCTTAATTCACGCGGACCTAGTCGCGTCGCGGGCATCATCTAGTATATTGTATACCTAACTGCCATACCCAGATTAGCCCGTCCCAAATTACACGGCGTCATCATTTACCACCAGGTGAGAACTCAATCTAATTAAGTAAGTAGGTACTAAACTTTTCACCTATGAAAAATAAAAATTAAACTACATATTTCTAGATTGCTATGTAACTGTCCAACCCAAGGCCAACAAGTGAACTATCGAAATTTAATAGAGGCCAACCAGCGGGTCACTTTAGTGCACTTCTATTTCAAACCTAGTACTTATTAGCTTGTTTATTATTTACAAGCCTGCATTTTTAACTGAACTCTGGGAAATTAACACGCAGGGGCCATATTGCCAACGCTTAAAGCAATACCTAAGCAATAGTAGCAAAATGAATTTGATGTCACGTACCATGACGTTCCTAAATACTCAGGAATCGAACCCAGGGTCTCACACTTAAGATCTTAACACTCAACACAACGCCTGTGATGTATTCTTATTACCCAAATGATGAAAAGGAAAGAAAAGCAATCGAACAGGCTAACCTGTTAGGGCATGGCAGTCATATAATATTAAACCCATAACCCCTGTTCGGCTTCCACACGGCATCGTACCGGAACGCTGAATCGCTTGGCGGCACGTCTTTGCCACTAGGGTTGTAACTAGCCACGGCCGAAGCCTCCCACCAGGCCTGACCAGTGAAAATTCAGAAATTATAAATTCCCAAATTGACCCTGCCGGGGATCGAACCCGGGACCTCCGCACGTTAACAAAACAGCACAACACTGCGCCACGGAGGTCGTCAAATGTCGTTTACTTAACCAGTGTTACTAAGTTTCCCTCTGACCTTTGAGTTCATTCGCAGTCTGATTACAAACATTGGTGACCTGTTGCCACTAAACTAACGTTAGTTACCATAACTATTTATGATTGCCGAGAAATAGAGAAACTGTATGAATTATGATCGATTGATTTCTCAATCGACATCACTTATTGTACGCGTTAGGTCTGGTGCACATCGAGTGGCATTCCGCGAGTGGAAACACGCGAGTGGTGTAATCTTCTGTCCAGATCTTTACTTTATGAGTTCCCAAAGGTTGCCAATGGGACTCTAATCATAATTACTACTAAGTCTCCGCTGTTTGTTCGTCAGCGGGCTGTATATCATGACCCGCAATAATTAATTAATAACTGAGTTGAAATTTTCACAAATTGTGTATTTCTATTGCCGCTGTAACAACAATTATAATTAAGTACTTAATAATCCATACTGCTTAATATTAAAAATGCGAAAGTGTGTGTCCATCTGTCTGTCTGACTGCTACGCTTTAACTAAATAATAAAAATTAAATAATTCCCCGGGAATTAAAAATTTTATCCACGCGAAAGAAGTCGCGAGCATCATCTTGTAATAAAATAAAAAATAAAGGGAGTCCCCATACAAGAAACGTGATTTTTGAGCACCTCTACAGTGTTAAATCTTGTACGATGGTACAGAACCCTTCGTGTGCGAGTCCCACTGGAACTTGGCCGGTTTTTTTTCTACCTGTGTGAAATCTCTCGATCTATAAATATTTTTGAGTAAATGCAAAGTAAATTGCGTCATGTTCGTAATTCTTTGCGTACGTCATCGATCGTGCATATTTTAAGCGCATTGTTCACGGAACGTCGCGTTGTCGAGAATTATATTATATTGAACAATAGCTCAGAATTCTTAAAGAAAGCAAAGCTTAAAAATTATTATTACTTAAACTGTGGAAAAGAATGATATCAAAGAAGTTGAAGGTTCAAATTTCAAAACAGTTTTTGTTGTTTGTATTGTTTTTGAGGACCTCCCTATCGCAGTGGTGAGGACTGTGGTCTCAAGTGGGAGGTTCCGGGTTGATCCACAATTTTGCCAAATAAATTAATTATGATTAGAAAAATCTAAGTAAGTACTAAAGGCCTCCTCTCCTTGAACCAAGATTGCTCAAGTAGACGTTGCCTCAACCTGAGGCATGTATTGTCACGAGGCAAAGGACAGTGGGAATAACACAAGAAGCTTGAACTGACCACATTACATCAGACACCTTTGAGACAAGTAATTATGAAAACTTTCAGGCTCGCTGGTTTTTGCATGAACCTTCACCATTAAAACAAATGATATTTACCTTCTTCTATCACCGCTTTTTATCCAGTAACAGTTAAGTGTATGTTATATAAGTACTTAAGTAATATCACGCAAAAACAACAGATGAAGGCAGTGAAGATCTGCAGTAAAAACTGCTTAGAAGCAAGAACTTGAATAACTAAATTTCATAGCAATATAATTTTTTTTTCCACAAACAACATACCTTGTTACTTATTCATTTCCCAGAAGCACTTAAATTAATATGAAACATGGCTCACAAACTATTAACATTTAACATAACACAGTGATTCAAGGCTGGATGAATTACGAACCAATTTAGAATTACTGCATTGTTCAATGTTCATACAATAGTCATTTGACTGTACCCACATGTAACTAAATTAGGGAATTTAACCCTAGATTTATTCTTTATCTAGATAATGCTCGAACCTTTAAAATTCTCTGGGAAATTTTTCACTTTCCAGAGTAAAAAGTAGCCTATGTCACTCTCCACGTTCTGAAGTAGGCCCATGCAAAAAATCATGTTAATTAATTGCTTTGTTGCAGCATGATTGAAGGACAAAACAAACAGACAGTTATATTTGTAATATAGTTAATAATGTGAGACAATAGCTTGCAAAGGACAGACTTCCAAAAGAAAAGACATTCACAACAGAACAAGAAGTTCACAGGGACCTAGTTGCCGGCATCAGTTAGAATAAAATAACTTAATAACACCTATACTTTATCTTCTTGGTGTTTCAGACAATGTTTGTTCACCTGATCGAGATCAAATGAAATTACATACAGTTTTTGTCCGCATTTGCATATAGGGTTCTGATATATATATATATGTATACCATCCATAGTGTGAGTTGCATGATACTCAATTGATAAGGATAATTGATAAGCTGGTCTTCTTTGTAGTGGGCTAAAATAAATCTTACTAATTAAGTACTTCACTAACTATAACATGTGAGAAAAAACATAAATTACATTACATAAATCAAGCATTCAAATCTTAAGAATTGGACAAGTTTTTAATATCAAGTATAAAACCAAGGCCAAGTTGAGCTTAAAATATAACTACTTAACTGCATTCTAAATTTAAAAAATCATATCTTTAAAATACAGTCTCACCATTCAGGTAATCTATAAAGTTCTATTTTTTACCTATAACCACCATTTGCTTATTTTGAAAATTGTAGTCAATACAATGTGATTGTTACTTATTATTAGCTAGTAAAAGCAGTGTTAGTTATTGTGGTATAGTGGTTAAGACTTTAGGCTCTTATTTGTGACATCCAAAAATCAAATCCTGGACTTCTCTATCTTTTCAGGGAGTTGTGCATTTCAGCAATTAACTAAGTACCACATACTTTTTAACAGAGAAGGAAACAATATGAAGTAACTTGCATACCTGAGAGTTCCTTACAATGTTTCCAAAGGTTCTTTTTTTATGTTGTTGTTTTGCATTTGTTAGCCTTTGACTGTATTATCACTTACCAAGTAAGTGATAATACAGTCTAAGATGGTATTTGACCTAGTAAGAGTATGGCAGTTTTAAATTGAAAGTTTGCCAATTTGAGCATGTTCTAACACTTTGACTACTCTACCTACCTAGGTCTACCACAATGGTGGTACCTGACCAAAGCATTTCCATTTTAAGAGTGGGCCCTAGCGGGCTGGTGATGGGTTAAGATGGTGATAATTAGCTGAAATAGCTCAGCTATAATTGTATTAGCTATAGTGTCCTGAAATCTCAATAGCTAATAGTTTAGATGGAAGAAAGACTTTCTAATGTGAATAGGTTCTCTCATATTGAATACCTATCGCAATAATGTACTTATTGAATTTTCATTTGTTTTGGTATCAAAAAACAATGATTGTTAACACATTGATATGGTAAAGGCAGTCTTTCTTAAATAGGTACAAAAATTACAGGTTTTCAAAAGTATGCCTCCACTTACTTTCTTTCTCGTGGTCGAAGCCCACTATGACGAAGTAGTCCACGAGCCTGGACATCGCAATCCTACCGCAGCATCCAAATAACACCACAAAAACACACAGTATTTGAATCGCACAGAACCAAACACATTTTTTCGAATTAATTCACATATTACCCCGCCACGTTCGCTACCGAACAAAAACACAACGCGTAACTAACCATGAACTTTAGATAAATACAAACAACGCAAGCATATATCGAGAGGTGAATAATTCCTATTCACAAATTAGAACTACAGCAATTACGATAGCCTACTAAAATAGGTTATAAACTCGCAAATTTCAACGTTCCGCCACATAAAAACGATTGTCCCGTAAACGTGCGAGATTATTAATCCAATAGATATCAATATTTATGAAAGTTTCACCAAAGGTTTGCAAAATTTTAGATATAGTAACGGCACAAATTACGGGAACCGTCTCTCGTCATCCGACATTTCCAAAAAACTGATGCCATAGACAAATCACAAAATTTAGTATTACCACTTTTTAAAATATATTTTATACCATTACTGTGATTACTAGATTTTATACTATGCAAACCATAATATAATACATGTTATTACAAATCTATGCTAACATTATAAATGCGAAAGCTTGGATGGATAAATGGATGAATGGATGCTTGTTAGTCAATCACGCCAGAACAGCTGAACGGGTTTGGATGAAATTTCATCCAAACCCGTTCAGCTGTGTTCTGGCGTGAGGCAGAGACATTTTTTCTTCCAGATTTTAATCTGGAATTACACTTAAGCTACTTTTTATCCCGTAAAATTTAAGAGTTCCCGCGGGAAACAAAAAATCTTAATCCACGCAGACGAAGTAGTGGACATTAGCTTGTTAAAAATAAAAAAGAGTTTCACTGATGCAAAATATTTTGATATTTTTCCAATTAATATTAATCAATAACTGGTCCTCTTAGATAATAAGAGTCATAACCCACTAGCGTGACACGTCACGTGTTACAGGCCATGCACGTTTATTGCAACGCCCAATAGCAGGCGTGGCGTGATGCGGCAAAAAAACAGTTGGTTTCATAATAAAGGTCAAAGATAGGTACTAAAATTCAACATCAATGGGTCAAAGAGACCGCAGCACTATTGGTTGCCGAAAAAAATCTTTTCAACATGCATGCGGTGAGATGTCGCTCATGTTTTCTCATACAATTGCTAAATGCACGTTAGTGGATTAGTATGGCACTAAGCAGGCCCACTACAGCTCAGACTTGGATCATGAGAATTTTTGAAAACCAGTGAAGGGTTTAAATTTTCAAATATTCTGAAATGTATAATTTTTAACAGCTGAAATATGGTTCACGAATATAACTTGAAAGTGACGGACTAACTTTCAATCCCCGACAAATGGGATTGCAACAAAAAAAGGCAAAAAAGAGAAAATTTGGTATGAAGCCCTAAAATTACGTTTTGGCTTTTATGGCCATAATTTTTTTAAGTATCTGTACCTATTAGTAGATACTTTGATACTGACAACCCTAACCGATTAAAAACCATAGAGAATGGGTCAAGATGTCAACCATATCAACGAAAGGATGTCACTGTCATTTTTTTGTCATTTTCGAGAAGCAAGCCACAGAGTACTTTTTTTTAAGCAACCGAGAGCTTGAGAAGCAGAAATCAAAATATTGATAGCTGAGATTTTAATTATTCTGTTTGATGTGTGTGTTAAACAATTTCTTTACGATAAAATCAAAACCATGTCTGAACCCAATGAACCAGTTCCCGGATTGAAACAGAAAAAAGTGTTTAAAATCATAGTTTTGGGCGATTCAGGGGTCGGTAAAACGTGCCTCACTTATCGTTTCTGCGAAGGACAATTCCTTGATAAATCCGAGGCTACGATAGGAGTCGACTTCAGGGAAAGGACCGTGCGTATACGCAATGAAGATATAAAGGTATCACGGTAAAACATTACCAAGCAAATTCCGTATTTATTCCATGTTTTTAGTTGAATAGGTGCTCAAAGCACGATCGTTTGTCTACATCATAATAGCTATCTGCATGCTGAATTTAAGCCCGATCCGTCCAGTGGTTTGAACTGTGCGTTGATAGATCAGTCAAATTTTCCTCTTATATGGATTTATTTTCAAAATCATTACGGTTGGATAAAACAATATGGGTATATTTTACAGTATTTATGAAGATATCTTACTAATATTATAAATGCGAAAGTTTGGATGGATGTGTGGATGTATGGGTTTGACCATAGTCCACCAAGCTGGCCAACACGGGGGCGTTGCAGCATGATTATATTTTTACTCATTATTTCACCCAGCCAGCGCCCACTACTGAGTGGGAGCATCCTGTTGGAATGCTAAGGGTTAAGCCATAGTCCACTACGCTGACCAACAAGAGGCCCTACGATTGTGATTAACGAAGCATTTATATAATGTGGTGCCACTGGCTTATATTTGATATCATTCACTCACTATCACTACAGCCTATTAACGTCCCACTGCTGGGCACAGGCCTCCACCCTCATAGGAGAGACGGAATTAGAGCTTAGACCCACCACGCTGCTCCAATGCGGGTTGGCGGGCTTTAACGACTATTATCATGTTAGTGATAATAACCGGGACCGACGGCTTAACGTGCTCTCCGAGGCACGGGGGTGAAACACCGCCAACTTCCTAACTCCGGGCTAGTACTGAGAATTTCTAGATTGATATCATTACACACACGCTTTTGTTGATAACATCTATATACTTATAAAATAGATTAAATGGTTGACTGATACTGTTTTGTTGATATGATGTTAAATGTCTGGGTCTAGAAAGATTTTGTCTATTGTTTTGTTTTTTTAAATCCACTTCAAGTTAGCTCCTGATTGCTATCTCACCTGATGGTGAGTGATGATGCAGTCTTAACAGGCTAACCTGTTAGGGGTGATCATTTTCATTGCCGAGTTTGGGTACGGCAGCTATATTAAACCCATAGCCCTAATCGTTTTCTACAATGTATATATACCAGAACACTATATTGCTTGGCAGGTACACCTTTGCCAGTAAATCTCCCACCAGAAGACTTTATTTTATTCAAGAAAGGATCGTAGAAGATTGCATCTAAGTGATGTGGAGGCAATAGCTATAGGCAATGTTTATTACAACTTGCCAGTGTACAATAAGACTTTGATATTTTATGGCAGGGTCCAAATACTTTTAAAAAAGCGATAGCTTCAGTCTCTGCTTTGAGGGATAAATCGGCCATCAAATCTTAGTTCATAATTCTAAGAATTAAGTTTTTATTTATAAAATACTTAAGTAGATTAATTTCATTATCACTATTGTAGGTAATACATTGTCATTTTATTTATATTGTTCCTTTGGAGTTATATTCTTTTTTTATGTAGGTAGTTATTTGTGATCGGTTGTTCCTTTTTATAAATCTTATTTTACAATAGTTGTGTTTACTTATAAGTGGCATGTCACATTGATAAAGACCTACAAATGTACTTTTTTTTATTTAAGCTTTGTCTACCATTGGTATACTGTATTACAATAAATAAATAAAATAAAATAGCTTTAGTTAAATTTTTTTAAACATACAAATAACTAAGATAAAATACCATAATAGAAAAAGCATGGTAAGTATTACAATAAGAATAATTTTAAATTTTTTCAGTTACAACTGTGGGACACAGCCGGTCAGGAGAGATTCCGCAAGTCAATGGTGCAGCATTATTACAGGAATGTGCACGCTGTGGTTATTGTCTATGATGTCACTAAACCAGAGACATTCCATGTAAGAGGCAACCGTAAATTCTTTCAATAATTAATTAATACTCAATGTATTTATCTCAAAGATAAATAGATATTTGATTTATTTGCCCAAGAAACCAACAATATATGCTTACAGAAGTAAGTAAATCTATGTCTAAAATAATTGTCCGTGAACAAATAAGGCTCCTCAGTCAGCACAACCAGTGATTTTCAGGAGCAGCCTTAAAGTGTCCATAGAAATGTTCATGACTGGCAAAATATACTCCTAAATATAAATTACTAAATAATTTAACTATGAGGAATAATGGCACCATAATTAAGTACACTTTACTATTAACAACAATTCCTTATTGTCCTACTAATTACAATTTAACTGATATCATATTATCATCATCTACATTGCTTAACAAGTTTAAACTATAATTTTAAAGTTATTAAGAAGGGTGGCACTCAATCGCAAGCACTGGAGAGAGCTGGAGGAGGCCTTTCCCGTGAGGCACATGGAACTAAGAGACTTTTTGTGATTAATCTGTATAAACTAAAACTGTGTAAAAGCTCCGTAATAAAAAGCTTTTTTATTTATTTTATTATTTTACTAGCTAATGCCCGCGACTTTGTCTGCGGGGATCGACGTTTTTCGGTTCCCTTGGGGAATCCTTAATTTTCCGGGATAAAAAGTAGCCTATATTCTATTCCAGACTATAATCTATCTCTGTGCCAAATTTCAGCCAGATCTTTTCAGCCGTTGGGGCGTGATTGAGTAACAAACATCCATACATCCATCCAAACTTTCGCATTTATAATATTATTAGTAAGTAGTTAGTATTTGTAAGAGTAAGAAATAAGATAAGATACGCAATGTAGGTGATGAAAAAAATTCTTTATTGATAAATGATAAATGATTTATTTATTTCATGTAGGACAACTTGTGTCACTTATGAAACGTTAAGACTACCACCAGTTCGGAAAGCTGATTCTACTGAGAAGAACTGGCAAGAAACTCAGCAGTTGCTCTTTTCATAGAAAAGAAAAGGTTACAATACATAGACAACACAATCCATATGTTACAAGTATTACACTGACTTGTGGGTCACTGGATGCGAGGCCGGTTGCTTCCATGCAACTTTGTCGTTAATAAAATCATCGATAGTGTAATAACCTCAACTTAACAAATGCTGTTTAACACAGTCTTTAAATCTATGCAATGGCAAATCCAGAAACTCTTTGGGTACCATATTATAAAAGCGTACACTCGACCCCACAAAGGATTTCTGTACTATGCACACACGATACGACGCAGTTACTAGCTTATCGGTTTTTAGTGTATCGATTGTGAGTATCACCTATTTGCTTGTGAAGATGAATGTTCTGCCTAACAAAGATTATTACTATTTGTCAGTCAATAGCCAGTTGGATGCAAGAGGTGGAGTCCCACGGGTTGATGGGAGCCCCGAGAGTCCTGGTGGGCAATAAGTGCGACTGTGGCACACCCGAGTCGCGTCTAGCCACTTTCTATGCGCAGCGCTTAGCCGACAAATATGGCATGCCGGTATGTATATAAGTATAATAGTTCTATTATATTTATCCCTGGTGGGAGGCTTTTTTTTTTAACCACTACAAGTTAGCCCTTGACTGCGATCTCACCCGATGGTAAGTGATGCAGTCTAAGACATGATGCAGTCTAAAGTTTGGGTGCATGAATGTTTGTTACTCAATCACGCCATAGCGGCTGAACGGATCTGGTTGAAATTTGGCACAGACATAGATGATAGTTTAGAATAACGCATAGGCTATTTTTTATCCCCGATTTTTTTTTTATGTGATGCAGTCTAAGATGGTAGCGGGCTAACCCGTTAGGGGCATGGCAGTTATATTAAACCCATACCTCTATTCGGTTTCTACACGGCATCGTACCGGAACGCTAAATCGCTTGGCGGCACGTCTTTGCCGGTAGGGTGGTAACTAGCCACGGCCGAAGCCTCCCACCAGGCCAGACCGGGGAAAATTCAGAAGTTATAAATACCCAAATTGACCCCGCCGGGGATCGAACCCGGGACCTCCGCACGTTAATATAACAGCGCTACACACTGCGCCATGGAGGTCAAAGTCAAAGAGTTCCAAACCAAAAAAGACAAAAAACCCGGCCACCAAGAAACCTCACTCCACGCGGACAAAGTCGCGGGTATCAGCTAGTGTATAATGGTTCTACAGCTTGATTTGAAATATTGGGTAGAAGCAAGGAACAAGAAGTTTAATTTGCTGTAAAGGGTTAATAAAGAAAAATCGCATATGATATGCGTCTTACAAGTATGTTTATGTCACCGTAAGATTGTAAAAACCGTCAGAGTATGATTTAACTCGCGAAATTGTAAACTGTCGAAAGATTGTGAACCGTTCAATGTTCTGAGTGTCAATTTTTGAAATATTCATTGTATTTACGTTTTCTTGTCTGTTTCATGTAGGCTAGGTTAGGGCTCGACATAAATGCGGCCGGGCCGGTTCTATCGGGTTAATAAACCTACCAGATTACAATCTACCGGAAAATAATGCGTTTAATTGTAATCTTTCGACAGTTTGCAATTTCGCGAGTTAGGCTAAAATCTAACAGTTTTTACAATCTTACGGTGACATTTACATTTCGTAAGTTACTCATATTAGCGACGTACGTGAGTAAAACTAAAGTAATTCTGGCCTTACACTATGATATTAGTATGGATTTTTACTGATCTGAGGTGCGATTATGTAAGAATTGCCGATCCAATCGTCTAAGTTCGGCGTCAAAGTAAAATAAACCATAGTAGCATTGAATTAGAGCTCAATTTCGTGTATCCATTCTCATACGTTTATGGTATCGTACATCCCTAAACGTATGAGAATGGATATGTCACCGTAAGATTGTAAAAACCGTTAGATTATAATCTAACTCGCGAAATTCTAAACTGTCGAAAGTTTAGAATTTAACGCATTATTTTCCTTTAGATTGTAATCTGATAGGTATTTAAACCCGATAAAACCTAAGGCATTACTTGATTATTTATGTCGAACCCTAACCTAACCTACAAGAAAGAGACAAGAAAACGTAAATTAAATGAATATTTCACAAATTGACACTCAGAACATTGAACAGTTTACAATTTTTCGAAAGTTTAGAATTTCGCGAGTTAGATTATAATCTAACGGTTTTTACAATCTTACGGTGACAGATACACAAAATTGAGCTCTAATCCAATGTTGTTATGATTTATTTTACTTTGACGCCGAACTTAGACGATTTGATCGACAATTCTTACACAATCGGGGGGCAGTTTATGAAATTAATCAGGATCGTTGTTTAACAGCTATTTGAAACATCCGCGCTCCTGGACTCTGAGTGTGATAACGTGGAGTCTATATTCATGACTCTTGCGCACAAGCTTTACTCCAAACAACCACTGCGGGTTGTTAGCGTTGAGGTAAATATGTCTTGCTACAAAACATACCTAACATAGAAGTCAGTTTTACAGAAGGTATCATGTATTCTACCACCATATGGTGTACAAATCTATTAACATAATTACAAAGGACATTGACCATTGCCCATACAAAGTTCGCCTAAGAACCAATAGTCATAAAACATACATTATCGAATTCAAAATAACACATAAATACCATTGAAAGTAGACTTAAACAACGGACACTTCAGAGAATTTATTTATAACCGATAATATTTTTGATTTTGAGGTTAGATTTTGAATGTTAGTTAATTTAGAGTTGACCCAAGATATACAGGTTATTCAATTACCTCCCAGGTGGTTTATATTATATGGTGACATAAACCATGGCATGGCCGTTTTTTATACGGAGCTTTCTCAAACTACACTTTTTTATTTTCAAGAATAGTAACCACACAATTGTCACAAAAAGTAAACCAGGCACAGCCATACTATACAGTCGAAAAATAAAAAGACAAAGACAAAATATATTTGTTTTCTGCTCGTATCGTCAAAACAGCCATTTTCGATATTATTCTTCCTTCTCGTGTCATCTAAACGCTTTAAACTGTTTTAGTTCTTACTCTTACTTGACGTTTCCAGCGCTCAAGCGGTGATTTGAGGTTTCGAGGAAAGGGAAAGGATAGAAAATCAATTAAATTCCCATTTTTTCATTATTATTATTTAGAAGTGTCCGTTAAATTCTAGTTAGTAAAATTGAAGGTACGAAATAATTTAACAAATTTAAGATTTACTGTATGTTTCAATTCCTTGTTGATTCTTAGGCGAATTTGGGCAATGTCCTTTTATTTGGACACTCCACCTACATCAGACAATCGTTGACCAATTTTTGTCGGTAAAAAGTTAAACATGCAAATTGCGATATTGAAAGGCGCATCTTACTAATACTTACTATCTTACTGTTATACTATTTGCTATTAATAGTATGGATAGTATGGATGCACTAGCGAATGCCCGCGACTTCGTCGGCGCAGTTTGAGATTTTTGGTTCCCGCGGGAACTCTTTAATTTTCCAGGATTAAAAGTAGCCTTAGGGCTAATTTTTCAATCGTCAGAAATCGTCAGTTTATCGGAGGACTAAATTTGACGTTTTGACAGGTTTTGTATTGAAAATCCGTCAAAGCGTCAAATTTATTCCTCCGATAAACTTTATCTGACGATTGAAAAATTAGCCCTTAGTAGTTAAAGAGTTCCCGCGGGAAATGGTAAAATTTTACTAGCCTATGTCACCCGGAATAAGCTAGGGATTCTAACGATACCTCATTTATCAAAATCGGTTCAGGCGTATAGAAGTTATGGTGGAATATACAAACTCACATACATACATACATGAACCCTGAAAACAATATACTCCTTTTTTCAGGCAGTCGTATAAAAATGGTTGTAAATATCATTCTTTGTGTCGTATGTCAGGGTGAACGCGGTCCCAGACTGGTGACATTGCCACGACAGAAGAGAACTACCCACAGCAGTAACGACGGGTGCCTTTGTAGCTAGACTTTTGCCTGTCTCGTATTACTCATCGCTGAGAGTCGTGGCCCCTTCCTGTTAACAATGAAAAGGATGATATAGGAGATGTTGCAGGTTCGAAACTGTTCATATCCATGGTTTATGAATCTAGTTGTAATGATCTCCCAACCGAATTTCGGCCGAGGCGGCCAATCTCCACTGAGATTAGTCAACTACGCTGGTATACTACGAAATACTTACTAATGTTATAAATGCGAAAGTTTGGATAGATAGATGGATGTTTGTTACTCAATCACGCCAGAACGGCTGATCAGATTTGGATGATATTTGGCAGAGATTATAATCTGGAATAACACAGACTACTTTTTATCCCGGAAAATTAAAAAGTTCCTGCGGGAATTAAAGAATACTTAATCGCGAAGTCGCAGGCGTCATAGGACAGACAGACAAACACACTTTCGCATTTATAATATTAGCATGGATAGCAAAAATGAGAAAACTGAAAAATCAAATACTTTTTCAGGTAGGCACTAAAATTGGTATTGCAGTGTGCCAAATTGTATGTACGAAAGACTATAAGTATATGATCATTTTATATATGTATATGTCACCGTAAGATTGTAAAAACCGTTAGATTATAATCTAACTCGCGAAATTGTAAACTGTCGAAAGATTGTAAACTGTTCAATGTTATTAGTGTCAATTTTTGAAATATTCATTGTATTTACGTTTTCTTGTCTGTTTCTTGTAGGTTAAGTTAGGGTTCGATATAAATAATCAGTTTCTTTCGGGTCAATATACCTAACAGATTACAATCTACCGAAAAATAATGCGTTAAATTGTAATCTATCGACAGTTTGCAATTTCGCGAGTTAGATTATAATCTAACGGTTTTTACAATCTTACGGTGACATATATAAGCTATAATATAACAAATGTTATGTTTAA
The DNA here is from genome assembly GCA_964035005.1 of Erebia palarica. Taxonomy (NCBI): domain Eukaryota; kingdom Metazoa; phylum Arthropoda; class Insecta; order Lepidoptera; family Nymphalidae; genus Erebia; species Erebia palarica. The sequence continues at coordinate 18,961,234 of OZ035995.1, forward strand.
GAGTACAAAGAGTTGGACGTGCAGAGCCTTAACTTCAAAATATAATACAAAATACTTATTAATTACCTAGCAGATGCCCGCGTGAAATAAGTTGTTTAAATTGTTTTTTTGACGACCTCCGTGGCGCAGTGTGTAGCGCTGTTGTCTTAACGTGCGGAGGTGCCGGGTTCGATCCCCGGCAGGGTCAATTTGGGAATTTATAATTTCTGAATTTTCCCTGGTCTGGCCTGGTGGGAGGCTTCGGCCGTGGCTAGTTACCACCCTACCGGCATAGAAGTGCCGCCAAGCGATTACGCGTTCCGGTACGATGCCGTGTAGAAACCGAATAGGGGTATGGGTTTAATATAACTGCCATGCCCCCAACAGGTTAGCCCGCTACCATCTTAGACTGCATCAATTACCATCAGGTGAGATCGCAGTCAAGGACTAACTCGTAGTGGATAAAAAAAAGGAAACCCTTGGGCCGTGGAGTCTTAGTGCCAATAACTTTTTGCGAGATATTTCACCGCGGTTAATTGCCTCATCTGGTGACAGAAGGGCTGGCTCATTTTTTTGCGCAAAGGATCAGCCTGGCTGTCATGCAGTCAGCATTCTTGCCACCATTCCACGCGGGCATGACTTATATAGGAATTAGGTTAGGCTAGCTAGCATTAAGTTCTATTGTATTATTTTCAAAGAACTTTAGTTTAATATAATATGTCGGCCGTGTTGTTTCATTTTTGCCTTTAAAGTAAGCCCGCACTGCGATTTTTCCTTCGGAATTCCTTGATTTATGGAAATTGTATGAAACGCACGCACTCAATTTCAAAAATTAGATTGAAATTTCGTAGTGCGGACGTGCCCTTACTTTTTGTGTCTTCCTATAACTTAAAGTCATATTTTCACATGTATCACTGGATGGAACTACCCTCTGCAATACAGGTTATCCTAGCGTAGAGGGTAGGGACCGTTATTTAATCATGTCAATCATTTATGCCTAATAACTGCCTCGTTGGTCTAGCGGTTAGCGTAGTCGACTGCGGATCACTAGGTCCTGGGTTCGATTCCCGGTCGGGCATAAAATTTGTTAGGTATTGGGTTTTTCAATTATGAAATTCTCAGTGCCAGCCCGGAGTTGGAAGTTGGCGGTGTTTCACCCCCGTGCCTCGGAGAGCACGTTAAGCCGTCGGTCCCGGTTATTATCACTAACATGATAATAGTCGTTAAAGCCCGCCAACCCGCATTGGAGCAGCGTGGTGGGTCTAAGCTCCTAATTCCCTCTCTCCTATGAGAGTGGAGGCCTGTGCCCAGCAGTGGGACGTTAATAGGCTGTAGTGGTAGTGGTAATCATTTATGAAAATAAATATTATTCTATTCTATTCTATTCTATTTGTATGAAACGCACGCACTCGATTTCAAAAATTAGATTTTTCTAATAAATTTCGTAGTGCGGACGTGCCCTTACTTTTTGTGTCTTCCTATAACGGTGTGTTTATGTATATTTTGTGTGTAAGTCAAGTAATTATGTACAAATTAGATAATTTTATTATTCAATTAATATAATTTCGCATTTAAATTCTTTTAAACCGATTCACTATTCAGTAGTTTCAACGAAAATAACTAGAATATTGAAAATATTAAAAATCAATTCATCACTACAGCCCATTAACGTCCCACTGCTGGGCATAGGCCTCCACTCTCATAGGAGAGAGGGAATTAGAGCTGAGACCCACCACGCTGCTCCAATGCGGGTTGGCGGGCTTTAACGGCAATTTTCATGTTAGTGATAATAACCGGGACCGACGGCTTAACGTGCTCTCCGAGGCACGGGGGTGAAACACCGCCAACTTCCTAACTCCGGGCTAGTACTGGGAATTTCTAATCCGAAAAACCCGATCCTCAATTATGGCCCGACCCGGGACTCGAACCCGGGACCTCGTCGGCCGCAGTCAAACAAAAATCAATTACCATGTTTGAATTCCTTAAACATTTTGAATAATATTTTTGAAGCTTTTTTAATGTTTAGGATTTTTTTAGATAATCGGGTCTCTGATTGGTCTTTTCTAGTAGATTCCCTTACAGTAAAATTCTACTCAATTCGGTTTAATTTGTTTTTGAATGTATTATTGATTCATAATATTTCATAATTATAGTTAATTCGATAAATTATTAAGCTAACGTACAAGAACTGAAGACAACGTGGCAACTATTAAAACGTAACAATTATTTATTTTCATTAGATATGCAAGTACAAATATTTTAACAGGTGATCTCTATTTGGTAAGCGCATATTGCGGAGGCCTCAAAGCCACGCTCAAGTTCACTTCTAGGCATCGATATATTATATGTAGGTACTAGATGGGCCCTTTCATAGAAAAAAGTTGGACGTCCGACTTGTAGTGCATGCCCCTCACCTGTATAAGCCTGTCCTTGTCGCCGCCATAGCGCTGTCCCGCTTTTCAGACTAAATAAATAATATTTATTTGCAAGAATATGGGTACAGTATGGGTCTTAAAGTAGTTTTAATTTTCCTAACATATTTTACCATACAATGGTAAGCAAATGTATGTTTCTTTTTAAAGTAAATAAATTAAATTATTTCACTAGACCATTGAATTAAAAAATTAAGATTACATTACATTGGATACATTTTTAAAAAGGTACAAAAAAAAGCAACTAGATGGCGTTAGTGAAATAAGTCCACATTCTTTGTTTGACAGGGCCCGTCTATGTAAATTGAGGTCATTGCTTCTAGGTCCTTTATCATAATTTAACCACCAGAGATGTGCTACGTTGCTAAGCTACGGTTGTGCGTCAAATCAAAACAAATATTTTTTATTCAAGTAGACTTAGAAAAAGTGCTTTTTTTTTTAATCTTAATTTATTTGGGACTTTTATCCGACACGGACAAGCCAGCCCCATCGTAACCTAATTTATTTTAAAAAATTACTTAATCAAACTATAACTTATATACAATTGATCAGGAATTACTCCCTATGCAGAAATATTTCGACTATTGATCTAAAAACTTCTGCCGATGGTAGGCTGAGTAGGCTTGTAAAACTACCTACGTCATATTTATTCAGATGATATTTCTGTATAAGGAGCTCCCTCTGCGCGCTATATTTACTACATTCGACTAATACTTGCTGGACATCATCTATCTTTAAACAAATATCGCAACTTTTTTCATTAAATATGCAAATTTCTTAGAAGGACACAGTCCAGAACGCAACCTATGAGCTACCACTACATATTTCCTACTAAGCCTAATATTACCAAACCAAGAGAAACGAAGAGGTTTTGAATCGTCGAGTGAATCTACCACTGGTTCGGAATGCCTTTCCTACCGAGAAGAACCAGCAAGAAACTCTTTGGGTGCTGTGTTAAAAAATATATTTACAATTACATTAATGTACATAAATAGCCGCATTGCTGGAGCGAGTCAAATCCATGTTATTTTATCACTTAAGTTATCTTCAACAGCATAATAAGCTTTTTTCAGAGCAAACATACCAATAGACATACCATACGCGCTTGATTTTCATAAATTGATAGATAGATGTTAGATCAAGCGCTCCTTTTTAGTGAATTTGATTGACACACATCCGTTGCTTATAGGCCTGTCACATTGCACTTTTTACAGGGCCCAATTAAGGACTCTTTCTGCCTATATTTTATTAAACTACACTGATTCAAGTGTAAGGGTCCCTGTGAAAAGTGCAGTGTAATACATCTCTGGTGGAAACGCACCCTTTTAAGTTTCACTCTAAAAACTAACTGTTTTGCGTTGCGATTCGCTCCGTATATATCTGCGCTACAGTAAATAATGAGGCTGATTCGGTTGTACGTAATCTCTACACTAAAATGACATCATTAAAATATTTCTAACCTCTTCATAAAACTCTGTGCAGAAAGGGACAGAACTAGATATGCAGGTGTCATTTTAGTTTAGCTATTGTGTATTTTAGTTAGCCGTATTGTTGTACAAAACTTGTAATTTAAGGATTAAGGTGCTAACACACTTGCGATGTGATTTATCGTCACGCGACAGAATGCTATCGGAGTTATATGTAACTATATATGTCACCGTAAAATAGCATAAACCGTCAGATTGCAATGTAAGGCCTTTTATCTCGTTAGATTGTAAACTTTCGACAGATTGTCAACCGTTCAATGTTCGGTGTCAATTTTTTAAATATTCATTGTATTTGCGTTTTCTTGTCTCTTTCTTGTAGGTTAGGTTAGAGTTCTACATAAATCGCGGCCGGGCACTTAGGTTCTATCGGGTTAATAGGGAGCAGGGGGGAATTGGAGCCTGCTAAGGAAAAGGTTCAATAAAAGGCAAATTTATGGATACTTTAGGAACTTTTTATTAGAAACTAAATTCTTTCTTATTTGACTATCATTTAATCACAGCGTCAACGTTACATTAGTAGGCATTTGGCCACAGATAAACTTTTTTCAAAAAAACAGAGTCGCTCCCATTACCCGACTTTGCGGGAAATGAGAGCCTATAAATTCCCATATGTGTAATGGGAGCTACTTAATTATTAAGTCAGCCTCAAAAATTTCTATATGTCAGTCTCACTTAGGTATTCATATAAATATTATTTTATACGTAACCGTATAATAATTAACTTTACGGATCCAAACAAAAATCGCAAATATAATCAACTGAGGTGTCAGAACCAGAACATTCTTTATGAGCCCATTTACCGCAACCTCTGCAACGGTACCACATTTCGTTACTTTTTCCTGTGTCACAGCAAATAGCACACAATGTCTCTTCTTCCGAATATTCTGACTCATCGTCGCAAAGATTCTCAACGTCTTCTTCTTCAGACGTGTCAGTTTCATCTACAAAAAGTTTCTTTTTTACTCTTTTCACTTTTTCTTTTTTGTTGGTTGTTTTCTTTCGTTTTTTCCCTTTTTCTGCGGTACATTTTCTTTCTTTGTTGTTAGTTCCGTTGTTTTTCTGAATATTTTTTTGTTTATTTTCTTGTATTTTGCTGGTTTCTCCCTCCTTCTTTAGATTGATTTTAGTTTTAAATTTTTTCTCTAAACGTTTCTTCTCTTTCTCTTCAAACACTGTTTTCATTGGCGTGCTAGATAAGATTACTGAATGTTGTCGCGTTTGTCGCGAAGTCTTATTTTTGTTAGATATGTTAGGTAGTGGACTCACAACTGATAGAACTTTCGCAAAATCTGATTTTTCTGCAGTTCTGGGACACGCAGATGTTTGGGCACCAAAGTTGACAGTAACTGCCTGCAGATTGTTTGACTGTTGCTGTGTATCGTTTGATATGGTTGGGTCTGATATATAGAGTGACTGTTCTTGAACGTCATTTGTTGTGGACGAGGTCGTGGCAGGGTGGGTAGTAGCTGGCTCCAGGCATGTTTTATCATTCAAAACGAACGGGATTGTAGCAGGGTTTACGTTTGGCGACAGTTTTGGTGTACTATTTGCTGTGGATGCCTCCTCTTGTGGATCATTTAATATAGATGGACTTGCAGCGTGGTCAATATCAGGAAACTGCTCTTGCGAATCATTTGCTGTGGATGAAAACGTGGTGGCAGAGTTCGCAGTAAGTAAATCTTGTTGTAAATCTCTTGATGTAGATAAGTTCGTTGCTGGGTTCATAACAGCACGTGAATCCTCTTGTTCAAAACTTGGTTTGGATTGGATCAGGACAGAGCTATCCATTTCCAGCTCCTGTTGAATACCACGAGATGTAGACGGAAGTGGGTCAGTGTAACCAGTAGCTAGCTGCTGAGAAACGGGTCTCTGAGACTGAACAACAGTAGCCGAACTTGCTTGCTCATTAACTTGGATCTGATCTTCATCCATGGCAACAAAATCATCTACTGAAAATACAGCAGGGTTCATGGGAAATATTCCCGTGGCTTTGAAGCCAGAGATTCCTTTGTCTAAGCTTGATACTCTGGCATAAGCTTTGTTGAACAATCCTGCAATCTCATATGGTGTAATTTTTACCATATTTCTGGATTTTATAAACATGTCGCATTCCTTGTTGTAGGCTCTCTTGAGCGGCCCAAAAAAGTCACATCCAGAGGCTGTAATCGATGTGATGAATGCGGTGGAATGGAAAGCAGTACAACATTGTTTGCTTTAGCCACTTCCCAAGCTTCTAAAGTACAATGGCTGTTGTAGTTGTTCATAATCAGCAGAACAGGTTGGTCAGCAGTGGGTTTTGAGTGCTCGATGAAATGTCACAGCCATTTAATGTATATGCTTTCATTTGTCCAACCGTTATGAGAACATGTATAAACAGCCCCTGGTGGACCATCTTTTTCTAGCTGCGGTGAGTGACGTTGTCGAGGGTAAATAAAAAGAGGCGGGATGAAGGATCCTGAAGCACTCATAGCACAGATAGCCGTGACGTTTTTACCTCTTTCCCGTTTCGTTTTTGTCCCTTTGGCGCTATAATTTTTTCTGTTTCCGTTACGCCAGTCTCATCCATATTGTAAATATGAGACGGCGGAAAGTGGTGTTTGGTAATGATATTCTATCATTATCAAAGAATCTATCCACTTCGACTTTATTGAATCCAAGTATTCTATTGATGCTTGTCGCTTCTGGCTTTCTAATACTTAGATTAGGATGTCGTTGAAAAAAGCCAGTTAGAAAGTCTCTGCCCGCAGACTTCTTGGCTTCGTTAAATCGATCTGCGACACGAATATTTTCAGCCATGGCGTAACATGTCTTACAAAACTGAGCCCTCGTCAGTCCGTAAAATTTATTTGACATCTTACGAAGATGATCAGCCAGAATGGCTTCTTGTTCCTCAGTGAACACAGAGAGACTTCCTAGCTTTGGAGGACATTTGTAGCTAGCATCGTTAGATTTAGTTAATATGTACCTCTTTTTCAAGGTGCTGTAGGTTCCAGTCTCTTTTGATACCTTGTATACGGATGTACCGAAGTTTTTTCACAGCGTTTTCTAAGGTTTCAACAGTCCAAGACGCTTTCGTAGTGGTGCGTTCTCTTTTTCTTGGCATTTTGGCATCTGAAAAAAAATACATATTATTAAAAAAATGCATATGGGGTAATTGGAGCTACAAGGGGTAACCAGAGCCTAATAAGCTCTGATTACCCGAATATCACCATCTTGAAATGTAATAAAATAATATCCTGAATCTAGTTTGTAATGAAATTATACGCACAGATACTCAAAATTAATAACATTAGCTATAAAATAAAACAGGTTTGATTGTAACTTCGCACTTACCTGGCACTTGAAATTTCGTATTTTTTATAAGCGTGGAGCAAAAAATCTACAAGCGTCCGTGGTTACTTAATGCGTGGCACTGGCGAGCCGAGCGCGGCAGGAGAACCCGGCCGCAGACGAAGGCGCCCGAGTGGCAACCGAGTGAATATGTCACCGTAAGATTGTAAAAACCGTTAGATTATAATCTAACTCGCGAAATTCTAAACTGTCGAAAGATTGTAAACTGTTCAATGTTGTGAGTGTAAATTTTTGAAATATTAATTTTATTTACGTTTTCTTGTCTCTTTCTTGTAGGTTAGGTTAGGGTTCGACATAAAAAATCAAGTAGTGCCCGGCCGCAGGCCGGGCACTTAGGTTTTATCGGGTTTAAATACCTATCAGATTACAATCTACCGGAAAATAATGCGTTAAATTCTAATCTTTCGACAGTTTAGAATTTCGCGAGTTAGATTATAATCTAACGGTGACATATACAAGCTATAGTTTTGTCTCTAGTCGCACCGCTCCCATTACCCGCTGGCTCCCATTACCCCCTGCTGCCTATACCTAACAGATTACAGTAATTTACCGAAAAATAATGCGTTAAATTGTAATCCGTCGACAGTTTACAATATCGCTAGATAGATTACAATCTAACGGTTTTCACAATCTTACGGTGACATATACGACTAAACCCTTCTCACCACTAATGCGATGTCGATAACAGTTCATTGGTTAAGAATTCAAGCTCTATAAATAGGTACCTTTTCTAATAGTTCCAAATGTTGTTTGTCGCAAAGAAAAAATATATTTTGAGATTTTAATTTCTTATTATGGTCGCATATAAAAACTATTTGTTGCACTTTAGGTACGGATATTTATTTTGGAATATTTATATTGTATCATATCAATTTACAAGTCGAGCCATTGAGTTCCAACTCAAACGCTATTTCTACTGTGCTTTGGAACGTTTTGCTCAAGGCGAGTTTCGATTGGTTGTTACGGCGTTGCAGTGAAAATCACAAATTCACAACACAATGATGTGTTTGCACCTTCACAAAGCGGATTTGTTTTGTAATCCATAGGCTAAGGAAATGTAATGTGTTAGACATAAGGATAATAAATTATTAAAGAATGATATTTTCAGTAAATGTTCCAAAGCTTCTTTTATTTACCCCTTTGTTCTCGAGAGAATCTCTCGATCATTCTTTTTGCAGAATAGACAACAATTAAAAAATAAAAATAGTTTATTTTCTCCAACAACGAAAATAACAATAATGCATAATGCAAAGCAACGATGGGGTCTAGGTTGGAGCGCTCTTGCATAGAAGATGCCTATTCACTCTTTAAGGTGCTTAAGTTATACGTGGCAGGAAGGGCATTCCACACCTTAAAGGCTTATTACACTGCACTTTCCACAGGGCCCTGCGGTAAGGGTGGGCGTGGCCGCTAGTTAGAGCGTCGGTTATTACACAGCAATATGGATCAATTAGGGACCCTTTCTCCCTAAATCTTATTACTAGTGTAATAAGATTTAGGGAGAAAGGGTCCCTAATTGATTGAGTGTAGTAACTGAGTTATTAATTGAGTTATTACTGAGTGATTAATTGAGTGTAGTCACTGAATCATGTGTAAGGGTCCCTGTGAAAAGTGCACTGGAATAAGCCCTTTACTTGGAGTTTTTAAAGTTTGTAACTTTCCAACTCCTTTGGGTCTCGCTCAAATCGTTAGATTATTTGAACGTACACTTTTCAGCATGTAATTAACTCACTCTACCTTAATCTGACGTGCTCGAGTATTTCTTATGATCGATTTTATTTATCTAATTATTTGATCTGCTGTCCTAGTCAGACCCACCAATATACAGGGCTCATATATGGTGAAGGTACTACAGGGTCCAAAGAATCCCCCTTTATAATAATCTGCCGCGCTGGAGTAAATCCAAAAATTCCCTCTTGGCCTCCCCTACTACAAGGAAGTTCTTGGCCGCTAACAGCTATAATGTCTAGAGGCCGAGATAATCATGTTGAAACTTATAAGTTTGAGGACGAATATCTCAGTTCCGAGGCGTTTTCGAACAGTGATAGGCTATGTTTTTTTTTGTTTTTGACCATTACTGATGGTCGTGACCCCTTTCCATTAATCACATAATGGTAGGAGTTAGGTTCCTACTTCATTCCGCATACGACTCCACTGAGTATTTAAACTCTTAGGTTTTTGTAACGATTATTATCAGATGTTAGTGATAATAACCAGGACCGACGGCTGAACGTGCTCTGCGAGGCACGAAGGTAACTAAAAGGCCCAACGGTTGTACCAAGCCTATGTACAGTTCGCGGGCGAGTTAAATGCAGAGTAAATGTACCTATGTTTACTCTGCATTCATTACTATAGTTACCGACTTGGATCAACGTTACGTATCAATCGCAATGGACTGATAGGTATGCGTTGCCACAGCTAGGTCAGGCCATTCGTCCCTCAACCCGAAGTCCCAATTGATTTGACATTTGCTATCAACACAAAAACCGGCCAATCCCAAAACATTAAAAAAAAACTACATTTTAGGAATATTTAGTTACCTACCTAGTCATTTTAGGAATTAAAAATTTTTCGAATTCGAGTTTTTTAAGAAGTCGGGTTCGGCTCTCGGATTCGATTCCCGGCTGGCTTGTTTTGGGAATTTATGATTTCCATCTATGGCCTGTGCTGAGTAAGATTTATGGAATTCTCGTTAGCCGTTTAGTTATAAGTAACTCAAAGTCAAAGATTTTATCCAAAGTAAGTAGGTACCTAAATACAATTGTATACTTTTTGAACGTCATACAAAGTTAATACATTATTAATTATTCCTAAAGGAACCGGTGATCTGGCGGCTAAGTACTTATAGCCCTATTACACTGCACTTTTCACAGGGACCCTTACACTTGATTCAGTGTAGTGTAATAAGAGTAAGGGATAAAGGGTCCCTAATTTGATCCTTATTGCTGTGTAATAAGCGACGCTCTATCTACCGACAACGCGCACCCTTACCACAGGGCCCTGTGGAAAGTGCAGTGTATTTAGGCCTATTAGTAATGGTAAGACTTCGGCGTCCTATTCGGAGGTCCGATCGCCTTCGCTCTCGCCTTTATTCCTTTGATGAGACAGGAGTCAGGACCACAGGACAAAATTAGTACTTAACTATTTAAACCTTTAGGCGTTGATGAGACAGGAGTCAGGACCACAGGACAAAAGAATAAGTAATATTAAGAGTAGTATTAGCTTAGTATCAGGCTGTAGGCAGATTCGTTGTTCTGTCATACATAATGTCTACTTTATGTGTGATACGGATTTTACTTATTTAAAAAAAGATTTCCAATCAAGGTTATTGATATCTAGTCTTATCAATTCCATACAAAATTAGTACTTATCTATTTAAAGTACTTATCTATAGCTATGTGCAAATTTCACAAATTATCGCATCGACTCCGTGGCGCAACGGTAGCGCGTCTGACTCCAGATCAGAAGGTTGCGTGTTCAAATCACGTCGGGGTCAAACACTAAACTATAATTTTGCAATTTCCTCTTTATTTTTATAAACAGGTAATTGCAAATTAATTTTAGTATTAAGTTCTGCCCTGTTGGGCGTTTCGTCGCTGCAATCTTTCGTCTCACTCGTTATTTTGTCCTCCAAAGATTCACTTTCGTTTACTAGTACCTACTTATTAGTTTCGTACCGCGACTTCACGTAGATACAGGATAGATTTTCTCTATGGGAAGTCGATCAGGATAGTCTGATTTTCCGGGATAGCCTGACTCTTGAGGCCCCAGGATGCAATGGGGCCAACAGATGGGCGTGAAACGATAATAGACGTACACTTTCCCATTTATAGTCATAATAGTATGGGTGGTATGGGCACAATAAACAGATAGAAGTTTACTGTGGTATGGTTTTAGAGCAAATTTATTTACTAGCTGATGCCCGCGACTTAGTCCGCGCGGATTGAGGTTCTTTGGTTCCCGCGGGAACTTAATTTTCCGGCATAGAAAGTAGGCTGCAGATCCGTTCAGCCGTTTTGTTGTGATCAAATACTTGGTAATATAATTAATCTATGGTTGTGATTGAATAACAAACATCCATCCATCCAAACTTTAGTATTTATAATATTACGTATAGATATATTATTCGCACCTGAGTTGAATGCAGAGTTTGGGAATGTGCTAGTGCTGTGACCTTATAACTGACAGTCATATCGATAAATTACAAAAACAAGCAGTGGTTATATTATTTTAAAAACATTTAAAATATCGATTGAAACACAATTATAAAGTCCAAAATTTACTTCATTTCATAGGTAAAGAAAAGTAAATCATTCGGACAAGTTGGGACGATTGTTTTAGTCAGATAAGTCTTCTATAGTTCCCTGAATTACACTAAGATTAAAATCGTAAAAAAAATTATTCCAACTCTAACGGATTTGATAAGTTAATGTTGACATCACAGCGTTAATGTGAACATAAACGGTTTTAACAACTTCAACGTATAAATCACTCCGTTTACGTATGTATGTCACCGTAAGAGTGTAAAAACCGTTAGATTATAATCTAACTCGCCAAATTGTAAACTGTCGAAAGATTACAATTTAACGCATTATTTTCCGGTAGATTGTAATCTGATAGGTATTTAAACCCGATAAAACCTACTTGATTATTTGTGTCGAACCCTAACCTAACCTACAAGAAAGAGACAAGAAAACGTAAATAAACTGAATATTTCAAAAATTGACACTCAGAACATTGAACAGTTTACAATCTTTCGACAGTTTAGAATTTCGCGAGTTAGTTTATAATCTAGCGGTTTTTACAATCTTACGGTGACATGTACTATATCGTACGATAGATGTCAAAGACAGCACTTGACAACACTATCCGCGGGGGTGAGGGTGGACGGGGGAGGGAAGTGCTCCCACCCGTCATCTCAGGCCCCGACTGCAATCAACTCGAGCAGTGGCGTGCACATCATAGAGGCATAAAAGCACTGCTTACCCTATTATTTTCCATTGTGACCAGCCAGTAAATAGGTTCTTCCCAAAATGTCTACCCTGGCTTCAAATCCTGTGCCCACCACTGAACTCGAGTGCGTACAATAGTATAGATTATATATTTTGACAAACTTATCTGACCCGGTGACAGCGTGTTTAGTATCTATGAAAAATAAAAAAAAACAATAACTAAACAGGCATAAAAATTTGTTCCAATTTTGTCCACCGTGTCAGTTAAGTGTGTGGGACTGTAGAAGTATTGCTTAAGGGTCGATTCCCATACAGGTGAATCGCGGCGGAATATACCTTACAAACAAAAACACGTAAAAATTTCATGAAAATCTTTATTTCAGAAAAAAAGTTATTTTAAAACCCCACAAGTAACTCGGGGTCGTATCGTGCGCAAGCAAAAAATATACATTAAATGGCAAGTTCAAAGAAAAATAAGACTTATTTCATAGACGCTAAGATTTTAATTGGTGTTAGATTTTGTACAACCTTTTAGGGACGATACTATAACGCTTATTAAGGCGGGTCATATTTCAAAATGGCCGATTTCTCCGACTATATTATAATAATTATTATAACAGATGTTTGAATTTTTTGTTAAATCGAAGGTGGTTTTATGCATTACAATTTCGACTTGTTTCGTCTATAATAGAATTTTCAATTAATACATTTTGTTGTTCTCTATACATATACCGAAATAAAATAAAATATGGTCTATATTTCAATAACAGACCGATCTTGCAAATCTTGAGATCCGGCCCGCCCAAATATACGCAAACATTTAAACTTTAAAACCTTTTTTACTAGCTAGGTACATTAGAAATCACACAAAAAATTTAAATAAATCAAAATTAAAATAATGTTCTTTATTGCACAAACAATAATGATAAATGAATAATGATAAAATAAATTATTTACAATTAAAAATGGTGCGCTATAACACCGACTATGGTAAAAATCCTTTTTCCGACGTATTCAAATATTCGAAATTCGAATAAATTAATCAAATTGTTGATAGAGTATCATCATATCCCATGGAGGTAGGAAATTAGTTTTTTCAATAGTATCTACCATAGTCGATTATAAGAGCAAGGCTGCGAATTTAACATTTTGTAGGTACACTGTAACTTTTATAATCGCTTCCTCGTCAACCTACACATAGATTAATAATCTAAAGCTATTAATTTATTATCTGTGCAACAACTATTAAGCCTCCAACACACACAATGCGCGACGGAAACGTGTCCAACATTGTTGTTTCTATAAGTTGTAAAACGCGGAAATACATGTATTAGATGGCGTTAACTTTACAGTATTGTATTGATTGCTGATGAGTGCTGACGCTTATTTGAGTTGTGATCTTCTGAACTGAACCGGGCTCGGGGCGAACCACTAGAGTATGTATTGTGGTGACTTGCTTCAGCCTTCGTACGGTTCCTAGTATCATAAATCGTACACGTTTACGCGCGCGGTAGAGTTGCCGTCTCGCGTTGCGTTTGTTTCAAGCTTTATTTCTTATTATTATAGAGAAGTAGGCAATTATTGTTGAAAATGTTAGGTACTGTTCATATTTAGCGTCTAAATTGTTGCAATATTGATAAAAACTGATATAAATCCATTGGCAATCACTTATTTTGTCGGATATTGTGCTACTAGTTTCGAACGGTCCCCAAAAATGACGGAATACTCCGACAAAATAGGAAATTCACCGGATTTATATTTTATAATTTTTAAATTTTAGGGAATACGATACTTTTTTTTGATTTTCTCGAAAAATATATGTATATATTTAACTAACGAACGAATTGAAACGCAAATCAATATTTTGACTTCGAGATTTCAATTTTAATAGCCGTTTCATTGTTCGGCATCGTCTTCCTACATGTCAATACCCATTCAGCAGTAAAGATAGAGCTTGGAAAGAAATAAGCGGTTGCTCCGGTTTCGTAGAGCGTCGTCTCCCTCTATCACTCATGTCTATGTGACGCTTTATCGCCGACAGTGAGCCTGCGTCTATAAACGGTAAGGGATTTTTTCCCGCGAAGAATAAAAATATAACTTAAACGTATGCCAATAAAATTGAAATTTCAATAAGGCATACCGCTAGTGTCTAGTGTTTAGATACATACGAGGACCGTAATTTCAATTTTATTGTCATATTAAGTTCTATTGCTATTCGTCGCGGGAAACCGAATTAGGGGTATGGGTTTAATATAACTGCCATGCCCCTAACAGGTTACCCCGCTACCATCTTAGACAGCATCATCACTTACCATCAGGTGAGATCGCAGTCAAGGGCTAACTTGTAGTGGTTAAAAAAAAAAAAACAAAAAAAAAACCCCGTGCCGTGCTGTCTATGGACGCAGGCCTTTAGTCTGTGCGACAGAGAGGACGCTCTACGAAGCGACCGGTTATTTCTTTCTAAAGCTCGATATGCAGTCTATATATAGACTGCATATACTGCCGGGTACTGTGGTATAAATATTTAAAAATACTTCACATCAACTTCATAATATTGAAATTATAATTTAATTGATTACTATTTTAAAATAAAACATGTTTATAGGTACATCGAATTTTAATTGCAAAATACAATTTAATTTACTTCAGAGTCGGTTCGAAATAATTATTATCATTATAATGTAATTGTAGGGTTAATTTAAAAACACTAACAACCCTTTAAAGGGTGACTTCTCTACATAAGACTGAAAAGCTTTTGTTATACAACTCTTCAAAAATCTTAAGTTTCTTTGATATATTCCATATAGTTACCATATTTGTCTACATTCTATTCTAAAATTTAGTTTTTGTAGTACGTCATCATAAGTTTCTTTACGATACTTTTACATGTGTTTTTAGTTTAGTAGTCAAGTTTAGGGGTAAGGATTTCATTTTACTGTGTTGTATTGAACTCTACTAATAAAGATTTCTAATTTTTATTTTATTTATTTCTTATTTCACCAAATACAAACTTTGAAGTCTCCAAAATACACTCTAGAGTCTATATTTAGCTCGTTTTTGTAGACAAGTCGCAAAATGACGTAGAGTAACGCTATTTAGAGCAGCCAAATTAAATATTTTCATGTCTGTATGAATAAAAAAAAATATAATCAGAATTTTTTAATAGTCATAGTACAAAAGTTTCTCAGTATTATGTAACAGGAGCTAAGCTTCAGAGATCATTAATATCTTTAAATTAATATCTTTATAATTTCAATTAAAAAAACTAATAAGTATTAAATTTTACTCGCACAAAACGGTAATTTGTTAGTTCAGAATCAGATTTAAATTATTTTATATCGATACATATTATTTAACAAATTAACAAATTTTAGGCGTTCCATAAAACGCCACTAAAATCTAACAATAGTTTTTTTATTTATTTTAACTATTTAATCATAGCGTACTTTCTAATCCGTTCTAAAAATAATATGAACCCCTAGTACGGGTTATTACATCTCGAAAACTTCGGTAGTCAGTTAATGCACGCTTAGTCATGTTAATTTGCACGCTTTTTGGTAATTGTACGGAGGAGTTTAGTAACTATAAGAACTCGTATAGGGGTCACCTAGTGATCACAATAACAAAATAAGACTGCACGTTAAATCACTATAACACGTTCAGAACACGTGATCGTTACATATTTCACGCAAGATACTAACGCGGACATCAAAACTTTACAAAAACACTTCGAAATGCCTTTGAACGTCATTTTTGTACGGTTAAACGTAGGCATTTATATCCGTACAAACTAGCAGCCATCGATTTGTTTAACTAATCAAAAAATCACTTTGGAACTTTACTTTAGATATGTGTGCTCGAAATTGAAAATGGAGGTCGTCTAAACTAAAAAATAACACAGCCACCGATATTCTGTGCATCGTTTGTTTGACTAAAACGAACGCAAAAGTGGACAGATCGCCAACAAAATCCAGCAAATTTTCTGTTAACGTGCAATTTCTTGCAAGAATACATTCGATACTTTAATATGGACGCTCGAAATACGTAAACGTAAGCTGGTTCGCAAGTAAGCACATACTAATGCACTCTAAATTATTGAACTCTATCTGATTCCCGGGGATTTGCATAGAAACAAGTCAAATAATACTTCGAAATGGTTTTTCAAGTTACGCAAGCACGCTTATAACACGTAAACGCATATCGCATGGTATCGCACAAGTGGTGACAGCCACTTGGTGGTCACCACTTAAGCGTAGCTGTTAGTGTACAGACAACGCTCACATACTCTGCCAAGTTGTGGTCACCAGTAAATTGGTGTCCAAGCTGCGTGGATGCCGTGGCTCAGCCAGCTCAACTGTCGCACTAAGGAGTTGGAGTCCAGGTAAGCCTCGGGTCGCCAGGAACAGACGCAAATGTTCTGCCAAGTTGTGGTCACCAGTAAAATGGTGTCCAAGCTGCGTATATGCCGTAGGTCAGCCAGCTCAACTGTCGCTCTAAGGAGTTGGAGTCCAGCTAATCCTCGGATCGCCAGGAACAGACGCGAATGTTCTGCCAAGTTGTGGTCACCAGTATAATGGTGTCCAAGCTGCTTGGATGCCGTGGCTCAGCCAGCTCAACTGTCGCACTAAGGAGTTGGAGTCCAGCTAATCCTCGGATCGCCAGGAACAGACGCGAATGTTCTGCCAAGTTGTGGTCACCAGTATAATGGTGTCCAAGCTGCTTGGATGCCGTGGCTCAGCCAGCTCAACTGTCGCACTAAGGAGTTGGAGTCCAGCTAATCCTCGGATCGCCAGGAACAGACGCGAATGTTCTGCCAAGTTGTGGTCACCAGTATAATGGTGTCCAAGCTGCTTGGATGCCGTGGCTCAGCCAGCTCAACTGTCGCACTAAGGAGTTGGAGTCCAGCTAATCCTCGGATCGCCAGGAACAGACGCGAAAGTTCTGCCATGTTGTGGTCACCAGTAAAATGGTGTCCAAGCTGCGCGGATGCCGTGGCTCAGCCAGCTCAACTGTCGCACTAAGGAGTTGGAGTCCAGCTAATCCTCGGATCGCCAGGAACAGACGCGAAAGTTCTGCCATGTTGTGGTCACCAGTAAAATGGTGTCCAAGCTGCGCGGATGCCGTGGCTCAGCCAGCTCAACTGTCGCACTAAGGAGTTGGAGTCCAGCTAATCCTCGGATCGCCAGGAACAGACGCGAAAGTTCTGCCATGTTGTGGTCACCAGTATAATGGTGTCCAAGCTGCTTGGATGCCGTGGCTCAGCCAGCTCAACTGTCGCACTAAGGAGTTGGAGTCCAGCTAATCCTCGGATCGCCAGGAACAGACGCGAATGTTCTGCCAAGTTGTGGTCACCAGTATAATGGTGTCCAAGCTGCTTGGATGCCGTGGCTCAGCCAGCTCAACTGTCGCACTAAGGAGTTGGAGTCCAGCTAATCCTCGGATCGCCAGGAACAGACGCGAAAGTTCTGCCATGTTGTAGTCACCAGTAAAATGGTGTCCAAGCTGCGCGGATGCCGTGGCTCAGCCAGCTCAACTGTCGCACTAAGGAGTTGGAGTCCAGCTAATCCTCGGGTCGCCAGGAACAGACGCAAATATTTTGGTCACCAATCGGTGTCCAAGCTGCGTGGATGCCGTGGCTCAGCCAGCTCAACTGTCGCACAAAGGAGTCCAGCTAATCCTCGGATCGCCAGGAACAGACGCAAATATTTTGGTCACCAATTGGTGTCCAAGCTGCGTGGATGCCGAGGCTCAGCCAGCTCAACTGTCGCACTAAGGAGTTGGAGTCCAGCTAATCCTTGGATCGCCAGGAACAGACGCGAAAGTTCTGCCATGTTGTGGTCACCAGTAAAATGGTGTCCAAGCTGCGCGGATGCCGTGGCTCAGCCAGCTCAACTGTCGCACTAAGGAGTTGGAGTCCAGCTAACCGCCGGGTGTCACGCGCCTCGCCAGCAGAAGACGCACTGTTCACATGTTCTGCCAAGTTTGTGTCACCAGCATATTGGTGTCGAGGCCGCGTGCGATTCGCTCGTAGATGCCATGGCTCAACCAGATCATCCGCAGCTTCTCGTATCTCTCCGGGCATAGATGGAGCGGATTGCCCCGGCGTAAGCCCTGAAAATGTTTATATTGTTAAGAATGAACGCGAAAACAGTTTAACGCAATGTTGCACACATAACCTTCGTGCTTTGTGTGTGACACAGGCAGCTAGTTTTGTGCAGAACGCTTCAATAATGTCTCGCAGTGGTTGTCAGTAGTAGTGTAATAGGTAGGCCTATTAGACCCATCATGCTGCTCCGATGCGCGCTGGAGAACTTTAACGACTATTGTCATGTTAGTGATAATAACCGGGCGAATATATATAATAATGTAATAGGTGAGGTTTGCCTGGTGGGAGGCTTCGGCCGTGGCTAGTTACCACCATGCCGGCAAAGACGTGCCGCCAAGCGATTTAGCGTTTCGGTGCGATGCCGTGTAGAAACCGAACAGGGGTATGGGTTTAATATAACTGCCATGCCCCTAACAGGTTAGCCCGCTACCATCTTAGACTGCATCATCACGTGCCATCAGGTAAGATCGCAGTCAAGGGCTAACTTGTGGTGGACAAAAAAAATCCTGCATCATCACTTACCATCAGGTGAGATCGCAACAGTCAAGGGCTAACTTGTAGTGAATAAAAAAAAACTGCATCATAGACTGTACCAATCATCACTTACCATCACGTTAGATCGGAGTCAAGGGCTAACTTATAGTGGATAAAAAATATTTTAAAAAATCCTGCATCATAACTTACCATCAGGTGAGATCGCAGTCAAGAGCTAACTTATAGTGGATAAAAAATAAAAAATAAAAAAATAAAAAACCCTGCATCATAGACTGCATCATTACCATCAGGTGAGATAGCGGTCAAGAGCTAACTTATAGTGGATAAAAAATAAAAAATAAAAAAATAAAAAATCCTGCATCATAGACTGCATCACTACCATCAGGTGGAGAGCGGTCAAGAGCTAACTTATAGTGGTTAAAAAAAAATAAAATAAAAAAAATAAAAAATCCTGCATCATAGACTGCATCATTACCATCAGGTGGGATAGCGGTCAAGAGCAAACTTATAGTGGATAAAAAATAAAAAATAAAAAAATAAAAAATCCTGCATCATAGACTGCATCATTACCATCAGGTGAGATACCGGTCAAGAGCTAACTTATAGTGGATAAAAAATAAAAAACCCTGCATCATAGACTGCATCATTACCATCAGGTGAGATAGCGGTCAAGAGCTAACTTATAGTGGATAAAAAATAAAAAATAAAAAAATAAAAAATCCTGCATCATAGACTGCATCATTACCATCAGGTGAGATACCGGTCAAGAGCTAACTTATAGTGGATAAAAAATAAAAAAATAAAAAATCCTGCATCATAGACTGCATCATTACCATCAGGTGAGATAGCGGTCAAGGGTTAACTTGTAGTGAATTTAAAAAAAAAAAAAAAAAAAAAAAAAAAAAAAAAAAAAAAAAAAAAATTAAAAAAACCATTGCCCTGTTACCTGATCGGTCTCCCCGTAGGTGTCGAGGTAGGGCGCGGGCAGCATGGCGCCGCGCGCCGGGGCCGCCAGCAGCAGCAGCTCGCACTCGCGCACGCGCAGGAACGCGCCCGCGCCCGCGCCGCAGCGCAGCGCGTGCGCCACCACCGCGCCCACCTGCTCCGAGCCGCCGCCGCGCCCGTGCTGCGGCCGCCGCGCACCGCGACACGTCAATCATTTTATTCAATGACAACTTTACTTTATATTTCATTTTAATGTAAGTATGTGTATGTATAGTATGTAATTGTATATTTAAGTTTATATGGTTTGTATGTATTATATATGTTATTTTATAATATATTTATGCATTGTATGTATTAAGATATTTAAAGTGAATGAACTAGAAGTTTAATTCGCTATAATCCGCTACAGTAGACAAATCTGTGTGGTACAGTGCGTGTCTTTCACCTGCAGCATGCGACACCCACCACCCAGCAATTCGCACAGGCACAACACCACACCACACAAATCCTCCAAATCACTCTCAATTAAGATATTTGTGTATTTTTGTCTATGTATTGTTATGTAGTTTTTTGTATGTAGTATTAGTATAATTGTGCGCCACCTACAGCCTGGTTTCCTTGTGTTCTCCTAATAAGATTGCCTGGAAGAAATTGCTACTTAGCAATAAGGCCGCCCTTTGTACTTCTTTGTGTTATTTTATGTTTTCTGTAATTTACTTTTGTTATGTGTGGTACAAATAAAGAGTTTAATAATAATAATAATAATAATAATAATAAATATAAAAACATGTATTATCACATAATATACTCGTAACAAGATAATTATAATTATATTGTATATTACATGTATTATGTGCTGAATAAATTCACAACAATAATTAATCTACACTAATATTATAAAGAGGAAAGATTTGTATTTTTGTATGTAACGAATAAACTCAAAAAGCATTGGACCGATTTTAATATTTCTTTTTTCATTAGAAAGCTACATTATCACTGAGTAACATAGGCTATATTTAGTACTAGATTACTATAGAAATCTTTAGAAATTCCTATTAAAACCAACGGAAGGTGTAAAAAAATTAGCCGTAAAATGTCGGGCGCTTTGGCCGCGTCCGTGCTGCGACCACCGCGACACGTACACCGTTAGCGTGGAACCAACATTCCAAACTCTTTATTTGCAGAAACATTTTTAACAAATCAACATTTAAAAAAAAAAACAAGTCATAATTTAAAAAGTTAAAAAACACGACTGCCCTGCCAAAAAACGAAGTAAAAAATTAAAAATCTAAATTAATCTAGTTAAATTAGAATCTTATTCATTCTTTATTTGCAGATAAATTTTTAACGAGTCATAATTTAAAAAAACCCGACTGCCCTGCCAAAAAACGAACTAAAAAGTTAAAAATCTAAATTAATCTAGTTAAATTAGAATCTTATTCATTCTTTATTTGCAGATAAATTTTTAACGAGTCATAATTTAAAAAAACCCGACTGCCCTGCCAAAAAACGAATTAAAAAGTTAAGAATCTAAATTAATCTAGTTAAATTAGAATCTTATTCATTCTTTATTTGCAGATAAATTTTTAACGACTCATAATTTAAAAAAACCCGACTGCCCTGCCAAAAAACGAATTAAAAAGTTAAGAATCTAAATTAATCTAGTTAAATTAGAATCTTATTCATTCTTTATTTGCAGATTTATTTTAAAAAAGTCATAATTTAAAAAAATATATATAACGCGACTGCCCTGCCGCAGCCTAGGCCCAGTGGCGTGCAAATCATAGAGCCATGACACGTACACCGTTAGCGTGGAACCAACATTCCAAATTCTTTATTTACAGAAACATTCTTAACAAATCAACATTTTAAAAAAAAACAAGTCATAATTTAAAAAGTTAAAAAACACGACTGCCCTGCCAAAAAACGAACTAAAAAATTAAGAATCTAAATTACCACACTACAGCCCATTAACGTCCCACTGCTGGGCACAGGCCTCCACTCTCATAGGAGAGGAATTAGAGCTGAGACCCAACACGTTGCTCCAATGCGCGTTGGCGGGCTTTAACGGCTATTATCATGATAATGATAATAACCGGGACCGACGGCTTAACGTACTCTCCGAGGCACGGGGGTGAAACACCGCCAACTTCCTAACTCCGGGCTAGTACTGAGAATTTCTTGTCTGAAAAACCCAACACTTAGTATGGCCCGACCCGGGACTTGAACCGAGGATCTCGTCAGCCGCAGTCAAACATGCTAACCACTAGACCAACGAGGCAGTTAGACCAACGAGGCAGTTGGACCAACGAGGCAGTTCACCGTCATAAGCCTCATCTCAAATATTAGATCTACACATCTACAGTTCACGCGCGAGGTCCAAGGAATCTTAACAAATGTTGACGTAGAACATTAAGGTAAAGGAGTATTAAAAGTGTCCGTCGAAATGCATTATATTGGGGCGTCTTCATTAACTTCAGGGTAAATTTAAAAGGAAGCACCATATATTATTGGAGTAGGTTTGAGAAATAAACAAGGAAAGAAAGCATTCATCATTATTTTGTACAACGTAAGTTGTTGAAATTTTCAATAATTAACTGCTTTAGTCGACAATAATATATTTTTTTAACTCGGCATACTTCATTTCAATCTACAATTGCTACATTCATACCATACACTTTGCTACAAAAGCGCCACTGTGGAAGGTTTTCGAACTGTTATTTATAGCAACCACTGGACACTTTTTCAACTTTTCTCCTATAAGAGATGTTACTCCTTTACCTCTACCCTCCATACTTCATAGGCGCGGTTATGTAAAAGTAAAATGGTTGGGCAGAACATAGTACGTAAGACTAAGACACGAAAGCTATGTAAGCGACAGCGGAGGGTGAATTGCCCATACAAACGTAATATCAGAATAATTTGTAATTTGACAATATTTCCAACATAATATGCCATTTTTAAGATTGAACTTTTATTTATCTAGGTCCCTGGATAATTATGCTTTCAAAATACTTTCCCAAAATTAAATGTAAGCGCATTACGTTTTGCATGTTTTTACGACATAAAGACGTTTTCTCCTCATTTGTTTCATATTAAAACCAACGATATTTTACGTACTAATTGATCAGGAACATAGCCTACATTGACAAGTTACAGAAAAACAACACGAAGTTAAAAACACAACAAGTTTTCATTCATCATTTTTGGTATTTACGGAACAAGACTAAATGTATAACAAATTCTGTGCGCTCATATTGCTATCGGGCTTGCACGCGATCATGTGTCATCAGCCAAATGGAGATAGCAATTTACCCAATTTACCGGCAAATTTATATTTGCGGGTTGAATAGAAATTGCGAGCGGTATATGCGTGTTGAATAGTTGAGTATATGAGTGTTGCATTTTTTTGTCGATGGTTGCCTGTCAATAATTATGTCACTTCATAGGCTTGCTCATGTCAAAAGTAAAATAAATGGTTGGACAGAATATAGTACGTAAAACATGAAAGCTATCAATAAATGACTAAATATGTATAGCACTAACCTTGCGCACTTCGATCTGACAGCAGTAGCTCTGCGAACACAGTATCTGGCCGCACACCAGACACATGGTGGGGTTCTTGGTGTCCTCGTGCTCCGAGTTGGGGCACGAATACTCAGACACCACGTTCATCAGCTCAGAGAAGTCCTCCGGCAGCGTTATCAGCCGGGGTGGTTCGCTGGGCTCTGAACAACAGAGTATATAGAGTTTTTATCTAGAAGCCAGCAACATCTTCTGAACCTTCTGAACTCTGTCTACAACGTAGCGATGCACGACTTTGAATGATGGGATCATTCAAAGTCGAATTATTCGACTTGTGAAATCATTCGACTCAGTCGAATAATCCACGTGATTAGTAAGTAGTAGTAGGGTGGTAACTAGCCACGGCCGAAGCCTCCCACCAGGCCAGATCAGTATTGAATAACGAATGGTAAGTCGCCGCGACGGCCGGCCAGTCGAATAAGTCATTATTATGAGTCGCGCCGAGGATAGCCGAGTCGAGCCGAGTCGAAATTCGAATACCGAAAGATCCCAAATAGGCGACTATCGAAACGCCGAAAGTCGCTAGTATGTATTACTAATTAGTAGTCGTCATTCGAATCTGAAGATTAGTATATTACTAATATTCAAGTCGAACGCGTGTATTAGTAGTCGAAAATTATTCGAATGGGAAGATCATCTTTACTACAACTAACCTAGCATAGACTTATTTTGTGGCAATATGTGTAGTGTACGTCGAAATCTATCCAATGTATTTATACAGTCAAGTGAAACTAATTGAGTAACAACTGGTATTTTCCTCAAGAGCAAATTTTTATTTTTTTATTTTGTATATCAACCTATGTATACCCTTGTTTTTATAGCGTCTAGTTGTGAAAACCTGTCATTAGCTGCAAGTTACATAATTTTGACAAGACTGTCTTGAACTATCTAAGTTGTTGGTTTTCATCTACTATTATCATGTTAGTGATAATAATCGGGACCGACGGCTTAACGTGCTCTCCGAGGCACGGGGGTGAAACACCGCCAACTTCCAAACTTCGGGCGGAATTTCTAGTCAGTAAAACCAAATACTTGTTATCGCCCGACCCGGGACTCGAACCCGGGACCTCGTCGGCCGCAGTCGAACATGCCAACCACTAGCCCAACGAGGCAGTTATTGATTTGATTGAGTTATTTATGTGATAGTGTCCATAATAATTAAATATAATTTTACAGTACCAACTTAACCAACCCGGTTAAATTTGGTACAGAGATTGGATTCATCCCCGCAAAGGATTGACTAGAGTTCCCACGGGATCTTACTAATATTATAAATGCGAAAGTTTGGATGGCTGTATTGGTGTATGGATGTATGGATATTTGTTACTCAATCACGCCCCATCAGCTGAACGGATCTGGCTGAAAATTGCACAGAGATAGACAATAGTCTGGAATAGCACTTAAGCCTTTTTATCCCGGAAAATTCAAGAGTTCCCGCGGGTAACCAAAAATCTCAATCCGCGCAGACAAAGCCGCGGGCATTCACTAGTATCTCATAAAATCCACGCTGGCATCATCTTTTTTTTTTTTTTTTTTTCATCAAGTGTAATATGCTCATGAGGGTAACAACTCACCTAGAGCGATCTGCGGTGAAACCTCCCCCGGTGACATCTCAGACCACGCTAACGCCTTCTTCTTGGCCAGGAGGTTGTCCATTAAATCTCTAAACGTATGAGGCATGTCCAAATACGCACACATAGATTCCCATGTATCCCCGTTAACAACAGTCAGCTCTGTGGACGGCTGGATATCGCTCAAGAAGTGGAAGAACAGACAACAACACCTCAAGAAATTGTCGCATTGCTTCTTAACACACTCCCAAGCTGAATTCGGATTTAAATTGCCGATCTCAAGGTTCCCTCTGCGCAGATCCTTCATTAAAGCTAAAAGGTTTTCTAAGTCGGGATTAACTGGATTCTGTCCTTCCATGTTCCCAACAGTACATGCAGTAACATCTGTGACTATTAACGCTCTAGTTAATGTGGCTCTAAACGCTTCTAAAGTTAACTGTCTAGCCAGATGCGTAGGTCTAGCAGGTCCTGAGGTTTTGCAGAATATCGACGGCACTGTGAGGACGAGTGCTACCAAAGTTCCGAATGCCTCGTGAGTTAAAGGGGATGTCTTTTCTAGGGTGCAAAGCGCACTTAGGGCTTGGTGTGACACGTGTTTCGGGGTCGGCCATATTGCGGGTATAACAGCGGCTAGTCTTATCAAGGCTTGCAAGGCATCTCGGTGTCTCGAGGGCAAATCGCCTAGCAATGGCCTCTTCTCTGCCAATAGGACAGCGTTTGTACTGATTATTGTGTAGGATGTGGCACGACATAATGTGGCAACCGATACCATTCCTCCGGAGTGCGTGACCCCACTAATTCCTGGAAGCATCTGTCAGAGAAATGGAAAAAATCTGGTTTAGTTCTTCTGCAATTTTTGATGAAAACCAGCAAGAAATAATGTCTTCCCGACCGAATTTCAGCCACGGCGGCCAATCTCCTAGCCTGTCTGCTTGCCTGGTGGGAGGCTTCGGCCGTGGCTAGTTACCACCCTACCGGTAAAGACGTGCCGCCAAGCGATTGCGCGTTCCGGTACGATGCCGTGTATAAACCAAATAGGGGTATGGGTTTAATATAACTGCCATGCCCCTAACAGGTTAGCCCGTTACCATCTTAGACTGCATCATCACTTACCATCAAGTGAGATCGCAGTCAAGGGCTAACTTGTAGTGGATAAAAAAAACCTCCAGAGAGATTAGCCATCTGCGCGGGAGATATTATAGTGCACAAGTGTGTGCCGCATATACAGGTGCCCTCTTTGTTCCTTTACTTTCATAGCCCGATGGGACGGAAATCCGACACGATCGCAGAGAGACCAGGCGCAGGACCGACGGCTTTACGTGCTCTCCGAGGCACGGGGGTGAAACACCGCCAACTTCCTAACTCCAGGCTAGTACTGAGAGCTTCTTGCCAGAAAAACCCAATACTTGTTATGGCCCGACCCGGGATTCGAACCCGGAACCTCGTACCCGGACCCCGGACCCGGGAATCAGGAGCAAGAAATGGCATAGTATTAGCAAGAAAATTTGAGGAGATTAATGATGTGGGTAAAGGCATTTATTCTATGGACCATTTTTCTTCTGAAATATTTTTTGGTATATCAATAAACAAATCATACTAATATTATAAATGCGAAAGTGTGTTTGTTTGTTGGTTGGTTGGTCCTTCAATCACGCCGCAACGGAGCAACGGATCGACCTGATTTTGGGCATGAGTATAGGTGAGGACCTGGAGAGTGACATAGACTTACTACTACTATACTTTTTACTATACTTTTTATCCCGGAAAATTTAAGAGTTCCTGTGGGAATTGAAAAAAACGTATTCCACGTTGACCAAGTCGTGGGCATCAGCTAGTATATAAATAAATATTAGGACAATCTTAGTGATTCAGAAGTAATTATAGCATCATCGTAGTGGGCATCATCGGAATCAGAGCACAATTAGTAAATCACTCATCTATTTTAGAAGAGAAAAGAAAATAAGAGATAGTGAGAGAAAATTTTCGAAAGTTCCCGAAAGACGTTGTAATCTTCTGAGATAAAGGATGTACAAACCTTGGCAAAGTCCTCAATGAGAGTTTTCGTGGTGTCATTGTACTGGGGCAGCGCAACGTCAAAATGTGCCAAAAACTCCGCCGGTAGAAGATTTTTGGAAAGAACTTGTAATCTTCTGATAAAGGTGGTACCAACCTTGGCAAAGTCCTCAATGAGAGTTTTCGTGGTGTCATTGTACTGGGGCAGCGCAACGTCAAAATGTGCCAAAAACTCCGCCGGTAGAAGATTTTCGGAAAGAACTTGTAATCTTCTGATAAAGGTGGTACCAACCTTGGCAAAGTCCTCAATGAGAGTTTTCGTGGTGTCATTGTACTGGTGCCAAAAACTCCGCCGGTAGAAGATTTTCGGAAAGAACTTGTAATCTTCTTATACAGATGGTACCAACCTTGGCAAAGTCCTCAATGAGAGTTTTCGTGGTGTCATTGTACTGGGGCAGCGCAACGTCAAAATGTGCCAAAAACTCCGCCGGTAGGAGATTTTCGGCGTGAGTGGACACATACACCTCGGCCTCGTCCGCGGATTCGTCCTCCATGTCGGACGACATGGCGCCTACGGAGCGAGCCCGTGCCGTACACAGCATGTCTTCACAATACTCCGTGCAGAGGTGGACAGATTCTGAGCACACCTGGACATATTATACGCAAGTGTCAGGTTTGTCGAAATAATGGATCTATAGATTAACACGATTTATAGGGTAAAAGCTTCTTTACACGCTGTTTCGGAGTACTGTTTACCAGCATGATACCCATTTTCGGATTCGAAACGGGAACAGATTGGAATAAAAATAAATTGGTGTAATTTTCGTATATGTCCGGTGTAATTTTCGTATATTATATATTATTAATTACTAAAAATTATTAAAATGGAAAACGCGACGGGTTTCAATCACCCTAATAATAATTTTCGAGTTAGTTTCAACGGTCGGACCAGCAGACTCCGGGTACAAGACTAGACCGGATCAAGATATCTTCCTATTTTTACGGGGAATCACGTCACTTCTTACCGTACAAGGTCAGTACAGTACCTGCGTGCGAAAGTGCGTGCTCTCGATTGTGTGTGCGTGCGTACGAGTAAACGATGTGATCTGCAGAGTCAACATAGGTGGTCTGGCTGAGGGGAGGCGGGGGGTGGGTTGATACGGCCGTGGCAGAGCCTCTCATACAGCAGACACGGCTAGTGTATTTACTCTATGGCTCTGATAGTTCCTTAGTTAAGATGATTTGTGAGATGGCGATAGTAAAAAAAAACCCGGCTGAGTTTGTTGTGGGCTCTTCTCAGACCAGGGCGCGCTGGGAACCCTCGTAGCTTTAGTTTTAAGATACCGTAACCAATTATCACCATCATGTTTTATAAGTAATTTTTATAAGTGTACCTACAGTGTACCTATATTGAATAAATGATATTGAGTATTGGGTGTAGCAACGTACGCAAGTATGCACGCGCGCATATTTGCGTATAATGAGCTCTGTGGAGACGATATAGGTAATTTCGCTGTTTGTGGTGGAAGAGTATGGCTGCGCAGGGAACAGCGATAGAGCAGTTATACACAGCCTCTCACATAAGGGCCACTGGCAACGAACGTGCGTACGTGTATGCGTACGTGCATGCGTACTTGTGCGTGCGTGTGAATAGACCACGTGTATCGGATCGGGATATCCCATTACCTGATGCTTGAGTTTTATAATGAGCTCTGCGGATTAAGTGTATGTGTTATCGCTGAAGGCAAGCGGAGGGTGGGCGGCGCGGGGAGGAGCAGTAATAGGCCTATTACACTGCACTTTCCACCGGGCCCTGTGGTATGGGTGAGCGTGGCCGCTATTTAGAGCGTTGTTTATTACACAGCAATAAGGTTCAAATTAGGGACCCTTGCTCCCTTAATCTTATTACACTACACTGAATCAAGGGTCCCTGTGTAAAGTGCAGTGTAACAGGCCTATAAATACCAATTTAGGGACCCTTTCTCCCTAAATTTTATTAAACTACACTGATTCAAGCGTAAGGGTCCCTGTGAAAAGTGCAGTGTAATAGGCCTACGCAGTGTTGCCGAGCCTCTCACACAACAGTCACGAGTAACGAACGTGCGTACGTGTATGCGTGCGTGCGTGCGTGTGAATTTGCATACTTGCGCGTGCGTGTGAGTAGACATGTAGAATATCCGCTCACCTGATGTTTGAGCTGTATGATGAGATCTGCTGAGTCTGTGAAGGTGTTCTCGCTGAGGGGGGGCGGGGGGTGGGCGGGAATGGCCGGAGCGGGGAGCAACGGTAACGCTGTGTTGCACAGCCTCTCACAGAGTGGACACAGGTATTCCTTCTTCTCCACATCGAAGGCCGTCGGTTGACGGATGCGGTACGGTCTGCAAATAAATACGTAAGTTTTTTATGCCCTCTACAAGTTAGCCCTTGACTGCGATATTACCTGATGGTAAGTGATGATGCAGGCTAAGATGGTAGCGGGCTAACGTGTTAGGGGTATGACCGTTGTATTAAACCCATATCCCTAATCGGGTCTACACGGCATCGTACCGGAACGCTAAACCGCTTGGCTGCTCGTTTTTGTCAATAGGGTGGTAACTAGCAACGGCTGGACGCTCCGACCAGGCCAGATAAGAGAAAATTCAGAAATTGTAAATTCCCAAATTGATCGGACCCGGGACCTCCCACGATAAGACAACAGCGCTCAACACTGCGCTAGGCAGGTCGTCAAAGCGTCAAAAAGGTACAAAGAGGTTGCGGCGTTGCGTCACGTGATGCACCCGTGACTCACCTCAGCTTCTCCTTGTCCAGCACGCCGTCGACGTACTTCCTCCAGCAGTTGGCGTGCAGCGCGTGTCCGCAGCACGCCACGTGGTGACTCACCTCAGCTTCTCCTTGTCCAGCACGCCTTCGACGTACTTCCTCCAGCAGTTGGCGTGCAGCGCGTGTCCGCAGCACGCCACGTGGTGACTCACCTCAGCTTCTCCTTGTCCAGCACGCCGTCGACGTACTTCCTCCAGCAGTTGGCGTGCAGCGCGTGTCCGCAGCACGCCACGTGGTGACTCACCTCAGCTTCTCCTTGTCCAGCACGCCTTCGACGTACTTCCTCCAGCAGTTGGCGTGCAGCGCGTGTCCGCAGCACGCCACGTGGTGACTCACCTCAGCTTCTCCTTGTCCAGCACGCCGTCGACGTACTTCCTCCAGCAGTTGGCGTGCAGCGCGTGTCCGCAGCACGACACGTGGGGCTGCGCGCCCAGCCCGGCCGGCAGCCACGCGCTGCGCCACGTCTCCGCAGCGCCCGCGCCCACCCCCAGCCGGCTCAGCACGGTGGAGCATTGCGCGAACGCGACCAACACCATCGGCTCCGCCATCGCTTCCACACGAGCCTGATTTAATAAAAAGTGTTTTTGTAGCTATCCCACTTCTGATGACAGAGATACGTATTGGAAGTGGAACGACCGAGAAGAGTCCACAACAGTTTGCTGTGGGCTCTTTTTAGACCAGGCCGCGTTTGGAACCCACGTAGCTTTAGTTTTAAGATACCGTGATTGATTATCACCATCATGTTTTATAAATAGAAAGAAGAAAGCAAGAAAGAGAGAAATCTTTATTCAGGGATACAAGACAAAAAACAGACTTATAAGAACACAAGTCATAATTTAAAAAATTAAAAAACACGACTGTCCTGCCAAAAAACAAACTAAAAAGATAAATAGAATCTTATTCACATTTTATATGAAATGATATTTTTTTGAGAATCTCTGGATATTGAACTATAGTGTTGTACATTTTTGGAATCTACTCATCATTTTCTAGATGATGATTATATAGTTAATTTTATTTACGAATTTTTTTTTTCAACTTTAGTCTTTAATGCGGGACCATGGTCACCCCATCAATTTATTAAAAATTTTACTTGCCTATGTCACCCGGAATAAGCTAGGGATTCTAACGATACCTCATTTATCAAAATCGATTCAGGAGTATGGTTATGGTGGAATATACAAACTCATATACATACATACATACATGAACCCTGAAAACAATATACTCCTTTTTTCAGGCAGTCGTATAAAAAGTGTTTTTGTAGCTATCTAAAAATGGCTTTCTTCGGACATACTCGTATACAAAGAGGAGCCCAATTCTCACTTCCAAGATTAGTTTTGGAAGGAAGAATTGCAGGCAAGAGAGCTCCAGGTCGCCAAAGGCGCAAGTGGTTAGACGATATAAGGGAATGGACGGGGCTTAGCTATCAGACGCTCAAAGATGCGGCACAACATAGAGAAGTTTTTCGGATGATGACCGCCAAACTTTATTTTGAAGAAGGCACGCGATGATGATGATGATGTAGCTATCCCACTTCTGATGACAGAGATACGTATTGAAAGTTGAACGACCGAGAAAAGCCCACAACAGTTTGCTCTGGGCTTTAGAACCCTCGTAGCTTTAGTTTTAAGTTACCGTAATTGATTATCACCATCATGTTTTATAAATTATTGGTCGTCAATAAGAGTACAGTGTACATAATTTGAGTGAATACATATTGAATTGAATTGACAAAATTAAAGTGGTTGAAAACTCTTGGCACTAAATTTTACATCTTTTAGTTTGAGCCCTGAAAATGATGCGACACGACGATACAGACCTAGGCAGTATTCCAGGGTGATATACGTATTTCAAACTTCTGGCAACAGGTCAAATATATGGATGGAATGATCGAGTATGGATCCTGAATACGCCGCGACATTCAGATTCAGTCAACATTTTCAGCACAATATTAAATTTTCGGCAACCAAATGTTGGAACGATATTCCTCCTACCTTCCTACCACAGTTTGCATAAAAGTACGTCATGTGACGAGTTATGTCTGTCACCGTAAGATTATAAAAACCGTTAGATTATAATGTAACTCGCGAAATTGTAAACTATCGAAAGATTACACTTAGCAGATTACATTGCAGTTTGATACCACGTACCTTGACGTTCCTAAAATAAGCATTACAATTCTAAAATAGGAAAGTCGACGATTATAGTGAAACAATATGGCTTAAAGCGTTGGCAGTGAGCCCATGTAACCACGATTTTGTATCGCTGCTAATTAACATATATTTATCATTTATTTATCATCATTGAGCATCGATTCAGTCTTCCCCGATGTCGCCCGTATGCAGCAGTGGATAAAAAAAAAAACTCACCTCCTCCTGACACATAATACACACTCGAGGTGCTTCGCTCACTCCGCCGCCCCAAACACCGAGGGCAGCGCCTCGGTACAATGGGGTCAGATCTTGTTTCTCTTCTTCTTCTGTCACCTACAACAACAATAGGGACGATGACAACTCAATCAAATCAACAACTCTTTATTTAACTTAAACACGCACTTCTAGAATGAAAATCACAATAGTGACGTCATCAAATCTCAACGCACTTTTTTTCTTTAGTCTATATTTTAAAATGGTTAACAAACTTAAAACTAACCGAGGATGTGAATTTTAGGTCTTTTGGAAGACCCTATATTTAATAATCAGTTAGAAATTTTTGATATAGGCATCCCTATTGATTGCGCTATACTAACTGCCTGTATGTCTCATGAAAGGATTTCCGCACTCAACGCCATCTTGCCTGGATCCGACAACTTTTTTAGGGTTCCGTACCCAGTACCTCAAGAGGAAAAAGGAACCCTTATAGGAACACTCTCTAACACTATACACTATATATATATTTAACAGTCTATCAAAATCCTTTTTCTCGGGAACGCGTGGAGGGTATCAAGTTGAAATTAATATCAAATACTTAGGTCTACGGTCTCTACTGTATAAACTAATGTGAAAACATGGACAGCCAGGCGTAAAATAAATGTGAACAGACTGTATAGTCCCACAACCTTATCTTACCCGGTGACAGCTTCTCTATTAAATATTAAAAATAAAATAAACACAAATTAAACATGCATAAAAATTAGTACCAATTTTGGCCACCAGGCCCAACGACCTCAATTTACATAGATTACAATTTACATAGGTTAGCCCTGTCAAACAAAGAATGTGGACTTATTATACTAACGCCATCTAGTCTGAAAAGCGGGACAGCGCTATGGCGGGGACAAGGACAGGCTTATATATGTCACCGTAAGATTACAAAAACCGTTAGATTGTAATCTAACTAGCGTAATTGTAAACTGTCGACAGATTGTGAACCGTTGAATGTTCTGAGTGTCAATTTTTGAAATATTCATTGTATTTACGTTTTCTTGTCTCTTTCTTGTAGGTTAGGTTAGGGTTCGACATAAATAATCGGCTTAATATACCCAAAAGATAACAATGTACCGAAAAATAATGCGTTAAGTTGTAATCTGTCGACAGTTTCGCTAGTTAGATTACGATCTAACGGTTTTTGCAATTTTACGGTGACATATACATCGATGACCAGCAGGGCGACCGCGTATCTTCTGCATCGATCATTGTCACAGTATCAATTGCTGTGTTTGGCTGAATTGCTGTGTCAATGAATTTTGTCCAATAGTGGAAGAGTGTTGTCCAATCAGAGGTGATTGCGATCGTTACACTGTAGCTGCCAGAGAACAAGGACAGGCTTTTACAGGTGAGTGGCATACACTACAAGTCGGACGCCCAACTTTTTTTCTATTAAAGGGCCCATCTAGTACTTACATATATATCGATGACCAGAGGTGCGATTATGTAAGAATTGCCGACCCAATCGTCAAGTTCGGTGTCAAAGTAAAATAAACCGTAACATCATTGAATTTGAGCTCAATTTCGTGTATCCATTCTCATAAGTTTATGGTATCGTACATACCTAAACGTATGGGAATGGATATGTCACCGTAAGATTGTAAAAACCGTTAGATTATAATCTAACTCGCGAAATTCTAAACTGTCGAAAGATTGTAAACTGTTCAATGTTCTGAGTGTCAATTTTTGAAATATTCATTTTATTTGCGTTTACTTTTCTCTTTCTTGTAGGTTAGGTTAGGGTTCGACATAAATAACCAAGTAGTGCCCGGCCGCAGGCCGGGCACTTAGGTTTTATCGGGTTTGAATACCTATCAGATTACAATCTACCGGAAAATAATGCGTTAAATTCTAATCTTTCGATAGTTTAGAATTTCGCGAGTTAGATTATAAAAAAATAAAAAAAATAAAAAAAAAAATAAAAATCCTTTAATTCGACCGTAAAGATCATAAAATTTTGTTAGTAAGAAAAACACAATAACCTAATGTTAGTAAATCTAAAACTACCTAATCCTAAACCTTATCTAAGACAGCCTTGATTTGTCAGCACGTGCACCATATGACAATGGTTCAGGTACTGACAATCAAACCTGTCGGCAAATGCCCTCAGGATGCCATTGGAGCTAGCCCGAACCCTGCGCACCAGGGATGTGTACCATTTGCGCATGGCAGTGTAGAAGCAATCCACACGCGCATCGGCAAACATCCCCGATGCACTGCAGTATCTAGGCAGACCCATCAGCATCCTGAATGCATTATTATACTGTACACGCAGGGCATTGTACTGTTTTTGCGTTTAGTCGATCCACAGGCAGCTCGTGTAGAAAGAAGTGCAGTAAGCTCTGAAGAGCGTTACTTTAACAGAGGCGGAACAACGAGCAAACCTGCGAGCGATCATGTTCGCCCTAACAGACAACGCCCTGCGCTCTCTCTCTATATATAATCTCTATTATAATCTAACGGTTTTTACAATCTCACGGTGACAGATACACGAAATTGAGCTCTAATTCAATGATGTTACGGTTTATTTTACTTTGACGCCGAACTTGACGATTGGGTCGGCAATTCTTACACAATAGGGGGGCAGGCCAATATAGCTTGGTGGGACAGGAACTAACCTCCGAGTTAGTCTCCTGGAAGAGCGTGGTATTGTTGGCGATGAACTTGTTCATTTGACTCTTCATCTGCGCCATTACTTTCGCCCGCCTCTCCGCCGCTAGTTTCGCTCGACGCGCCTTTTCCGCCTCTAAAAAAAAAAAATTTCTCTATCGTGGGTGCTTTTCAAATGATTTTTTAAATTCAAACTAAGAATAGATCATATCTTTCTGTCATATTGTGACGAAAACATCTATACTAATATTATAAATGCGAAAGTTAGGATGGATGTATGGATGTTTGTTACTCAATCACGCCCCAACAACTGAACGGATCTGGCTGAAATTTGGCACAGAGATAGTTTATAGTCTGAAATAGCACATAGGCTTTTTATCCCGGAAAATTAGGGAGTTCCCGCGGGAACCACAAAACCTCGATCCACGAGTACGAAGTCGCGGGCATTCGCTAGTATTTAATAAAACTCAACCAAACATAAAAAGACCTGCCCTGACTGATAGAAGCACAGTCTGTTAAAGTGTAAAACCTTAAATATTAAAAAAAAAACAAAATTGTCTACTAGATGATGCCCGCGACTGTCCGCGTTTTTTGATTCCCGCAGGAACTCTTTAATTTTCCGGGACAAAAAGTAGCCTATGTCCTTCCCTGGGATATAAACTATAAGTATACCAAATTTCATCGAAATCGGTTGAACATATGGACCGTGAAAGTATAGCAGACAGACAGACAGACAATTTTAGTTAAAAAATGAAGAAAAACAAGTTTCAGGCTTTTTGGATATTCGTAACCGTAACCTAAAGGTAACGTAAAAAAAACTCAATCAAATCAGCAAGTCTTTATCAAACTTAAAAACGCACTTCTAGCATGGAAGTTAAAATTCACAGTTGTGACGTTATCAAATTTCAATTTAATGGCCTCATCTGGTGACAGAAGGGCTGGCTCATTTTTTGCGCAAAGGATCAGCCTGGCTGTCCAGCGCGGAAATGCAGCCAGCATTCTTGCCACCATTCCACGTGGGCATGATTTATATAGTAATTAGGTTAGGCTAGCTAGCATTAAGTTCTATTGTATTATTTTCAATAAAAAAAAATAAAAAAAAAGAAATCAAATTTCAATGCACTTTTTTTCTTTAATCTATATTTTAAAATGGTTATCAAACTAAACTAACCGAGGATGTGAATTTTAGGTCTTTTGGAAGAACCTCTATTTAATAATCAGTTAGAAATAATTTATTTTTGATATAGGCATCATCCCTAATATGCGTGGCGGCGAAGGTGTTAAAAACTCACCGATTGTGTCGTCTACGGGTGGTTTCTCCTCTTGGTCGGTGTCCATATTTTCACCATCTCCCAAATGTTCATCCCCTTGACCCAATAAGGATCTAAAAAGAAAATTTTTGGATAAAGTTTGCCTCCTATAGTCGTTAAAAGATACGCACAAAAAGAGCTGACAGACGAATTTCGAATAAGACGTGTAAAACCATAACAGTGCCAATGATACAATTGATACAATTAAATGTACAAATTTTACTAGATACAGTCTATAAACTAAATTGTCAGGGCTTAATATAGTGCTATCGTTTTCACTATATTCTTTGCTTATCAAGACAGCATTAATTTTAGACCGGTCAAATTAATTCATAATTTATACAACATAACTGGTGGTAATCAATGTTAGAGTTCCTTATGAAACAGATTTGTCTGTCACTTTAGTGAAATTGTTGTGAACTGTATTTTGTTTATTAAGTTAATTCTATGTTATATGTGGCATTAAAAAAAATATGTATCTATCTATCTACACCCATTCGTGGTTGAGCAGCTGATATTTTCGCATACTTTTATGCATATCGATTTCAAGTTTATTATCACTTGCAATCTGCCAGTGACAAAAAACTTAAAATCTCCAAACGTAACGCCGAGGGATACGCAGACTCGTTCACCCTAAAAGCAGTCTTATTGTGAAACGCACTCACAACTAATATCAGATGAGCAAAATCTTTAGGGGCCTTTTTAGACTAAGAGATAGCTGCACTTTTGTTAACTATCGCTATAAAGGCTGATTCAGTAATAAGTGGGTGCTACGCTCTCCACCGATGACCATAGTGAAAGTCTTCCCGCATGCTGATGGGCCTTTCAGTAGATATGGCCGCTCAAAGACGTGTTATGGTTACCAAAAATGAACCATATTTAGAAAGGCTGATTCTTGTACAGTATTAAAATATGCACAGTACCGATGTAAACAGTATAAAAACTGACGCTATTCATCGTTCATGAAGGCGCCTTCATAATTTTTAATAGTAATCAACGTGACGACATAGTAATAGGCATGATGACAGTAATCAAGAATCAATGAAATTATGCATTTATCTAATGAAATAGGATTCATGGGTTATAAAAAACGTATGTATTTTTCTATTTGTGAGTGAGATTGCTATTTATTTTGATAAAATAAAACTTTAAAATACAGCAATCCGCCATAATGGATTGATGTTTAATCAAGAAGCGAATGATGTCACAATTGTTTGTTTTCGAGCTTTGACAATCACATTATTGTTTACTGCACACTGCAATGAGTACATTGGTAAAAACAATAGTGACGTCACAAACGACGCCATGACACTCGCGAGCGTTTTGCCGTGAATTTTAAAATTTAAATTTCAAATGCCAATTTTATCTACCAAACCTTATTTTTCTGCCGAAATAAGATATTTTTTCGAAATAGTAGATACTTACGATCATAATCTGACCATTTTTCAAAATCAGTCATCATGCCTACTGCTAATAATTATTTATAGCTTATAAGTTTATAACTCCTTTGTGAGGTGATATCTACTGAAAGGCCCGATGAATAGCGTCAGTTTTTATACTGTTTATGTTGTATGATTATGTATGTCGATAATAATAATATCATTTTCATCAATCTTGTCATCACTTACCGCATCTTATTCAACAGCCACTTGGCGAGCGCGCGATGGGCGTCCACTCGGGGACTAACAGAGAGCCGCTGCAGTAAGGTCAGCAGTCCACTGCGAGCTGCGCTCTCCGCGAACGCCAGGAACTCGTAGTGGCCGCTCTCTTCGTCGCGAAGGGCGTAGCCGATTAGGTGGAGTGCCTGAAAAAGCAATCAGGTGTTAGGATTTCGGCCACAGAGACCAATCTCCACAGAGATTAGCCATCTGTGAGATAGATTCGAAAGTGTGGACTACATCTGTCCAACGCCAATGTGGATCACAAATTATGTCAGACTTTTTGCTCTCTGCTTGGACGAATTAAACACGGGACGCGGCCATATCTACCTTACCGTTGGGGCGTGTTGATGTTTGTTTTGTTACTCAATCACGCCCCAACGGCTGAACGGATCTGGCTGAAATTTGGCACAGAGATAGATTATAGTCTGGAATAGCATATAGGCTAATTATATCCCGGATAATTAAAGAGTTCCCGCGGGAACCAAAATCCTCAAACCACGCAGACGAAGTCGCGGGCATTCGCTAGTAATTTATAGTTTATAGCCTGCAGCGTGCTATGGGGTTATAGAAGTTTTGAACAACTCTAGACTGACTTATGTGAAATAGCATCGAGAAGGTTAGCTCTGTACTCTAAGAACTCTTACTGTATGGATATATCCTTATTTAATAAGTTACCGGAATGCTATAGAAAGCTGTCAATAACAAAGTTTAAAAGAGATTTTCACAATTCTCAACAAAAAAAATTACAATAGTGTTAGCGAATATATCGGAGATAGCGAAATTCCTATGACTATGCATTTGTGATGTGTAATCTGTATGTGCAAAGTATGTTTGTTCTTAAAGAGAAAGGGAAAAGTTGTAACTTAGTGCTGTTTGATAAATTTATAATATAGTACAATTATCCATAATTATTGTAAAACTAAATAAGTCAATATTAATCTAACATGCCAATATTATTTAAATTGTTTGACATTACAGCAACTTTCATTAATAACTGTATAAAATGTAACTAATCATTTTAACTTGGACCAATATTTAATTAAATTATATTTTGTAAACTAGAAATAAAAATTTGGTATTATATATAAATTTTAATGTAATATAATTTTTGCACGCTGTCTCTGACAGTAGATTGTGTACGGGAAGACTCTACTCATATTATACAGCTGTTATTACCCACAATTTTGCAAAATAAATGATTTATGTTTTATCCCAGAAAATTGAAGAGTTCCCGTGGGAACCAAAATCCTCAAACCACGCAGACGAAGTCGCTAGCGATTCATAAAGTGATTCTTACGCCGTATCTGCCCTTACCTTATGCACTTGCGGCTCGGAGAAGGACCTCGCCCTCAAGTCGAGCGCCCTCTCGAGCACGCACCGCAGCACGTGTAAGGCTGCGTCACACTGCAGCAGGTTGGCCAGCAGTCTAAAGGGGGACGCTAGCTTCGGAAGCGGCGGCGGGGGACAGCACTCCGGCAGACCTGCGAGTGAGGGAATATAGGCCAAATTCAGAAATTATAAATTCCCAAATTGACCCTGCCGGGGATCGAGCCCGGGACCTCCGCACGTTAAGACAACAGCGCTACACACTGCGCCACGGAGGTCGTCATCGCCGCGCTGAGCTTCGTCATAAATCAGTAAGAAATAATTTATTTTTGACACGGGCATCATCCTTAATAGGCATATTACACTGCACTTTCTACAGGGCCCATTGGTAATGGTGGTCGTGGCCGCTAGTTAGAGCCCTTTCTTCCTAAATCTTATTACAATACACTGATTCAAGTGTAAGGGTCCCTGTGAAAAGTGCAGTGTAATATGCCTAATAGGGATGATGGCCGTGTCAAAAATAAATTCTTTCTTACCGATTTTTAAATAGAGGGTCTTCCAAAAGGCCAAAATTCACATTCTCGGTTAGTTTTAAGTTTGATAACCATTTTAAACTACAGATTAAAGAAAAAAAAGTGCGCTGAAATTTGATAACGTCTCAACGATGTATTTCATAAAATTTTCCATACTAGAAGCACGTTTTTAAGTTTGATTAAGAGTTGCTGATGCATGAAAAGGCATGTTACTCGAATAGTAAATAAATTCTTTTTAGTGACAATTAAATACAGACGTAATATACATATAATCTGTTAGTTTTAAGTTTGTTTAAAGCTAGCGCCAATCCAAGCAATCCTTTAGTCGCGTCTGAAGTTGACACCAAGACGCGTCGCAATAGCATTCTTTCGCGCGTAATAGGTACGTACGACAATTTGTGTCAGAGAAACGCAAACAAGCACTCGCACCTAAACTCTGACTGTTTGAGTGGCGCTTACTTTACCAGCGAATTTTTGTATGTCACTCAGTATTTCCCACAGACCTAAACAAATAGAGGTGTCTCCTCACTTCTACAAAATTCCCCCATTTCTTTTTGTTCTTCCCTTTGCTAATAGTTTTTCTGCTTCTTGATAATTAGTCTCGATCATTATAGTATTCGTCAGCCCCCATTATTATTTTTATACAACCTAGCAACAGGCTTGAACCGCTTTTTTTTCACTGTCTTCGGGAAGACCGATATTTAAAAACA
The DNA here is from genome assembly GCA_964035005.1 of Erebia palarica. NCBI lineage: Eukaryota > Metazoa > Arthropoda > Insecta > Lepidoptera > Nymphalidae > Erebia > Erebia palarica. The sequence goes on from OZ035995.1 coordinate 19,001,549, forward strand.
TCACTTCCTCGCGTCTAAAATTTTTTTGCCCCCTTCAAGGACAATATTATAGTCTATGGGAAGACCTAATCGAAGATTTGGAGCAAGTTTTCCTCCTAACTTTTGTTGTTTCTGGTTGGCTATGTACCTCATCAAACAAATAAGTTTTCAGCTTGGCGTAAATAGTTCAATTTCATTGTGCTAATATTGTTCTTTTTACTAGCAGTGTCTCAGTTTCACAAAGTCTGTGACTTCGTGGATGGCCACTTCAAGGACAATATTATAGTCTATGGGAAGATATTAACGAAGATTTGGAGTAACTTATCAAACAAATAAGTTTTCCGCTTGTCGTAAATACGCCAAGTGTCCTATAATTTTTCCTAAGCACTTACGGATAGCTTTCCTGCTCAATTTCGTTATTCCAATATTGTTCTTTTTACCAGCATTTTGTTTCTGTTCATCTTGAGGATCAGTCTAGATCATTCCAGAATGTTTTTTTGGTTCATATTATTGCTATACAACTTACCAGCAGTCTTCTTCCTGTTCCTCTGTTCCTCCTCGCTTCTAGAGAGTTCCTCCCTCGTGTAGTGATAGAAGAATGTGTCGTATTCATCGTACAGATGCGGTTTCAGCTTGTATAAGTCTGCGACTTCGTGGGTCACCATTTCAAGGACAATATTATAGTGTATGGGAAACCTAAACGAAGATATGGAGCAACTCATCCTCCTAATTTTTCACGTTTCTGGTTGGCTATGTACCTCATCAAATAAATAAGTTTTCAGCTTGTCGTAAATAAGCCAAGTGTCCTATAATTTTTCCTAAGCACTTACCGATAGCTTTCCTGCTCAATTTCATTGTAAAAATATTGTTATTTTTACCAGCAGTTTATCTGTTCATCTTGAGGATCAGTCTAGATCATTCCAGAATGTTCTTTAGCCCCTATTATTACTACACAACTTACCAGCAGTCTTCTTCCTGTTCCTCTGTTCCTCCTCGCTTCTAGAGAGTTCCTCCCTCGTGTAGTGGTAGAAGAATGTGTCGTATTCATCGTAGAGGTGAGGCTTCAGCTTGTATACGCCGCGGTTGTTGCCACTGGACGGTTTCACAAAGTCTGCGACCTCGTGGATCACAGCTTCAAGGCCTGTTTCGTGGAGCTGGTCTTCCGGAAGCGACCTGAACAAGTATTTGATCCATGAGTAAACTAAAGAGTGAAGAATCGTGATAGCCTAGTGGTTAAAATACCTCTGTCTGCATTTCGGGAGATCGGTCCATTTCATTTCTAATTTTTCCCAAGTTTTCACAAGTTATGCCAATAAGGTTTACAGCAATTTTTTTACTTTGGTCTCCACACTAGGGAACCTGTATCGCGGAGACCATATTATGATTACCTAAGTTTAGACTTAACCGAGGACTAACTAGGGAAGACATCGTGAGGGTCTTCCAAAAGACGTAAATTCACGCCATCTGTTAGTTATAAGATTGATTACATTTTGAACTATGGACGAAATTAAAAAAGAGCGGCGTTTTGACTTTTGACAAAGAGTTGCCCGATGCGAATAGTTGTGAAATACCCAATTGGAAAACATGCCCAGCCCTTACGTAAAAACGTTCAAAGTAAATGCAATTTTTTTTAATTCGAAAAAAATTTCTGAAATTTTACCTGTAAATGAGAATGCAGTCTCAGACTAGCCTTTAAGGGGTATAACAGTTACAGTAAACCCTTACCCCTAATCGGTTTCGACACAGTATCGTATCAGAATCCTAAAACGCTTGGCGGTACGTCTTTGCCGGATGGTTACTAGCCACGGCCAAAGCAACAGATATAACAGTTAGAGATAACTTCTTTGTCATAATGCGGAAGAAGTCATCATAACTGCTGACAAGGCTGCGCTCAAGTACCAACCGCATCCTGAACATGTTTGTGAGCAAGATGGACTCACTAATGCCTGGACACATTATTCAAATGTTGGTGAGGCCAAGATAGTTGTAACGTTAATAATCTTTAGATTTTTTTATTTTTATCCACTGCAAGTTAGCCCTTGACTGCATTCTCACCTGATGGTAAGTGATGATGCAGTCTAAGATGGTAGCGGGCTAACCTGTTAGGGGCATGGCAGTTATATTAAACCCATACCCTTATTCGGTTTCTACACGGCATCGTACCGGAACGCTAAATCGCTTGGCGGCACGACTTTGCCGGTAGGGTGGTAACTAGCCACGGCCGAAGCCTCCCACCAGGCAAGTGTAGTTGTACATTAATTACTAACATTAATTTTTAAAGTTTCATATTGTATGTTGTTGTACTTACAAATTGAACCTTAGTTGCTTCAAATAAAAAGTATTTTATTTAGAAACTCACCTGTTAAGTTCGGAATGCGGCATCGGTTTGACGCAGAGCATCTGTATGATCTCCTTTTTGGTGCGCTCCTCGTTGGTGACCTCGCCCACTCCTGGGACGTAACGGGATCCCACCACTGGACGTAAGGTTAACATTACAATCATAATAGAAGCGGCTGTGCTATGAAGTATATGTTCATACAGTGGGACAGATCCGATGCTACAAAAACAAAAGTTCCAGGCATCTGCCCTGAGAGAGGTAAAAACTGTATGTGTGGTAGACTGCCTCGTTGGCAGTGGCGTGCAGTTCATAGAGGCATAAAAGCACTGCTTACCCAAGTGGAAATACGTCAATGCTCATTTTTACCAAAACAGTGAGTAAATAGGTATTCTGACTTACTAATGCTTAGAACCCTGTGCACGCCACTGCTCGTTGGTCCAGTGGTTGGGATGTTATGTTTCGGCCGACGAGGTCCCGGGTTCGAGTCCCGGGTCGGGCCATAGTTAAGTATTGGGTTTTTCTGACTAGAAATTTTTAGTAATAGCCCGGAGTTAGGAAGTAGGCGGTATTTCAGAAGCCTCGAAGAACACGTTAAGCCGTCGGTCCCGGTTATCATCACTAACATGATAATAGTCGTTACAGCCCGCCAACCCGCATTGGAGCAGCGTGGTGGGTCTAAGCTCTAATTCCCTCTCTCCTATGGGAGTGGAGGCCTGTGCCCAGCAATGGAACTTTATTGGTGGTGGTGGTGGTGGTGGATTATATTGTGGTATGTTACCGCCATTATCTTTTTTTATCATTAGAACTGGGATCATAAAAGAAGAATATGTTGCCAAAAATTTAAACAGGTGGCTCGAATTTTTAATTCTTCGTCATTGGACGTAACTATTAATACAAAAAAGTAACTATAATCAAAATTTTAAAAATTCTACACCCATCTACGTATCGAATTTCTTCAAATTCAGTTGAACAGATAAGTCCAGGAAAATTGCAGACAGACAGGACACATATTCGCATTTATAATATGAATGAAATGAAATGTTTATTTCATGTAAGACAACTTGTGCGACCAATGATGTCTCAAAACTCTAACCACCGGCTCGGAAAGAAAATTCATATGATAAGGTTCAGAATAAAATTATCTTACCCGTAATAAGAAGCCTCAAGAACTCCTCAACCATGCTAATGGTGTGCCTCAGGGTGTCATCTTCTATAAACTTCTTCTCAAAGTCAGCGGCCGCCCAGTCCAATAGATTGAACTTATTCAGCACATGTATAATAAACTCGTTGCTCTCGATGAGCGATGCGCCGATCTGGAAGATAAACTTGTTTGCATCACAGGGAAAGAGAAGACTAAAAAGGACTAAACCTTTAGGCATAGTGACAAGTGACAGTGTAAGTGCTAACAGAACAAAGTGTCTATGTTTGTCAAGAAAGACTAATGCTGAGATCTATAGAGCGTATTTTGACTCAGCTCAGACTTTAGTCAAAGTTAAAACGAGATAAAGCAAAGTCAAAGTTCGCTCTATAGATCTCACACTATATGCGTCAATGGACAAGTTCTTGGTACATAAGATAAATTGGCCTACTTATGCAAACAGGAACCAATCCACACACATGCCAAAATTGAGATAAGTATACAGAAAGCTTTCAAAATGCAGGTTTAAGGTGCGGCACTTGACGTTCTGATAGAAGTAGAGCTGGTTTAGCAGCGCAAACCCGTCACCTGGTGTGACGTACCGGTTCGAAGGACCATCGTCACGATGGCGACGCGGGCTCGCTAGTTACTTGCAGCATGACGCCGTCCCGGTCGAACATCTCAGTGGGGCACTTGACGTTCTGGTAGAAATAGAGCTGGTTTAGCAGCGCAAACCCGTCGCCTGGTGTGACGTACCGGTTCGAAGGACCATCGTCACCATGGCGACGCGGGCTCGCTAGTTACCTGCAGCTTGACGACGTCCCGGTCGAACATCTCAGTGGGGCACTTGACGTTCTGGTAGAAATAGAGCTGGTTTAGCAGCGCAAACCCGTCACCTGGTGTGACGTACCGGTTGGAAGGACCATCGTCACGATGGCGACGCGGGCTCGCTAGTTACCTGCAGCATGACGCCGTCCCGGTCGAACATCTCAGTGGGGCACTTGACGTTCTGGTAGAAATAGAGCTGGTTTAGCAGCGCAAACCCGTCGCCTGGTGTGACGTACCGGTTCGAAGGACCATCGTCACCATGGCGACGCGGGCTCGCTAGTTACCTGCAGCTTGACGACGTCCCGGTCGAACATCTCAGTGCGGCACTTGACATTCTGGTAGAAGTAGAGCTGGTTTAGCAGCGCAAACCCGTTGCCTGGTGTGACGTACCGGTTCGAAGGACCATCGTCACCATGGCGACGCGGGCTCGCTAGTTACCTGCAGCATGACGACGTCCCGGTCGAACATCTCAGTGCGGCACTTGACATTCTGGTAGAAGTAGAGCTGGTTTAGCAGCGCAAACCCGTTGCCTAGTGTGACGTACCGGCTCGGAGGACCATCGACACCATGGCGACGAGGGCTCGCTAGTTACCTGCAGCATGACGACGTCCCGGTCGAACATCTCAGTGCGGCACTTGACGTTCTGGTAGAAGTAGAGCTGGTTTAGCAGCGCAAACCCGTTGCCTAGTGTGACGTACCGGCTCGAAGGACCATCGACACCATGGCGACGAGGGCTCGCTAGTTACCTGCAGCATGACGACGTCCCGGTCGAACATCTCAGTGCGGCACTTGACATTCTGGTAGAAGTAGAGCTGGTTTAGCAGCGCAAACCCGTTGCCTGGTGTGACGTACCGGTTCGAAGGACCATCGTCACCATGGCGACGCGGGCTCGCTAGTTACCTGCAGCATGACGACGTCCCGGTCGAACATCTCAGTGCGGCACTTGACATTCTGGTAGAAGTAGAGCTGGTTTAGCAGCGCAAACCCGTTGCCTAGTGTGACGTACCGGCTCGGAGGACCATCGACACCATGGCGACGAGGGCTCGCTAGTTACCTGCAGCATGACGACGTCCCGGTCGAACATCTCAGTGCGGCACTTGACGTTCTGGTAGAAGTAGAGCTGGTTTAGCAGCGCAAACCCGTTGCCTAGTGTGACGTACCGGCTCGAAGGACCATCGACACCATGGCGACGAGGGCTCGCTAGTTACCTGCAGCATGACGACGTCCCGGTCGAACATCTCAGTGCGGCACTTGACGTTCTGGTAGAAGTAGAGCTGGTTTAGCAGCGCAAACCCGTCGCCTGGTGTGACGGACCGGCTCGGAGGACCATCGACACCATAGCGACGAGGGCTCGCTAGTTACCTGCAGCATGACGACGTCCCGGTCGAACATCTCAGTGCGGCACTTGACGTCCTGGTAGAAGTAGAGCTGGTTTAGCAGCGCAAACCCGTTGCCTAGTGTGACGTACCGGCTCGAAGGACCATCGACACCATGGCGACGAGGGCTCGCTAGTTACCTGCAGCATGACGACGTCCCGGTCGAACATCTCAGTGCGGCACTTGACGTTCTGGTAGAAGTAGAGCTGGTTTAGCAGCGCAAACCCGTCGCCTGGTGCGACGTACCGGTTCGAAGGACCATCGTCACGATGGCGACGAGGGCTCGCTAGTTACCTGCAGCATGACGACGTCCCGGTCGAACATCTCAGTGCGGCACTTGACGTTCTGGTAGAAGTAGAGCTGGTTTAGCAGCGCAAACCCGTCGCCTGGTGCGACGTACCGGCTCGAAGGACCATCGACACCATGGCGACGAGGGCTCGCTAGTTACCTGCAGCATGACGACGTCCCGGTCGAACATCTCAGTGCGGCACTTGACGTTCTGGTAGAAGTAGAGCTGGTTTAGCAGCGCAAACCCGTCGCCTGGTGCGACGTACCGGCTCGAAGGACCATCGACACCATGGCGACGAGGGCTCGCTAGTTACCTGCAGCATGACGACGTCCCGGTCGAACATCTCAGTGCGGCACTTGACGTTCTGGTAGAAGTAGAGCTGGTTTAGCAGCGCAAACCCGTTGCGCCGCCACATGCCCGCGTGCACTTGAGCTATCATCGCCATGGTGCGCAACACCGGCTCTGTGGAACGCACAGAAAATATATTAAATAGTACGACGTAAACGCTATAAGAAAGCTCAGGGTCTTGGGGATGTGGCTACGCAGGGCTCTGTAAAGAGATCCGGCATCACATTGACCGTTGCCGATCTATTGTGATCGCCACCATCTACAGTTCCTAAACAATACTTGCTGCTGGAAACAGCAGCAACTTCTTGGCCGGGATATTCTTTGCCTTCTCGGGATGCGTTAGGTGCTTCCCAAGCTGATTGAGAGAGAAATGTTCAGGATTTCGTTGCACGATCAAATCACAAATGAAGAGATCCGCAGAACTAAACTAACCGACGTTGCTCAACGTGTTGCGAAGCTGAAGTGGTAATGTGCCCCGCCACACATAGTTCGAAGAACTGACAGACGTAGGGGTCCTAAATGGGAGGGGGGGAGACCTATGCCCATCAGTGGACGTCTATCGGTTGATGATGATGATGTGCTATAAACGAAGGTGAATTTTTATCCATTAAGACATGACAAAGTTTTTAAAATGGATTGATGGATGATGAATGGATTGAGCGATTCTATTGGTCGAATTGTGATGACGTCACAATTCAAACTCCTTAGCTTCTCCTAATCAAAAGGTTGCCTGGCAGAGATCTATAAAGACGGTTCCGGCTATAATTAGGCATATTAATGACGTAGGCACACGCTAAGATTCGGGTTGATTTAACGAAAATCCTAAGGGCTAATGTAAGGGCGTAAAATAGGGGTTTGTATCAGAATCGAACTTTAGGTAGTCGAGTTAGTGAAGCTGCGGGCATCATCTAGTTACCTATGAGCTCTTCAGGCGTGGGTTTGGGGCGGTCCTGACGCTCGAACTCGCGGCTGTGGTAGGAGAGACCGTGGCGATGCAGCTGCAAGTGTAGACCAGCGATAAACCTCGACAACGGCCGGTGAACTGATACAGGCTCCGTTGACACGTCGTAGGGGATCACCGATGCGCTCTGGTTGCCTAGCTCTGCGAACAAATTTTCACTTAACACACACTTGGCTAAATCGACAATTTGTTTCTTTGTTCGTTCGTTCGTTCGTTTGCTTGTTTGTTTGTTTGGTTGTCTCCGAACTGCTCCACTCTAGCGCCAAGGTGATACTCAGCGCCAGTTTCACGTGCAAGTTGAGCGTGAAAAAGTGTGAATGTAGAGTGAGTGAGTGAGTGAGTGAGTGAGTGAGTGAGAGTGTGATTGTGAGTGTGAGTGTGAGTGAGTGAGTGAGTGAGAGTGTGATTGTGAGTGTGAGTGTGAGTGTGAGTGTGTCTGTGTCTGTGTCTGTGTGTGTGTGTGTGTGTGTGTGTGTGTGTGTGTGTGTGTGTGTGTGTGTGTGTGTGAGAGAGAGAGAGAGAGAGGCGCGTTTGTATAACGTAGCTCTGTGTACCCCTCACCTCTGAGCTCAATGGCGTGCTTCCCGCAAGTGTCAGCGTGCCTGCGCAGCGCCATGCGGTAGGCCGAGGCGCACAGAGCGCGCTCCGAACTGCTCCACTCTAGCGCCAGGGTGATACTCTGTGCCGGTTTCATTCACGTGCAGGTTGAACAGAAAAAGTGTGAATGTAGTGTGTGTGTGTGTGTGTGTGTGTGTGTGTGAGAGAGAGGCGTTTGTATAACGTAGCTCTGTATACCCCTCACCTCTGAGCTCAATGGCGTGCTTCCCGCAGGTGTCAGCGTGTCTGCGCAGCGCCATGCGGTAGGCCGAGGCGCACAGAGCGCGCTCCGAACTGCTCCACTCTAGCGCCAGGGTGATACTCTGTGCCAGTTTCACGTGCAGGTTGAACGCGGACTCCCATTCCGGCTCGTATTCCATGTGCTGACCCACCTGAGTAAGTATTGTAGCTGTTAAATCTACCTATCTCAAATGTGCGGCGCCAGGGAAGTCCTACACGTGGAAAGTTTCAAATGTAAAAAAGCATTGGGTACACTATTTTTTCACAAACTTCTGTTCCCATGTTTATTTTATTTATTTATTTATTAACAATGAAATTTTACTATTACACTTTCTTAGCTCCCGTTAAGCCTTGTCGTCTTGTCTGGGGGAATAAATCTCTTCACGTGCTAGGCTTATATCGTAAAGTTGCGGAAGATGTAACGCAGCTGGTAACAGAAACAACACCCAATTTTTTGTTATTTTTTTTATTTCCTATCGATTTTCGTTAAATACTTGAGTTGACCTGGAAAAAACTGACAGGGCAAAAGTATCTATTTATACAATAATAAAAAAGCTAACCTAAAATGTTTGCAAAGACTTTTTTGAGGCACTATCTTTATAGGACTTGAGAGTCACAGAAACTAAAATGTATACAAAACATAACGACCTAAAATATAACTTTCACAAATATCAAAAACTAGCTGATGCCCGTGACTTCGTCCGCATGGTTTTGGTTTTTAATTCCCATGAACTCCTAAATTTGTTATCCTCCTCCTAAAAATGTAGCCACTTTCCAGGTCCGCAATTATACCCATGCAAAAAATCACGTCGATCCGTTGCTCTGTTGCGGCGTGATCGAAGAACAGACAAACACACTTCTGTATTTATAAGATTGGTATGATTTCCTCTCTCACCTGTCTAACAACCGAGTCCATTCCCTGCATCATAACGAGCAGGTTCAACATCAGAGACAGCCCGTGAAGGAAGCCCTTCCTCAGATCGTCGTCGAAGACGGTTGGCACGGAACCCAGTAGGTATTTAACGTCGTAAAGCACGAACTGCGCACGCTTGAACGCCATGGATACGTGGTTGCGGTCGAACTCCAACCGACCCTGTGGAAAATTACCATTATTAGACGGTTCTTAGACGGATCCCGAAAAACCCATACGCGAAGTCCCAAGATACTTGAAAGGCGGCCTCGAACCGTAAGATGTCCGTGTATGACCATACAGGGACAGCTTGAAGCAGTCAGGATGGACTGCTTCAAACGTCCAAGCATACTGGCTTCACGGAAGATCAGCACTGTATCCTAACAGGTATAGCACATGCTGAGTGAAGACCATTTTGGGGATCAAGTCTCATTTTGCCATTTTTCTTCTTATAAGTCTGTTTTTTGTCTTGTATCCCTTGATGAAGATTTCTTTCTTTCTTTCTTTAAACTGCGACTGCATAGTGGATTACAGTCGTCTACATACACACATACATGGAACCGCTCGAACAGTTGCGACTGTTTCGGGCGGTTGGTAGCGCGGTGAAATTTCATCGTGCGGCCAAGCAGTCGCCAGGCATACACTGACTGCTCGAGCTGTCGACTGCTCTCGCGCAGTTTGAATGAAATTGTGACTTGTTGAGAAGTTGATACCGCAACTGCTGCAGTTGGTATCAACTGTTCCAGCAGTTATCAATGGCATCTTCAAGCTGTTGACTATGACTGCAAGAGCGGTCCGTATATGCCCCTTACAGGTTAGCCCGCTATCATCTTAAACTGCATCATCACTTACCATCAGGTGAGATCGCAGCCAAGGGCTAACATGTAGTGTATAAAAAAAATGTTAATCACTGGCTAACTGTTCGAGCACTCCGTGTATGGCCGGCCTAAAACGCAGCGTTGGACGACCTAGGTGAAAAGACAATCTTAAGCGAGCAGCTGGAGGCTGCTGTAAGCAAGTGACACATCGTGTTCTGTGGAGATAGATGCAGGAGACGAAGTCCTGCAATCGACGTCTATCAGTTGAGACGACGACTCTGACGGGGGAATTGGGTGGAAAGTATTAGGATTGTAAAGTATGTATTTTGTTGTCTACATATTGTAACCTTTTCTTTTCTATGAAAAGAGCAACTGCTAAGTTTGTTGCCGGCTCATCAGTAGAATCAGCTTTCCGAACCGGTGGTAGAGTCTTAACGTTTCATAAGTGACACAAGTTGTTCTACATGGAATAAGTAAATCCTTTATCATTTAAAGGTCTCGGTTTTAAAAGTCATATCATCTCTTTTATCTCATAAGATATAATTTAAAAAAAAAAATTTAAAAACAAGCAATTATCGTCCGCCATATTGAACTTAGTGTGACGTCATTTTATTTTTCGTATTCTTCTCATCAAACCTTTTTAATTGATATCCATATCATGGGGGTGCATCCAGCAGTCGGCACATCTTCTATATATATAAAAATAAATTGCTGTTCGTTAGTCACGCTAAAACTCGAGAACGGCTTGACCGATTTTGATGAAATTTTTTGTGCCTGATTGGGTGGGTCCAGGGATGGTTTATATTCATAATTGGACCCAGTAGGGGGCGTTGCAATCGGGTTCTAGGTTAGGCAGGACAACGTCTACCTGGTCCACTAATTATCAATAAACATAACAAAAATTATTGGGCTTACCTCAGAGTTGCAGCGTCGATTACATTCGCTGACAAAGGTGTTCATGACCACAAACAGTGCGTCGTGCTTCGCGATGAGGTGGTGAGCCAACGTTGGGGTTGTATACAGCTGCACCGATAGTGATGAGATCGAGAACGAATGGTCGTGGTCATCGCGGATAAAGTCCTTCAGGATTGAACCTGGAAGAGAAAACCATCGGTTTGAAAATTGGAGATACATAATAGTAGTACATATAGTTTTGACGACCTCCGTGGCGCAGTGTGTAGCGCTGTTGTCTTAACGTGCGGAGGTCCCGGGTTCGATCCCCGGCAGGGTCAATTTGGGAATTCATAATTTCTGAATTTTCCCTGGTATGGCCTGGTGGGAGGCTTCGGCCGTGGCTAGTTACCACCCTACCGGCAAAGACGTGCCGCCAAGCGATTTAGCGTTCCGGTACGATGCCGTGTAGAAACCGAATAGGGGTATGGGTTTAATATAACTGCCATGCCCCTAACAGGTTAGCCCGCTACCATCTTAGACTGCATCATCACTTACCATCAGGTGAGATCGCAGTCAAGGGCTAACTTGTAGTGGATAAAAAAAAAAGTATCAAAAACACAAGCATATAGCTGGCGTCAATGATTTAGTCGCATCTGAAGTTGATCGCAAGACGCTTCGCAATAACATATTTTTGTGGGTAGTTTGTAGAGTTGTGCAAACAAACACTCGAACCTCAGCTCAGAGGCAACTCTTTGATTGGCACTAACTATACTTTAAAAAATCTTAGAGGATATTAGCCATGATTATAAATACTCGTGGCTCAATGATAGACGAAACAAAATTATGATCAGAACATATCCTCATTATGATGAGAACATATCCTCGAAATGAATTAATCATGATATTCATTTCGAGGACATGTTCTTTCCAGGATTACAGACGTGCACTATAAAGCAATATTTAAGGAGACCATTATTTATCTGCATTTATGAACTGGTTTGAAACAAACACAACAACAATTAACATGATATTTCCAAAAACCAAAACATCTTGCATATCCCCTCTCAAAACTTTTTTGGACTTGAGAAGATTTTAATGGTAAAAAACCCGGCTGATTTTTTTGTGGGCTTTTCTCAGACAAGGGCGCGTTTGGGACCCTCGTGACTTTAGTACTAAGATACCGAAATTGATTAATTTTAACACCACCATGTTTTATAAGTTATTGGACGCCAAAAAGTACAGTGTACCTAATTTGAATAAAAAAGTATTAATTGTTTGGTATTCGCAACAACTTTGAAAGACTAGGTTAAGGTATCCTCACCATAATTCTTTGTGAATAATATCGCCATAGTCCTCTTAGTAGAGGAGTCCATCAGGGTTGTCGCAATCAGCAAACGATGCCACGCGGCCCGTGCGGCTTTCCACATGTGACAGTCGTTTTGCATCACCCCTGCGGCCACACCCCCAGTGGTACCGGGTAAAGCCCAGCCGGCTAAGCCAGATTCCTCGCCCAGGGCCACTTGACTGACAGCTAGACGGAGGCTTTGCTCTTGACTTACGAAGTTTTGGAGCCTAGAATGAATAAAGGGGGGAAACAAGTGAAATTAATTTAACGAATTAAAAAATACGACTGCCCTGCCATATTATTTTTGGAGTTTACCTCCATAACAAGCGATTTGCATATTGGGAGCCTTTGGAATCTTATTCACATTTTTTATTAAATTATATTTTTTTGTGAATCACTAAATATTGAACTATAGTGTTATATATTTTTGGAATCTACTCATCATTTTCTAGATGATGGTTATATAGTTAATCTTATTTTCGATTTTTTTTTTCAATTTTTGTCTTTAGTGCGGGACCATGGTCGCCCCATCAATTTTTTTTTAAATTTTACTAGCCTTTGTCACCCGGAATAAGCTAGGGGTTCTAAAAATACCTCATTTATCCAAATCGGTTCAGGCGTATAGAAGTTATGGTGGAATATACAAACTCACATACATACATACATACATGAACCCTGAAAACAATATACTCCTTTTTTCAGGCAGTCATATAAAAACAGGCTGTTCTTTGATGAGACATGTGATAAGTATACTGCATGCATCTCGACTTAACTATCAGCGGTTTCAGCCAACGAACTCAATTTATATAGACGGGCCCTGTCAAACTATGGAGGGTAGAAGATAAGGAGTAACATCTCTGTATATAAAAAGTGTCCGTCGAAATGCATTACATTGGGGGCGCCATCTACCCTGAATAACTTTTTAAATTTGAACCTGATGCTAATGCATCAGGTTAAATTTAAATTGAAGCGCCAAATATTATTAGAGAAGGTTTGAGAAATAGACCAGGAAAGAAAACATTCATCATTACTTTGTACAACGTAAGTTGTTGAAATTTTCAATAATTAACTATTTTAGTCGACAATAATATTAAATTTTTTACTCGGCATTCTTCATTTCAATCTACAATTGCTACATTCATACCATACTCCTTGCTACACCAGCGCCAATGTCGAAGATTTTAGAACTGTTATTTATAGCAACCACTGGACTTTTTCAACTTTTCTCCCATAAGAGATGTTACTCCTTATTTCTACCCTCCATATGTCAAACAAAGAATGTGGACTTATTTTACTAACGCCATCTAGTCTGAAAAGCGGGACAGCGCTATGGCGGGGACAAGGACATGCTTATCCAGGTGAGGGTCATGCCCTACAAGTCGGACGCTCAACCTTTTTCTATGAAAGGGCCGATCTAGTACCTGCATATATAAAATCGATCGTTTCAGCAGTTAAATAGATTTCTCGCCATAAGCTACTGTCTGTCTGTCGCATTTGTAATATGTCTATGCTTTGGCTTGGCTTCTACAAATTTCTTGAAAAAATTGGTGAGAAAATCAAGGTAATTTTTATGGGTATGTGAATATCAATAAACATTCACAAAAACACATACAAAAATGTTATAAGAATTTGCTTTCGAATCTTTGAAACGCAGAAGCTCCAAAGCTCAACCTAATCATTGCTTTCTATAGGCTTGTCAGATGTATAGTTACTCTTAATACACTTCTATTCATTTATTATTTACTAGCTGATGCCCGGACTTCGTCCGCGTGGATTGAGGTTTTCTAGTTCCCGCGGGAACTCTTTAATTTTCTGGGATAAAAAGTAGGCTATGTGCTATTCCAGACTATAATCTGTCTCTATGCCAAATTTTATCCAGATCCGTCCAGCCGTTCTAGAGTTATAAGTTTTCGAACAAACCCGACTTTTTTATTATTAATAATTACTAACGACGCTATGAACGGGTCAGATAAGGTTGTGGGACTATACTATTGCATCGGGGGGCAGGGCAGTGCTCCTGCCAAGACTAGCAATTTGTAATTTTTACAATTATGTGACCACTACTGTGTGTGTGTGTCTGAGTGTGTGTGTGTGTGTGTGTGAGAGAGAGAGTGTGTGTGTGTGTGTGAGGTGTGTGTGTCTGAGTGTGTGTGTGTGTGTGTGTGATGTGTGTGTGTGTGTGTGTGTGTGGGTGGTGTGTGTGTGGGTGGTGTGTGTGGGTGGTGTGTGTGTGTGTGTGTGATGTGTGTGTGTGTGTGATGTGTGTGTATGAGTGAGTGAGTGACTGTGTGTGTGTGTGTGATGTGTGTGTGTGTGTGTATGAGTGTGTGTGTGTGTGTGTGTGTATGAGTGTGTGTGTGTGATGTGTGTGTGTGTGTGTGTGTGTGTCACTTACCAGTTGAGCAGCTTCATGGCGTAGATCTGGTGCGCGATGACGTGCGCGTGCATCACAAGCACCTTGAGCGCGGGCCCGTGCCGCGACGTGAACCTTTCGAACATGCACCAGCGGCTAAACGTGAGTAAAAACGACATATTCGCGCTCGCTGCGCTCACAATAACTCTTATTTGCTTTAAATTATCAAAAAAACAAAAAAATCGGTTCAGAAATCTCAGAGAAATCAGTGTACAGACGGTCTAAACATTTTTACCACTATACGGTTCATAATTGTATGCACACATCTGTGTCAGAAGGTCGATAAGTATGTGCTTTGATAATATGCATTATAAATGCGAAAGTGTGTCTATATTTCTTTCTGCTGCTATCACGGATCATCTGTTCATCCGATTTAGACGAAAATTGGTACCCAGGGACATATGCTACTTTTACCCCGGAAAACTAAAGTTCCCGCAGTAATCAAAAAGCTTTAATGTGGACTCATGTAGTTTAATTATCAGGACGCGCGAGTCAGACTTTTTTGAGGCAGAGCGAATGTGTCACGAGTTTATTGCAATTTTTAGTTTGCATATCGACGTAGGCTACAAAAAACATAGGCCTTCGTTAAACAAAACATCTATAGGTATAAATAGCAGCGCACTCACATCTCGATGTCAGTCTTTAGCTTGTCGCAGAGCTGAAACGAGTTACATTTGACGATGGCTCGGCCCTCGCGGTCGATTAGAGTCACTAGCTCCACGGAGTCGCGTTTGTTGCATTTTAACACCCTCATCAAGGTTGTTATCACCTGCAAATATTGTTTATAATGGCTGGATTGTTGGTAATTGATGCTTCATCATACTCATGAACGTGTGTAAATGTTATTTATGGATCAGTATCAAAATTGTAAAAAAGGAACCCTTATGGTGCAATTAAAAGGGTTCGGATGGACCTGATAAGATGTCTTCCAAACCTGTCTGTCACGCTTGCATATTTCAGTAACAAAAAAAGATATAGACTTTTTTGTATTTTCTGTCCAATCATTTATTTTACTTTTGGCAGCCCGAGTCAATTATGTTCTAATGGGTTATTGATTCGATTTTTGATAACAATCTACTTTCTTTATGAAGAAGGTTTAATCGATTTGACACATTGATATTTATCTTTGCTCAACATTTTTTATTGTTATCTTAGATTGCATCATCACTTACCATCAGGTGAGATCGCAGTCAAGGGCTAACTTGTAGTGGATAAAAAAAAATGCATTATTTACCTGATCGAAAGTGTGAGTTTCATCGTTGTACAGTACGGTGCAATAGCAGTCAGGTTGGTCGAGTATTTGTAGTAAATCTCTTTCAGCGTCTTTTAAACTGCAAAAAAATTAGAAATATCCTTGAAAAATTTCACCACATACAGAATAATTGATTTCTTAGCAGTGAAGCAGTTTAGGGCCCCGCTTCTTACTTGGGTGGTCATGGGTTCGATCCCTAGAACACGCACCTCTAACTTTTCGGAGGTATGTACATCGGTAAGAAGAAATTAAATAAGAAAACTATTGCGAGGGAACGTTCAAGCCCGAGTTGTCCATAAAGTTCTCAAAGGTGCGTGAAGTCTGCCAATCTGCACTTGGCCAGCGTCGTGGACTAAGGTCATCCCCTTCCCAAGTCCAGAAAGCCGGCAAAGGGTTGAAGTGGTGATGATGTCACTCTTTGTCTTGACACAAGATTCAGCGAAATAACGTTAAATATAAGAAAATATAACTGCCTCATTGGTCTAGTGGTTAACATGTTCGACTGCGGCCGACGAGGTCCCGGGTTCGAGACCCGGGTCGGGCCATAATATTAGGTATTGGGTTTTTCCGACTAGAAATTCTCAGTGCAGAGTACTAGCCCGGAGTAAGGAAGTTTGTGGCGTTTTGTTGCAGCCCATTAACGTCCCACTGCTGGGCACAGGCCTCCACTCTCATAGGGGAGAGGGAATAAGAGCTTAGACCCACCACGCTGCTCCAATGCGGGTTGGCGGGCGTTAACGACTATTAGCATTTTAGTGATAATAACCGGGACCGGCGGTTTAACGTGCTCTCCGAGGCACGGGGTTGATACACCGCCAACTTCCAACTCCGGGCTGGCACTGAGAATTTCCTAATTGAAAAACCCAATACCTAAAAAAAAAAAAAAACTTAACAATTTTTATGCCCGACCGGGAATCGAACCCAGGATCTCGTGATCCGCAGTCGACTACGCTACCAACGCTACCAACGAGGCAGTCTGCAGTCATGAACCCCAATACTTAATTATGGCCCGACCCGGGACTCGAACCCGGGACCTCGTCGGCCGCAGTAGAACATGCAAACTATTAGACCAACGAGGCAGTTATATTTTCTTATATTTAACGTTATTTCGCTAAATCTTGTGTCAAGACCAAGAGTGACATCATCACCACTTCAACCCTTTGCCGGCTTTCTGGACTTGGGAAGGGGATGACCTTAGTCCACCACGCTGGCCAAGTGCAGATTGGCAGACTTCACACACCTTTGAGAACTTTATGAACAACTCTCGGGCTTGCACGTTCCCTCGCAATAGTTTTCTTATTCACTTTCGCATCTATAATACTAGCTGACCCGGCCACGCGTTGCTGTGGCTAAAGTTTTTGTTATATTACATTATAGTAAACAATTGTGACTGTCAAATAATAACAGACAAATAATTAGCTGAATTATACGGTATTTCGTTCACTACAAAATAAATTTAATTAATTTTACAGCGTCAACAACACGTGGTAATTATGCTGTTAAAATGTAGCTTATATGACACGTTCGTAGATTTACCATAGCAGCGCCATCTATTGATTACTTACTCAACCCAGTCGAAAGGTATCGACATCTGTTAGAATCATTTGGTGTTAACAGATAATTGTGACTGTCAAATAATAACAGACAAATAATTAGCAATAAATTAAAATTGCGACTATAATTTGAGATTTAAACTATCCTATCTCTCAAGTTGGATCGAACTGCACATGGTGTGCGAATTTTATTATAATCGGTTAAGTGGTTTAGGAGTCCATTGAGGACAAACATTGTGACACGAGATTTATATATATTAAGAAGAAAGATTGGTATTTAGTATGGATTAAGGTGTACTCACATTAGGTCATTGGGCAGTCCGGGCGCGTGGTCAAGTGTGAGCAGGCGGAAGCAGTACGAGAGGCACACAGAGGCGACGATCTTCAAACGCTCCGTCACTTCCGGGCTGATGCTGGCTTGCGCTTGCTCCTCGTTGTCCGGGGCCTGGACAAGGGATTACTTTACAAAACCGGTCTAAACAAGTCGTAATTGAAGAAATTAAAAAAAACTCGACTGCCCTGCCAAAAAACGAACTAAAAAGTTAAAAATCTAAATTAATCTAGTTAAATTAGAATCTTATTCACATTTTTATTAAATGATATTTTTTTGTCAATCACTCACTGGATATTGAACTATAGTGTTATATATTTTTGGAATCTACTCATCATTTTTTAGATGATGATTATTTATTACTTTAGTCTTCAATGCGGGACCATGGTCACCCCATCAATTTTTTTTAAATTTTATTAGCCTATCTCACCCGGAATAAGCTAGGGATTCTAACGATACCTGATTATCAAAATCGGTTGAGGCGTATAGAAGTTATGGTGGAATATACAAACTCACATACATATATACATACATACATGAACCCTGAAAACAATATACTCCTTTTTTCAGGCAGTCGTATAAAAAATGCGAGTCAGACTGGCGCACAAAGAGATCCGTACCATCACACAATATAAATTACTAGCTGAAGTTTAAGTATTAATAACTAAATAGTATATAATATAATAAATAAATTACTAGTTTAAGTTTTTTGATTCCCACGGGAACTCCTTAATATTCCGGGATAAAAATAAGCCTATGTCACTCTCCAGGTCCTCAACTATACCCATCCCAAAAGATGGTAGCGGGCTAACCTTTTAGGACCATGGCAATTACACATACCCCTATTCGGTTTCCACACAGCATCGTACCGGAACGCTAAATCGCTTAGTGGGACGTCTTTGCCGGTAGGATAATAACTAGCCATGGCCGAAGCCATCCAGGCCAGACCAGGGAAAATTCAGAAATTATAAATTCCCAAATTGACCCTGCCGGGAATCAAATCCGGGACTTCCGCATGTTAAGGCAACGTCGCTCAACACTGCGCCACGGAGGTCGTCACATGAATGTTGTTTTGTATGAAATGTTGTACTTGCGCAGAGAGAGACTTACAGCGTGCTTTTCACAAAAGGGGTCCCGCTTCCAGGCCTCTGTGTCTCCACAGTCGCAGCATCCGCCGCCGCCCGATTGCCCCATCTTGTACTTGTGGTGTCTATGAGCTGACACCTTGAAACATTCCACGCACAGCACGCATGTATTGTCCATGCCTGGAATATGAAAATACACGTGTGTTTTTTTTTTCTGGGCAGGTTTCCGCACTTAAACCGCCAGTTGTGGAGGTTTGTTGTACGTGAGTTGCCCCTCCCCGCTGGAGTTTTCACTCCAGCCATCCGAGCTCGCTCTCGAAGCCTAGGAGACCGCCCAGGTTGTCTAAGGCTTCTACGAGAAGCCTTAGACAACCTGGGCGGTCTCCGGTTGGGGATTAAGGGGCCCTGGTATCATTTTCATTTCATTTATTATTGGGCCCCTCCTGAAAATCAGCGTTGCAGTATGTTAGGTAGGTATATACCTATCTCTCATGCTGTGGCACGAGCTGAGGTGGCCCATTGACCGCACGTAGTATAAGTTTAATTTGTATTTGTATAAGTTTAGTTAGACTAAGTATATTGAATTGTAGTGCTAATTTATTAATTTATATTAAAATCGTTTGACTGTTTCATATTTGAAGATCTTAAAATAGTAATAATTTTACATAGTAGGAACAGTTAGAGACAAGCAGTACCTCTAACAGGCATACGATATATTAAGCTTGTATCTAGACTTTCCTTCTCTCTCGCACAATCTAACAATTTCAATGATTGTGAAAATTTCAGAATACTTTTGACAAATGTCTTGAAAATAAAATTACGGACGTTTTGGACATATTTTTAATGTATTATACCTATTTTATAACAGAGGAAAATGGCAAGAACAGTAACTAGTTGTAATCAAAAACTTAAGAGTTACTCGTTAGAAAAAGAGGGGTTATGTACGTTAAAAAAAAAACCATGTGAGCTGCATTGCACTATATTACGTCGTATATGAGTCATAATTTCTGTACCTGATTCTCCTGTACCTCAATGGTACTATGAAGTATGCTAAGTGTATTAGGATCTCCCCAAACTTGAGCTGGCTTGCGCCGGTCAGAAAAAGCTTTATGTATAGGGCATTAAGGGTGAAAACGACGTCGCCCGCCTCTGCCGACGAAACGCGACAGCTACGGTTCATCGTCGATAGGTTTGGTGAGACCCTAAATGGGCTGGTTGTTTGTGTCGAGTGTCGGTTTTTCATCACAGTTCAATTGATTTATTTGTTGTGAACACAATATTAACATGCATTCTGCCATTTCTAGCGTACAACATTTAGAATTATTAATATCAAACATTATTAAGTTATACTAATTAAATTATTTAACAAAATTAAATTGGTCAATTAAATTCAAAATTATTATTACACTCAATAATGGTCAAATCATGCAATACATATTATCATATCTTCGTAGGAAAAATTTAAAGGGTTGAATTCGCTTGAGAAACATCTGATAATAATCGTTACAAAAATCTAAGAGTAAAACTCTTAGTCGAGTCGTATATGGAAGGACGTGGGAACCCACCGCATTATTATCCCAAGAAAACTCCAACCATTTTATGATTTATGGAAAGGGGTCACGACCCTCAGTAAAACACGACGCAAAGAGAGAAAGTGAGGGAATAGAGAATGATGAAGTCGACTCACCGCACTCCCTGCAGCTATAAGCCGGCTCCCCATGCTTGAACACCTTCCCGCACAGAGTGGAGCGTCGCGGGGGCGGGGGCTGCGAGCTCTCAGCGGAGCCCCATACGAACTGCTCTAGTGGCTGGATCAGCAGTTTCACTGCAGACTCCTCGTCGAATGACCAGTCTGAAAAAACATTGTAATTTTTGACGTGATAACGTCTTATAACTCGAGGAACTCCGGCTGCACGCACGAAATAGTGTCACGTTCCTCCTGAGCCTGAGCGTGTAAGTGAGAGCGCGGAACAAGCGATTGAGACGTGTCAAAACGTGTTGTCTAATTAAAAATTCGAGTCGATCTAGTGGGGCGTCATCGTTCAACGCTGCGCTGCTGAAGAACTCACCTAAACAAGTCCTGTTGGGTTGCGGCGAGTATATTCTGGGCACCGTGACCCGCCAGTGGTCCTGAAAGTGTGCGGGTGAGAGCACACCCTCCGTTAACTTGGTGCGCCATAGCTCCACTACGGCGTCAGCTTTCGCCGGCAGTGAAAACCTGTAGGACAACTTGTGTCACTTATAATATTTCAGCACAATCGTCTAAGCAAATCGTAATCGTTGGAAAGCTTAAAACGTATTTCTCGAACTGGTTAAGGAGTTCATACATGCTTTTTCACGTGCAGGCATCTATGAACTCCATAAAATGTTCGAATTTTACGTTTGGTTACGATTTCCTGACATAATCGGCGGGCAGGAATCTACCACCGGTCCGAAAAGCAGATTTTACTGTTAAGAACCGGCAAGATTTTTATGAAGAAAAAAGGCGTAGGTTTTCTACCTTCTTCACGCACCTTTTAGGAAGAACCTTAATTCTATTCGTCATTTCAAAAAGCCTTTATTGCAAGAAGGTATAACAGTTATATTCATGTTGCGATTTGTTTTCACCTCCTAAATATGACAACAATAATAAACTTCTTGTATAGTGGTAACTGGTAGATTCATTTGACGATTCGAAAGCACTTGTAAGTTGTCAGTTTATTCGAATAAAAACCTTTGAATTTGTATGTTATTGTTACTGCACCACTAAGTCCACTGAACAAAAATCATCTAGACATAAGTCACTTTTTGGTTCTAAGATAAGAAAAGAAATATTTTTTTAACGAATAGCATTCATGTTCGCATGCACATATTAGAAGCTGTTTTTAGCAATTTTAATCTCACAGATCATCTTTTGTCATTATTAATTGACACGTCTTCTTAAATATCATCTATTTCCTGAACAATACACTCGCGTATTAATTTTTCGTCTGCAAAATCACGCTCGGGCGATTATTTCACACCGAGGTAAACAATAAACTGTTTCCAGAGTTGGCATGACGCCACTTAGTGTGAAGAAGCTAAAATCTAAATATATAAAAGGTGGCTGACTGATTGACTGACTGACTGAATTATCTATCAACGCACAGCTCAACCCACAGGACGGATCGGGCTGAAATTTGGCATACAGGTAGCTTTTATGACATAGGCATATATGCTAAGAAAGGATATTTGAAAATTCAACCCCTAGAGGAGTAAAATAGGGGTTCGTAATTTGAATTTCGTACAAATTTGTACGAAAATCGAACTAACCGTGAGCGAAGCTACGGGCAAAAGCTAGTTCGTACATATTATGTTTTATTTACTTTAAACATGTATATGGCTTTTTCGGTAGCGAGTAGCGGTATATATTTTGGACCCCCCAAACAGAAGATGTCCGAATGTCCAAGGAAGTCTCAGGTCAGTCTCAGCCCAAATTTTCGCAATTAAGGCCCGTATTTGTAAACCGACATCAGCTAAGAACACGTTATTCGGTCAATCTATGCTTATCACGACTCTTAACCATAGACTGACCGATACTTAAGAACGTACAAATATCACTTGTTTTAATTGTAAAAGAATAAACCGTTGTGTGGCTGCTTGCCTAAGAGTTCTCATTCTCAATAATGTTCCCAAATGTTTGTGAAGTCTGCCAATCCGTACCAGGTAAGAGTAGTGGACTATAGTCTAAATAAACCCTTCTCATTCGGAGTGTAGACACATGCTCAGGTGACCCTGCACTCGACGATGCATAGAGATGAATAGTTATTCAATTTCTTTTTCCGAGATACATAATATATTGCAAACTCAATAGTTTGGAATAAAGAATTCTTACCTATACTTATTCGATCTATATTTGTGAGCAAAGTACATATCGGTTATCAAACGTCATCGATTGGACAAGGAATTGGCATAACTCTATTTCACGTCACGCTGTTCGTCGTGCAATTTATAGACTGTTGATAGACACGCGTGAAAACTAATAAACAAGTGCATTCATTATGTGTTAGGTACATGTTGTGATCTAATTCATTTAATCTGGTTTATTGACCGAATGAAACGAGGTCTTCGAGTCTGCGAGAGCTTAAGTGAATATGCATTTTTCAGACTTCAGAGCCTTACATCTAATACTTCTACATATACTAGTACTAATATTATAAACTAGATGATTCCCGCGACTGGGCGAAATTTGGCATAGATATAGTTAGTCTGGAATAACACATAGGCTACTTTTTATCCCGGAAAGTTAAAGAGTTCCCGCTGAAACCGAAAAACTTCAATCCACGCGGACAAAGTCGCGGGCATTAGCTAGTCTTCTGATATGTACTTGATTTTGAATGTTGAATGTTGCCGGATATGATAATCCGCATTTCAGATCATCTATCAGAAAAAAGAAAAGTTTCTTAGGAAATACCTACTCGTACTACTAAAATTGCAAACCCATTGAAGAAAAAAAAAGTATCACTGGTTATTTTGAGCAAAAAGTACATGACAAAGAAAGGTCAACGTATGAAAAATCAGCTTATCCATACAATATACTGAATAATATTACGTTTTGAAATAAGAAACTGCTGATTCTCAGTGGAATTTTTTTCCGAAATGGAGGTAGAACCTTTATTTATCCCTATCAATCACTGAATCCTATTTTATTGCATTCGCACATGCAAATACAATCGAACAAGTTTTATTACTAGTATTGAAAATCTACTATGTATTAGAGCGTTGGACGACCTCCAACTAAGTGGACGGATGATCTCAAGCGTGCAGCTGGGAGCCGCTGGAAACAAGGGGACAACAAGACCGTGCTCTGTGGCGATCCATGCAGGAGACCTTCGTCCAGCAGTGGACGTCTATAGGTTGAGTCGACGACGACTATGTATTAATTATTTTACTAGCGGATACCCGGCGTACTACCAACTAAGTTACGCTCATAAAAGAAAAAGAAATCGTGGTCTAAAACCATCCTCGCATTATTAGTACGGGACTAATAAACATTGATCCTCAATATATATAGCCTTTCTAATGAAAAAAAATGAAATAGTTTGGGTCACATTGCATCGGTTGGGTGGTTTCAAAAGAAAAAGGTAGAAACAATTTTTGTGTTTTATACATATACCTACCTACATAGATAGATTGTCGAGCGATTTTATTTCTGTTTTATGATTACTGTTCAACTAGAAAAATAAACGACATTTAAAATGTAACGATTTAGCCTCGTTATCGCTCAATCGCTCATGATGTCGTTTAAAAAAAGTAATAGTGAGTTTTTTTTAAATAGGTCGAATCACTAATGATTTTTGATTCAACAGCCTTGATTCAGGAATAGAGCCTCATGGGCGAAGATCTTAACAAACTGATTATTTTAATTTATAATATAACACTTATATGTATCAGACATAGAGTCCAAGATATTATAGTGTAAAAATTAAGTAAACTTTCCTTCTATTTTGGTTACACGGTCAATGACACAAGATGACGATGTGTAAAAACAGACGAGGCATTTTCAATCCTATGAAAAGGGGATAGAGTACAGTTTTGTTTTAGTTTATAGATACGGAATATTTGTTTTAGAAATATAAACAGTAGAGCAATATTTGCACGAATTCTTAATGAATGAACTGCATAAACTAAAGATATATAAACTTGATACAAAATCTAAAGGATGTTCAAAGATTACAAACCTAGGTACCTATAAGTATGTACCTAGTAATACCTATATAATGTTTATTAATAAGTAAAAAGTAAACTGAATGACTGACTGATATAATATCAGTACAGTTCAAACAGCCGAGTCTAGAAATTTGAATAAGGTTATTTCCTAACGTACCTATATCTCTATAGAAAAGTCGATTTTGAGACATTCCAACGGGATTTTAAAAATTAAACTAACTAATAAATTGGACCTACATAAGCAAACAGGAACCAATCCACACACATGCCAAAAATGAGATAAGAAGGTATAGAAAATGCTTTTAAAATGCACCTTCTATCGACCCTGTATAAGATCAAAATGATCTGACAATTTTGACAGAATAAAACATTTCTATGACAAGGTACCAATGTAACCCATATAATGTACCCACAATTTTGACATATATAGTATGTCTTTTTCTCAAAACTGTCATTGTGTGGGTTGATTCCGCTGGGCGACCGCGTATCTCTGACAGCTACAGTGTAACGATCGCAATCACCACTGATTGGATAACATTCTTCCACTATTGGACAAAATCCATTGATGCAGCAAGAATACCATAAATTCAACCAATCACAGCAATTGATACTGTAACAATGTTTGATGCAGAAGATACGTTTACGCAAGTAGGTCCAACTATAGCCCAGTCTACCTTTATTAGAGTAGAATTCACACCAATCACTTTTCTCTTAAGGTTTATCAATGTAGAGGTAATAAAATTTACAATAAGATTAACCTAGTCACTATCAAGTCTGACATCGAAAAATCAAAAACAAATCGTGTGCGACCACATTAACTACTAAAATAAACAATTTAAAAAAATACTCGCACTTGAAACGTCCAACCTAAAAAACTACCACGAAAATGAGGACTTGCTCTCTTTTTTGACGACGAAACTCCTGCTAAATCAAATTGTGTTTTAGGTTTAACACGGCAAGGTGCATATTCCTTCGAGCTTGACTAAGGAACTGGCAGCCTCCCAAATTGCGAGGGTTCCGTAAAAGACCTTGTAGGCGACACTGAACCGAATTTCGCGGCCTCGTGCAATAGTAGACCACGTCAAAACACGAAAAAGTATGCTTAGTACTTATTTATATTTTTATTTTAGGAAGTGATCTTCAAATGTTTAGTGCGCGAAAATAGTTGTAGTATTATTCACAGGTTAGGCATAGTACAAGGAGACTCTTTCCTACAAGACATCAAGGGCTATACTGCCAACGCTTAAACCCATCCACTGCAGCCCATTAACGTCCCACAGCGGGGCACAGGCCTCCACTCTCATAGGACAAAGGGAATTAGAGCTTAGACCCACCACGCTGCTCCAATGCGGTAATCAAACCCATATTGTTTCATTATTGTTGACTTTCATGTTTTAGAATTATAATCCTTATTTTAGAAACGTCAAGGTTTGAATAATATTGCTAAGTATTGATTTAAACGTCGCGTTGGCAGCATGGCCCTTGTATTGTATTGGTATCTTGTAGGAAAGAATCTTCTTGGACTGTGCAGATTGTGTGAAAAAAGCTACAATTATTTTGACGGACGCATCTAGAAAGAGCAATATTACTGGGGCAGAGTATTTCAAAGCGGGCAAAGTTTTCGATACAATAGTCTGTCATTCAGCTAGGAGATAGGTTGCATCGCGGGGAAGGACAAAGGTTACCCCAAGAATAAAATAAACTTGATAAACGCAGACGAAGTCGCGGGCATCATCTAGTATCTCATCATTAATTTAATCCATTACGACACGCACAAAAGTTAATGAATAATTTTGTAAGCACTGAACAATTCTGCTTCGTTGGTCTAGTCACTAATGGTCGGCATTTTCGACTGTGGCCTACGAGCTCCCGGGTTCGAGTCCCGTATCGGGCCTCATTTAAGAATTGGGTTTTTCTGACTAGAAATTCTCAGTACTATTCCGGAGTTAGAAAGTTGGCGGTGTTTCACCGCCGTGCCTCGACGAGCACGTTAATATGTCGGTCCCGGTTATTATCACTGACATGATAATGAACGTTAAAGCGCGCCATCCCGCATTGGAGCGGCGTGGTGGGTCTAAGCCCTAATTCCCTCTCTCTAATGTTAAGCAACGGTGACCAAAGTCCTCACCAAGACCCAAGTTTTCCTCCTTGGCGCAGTGTAGCGCTGTTGTCTTAACGTGCGGAGGTGCCGGATCCGATCCCCGGCAGGGTCAATTTGGGAATTTATAATTTCTGAATTTTCCGTGGTCTGGCCTGGTGGGAGGCTTCGGCCGTCGCTAGTTACCACCCTACCGGCAAAGACGTGCCGCCTAGCGATTTAGCGTTCCGGTACGATGCCTGTATGGGTATGGGTTTAATATGCCATGCCCCTAACAGGTTAGCCCACTACTATCTTAGACTGCATCATCACTTACCGTCAGGTGAGATCGCAGTCGCTAACTTGTAGTGGATAAGAAAAAACTGGATGGGTAACCGAATTTGGAGGTTCAAATTTGGCATTTTCGTTTCCTCCGTGCCTCGGAGAGCACGTTAAGCCGTCGTTCCCGGTTATTATCACTAACATCTGATAAGTTACAAAAACCTAAGAGTTTGAAAATAAATACTCTTAGTCGAGTCGTATGCGGAAGGACGTGGGACCCCGCCGCTTTATTGTCTCAAGAAAGCTCCTACCATCATTTAATTAATGGAAAAGGGTTAAGACCCTCAGTGATGAGGAATACGACGCAGAGAGAGAGAGAGAGAAAGAGACTACTACAACTTGTGCTACTGATGCCCTACCTGGCGGGTATCATGTCGGCCGCCGGGTCCACCTCCATGGCGTCATCCCCCACCTCCACCTCCAGCTGCATCAGCGGTGGAGAGCTCATCTCACCTCACCTGCTCCAGGGCACGCTGGAACAAACAGTGGAACTTAATTCATTTACTTCGACTTCGTGGACTTCATCCGCGTGGATTAAGTTTTTTCAATTCCCGCGGGAAATCCTTATTTTGCCGGAATAAAAAGCCTATGTCCTTCCCCGGGATACAAACTATCCCTGTACCAAATTTCATCAAAATCGGTTGAACAGGTAGGCCATGAAAGCATAGCAGACAGGCAGACAGACAGACAGACACAGACACACTTTCGCATTTATAATATTATAGTATGGATTCTCAAAAAGACTCCACTCCGTCAGTTTACGATGCCCGTAACTGGTTTGAACTCCCATGCATAGTACACGAGGAACCAGTCGAGATGGAATGTTTAAGACAACTTACGTCCCCCGGAAGAGGACGTCGTATAAGGAGTTCCAATATCTTCCGGTCTCGAGTCTCGACGGAGAGCGCTTAATAAGGAAACAGCGCAGGTAACCTCGCCTTTTATGTTGCATTGTATTCCGATTTTAACTGTAGTTACTTTTTTTGACACATCTAAATATGTTGACGTTTCTGCACTGTCTGCGCCGCTGCGGTTCTGAGTGAATGACGTCATATGAAACGCGTGAAATTAATTATACCTATTCGATACCCTCAAATACATATCCGTGATCTGTGGTCAAATAATTGATTTCCTTGTGGATTAGATTCGAACCCTCGAATACACGTAAATTAGAACAGACAGACGGACAAGTGCCAATCCACACAAGTAAACTCAGAGACCTTCGCTTAGCTCTACTAATTATGTGTCTTTGTTTTTAATTTTAAAAAAACGGGATGATTCCCGCGGCTTCATCCGCGTGTAATAAAAATCCCATGGAAACTCTTTTATTTTCCGAGACAAAAATAGCCGATGTCTCTTTGTCCTTTACTATCTATATCCATGCGAAAAATCACGTAAAATCTATTGCTCCATTGCGGCGTTATTGATCGACAAACCAACGAACAAACACACTTTCTCATTAATTATAAGTAAGATATCGTGCCTAGCACCGCACACTTCACTGTGCAGTCTGTCTAGACCCTTATCTTGACCTAGGTGAACGACAAACGCGGTAATGCGACGCGACACTAACAAACAGTGGCTCAGAGTAAAACCAGTCACATTGTCATGAAGGTAAGTTTGTCATTTTCTATGGAGTGTCGCGTCGCGTCGCTTTCGCCGCTCACCTATAACTAGGACAACGGGTCACCCTACCCACGCGTCGTTTCACCTATTGACATTCAAGTTACTGTTTATTTTTCTTTAGGTATTTAGGCTATGCAATAGCTGCCTCAACAGTATTGTCATGGCACAACATAATAGTTATACTTCCACATGAGTTATGTCATGATGTAAGCCAATGCATAAACATTCTCACAATTGAATCCCATCTCATCTTATCCATACCTACATTATAAATGCAAAAGTATGTCTCACTGTTATCTTTTAATGGCCTATTCCACTATTTTTTACGAAATTTGATAGAATGATAAGGTTTTGCTTACATTCCACAACACTGGATTGGCAGTACATTGTGTAGAACTCTCTTTTTAATTTTTATTTATATTTAACTGGATGATGCCTGCGACTTTGTCTGTGTGGATTAAGGTTTTTGATTCCTACGAGAACTCTTGAATTTTCTGGGATAAAAGTAGCCTTTGCCCTTCCCAGGGATACAGCCTCTAAATTGGTTGAAACCAATGGGCCGTGAAAGCGTAGCAGACAGACAGACAGACATACTTTCGCATTTTTAATATTATACTATGGATTGCTTAAAATGCAAATATGACACAGTAAGGAAACCTGCCCAGCAGGAAGAAAGATGGCAGAGTAATGAAAAGTGTGTGCTGTCAAGGTTTGATATTTGACCTCTCGGCCACTCAAATAGACGGCTAACCACTAGGCTTAATCACTGCTCTTTCAAACAAAATAAATCATACAAATTTTTGCATACAAAACTTCTAGATTAACTTGTTCTAGGAATAATTTTACAATCATTAGTCTTAAATTAAAGAATGAAACTACATAAATTATTCAAAATGTTCATTTTAAATATAGGTCTACCACTTATCTGTTTTTTATGAGAAAATTATACAATAATGGAATTACATAACTAATTATAATATGTAATAAAAATTAAAATGCAGCTGTGTTACATGTGCAACCATTAGAAAATTATGTTGAAATGATAACTAGGAAATCATAATAATATCTTTAGAATCCCGGCCATTTATAAGCTCGAGCCGTCTCTCAGAATAAGGGTTTCGGTGATAGTCCACCATGCTTGCCAAGATGGTCTGATGCTAATGTCAAACACATTTGAGGACATTAAATCATCACAATTTTCCTTTACTGTTAGGGCAAGTGATACTTGTTGAAATTATTGTTGTTACAAGTGTGCATATGCTGTTACAAGTGCAAGTTCTGACAGGATTTTTGAAAGATCTAATCTACACTGACAAAGCTGTCAACTATAACAACTACACAATAATTAAAACATTATTGAAAGTAAACAGTTTATGTTAAAATTTTAAAACCCTCTAATAAAAAACTCAACAATATTTCATAACCTCTTAATATGTTCTTAACCTTAAGTTTATTTAATTGTAGACTAGAGAGCAGTGTAGTATCAATATTATGATTAATCCAAATACACA
This sequence comes from Erebia palarica, assembly GCA_964035005.1. Classification (NCBI taxonomy): domain Eukaryota; kingdom Metazoa; phylum Arthropoda; class Insecta; order Lepidoptera; family Nymphalidae; genus Erebia; species Erebia palarica. The sequence continues at coordinate 19,031,488 of OZ035995.1, forward strand.
CAGCTAATAGATACACAGATATTACTGATACTGATACACAGATAATAGTGGCATAATAGGGCTGAAATTTGGCATACAGGTATAGGCAAGTATAGTATAGGCAAAAAAAGGATTTATGAAAATTTAGCCTTTATACTTAAAGTTACCTACTGGTAACAATTTACCAATCAAAATCGAACTTTAAAAGAGAGAAGTCTTGGGCAATCGTTAGTATAGGTAATATAAAGTTAAGATGTAAGTTAAAAAAATCTGTACCGTCATAAAAAGTAAAAACAAACACCAGTTTTAAGTTTGAGTTACTTTAAAGGTTCTAATGACAACATTCAAAAGAAAAAGAACTGAAGCTTTTACCAACCAAATATTCTTACTTTTTAAGTCTATACATCTTTGTTTATAGTTTTTAGATATATTTAAGTAGATGAGGAGAATACTTTGTCAATAAAACTTAAGTTACATCTAATGATTATTATGAAAAGTTCCAGAATCCAGAAAGACTACTTTAAAACAAAACAAAATAAGTTGAAAGAGTCAGGTATCATTTTAGATTTACAGTTCATTGACCATTCTTAGTAGGTATGTAGGAACTCAGTTAACATAGCTTTGAGAACCTTAGAAGACTTGTAAGGTTATTAATGCCGAAATTCAAGACACGATGCTTAAAAGAATAGGTAGATCGAAAATAGCAGTTTATTAGGTACGAATTTGACCACAAAATACAGAGAATTCGGGATTTATCTAGAAGTCAGAGCCTGAATTTAGGTTGATATGTTCACTAAGCATTGTTTCCACGATAAGTTTCGACACTGGAGTCTATTAAAGCTACGTAACATAAAATTGCGACGAAATTAACGCAACAAAAGAAAACCCAGCCTCACCTAACGAAACTGTTAAATCATCCAACTTCCAGTCTTTGTGCTCGGACAGCGTGTGTTCCACCAACCGTTTGAGAAACACTTTTATTAGCACTCAATATGTTTAATATCATTAGTTCTTAACACTGTGAACATCACAATTTTTCGCATCTGCTAGATTTCTCTCGCACAAATCCACTGAAATTTTGGGATCAGAGACAAGTTAACCAGAGATAGACGAACGAACTTCATAGACATTTTTGAGAAACGTACAGGCTATACAATTTCACGTTATATCTATAGATAAAAAGCAATATCTACCTATACTTCAATTCCATTCATATTTGATTGTCTGTCTCACCTTCTTATGGCATTTAATAGGTATACATTTTTGTGCTCTTTCCCACAATTTCTATAGATGTGAAAGGCATGAATGGGTTATTATCGTAGTAATATGGCGTAGTAAATTAAGGGATGGGCCTCGAGACGGTGGTACAAAATCGTAACTAATAGTAAAAAAAATAGTGTTGCACTTTTTGTAAAATATCGTTTTTTTTATCGGTTTTCGGTAAATTACCGATTTTTATTACGGGTGTCAAGCAAATATTATAATTTTTTCTATTCTAAGGTTATAAATAAAACAAAAAGCTTTTAATTTTTTTTATTAAATCTTTTGTACTATTTTCGTTTGAATAATATGCTAGTAAGCTTAAATTCCAGCGCGCCGTGGTCAGAAAATAAGCCTAGAACAAACTCAGCCGGGTATAATTTTTGTTATCACAATCTCACAATAATACTTAAAACTACTAGACTAGACTACTCTGAGCAATTCATTCATAAATAGGTTAATTATATGTTTAAAAAAAACTTAGATTTTAAGAAACATCTCTCAGATAAAAATCGTAAGATCGTAATCGTATGTCCTCCTACAGTCCAATCACTGCAGGCGTGCCACAAGGTGGTGTCCTATCCCCCCTCCTTTTCGCTATTTATATTAATACTGTTACTGATCTTCTTTCATGTTCCTATCACCTTTACGCTGATGATCTCCAAATTTATACTGCTGCTCCTTTTCACCAAATCAACTCAGCTATCGAGCGCCTAAACCGTGATCTGGACCGCATAAACTCCTGGAGCGAATCTTATGGGTTGCATGTGAATCCGAAAAAGACCCAAGTAACTTTGGTAGGTGGGACAAAGCAACTCAATAGGATCGTACTAGAAGAATTACCCCCAATCCGGCTCGGCACAGCAATTTTAGACCTCAGCCCCCGTGTTAAAAACCTTGGCATATACATTGACAGTTCCTTTTCCTGGGTTCCTCAAATGGCTGAGGTAAGCCGGAAAGTTTTTGCGTCAGTTGGCTGTCTGAGACGCTGGAAATATTTTCTTCCCATCAAAACTAAAATCTCTTTGGCCCATTCCATTCTCTTTCCAATCTTAGATTATGCTGACTCCTCCTATCCCGACTTAACTGAGGAACAACTCAATAAGCTCGAGCGTCTCCAGAATCTGTTCATTAGATTTATCTTCGGGCTTCGTAAGTATGACCATGTGTCAGAATTCCGAGCCCGCTTGAAGTGGCTACCTATCAGACTCCGCCGTAATCTACACCTGCTCTCTCTTCTCTACTCCATCCTTTACAATCCACAAACTCCTTCGTACTTAAAGCAGCGCTTTTCCTACCTTGGCTCGAACATTGAGCGCCAACACCTGCGGTCGTGCAAGGACAACCGCTTGCACATCCCCGCCCATCACACGCGGTACTATGACAACTCCTTTACGTGCAAATCTGCAATACTGTGGAATAGTCTGCCTTCTGAAATCCGCCATTCCAAGTCGCTCTCAATTTTCAAAAGTCGTTTGTATAATCATTATTTATCTCTTTGTAATTATTAGTGTTTACTTTATTCTATAATGGAGAATTTATTAATGATATATATTTATTTATATAGGTATATATTTATATATGTAGTTGTGTAGTAGTAGTATATATTTACATCTATTTATTGGTCTAAAATGTATGTACTGTATTATGTATGTATGCATTTCTTATCTAATTATTATTTTTTTTTTTTCTTTTTTTTTTTTTAATACAGCACCATCCCGCGCTGCCGTTTATTTATCCTTTCACCAAAGGTTGTCTGTAAGAGATTGCTTTAGCAATAAGACCGCCTTTGCACATTTCTAGTTTTACTAGTAATTAATGCTTTAAAACTGTATTCTGTATATTTTGTATGTGCAATAAAGATGTCTAAATAAATAAATAAATAATATTACCATGTTTTGAGAAATATCCAATAACATGGGTACCTTGGAATGAATTACTATATTTTAGTCATTTTCTGACCAATGTTTCATGCTGAACAAAATTCAATGCCTTGAATGAACCACACAAGACGCAAAACCCGATTATAATGAGAAGCAGGGTCGAGTATGACTTGATTTAAATATTAATACTTATTTTGATTGTCAGAAAATACAATACTTAAGTAAAATAATTAACATAATAGTTATAATATTTATAACGCTAAGCGAGGCAACAATAATCCACTAAACAAAATTTCATTCTGATGATAGAAACCAAATGGCTTTTAAAGTCTGATAGTTCATATACATTCGAAGGTTAGTTAGCCACTATTTTACTCAGCATACAAATTTCATGAAAAAACACGAAAAACTGTTTTTTTTAAAGTATGAAATATAGTACAATTAAACAATAGTAGTAGTAGTAGGTACAAAGTTATATATATAAAATATATATATGTGTATATGAGATAGTAACTGGCTAAGGTTCTTGGCCCCCAAACTAGGATTCCCTGTGCTATGGGTAGCCAGTCCTTCGCCGTACCTTTAAATATAATAATTAATTGTTTGTAACTAAGTAAACAATGTACGTATATTGAGGTTAATACTTATAAAATGAATAGAAAAACAAAAACAGTGTCTAGCTAAGTTAAGAAGAAGCTAAGAAACTAATTTTATAATATTAATGGGATTTTTTTAAATTATAATAATTATAGCAACAATAGGCACTTTTTGCTTGATGTACCTATGAGACAATAATAGAAACTAGAAAGTATATAACGGAATAAATTGCTCGAGTAGGCTTTTACATCTGGTATTGGTGTGATGTGTAATGTTTCATCAATAACTACAAACTGTCTAACTAAATTAAGTCTGTGAATAGTCACAAACTTGACCCAACCTGAGATAATTAAAATTATTCTAGCAATTAAAAGGTAATCCTACTACTACTTACAATGACTATATTTTACGATACCAGTTGCATAATTAAAATCTACCTTTTTAAAGTCATACATTGGAGCTGATTCTGTAGTTCTGTAGTGCACAATCTCTTAACTAAACTAAAATGACAGCATTAAAAATATTGCTAACCCTTTCATAATACTTTCTGCGGAAAGGGACAAAATTAGATTTAAAGCTGTCATTTTTTAGTTTAGTTTAGAGATTGTGTTATACAGAATTGGCCACTATGTAACTAATATAAACCAAATATTATACATTGCTATACTGAAATCGAAATATTAAACTTAAAAATACAATACTACTAACAATAATTACATTATGACATAGAAAAACATTATTGATAACAAAATAAGAAATCCAATCAAGTTATAATATTCCTTAAACCAAACTTTGATCACAATGGTGATGTCACCGTAAGATTGTAAAAAGCGTTAGATTATAATCTAACTCGCGACATTGTAAACTGTCGACAGATTGTGAACCGTTCAATGTTCTGAGTGTCAATTTTTGAAATATTCATTTTATTTACGTTTTCTTGTCTCTTTCTTGTAGGTTAGGTTAGGGTTCGACATAAATAATCAAGTAGGGCGCATAGGTTTTATCGGGTTTAAATACCTATCAGATTACAATCTACCGGAAAATGATGCGGTAAATTCTAATCTTTCGACAGTTCAGAATTTCGCGAGTTAGATTATAATCTAACGGTTTTTACAATCTTACGGTGACAGTGACATTAAAGGAGTTTAGGTAAGTAAAATTAATAAAGCGCGGTATAACATCTTTCATGTACGGTGATATAAATACATAGAACAGAAAAACCACTCTGCTTTAGTAATAGTTTTTGCTAACTAAGGACATGCATAGTTTAAACTGTAATTGTGACTTATTAAGATGAATAACGAGAACTATTATTAAATAAACTACTTTTAAATTGACATTCTTTACCAACAACATGTTGAATTATAACAATAACATTTACATTATAAGCACAACTTTGAGGTGGGACTAATAAGCCTATTACACTACACTTATGAAAGGGACCCTTACACCTGAATCAGTGTAGTGTAATAAGATGTAGTGACGAAGGGTCCCTAATTTAATCCCTATTGCTGTGTAATAAGCGACGCTCTAACCCTTAACACAGGGCCCTTTGAAAAGTGCAGTGTAATAGGCCCATAAGTAAGTAGACAACTATGAATAAATGTTTTACAGTCCCACAAACTTAACTGACCCGTTGACAGCATCGCTTGTAAATATGTATTAAAAATAAAAATAAAATAAAAATAAAAACTGAACATGCATAAAATGCATTAGTTCCAATTTTGCCTAGAAAATTAGACTATAATAGTACAAGATGTTCTATTGATTCATTGCTACAGAATATGTCATAGAACATTAATATATAGATACAAATTTAATTTAAAAATTAGTTGAATTGTAAAATACTATCGATTGCTGTTATACGAATTGTGCCTTTGTGTCAGTCTTAAAATTTTCGGTGATAAAAAAAATAGCCTATGTCCTTCCACGGGATGCAACGGGATGAAATTTGGTAGAGATAAGTTGCAGGGCACATTTGGAAGGACATATCCCGGAAACTTAAGGAGTTCCGCGGGAATAAAAAGTGTGTGGCACATTCACACACGGCAGAAGTGAAACTTCAGAAAAGTAGCCTACGAGAGAATGAGATAAATATAACTTGTATTCTATCTCATTCTCTCGCAGGCTAAATCCTATTATGAATATGTTTGTCTCTATTTGGTGTCGCTTTTTCGTTTCACCAAATTTTCAAATCACAACGATTCTAAAGTTTCACTTCAAAAAGCTTAATGCGGACGAAGTCGCTGGCATCATCTAATATGAAATAAGTAAAGATCCTAAATTCGAGTCTAATGAATGTGGTTAAAACTTTCTACGTAATACAAATTAGTTACTTCGACGTCGCACAGATCTATAGCTTGCACCTTTGGTAACCTTAGTTGCAATCAAATTTTCCATTTCCGTTCCCTTTTTTCGTGAATCGACATTACTAATTCTATTGAAGTTAGTGCACCATTGTTTAACATGCATTTTAATGACAAACAGCCAAAGAGCATTCAGAAAGTCTGATTTGTGTTCAACACAATTCAACCATGATGTGTCCTAGACTTGTTAATTTACTAATTAAATCTGTGTATATGCAAACCTTACATATTTTTGCCAAAGTTTGTTCAATTTCATATATACAAATTAGTGCCTGAAATTTAATTGATGGATAGAACAATTTCTAGATATTGGGATGTTAATTGAAGAAATGGTTGAATTTCGTTAGACAATAGTGCACAGTTTTGAAATTCTGCACTATGCAGTTTTGGTAATAAATATCTGCAGATTGCAATGACGATGTAAGACACAGCTTGAGTCTTCAATGCATTTTCAGATGGAATACATTCTTCAATAAAATTTAAATTTTGTAATCTGTACTATGTAGGTTGAGTATTACTTGTCCGATTGTTTATTAATTTACTCAGTGTACTCAGCATTTTGTCATTGCAATTCGCTGGCGCAATTAGCATACAAAGATTTACCAGTCGAAATGTCATTAATCAATATTGTTTTGTACAGTTCAACAAATTGATGACAGTCTGGATGTTTGCTACATCCACCCTGCCTCTAATTTGGCCAAACAAAATCCAGGGGATCCTAGATTAGGCGCGCAAGACTCACTGGTATTGATTTCAATTATTCTGACCATAGATGTATTTCGTGAATGAAGTTACGTAAACAAAGAGGCTTACTTTCTTGTAAGTCTTTGGCATCGAATTTCATCAATTCTAGCTTTATCAGGGCTTCATTCCAAAAACATTTGAATTGAATTGAAATAATCATGTATTGTAAGAATATCTGTATATGTTTTCATCAGCATGGACACAGCATGGGCCACCTCTATGCTGAAAATTTGTGCAGCTAATTTGACCTGAAAAGTAAAATTATAAATTGATTATCCAAGTTTATGCAGATAGGTTTGTTAAAAATATAGAAGTGTTCACTATACAGTCAGATTTAGATTTTGAGGGAAATTGTTCCAATAATAAAGAATATCAAAATGCAACTTTGTATTAAAATTTTAACAAACAATTCCCTCTTTTTCTCTTTTCTTAATTCACAGGGAACAATGCCAGAAAAATTACAAAATGTCAACCAAGTTCATGCAGAAAGGTTTGTTAATTACAAAACGGATAAGGGGCATACAAATGGAATCATGATTGCCATACAGTGAGTATGGCAGTTAGCCCCAGGTGCATCTTAGACTGCATCATCACATACTAGTTGCATATTGAAGTAGTGGTTCACCCAAAAAGTGTAGGACACCCTTGAAGTACAGGACTACTATTTATTTGCATCTAGTAAATAATCTTACATCTGTATAAGGTGTTTAAAACATTTACATATCATAAGGTATTGTCACAGTATAACTACATTCTGATAAGACTACAGTTAGTTGTAGCACCTAGGTCTGTCATGGCCCGGTTTCCTCTGTTATGGCCACAGGGAACATCAGTTATTGATTTTTAATGAAATCTGTCCAATAACAAAGAATGTCAAAATGGTAAGGATTTTAGGCACCAGTTTCTCCTATTACTTGTACTAAAAAGGTACTTGATTATAGATCAAAGACAAATGTGCATTAAAAAGTCCTTAGGTGGAAATTATAACTGGAAATTCTAACTTGTAGATGGCTAGCATCTAGATGTTTAAATTTCTGGTCACTATTTAATAAAATTTATTTGTTTATAATAATTGAGTGCTAAATATTTAAACAAAGGTACTTATTAAGAACAGAATACTAGTAAAATAAGCAGCTTGGTATGATGTTAAAAAACATATTTTGTACTTGCCTTAATTTTTCATAGAAATTGTATAGTTTTAACATGTTTCGCTTTCAGTTTTACAGCCTCACAGCATCTGAAATCCTGTCTATTGTACAACTTTTCACTGCACACCAATTCAGGTCAAGTCCTTATTCTGAAAATTATTGCAGACACATTTAAGTAAATAGTACTTCATAATATTAGCATAGCATTAGTGTATATTCATACAGCGGGCCAATGCCCTTACAAATATAACAACTTATGGTAGAGAGAGTATGCCGTTTCCTATGAGAAACTGCATACTAATATTACATTAGAATGAAAATTCTGCCAGTTTCCTCTGTTGTGTCCCTGTCACCCCGCAGTATTGCTATGTCTAGACCCCTCCATCGAAAGACATATATGGAACTCTTTAGACTATGCTATTACCATATAACATAACAAATTCAATCATCATCATAATATCAACTAATTGCTAGTTCACTAATGAGCACCACTTTACCTCTCAGAATCAGAAGGGTTTTGGCCATAGTCCACCACACTGGCCAAGTGCTGATTGGCAGACATCACACATTTTCAGAACATTATTGATAACTCTCAGGCATTCCTCAAGATGTTTTCCTTCACCATAAAAGCATGTGATATTTATTTTCTTAAAATGTACAAAGCTCGACTAAGTAATTGCCTAGGGATAGAACTCCCAACTACTCTTAGGGAGGCCAGGCGTCTAAGCCACCAGACTACCACAACTTCTACAAAACAAAATAAATGGGTCCAATTCATACTAATAACATAAATGAAAAATTTTATCCAATCGTTTATTTTCAAAGTTCAAATGCTAAAATTATTCAAATAATGCAGTGGAAAAATAATCGAAACAAGTGTCAAATAGTGTCTAAAGTCTAAAATATTATTCCATTATTGTTTCTCAAGAATAGGGAGGGAGAAACTAATCCAAGTCAAAATATATTTATTCAATTTAGGTACAATGTACACTTATTGACGTCTAGTTAGGTACATAAAAAATATGATGGTGATAATCAGATAAGTACAGTATCCAATGCATGGGTTTAAAGAAAACCTTATTGAATCCTGGTAATGTAAACATTACTAGGATTTATTTATTAATGTATGGGTAATGTATAAATCTAAATCTATTTTTAAGAGCTTTATTGTTAACATAAATTCTAACTTACTCAGTGAGGGCAAAAACTAAGATCGATAGCTGCATTCAAGTAAGATCATATGTGCCTGTAGAGTCCACAACTGAAGCTCTGGAGAGCGCGTTTTCATATGGCATCGCCAGCCTTTCTCATCCAACCATTGTCCTGATTCCTGAGGGACTCTTTTCGAACGGCGTGGACACTTGAAGGTCCTTCCATACTGTGCCTTAGCTACCGATATGCAACCGATACCGATCGTGATAATTGTATATGCAGTCTTCACACCTGTAGGTTTACCTACTGGTACCCGAGAGATCATTAATTAGGTAGCGTAGCCAGCCAGTTTTCGGCGTTTATGTTTCGAAGTCAGAATCAGGGAATTATCTTTATATTCCAAGTCGCGGGTGTCGCGGAAGAGATTAGCATGATACGAGTATAGGTCCACGATCAACACTCACTTCTTCACTCACTAAATCTTCGAAGAAAACACTTTAATAAACTACTTCACATAATAAGAAGTTATGTTTAAAAAAACTTGAGGCTTCGCCATTTTTATTTTGTAAGAAAACGAAAATGTGGTGTTGTTAGCCTTTGATTTATTTTTCCCTAAATTCAGATTTAATTAAACCTGAGATGAGAAATCCACTGGACTAAAATTGAAAGTACAGAGAAAGTGTATATATTTCCTAATATTTTGTATGGCACCTTCACTTTTTTTTATTATTTTATCAAGAAATAGTTATAATCTCATTACGTAATCGTAATTTCGTGCATAATTAAGTTATAAATGTAAAGTTTGATTTAAAAAGCTGCTCGGAATCTGGCAAGTCCAGATTTAAAGTAAACACCTCTATTTAATACGTTTTTGACATTTTTTTCAAAGAGCCATCAGCGAATTTTTTCCCCTAAATTTAAGGTGAAAGCTTAAGTTGGTTACATTGCTTGAGCGGCTATTATAAATAACTATAATACATATAGTAATAAAAACATGTCTATGTGTGCAAATATTGTGATTGTGTGGAAAGAGTGAGAAAAAAATGTATAGCCATACTAAAAACATGAGATAAAAGATATGTACCTTTTCCTATTTTCATAGCCTAGCTTGGACGGCCCTGTTTGGGATTTTGACATTTCATCGCAGCGTGAAAATTGCTCAAAAATATCGTGTGGAAAGTTTTTTTATCTGTTGCGAAACCAAATTAATAATAAAAATATTAATTATACGTTAATAATCCATAAATACCTAATGTAAATTGTTTGCTGTTAATATAAATTGTTTTATCAACAATGGTTAAATAATTACATACTTTCTAGCCATTCGATATCAATCGGTTTTTCGATAAATCCGATCTTAGGACATGCCTATTGCATACGATTTTTCTTGACAGATCTTTTTTTTCTGGTCGGTGTTGACAGATTAATAAAATAGGACAGGAACATGACAAGAATAGGACCTTAAATGAATGCTATTCTCTTTGATTTTTTATAAACAAAAATTTCATAAATATTTTGAAATTAATTCCCAAACATATCGTTATAAGAAGAGGATATGAAACATCATATTTATATATTGAAGCTTCCGTTAAGTATAAATGGCGTATGTGCGGAGCTTAAGCTGGGGGTTAGGGTTGGTATTATCGATACTTATATAATCGATATAAAATTATCACAAATAAAATTAATAAATAATTAAACATAATATTTTGAAAAATCACTAGTATACATAAATTACGAATACTAGATTCATATTGTCTAATGAAGTAGCTGATGCCCGCGACTACATCCGCGTTAATTGAGGTTTTTTAGTTCCCGCGGTAACTCTTGAATTTTCCGGAATAAAAACTAGCCGGCAGGTTATTCCAGACTATAATACTTTGTCCCAAATTTCATACAGATCAGTTTAGGCATGATTAACAATATCATCCATACATCCCAACTTCGCGTTTATAATGTGTTAGTACTATAGATTTATATTATTAGTTCATGTGAACCTTACAAACAATACTGTTTCATAATATAAGTTGGAATTCCTATATATTATGGAAAAAATGTTACTGAATGTGATGATATGAATAATAAAAGTAGACTGATTTTAAGATTGATTTATTTCAAAAATTTATAAAAATGCATACAGATAGTAAAAAAAATCACGATTGCAGCGCAGCATTGTGGACTTTGACAATAAAATATATCTAAAAACTTTCTCACAAACTATAGGTACATATCCAATGCAAAAAACCGCATCTCAATCGGCCCAGTACTTTTTGAGAAAAATGGTAACATTGAAGAATAAAAATCACGATTGCAGTTCAACTTGATGGACTATGGTCCGACATATTTAAGAACCTTCTCAGAAGGCATATCTAATGCAAAAAACTATTATCGGTCCAGTAGTTTCCCAGGAAAATGGTAACAACAAATGCACAAACTAACGCAGACCTCTTAGGGCAAACACATATACCGTCTCCGTTCCGTCGTGGGTACAAAAAATGATTACTCAGAAATTAAAAAATCGTGTGATAGAGCCGATTAAATGCGAAAATCAAGAAAGAATGCCTAAAAAGACAACAGTTGCATTTGAAAAAAAACGTGTGCATATCCGCGGGCCACTTTAGTGGTCCGCGCAGTCAAGGAATATACTAGTATTATACAGTAGTAAATTTTTAATATTGACGTATCGGGGATTGGAGATCGAGTCTTAATCACAAATTATCATCGCCGACTGAGTTTAAAGTCTACGATTACCCGGTAAATATAATTTTAACAAAATTGGACTTTGTACGGTAAATAAGGAACGCCGACCTGAAAAAGGCTGCCTTCAATAACATAGTTACCTCATAGTTTTATGGTACATTAAGGTACCTAACTGAAATGAGTTCAGTTGATCAATCACATCACTGATTAAATCAGATTATTGTTAGATGTCGTGATAAATTTTTCACGATATCTATAAACCCTTTGTATAAACCGTTAAAAAATAACTGGTATACTAAACACATCAGCTTGTCTTTTTATGCAAAGAACGTTCTGTGATACAAAGTGCTATAAACTATCTGTGCATGGAAACTGGAACTGTGTGTGGAAAACAATGAAAACATCTATTTTTGTCCTCGCTTACTTTATTAATCAAATAAAATAATTTATTTACACGTCAATTAATATAGGTATCTATTACCTATTTACCTACTCTATTTATTCAGAATATTTTGAAGTGAAAACTTCTTTAGACGCGTTGAGCACTTTTTGGTAGGGGTTAAAAATTTGGAAACGCGAGACCGACATCATTTTTCTTAAGACAAAAGGTCTTCGGTATAAATAATATAGTTCATTCGTAACTAAACTTTAATACCTTCGTTTTAAGGTTTATAGTTTAATTATTTAAAAAGTGCTGTGTTGTTATTTTAAATATTCAATTTCACTTCTATCGACTGCCATTTTTTTGTTTTAATTATAAATTACTAAGGACTTAGGGAGCCGAAAATCCCAAGGGAGGGAATTTTTCTAATATTTGCGCCATTCCTGAAGGATAAAAGGCCATGAACTTGAATCTTTCCCCCATTTTCTTTGGGTTCACGAGCATATCGTAGGCAGCTTTAATTTTTTCTTTTTCATTCTCCGTCTTGGCGTTGTCCACTAACATCTGAAACAATTCAAAATGCATATTAGTATGAGAATGTTGGTATTTATTTATTTAAAAGAGGTTTACTCAGTAATGACATCATGAGTACGTATCGTTCGGAAAAGTCAAAGCCAACGACTGCCAACGAAGCTTATGATAATAACAACCCGTCGGACGTCACACATCTCACGTGGATGGATTAGCAAAATACAAAATAATGTTTAAAATGGTGTATCACTAAATAAAATGTCCATAGAATGCCTTTGTTGACACTCGTTGGACTGCTTGAATCTTACCTGGATTTAAACATACGAAGTTCAACCAAAGTACAGTAGTTAATCCAAAGTAACAATACATCGTGGACTCATATTGGTCTGACGTTGACTAACTAAAGCTACAGAGGAATAGACCCCTCAATCCACTAGGATCCACCAGTGGATTGAATAGCACTCTGGAGTCCACTAGGATTCACCAACGTTCTCGCATCCAGTAAAGTCCAATGACTGTTAAATAATATATTACCTGTAGTCGAGTATTAGCTTGCAATCGTGCTAAGAAATCCATCTGTGTGACTGGTCCAACGACCAACGCATAGTTCTCGTCTCCAGGAGTTATGGATGCAGCTACTCTTAACTGACTGAAATCTACGTCTGCAGTCAGGTCTGCTGTACCGGGATTCAATAGTGGATCTACGATTTTATGCTTGTGGAAAGCCTATAAGAAAATAATAAAATATCAGAGTCAGCCCCTAGATTCCTGAAGCCTAGGTTCAGAAGAGCCTTTCCGAGATTTTTTTGGAAGTTTTCTGCATAAAAGTAGGCACATGGGAATTCTGGATAAGTAAAGCTTGAAAAATGAATTCACAGCGACTCATTTTGCAATTCACAGCAATCAGTTTTACTTATTTGCGTAATATACACGATAATTGTGTGAAAAACTTATCAAAAACCAATGTTTTTAAAGTTACATCGACATAATCAGAAAGGTATGTGATTGTAATCAAAAAAGAATCAACATCATAGAATAATTTCCAATTTACAGGTTCCAAGGGTGTCATTACTAAGCCTCCGCTGTCCGTCCATATATCTGACTGTCAGCGGGCTGTATCTCATGCACGGTAATAGTTAGAAAGTCATCAAAGAGTATGTATTTCTCTTCTGGCTAACAGCAAATAGTAAAAATAAAATAAAAAATATATGAAAACACACAAGAAACGTGATTTTTGAGCGCCTATCTTGTTTCTTTACCGAACTTTTAAATAGCAAATAGCTTTAAATCTTGTACGATGGTACGGAACCCTTCGTGACGAATCCGACTCGCATTGGCCGGTTCTTAAATTTACTACGGTAAGTCAACATGATAGCTTGCAATTTTAACTGAGGTGAACCAGTGAGTTTGATATGCTTGTGATGAGATGAGGTGCATGTATGGTTTATTTGCAGTAAATTAGAAGAAAAATTACCCTAAAGGTATCCCCTTTTTCTCCAGAATGTCCATAATCAGCAATTAACGCTAAACCACCAAACTGGTCGACCCTGTTTGCGAGTTGTCTGGCGATACCAAGGCTCCTCGGGCTTATCTCGAGCTCCATCCAGTCTCCAGCGTCTAAAGGAGGTCTTACGAGGACTCTGGTGGATTGGGTCTCATTCGCAGATATTCTATAGCGTAGTTTGTCGTTCTCGTCTAGGTCGATGAGGATTTCACGCCAGCCTTCTTCTGTTTTCTGTGAAAAGGTTTGAAATTAAACTTGTGTTTAAAATTTTATGTAAAAAAGCTTTCATGTGACGATATCATAAACTGTAAATTGAGTGCAAAATCGTTTTTTTTGTCCACTACAAGTTAATTCAGAAATTATAAATTTCCAAACCCTGCCGGGGATCGAACCCGGGACCTCCGCACGTTAAGGCAACAGCGCTCAACACTGCGCCACGGAGGTCGTCAAAATCGTGTGACAAAAAGCAGGTTGAATGAGTATTAAAATGTCGCTGTGTTCAAAGGGCATTCCCTTAAGGGCGCACATAAATGTCCAACGATCACTAACGTTGGGTACTGTTGACATTCACACGTTCCCATAATGTGGATGGATTAGTAAACGCCAATAGACCACTTAGCTTCTTTTTTCTAATATTTAGGCTAGCGCTTGGCTGCAATCAGACTTGCTTGCAAGTAGTGATGCAGCCTACTTAGCTCTATGACTTGTTGCACAGATGACACCATAACTAAATTATTACAAAAATATTGTTTTAAAATTTCATCTTACTTGAAACTTATGAATTGGTAATACATCAAAGAATTCATGTGCAATAAACCAAGAAAAATTGTTTGGCACTTTCTTCAAGTCATTGTACCAGTACACTTTAATGCCACTCACTGTTTCACCCTGAAAAAAGAAAACATATGAACTTACTAATACAATACTTATAAGTTTTTAACCATAATAGTTACTATGACTGGATCAATAAATGCATAATATTTTTATTGCACTCTACAACAATTACTATAAAGAAAAAAACGTAGAAAGCACAATGAAAATCATAGTAATACTGTTTGGCCTGGTCACTACCTAGTTTTTTCTTTCAGACAATTAATGGTGTAAAAGGACATTCCTCTGTAGCAATTCAATTCAATAAAATGTATCTGTATACCAGTGGGAAATCGTGCAGATCTATTTAAATTTCATACGACAATAATAATGGGTAATTTACCTCACGGTTATGAGGACTCTCAATATCTGTTTCACTATGCGATACACAAAGTCTATTTGCTTGCACCACCTGCATTGTTGATGAGATTTCTACAAGGTGAAGGCTCAAATCTGCTCCTTTATAGCCATAACGGTTCAGTACCTAAAACAATCATGTCTTAAAATATTCAACCTTTGTTTCTGATTTAAAGCAAAAATGGAGAAGCAAATAGATAATAATTAGACAAATAATGGAAAAATGGGAAAAGAAGTGGAGAGTACTTAAATGACAGACAAATATTTGAACTATTTAAAATGTAAGGCTTCTTAGATCAGAAACCTAAGTCTCCCACGTTCTTCTGCTAAAGGTGTATCTATATCTAGTGATCATATTGTGGTCGAACAAGCTGTATAGAATTTCAAAAAACCTTCGTGACTTTTTTTGCATGGATATATTTTGAGATCTGGAGAAAAACATAGGCATAGACAGGATTTAAAAAATTCCTAACAGTGGATAAAAAATATTCTTATTTTCCATCTATATTTACCCTCAAGATATCAATCATAAGCGTCCCTTTTCCGGGGCCCAACTCAACAATTTGCAAAGGTTTGCCTGGGCACATCTTCTGTGTTTCAGCATAAAACCAAACTGCAAGCATTTCACCAAACAACTGGCTTATTTCTGGTGAGGTTATAAAGTCTCCAGTTTCACCTATTGTATCTTTTTTCTCATAATAACCTAAAAAAAGAAACCCATACTAAGTAATATTTCAAACACGAAAGTGTGTGTCTGCTACGCTTTCCCGTCTGTTTGTTGCGGATAAGGTAGAGGTAGGGAACATCCCAGGGAAGGACAAAGGTTAAAATTAAGAAGGTCCCGCGGGAAGAAAAAAACTTAATCCATGTATCCAAGCACTTAAATTTAATTTTATGCCATGACCAAAATAGGTTCAGCAATTTGCTAAATGAAACAAACACACAGACATATTCTCTGGCCCACACTCTCTCCAGGCCCACACTGACACCAAATAGAAGTCAGAAGTGGCAAAAACTTGTTATTCGACCCCATTGAATGAAAATACTTATTTTTATTCAAAGTAACTATATGCCACTTTTGGGTCCCTGTAAAATATCAACTAATAAAACTAATAGCAATAATAACCTTCTGTGGGATTAGTTATTACTATGTGCATGTATTCAGCTACCGTCAGAGGTCCGTTTAAACGTAGTTTTTCTTTAATTATGGTCATAATACTCGGCGCATCAGCAAGGTTAGGCATTTTTAATGTCTTCGGATCGGGCCGCTTTACGACTTTATATCCTTTATGCCTTCTACACATGCCATTAATAAGCACAGGCCTGTCTAAAATGCGAAATAAATTACGAGTATTCATTTCAAAATTGAGAAATACTGAAAATCTATTTTGATATTTTGATCACTTTCGCTATTGTCAATGTCAAATTTATGACAATGCAATGATAATCAGCTGACTTGTATAGGGAGGTCCAATATGTAGAATATTAATTTTACCGATTACATCACGTACGTTCCGGTTATTTACATTTTGTATTGATTGATTATTACATATATTACAAAACGTTAAATCATAGAGCGAAGATTAAAAAAGCAGCTTATTAAAATAGCTGTAGTCTTAGATTTAGATTATCAATTTTCAGACGTTTCGGATTTCGAACTTGTTTTGTAATGTCATTGGTTATTTTGTCAATTTAACCATTTGAGTTTGACATTGACATGGATGTGTTTAGGATCGAAACAATTTGATTTGAGACCAAAATTAAAAATAATTTAAAATGCGAATTTCCCATTTTCATTACTGTAAATCGTGTTTTGCTTGAAGAGCTTTCAGTAACAAACGTTTTAGGAAGTTTAGTGAAGATATAAAATAATAAAAAAGAAATAAGTACCACACGTGTGTGTGAAGTTGGGTTATGCTGTATTTTCAATAAATAAATACTACAAATTATCAATTAAAATGAGTGAAGAAGAGAGCATGGATACTGAATCCAACACAAAATATAAAGACGGCGTCAACAAGAACGCTAGATTGATTGTTAAAAACGTATCTTTTAAAGCAACAGAAGAAAGTCTGAAAGAACATTTTTCTCAGTTTGGCAAAGTTGAGGAGATAAAGCTACTAAAGAAACCAGACGGGAAGCTCGTAGGATCCGCATTCGTTCATTATACACATGTTCCTATGGCCCAAAAAGCATTGTTTGGGACAAATAAGAAACCATTTCTGGGTAAGAATTAGTTATTCTCAGTAGTATTTGCTTTCTGGACCAGTGCCGGGATTAGTCAACTATTATAAGGTCCTACCTACCTAGTTGACAAACATGTTTAATTTTAAAGTGTATTAGTTCCACTTTATCTGTTTGATACAGACTTTGTAGATAAAGGTAGTTGGATTATTGTGTTTTTAAGTTTATATCTATTTAATAATAATTTCCAGGTCGCCCTATATTTGTATCATGGGCAGTGCCAAAACACAAATACAATGAAGAAGAAAACAAAAAAGGACAAAAGCAAAGATATTTTAACCGTGATGAGTCAAATGAGGAATCTAAGCCGGGGATTAAAAGTAACTCTTCATTTTAAATTACATCTTTATTTTTAAAATGTCACACATGTTTAAGAAATGTGAACACATAATATTTACTTTGCTAACAAACTACGGCCCTCCATAAGAATTGTAAAAATGTCTTATTCCTTGTCTGTCTTATTCCTTTTCTAAATGTAACTGCCTCGTTGGTCTACTAGTTAGGATGCTCAAATGCAGTTGATGAGGTCCCAGGTTTGAGTCCTGGGTCTGACCATAATTAAGTATTGGGTTTTTCTGACAGCAAATTCTCATTACTAGCCTGGTGTCAGGAAGTTTGCTGTGTGTCACCCTTGTGCCTTGGAGACCACATAAAGCTGCTGGTCCTGCGTCTGATCCCTCTCCCGTTGTGTCGGATTTTCTGTCCCATCGGGCTATGAGAGTGCACATGGGTTTGCCTACACACTTGTGCACTATAATTAATATCTGGCCAATTTTTGTCAAAATTCAAGGCCAAACAAATTGGCCGCTGTAGCCGAAATTTGGTTATGGGGACTAGTAACATTAGACAGTATTGCAATTGTACACAACTTTCTATGTCCTAGGGTTTACACTGGGTGTTGATGAGTCAATCTGTGAAAGAATCAAGTCATTTTCTTATATTCAGACATTGGTCCTTAGTTTGCTAGACAAAACTCTATATCTCTAAATTGTATTGTATATCTCATACTAAATTGAAATCAAAAGTGTAGAAACCATATATGGGTATGGGTTTAATATAACTGCCATTATTAACTTAATTGCTTAACACTTACCATCAGGTGTGATCGCCGTCAAGCGCTAACTTGTAGTGGATTTAAAAAAAACTCAATTTTACTTTTTCTTATTCAGGTGAAGATGAAACTGAAGTAAAAAAAGAAATAAAAGATGACAAAAACAGAATCAGATTAAACAGGAAAGCCCGTCTCATCATACGTAACATATCCTTCAAAGCCACTGAGGATAAGTTGAAACAGCATTTTGAGCCATACGGGACTGTGCTGGAAGTCACTTTGCTGAAGAAACCTGATGGGAAGATGGTCGGCTGTGGATTTGTGCTATTCAAGAATGTGCAGATGGCAAAAGAGGCGCTGGCTAATACAAATATGAAACCGTTTTTAGGTATTTTTATATATTGTTTTTTTTATTTTCTGTGTCTTATCATGTGTTCAGTCGTTGAACTATGAGCAGATTTGTTGTTTCCCAGCGGGAAGAACTCTTTGTCTATATTATTATATTGTCTAGGTTAGGATATGCCTTCTTTTTAAGCGACAGATAAAATCTTTTTAATTTTAGCTTGTCAACTTTAGTCAACTGTGCTGCCAGGCGATTCGGGTGTTTGACAAGCCTACCCATTTGGTACAAACGCAAGCCATAAAAAAAAAAAAAAGCCTTGTTTTATAGTCACAGCCATATGATTATATTTCGTCCTTTATTGGGTTCACATTTAAGTGCTCACATATTTCAGAAATGCGTAGGAACCATGGAGCGTTCGAAAATTGTTTTAAAATGTACTCTCCATTTCTTCGTCGATCTGTTGCTCCGTTGCGGCGTGATTGAAGGACAAACCAATAAACAAACACTTTCGTATTTATAATATTAGAAGTGTGAAGTATGATTAGTATGATAATTTTTAGGTAGACCAATATCAGTGGATTGGGCGGTGCCCAAAAACCAATATATGCGACATGTGGTGGACCAACAAATTGAAATGGAAGAAAAAATCAAGAAAGAGGAGTCTGACAGTGATGACGACGCTCCCATAAACATATCCATTGATGATGTCAAGGATGAGATTAAAAGTAAGTCCTTCGGTATATCTACGGTTCACATGCCTATCAATGCTACTGCTTATGGATTCTTGGAAACAAACATGCATCTATGGCATAAGTCCATTCAAGGTAGCTCTAAACATAAAAACTCAAAGAGAAATATTTGTATCTCAAGATACATTTACACACATTCGAATTACTAATATTAATTACACACATTACATTCGAAGATAGTTTTTCAAATGAAAAGAATACAAATAGAATTTCCTAGTTGTAATTTCTAAAATATTGTTGAAATGATAAAAGAAAGCGGTTTTGTCTTGCTACAGCTATGCTTCGGACTGTAATCACTTATGTATCTGCACTTAAGTAATAATTAATCATTCAATTCAATTTTTTTTAAACATATAGGACATTCAGGTGTCTCTTATGTTACGTCATATTTTGACTCTACCACCGGTTCGGAAAGTAGTTTTGCTGAGAAGAGCCGGCAAGAAACTCAGCAGTTTTTTGAAATAATATTATTATTATTGTTATTATATATTTTTTTATGAGAGCCACTGCTGTGCTTCTCTATGGGTTTTCTCTTTAATAATGGCATGCTGAATAAGAGTACATTACTTGACGATAATGACGAAAGCAAGTGCACTCCAACACCTCATTTTGACGACCTCCCTGGCACAGTGTTGAGCGCTGTTGTCTTAACGTGGAAGTTTCCGGGTGCGACCCCCGGCAGGGTCAATTTGGGATTTTATAATTTGGCCTGGTGGCTTCGGTCGTGGCTAGTTACCACCCTTCCGGCAAAGAATGGTCGCCAAGCGATTTAGCGTTCCGGTACGATGCCATGTAGAAACCGATTAGGGGCATGAGTTTAATATAACTTCCATACCCCTAACAGGTTAGCCCGCTACCATCTTAGACTGCATCATCAGTCATCACTTACCATCAGGTGAGATTGCAGTCAAAGGCTAACTTGTAGTTTATAAAAAAAACTGTCCTCAAGCACAAGCCCATTCTGCAATTTTTTTTTTTATAAAAATAATTTGAATTTGTTTCAGGTGAATCTGAAAAGAGTGACGAAGAAAGTGATTCAGAGGATGAAAAGGTTAAACCTGAGAATGAAGATGACGACGATGAAGAATCTGGTGATGAAGATGAAAGTGATGATGACGATGATGAAGATGAAGAATCTGGTGATGATGATGATGATGAAAATGATGATGACGGGAAGAGTGTTACAAGCACACAACCTGATTTTCAACGGTAATAACTAATAACTAATGATAATAAAAAATGTTCTATGCAGTCAATTATATGTAAAAAATATTGTTTGCATGTTTTTTTTGTTTTTTTTCCATAAGGTCAAGGTCAGGATCCTTTATTCAATTGAGTTGAAGCTTTATGTACAGTTCTTTTAAACATTAGTGTAAAGCTTAAATACCATCTACAAACAAAAGAAGATGTGTGAAAGGCATTGTTCAGGGAGCATTGGCTTGTATTATTTCAAACGAGAAATACCTGACTGCATTTCATAGAGGCATAAAAGCACTGCTTACCCAAGAGGAAATATGTCAATGCTCATTTTTTACCAAGATAGTCAGTAATTAGGTATTCGGACTTACCAATGCCTACCCTAGCTTCAAACCCTGTGCACGCCACTGCTGACTGAGTTATGATATATCAGCTCAAACTGCTGGTCTAATCATTTTGCATGTTTATTCCGTGTCGTGCAAGTCTTGTATGTAAAATGTATTAGTTCCACTAATTGCCGCTTTTGTGACAAGGACTATAGGTTTGGTTTATAAAACAGACACACTAAGAAAAGATTGTCGGATATTTATATATCCGACAATATATATATTTATATTTATATTTGTCCGGCAAAGACGTGCCGCCAAGCGATTTAGCGTTCCGGTACGATGCCGCGTAGAAACCGAATAGGGGTTTGGGTTAAATATAATTGCCATGCCCCTAACAGGTTAGCCCGCTACCATCTTAGACTGCATCTTCACTTACCATCAGGTGAGATCGCAGTCAAGGGCTAACTTGTAGTGGATAAAAAAAAAAAATATCCACTTAAGCTGAGTATCACCATAATATTCTCCTACCTCAGAAAGATAGTTACTTCAATATAGATTTTCTTTGAAATTGTTTTGATTATTCTTTTCAGAACAAAATTGAATGATGCAGAAGATGGTTGCACTGTGTTCATAAGAAACATTCCGTTCAGCGTGGACAATGCTCAACTGCAAGCATTCGCTGAGCGTACCGGACCAGTCAAATACGCGCTCATTTGTGTTGACAAACTGACGGAACATTCTAAAGGATCAGGATTTGTTAAGTTTGTGGTGAGTACGTTACCCCACCCCACGCCATCCAACTCCACCCTATACTATTCCACCGTACGCCACCTTACACTACCCCACTGTATCTCACTCAAATCTAACTAATGCCATGCCACTTTTATTCAGTTAAACGTACAGTACAGCTTGGTTAACGCATAGATGCATTCCCCGAATACACTGTTCCAGTCAAATACGTATTACTCAGTCATCTGTGTTGACAAACTGACGGAACATTATACAGGATCAGGATTTATTAAGTTTGTGGTGAGTACGTTACCCCACCCCACGCCACCCAGCTCCACCCTATACTATTCCACTGTACTCCACCTTACGCTACCCCACTTATCTCACTCAAATCTAACTAATGCCATGCCACTTGTATTGAGTTAAACGTACAGTACAGCTTGGTTAACGCATAGATGCATTCCCCGAACACACTGATCCAGTCAAATACGTATTACTCAGTCATGTGTGTTGACAAACTGACGGAACATTCTAAAGGATCAGGATTTGTTAAGTTTGTGGTGAGTACGTTAACCCACGCCACGCCACCCAGCTCCACCCTAAACTATTCCACTGTACTCCACCTTAGGCTACCCCACTTATCTCACTCAAATCTAACTAATGCCATGCCACTTGTATTGAGTTAAACGTACATTACAGCTTGGTTAACGCATAGATGCATTCCCCGAACACACTGATCCAGTCGAATACGTATTATTCAGTCATTTGTGTTGACAAACTGACAGAACATTCTAAAGGATCAGGATTTGTAAATCGGATCAGCGTCACTTTAAATTTCCCCCACCTCACGCCACGAACTCCAACCAACTCCGACCGATACTTTTTATCATGATAAAACATATCCACATAGTGTTGGACACAATTTCTAAACTATTTTAGTTATGAATATAACTCCACATATTTTTCTTTCCACAAGAAGTATTATGAAAGTATAGTTTTTATACTTACAACAGCATTAGTCAACATACTATGTTCCTTTAAATTCAGTTGAGTGATTAGGATATAAATAAGTCTTAAATCATTAAAAAGCATCAATTAAAACAAGCTTTTATCGTCCGCCATATTGAATTTAGTGTGACGTAATTTTATTTTTCGTATTCTTCGCAAACCCTTTCATTTGATACCCACATCATGGGGCTCATAAAAAATAACTAGTCCGCCATCTTTAAGAGTTCACCATTTCTGATTAAGAATGACGTCACTTAGCTAGTTATACTGTCATCCAAACTAAACGTGTCGGCTCAATCGGTTGTTCCTAGACCTAGGCAAGACCTAGGCAAAACAAAGCCACAAAAAATAAATGCACAAAATGTGAAAAGTAACAAATTTTGTATAATATTGGTACAAATTCCCAGTTTAATTCCCATCATTCTATTTTATAACATAATTCCACAATCTATTTTAAACTTGCAACACAACACAAGTTTAAGAAATCCGTTAATAGTATGTTCCTAAAAAAAGCTTATTATACTGTTGAAGATTACATAAATGATAAAAGAGCATGGATTTGACTCGCTCCAGCAATGCTAAGGACAGCGGTCACATATGTATCTACAAATTAATGAAATTATAATTTTTTTTCAAAAGGGCAACCGCTGATTTTCTCGCTTGTTCTTCTTGGTAGGAATGGTATTCCGAACCAGTGTTAGATTCGCTTGACGATTCAAAAGCACTTGTAAAAATTCATTTGAATAAAAAGTCATAATTAAAAAAAATTAAAAACACGACTGCCCTGCCAAAAAAACAAACTAAAAAGTTAAAAATCTAAATTAATCTAGTTAAATTAGTATATTATTCACATTTTTATTAAATGATTTTTTTTTGTGTACTAGATATTGAACTATAGTGTTATATATTTTTGGAATCTACTCATCATTTTGTAGATGATGATTAAATAGTTAATAGTTCGAATATTTTTTTTCAAATTTAGTCTGTAATGCGGGACCATGGTCACCCCATAATTTTTTTTTTAAATTTTACTAGCCTATGTCTCCCGGAATAAGCTAGGGATTCTAACGATACCTCATTTATCAAAATCGGTACAAGCGTATAGAAGTTATGGTGGAATATACAAACTCACATACATACATACATACATGAACTCTGAAAACAATATACTCCTTTTTTCAAGCAGTCGTATAAAAAACATTTGAATTTGAATCAATTTCTTGTTTATTATACAGAATATAGACGATGCAGCTAATTTCCTAGCGCTGCCATCAGACCAGCTGAGACTGGAAGGCCAAGTTTTGCAAATCAAACCCGCTCTGAAGAGGGAAAACCTGCAAAAAGCAGACAAGAAACAGCCCAAGGACAATAGAAATCTGTACCTTGTCAAAGAGGGCGGTGAGTTCATTATTGATTGAATGTATAGCGGTCTGTATGTCTACTTGGATGATATTTGCATTCAATTTCATGATTTTCAGAGGTGTATATGTTATTTATTATATTGATTGATTGAGCCTATTCCTTGTGGTCCTACTAGTAGTAGGACCAGTAGTATATATATGTCACCGCAAGATTGTAAAAACTGTTAGATTATAATCTATCTCGCGAAATTGCAAACTGTCGAAAGATTACAATTTAACTAATTATTTTCCGGTAGATTGTAATCTGCTAGGTTTATTAACCCGATAAAACCTAAGTGCCTGGTTATTTATGTGGAACCCTAACCTAACCTACATGAAACAGACGAGAAAACGTAGATACAATGAATATTTCAAAAATTGACACTCATAACATTGAACGGTTCACAATCTTTCGACAGTTTACAATTTCGCGAGTTAGATTACAATCTTACGGTGACATATATATCAATCTTTTACATAATATCAATCTTTTATCTATTATTGTATATAATTATTCAGTGATAGTCGCGGGAACGAAAGCCGCATTGGGCGTGTCCGCATCGGACATGTCCAAACGCTTGACACTGGAACGAAGCAAGACACAGATGCTCAAGAACTTGAACAGGTAACCCTTTTTTTATGTCCAAAATTAATTACAGTGTAAACTCTTTATAACGAAACTCAAGGGACTGAGCGTTTTTTGTCGTTATAGAGAGCTATCGTTATATGGAGTGAACAAAAAAACAACCAAATTAACAAGAATTTTCAAGAGTTAGTTCAAAACGCTTTCCAACGTCACTTTTCTTTTCTCCCTTTTCAATCGCACGTATCACACAAACTTTTTCGTCAACACTAAGCGCTTTCCGTTTACTGGCCATGTTAACTGTTTCAAAGTAGGTTTAAGACTGATAATACCATAGGTAGGTACCCAGTATGCTTGGTCGAAGACTGCATCACTTCCGAGAAAACAATGTACACGTGTTCAAGGCAATTAAGGTTAACAAAAGCTAGACCGACCTCGGATGTTTCGGAGCTTCAAAGTCTTTTGTTACCTGATAACATAACATAAACAATAATACCGCTAATAAATATTTACTGTCTACAAATATGAACACATTTCTTCGTAATAGAGAATGGCGTATCGCTATAAAGAGTGTTTCAATATGTGGGTTTTAACGCAAACCAACCAAGTTGGGCTCACTTCAACGTTACAGGGAGTTTATAAAGGATAACGTTATAAAGAGTTTACACTGTATATATATTAGTAGGTATATTTTACCAACCCGCATTGGAGCAGCGTGGTGGGTCTAAGCTCTAATTCCCTCTCTCCTACGAGAGTGGAGGCCTGTGCCCAGCAGTGGGACGTTAATGGGCTGTAGTGATGAGGTATATTTTATAAAAAGTTATATTATATATGTCACCTAAAAAACCGTTAGATTATGATCTAATTCGCGAAATTGTAAACTGTCGAAAGATTACAATTTAACGCATTATTTTTCAGTAGATTGTAATCTGTTAGGTATATTAGCCCGATAGAACCTAGCACTACCTGATTATTTATGTCGAACCCTAACCTAACCTACAAGAAACAGACAAGACAACGTAAATACAATGAATATTTCAACAATTGACACTCAGAACATTGAACGGTTCACAATCTGTCGACAGTTTACAATTTCGCGAGTTAGATTATAATCTAACGGTTTTTACAATCTTCGGTGACATATGTAAGTAATGGACGTCAATAGATCTACCTATAGTGTACCTCAATTGAATAAATGATTGATTGATTAAGGATCATTTTCCGAAAGACAAAATCCACGTCGCCTGTCAATTGTATGTTGAATAAACCTTTCAGAAAAACCAATTAAATTAAAAAAAATGCGAGACAAACGACTTGGATTTTGGAAGATCTCTTTTCTTTCTTTATTAACTCTCTTCTCTCTATTAACTTAATGATCAAAAATAAATAGGTAATGGTAATATAATAGGTAAATTTTAAGGCAATGGTAATATATATCACCAAAACTTGCCCGTGTGAATCCAGGGAAAGTCAACTAGTAAATGAAGAAATCCTTATTACTTTTCTATTTTGTATACTATATGATGCCCGCGACTTCGTCCGCGTGGACTGAGGTTTTTTATTCCCGCGGGAACTCTTGACTTTTCCGGGATAAAAAGAGGCCTATGTCCTTCCCCGGGATACAAACTATCTCTGTACCAAATTTCATGAAAAGCGGTTGAACAGATTTTTTTTTTCGGTTCCCGCGGGAGCTCTTGAATTTTCCGTGATAAAAGGTAGCCTGTGATCTTCCCCGGGATGCAACCTATCCCTCTACTAAATTACATCTAAATCGGTTGAACAGATGGGCCGTGAAAGCGTAGCAGACAGACAGACACACTTTCGCATTTACAATTCCATTTGCCATTATTTTGCCATTACATAGATTTAAAGACTGTGTTAAACAGCATTTGTTAAAGTCGTGGTTATTACACTATCGATGATTTTATTAACGACAAAGTAGCATGGAAGCAACCGGCCTCGCATCCAGTGACCCACAAGTCAGTGTAATACTTGTAACGTATGTGTTGTGTTGTCTACATATTGTAACCTTTTCTTTACAGGAAATAAATAAATCATTTATCATTATCATCATCAGCTTTCTGAACCGGTGCTAGTCTTAACGTTTCATAAGTGACACAAGTTGGCCTACGTGAAATAAATAAATCATTTATAATTTATCATTTATCATTATCATCATCAGCTTTCCGAACCGGCGGTAGAGTCTTAACGTTTCATAAGTGACACAAGTTGTCCTACATGAAATAAATAAATCATTTATCAATATTAGTAATGATATGTATGGATTTTCTTTAATTTTAAAGATTCGTATCCCGCTACCGGATAGTGGTGTCCAACTTGCCTCAGAACTTCGATGACAACGCTCTGCGCCGCGTCTGCACCCGCTCGGTCGGCTCCCGGGCCGTCATCACTGAGGCCCGGGTCATGCGTGACCTGAGGGCGCCCCTGGGCAGAGACGGGAAGCATCCGTGAGTGAATTTTTAGTATGACTTAATTCAGGATCAGTACTCCGCACTGCGAATGCGGTCAGAATAGCGGTATAGGTTTCATATAGGGTATGTTCCGATATGCTCTGCGAGAATTTCCGTAATTTATTGATGTCTGACATTTAATTTATTGTAATTTCTTAATTTTAACTTATTAATTTGGCTTTTGATTATTAGTATAGGTATTATTTTGTTTATTTTAATTGCGACATATACGTATGATGAATCTGAATAATGTTGTAATGTAACTGTTATGATGAGTGTGCATATTTGTATACTTTCATAGGGGTTTAATTGTCAAATATTAATTTATTGCTAAGCTTAGGAATAAAAATTATTTTGCACGCCAGACCTGGCAGGATATGTGGGCTTTATATATTTATTAACATCTATGACAAAATGTTGCATGTACCATATTCTGGCAAAAATAAATGATTATGATTATTATGATTATGAGCACTGTTCAGTGCTCTTACTGAGGAGAAATTCGTTCTGTTAGGACTGACAGTATACTACCGCAGTATCCTAGGGAAATATATGACGTCATAAATCGTCGCCATTTTTGTACTGTGAGCACTGGCGTTTTCGAGGTAAGGTGGTATCAGTGCTGACTGCATTCCGTTTTAAACAGTAACCAGTATAGCTAACTATAAAGAAACGGCTTCGCAGTATACTAAATTGACGTCACACCTTACAGTACCAATAATTTCACGCGGTGCGGTAGGAATTATGGGTATGTTCCGATATACACTGCGAGCACTGTAAGATGTGACGTCAATTTAGTATACTGCTGACTGCGTTCAGTTTTAAACACCTAACCTCGAAAACGCTAGTGCTCACAGTATGAAAATGGTGACGATTTATGACATCCTACTATATTTCCCTAGGATACCGCGGCAGTATACTGTCAGTCCATAACGGAACTAATTTCTCCCCAGTAAGAGCACTGAACAGTGCTCGCAGTATATATATCGGAACATACCTATAATTCCTACCGCACCGCGTGAAATTATATGAAACCAGCTATTTTATTGGCGCGAATGTTATTTAAAAAAGTGTAGTGTAATAGGTAAAAGTGTAAAAAGTGCAGTGTAATAGGCCTATAAGCGCTGCGTTGAGGTCTTAAAAGCTCGATCTCAGCTTATTAGGCTACGTTCGCACTGCGAAAAATATTCGCGCGATCTTTTTTTCGCAATTCTGTAACACTAGAAATCATATATGGAGGTCTATGCATTTGCGAATAAAATTCACGCCAATAAAATAGCTGGTTTCATATAATATCACGCGTCACACACCCCTGCGTCAATTTTGAAGTTTTGAACACTAGAATGTCTCTTCTAAACAGTGAAAGTGGACCTTATTATCTTAGCACTAAGTCATAATATCGCAGGTCGAAAGGCTACGGGTTCCTGATGTTCACTCGCCACGAGGACGCGCTCTCGTGTCTGCGCAAACTGAACAACAATCCCGACATTTTCGACAAAAACAACGTGAGTGTTTTCATACGACTGCCTGAAAAAAGGACTATATTGTTTTCAGGGTTCATGTATGTATGTATGTATGGGAGTTTGTATATTCCACCATAACTTCTATAGGCCTGAACCGATTTTGATAATGAGGTATCGTTAGAATCCCTAGCTTATTCCGGGTGACGGACTTCTCAGACGGGCGCGTTTTTAACCCTCGTAGCTTTTTATACGACTGCCTGAAAAAAGGAGTATATTGTTTTCAGGGTTCATGTATGTATGTATGTACTTTTGTTTGTATATTCCACCATAACTTTATAGGCCTGACGCGATTTTGATAAATGAGGTATCGTTAGAATCCCTAGCTTATTCCGGGTGACATAGGCTAGTATAATTTAGAAAAAAATTTATGGGGTGACCATGGTCCTGCATTAAATACTAAAGTTGGAAAAAAAAATTCGAAAATAAGATTAAGTATATAATCATCATCTAGAAAATGATGAGTAGATTCCAAAAATATATGACACTATAGTTCAATATCCGGCTATTCACAAAAAATATCATTTAATAAAAATGTGAATAAGATTCTAATTTAACTTGATTAATTTAGATTTTTAATGTTTTTTGGCAGGGCAGTCGGGTTTTTTTAATTTTTTTAAATTATAACTTGTTACGATTAATGTTAGCTATTTAGTTTTAAGATGATTTGTGAGATGGCGATACTAAAAAAATAACCCGGCTGAGTTTGTTGCGGGCTCTTCTCAGACCAGGGCGCGTTTTGAACCCTCGTTATCATTATCACGTCTTACACTTTGTTTAATTGACCAACCATCAAAGTCAGTCAGTTTATTCAAAATTACTGTTTTAGTAATTAGGCTACTTTTTAACCCGACTGCGGAACGCACAGGGTTATGTGTTCATCGATCCAAAAAGAATCAAAATACTCAATCCAATCCGCGAAGTCGCGGGCATCAACTAGTATTATTGTAAATTTTCCATCCACGCGGACGAATTCGCTGACTTCATCTAGTATGATATTATAAATCATCTTTGTATTTTTTTTAATTTAGAGACCCATAGTATCATTTTCAATAGAAGACAGAACAGCTTTAAACGCGAGAAAGAAAAGGCTAGAAAAATCAATAGCCAACAATCCATTAGCGAATCAGGACAGAGAACAGGAAAACAGACGCAAAAACAGAAAGAGAAAACACAGCTCAGCACCCGACGAGAGTTACATGAAAAAAGGAAGATTCGACAAGAATAAGCAAGATAGCAGGAATGAAAAACAAGAATTTATCGACAAGAATAATGCACAAAATGAATTTAGAAATAATAATAAGAAGAATAAATTTAATAGGAATAAAAATCAAAATCAAAATGGAGTAAATAATGTTGGACAATTCGTTAGAAAACCTATGGATGATGTAGAATATGCAGGATTAACAGCCAAAGAGGGTAGTCAGCACAAAATGAGAAGTAACCATAAACTAAAAGCGCAAGCGGACATCCATAGACAACATGTCAAACAGGAGAAGAAGACTAGCAAGAGAGCGCAGAGATTAAAGATGGCCGCCCGCGAGAGAATTAAACAACCGAAGCAGAAGATTAATAAAAACAAAACCGGTAAACGTAATAAGAAAAGGAAGTTTAATAATGAATTTATGTAAATTATTGTAATTTTGTTAAATAAATGTGTATTTAAAATATCTATCCGATTTATTTTCTTTTAAATTCCCAACAATGCGTGATACGTAAGTTCATACCCGAGTTGAATGTTGAGTAAATAATGCACATACATTTACTCTGCATTCAACTCGGGCGCGAACTGTAGAAGAAACATACTGATTGTTGAAACTAGTTAAAATCCAGTCTTTGTGCTGTACGGGAGCAGGTGA
Source organism: Erebia palarica (assembly GCA_964035005.1). Taxonomy (NCBI): domain Eukaryota; kingdom Metazoa; phylum Arthropoda; class Insecta; order Lepidoptera; family Nymphalidae; genus Erebia; species Erebia palarica. The sequence goes on from OZ035995.1 coordinate 19,062,444, forward strand.
TATGGCTCGACCGTAACAAAGGATGATGATCCTCCGAACGGGTGTTATGCTCGGGGACCACTGGTCCGACTGTTCATCTTTGGAGGTCGTATATGTCACCGTTAGATTGTAAAAACCGTTAGATTATAATCTAACTCGCGAAATTGTAAACTGTCGAAAGATTGTGAACCAATTCAATGTTATGAGTATCAATTTTAGAAATATTCATATTTACGTTTTCTTGTCTGTTTCTTGTAGGTTAGGTAAGGGTTCGGGTTAATAAACCTAACAGATTACAATTTACCGAAAAATAATGCGTTCAATTGTAATCTTTCGACAGTTTGCAATTTCGCGAGTTAGATTATAATCTAACGGTTTTTACAATCTTACGGAGACATATATAGCGTAATAGGGATGATGACAACTCAATCAAATCAGCAACTCTTTATCAAACGTAAACATGTTCTTCTAAACTGGAAGTTGTATGAAAAATAAATTTCTTATTCAAGCCATTTACTAAATTGCATAATAAATTATCATACTTCACTATATTACCTACTAACTAATATGTTTCTTCTTACCCCAACTTTTCTCTTTATACTTATTGTACGCACTGTGATTTCAACCCTGTCCCCACTACCAAAGGTTAACTGGAAGAGAATACCTCTAGGTATTAAGTTCGCCTTTGTGCATTGTAATTTTCTATGTGCAATAAAGAATTTAAAACAAACAAACAATAATTATAAGTTAGAAATAATTTATTTTTGATATAGGCATCATCTCTATTCAGAGAACGCTTCGTAATTGTGAGTTGGGCTCTTCGTGGTCGCGTGAATCGTACTAGTAATGCCATCTATTGGATTATGTGCGTCTGCTAAGACCGCTACAGTGCATTATCGTTTAGCCTATTATAGTATCGTCGTCGTCATCGTCGCCTCAACCTATAGACGTCCACTGCTAGACGAAGGTCTCCTGCATGAATCGCCACAGAGCACGGTCTTGTGCCGCTTGTTTCCAGCGGCTTCCAGCTGCACGCTTGAGATCATGCGTCCACCTAGTGGGAGGTCGAACACCGCTGCGCTTTTCGTTGTGAGGCCGCCGTTCGAGCACTTTGCGATTATAGTATTATATAATACTAGCTGATGCCCGCGACTCCGTCCGCGTGTATTGAGGTGTTTTAGGGTTATGAAAAATAGATAGTAGCCGATTCTCATACCTACTGAATATGCGTATAAAATTTCATAAAAATCGGTCAGGCCGTTTCGGAGGAGTATGGTTACTAACATTGTGACACGAGAAGTTTATATATTATGTCACCGTAAGATTGTAAAAACCGTTAGATTATAATCTAACTCGCAAGCTTGCGTAATTGCAAACTGTCGAAAGATTACAATTTAACGCATTATTTTTCGGTAGATTGTAATGTGTTAGGTATATTAACCCGATAGAACCTAACTACCGGCCGGGCACTACCTGATTATTTATGTCGAAACCTAACCTAACCTACAAGAAACATAAGAAAACGTTCAAAAATTGACACTCAGAAAATTGAACGGTTCACAATCTTTCGACTGATTACAATGTCGCGATTTAGATTATAATCTAACGGTTTTTACAATCTTACGGTGACATATTATATAAGATAGTATAGCATAGTTTATTCACAATAGTGATGCAAACAAATATAGATTATACAAAAGGTATCTACACCTTTCTTCCCAATGAAGAAAGGTCTCTGACCTCTCTCTCTCTCTTGAAGAAATCTCTATGATATAATAGGGGGTTAAATAAAACTATTTTTTTTGTAAAACAAAAAAAACATCTATATCATATCTTTCTTGCCAATGTAGAAAAACTTTGACTTTCTCTGTCTTTTGAAGAGGTCTCTATGGTGTTATGAAGGAGGTTAAATAAAACGTTTATTTTGTAAAAAAACATCTATTAAAAATATTTACCAAGTTTCAATACTTATTAAATAGTCTTCATAAGTACTCAATAAAAATAATATCACATTTTTGTGAACTTACCTAATAAAATATATCCATAAATTCTTACACCAATAACAACATTTTCGAATACAATATTTACAAAAAAAAATTTGGAAAGGTCTCTCCCTAAAGAGAGATGTTAATGTTGATGTTCCTAATGTTCTTTGACTACAATAGGCATGATGACATTAACCATGAATTATGAATTTGTATAATGAAATAGGATTCATGGATTATAAAAAACGTATTTATTTTTCTATTTCGAGTGGAGATTGCTATTTATTTTGATAAAATAAAACTTTAAAATACATCAATCCGCCATATTGGATTAAACGCCAAGAAGCGAATGACGTCACAATTGCTTGTTTCGAGCTTTGTCAATCACACTATTCTTTACTGCACACTGCACGTAGTACATTGGTAAAAACTAGTGACGTCACAAACGACGCCATGACACCGGCTAGCGTTTTGGCGTGAATTTTAAAATTTAAATTTCAAATGCCAATTTTATCTACCAAACCTTATTTTTCTGCTGAAATAAGATATTTTTTCGAAATAGTGGATACTTCCGAACATAATCTGACCATTTTTCAAAATCAGTCATCATGCCTATTGCCCACTAAATTCTGTGGTTTCATCCCTAGACAGTAGACTGTACTTAATTCGGTGTTCGACGCAATGTTGCACACATAACCTTCGCGCTTTGTGTGTGTCACAGGCAGTTAGTTTTGTGCAGAACGCTTCAATAGTGTCTCGCAGTGGTTGTCAACTTCGGGGCGCAGCACAGACACGTAACTCCTGCAATGCGCGCGTACGAGTTGCTCGTACTCTTGCGGGTGTTTGAGGTAGTGTTGCACGTGGGGAGAGCGGGCCCAACATTGCCATGTGCACTGTGGATATGTCACCGTAAGATTGTAAAAACCGTTAGATTATAATCTAACTTGCGAAATTGCAAACTGTCGAAAGATTACAATTTCTATTTCTTTATTTATTGCAATTCCATAGGTACACTTATTCCTTAAAATATAACATTTAGTCATTATTAGGTAAGGCAAGCTATGGATACCCAGTTTGGGTGTTGCAACAACGCATTATTTTTCGGTAGATTGTAAACTGTTAGGTATATTAACCCGATAGACACTACTTGATTATTTATGTCGAACCCTAACCTAACCTACAAGAAACAGACAAGAAAACGTAAATACAATGAATATTTCAAAAACTGACACTCAGAACTTTGAACGGTTAACAATCTTTCGACAGTTTACAATTTCGCGAGTTAGATTATAATCTAACGGTTTTTACAATCTTACGGTGACAGATATAAAATTTGGTGGTTAATTTTGTTGTTGGCACTTTAATTGCCGCACGCCAGCAAATTAAAAAAAAGTCCTGTGGACAATAATAAGGTGTTTCATAATGTAAATTTCTTTCGTTGAGACATTCTTAGTCTATGGTTGAGATATTATTTTAATAAATTTAAAATCTTGAAGGTCGTGCTATCAGCCATCTAGATTTTAATAAATATTACTCAGCCGTGAAATGCTTTATTTCCGGCCTCTGCAGTAATGTACTATTTTTTAAATTAAAATTATACATTCACAATCAAATGTTTTTTTATTGAAATAGACTTTTACAAGTGCTTTTGAATCGTCGAGTGAATCTACCGCTGGCAAATTTCCTGAATATTTTGACCATTATATTTATTTACTGAAAAATAAATTAATTAGGTAAAAGAGCACTCGATAAGTAGGTTCTTTCAGACTGAAAAGGCGAAAACAAGGACACAGCGAGGCATAGTACGTCTCACACGGTCTCTTGTACTGGATCCTACCTTGACGCCCATCTGTATCCACAAGTCGCACGCGCGTCGGATCCTGCGCTCGTTGCCGACGGGGTCTGTGCTGGACAGCAGGAACAAGGCCGGTGACGCGTAGTACGTCTCACACGCTCTCTCGTAGTGGACCCTACCTTGACGCCCATCTGTATCCACAAGTCGCACGCACGTCGGATCCTGCGCTCGTTGCCGACGGGGTCTGTGCTGGACAGCAGGAACAAGGCCGGTGACGCGTAGTACGTCTCACACGCTCTCTCGTAGTGGACCCTACCTTGACGCCCATCTGTATCCACAAGTCGCACGCACGTCGGATCCTGCGCTCGTTGCCGACGGGGTCTGTGCTGGACAGCAGGAACAAGGCCGGTGACGCGTAGTACGTCTCACACGCTCTCTCGTAGTGGACCCTACCTTGACGCCCATCTGTATCCACAAGTCGCACGCACGTCGGATCCTGCGCTCGTTGCCGACGGGGTCTGTGCTGGACAGCAGGAACAAGGCCGGTGACGCGTAGTACGTCTCACACGCTCTCTCGTAGTGGACCCTACCTTGACGCCCATCTGTATCCACAAGTCGCACGCACGTCGGATCCTGCGCTCGTTGCCGACGGGGTCTGTGCTGGACAGCAGGAACAAGGCCGGTGACGCGTAGTACGTCTCACACGCTCTCTCGTAGTGGACCCTACCTTGACGCCCATCTGTATCCACAAGTCGCACGCGCGTCGGATCCTGCGCTCGTTGCCGACGGGGTCTGTGCTGGACAGCAGGAACAAGGCCGGCGCGCGACATGGGGAGGCGTAGTACGTCTCACACGCTCTCTCGTAGTGAACCGTACCCACGTTGTACAATGCTTTGAGGTATGCTCTGCAAAATGACAAAACGTTGTTCGTTAAAAGATCTATGTTCCAATTTTCCAGTTTTTTTTCAATTTTTGTATTTGTAATTTCACTTGTGGTAGGTACAAATAAAGTGTTTAATAATAATTATAATAATAATATCTTTAAAATCAAATTATAATCACCGCTCGGACAAAAAAGTGATTGAGTTTTTCTGCCTAGAAATCTTCAGTAGGATCAGTTTGGAATGACACGGACAAGACACCACGGGCCATGGAGGTCCCACCGATTGACCTGCTGACGCCACCACTGGAGAGGGCCATCGCCCTGATCTATTACACCGAGATCTTTACTCATGTGCCCCGAGGTCCGATTTGGTATCTGCGAGGACGACCACGTAGATCCCTAACGTATCTGATTGCCGTCTTGAATCGCGATGAGAGAACTTAGGAATAGTTAAAGAGTGAATTTTTACCCATCGGTACACTTGCACTTGTGCTCTTTTCTTATATTCTGTGTGGTTAGACCGCCTTGAGATTAGCACCCGTGAATGAAACTCTTCTTCGTTACCGGTATAATAATAATTATTATTTAGTATCTACCATTTGGGGAATGAAGATCGTCAAAATAATAAGAATTGGATTTCCACTTACAGAATAATACTTTTGGTAATCTTCTGTCCCAGTTTGCTCTGAGGGAACAAGGCGAGCGGAACCCCTACTGACACCTCGGTGATGTCAGCTACCGAGTCCCACACCTGGGCTTCCACGCGGTCTAACACTGGCTGGTACCTTTAATATTAATACAGTAACTAAATATCCACACTAATATTACAAATACGATCTTGTTTTTCTGTATATCTGCCATACGTTTCACTGCCCATCTGTTCAACTGATCTTGAAAAAAAATATGTTAGAAATAGAGATAGGTCCGAACATCTAGGCCCGGAAAATAATAGAGTTCCCACAAGATTTTTCAAAAATCCAAATCCAGGTGGACGAAGGCATCATTGGCACTTTTTACAAGCTTTTATTTAACTTGAAATGCTTTGTTTAGATCAAATCTTGCAACTGAATTTTAAAAACAGTTACCACCAACCGATTGAGCTGAAATTTGGGATGAAAATACATGGTTTGCTGAGTGACGTCATTCTCAATCCAATATGGCGGATTCCCAAACAAAGCGGACGAGCATTATTTTTATGCAACCCCCTTGATAATGGTATTAATTAAAAGGGTTCGCTGAGAAGAATACGTAAATAAAATGACGTCACACTAAATTCAAAATGGCGGTCGACAAAAGCTTCTATTAAAAAAATATTTTCAATGATTTTTAAGACTTATTATGCGTAGATATGTTACCGTTAGTACCTATGTTATGTTATGTATTTGATACAACTTAAAAAATGAAAAAGGTCAACTTTATCTCTTATCTCGTCATCAATCTTAAGTTCTAAAAAAAAGGTATGACACCGTAAGATTCACAATCTTTCGTCAGTTTACAATTTCGCGAGTTAAATTATAATCTAACGGTTTTTACTATCTTACGGTGACATATGCATTCTTATTTTAATACGTAGGTATATATGCACTTACGATGTTCTTAAGGATCGAAGCCCTCTAGGAATTCTTCGCAAATCTGTCACCCGCTGTCAATTGTTTTCATACACATACAACCACAGTCTACCCAGGCACACATAGAAAGGATTCAGCCCCTACCACGGGTGCACACAATATGCGATCAATTATCTCACTATGGCAGAGATAATATTATTATTTATTGATTGATAGATAGATGATACGTACGATTTCGTCTGCATTCGTTTTTATTTCGGCGGGAATTTCTCAATTTTTCGGGATAAAGTTAACTTATGTCCTTCCTCGGGATGTAATCTTACTCTATACCAACTCGGTTGAAAAAATAGGCCGTTCAAATACAGGTCTTTCGCATTTATAATATCATAGTATGGATAATGGAGGTGCTTCTTGATAATATACCAATTACCAACCGACTAATTCCTGCTAACTGATTTATAGCTATAAGACTGTATAGGTAGGTAGGTAGGTAGGCCTTTATCATATAAACACCTATCTATAGGTGTTTATATGATAAAGGTTGAAAGAAAAGTAAATTAAATTAATAATTAAAATAATCATGGCGCTTAGTATTAGAAGTAGTTCTGCATAAATAGTTTAAAAACGGTGTAAGACAGCACTAGGAGATTCCATTTCCATCTGGGATGTGCCATGTAGACGTAGTGGTTTTAGAAGTAGTCGGCTTCTGTGTTCCATACTTCAACTAGTAATATCTGGATGACCGAGCTTTGCTCGGTATATTCTTTTTTTTACTGCCTCGTTGGTCTAGTGGTTAGCATATTCGACTGCGACCTATGAGGTCCCGGGTTCGAGTCCCGAGTCGGGCCACAGGTATTGGGTTTTTCTTGCAAGAAATTCTCACTACTAGCCCGGAGTTAGGAAGTTGGCGGTGCTTCACCCCCGTACCTCGGAGAGCACGTAAAGCCGTCGGTCCTGCGCCTGATCTCTCTCCGGTCGTGTCGGATTTCCGTCCCATCGGGCTATGAGAGTAAAGGAACAGAGAGTGCACCTGTGTATGCGCACACACTTTTGCACTATAATATCTCCTGCGCAGTTGGCTAATCTCTCTGGAGATTGGCCGCCGTGGCCGAAATTCGGTCGGGAGGGACATTATTTTTTTTTTTAATCGTGTTTTTTGGAAAATAAATTTAAATTATAAATTATATTTTATTTTTAAAATAAAACATTGTATTATATTTAAAAAAAGGGGAAAAATAATCAGATTCAAGACTCTGGACTCGAACCGGGGTCTTCGGGTTTTGGTACAGCCCGCTTTTCCACCTGAGCTATTATAACCTTCTAAATGGTGGCGAAATATAATGTAGCAGTTTTTCATTGCCTGAAAACACCGATAAAATTACATTTTCTAAAAATTTATCCTAGCTAGATCGATTTATCGCCCCTAAACCCCCTGCATTTCCTATCCTCATTATGTAAAAAAACTTCGTTGCTTAGTTGAACTCCTTTCCACTAAAGCTAAGCTATGAAAATCAATTGATTCTGGTAGGTTTTTTGTGATTTTCCTAATGTTGCATAGAAACTATCGGCTTAGCATTACAGAAATTGTAAACGGTCGAAAAGAGACAAGAAAAAGTAAATTGAACGGTTCACAATCTGTCGACAGTTTACAATTTCGCTAGATAGATTACAATCTAACGGTTTTCACAATCTTACGGTGACATATACAATATACATTATGTGTGTTCATATATTTATGTATAATATATCCTACTCTTTATTATTTTCTAGGTACATTATTGTATTTTTTTTTTCTTTTTATTAACTGCCGAGTTATTGTCATATCTTCTCAGTAGAATCTTCTTTTCAAGCTGGTGGTAAAGTCCCGTTGATTCATCATAAATGACACAATTAATCCTAAAAAAACCTATTTCCATTCTTTATTTAGTTTTTGGTGTGAAACTTTTATAGCACTTTGGAATGGGAAATAAAACCGATATTTATTAGTATAAACTATAAAGTAATTATATATTTGATATAAAATAAATAAAAATTGTCCTTGAAAGCGTAGCAGACAGACAGACAGACACACTTTCGCATTTATAATATTAGTATGGATTATTCTGCCGGTCTGTATTTGAAATTCCCCTCTTCATATCCATCCGATGGCACAACCTTTGTAAAACAAAAAACTAGCTATAAAATTGGGTATAGATTTGAGTGAGTTACGAAGTAACAATAACATCATATTATAATATAGTCTTATACATGCAAAAGCGTATATATTTGTTAGTTTGTCCTGCAATCACGCCGCAATAAAGCAATGGGTCATCGCAATTTTTTTCAATTTTGTATATTCTATTTTATTTTATATTTTATTTAGGATTTTTCAATTAGTTTACTATTTACAAAATATTTGAACTTGTTGAGACACATCTCCTATATTACTTCTGTGAGTTTATTATAAAACTAGTTTTTCGCTCTGTGCGTGAGCTGCTAAAGCAGCTCACGGGTTGTGATTAAAAAAAAAATACAAAATGGCGCTGATTTTTTAATACTTTGGTATCAGTTTTCTGTTTTGTAATCCCAGGGATCCTCAGATATCGATTTTGAACGAAATCTGTCAATTAACAAAGAATTTCAAAATAGTGCTGGTTTTTTTTAATTTTGGTAACAGTTTACTGTTTTGTAATCCCAGGGATCCTCAGATATCGATTTTGAACTAAATCTGTAAATTAACAAAGATTTTCAAAATGGCGCTGGTTTTTTTTTATTTTGGTAACAGTTTCCTGTTTTGTATCCCCAGGGAGTCCTAAATATCGATTTTGAACGAAATCGATCAATTAACAAAGAATTTAAAAATGGCGCTGATTTTTTAAAAATTTTGATACCAGTTTCCTGTTCTGTAATCACAGGGAGCCCTAAATATCGATTTTGAACGAAATCGGTTAATTAACAAAGAATTTCAAAATGGCGCTGGTTTTTTTTTATTTTGGTAACAGTTTCCTGTTTTGTATCCCCAGGGAGTCCTAAATATCGATTTTGAACGAAATCGGTCAATTAACAAAGAATTTAAAAATGGCGCTGTATTTTCTTTATTTTGATAACAGTTTCCTGTTTTGTATCCCCAGGGAGTCCTAAATATCGATTTTGAACGAAATCGGTAAATTAACAAAGAATTTCAAAATGGCGCTGATTTTTTTAAAATTTTGATACCAGTTTCCTGTTCTGTAATCACAGGGAGCCCTAAATATCGATTTTGAACGAAATCAGTCAATTAACAAAGAATTTCAAAATGGCGCTGATTTTTAAAAATTTTGATACCAGTTTCTTGTTCTGTAATCACAGGGAGCCCTAAATATCGATTTTGAACGAAATCGGTCAATTAACAAAGAATTTCAAAATGGCGCTGGTTTTTTTTTATTTTGGTAACAGTTTCCTGTTTTGTATCCCCAGGGAGTCCTAAATATCGATTTTGAACGAAATCGGTCAATTAACAAAGAATAACAAAATGGCGCTGATTTTTTAAAAATTTTGATACCAGTTTCCTGTTCTGTAATCACAGGGAGCCCTAAATATCGATTTTGAACGAAATCGGTCAATTAACAAAGAATTTCAAAATGGCGCTGGTTTTTTTTTATTTTGGTAACAGTTTCCTGTTTTGTATCCCCAGGGAGTCCTAAATAGCGATTTTGAACGAAATCGGTCAATTAACAAAGAATTTAAAAATGGCGCTGTATTTTCTTTATTTTGATAACAGTTTCCTGTTTTGTATCCCCAGGGAGTCCTAAATATCGATTTTGAACGAAATCGGTCAATTAACAAAGAATTTAAAAATGGCGCTGATTTTTTAAAACTTTGGTTTCGGTTTCCTGTTTTGTTATCCCAGGGAGCCCCTCCGTGGGTAAAACAGAACCGTATCACTTGTAACGTCTCTCCAACATTCGCCATATAATTTGGTATGAAAAAAATATTCCGCCATCTTGAATTTTTTTTCATTTCGCTAAATACACCTCCTCGTCCTGATCAGCTCTTGCCGAGAAACCACACTTCCATCTCTTATACTCTCCGAGATAGACACTGACAAAATTTGTATGGCAGCCATCTTGAATCCACAATTTTTAAGTATTTTTAAATTCACCGCCTATTGGATGAGGTTTCGAGTGAGATTTGTTCGAGCACCCCCTACCTCTCTTCAATACCTTGGCCGTGCTCTTGACCCGTTGCCGAAATCCTCAATCATCAGCTGTCTCCATATTTTTCTTGGATACTGCTGGTCGAGTTACACAATCGATCCATACATGTCAACTTTCCCAAATGTTGCCCACTGCCTCAAAAACGTGATCGAAATTTTCAAAAACACAACAAGAATACATAATGGCCACCATCTCGTTTCACAGAAACATTTTACATAGTTTTATAATTTTCATATGAACTACAGGATACACCGCTCCTGATGACGTTTCAATTTTTCATCTCACTCGCAGCCTAAACGATCGCCCCTGAAAAAATACCATGTCGAAAATCACTTTTACTTTGATAAATTCCAGTGCTGCCAGACCTCGGCGACGAAAATACCCAAATGTCATTCGTACAAGTGAAACACGTGGTTGCTCGTTCTCGAATTTTGCAAAAACTACGTATTTAGATTTTTTTATTTTTGGGGTAAATCTTGAAATTTTCCCGAGAAAAGGGGTAGTTTTTTCCCCCAATCCATACCTCGAGTCTGTACACACAATCTCCCCGTTAAAGTCGAAACGTTCCGACGTTGCCAACTGCGAGAAAGTTGAATTATAAAATTGCATTTTTTCGTAATTCAGACCGAACGGCCGCCGTGACAGCCGCCATCTTGTTTTTCCGAAATTTCATAATTTTTCCCATGCCGCACCCGAACACATCTCCCTAACATAATTGTATCGTTTTCTGTTTCTTTCTAGGAGAACAATTTGGTCAATTACTAAACACTACTACAACACTTGTAATCTCTTCAATATTCGCCATATAATTTGGTATGAAAAAAAATATTCCGCCATCTTGAATATTTTTTCATTTCGCTAAATAGACCTCCTCGTCCTGATCATCTCTTGCCAAGAAACCACACTTCCATCTCTCATACTCTCCGAGATAGACACTAACGAAATTTGTATGGCAGCCATCTTGAATTCACCATTTTTGAGTTTTTTTTAAACTCATCGCCAATTGGACGAGGTTTCGAGTGACATTTGTTCGAGCACTCCCCACCTATCTTCAATACCCTGGCCGTGCCCTTCACCCGTCTCTGAAATCCTCAATCATCAGGTGTCTCCATATTTTGCTTCAAGTTATACTTTCTGACTTCCATACGAAGACATAAGTGGAAAAAAAAAAATGCATGCAAAATTTTACAGGAGGAAGTTTTTAGGGAAAATCTTGAAAACTACCCCGAATGTGGCAACACTGTTTTTATTTCTCGATACTGCCCGTCGAGTTACACAATCGATCCATACATGTCAACTTTCCCAAATGTTGCCAACCGCCTCTAAGACGTGATTGAAATTTTCAAAAACACAAAAAGAATACAAAATGGCCGCCACCTCGTTTCACAAAAACTTTTTGCATAGTTTCATAATTTTCCTGTGAACTACAGGATACACCGCTCCTGACGACGTTTCAATTGTTCATCTCGCTCGCACCCAGCCGACATGATAGCCCCTGAAAAAAGACCATGTCGAAAATCACTTTTTCTTTGATAAATTCTAGTGTTGCCAGACCTCGGTGACGAAAATACCCAAATGTCATTCGCACAAGTGTGACACGTGGTTGCTCATATTCGAATTTTGCAAAAAATGCGTATTACGATTTTTGAATTTTTGGGGTAAATCTTGTAATTTTCCCCCCCTTTTTCTCTAGATCGTTTCCTAATTTCTTCCATCACTGCGAATTGCAACGAAATCGGTCGGAAAACAAAAGAGTTACAAGAATCACGTCAGCCGCCATCTTGTTTTTCTGAAATGTCATAATTTTTCCCTACTCGACTTCCGCACTCGAACACATCTCTCATACATCATTATATCGTTTTCTGTCTCTTTCTAGGAGAACAATTATGTCAATGAGTGAGTGAGTCAGTGAGTGGTAATTTAGCTATATATAGTAAGTAAGTCTATAGTAAGTATAAAAATAATAATAATATAATAATAAAAAATAATAATAATATAATAATATAAAGGCATACTGTTACTGACAACTGAATAACTAATTTTACAAAGTCAGGAAGCGGGTCTAAATTCTCATATTTTCTTGTATGGTCATTTTTTTCTTTCTTGAATTTATTGATGTTTTTATGCACATACGTATACTAAATCCATAATATCCGTAATCCATACTAATATTATAAACGTGAAAGTATGATTGTTAGTCTGCTATGCTTTCACGACTCATCCGTTCATCCGATTTTAATGAAATTTAGTACAGGAGTAAGTTGTAACCCGGGCAAGGACATAAGTTAGGTACTAATTTTTATCCTGGAAAATTAAAGAGTTTCCGTGGGAATCAACAATCCACGCGGACGAAATCGCGGGCATCATCTAGTTTTCAATTATGTATTGGTCGATAAAAAATTATAACAATTATTAATTTATTAGTAATTTAGCCGAATAATTATTTTATTAAAATGGCAATAAAAGAAAAATTATGTATTGGTCGTGGACCGTCATAATTTCAACTTCTTTGAATTTAGTTTTGTATATGGCACGAACAGTCCTTTTCTGCAAGACGAAAACAGAATGACAGACATAATCTGTCAAGTGGCGAATCTTTCTAAAATGCAGCAGAACTGAGTCTGTTCGATAAGTCATCTATATGATGGCCCCATTGGAGTTTAGCATCTTACGTTTTTCCGAGAAAAACATCTGTATCCACTAAATCTAATTCCTCATGATCAAGTTGTACAGTGGGTTTTACCTGTTTTATCATTATATTATTATCATTTGTAGGTAGAGTGTCCATAAGTGGATGTAAAAGGATGCTCTACGCAAAACATTCGATAAAGGTCGGTGAATTGAATGAAGTGGCGACGCTTCATTCAATTCATCTATACTCGACCTTTATTTCGATGCCTAAAATCGATATTTCGCCAGTTACCTCCTTCGGATGACTGTTTTAATAGAAAAAAATCTACAGAACCAAAATACCTATTCAAAGTTAGTTCAATCTGTAGTAGTGGAGTGTGTGCACAGAACAGGCAAAATAAGACAAGAGAATAAAATACCGTTTTGGGTTCAGTAAATAATAAAATAACCACCAATTACAAATATAATAAATTTAAATATTTTCAAAATAAATATTTTATATACAGAAATCGTCCAGTTACATTTTTTTATACGTATATTGATCGATGATTAGTTTTGTTCGATGGTAGTGGATTCATTAACGTTTGTGTACGGATACTAACAGTGACAGACGTCATTTCAGAAGCAAGGGAACGCAACCTCCCGCTTTGAGAGCCCGGAGGCGTATGGAATCTGACTGCCGAATTTCATGAATATATAACAAAATTTTGAGATGCGCGCCCGTACTAAATCTGTATGAAAAATTCGTGCTGTAAAAATGAGGAATGTTTGGAACCAGATTGTAAAAAAACTAAGTTGTATTGAAAATATTATTTATTTAAAGTGTTCTTTGATCTTTTACGATTAATTTGAAATAACTTTTGTTTAAATCATGTCTCAAATTAAATCACAATAGTCGTAAAGTGATAACGCCTTTTTTGAGATTTCCATGAATTTCCCGATAATTTTCTGCTGTTACTATACGACTTTTTGACCACTTTTTTTAATTACGTCATACTCCATTTATCTGAGTAGCGAATGGTATTTATTTGGTAATGAAATTTTAATTTTTACTATCCTAAAAAGTGGTAGAAGAAAACCATGTTTTGAGTACATCCAGCCTTAACAAAAGCATGACATTTTTGTTCAAAATTGGCCCCTCTTAAGCTCCAAGAGAGGAGAACTTTTGACTAGTTAATGGTCTAAAGTTAATTTGAAATTGTATCCTCAGTCGAGTCCTAGAGTTAATCTATGGTCGAGTCGTATACGGAAAGATTTATGCGACCATCGCATTATATGCCGTTACGGCCCTCAGCAATGGGAAATAAGTCTCAGAGCTTAATGTAATAACTTACTTTTCTTTATCAGTCAGAGCATGAACCATGGCTTCCGACCATACGTAGCCGCCGACCGAGAATCCATGCACCATATATGGAACGTCATTGGCGTACATCAACTGTAGCAAATCCCTTGCGATTACCTGAAAATTACTAGCTAGAAAGGAACTAATCTAGTAAGTTCCTAAAACCGTTGGGGTGTGGAATACCCTCCCAGCGCATGTGCTTGAAGGTACCTAAGTTATACGTGGCAGGAAATGCCAAGTATAACTTCTGTACCTTCAAGGCAATGAATAGGCATCTTCTAGGCAAGCGTGTTCCAACCTAGACCTCGTCATTGCTTTGCACTAAGCATGATTGTCACTAAGCGCAAGTCTATCTCACAAAAAATACCTAGCCACAGGAAATTTGGAAATTAAAGATATTTAGTTAATTGGAGACAAGCAGCCTTATGTGCATATACCTAGTTATTGTGGCAGCTTCATGATAGATGCCTGCATGTCAACCATGTATGTTGATGTATGAGTTCCCGCGGGAACCGAAAAACCTCAATCCACGCGGACGAAATCGGGGGCATTAGCTAGTAAAATAATAAAAACAAAAAATAAGGCATAAGAATTATTACTAAGTTCCAATTTTGGGCCAGATAAGTTTGTGGGACTATACAAGGCTTTTGACGTGCAGGCATCTATAAACCTCCATATACAGGTCGAAATAACCGTTTGACAAACGATTACGATTACCTTACACAATCGGGGACCAGGGAGACCTTCGTCGAATGAATCCCATAGAGTTTCAATTCGATTGAAACGATAGCGATGACTCGTTTTATAATGTGCATTTGCATCGTACCTTTGCACCCTTCATAGGCCACAGCAGCTGCCACGGTTCACAAGTCACTCCCAACACGTCGAATCCCTCGTCAAGATAAATGTTGGCGTACTTCATCATTTGCTTCTTGGTAGACAATAACCAGCTCAGCATTATGCAGACTGGCTTGTCTGTTGGCTTGCTTAACCTGGTGGAAGATGATGTCTTATTGATGAAGCCCTGGGGTAACTTAGGGGTTAGGAACTACCTACAAGGAGAAAGTAAGACGGGTTCTTTGCTTTTACATATTACTTACGCCGTATGATCAATTCAGAACATTCAATAAAGTTATAGTATCTCCTTAAGTTGAAGGCTAAGATTGCACTTTCTAAGTTTACATGTGTGTCATGGAAGCTTTCATCGAATATTTTATAAGTTAAATACTTTCTTTAATTCCACTAAGTACTTGGACTGGATTAGACCTCAATTGACTGCGATCTCACCTGGTGTTGAGTGATCAGTGTCAATGTCGATGGATGCTAAGACCGGTAATAAGCGTAGATTTACCGATACTTGAGCACGTGTTCTTAGCTGATGTCGGTTTATTAATACGGGCATAAGATGGTAGGTTATGGGTATGACACTTATATCAAAATCTAAGTTAAGTACTTAGCATTTCTTTTATGATAGGACTCCTGTGTTTCAGTCGAATGATAAACCAGACATAATTGTAAGGAACAGCAGATATATTTTCACGATTCAAAGGTTGGATTGAAATATATGGATCTAACACATCCCCATAGACGTATAAAAAATTTAAAAGTCTACTAGCCGAATTTATCTTCTATCTAGTCTTTCCCGCGACTTCGTCGACGTGGAATAAGTTTTTTTTCATTCCCACGGCAACTCCTTAATTTTCCGTGACAAAAATTGAGGAGATTGGAACACAAAAAAAAACATACTTTCGCATTTATAATATTAGTATGATGCATATTCCTTACACAATTTATATGTAATTTAGTAGTAAGTATACTTACTTCATAGTTTTGAGATCTGTGTCAATAGTCATTTTGTCGTTGGTGATGTAGAGAAGGTTCTTGTTGATCTGATGCGTGTGCGCATCGCGTACGCACAGGAGCCTTGACAGTGTGCGTGACACAGGTGTGCGTGTGTTGATCTGGATAAAGAAAATAAATTTAAAAAAAAAGACGTGTGGCACTCGGAGACTGCCGCGGTAAAGCTATTGCATAGCTGTTTTAATCAACTTGTGCAATTATGATTATTTATTTATGCAGTATTTTTTTTTCCTTTGTTTTTTTTTCTTTGATATTAATTCAAGTTACATTCATCGATAGATGGCAAAACTAAAAAGTATCACCGCTGTGCCGGTCGGAGTGGGGGGTGTTAGGTGGTGTTAGGTTATTTTCGTTACGGAATTTCTGGATTCGGTATCCAAGCTCAAGGCCCGCGATAGAAGCTATGCAATAGCTTAATAAAAAGAAAATAGGTATGTTATAACCGGTCAAAAGCTAGTCTTACACGTACGTTCGAATTATTTAATTAAATTTAAAATGTTTTATTTCGACCAATAAAGTATCATTAAAGTGTTAGTAGATAAATAATCGTATAACTTATACCTATTTTTTTTAGGAAACTTAAAACCTACGTGTTAAAAACTTATCTTAAAAATTCTCTCTTTGCGTCTTCCTTAACTGCCTCTTTGGTCTAGTGGTTAACATGTTCGACTGCGGCCGACGAGGTCCCGGGTTCGAGTCCCGGGTCGGGCCATATTTAAGTATTGGGTTTTTCTGACTAGAAATTCTCAGTGCTAGCCCCGAAGTTAGGAAGTTGGCGGTGTTTCACCCCCGTGCCTCGGAGAGCACGTTAAGCCGTCGGTCCCGGTTATTATCACTAACATGATAATCGTCGTTAAAGCCCGCCAACCTGCATTGGAGCAGCGTGGTGGGTCTAAGCTCTAATTCCCTCTCTCTCATGAGAGTGGAGGCCTGTGCCCAGCAGTGGGACGTAAATGGGCTGTAGTGGTGGTGGTGGTGGTGGTCTTCCTTATTGTTGAGGGTTAGGAGTTTGGGACTCTTCGTCCCTTCCCATTACATGTTCGCGTACCTAATAGTAGGGGTTATAATATACGGTGTTATGGGCGTTATGCCCTGGGTTAGGGTTCTTCCGCATAAGACTCGACTTAGAATACCTACTATTAAACTCTTTTAACAATTATTATTATTTAACAGAAGGGTGTTAGTCGGGAACTTGGGACCGTCGCTAATTACGTGTCTACTTAATTTTTTTTTCCCGAACAAAAGATATGTATTCAATCGTTTCGATTTTAATTTCTGTTAATTGTAAATACCTAGTCAGTAGAGTTTTTCTGTGGCTTCTATGCTGGTTTTAAATTATAAGTACTTGGTATTTAACGTTAACCTCAATCCATACTAATATTATAAATGCGAAAGTTTGGATGGATGTATGGATGGATGTTTGTTACTCAATCACACCAGAACAGCTGAACGGATCTCGATGAAATTTGGCACAGAGATAGATTATAGTACTTATGGTACTAGTATAGGCTACTTTTTATCCCGGAAAATTAAAGAGTTCCCTCGGGAACCGAAAAACCTCAATCCACGCGGACGAAGTCGCGGGCATTGGCTAGTAAAAAAAATATAAAAACCAAGAATGTGTCAACTGTCAAGAGTCCAGACAATTTTTTTTAATTGGACTAATTAATTAATTTAAGTTTAAACACAGGCTATAAATTATACTAAACTAGCTAATGCCTTCGCAATGTAACGCCTTCGTCTGCGTGGTTTGAGGTTTTTTGGTTCCCGCGGAAGTTCTTTAATTTTCCGGGATAAAAAGGAGCCTATGTGCTATTCCAGACTATAATCTATCTCTGTGCCAGTTCCGTTCAGCCGTTGGGGCGTGATTGAGTAACGAACTCCATACATCCATCCAAACTTTCGCATTTATAATACATATTAATAACATTATGTGTTGGTTCCGAAGACTAGGTTCGAGGTCGAAGAGCTACTCATTTATGCTGATGTTCGAAACGATTATACTTTAAAAAAAATTAAAATATTTTTTTATTCATCATTATATTGTTATTATGAATCATGGCCGGGCATTAAAAACCACTTGATTTTTTGCAAATTAGTTTTTGGGATTCCGAGTTCAAGGACCTCGTTGCACGTGGTAGACTGCCTCGTTGGTCTAGCATGGTCGACTGAGGATCACGAGGTCCTGGGCTCGTTTCCTGGTCGGGCATAAAAATTGTTAGGTATTGGGTTTTTCATTTAAGAAATCCTCAGTACCAGGCCGGAGTTGGAAGACACTCAGAGACCACGTTTAACCGTTGGTCCCGTTTATTAATCACTAAAATTACAATAGTCGTTAAAGCCCGCCAACCCGCATTCTAAGGGTCTAAGCCTCAGAGTTAGATGGTCTACTATATTTTAACTCTATGGTCTAAGCTCTAATTCCCTCTCTCCTACGAGAGTGGAGGCCTCTACCCAGCTAAAGTGGTGGTCATGGGTCAACAAGGAATCCTTGGACCTTGAACAAGGAACTTTAGACACTTTCCATTAATCACAAAGTCAGGGGTAATGTCTTGGGATAATAATGGAAAACTAACACAGCCAAGTAGGCCATACAAGTTAACGACTAATATATAATGATCGACATTATAAAATGGGGCTGATTCTGTAGTGCACATAATATCTAAACTAAAATGACAGCATTAAAAATATGCTACCCCTTTCATAAAACTGCGGAACCTTAAACTTTTAAAGGGACCACAAAGTCCGCATAATAGTTATTGTGACGGGCAACTATATGGAACCTGCCCTTCCGATCCTCACTTGGCCGTGTTTAATAGTTCCTATTCCTTCGTAAGAATTAAAATGATGAAAAATAAAATGATGAATAAAATGAAAAATAAATGGTCACTGAAAATCAGCGTTGGGACGCCTGGCACCTCAGACGCGAGTCCTGACGGCATCGCCAGTTTTAAGTCAGAGAGGCCAGGAGTCCCAACACAAGCTGAGTAACTCACCTGTTGGTAGTGTTACACTGCTGTACAAACTTACATTTTTTTAATATGGATGTAACTCATTTTTAATTTTGATTTATTTTGTGCATCTGTGTTTATTGCTGCCAATAAAGATTTTTCTATTCTATTCAATGCTAAAATGCCATGTCAATTTTACAATTATTGACGATCACTCCTGAATCCTGATCTATGAATTAATTACTCAGTTAGATACTAGGTACTTAGTTAAATGTTTGCACGTGTGTAACTTTGGACTGCGAGTTTCGAGGTCTATATAGCGAGTTATAAGTTACATTCGCTACTATAGCTCGGAACGAATAAAAAGAAATAAACTTTAAGGAGATCAGTAAACTAAGTTAAAATCCACTACTTAGGCCGCCCATACACAGGTCATACAACTTGAAGCAGTCAGGATGGACTGCTTCAAGCTGCAACTGCAAAGTGAACTACAGTCTTCTACGTACACGCTTACATGGAACCGTTCGAGCAGTTGCGACTACTACTCCGGTTGGCAGGAGTTATCAATGATAGTTTCAAGCTGTTGACTATGACTGCTAGAGCGGTCGGTGTATGTTGATCACTGGCTAACTGCTCGAGCAGTCCGTGTATGGCCGGTCTTAGAGTGCTAAATATATATGTAACGATTATTTTTATTTACTTACTTTACTGAATACTGTAGGTGATTTGCAGCACGTGGTAAATAAGCACGCTATTGGTCTGGTGGCCATGGTTGATCAGCCTGTAAGAAGAAATAATATTGTATGATAGACGGATGGACTTTTCGCTTATGCTTCTGTTAAGTGAAAGCAGAAAGTTGAAGTGAAAGCTATGTGAAAAAAATCGAGTAAGTATATAGTTTAGGACCTGGAGAGTGACATAGCCCATAGGCTACTTTTAATCCCGGCTAATTACGGAGTGCATGTGGGAATTAAAAAACTCATGCCACGCGAACGAAGTTGCGGGCATCAGCTAGTATGTAGGTACATATAACTCAGAGGATCTGTTTCAAAATATGAATATATAAAGTGAATATTATGTTCTTGAAACAAAAACTTGGGTATTTGATATAGAATAATATGGTAAATTTTACGACTAGTGAAATAAATTAGGTATTTTTTAGTGATTATTAAATAAATGATCTCCCAAAAGTCGTAATTATATCCACGTCCCTGCTAGTATTGTGTTTTGAATAACCATTTTAAACTCGATTATAGTAAAAAAGTGCGTCACACTTTGATGACGTCACAATTCCAAATTTCATACAAAATCCCATACTAAGCAAGCGTTTTGAGTTTTTGACGCTTGAAAAAAAGTTGCTGATTTGACTAGTTATCAAATACCCATAAAAATATATTTTTTAACTTAGATTAATTGTCTTGACCAGGATTAATTTTGTCGTCAGGACTCAGGATCAGGTTTTTCTGACATTATGTCCAAACACTTGTTAAACACTACCTATGTTATTATTTATACGACGCTTTCAATCGCATATTTCGAAAAGTTTATAGAACATGTAAATAATATATGTAATAGGTAAGTGTTTCTATGAAGTATGAACCCTGCTTTAATTAAATAATTACGATAACGATAATATTTATCGTAACTTATCATCTGCTCAGAGGAGAGCTGCACTCTGCTTTACTTCGGCTCCATAGATAAATTTATGTAGGTACAATTCGGCTCTGGGTTACAACTAGCATCTAGAACAAAGCGGACCTACGACCACCTTCATCGATTTACCACCTTCCTATATTAAGACAAAGTACTCTGCGCGACCACTTAACACCATATTTACATCGACCAGACTTTATTCTCGTTAACAACTTTAACAAAATCAATCACAAAATAACTAAAAATGAGCAGGTCAATCTTCAAATAATTTTACACAAGTAGACAAATAGCTGACATGACACGACAATGTGTTATGTTATGGCTGATATCGATATGCGCAGAACAGAATAGGTATCTATTATCTTCAGGACACGGCAACGATTTTGTCCGGTAGAGACGCGCGAAGGCATCGCAGCTCGTCTCTGACAAAGACTGGACTTTCGTGCGTGGATTCATTTCATCCTTGAATATTATTTGTTCCCACGACGGAACGGAGAATGTGTTTGCCTGAGAGTTAAATGAATTAGGGAAACTGCAACAAAAGAAACATGTTTTATTGTGATGTGACTTACCTTCGGCTTTAGCATTAATTTAATAAGTACTATTACTTATCTTTTGAGGCAATAGGTACCTATGTTGTAAGTTTTGGATGTGTTTGCTTGTTGGCGTAAGTCTGAACGGAGCAACTCTTCGACGTGATTTTTAGGGCTCCGTACCCAAAGGGTGCCAACGGGACCTTATTACTGAGCCTCCGCTATCTGTCCGTCCGTCACTCTGTCTGCCAGTAAGCTTTATCTCAGGTACAAAGTTGTCACAGAGTGTGTATTCCAAATGCTACTATAACAACAAATAAAGAAATGCACACGTGATTTTGAGTTTGTTTATTTTACGAAAGTACCAATT
Source organism: Erebia palarica (assembly GCA_964035005.1). NCBI lineage: Eukaryota > Metazoa > Arthropoda > Insecta > Lepidoptera > Nymphalidae > Erebia > Erebia palarica. Next base: position 19,084,169 of record OZ035995.1, read on the forward strand.
TAACAAGTACCTACCGTGTTCGATATATTTTGTACGATGGTACGGAACCCTTCGTGTGTGAGTCCGACTAGCACTTTTATCTGTTTTATATGGTTTTTACTTGGAGAGAGACATCTAAATAGGCTACTATAGCAGAAAATCAAAGAATTCCCCCAGGGTTTTCCATTTCTAAATACACGTGGACGAAGTCGCGGGCGTTACCTAATAGGTACTTCCTAATATGCTAAATATTTGATTATATAGCGGAAAAACCAAGCAATAAATAAACTCGGCAATCATCACCGTGATTAAATAATATTTCCGGTAACATAATATATAGGGTACCATGTCGAACAGTGAACGAAAAGATTCGTACGTGTGAAAATGCAGTTGTATTACTCATCAGTGTATGTAAAAAACTTAAGCTCGTTTAAAATTGGCATTTTGGAAAATCCAAATGATGTCTCCTTTAAGACTCGTGTTTTTCCCCCCTTAAGGTGGTGAGTTTTAGATATGAAAATCGTGATTTTTTGAATACCTAATCTATTATGTTAAAATTTTGAATTTTGGGGCACTCTTAGCTGATTATACGAGAGTTCATTTATAATGCAATTCACATTTTAAAAGTAATTGTTTATTTTTTTTTCGAATTAAAATGCGATTGTCGAGAAATCAGAGAACTAGCCTTAAACGGAAAAATGGTTTAAGGAACGTTGGTGTGATTTTAAACACCTATCTAACGATACCTCATTTGCTATAGCCTATAAACTTTCATTTATATATTGACTTCCGGCTGGTGCCATTTTGTTTATTCATTAATTTGGCTTCCGTAGTGACACTCACAAGATTAAGACGAATCTACTGGTGCAAGTATTACCAGAATCGGTTCAGCCGTTTTGTCTGTAAAGGAATACATTAAAAATGAACCTTTGAAACCTCGTAAATCCTATAAATGATCATTAAAATGAGAAAATGATCTAGGGAACCTAACAATGATTTTATATGACCTATTCATCGATACCCCACTTGCCATAGTTTGTTGACTTTCATTTTTAAATTTGTTACAATATGGCTTCTAGCGGGCGCCATTTTGTTTTTTCTCAAATTCGGCTTCCGTTATGACACTCGGAAGATTAAGAAAAATCTATTAGCGCAAATATTATCAAAATCGGTTCAGCCGTTTTGTCTGTAGTGCGACACAAAGGTATACACTAAAAATGAACCTTTGAAACCTCGTAAATCCTAAATGATCCTTAAAATGAGAAAATTATCAAGGAAACTTAACTATGATTTTGCAAGACCTATTCATCGATACCCCACTTGCCATAGTCTAACGACTTTAATTTTTTTATTTGTTACATTATGGCTTCTAGAGGGCGCCATTTTGTTTTTTTTTCAAGTTCGGCTTCACAGTTACACTAATGATATACTCGGCATAAACTGGTGCAAGAATCATCAAAATGAGTCCACGCGTTTAGGCTGTAGCTGTCCTGCAAGGAACAAACAAACATATAGACTGATGAACACATAACCCTGTGCGTTCCGCAGTCGGGTAAAAAAGGACTCATTCACTGTGCCTAACTGTTCGACAGGGTACCCTTTGTTTCATGGAAAAATTGCATTAAAATTCAGATTGCAATCTAACGCTTTTTATCTCGTTAGATTGTAAACGGTCGACAGATTGTGAACAATTCAATAAAGTATCAATTTTTGAAAGGTTCATTGTATTTACGTTTTCTTGTCTGTTTCTGGTAGTGCCCGACCGCAACTTAGGTTCTATCGGGTTAATATACCTAACAGATTACAATCTACCGAAAATAATGCGTTAATTTGTAATCTTTCGATAGTTTACAGTCTCGCTAGATAGACTACAATCTAACGGTTTATACAATCTTACGGTAACATATGCACATCGAAATAGAGAGGTCGTTGGAAGTAGGTACCTGCACATTTGGCCGCCTAGACGCTAAAAGCCTAGCCTTGAGACAGTCTATTACTAGGCTATAACACAATGCATATTAATAAACCAGGCATAAAAAATATAGGTACCTATCAAGTACTCATCTGACTTCACTTGCCCACTTATTATATCCTTTGCTTGGAAAGGAATACCTTAATTAAATCCTAAATAGATTTTTTTACTGAAAACGTTAACCGAACCAACAGGCAACGACGGCGTAGACGTTGCCTGTTGGTTCGGTTAACGTTTTTGATAATAGTAATTCAAAAGCTCTTGTAAAAGTTTATTTAAAGAACAGTACCTACTTAATTGACTTTTATTAAAATACCCACAATTTTTAAAAATAATAATACATTAAGTTCGAGTCATATGCATGGGAATGTTTAGAAATAATTTCTACGTTTTTTGCTGGCTAAGCTTTGAGTCCTCTCAATGAATAATTAACGCTATAAAATATCCTTAAAAGAAAATATCAACAAAACGTACATAGGTAATTTAAGGTAGGTACTTAATTTAAATTTTAAATCTTCTACAGTGTAAAAATTGCGTGAATTTAATGTTTTTATTATTGCGCATTCAAATTAAAAATGATTTGTATTTACTACTAATATTATCTAATATTTGAACGCCGATAGATGTCACATAATGTAAGCCTAAGGTGTAACATGGATTACGTAAGCAAGCAATAAGTAAAATATTTACTTAATAGGTACGTGATTCTTATCACACTTACGTTATCCTTACACGATTTCAATATTCCAAGCTTGGATGATTCAAACCGGTATTTGAATTTTAGTATTGACGGATTTTGGAATTTTTGGGTAACAAGTAAGAGCCGCCATACACGGACTGCTCAAGCAGATAGCCAGTGATCAACATACACGGACCGCTCTAGCACAGTAAACAAATACAATGTTAGCAGTTATAGTCAACAGCTTGAAACTACCATTGATAACGATTGCCAACCGCCCGAAGCAGTTGCAACTGCTCGCAAGCTCGCATGTAAGTATCTGTGTACGTAGAAGACTGTAGACAACAGATACACGGACAGCTTGAAGCAGTCCATTCGACTGCTTCAAGCTGTCCGTGTATCTGAGGCCTTAGAGTTGACCGTAACCATGATCGGAGTTCTACTACCTAGTTATATAAATTTTTAGGAGCATACACGGCTATGGGAAGACTCTTGTCTTGTCTTGATAGCTTTAAGTACCTACTGTGGACAGAGACATAGGCCCGTCATAACCTAGGTTTGTCAAAAGGTTGACAATTTTGCTCAGTAATTTTGATAGAGAGGTAATGAATAGAGCAATAGTGAAGGAGTCGAGTAAGACAGACTGAAGCAATACTATTAAAAAACTATACAAACGGCAAAACCTTAACAAAACGACATCAGCTAAGAACAGGTTCTCAACAATCGACCAATCTTTACTAGAAACCGATCTTTAGCTAATTAAATTTAAATTTAATTCTATCGATACGACTTGTATTAGTTGTAACTTTACTAATTATTATTGTTTGTAGGTATCTAAATTTATTTTATTTTTTCACAAAATTACTCTGGCACTAACCACTTTATTTAGCTTAATAGTGAATAGTTTAAAGGCGAATGTGGGAACTAGATTTAATATTGTTATTTGTTATTTACTATGCTATAGGTATGTATTCCAAAAAAGAGAAAAAAAATGCCCCCCGATCGTGTGATGAAATCGTTTGTCAAACGGATAATTCGACTTATTCGTACGTATGCCTGCAGTGACTGCACGTCAAAAAGCATTTATAATTACTACTAACAATTCGAGTAAAGCTGTCAAATTATTTAGACAATTGGACCTCTGATGTTGATTTATTAAATGACACGAGCCCTTGGTCATGCCCAACTCCAGGGTCTCTGGATCCGAGAAGTGGCCTATATGACCATAACTTTTTCAGTAGCCTACTCATGATGACTCCGTCGAGTTTGGTTGGACTCATTAGATTTGTTTTGACAAGTTCAGAGTCTAAAACTAGAGCAAAGCTCGTTAAAAAAACAAAATATAATATTTAACCTGTGGTTAGCGTTAACGTAAACTCTTTAAGCAACAGTGGTTTGTCGGAATACGGACTGCTTCCCACGCTTAATTTTGAATTCCGAAATACAGTTACGTAATTTATCATTAAGCTTAGACCGTATTTTGTGGCGAGGTGGAAAAGAGAAGGCCAAGGTCAAATATCCATCCGGTTACTGGCACGTGTTATCGATGTTTTCCCTAGACTGAGACAGTTAAAGACTAAAAAGAATCTTACCCAGTGGCGCAAGTAGGGCAGACATACGTTCAAAAGTACCTAGTATTTAACGTAACACGGTAACATTTTAGGTTAGGTAGCGGTTATCCTATACCTATCGTATATGTACCTACCTCTGCAACGTCTGCGAGTATTTACTTAGCGAAACCGGTTATCATCAAAATCGGTTAAAATGTTTAACACTCTCCCCTATAACTGTGACAAAAATCATGTCGATCTGTTGCGACGTGATTGAAGGACAAACCAAAAAATAAAACAGACATGTAGGTATAATATATGTACCTAGGTATGAAGCATGTATAATATTAGTATGATGTATGGGAATTCAAATAGTTATTTCAGAGATAACACCAATAAATAAAATCAAAAGACGCGAACAAAACTCGGTCGCATCGGTATGGTATACTCACCGCTCAAAATATGACTGTACAAGTATGTTTTACTTTCTCCTGTGTAATTTTTAACATTGCTAATTAAACACACACTCAACAAAACATTTTTTAAATTAAAAATACTTCAGGAAATCAAACCCCATATCTGATTCGAGTTTGTAGACGATACTTATCTAGTCCTATCTATATAAACGTAAAATATTCGATAAACTTGCCAAAAATTACGATAAATGCGCGCACGCAGCGCTGGCGTGTTTTTCGAACTGGTTTATAAAAACACAGACATATTTGGTACATGTGAATGTATATGGTGGATGTCCGTGCTAAAACCACTAATTAATAATTACGTCGGTATAAGTACCTACTTGTAGTTACGTTTAGCGGTGATATCCTTAGTACCTATAGTGTCTAAAGTCAAAGCCAAAATATATTTATTCAATTTAGGTACACTTTACACATATCTAATGACGTCCAATTACCTACTATAAATAAAACATGATGATGATACTCAGTTACGGTATCTTAAAACTAAAGCCACGAGGGCCGACAACAAACTCAGCCGGGGGTTTTTTTTGTATCACATAATTTAAAAATACACGGGTTTTAAATCCGGGCACGGACCTGAATTTTTCGAAGTTAATTAAGTTAGTTATATCATATATAACTAGCCTTAATGAACTACAAATTGCACAAAACAAAATAATAAAAATGTTATTCAATTATGACTACCTAACACCTACAGTTAAACTATACACAGACACAAAACTTATGAATATCAAACAGCTCCATACATACTATACTTGCATATTGATAAGAAAAATACTCAACAAATCCATTCACACACACATAACTTTTACCAAAATACACCAGGTGCAAACTCGAAGCAGTCGTAGAGGAGATCACATCTTACTGCCACACATGCGCACTTCCCAGGGTAGAAGAAATATTAAGTTTGCAGGAGTGCAAGTATATAATAAACTACCAAAGGAGGTGAAGAATGCGACATCGTTCAACATTTTCAAAAACAAACTTAAAAAACACGTACTTCATGATGTAAACTTACTCAAATAATCATATTAAATTATTACAAATTAAAATAACCTACTGATATAATCTACACTGTGGCAACGATCTCCCATCCTTCAACCGGAGTTACAATAAACATGAGAGGGTAGATCTAGAAAGTATATAGGAGATATGAAGTGAAATTTGTTTGTGATTGCCGAAGTGTTTATGTGTGTTGTGGAAACAGTGCTTTTTCTCTGTAAGTGAATTGTACAATTCTTTTGAGAAATAAATTCTTTAACCTAATATCAAGCTGCTTTAGGTGTGAAGGAAAACTGTAAGACAAGCCCCCCGATTGTGTAAAGAAATCGTAATCGTTTGTCAAACGGATAATTCGACTTATATAAGGATGCCTGCACGTCTACGTCAAAAAGCATGTATGATCTCCTTATACGGTTCGAGGAATACATTTTATGTTGTCAAATGATCACGATTTGCTTAGACAATTGGGCCTAAGATCTCCATATTGTTCTCTAATTGGCCAGCGTAATGGACTAGGCAATTCTAATTCTGAGACCGACCCATGCTCAGTGAGCTGCCGATGTGTTATCTTCAACCGGTAGACCTTTACTACTGGGTATAGGTCTCTTGTAGGAGCTTTCACGTGTCGCCTGGGTCCAACGGGTTCCTCAGACTAGCTTGTGCGTTACCTAGTGGGGTCTGGCAACTTTGCGCTGCTTTCCAGTGAGGGGTCACCATTTCAACACAACGGGACCCCAACGACTATCGTTTATTCATACTGAGCCCCGCCCATTGCCACTTCCGCTTCTCTAAACTTCGAGCTGTGTTACTTTAGTTCATAAAGGAATTATACTCATTTAAGATTTGACGTCTAAAACCCCCGAGGTTCTCTATATCCATCGGCCGCTGAGTGGCACAGCCTGCTTAGGAGCCCTAGGGAGATCCTAAGCAGCTTCTCTGATCTTGATAATTCTCCGATCCGTATGTCACCACTGGCAACACGCACTGTTCGAAGATTTTTGTCTTATTTTGGAGGATAAGACAAAGACGAGTATGGCTATCGCAGTTTACGGAAAAATTATTTATACTGACCCTGGTAAAAAAGCTCGCCAACCCGCATTGGAGCTGCGTGGTGGGTCTAAGCTCTGACTTCCTCTCTCCTATGAGAGTGGAGGCCTATGCCCAGCAGTGGGACGTTAATGGGCTGTAGTGGTGGTAGTGCTGGAGAAAAGCGTAGCAGACAGACAGACACACACTCTCACATTTACTAACATGATGTAGGTATTTAGTTTATTCTAGAACATGACTTTTTAAGAAAAACAACAAAGTAATTTTAAAGTATATTTATTTTATAAAAGTTTAAAACTAAGTATAATGAATCTTTTATACTTCATACCAACTTATTCCAATAATTCAGTCAATGCTTGAAAGTGCATAAAATCTTATAATATTTTAAATTACAGTTAATTATCTACCAAAATACTATGATTTTATAACTATTTGGTCAGTATGGTTAGTATGAGATTTTTTACTCTTCAACGATGATAGAACCGACCGTTATTAACGCCAGAGTAAAATGGACTTCTCTCTATGTCATGTTCCCCATTACTGAGGATCGTGACCATTTCCACCAATGATTTCTTTAATGAACGATTTCGTCGCGTGTTCTGCCCCCCCATAGTTTAAGAAAATCGTAATCGTTAGTCAAAATAATTCGACCCGTTTAAGGAGTTCATAGATGCGTGTACGTCATAAAGCATGTATGAACTTCCTAAACAGTTCAAGTAATACGATTGGTTAAAACCACATTCGTAGACCTTCGTGGACCTTGTAATCGAAAATGGTGAGAATTTGATCAAATCAATAATTCGGGCTAATTCCCCACCTCTATTTTAGTTAACTTTCCTAGTAATTGCCTATAATGTATTTTTTTTCTGGCTATGTTACCAAAAACGAGTATTCTCTGGCGACAGGTTGACAGCCTTTTTCGTGATTGTTGAAAATAAACCAAAAACTGCTGGATTTCAAGTAAAAAATTCTTTCAGTGCTCTAAAAAGGTTTCTTTTTAGAGCACTGAATATATTCGACGCAATAATGGAAACAAGTCAGATAAGGTCCGTTTTATATTGACGTTAAACCGCTCGTTTAATATTAACGTTTTGTGAGTTATAATCTCTCTAAAAGTTTTGTGAGATATATAACTTCTCATACTTGCCTTACAGATATATATGCCACCGTAAGGTTATAAAAACTGTCGACAGATTACAATTTAACGCATTATTTTTCGGTAGATTGTAATCTGTTAGGTATATTAGCCCGATTAAACATAAGCACTACCTTATTATTTAGGTCGAACCCTAGCCTAACCTACAAGAAAGAGACAAGAAACCGTAAATACAATGAATATTTCAAAAATTGACACCTCAGAACATTGAACGGTTCTGTCAACAGTTCACAACCGATCAGTTTCACGATCAGTTTACAATATCGCTAAATAGATTACATAATCTAACGGTTTTCACAATCTAACGGTGACATATATATATAGGTTTAATAAAATCATTTTTATAACGTACAACTTATTTTAGGCTCAAAACGTCTCCGCCTATGCGTTTTCAACCTTTATATTAAAACTTTCACAACAGCAAATACCAAATTCAGTTAAAACTAGAGAAGGAACTCGAAATTCATCGTGTACAGCTTGCGCCAATCATTTAGTCGCGTCTGAAGTTGAACGCAAGACGTGTCGCAATCAGCGTTGCATTATGTCAGGTAGGTATATACATGTCACCGAAAGATTGTAAAAACCGTTAGATTATAATCTAACTCGCCAAATTGCAAACTGTCGAAATATTAGATCAATTTAACGCATTATTTTTCGGTAGATTGTGATCTATTAGGTATATTAACCCGATAAAACCTGATTATTTATGTGGAACCCTAACCTAACCTACAAGAAACAGACAAGAAAACGTAAATACTTACAACGAATATTTCAATTGATACTCAGATATTTCGATGCTCAGAACATTGAACGGTTTCGACGGTTTACAATTTCGCGAGTTAGATTATAGTCTAACGGTTTTTACAATCTTACGGTGACATACCTATCTTTCTATTTCATTTCATTTCATTTACCCATCTCTCATGCTGAGGCACGGACTGAGGAGGTGGCCCATTGACCGCACGTTATATATGTTTAATTTGTATTTGTATAAGTTTAGATAATAAATTGTTTTTTTTTTATCCACTACAAGTTAGCCCTTGACTGCGATCTCACCTGATGGTAAGTGATGATGCAGTCTAAGATGGTAGCGGGCTAACCTTGTAGGGGCATCGCAGTTATATTAAACCCATACCCCTATTCGGTTTCTACACGGCATCGTACCGGAACGCTAAATCGCTTGGCGGCACGTCTTTGCCGGTATTGTAGTGTTATAGTTGTGTATAGAGATAATGAATTGTAGTGTTGGTCAAAAACCTTTTATTTATTTATTTATTTATTATTCAATTGCATATTTTCGCGAATAGTAGGCACGTTAACTTCGACAGTTTGTGTGAGCAATGAACAAGCACTCGCGCCTAAGCTCTGAGACGACTGTTTGATTGGCGTTAACTATATCAATGTAATACATAATTTTTTTATTCAATAGCAATAGTACTCCCGCTTCTAGGACAGATGGAAAAACACAGTTTTTGTTTTTATTCAATAGCATTAGTACTGCCGCTTCTAGGACAGATGGAAAAACACAGTTTTTGTTTTTATTCAATAGCATTAGTACTGCCGCTTCTAGGACAGATGGAAAAACACAGTTTTTGTTTTTATTCAATAGCATTAGTACTGCCGCTTCTAGGACAGATGGAAAAACACAGTTTTTGTTTTTATTCAATAGCATTAGTACTGCCGCTTCTAGGACAGATGGAAAAACTCAGTTTTTGTTTTTATTCAATAGCATTAGTACTGCCGCTTCTAGGACAGATGGAAAAACACAGTTTTTGTTTTTATTCAATAGCATTAGTACTGCCGCTTCTAGGACAGATGGAAAAACACAGTTTTTGTTTTTATTCAATAGCATTAGTACTGCCGCTTCTAGGACAGATGGAAAAACACAGTTTTTGTTTTTATTCAATAGCATTAGTACTGCCGCTTCTAGGACAGATGGAAAAACTCAGTTTTTGTTTTTATTCAATAGCATTAGTACTGCCGCTTCTAGGACAGATGGAAAAACACAGTTTTTGTTTTTATTCAATAGCATTAGTACTGCCGCTTCTAGGACAGATGGAAAAACACAGTTTTTGTTTTTATTCAATAGCATTAGTACTGCCGCTTCTAGGACAGATGGAAAAACACAGTTTTTGTTTTTATTCAATAGCATTAGTACTGCCGCTTCTAGGACAGATGGAAAAACACAGTTTTTGTTTTTATTCAATAGCATTAGTACTGCCGCTTCTAGGACAGATGGAAAAACACAGTTTTTGTTTTTATTCAATAGCATTAGTACTGCCGCTTCTAGGACAGATGGAAAAACACAGTTTTTGTTTTTATTCGATAGCATTAGTACTGCCGCTTCTAGGACAGATGGAAAAACACAGTTTTTGTTTTTATTCAATAGCATTAGTACTGCCGTTTTTAGGACAGATGGAAAACCACAGTTTTTGTTTATACGGAAGGTAATATGGCCTGATCATATAATAATAACGATTTTTTTATCCATTACAAGTTTGCCCTTGACTGCGTTCTCACCTGATGGTAAGTGATGATGCAGTCTAAGTAACTTTAGTACCTACTGCCGTTTCTATGACAGATGGAAAACCACAGTTTTTGTTTATACGAGAGCATGTGATATGGTTGGTTCATATAATGTTTTTTTTTTATCCTCTACAAGTTTGCCCTTGACTGCGATCTCACCTGATGGTAAGTGATGATGCAGTCTAAGATGATAGCGGGCTAACCTGTTAGACATGGCAGTTATATTAAACCCACACCCCTAATCGGTTTCTACACGGCATCGTACCGGAACGCTTAATCGCTTGGCGGTACGTCTTTGCCGGTAGGGTGGTATCTAGCCACGGCCGAAGCCTCTAGGTGAGACCAGGAAAAATTCAGAAATTATAAATTCCCAAATTGACCCTGCCGGGGATCGAACCAGTGACCTTCGCACGTTAAGACAACAGCGGTCAACACTGCGCCAGGGATGTCGGCATAAGCTATAACTTAACGATAATATCAAGCAAGAAATCTTTCCCCGGGCTAGAGTTATACCCGGGGTCCGCTAGTCTAACCATCGAATCATGGCAGTTGTATTACATATAGATGCGTATGGAAACTTCTATATCGCAATTCAGCCAGTTACTTGGTTCTGATTATGGAGGGTAGTAGTAGAAGGAGTAACATCTCTTATGGGAGAAAAGTTGAAAGTGTCCAGTGGTTGCTATAAACAAAGAGCATCAAGAACCAGGGGTAGAGGTACAACTCCATGCTTAAGCAAAAAGCATTAAAAAATCTGCTTATCATCGCTGATACCCTGTAGTTCTTCTGCTTAGCTCTAGATGGCGTTAAAACGAAAGCTTTGAAATAAACTTTTTGCTATCGGATTTTATGAAATAATAAATAAATAGATAAAATAAAGTGAAACAACAAAATACATGTTTTCATTGAGTTTCGGTTGATTTAAACAAAATTTATACTTATTCGAGACAAGTAACGCCATCTAGAATTTATTTTAGAACTATGGTACCCGTTGTATGGAGTTGTACCTCTACCCCTGGTTCTTTATGCTCTCTGCTATAAATAACCATTCAAAAACCTTCCACAGTGGCGCTGGTGTAGCAAAGTGTATGGTATGAATGTAGCAATTGTAGATTGAAGTGAAGTATTCCGAGATAAAAAATTTAATATTATTGTCGACTAAAATAGTTTAAAATAGTTAAAAATTTCAACAACTTACGTTGTACAAAAATAATGATGAATGTTTTCTTTCCTTGTTTATTTCTCAAACCTACTGTAATAATATTTGGCGCTTCCTTTTAATAGAGAAGGTTCATTTTGGGCCTAGTCTATGTACACTTTATCATAAATAGAGTAAAATACATAGATTTTATTAAAAGTAAAATTTTACTAAATTAATTAATTAGAATAGCAAACTAAATAACGTGCAAAAAATAAAAATCGAGTTCAAGTTTTTCGATATGCTTCCAAGATGGCGCCCTTCAGCCATAGAGAAGTCAGTAGGCGCGAAATGTGACAAGTGTCATTTTTCACAAGTGACGTGAGACATCGTGTTATTTTTCTTTCATAATATTTGACATTTGACAGAAAACGTCAAAAATATATATCCGCCATCGTCACCTACTCATGTTTAGCGTCGCTTTTCGTGGAAAGGTTAAATAATTTCACCACTGAAATAACGACGAATTCGTGGATTTAAACCATCAAAGCTTATTTAATATTTTATACTTCTACCATACCTTTACTACTGTTTTAATCATACTTTTGCGGGTCTAAAGTTAGTCTTCATGCCCTAGGGCCGTAATCTAGTCGATCGATCGCCCAACTAGTTGACCAACCCCATACTGTAAATATGCACAACAGAGTCTAGACTCCAGACTGGTCGACCAAACGATCGTACCATTTGACATAAAAGTTTTTAAACCAAGGAGTATGTGTACCTGCATAAACACTGGCAGCATGAAAAGCAAGAAGTTTGAAATAAAAAGTTTAATTTGTCTTTTCTTTTTATTATTTACTAGACCTATGTACTTACTATGATTTGCAATAAATATCTAACCGTTACAGTTTGTTTTACTGTTATGGTAGAAGTATAAACTAGAGTATACACCATCGGGATAAAGCAGTTTTTTTCTTGGGCACTTGAATCCCTCACTGCACTCAGGACTCAATCTTAATTCCCTCCCTTTGGTCGGGAATTAACTTGTAATACCCTCGCTGCGCTCGGGAGTTAAATTTGGAGTCCTTCGTTACGTTCAGGATTCAATGTAGCGCCCGTGACATAAAACAGTGCTTTATCCCCTTGGTGTATAATCTACTATTATTTTCTATCTTTTCACTAATTGTACAAGATCAAGCCCACGCCCCATACAAATCCGAACCATCTCCTTTACCCTGATGCTAATGTGGCGCCCTCAATTTAATGCATTTCGACGGACACTTTTTATATACAGACATGTTACTCCTTCTATTCTACCCTCCATAGTTCTAAGTCTTCGTACTAGTAGCGCCACCTATTAGCATATGTGCGGAGACCGGAACATGCTCTACAATTAATCCAATCCATATTTTTCGAATACAATCTTACTAATATTATAAATGCGAAAGTTTGGATGGATGTATGGATGTGTTACTAATCACGCCCCAACGGCTGAACGGATCTGGCTGAAATTTGGCACAGAGATAGATTATAGTCTGGAATAGCACATAGGCTACATTTATCCCGGAAAATTAACGAGTTCGAAATAACGAGCAATAATTATTAACTACCTATTGATTAAATGTGTGAATCGGTTTTGTTACTGTTAACTATAAAAAAAACAACAATAGATAATAATACAAATGAAGTAAAAATGACCCTGATTAAGGTATTTCTTAAATTTAAAACCAGCATGTACCATTTCTATCTTACAATTCTGCGACTGAGTGTTCTATTTAACTTAGAAGCCCGTTCTATACTAGCTCGTGAGATTTTTTTTGCGATTTCCATTTCACCAAAAAATGTGCCCCTATTCACTCGTATAAAATGACAATGGGGCTGATTCAATAGTGCACAATCTCTAACATAAAATGATAGCATTAAAAATATTGCTAACCCTTTCATAATACTCCCTTCGGAAAGGGACAGAACTAGATTTAAAGCTGTCATTTTAGTTTAGTTAAGAGATTGTGTTATACAGAATTGACCACATTTTATCTTACCCTGAGCTGGACGAAAAAAAATTAAAAGATGATTAAATTAATTTATAGGCCTATTACTACACTTTTGTAAGGGACCCTAAAACTTGAATCAGTGTAGTGTAAAAAGATTTAGGGAGAACGGGTCCCTAAATTGATCCTTATTGCTGTGTAATAAGCGACGCTCTATTTAGTCAAACAAAGAATGTGGACTTATTTTACCAACGCCATCCAATCTGAAAAGCGGGACAGCGCTATGGCGGAGACAAGGTCAGGCTTATACAAGTGAGGAGCATGCACCACAAGTCGGACACCCAACTTTTTCTATGAAAGGGCCCATCTAGTATATATTTATGAGTGGGACCGACTACTTAGGGCAGGAAACGCGCCAAAAATATTCCAACAAAATTTATTTCGGCGCTAGTATAAAACGGGCATTACATTCAACTAAATTGATTCATCTTAAACGCTAGTGTGTCTAGTGCCGCTAGGAGTGCGCGCGCGCCTTCTCCTGCTGCGCAAGCGCAACATTGTCGCGGATGTGTTTGCTCACTAGCGCCACGTACTCGTCGCGGTGTTTGGTGAAATGCTGCACATGCGCAGAGCGATCCCAACACTGCCACGTGCACTGGACGGCAAAAAACATGCTTTGTTAAACAGCACATCCATATTTACAAAAAAAAAATGCGATCTGCACGACGGGCACACTAGAGGCCGTAATAGGGTCGGGACTCCATCGCTCCGCCTCAAAAAAGTCAGAAGGTGGAATTCATCTCATTCGTGGGAGCATTCTTTTCTATTACAAAATTCCACAGCCTATTTGAAACTTGCCTGTACACAAATTTAAGATATCCATTTAAAGTATGCTCTTGAAAAAAGCTCATTATACTGTTGAAGATTATGTAAATGATAGAGGAGCATGGATTTGATCACTCCAGCAATGCTAAGGACAGCGGTTACTTGTGTATGTGTCACCGTAAGATTGTAAAAACCGTTAGATTATAATCTAACTCGCGAAATTGCAAACTATCGAAAGATTACAATTTAACGCATTATTTTTCGGTAAATTGTAATCTGTTAGGTATGTTAACCCGACAGAATCCGATAACCAGATTATTTATGTCGCACCCTAACCTACAAGAAACAGATAAGAAAATGTAAATACAATGAATATTTCAAAAACTGATACTCAAAATATTGAACGGTTCACAATCTTTCGACAGTTTACAATTTCGCGAGTTAGATTATAATCTAACGGTTTTTACAATCTTACGGTGACATATACATTGATATAATAATTGTGAATGAAATATTTATTTAAAAAGAGCAACCACCGAGTTTCTTTCTGGTTCTTCTCGGTGCAAACCGCCCAAGAGACCAGAATATGCCAAGACACAGAGGAAATACGAGAAGTGGTCTCACCTTTATGCCCATCTTCACCCAAGACTCGTAAACGGTTCGGCTGCAACTGGGTCGTTGCTTGACAGAAGGAACAGCGCGGGCCCTCGGCAGAGGTTCGTGTGGAACAGTTGGGACGATCTGATGTAGTTGACCGTTTCCACATCGTGGAACGTCTTTTACTTATGTTCTCCTGGTAGTGTTATCTCACCTTTGAGCCTATGTAGCTTTCCAACGGGAGTTTTAAAGACAGAACACTGTAGCACCACTCTCTAATTATGCTCTTCTGGTAGTATCATTGCAAACAACCCAAAATAGACCAGAATATGCCAAGATACAAAGGAAATATGGTCTCACATTCATGCCCATCTTAAACCAAGACTCGTAAACGGTTCGTTAGCTCCTCTCAACCTCAACTAGGTCGCTGTTTGACAGAAGGAACAGCGCGGGTGCTAGATAGAGGTTCGTGTGGAACAGTTGGGATGATCTGATGTAGTGGACCGTTGCCGCATCGTGGAACGTCTTTTACTTATGATCTCCTGGCAGTGTTATCTCACCTTTCCCAGGGGAGTTTTAAAGACAGAAGACAGAAGCACCCCTCTCTAATTATGCTCTTCTGGTAGTATCATTGAAAACAACCCAAAAGAGACCAGAATATGCCAAGATACAAAGGAAATATGGTCTCACCTTCATGCCCATCTTCACCCAAGACTCATAAACGGTTTGGTTGCTGCTCTCAGCCTCAACTAGGTCGTTGCTTGACAGAAGGAACAGCGCGGGTGCTCGATAGAGGTTCGTGTGGAACAGTTGGGATGATCTGATGTAGTGGAGCGTTGCCACATCGTGGAACGTCTTTTACTTATGGTCTCCTGGTAGTTTTATCTCACCTTTGAGCCTATTTAACTTTCCCACGAGAGTTTTAAAGACAGAAGACTGTAGCACCCCTCTCTAATTACGTTCTCCTGGTAGTATCATTGCAAACAGCCCAAAAGAGATATGCCAAGGTACAAAGGACATATAGTCTCACCTTCATTCCCATCTTGACCCAAGACTCGTAAACGGTTCGGTTGCTTCTCTCAGCCCCAACTGGGTCGCTGCTTGACAGAAGGAACAGCGCGGATGCTCGATAGAGGTTCGTGTGGAAAAGTTGGAATGATCTGATGTAGTGGAGCTTATATTCTCCTGGTAGTGTTATCTCACCTTTCAGCTTTCCCACGGGAGTTTAAAGACAGAAGACTGAAGCACCCCTCTCTAATTATGTTATCCTGGTAGTATCATTGCAAACAGCTCAAAAGAGACCAGAATATGCCAAGATACAAAGGAAATATGGTCTCTCTCACCTTCATGCCCATCTTCACCCAAGACTCGTAAACGGTTCGGTTGCTTCTCTCGGCCCCAACTGGGTCGCTGCTTGACAGAAGGAACAGTACGGGCGCTCGGCAGAGGTTGGTGTGGAACAGTTGGGACGATCTGATGTAGTGGACCGTTGCCGCAACGTGGAACGTCTTTTACTTATGATCTCCTGGCAGTGTTATCTCACCTTTCCCACGGTAGTTTTAAAGACAGAAGACAGAAGCACCCCTCTCTAATTATGCTCTTCTGGTAGTATCTTTGCAAACAGCCCAAATGAGATATGCCAAGATACAAAGAAAATATAGTCTCACCTTCATTCCCATCTTGACCCAAGACTCGTAAACAGTTCGGTTGCTTCTCTCGGCCCCAACTGGGTCGCTGCTTGACAGCAGAAACAACGCTGGTGCTCGGCAGAGGTTCGTGTGGAACAGTCGGGATGATCTGATGTAGTGGAGCGTTGCCCCATCTTGGAACGTCTTTTACTTATGATCTCCTGGTAGTTTTATCTCACCTTTCAGCCTATGTAGCTTTCCCACGGGAGTTTTAAAGACAGAAGACTGTAGCACCCCTCTCTAATTACGTTCTCCTGGTAGTATCATTGCAAACAGCCCAAAAGAGATATGCCAAGATACAAAGGAAATATAGTCTCACCTTCATTCCCATCTTGACCCAAGACTCGTAAACAGTTCGGTTGCTTCTCTCGGCCCCAACTGGGTCGCTGCTTGACAGCAGAAACAACGCTGGTGCTCGGCAGAGGTTCGTGTGGAACAGTCGGGATGATCTGATGTAGTGGAGCGTTGCCCCATCTTGGAACGTCTTTTACTTATGATCTCCTGGTAGTTTTATCTCACCTTTCAGCCTATGTAGCTTTCCCACGGGAGTTTTAAAGACAGAAGACTGTAGCACCCCTCTCTAATTACGTTCTCCTGGTAGTATCATTGCAAACAGCCCAAAAGAGATATGCCAAGATACAAAGGAAATATAGTCTCACCTTCATTCCCATCTTGACCCAAGACTCGTAAACAGTTCGGTTGCTTCTCTCGGCCCCAACTGGGTCGCTGCTTGACAGCAGAAACAACGCTGGTGCTCGGCAGAGGTTCGTGTGGAACAGTTGGGATGATCTGATATAGTGGACCGTTGCCGCATCGTGGAACGTCTTTAGGTGGTACCTGGGAAATGGAAAATAGAAGTTTAAGTACGGCACAAAGTTAAACTTGTAACTAAGGCCCGTATTAATAAACCGACATCAGTTAAGAACACGTT
Source organism: Erebia palarica (assembly GCA_964035005.1). Classification (NCBI taxonomy): domain Eukaryota; kingdom Metazoa; phylum Arthropoda; class Insecta; order Lepidoptera; family Nymphalidae; genus Erebia; species Erebia palarica. The sequence goes on from OZ035995.1 coordinate 19,101,729, forward strand.
CTCAAGTCTCGGTCAATCTAAGCTTATGGCCAGTTTTAAGCATAGATTGACTGTGACTTGATAACCTATTTTTATGCACAAGAAAGTTTTCATGACAAATGGTCCACTCTTAATTAACTTTTAAAAGCCCTTTTCAATCGTACCGAGAAGACCCGCAGTAGTAAGAGCAAGTCAAATCCACTCCTGCTTTTTTGACATTTACGTAAGCTTTTTTCAGAGGCATACTTTACTAAAGTATTTCTCGAACTTGTGTAAAGAAAGGTCTAAAATGAATTGTAGCATTTGAAAGAGTAAGCTCATTCCCACAAACGACCTTTGGACTATAGTAGATCATTATTTTGACTGCCGCTTTATCAATGAAATTTGGATGACTCAAATGTCACACGTTATACACACGTGTCCGATAAGTAAACGAGGATTTATAATATTACTTACTATATTATCCATACTAATATTATAAATGCGGATAATTTCACTTTACCGCAAGCTATTTCTAGTAAATTTTTAACAAATGAAATAATATGTTAATGCCCCACTTTCCGTGAGGTATGGAAAAACTTTCTAGTTCCAAAATATAATACTACCGCCGGTTTGCAAAGTAGACTAAACAGGGGAAGAATCAGTAAGAAACATTCATTCAAGTAAAAGTCATTCTATCTATTTGTATCTCTACTACGCTTTCATCTATCAGTTCAACTGATTTGGAGAAAAGGACAGTGTCCAAATTCGCCTAAGAATCAACAAGGAATTGAAACACACAATAATTCTCAATTTATTTTATACCTTTAATTTTAATTACCAGAATTTAACGGACACTTTTAAATAATAATACTGAAAAAATGGGAATTTAATTGATTTCCTGTCCTTTCCCCTACCTCGAATTCTCAAATCACCGCTTGAGCGCTGAAAACGTCAAGTAAGAGTAAGAACCAAAACAGTTTAAACCGCTTAGTGCTACCCAAGAACGAAAAATAATATTGAAAATGGATTCTTAACAATACAAACAAGTATATTTTGTCTTAGTGTGCGAGTGAGAGATAAAACGCCATCTTATCCATTCTGTTAGTGTTGAGTTTGACAAAGACATTGTTTTATAGAGATGGCAAAGGAAAAAACTATTAAAAAATCGATATTTTTAATTAGTACCAATAATAATTATCCAGTGAAAATACCGACTTACTTTATTTACTAAGTCAACTATACCCAGTTTACTTTTTGTGACAATTATGTGGTTGCTATTCTTGAAAATAAAAAGTGTAGTTCGATTTAGCTTAAAGCTGAGCTCCGTATAAAAGACGGCCACTATCACCATATAAAATGAACCACCTGGGAGCTAATTGAATAACCTGTGTATCTTGCATAAACTAAATTAACTAACATTAAAAATCTAACCTCAAAATCAAAAATATTATCGGTAATAAATAAATTCTCTGAAGTGTCCGTTGTTTAAATCTACTTTCAATAGTATTTATGTGTTATTTTGAATCCGTTAATGTATGTTGTATGACTGTTGGTTCTTAGGCGAACTTTGTATGGGCGCTGGTCAATGTCCTTTGTCACAGAGATAGATTGAATTCAGGTAAACGACCTAGGCTTTAATTATTAATAAACTTATCCCGGAAAATCAAAGAGGGTTCCATCAGTTTACAAAAACGGAAATCCACGCGGACGAAGTCGCGGGCATCATCCAGTAATAAAAATAATCTAAACATACTAAAAATAATTAATATTTTCTTTGACCTCAGAGTACGTCCCGAATGACATAAAGATGTCCGATACACCTATTACATCATAAGTGACATGATAAATCACTATTAAAGTTATAATCGTATTATCGTCCGATAAGTAAGACAAAATCTATTTGTGCAAACAGTTGAGTACAGAAAATTTTCAGTGTGTCTGTCTATGTTTTCAACCGATTCTGATGAAATTTGATATAGAAGTAGGTTTCATCCCGGGGAAGGACATAGGCTACATCTTATACCGGAATATTGAAGAGTTCTTGGAACTCAGACAGGAACCAAAAAAAACTCAATCCACGCGGACAAGTCGTGGGCGTCATATAGTTCTTAAATATATCAATTATCAGTGTAAAGAAAATTAATTTCCCAAATTGACCCAGCCGGGAATCGAACCCTGGTCTTCCCACTTTTTAGACATCCACAATGCCGTGGAAAAATTACCGAAAAATTACCGTTGCCGTCAAAGACTAGATGGAGATGAACTGATTAAGTATGATAAATAAACATGATATATCTAATTTGTGCGTTATCTTCAGTAGTTCTATGGTGTGATGTAGACGGACATACAGACAGCGTCAAAATGGTTGTTATCTGATATTTGTATTAGAATTAATGCCAAGGTCGACTAAGTTCTTATCAGCAAAACTATATTTCCAAACTTCTATGATGGTGTATTTCCTAATTTTTTATGTTCGACTAATATTAAGTGTTTTTGTTTGAATCAGTTCTAGTAAAGGTTTGATTAAAATAAGGTGATACCCGCGATTCAATCCGCGTGGTCTTTTTTTTTTACCACTACAAGTTAGCCCTTGACTGCGATCTCACCTGATGGTAAGTGATGATGCAGTCTAAGATGGTAGCGGGCTAACCTGTTAGGGGCATGGCAGTTATATTAAACCCATACCCCTATTCGGTTTCTACACGGCATCGTACCGGAACGCGTAATCGCTTGGCGGCACGTCTTTGCCGTTAGGGTGGTAACTAGCCACAACCGAAGCCTCCCACCAGGCCAGACCAGGGAAAATTCAGAAATTATAAATTCCCAAATTGACCCCGCCGGGGATCGAACCCAGGACCTCCACACGTTAAGACAACAACGCTACACACTGCGCCAAAGAGGTCGTCATAAAACCTTCCGGAGGTCTTTAAATATCCCGTGGGAACTTTTTGATTTTCAAGTAAAAAATGCACCCTACACTTTTGCTATGAAGCCTATGTTCTTTACGGGATAAAAAGTTATTCTAGTCACAATATTGAGGTCTTTCGTTTTTGAAGCAACCGGCCTCGCATCCAGTGACCCACAAGTCAGTGTAATACTAGTTGTAACGTAATGTACTATGTGTTGTCTACATATTATAACCTTTTCTTTTCTATGAAAAGAGCAACTGAAAGAAAGAAAGAAAGGAATCTTCATCAAGGGATACAAGACAAAAAAACAGACCTATAAGAAAAATGGCAAAATGAGACTTGATCCCCAAAATGGTCTTCACTCAGCATGTGCTATACCTGTTAGGTACTGCTGAGTTTCTTGCCGGCTCTTCTCAGTAGAATCATTTTTCCGAACCGGTGGTACAGTCTTAAAGTTTCATGTGACACAAGTTGTCCTACATGAAACTTCAAATAAATATAGAATAGAAATAAATCATTTATCATTTGAAGTGAAAGCTTCTTTAGCCTCGTTGAGCACTTTTTGGTAGGGGGGTAAACTTGTGGATTCGCGTGACCGTGACCGACATGCTCGCGTTGTTACGAAGACAAAACGTCTTAAATATAAATATACTACATTCGAAATTAGACTTTAATGCCTCAGTGTTAATGTTCTAATTATTTTTGTGTTTATATTGTAATATTTTTTTAAAAATTAAAAAAAATAATTAAATATTCGTTTTCACTTCTGTCGGCAGTCCCTATGACCGTTTTCTTTCTAACATTATAAATGGGGATTGGGGGATGTGACTTTGTATGTTTGTTATGCTTTTTTTACCAAATTTCCTCAAAATCGGCTGGATTTGGAGGAATTTTGGTAAATATTTTATAAGCTTACAATAGTTTCGCGAGACACTGAAAAAGAATGCTCAATCCACAGCGATCTAAATTCAAATATTTTTTCCCAACGAGTGAGCAATAACGAGTTTTTCTCACTGGTTTTAAGCAGCAACGGCGCGCTTTCGGAGCTAGAGATTTGAAATAGTACATTGTTACCCTAGGGATGAAAGTAACTTATTTAGTCCCGAGACGGGGTTTGGCGCCCGAGCGTAGCGAGGGGGCCTATAGTTCGAGGGACTAAATAAGTCTTTATCCCGAGGTAAACACTGTGCTTTTCATTACGAATATAAGGAAAGTCAAAAGCTTTTTAATAGTCAAGTATTGTCTATGATTGTCTATGAATGTCTATGAATCAGTTGTCTTTACTTTATGAATAAAGTCTATCTTTCTTCTTGTCTATGGATGCACTCGGGTATGTCGTGTTTCATTTGAACTCCAATAAAAATGTGACAACTAGTTTTTTTTAATTATTTGACAGCTGTCAGTTGAAAACGATTCTCCCTAGGGCTGAAAAGTATTACTTTCAACCCGCTTCTCAGGCAACTTCAGACCTACTTTCCGTGTATGAGTAATGAAAAAGAGCATTAAGCACTTACTCCATATAAGCCTTGAGTGTTTTCTGCATGATCTTGTTCTTCGGGAAAACAGCGGCGGGAACGCCTATCGAGATCTCCGTGATGTCCGCGGCGGAGTCCCACACCTGGGCTGCCACGCGGTCTATCACCGGTTGGTATCTGGAATAACGTTACAATCGATTGTGTATCGTGTAAATATATAAAAGGAAAACATGACTGACTGACTGATTTTGCTCTCGTTTATTCAGATTTCCTATGTCAGGTCTGTTTCCAGCAGTAAACAACAATTGTCACTCACAAGTGTTTGTTATCCATAGCGTGCACGCAAACTTCGCCCCAGATGTATCCGCCCACGGAGAAGCCGTGAAAACTGTGTCAGGTCTGTTTCCAGCAGTAAACAACAATTGTCACTCACAAGTGTTTGTTATCCATAGCGTGCGCGCAAACTTCGCCCCAGATGTATCCGCCCACGGAGAAGCCGTGAAAACTGTGTCAGGTCTGTTTCCAGCAGTAAACAACAATTGTCACTCACAAGTGTTTTTTATCCATAGCGTGCGCGCAAACTTCGCCCCAGATGTATCCGCCCACGGAGAAGCCGTGAAAACTGTGTCAGGTCTGTTTCCAGCAGTAAACAACAATTGTCACTCACAAGTGTTTGTTATCCATAGCGTGCGCGCAAACTTCGCCCCAGATGTATCCGCCCACGGAGAAGCCGTGAAAACTATGTCAGGTCTGTTTCCAGCAGTAAACAACAATTGTCACTCACAAGTGTTTGTTATCCATAGCGTGCGCGCAAACTTCGCCCCAGATGTATCCGCCCACGGAGAAGCCGTGAAAACTGTGTCAGGTCTGTTTCCAGCAGTAAACAACAATTGTCACTCACAAGTGTTTGTTATCCATAGCGTGCGCGCAAACTTCGCCCCAGATGTATCCGCCCACGGAGAAGCCGTGAAAACTGTGTCAGGTCTGTTTCCAGCAGTAAACAACAATTGTCACTCACAAGTGTTTGTTATCCATAGCGTGAGCGCAAACTTCGCCCCAGATGTATCCGCCCACGGAGAAGCCGTGAAAACTGTGTCAGGTCTGTTTCCAGCAGTAAACAACAATTGTCACTCACAAGTGTTTGTTATCCATAGCGTGAGCGCAAACTTCGCCCCAGATGTATCCGCCCACGGAGAAGCCGTGAACCACTGTGGGCTGATCGTTCTCGTTGGCCGTCATTAACTTGATCAGATCTGCGGCTACCAACTGCAAAAAATTATATAATCAGCATGGATGTATCATTTCTCTCTGCGTCGTATTACTAAATGCTGAGGGTCGTAACCCCATTACATTAATCACTCAATTTCTTGGGATAGTAATGCGATGGGTTCCCAGGTCCTTCCGCAAACGACTCGACTAAGAGTTATTTCAACTCTTAGGTTTCTTACGGTTTTTATCAGATGTTAGAGATAATAACTGGGACCGACGGCTTAACGTGCTCTCCGAGGCACGGGGGAAACGAAGAGTCCAAATTCGGACATCCGAATTAGGTAGTTACCGAATTGGTTCAACATTGCTTAACAATCGCAATCAACTGATTTGCGTTGTCGCAACTAGGCCACTCGTCCCTCGACATTCATAATAATATTATAAATGCGAAAGTGTGTCTGTCTGTCCATCTGATACGCTTTCCCGGTCCATGTTTTCAATCGATTTTGATGAAATTTGGTATGAGAGGTAGAAGCATGCCGGCGAAAGACAAAAGCAGTAATTTTATCCCGAAAAATTAAGGAGTTCCCGCGAGAATAAAAAAAAACTTAATCCTCGCCACGAAATCTCGGGCATCATATTGTAGTAAGCGATAAACTCACATATTATGTTACACCAATATATTAATTTAACATCTTCCCTGTATAAATCAGCTGTTTACCTGTATCGAGCCTTACCTGTGATCTCTTTAGAGGCCACGTGATCTGCCAAGGAATACAAGACACGGAGATGACATCAAAGTCTGGTTTTAAGTAGAGATTGTCGTATTTCATCACTTTTAGCCAGTTTACCTTACCTGTATTTAGCAAACTGCTTCCCTGTCTGTTTACCTGTATAAAGCCTTACCTGAGATCCTTTCAGTGGCCACATCAGCTGCCACGGCGTACAAGACACGGAGATGACGTCGAAGCCTTGCTCCAGGTAGAGATTCGCGTATTTCATCACGTGCTTCTGTCTCGCTAGCAACCAGTTTATCATCACGCATGTCGGTCGGTTCAGCTGTTTGTCTAACCTAGGGAAGAATGGGGTATGCTCTTTTTTAACTTCTGTAGCAAATAAATGGTTTTATATCTAACAGAAAGAATGGAGCAGAAATAACGGGACCGAAATTACGCTAGTCTGGCCTTACACTTATCTATACTAACTAAATACTAGGGTCTGTGATGCCGCTGAAATAAGTGTTCGTTCAGAAGCTTAATTTTTAGATAAATTAATGATTTTGCCATTTAAATAAACACAAAGCTAATAATATATAAAACATTTTTTTTGAGCAGAATATGAGTTATCTTAGATATTTTATAAAGATTTATCTGTTATAAGCTTAGTTTAGTGGAATGGGTTAGAAGTTTAATGAGACATTTGTGTTTTAATTTCCAAACGTGGACAGCCGCCATTTTAAAGTATGACATTTTATTGTATAATAATTTATCTTAATTATTACAAGGTCACATAATTCTATAGTTGCAGAATTAGGTGATCTTGTAATAATTAAGATAAATTGAACAATACACTTTGTAATACTAGTACTATAGCATTGTGTTATGGTTACATATATACATATTTTAGTTGGACAACTTCCCGATAGATGTCGCTGTACATGGAAAGTCGAGTAGCAACTCTATACCAGTATATATGTCACCGTAAGATTGTAAAAACCGTTAGATTATAATCTAACTCGCGAATTTCTAAACTGTCGAAAGATTACAATTTAACGCATTATTTTCCGGTAGATTGTAATCTGATAGGTTTTTAAACCCGACAAAACCTAAGTACTTGATTGTTTATGTCGAACCCTAACCTAACCTACAAGAAAGAGACAAGAAAACGTAAATAAAATGAATATTTCAAAAATTGACACTCAGAACATTGAACAGTTTACAATCTTACGGTTCTAACTCGCGAAATTCTAAACTGACAGCAAGTTCTTATTGAAATTGAACACCATCAACTGAAATATTTGTAGTCGTAATTTTATTCTAGCTGTTACGAAGTATTGGAAGCGGCAAATGCACGTCGGAATACAAAGTACCAACGCAACTGCATCCAATAATAAACCTTGGCATTGACATTGCACTACGTACGGCGTAAATATCTGACCGGCAATAAACATCTATGTGTTTATGCGTTTTGACGACCTCCTTGACCAAGTATTGAGCGCTGTTGTCTTAACGTGGGAGGTCCTGGGTTCGATTTTCTGTAGGGTCAATTTGGGAATTTATAATTCCTGAAATTTCTCTGGCCTGGTGGAAGGCTGCGGCCGTGGCTAGTTACCGCCCTACCGGCAAACACGTGCCGCCAAGCGATTTAGCGTTTCGGTACGATGCCCTGTAGAAACCGATTAGGTTAGCCCGCTACGATCTTTGACTGCGTCACTTACCATCACGTGAGATCGCAGTCAAGGGCTAACTTGTAGGGGATAAAAAAAATACTTATGTGATTAAATCATATTATAACATGATAGGAGACAGGTTGCATCTCGGTAGGTAGGAAGCTGGGTACTTATTATCTCGGAAATCCCACAGGTTCCCAGGGGACTTTCAAAGACTTTAAATGCACGCGAAGCCTGGAGTTTAAGTTTGGTCTCTTTATTACCAAAAATTTTTTACGACTTATTTCACCGCGGTTAATTGCCTTATCTGGTGACAGAAGGGCTGGCTCATTTTTTGCACAAAGGATCAGCCTGGCTGTCCAGCGCGGAAATACAGTTAGCATTCTTGCCACCATTCCACGTGGGCATGATTTATATAGTAATTAGTTTAGGCAAGCTAGCATTAAGTTCATTCATCATTTCGTAGCATTAAGTAGTTTATTATTTTTTTTAATAAATGTATTTTCGCGAAGTTGCGCATAAAAATATTACAAATGCGAAATTTCGTTTATCTATGCCTATCCGTCTTAAGTACGTTTCACAGCCCACCTGTTCAACCGATTTTGATGAAATTTAGTACAGATAGAGGTTGCATGGAAATTACCTAATTATATTATACTAGAATCTAGATGATGCCAGTCCGCGTCCGCGTGGATTCAGTTTTTTGAATTAGATCTCTTTTCCCGTGGTATAACCTCTCTCTCTATAATCAGTGTATATAAATCAGTATAATCTCTATGCCAAATTTCATCAAAATCGGTTGAAAGCATGGACCGTTAAAGCGTAGCTGACACACTTTAGCATTTATAATGTTAGCATGGTTGGAAGTATGGATTTACTCCTTTGCAGACGTAAAAAGAATAAGTATAAATCATTTAAATAATCAAAATTGACGGTTTGACACTAAACATATTATTATATGACCGCGCGAATGTGTGTGTGCGTGTATTAATTATGTGTGTATGTTATTTTACTGTTAATTAAACAACAGTCTTTTAGATAAGGAGTACTATTTGAAAAGTTAAGTGTCTAATGTATTAGATGTAAGTGGGCCAGTCGAATCTATAGCGTTTAGTTTCGTAACTACGAGTATAGGTATATAGGTCAGTTTTAACAATAGGACATGTAAATCATTCAATATGCAGAAGAGTTTACATATTTAAGCAATAGCATCCGTACTAATATTATAAATGCGAAAGTGTGTCTGTCTGTCTGCTACGCTTTAATGGCCCATCTCCTCAACAGATTTTGATGAAATTTGATCTTGAGATACCTAGGTTGCTTCCCGGGGATGGACATAGGCTTAATTATATATTATCCCTATAATTTAAATATTTATTACAGTATAATGTCCCTATATATATACTAGATGATGCACGCGACTTCGTCCGCGTGTATTAAGTATTTATCATTCCCGCGGGAACTCTTAATTTTCCGGGATAAAAAGTATCCATGTCTTTTCCCGGGACCTACCTATCTCTGTACCAAAGGACTTGACCAGGGCAACTATGGGAGCTTGCCTAGGTGTCAAAAATCAATGGGCAGCAAAGATTTTTTTATTATTGCAATTGTTATATTTTATACTTTTCAGACAAAACCGTTTTTTTCAAAATCGGTTAATCAGATGAGCCGTAAAAGCGTTACAGACAGACAAACTTTCGCATTTTTAATTTTAGTATGGCCTAGTATGGATTTATTATAAAAATAAAGGAGTTCAATCAGACTTTCTGGAAAGCGGTGATGCAGTCTACGGTGGAGCGCGATTGCTAAGATGCCTATTCACTCTTTTTTTTATCCACTACAAGTTAGCCCTTTACTGCAATCTCACCTGATGGTAAGGCAGTCTAAGATGGTAGCGGGCTAATCTGTTAGGGGCATGGCAGAAATATTAAACCCATACCCCTATCTGGTTTCTACTCGGCATCGCACCGGAACGCTAAATCGCTTCGCGGCACGTCTTTGCCGGTAACTAGCCACGGCTGAAGCCTCCCACCAGACCAGACCAGGGAAAATTCAGAAATTATAAATTCCCAAATTGACCCTGCCGGGAATTGATCCCGGGACCTCCGCACGTTAAAACAACAGCGCTCAACACTGCGCCACGGAGGTCGTCAAAAACCTTGATTTGTAGATGCCAATAAACTGTGGACAAGACGGAAGCCGGAAAGGCTTTCGGCTTTGAAGGAGGAACAAGATCAACAAATTTGGAATTTACTTATTTTATAATATTATTATTTATATATAGTATAGTGCTTTTCACACTAGGAAAGTTTCTACACTTACTTTCAAATATGTTAAATACATATCAAAAATTGCGGAACGGGCAGGATTTGAACCAGTGTCTCTCTGGGAATCGCGCCCGGAACGCCTTTGACCTCGGTTCACTTAACTGTCAGTGTTGAAATTTGCGAATTTTTGGAACTTACTTCATAGTGTTAGGGTCGGCGGTGAGCTTGACCTTCTCATTGGAGATGTACTGGATGTTTTTGGTGATGTCTTGGGTGTGAGCGCCGCGGTCACACGCTAATGCGATGGGCGCACACGATAGCAGGGGACGGACCCGCATCTGTTGAAAGACAAATACTAAATAATAAGTTCAAAGTTAATGTAAAACGTAAACTCATTGAAAAATCTTATTACCATGTAAAGGATTACTTAAGGTGCCAGCGGAGGGTGAATTGCCCATACAAACGTAATACCAAAATGATTCGTAATTCGAGAATATTTCCACCAGATTATGCGATTATTAAGATTGAACTTGTATTTATCTAGGCCCCTGGATAATTATGTTTTCAAAATATTTTCCCAAAATTAAATGTGAGCGCATAGCTTTTTGCTTGTTTTTACGACATGAATGACCTTATTTGTATCATATTAAAACCGACGATATGTTACGTACTAATTGACCAGGAGCATAGCCTATATTGTCAAGTTCCCGAATAACAACACGAAGTGAAAAACACAAAAAGTTATCATTCATCATTTTTGGTATTTACGGAACAAGACTAAACGTATAACAAATTCTGTACGCTCATATTGCTATCGCGTTTGCACGCGATCATGTGTCATCAGCCAAATAGAGATAGCAATATACCGGCAAATTTATATTTGCGGGTTGAATAGAAATTGCGAGCGGCGATCACCGGCCTCTTAAACGACAAGGAAGCTTGGCAATGATTTGCACTATGGCTCTGATAGTTCCTTAGTTAAGATGATTTGTGAGATGGTGATAATAAAAAGAAAAAAAAACCCGGCTGAGTTTGTTGTGGGCTCTTCTCAGACCAGGGCGCGTTTGGAACCCTCGTAGCTTTAGTTTTAAGATACCGTAACCAATTATCACCATCATGTTTTATAAGTAAGTAATTTTTAACGTCAATAAGTGTACCTACAGTGTACCTATATTGAATAAATTATATTGAGTATTGAGTATAAGTTGAAGTCCACTGGCCCCTAATGCTGATATCTATCTATATCTATAGAGCGTACTTTGACTTTGCTCAGGCTTCACTTAGAGTTAAAGCGGTAGTCTAGGCAATAAAGCTAGTCGACCCCAACAAAAATTCCTCAGCCGACGAAACTTTACAGTGTGATAAAGTATCACGAGTTAAACGTATATTATAAATATCCAATATAAAATCAGTAAGGAAGTAAGATTTTTTTAAGCTATATCAAATTGTTAAAGTAGGAAAGGTACATTATCGCGTAAACGCAGTTTCGATTTGATAATAAAATCGGTTTAAATATCGATGTTATTTCGTTTGATATTTCGGTTTTGAGTGTAAATATACAACCTACTATTATTTTAAAAATAAATCAAGTAAATATCAGTCATAAGTTTTATGTATAAATACCTAACTTCCGGATGTTTTTTTATTGGATATTTTTGTGTATGTTTTGGATCATCCAATACTAAAACCCAGCCAAGTTTCATCGACTGAGGATTTAATGCGGGGTCTCCATACAACGGACCGTCCCTTTGCCTAGATTACGAGATGGACTTATGTGAGTAACATAAATGTGTCACATTTTAACCATGTCTTAAGTCTGAGCAAAGTCAAACTTCGCTCTATAGATCTCACACTAAGACACGGATACTCCTAATTTAAGGCTCAGGAATTCATTGTTCTATAAATTAATCTGTATCCTTTAATAAAGATAAAAAAAGATAAATGTATGGCGTCGTTGGCCACATGCAAGGAGATAACCGTGAACCTAACTAAAAATAAATATAAGCCTTCAATATCGTGCCAGCTCATCATAAAAAAAAAATTGTACTTTTGATAGTACCGGCAATCCATGCTAATATTATAAATGACTGTCTGCTACGCTTTCACGGTCCATCTGTTCAACCGATGTTGATGAAATTTGGTATAGGGATAGTTTGTATCCCGGGGATGGACATAGGTTACTTTTTATCCTAGGAAATTAAAGAGTTCCCGTGGCAATCAAAAAACTTAATCCACGCGGACGAAGTCGCGGGCATCATCTAGTATATTTATAATGAGAAAAGTTAAGGCCAGTCTAGCTAGTGAACTCTCTTTTATGTGGATATCTAAAGACAAAGACATAAAATATATGATAGATACAAGCAGGTATATCACTAAGTAGTACTAAGTCACGTGCCATATCGTAAAGTTCTAACTAAGGCGTGTACTGTTATTAGTTGAGTCATTAGTTGACATTGAACTTAGACCGCTGTTTAACTACACATTTTATTAATATGATGATACCGATTTCGAAGTGGCGTGCATTGTCGTGTCTATATCTAGAGGCACAAAAGCATTGCTTATCCTAGAAAGCTCAATGCTTGTTTTTTATCATGCCCCGCTTGGAAATAGGTACCTAACCCATGCCAATGTCTACCCTGGTTCCGAATACTATGCACTTTACTTCGCTAATAAAAATTATTTTCAAAAAAACAACTTCCAAAGCCACTGTTAAGTAAAAAATAATTTTGATTTCTACATACTATGGCTTTGGAAGTCGGTTTTTTGGAAATAATTTTTATTTTTAACTTTTTAGTGTCAGGGTTGAGGATTTGGAGTCAGAACTTATTATGGGACCACCTCGAGAGCTTCCTCTAACGACTGAAAAAAAAAAATTCAAATCGGTTCAGAAACCACGGAGATATGCACTGATATACATAGAAAAAAAAAATACGCGCCGAATTGAGAACCTCCTTTATTTGGTATAATGATTGGGTAAATCATCAAGATTTCTATCAGCTACTGTTACAGGGTAAATACCTACATGTAATAGTTTTACTAGCTGATGCCCGCGACTACGTCCGCGTGAAATAAGTTTTTTATTAATTCCCACGGGAACCTATGTCTTCAGGTCCGAAACCATACCCATGCAAATAACAGGTCATAACTATAGTATGTAATAACAATTAGTATGATTTTACGAGATGCAGCCCGCGACTTTGTCCACGTGGATTTCGGTTGTATTGTGCGGGAATCATTGATTTTCCAGGTTAAAAAGTAGCCTTCATCCTTCTCTGGAATGCAAACTTTCTCTGTACCTATCTACAAAATCGGTTGAACCGATGAAAGGCCATGAAACCGTATCAAACAGAGAGATAGAAATGCTCGCGGACGAATTACTATATATCCAAACTTTGTTTAGTTTTGACAACCTCCCTGGCGCAATGGTGAGCGCTGTGTTATAAGTGGAAGGTCCCGGCTTCGACCTCCGGCAGGGTCAATTCGGGAATGCCAGAGATCGCTTGCACTACGGAAACGGACATAACATATGAATTTTTTATCCCGCAACATGAAACAGTTCCCACGAGAATAAGAAGAAATACACGCGGGCGAAGTCGCCGGTATCTTCTAGTCTATATTTAAATATAAATCGGTATCAATTCTATCAATTCATTCAGGTCTACAAACCGGCTGAATAGTTTCAAATGAACACGTGCGTCATGCGTGGTTTGTGCATTCGTTGGTCACGTGCGTTTTTACATTGTAACAGCTGCTTGTTGCCAATCGGATGATAAACATCCTTATTATTTATGCAGTCCTAGTACATATTCCTATATCTATATATCTAATATATAAAATTCTTGTCATATAATAGGTTTATAACTAGATTTTACACCCCGAAGTGTTAAGGGTGGTTCACCCCAAAAAAAAAAAAAAAAATTTTTTGGACAAATTTTTTTTGTTATTTTTTATGGTGTGGAACCGACCCCTATGTTTTGATAGCATTTTATGTTTTTCAACCCTGGTCGATAGCTGATCAATGGGGTCCCGTTTTGCCAAATTCCTCCGCTTGGGAGCAGCCTAATAGCAAGTTTAATAATTCATATGGCAAAACAACGTTTGCCGGGTCAGCTAGTATATATATAAATTAATTGCTGTTCCTTTCTCCCACTAAACAAGTAAATGAAGGAACTAGAAGTTTAATCCGCCACAGAAGGCAAATCTATGTGGTACAATGCGTATCTTGAACTTGATGCCCTCGATATTCACCACACATAAACCCTCAAAAATACCCTCAACGTACGTTTCACTCCGATACCGGAGCATCTTCAGGAGATGCTGACTCTACAATGCACAATTGCTCCGGCATCGGAGCAGGATTATAGTGAATTAAACTTCTAGTTTCTTCATTGTCATGGACTTCCGAAGTTATCTTCTTGACATTCAGTAGTACACTTTCTATCTAGTAATATGTTATATACCTACTTATTTGATATTTTGTGCAAAAGTAAAGTAACGTGCATGATGCATTCCAAACGATGCATTAACGTTCCTATGATAGATGTAAGTAGTAATACAGTTTATCAGTACAATTACTGCATATCGGAAATCAAACACCAAGTTCAATGTCAAAGTGTACATATTATTCAATAGGGATGATGACAACTCACTCAAGTCAGCAACTCTTTATCACACTTAAAAATGCTCTTCTAGTATGGAAGTTGTATGAAATTCATAGATGTGACGTAATCAAACTTTAATTCACTTTTTTTCTCTAATCTATATTTTAAAATGGTTTAAAACTAAAAACTAACCGAGGATGTGAATTTTAGGTCTTTTGTAAAACCCTCTATTTAATAATCAGTTAGAAATAATTTATTTTTGATATAGGCATCATCCCTATTCCCAGGTATGCGGTATGCCACAGAGTTTTTGGAAATTAGCTAGTCCAGTTATCCTTAGACCATGGAAGTGGCAAATAAATGGCAGAAACCTCAGTAAAACCTGTGTGCTTTGCCCGGTATAACATATACATTGTATTACATTTTATAATTATTGTACATAAACTATTTAATGTGTTAGTTAGTGTACCTATAAATGTGTGTTAGTAAATGATCAATTATGTTTTAAAACATTTTAGAACTGCAGTGTGGAAGTACCATTAGGTTTTACACTCTTTTTTTTGGACATAAGGGCTGATTCTGTTGTACAAAATTTCTAAACTAAACTAAAATGAAAGTCTAAACTACATTTAAAGCTGTCATTTTAGTTTAGTTCAGAGATTGTGTTAAACAGAATTGGCCACATAGGGGTTCCTTTTTGTCCATTTTGGTACAGAATCCTAAAAACAACCTGTATTAATCAATATTGCTTACGTTGGTGCCGCTCACTTTCCCACTGTTGACGGTAGCTGCTACCACCGTTTTGAATAGGCTCATTTTGATGCAACTGGGTTGAAGCTGAAACAAATATTATTTATAATTGCAAACTCAAACTCTTTTTATTTCATGTAACTAGGAGTTAGGACATAGAATAGAATAGAAAAATCTTTATTGGCAGCAGTTTATTGCTGACAGATGCACAAAATAAATAAAAATTGAGTTACATAAATTGTAAGTTTTTACAGCAGTGCAACTCTAATAACAGGTGAGTCACTCAGCTAGTGTTGGGGCTCCTGGCCTCTCAGACTTAAAACTGGCGATGTCGCCAGGACTCGCATCTGAGGTGCCAGGTGTCCCAACGCTGATTTTCAGTGACCGCCTTTCGATGTGAACATCAATGATATAGCCTTTATAATATATTTTTGGCAGAATAAGGTAATTTAAATAGTATAAAAGGAAAATCTTTAGAGAAAACTGAATCAAAGATAGGTGTTGTGAATACAAGGAAATTTTGAATAATAAATTAAACTTATGACTTAACGATGTAAGAGAACAACTTAACTAGAGTAAAATAACAATAATGATTATGTAGTATGTACACAAAGAATTTTTGAATTAATTTATTTTAAATCATAATAATAAAATATAAGGCTCTCACTGGATATAACTTAGGTAATTACATGTCATTGCATAAGTTATAATTAACAACACATAGTAAAGTCAAAATTAGCAACTTGACATGAGAGCAAAACACCTGTCTTTTCAAAAATTCAGATTGGTTGATTAATATTTTTAATATCCCCTGAAGACTGCTAGATGTTTCCTAGTTTCTGATAATTATACTGAAACAACAAATCTCTTGATTCCCTAGTAAATGGCAAAAAATTACTTATGCTGTGTAAGATCCTAAGCAATGAAGTGTTGCTTAAGATAAGTCTAGTTTTGACTCCACTATGTTCAAAATGCTAATCCTCCATACTTTCATAGTTAGAAGCAAAAGAGACTGACTTTTACACAGGACATTCTGTCAACATACCACCTCCACTGCCAATGTACCTATTTTGGACATGAATATTAATAGAGTGCACATCAAAAATGATACACATTCATTGAGTTTAATGTGTTGTATGTATCAAGAATGCACACATTTTCATACTTTTATTTGGCAGGTCTGACCTGAACAAATCTTGAAGTGTATTTGGGTTTGGGCTACCACTTATACCTTAGAAAGTAATATGGAATTTTGAATCTTATGGTTACTAAAAACACGAAAAAGGACAATTATGTGTGGAGGTGAAGGTGTTAAATCTCTATACATAGGGTAAATTATAATATTATCTTTGAAAACTAGGGGTTTCCTAAGGGTTTTTAAAAATCTAAATATGTACATAGTAGTAGTAATAGTTTAAGTAATCCGATAAAATCCATAATATAAATGAAAAAGTGAGCTTGTTTGTTGCTTTCACATTCCATCTTTTCAACTGATTTGGACCAGGAACAGGTAGCTTACATTCTGGGGACTGGCATAGACAGCATTTTATCCCAAAAAGTTCCCCTGACTTTCCAAAAACCTTAATCTATGCGTACAAACATTCGGCGGGCGATGATCATATCATCATGTCAAGACTTACATACAAAAAATCACAAAAGCTTAAGTCAAGAAGTCGACATCAAACTTGAAACTGGAATACAGTGTAATCAACTGTTTATGTCTGTAGGATGTATGGACGTCGTCGTCGTAACGCAAGCACTAGTAAGGTACACTGTAATTTTTCTATTAGTGCCAAAATTGCGTTCATAGAATATACACTTATTTTTAGGTATGTTGCATTCATTGGTAACAGCCAACTATGAAATAATATGCGAGACGAATTTAACCTTCTTTGTAACTCTTGAAATCTATCACATTAGATGCCTGCCCACACAAAAAGGTTACGATTCTGATTCTTTTTACGATCGTACCTACCCGTACTTTAAACTACCTGCAATACGTAGGTAAATTACAAATTAAATTTGTACGTAAATTTAATGTTTAACTTACCTCTGGTTATACTGAGAATGTTTAATTTCGAAATTCCTCGGATGAAGGAATAATCACTGAGAGAGAGCAAATGCTTTTAGAATCGCATTTTCACTTTAGATAATTTTTTATGAATGAAATTTCTATTTTCTATTGACCCGATAAAGCTGTTTACTATAGAAATACAGCTATAAGAAGTTGACGGTCGCTTTTACTTAAAAATGTGTTAATTAACTGCACTAAATTTATTTATTCAAGAAAAATTTTGAGAAAATAAAATTCATAACACACTACGTTCCAACGTTTCCAACCAAAACCGCGGCCGCAAACACCGCAAATGACTGATTAATTTTGAATGATGAATTATGAATGATTGCTGTTGCCGATTTATGTTACTTGTCTCTGTTGCCGGCTGATTGTGCCAAGTGTCAAAATGCCAACTTGTCAAGTAATGGGGTACCGAATTGCCATACCCAAAATTGCCGTTTTTTGAAGTGAAAACTTCAGTTTTAGGTAATTTATATTGAAAAGTGTAAAACTTCTTTATGCGCGTTGAGCACTTTTTGGTAGGAGGTAAAAATGTAGATTCGCGTGACCGTGACGGACATGGACAAAAAAAACGACCGACAAAAAAAAAACGTTCGTTTTCACTTCTATCGGCAGTCCCTATGACTGCCAATTTTTTAAAATGTATATATGATAGCCGTATGATAGCGCTTGCTGAGGCGCTTGGCTGCAATCGGACCCGCTTGCAAGTAGCGATGGAACTTAAGGTAGAGCGCATTTGCCTAGAACAGGGATTCCCAAACTATTTTGGGCAAGAGAACCTTTTTCCAAAATGAACTAATACCTCAGATTTACCTTAAACCTTACCCTTAAAATACTTTTTAAAGTAATAGCCAAATTACTTTAAAAATGCTATCTCTAGTTTTTTTCCTATTCATACAAAACACTTAAAACTTTACGGTTGGTTATGCCAGTAAACTTGACATCAATTTCTCATCAAAATTTAACAAAATAAATAGACATAAAATTCAGTAAATATCTATTCCATCCATCCATCCATCCATCAGCCTGTATGCATCCACTGCTGGACATAGGCCTTTTCGAGAGCGCGCCACCAATCACGGTCCGCTGTCTTCCTCATCCACCCGCTTCCCGCAACCTTCTTTTGGTCATTGGACCAGCGAGCTGGAGGTTGTCCTGCACTGCGTTTGCCGGGAAGCGTAAATAAAAATAAAATATCTATTAATAATAACAGTGTAATTAATAACAATTAATACAAATTACGTAAAAATACTCAAGTAGGTATTTATTTTGTGAAAAAAAAAACATTAAAATCGCAAAGTAAAGATAAAAAATGAAAAATTTGGCGTGATGGATGAACCTGGCGACTCTCTACCAATCTAGTTAAATTCGGTTCCTGTTGGTGAGTTGTAAGCCTCAGATCTCTGCGTTCGCTGATTTTCAGTTTCTTTGTTTTGCCAAAATACCTTTTTTGACCAAGTATGATGATGAAAAGTTTTTTATAAGTACAACAATGGTACTTCCCACTAAAATATTAGTCATTCTTACAACAAGTTTGGAACATCGAACACAACTTATAATGGATCTTGAAAGTGTCAAATAAGAACTTGTGAGATTAATAGGGGTCGATTTTAAGACCCCGTCGACTCCCAAAATCAATTTTCGTTTTTGTCGACCCCTGGGAAACTGATATCGACCACTTTGGGAAACCCTGGCCTAGAATCTAGGTAAACGCGCTCCACTTTAAGCTCTAGAAGATGCCTATTCACTTTGATATTGACAAAATACCAATCCTTGTATAAGAGGACACGAATAGGTATGGACTATAATATTTTAATCTACTAAGCTACTGCCTATTTTAATCTATTATATAATTCTGTAGAGTGCTTTGTGCTTTGTATATTTTGAAATGAAAGGAAATTGCTCCCCAAACTAAATAAAAATCCATATATACTCTGAATTCATTCTTTCCCAGCTGTAACCTACAAAAAAATTGCAGCTTCGAAAGAAGAAAAATTGGCAGTCATAAGGACTGCCGATAAAAGTGAAAACGAAAATTCTATGTATTTTTTATTTAAAAAAAAAATATATATTGAATTTTCGTATAATTAAAATATAAACCTTAACAGTAAGACTTTAAAGTTTAATTACGAATGTAGTAGGTATATTTATATTTATGACCTTTTGTCTTCGTAACAAGCATGTCGCTTCGAGAGCATGTCGGTGTTCGCGAGCATGTCGTTCACACGAGCATGTCGGTCACGCGAATCCACAAGCTAACCGCCTACAAAAAAGTGCTCAACACGGCTAAAGAAGTTTACACTTCAAAAACTATTTGGGTTCGTGAATTAAAATTTGTGAAGCTGATACGTTTTTGTGTTGATTTTTAATGTGCAACTTCGGTAAATCGATTGCTGACCAAACGATAGATTGTCGTATTACAGGGCACGGTAATGCTACGCCTCGCCGCCACAAGCTGAATGCCGGACGAAACGGCAATTGCTTTCCTTCTGGCAACCCTGGCTGATGACACGTGGATGTTGACGGCAGGTTGACGGTAATAAGACCAAAATAGAACGTTTTGTTCTCAGCAGCTCATCACCATTCACCAACGGCCGAATTCACACCAACAGCCGAATCCTATAGTTTTTATTTGTCCTACATACATATACATACATATACATACCCTATATACATCCTACTCTATGCTACAGTCCGATTCAAATTAATGATTGGTTCATAGAGTAAGTATATTAAATCCATGGATTGGTCTGTGTGACGGTTAAGAGCAGAGACATTTCATCATTTACAAATATCTGTCAATTTTCTAATGTCAAATTGGAATCAAAAGGAAAAGTCAAAACATCAAAACGTCAAAACAACGTGGCTACTTGTTTTGAAGCTAAGATTTAAGATTAATTTATTTGGAATCAGTGATGTGTGCTAATTGCGAACATGAATGAAAATGACGGCAAAGAGTTCGCGGAACTAGGTGTTAAGCAGTGGCTCATTAAACAGTTGTTTACATTGGGTAATCATATTTCTTAGTTTCTAACAAATAGGTTAGTTTTATGTTATTTATTGAATATACTGCAAAGGAATACATGATGCCCGCGACTTTGGGATTTCCTGGCTTAAAAATCATATGGAACATAAATAGAAACAGATATATAGACAAACTATAGTTTAATATTACTCAATTAAACGAAAATTAGATTAATATTATGTATTAGCATGTAAGGCATGAACATGAAAGCTATGAAATAAATAAATGACTAAATGACTAACATTGATGACAGTTTGATTCTTATTTACAAAAGGTGAGCTTTTGATTTCCTAGGATAAAGCACAGCCTATGTTCTTCTCTGAATGGCATTCCGAACCAGTGGTAGATTCACATGACGATTCAAAAGCACTTGTAAAAGTTTATTTTTATAAAAAGTTTGTAGAATTTTGTTAGCTGGGACTGTGAAAAGGTAACAGACAGACACACTTACACATTTTTAATATTGGTATCAATTTCTGCACAGGTATAAGGTCACCAACGCCTATACAAAAAGGTTGTATATCACAAATACTAGGTGGATATGACTGTATAGGAGCTGCTAAAACTGGGTCTGGGAAGACCTTTGCCTTTGCATTGCCAATATTGCAACACTTAGCTGAAGATCCTTATGGTATATTTGCCTTGGTGCTGACACCGACACATGAATTGGCCTATCAGGTATTTAATTAGCTTTATTTTTGTAAATCTGCAGGATTAGCCTGAAAGTTGTGACTATCGCATTTCTAGCTGACTGCTTAATTTGAATTTGAATATGGCACCTGATGATGATGATCACATTTCTACAATCTTAATGGATAGACAGTCGTCTGGACTGCTTAAATGTTGCATTAAAATAGGACTAATATTAAAGCATATAGTTTTTTACCAGTCCAATCCATTGCTGGCTCACTACTGATCACAAATCTCCCAGAATGAGAAAGATTTGGCCATCAAATATCATATCAAAACTAATAATAAGCAATTTGCTTTCTCATTCCTAATTCAAACCGCTAGGAATGCCCTTCTGGCATTTTACCCTCCTCTTTTATAGGTACATTGATTTGAATGTATCTATAAATAGATGCGGCTTAGGCTGCATCACCACTTACAAGCAGGTCCGGCCTGTGTGTATGTTAAAAAATATACTTATATTTGTTATGAGGCACATCTTAAAGAGTATAAAAGCCTGATAAATTTCTCTGCCTGTTTTTGTGTATTCAAACCCGTGTTCATTTCTGTCAAAAAAATTTAGCAAATAAACCCACTTAGCCAATAGTGTAAAAATGTTACCATAGAAAACATCAGTATTGTGTGGACAAAAGCTTAATTGAGCTGAGCTGAGCTTCATAAGTTTAGTCATCCATCATTGGTGAATATTGACAATTCAAATCACTTTCAAAGTTTGTTTGATTTAAAAAACATTAGACTTGAATTGAATATGGAAAATTGAAAACCTAAATAACAGTGACAGAAAATAGTGACAACCGATTATGTTCACTTAAAACTAAAGGTTTGCGGGTACCAATTGTGCCCTGGCGCCCTAATCCCTATTCTCTTACTAAGTGGCTATAAAAAAATAAAAGCCATTGTGTATACTTTTTATCCATTGAAGGTTTGAATGGATAAAAAAATCACTGAGTTAGAGAATAGGTGAGCTGGTCTGTCTGGTTTTGAAAATTCTGGTACCAATAGAAAGCTACATTATTTGTCATGTGTGAGTGTCATAGGCTGTATATTAACCTGAAAAAATTAGGGAGTTCCAGTGGGAATTTAAAAAACTTATTTCACATGGACAAAGTTGCGGGCACCTGCTAGTTACTTATAAAACATGATGGTGATAATCAGTTAGAGGATCTTAAAACTAAATCCACGAGGGTTCCAAACGCGCCCTGGTCTGAAAAGAGCCCACAACAAACTCAGCTGGGGTTTTTTCAGTCCAGACAAACTTTCACAACATAGTTACAGTATTTTTAGTAAGATTTTTGTTGTTATCTTATAGTTACTTATTTTATTTTCAGATAGCTGATCAATTCCAAATACTAGGACAACAGTTGAAACTAAGAGTATGTATAGTGACAGGCGGTACAGACCAGTTGGAAGAGTCACTTAAGTTGTCCAAAAGGCCTCACATAGTGGTAGCCATGCCTGGTAGACTGGCCGACCATATCACAGGCTGTGACACTTTTAGTCTGAAGAAAATAAAGTATTTAGTCTTGGATGAAGCTGACAGGTAATTGAATTAACATTTTGCTTTTTTTTAAAGAGCAACTGCTGCTGAGTTTCTTGCTGATTCTTCTCAGTAGAATTAGCTTTCTAAACAGGTGGTAGAGCCCAGACAAATCATAAGTGGAACAGGTTGTCCTATATGAAATAAACATTTCATTACAGAGGGTTTAAATTGGTAGAATCCAGAGCTTTAAAATGAATAAAATCAGCAGTGTATTTTTGATAACATTTTAAAATTAGTTGAATTTTATTTGCTTTAACATAATATGGCTGGTCGGTATTGGTACAGTTGCCAAATAGCAAAAGAAACTGCCATTGCTTGTAAAAAATGTAGCAATAATTAACAAAATGTACATAAGTGACTGCAGCTCTGCAGGCTCAGTAATTGCTGAAGAAAGTTGAAAGCACTTAAGGCTCTATGACAAAGTAAGTTTACTAGCTAAGGGTTGGCAAATTCACTATCTGCTAGTAAATTCACCCAATGCAATTGTATTAACTGGGTAAATATCAGATTATAAACAATTTATGAGAAAAGTTAAAAGCTGGACTACTTTACTCAATACTCTCTGTTATGTGTGAGTGTAAGCTAGTAAACCAAAATAAAATATAGTTGCTAGCGAATGGCAAGTCTAAAATTGATTGTGGTATTTGATTAAACAAGATGTTCCTGTTCCCATGAACTACTTTCAGACTTTCATGAGGCAGAGCAAAGGAGTCACAAGCCTTATTAGGAATTCTATCAATGAAAAGTTCTGAAATTTATGAATGATTTGAGAATACAATATCTTTCTAGGCTCTTCAGCGAATCATTTCAAGGCGATTTAGAGACAATATTCGAGGCTCTGCCACAGAAAAGACAGAACTTATTATTTTCTGCCACCATCACCGATGACGTCAGAGAGTCCAAACTTCTGCAGTTGAATAAAGACGTAAGTTTCCTAGCATTATTATTGTGCAAAAAATTAGATTACAGTCTGTCTAGTGAACACTGTGAGTGTGTAACGGTGGAAAATTCAGTCAGGTATCACCAAATGTATGAGTTCTTTTTTAATTTGTTTAGCCTTGAGTTTTTTAAAGCACACTGTTGCTAATGTCTAAAATTCCAACTCTTTACTTTCACTAAACAGACTCTTTTTTCCATCTACTATGCATACAAAACGAAAGCCTAGCTTTTACTGTCTACCATATTGAATATAGTGTGACGTAATTTTACTTTTCGTATTTTTCTAAGGCAACCCTTTTAATTGATATCCAATTTTCACATTTATATTTTATATTTTTTGTACACCCCATGATATGGGTAATATCCATGTGTACAAAAAATAACTATTCCGCTATCATGAGTCCGCCATATTGGATTTAGAATGACGTCAAACGTGTTTAAAAATTTTCAGCTAGATCGTTTGGGGAAAACTGTTTCAAAATTCAGTTGTAAGATTTGCCCTAAACAATCCCACAAAAATTGCATCCTATGCTAAATAAAAGCTTGTTAAAATCACCCAAGTAGAACTAAAACAATTTTGTTCCTTCGTATAAGTATAAAACGCTCGAGTCACGTTTTCATCAAAACATGGGATACCAGGCGAACATATAGCCATGAGAGATATTATCCACTACCTAGTGTTGGGGTGTACCGTGTGGGCTGTTGGGATGGTCACACATATCCTTTCACTCCAAAATCAATAACCATTTACCATGTCACTGGTGTAGTTTAGCAAATTGTACAGTAGGACAAAATGGTTAATGAATTTATACCTAACCCGTTGTCCTAAGTGAGCGACGAAAGAGACGCTACGCAACGCGACTCCATAGAAAATGACATACTTATTTACGCGATGACTTAGGTCACGTGAAGTGTCAGCTTCGTCACGTCGTATCGAGTCGCGTTTGTCCCTGACGTAGGTCTCAGGGCCGGCATTGTGAGCCACAAACGCGACAACGCGACAACGCGACACGATACGACGCAACGCGATTCACGATCACGTGGCGTACGTTGTCATACGGCATAAAGTTATGTTACTCATTTTCTATCGCAACGTTACTACTTACTAGATCTTATAGCTAGGCCTAAACTAATTACTATACATATCATCCTGCGTGGATTGGTGGCAAAATTTCTGGTTGTATTACCGCGCTGGACAGCTAGGCTGATCCTTTGCGCAAAAAATGAGTCAATGCGTCGTTCACCAGTATGAATTAATATGAGCATTCCTTTGTACGATTTCCTTGGTGAAGTATGGACAAAACAGACTTTCTCTCCTCGATTTAAATAAATAGACTTTATAATAAATAATAATATGATTTAAAAATAATAATTTTGAATTCGCGCTATTTTCAAAGTAGTAATATTTAATGTAATTGATTTAAATAATAATTGTATTCGCGCCATTTTAAAAGTAGCCTAGTGGTTCCACGATACGCTTAGAGAATTGGCGAGTCACGTTTTCATCATAACATTGGCTACCAGGCGATCATAGGTATGTAAGAGATCTGCAGACTGCTGCATACAAGCAATTATTATTGTAGTGTGCAATCGTAAGTTCACTTGCACTCAATTATCTCATCCCCAACGTATGGGGATTGGGGATAGACACACCGAATACGCTCAAAATTCAAAACAATTGATACCAGGGATGAATGGACATGGTAGAGTTTCTCATAGATGTCCATTGCGGCCGCCTTTAATTTTCTTCATCTTTGCATTTTGACCGAAATTCTGCAGTGTACACAAATTTGATGGTTACTAAGTCGCACTATAAGGATCCCTTTCTTGGTACGGAACCCTAAACTCGGAAAAAGATCCGGGGAACAACTGACAAATCTAGGTATAGTCCCACAAACTTATCCGACCTGGTGGCCAAAATTGGAACTATACCTGTTTAGTTTTTGGTTTAATTTCATTTTTCCTATACATATTACATATTATAATAGCCACATAGTCACCGGGTCAGATAAGTTTAACGTTTAAGATAAGTAAAACGTGCAGGAAGCGATATGTACCGCACGCCCTACCGCTTCTGTAAACATGTAGGGAAAACGGGTATCCATGCATGAAATACCGCGTTGGACAGCTAAGCTTCTTCATAATACTTAATGTTTGATTTTTAAATAATAAATTTCGCGCCGTTTTAAAAGTCCTTCGAAAATAATAATAAGTGTTCCCACGACACGCCAGAGAATTGGCGAGTCACGTTTTCATCTTATCATTGGCTACCAGGCCATCATAGGCACGTAAGAGATCTGCAATCTGCTGCGTACAAGCAAAACGTAAGGGGATTGGGGTCTGGGGATGGGTGCACCGCTCGAAATTGAAAACAATTGATACCAGGGAAGAATGTATATTGTAGAGTTTTTATGGACCCATTGCCGCGTTTTATTTTGTCCGTCTTTTCATTTGACCAAAATTCTGCAAAGTAAACCAAGTTTGTAACATAAATAAGCTAATACGACGACGAATTAGTCGCGCTATAAGGATTCTTTTCTTGATAAACATAAGAGGGTAGATCTAGAAAGTACTACATACTTTTTTTAAGTGTTTAAGTGTATTGTGGAAACAGTGCTTTTTCTCTGTAACTGAATTGTACAATTCTTTTGAAAAATAAATTCTTTAACCTGAAGTATAATTCGCTATATCAATCCGTTAAAATTGACAAATCTATGTGGTTAAAATTTTAAACCTGCAGCAGGCGATATGCACCGCCCGCCCTATCTCTTCTAAACATGTATGATATAGGGAAAGCAGGCATCCCTGCAAGCATTACCGCGCTGGACAGCTATGCTGATCCTTTGCGCAAAAAATGAGTCAGCCTGTCTTCACCAGTTTGAATTAATATGAGCATATTTTTGTACGATTTCCTTGATGAAGTGTGGACAAAACAGACTTTTTTGCGTCGATTTAAATCTAAGACTTCATAATATTATTTTGAAGTCATTGATTTATTTAACTGATAAATTTCGCGCGGTTTTTAAAAGTCCTTTGAAAAATAATAAGCGTTCCATGACACGCTAGAGAATTACCGAGTCACGTTTTCATCATAACATTGGCTACCAGGCGATCATATGCACGTAAGAGATCTGCAGATTGCTGCATACAAGCAAATGTTATACTCGTAGTGTGCAACTCGTAAGTTCACTCGTACTAAATAAACTCATCCCCCGACCTAAGGGGACTGGGGTCTGGGAGGATGGGTGCACCGCTCGAAATTGAAAACAATTGATACCAGGGGAGAATGTAAACTCGCCGGCATATTTAGCGGAACATAAAAAAAAAGGTCCGTAATTAAAAAAATATGGTTTTATTTTAAAATCTACTTACTACACTTCTTTTGTTATTTAAAGTTTCATTTGTTTTACTTATAATGAGATCACATTAAGAACAGATTTTGCGAGTAAAGGCTATTTGTGAAAAATGGTACATTTTTGAACTTTTCATGTAACCGGGAAAAGTGAAATTTAATATTAAAATAATAATTAATTAAATTAGAAAAATGGTGATTAATATCGCGTATTTCCTCCACGTGCTCTTATTAAAGTTTCTACCCGTCTAGGCATACTGAGAATGATGTTATCGACGGTCTCCTGGGATAGTCTCCGCCATTCCTCAACTACGGCGATTCGCAGTTCTCCCACGTTGACATGAGCTGGAATTCTGGACTTAACTTTTCTTTTCAGCAAACGTGCTTTCCAAACGTGCTCTATTGGGTTCATATCCGGTGATCTCGCCGGCCACTCCATAACAGTGATATTCATATCATTAAGATAAGCTTGAGTTACCTGAGCGGTATGCGGCCGAGCATTATCCTGCATAAAAACAAAATCTTCACCGATATATGGGGCAAGCGGTACGACATTTTCTTCTAAAACTGATATAGCGGTCTGCAGTCAGACTCCCTCTGTCAATCACTACCAAGTCTGTGCGAACTCCCAAACAAATGCCCGCCCAAACCATTATTGATCCACCACCGTATGCAACTGTAGTTTCAAAATTTGTCTGAATGTATCGTTCTTCTTTGCGTCTGTATATTCTTTCACTACAGCCCATTAACGTCCCACTGCTGGGCACAGGCCTCCACTCTCATAGGGGAGAGGTAATTAGAGCTTAGACCCACCACGCTGCTCCAATGCGGGTTGGCGGGCTTTAACGACTATTATCATGTTAGTGATAATAACCGGGACCGACGGCTTAACGTGCTCTCCGAGGCACGGGAGTGAAACACCGCCAACTTCCTAACTCCGGGCTAGTACTGGGAATTTCTAATCCGAAAAACCCGATACTTAATTATGGCCCGACCCGGGACTCGAACCCGGGACCTCGTCGGCCGCAGTCAAACGTGCTAACCACTAGACCAACGAGGCAAAATATTCTTTGCCTGCCGTCAATTTGATTTAAGAGAATTCTGCACTCATCACTAAACAATACCTTACTCCATTGGTCCGCGTTCCAAAGTCGATGTTCCTGAGCAAAAGTTAACCTGTTTCTACGATGATTTATGTTATTATACTCGTAGTGTGCAATTCGTAAGTTCACTCGTACTAAATAAACTCATCCCCCGACGTAAGGGGACTGGGGTCTGGGAGGATGGGTGCACCGCTCGAAATTGAAAACAATTGATACTAGGGAAAAATGTATATTGTAGAGTTTTTTATGGACCCATTGCCGCGTTTAATTTTGTTCGTCTTTTCATTTGACCAAAATTCTGCAAAGTAAACCAAGTTTGTCACATAATAAGCTATTACGTCGACGAGTTAGTCGCGCTATAAAGATTCTTCTCTTGATACGGAACCCTAAGATCAGAAAAAAGATCCGGGGAACACTAAGTTTTATTCGCTATATCAATCCGATAAAATTGACAAATCTATGTGGTTAAAATTTTAAACCTGCAGCAAGCGATATGCACCGCCCGCCCTATCTCTTCTAAACATGTATGATGTAGGGAAAACAGGCATCCATGCAAGCATTACCGCGCTGGACAGCTAGGCTGATTGATCCTTTGCGCAAAAAATGAGTCAGACCGTCTTCGCGTCGATTTAAATCTAATCAAATCAAATCAATTATTTATTTGCATAGATTGCGTAGGAAAATTGGTATTACATTATTAATATTAGCATGAACTACAATCTGCCATATGTTGGCATGCTAAAATTATATAATAATCTAAATTCTAATCTAATCTAAGACTTCATGATATTATTTTGAAGTCATTGATTTATTTAACTGATAAATTTCGCGCGGTTTTAAAAGTCCTTTGAAAATAATAAGCGTTCCACGACACGCTAGCGTCTCTTCTGCCCAAATTTCAACGGTCACTTTTTGCGCCGTTGCTATTTCGCAACCCGCGCACCTCGCGCCTTAGTACATATAGGTACATTTGGACCACTTTTCAGAGAAATGCTTTTCAGAGAAAAAAATTGATCTAGACCACCTATCATGGTTCTGTAAACGGCATTAGCTTTCTGCTAAGCTGCTTTCTAGCTGTGAAAGTAGGAAATAAAGAAGCTTATGTGTACAATCAACGATATAAACACGGAAAGGAGCGTATTTTTAACGAAAATCACATGAAAATGGCAAAAAATATCTCGCCGGTTTACAGTCTCATAGCGATAGAAATATAACGAAATTCAGAAAAACAAATAGAAAAATAGCTTCATCGTTCTTATAAGACACACATTACACCTATTCATTGCACAAAACACTGTACTTACCTTGTTAAAATAAGTTTTTTCCACGACTCTGCACGAAGCGCATCTAGAAGATAAAGCACAGATCACAGACCAGTTTCAAATGCCTTGTGTTATTTTTTTTAATAGGAACGTCATCTTTTGAGTGTTGCAAAGTATAGAAAATTTTATATAGTTCTCCATGGTCAAAGTTGTTCAAAGAACATAGTCGTCATTCGGACCGGCCGAGCCGTATACGGCTCGGTGCCGCTGAGCAGGCTAGAGAATTACCGAGTCACGTTTTCATCATAACATTGGCTACCAGGCGATCATAGGCACATAAGAGATCTGCGGACTGCTGCATACAAGCAATATTATATTGTGCAATCTCGTAAGTTCACTCGCACTCAATAAGCTCACCCTCAACATAAATGAGGGGATGGAAGCACTAAATCGACCGAAATTGAAAACAATCGATACCAGGGAAGAATGGATAAATGGTGAAGTGGCTGGATTATATTCGCGCCGTTATAAAGGTAGTCTTTTGAAAATATCGTTTCAACTTCCACGACACGCTAAATTGCCGAGTCACGTTTCCATCATAACATTGGCTACCAGGCGATCATAGGAACGTAAGAGATCTGCAATCTGCTGCATACAAGCAAATGTTATTCTCGTAGTGTGCAATTCGTTTACGCGTACTAAATAAACTCACCCCCGACGTAAGCGGACTGGGGTCTGGGGATGGGTGGACCCATACGCTCGAAATTATTAACCAAGCCTGCGGTGTTAACCAAGTCTGTAACATAATAAGCTGAAAAATACGACGGCGATTTAATCGCACTATAAGGATTCCTTTCTTGGTACGGAGCCCTACTCGGATATAAGATCCAGGGAACACTAAGCTTAATTCGCTATAATAATCCGATAAAACTGACAAATCTATGTGGTTAGAACTTTAAACCTGCAGCAGGTGATATGTACCGCCCGCTCTACCGCTTCTAAACATGTATGATGTAGGATAAACAGGCTTCCATGCAAGCAATACCGCGCTGGACAGCTAGGCTTAATTAATCCTGTGCATCAAAGAAAAAATGAGTCAGTTTGAATTCATATATATATATGAGCATACTTTTGTACGATTTCCTTGCTGAAGTGTGGATAAAATAGACTTTCTCGCATCGATTTAAATCATAGACTTTATAAATAGTGTAAAGAAAGCAGACCTCCCAAGTACTCCAAGTACTAGCATAAAACAGACGCACATACACAAAAAAACCTTTTAAGATAAACGCGAATGCAAGTTGGACCCAGTTTGCTTCATGTCTGTCATAGCAAAACTGATAAACGACGCACATTCTATGGAAACTTTATCTCAATAGCTAACTGTCGCGACGTCTGGAGATTACGTCTACGCATTAAACCAGAACCACTGCAAGCGGTGACTGCAAGCCATAAATTTCAAGAAAACATTTTACTTATCAGAGGAACATGCTGGAATCTTCCCATGGCCTACGTGAGTGCTAGCGATCATCCCTACCACAACCCTACGATGCGGGATATATATACAAGATCCTCCGGGAACAGTGGAGTCATTCATCAGACAGTGCACAGTCTACAATCGGCTGAGACTCTGTCTTTCGCGCCGTGCTGAAGCTTTAACTCACTTCGCACTACGTAATCATAATTATCCGCGAATTAATATAAACATTTATCGTGTAATTAATTAAGTATCAAGTAATTTGTAATTAAATTCAGATAATAAACGTAATTACAAAAGGAAGGCTTCGTGATTATCGAGAACCCCTTCTCGGTTGGTGACAGCGGCCACACCTGCATAACTGGTGACAGCGGTAACCACTTCTACGAACACCGGGCTACACGAAAAGAAGCTCGACGAAAGAAGCGGAGGACCTACCCTATGAAGACAGCAGTATTCCTTCTGGCTGCCCTGTAAGTGTCCTTTCCTTTATTGCTCTTTTCCTTATTATATTTGTGCATTACCCTTTGATATTCTTTTTCAAAATGGCACTTAATCATACAACTATCGAAAAGTACTTACCAAAATACGACGGCGACCGGGACACATTAGACTTTTTTATTGAACAAGTTACTGTGTTAGCTAGGGCTGCTGATGCGGAGGCCAGGGTATTATTTCCAATAATCTTAAAAAGCAAACTCCGAGGCGAAGCTATTAAAGCAGTGGCCCATGTACCTAATGGAACGGTAGACGAAATAGTGCAGGCTTTAAATTTGAAATTTGGAGACAATAGGTCACTGGAACAAGTTATATCTGAAATAACTCGTATTAAACGTACATTTAAAGAATCACAATTAGAATTTGCTGATAAAATTAAAAACTTACTTTACGCGGCTAAAAATAAAGCTAAAAATCAACAGGCCCAAACAATATTAGAAAATGTTTGCATCGACCAATTATGTAAGAACTTAGACTTATCTACAGACAGACTAATAAGAGCGGCAGAGCATAGCACCTTCGACGAGGCTTATAACCAACTTAAACACGAATTAGAATTACACCCAGAATATTTCGCTAACAAATTAGAAAAACCAGAGGGATGGAAATCGTTCCGCTATTCAAATAATAATTTCCCTCAGAAATCTAATTGGAATAAGAAACCATTTTCTTATCCAATTAGGCCCTTATGGCCTAACACTAATATGAACCCAATTAGTAATCAAAATGTATTTAGTAATAGTAACGATTATATTCGACCAGTAATACAAAATAATAATAATCACTGGGCAAACATGCCGCGGCCAACACCTGACCAGTGGCGAAAAATGTTCCCGCCTCAGCAAAATATGCAACAACCGCGACAATTAGACCAATTGGATAGCGATGTTAGTATGCGAACTGTAGGAAAAAAATCTTATAGGAGCCAAATAAATAAACCAATGCATGCAGCAGGGGTAAATAATATTATTTCTGATAATATAGATTCTAACAATGGTGATTGTGTCGATTTTTTTCGAGAGAATCTAGTGAGTCAGGCCCCAGTGTAAAATTAAACTATTCCGAAAAAGATTATTTACCGTATTTAGTAATAGATGAATGGGGTGGAAAATTTCTAATCGACACAGGTAGTACACGATCGTTAATAAAGCCTTCTTTTATACGTAAGAACCAGGAATACATTACAAAAATAAAAAACATAGAATTTACAATAACAACGGCACATAACTCTACTAGGCATAGTGGTGCCATTGACTTAAGTTTAAAACCGTTGGGCGAAGAAGTAAATCATGAATTTTTGTTATATGACTTCGACCCTAAGTACTCAGGTATTATAGGTGTGGATATAATTCGAAAAATAAATGCCGTATTAAATCTCTCAACGTGCCAATTTATTACGCCAAATAAAATAATAAATATTTTTATTGATCATCCGGAGCGAGTCTTAAAAATCGACGCACTGTCGGATAATCTTGTTACTTGTGTGTCGGAAAAACCTGACGGCGACTACCTAGTTCCTCAAATCGAAGCTAGGAGTGTCTTAGTAAACGAATGTTTAGTATCAGTACAAGACGGTGAATTTAGGATTGGAATGATAAACACAGGTACGAAACCAGTCTCCATAATAAATAATTTAGACGATTTTTTGCGGGACATACCCAACGAATTTATATTCAGTTCAAATAAATTAGAAAGAGTGAAGGTTAACTGCACTTCCTCTGAAAATAAATTACTAATTCGCACGGACCACATGAATAAGGAAGAAAAAGCAAAAATTACAAAATTAGTCCATGAGTATAAAGACATTTTTCATACAGGTGACGACCCTTTAAGTTTCACTCATACTGTAAAACATAAGTTAAGACTTACAGACGATACACCCATTTATGTGCGTAACTACCGAAAATCTCCACAGCAGCAACAAGAAATCGATAATCAGGTACAGGAGTTATTAAAAAATAACATAATACGCGAGTCGAACTCCCCGTGGAGTTGTCCAGTTCATATTGTACCAAAGAAACCCGATGCATCTGGAAAAACTAAATGGCGTCTAGTAATTGACTTCAGACAATTAAACGCGAAAACAATAGAGGATAAATATCCATTACCGAATATAGAAGAAATATTGGATAAGTTAGGTAGAGCTCAATACTTCACCACATTAGATTTAGCGAGCGGCTATCATCAGATAGAAATGCATCCCGACGATATTGAAAAAACTGCGTTTTCAACAAATCACGGCCATTGGGAATTTTTACGAATGCCGTTTGGTTTGAAAAACGCACCCGCAACTTTCCAAAGATTGATGGATCTAATTCTCCGAGATCTTTTATATAATACATGCTTAGTCTACCTTGATGACATTGTTATATATTCAACATCATTAGAAGAACATTTAGAAAAATTACGCAAAGTATTTGATAGGTTACGCCAACATAATTTAAAAATCCAACCAGACAAATCGGAATTCTTAAAGAAACACGTAGAATATCTAGGGCACGAATTAACCCCTAACGGTCTTACTCCAAATCAACGAAAAGTACAAGATATAATAAATTTTCCTGTACCTAGAACTGAAAAAGAAATTAAATCTTTCCTAGGGTTAACAGGCTACTACAGACGGTTTATTAATAACTACGCTCACATTACAAAACCTTTGACTAAATGTTTAAAGAAACGTGCTAAAATTGTAATTGATGACGAATATTTAAAAGCCGTAGACAAGCTTAAAACGATAATAACTAATGAACCGATTTTAAAATACCCAGATTTTGAACAACCCTTTATTTTAACCACCGACGCAAGTGAGGTAGCACTTGGTGCGGTTTTATCTCAAAAAGAAGATAGTATTGAAAAACCGGTAGCTTATGCATCAAGAACATTATCAGATACCGAAAATAAATATTCAACCACGGAAAAAGAATTATTAGCGATAGTATGGGCTTGCAAATACTTTAGACCCTACTTATATGGTAAAAAATTCACTATTTATACAGATCATAAACCCTTAACTTGGTTAATGTCCTTAAAAGACCCAAATTCACGTTTAACTAGATGGCGATTACGTTTAGCAGAGTATGACTTTGAAATAAAATATAAAAAAGGTGCCATAAATTCCAACGCAGATGCCTTATCGCGAGTAAAAATTAATTGTCTCGAAAATGAATCGATATTACCACAAATCGGTAGCGATTGCGACGAACAGGTTGAAATGGAAATCGATCGTGAAAGCTC
Organism: Erebia palarica; assembly: GCA_964035005.1. NCBI lineage: Eukaryota > Metazoa > Arthropoda > Insecta > Lepidoptera > Nymphalidae > Erebia > Erebia palarica. Next base: position 19,136,487 of record OZ035995.1, read on the forward strand.
ACAAACCCAGCATTCACAGGATGATAATATCCACCCAGGAATACCAATAATTCAAGACGTAATTAATAAAAAACCACACCAAATTTATTTTAAACTACATAATCAGTTAGATAGTGTGTTAGTTAGGAATGAAGATGGCAATGAAATAATAGAAGTAAGTCTCTATACCTCAAAAAGACCAGCAAACGCACTTAGGAACTTTATTAGGGAATATTTAAAGCCTAACGTACAATATTACGCTTTCTTTTATACTGAAGAATTATATCGAGAAATGATTAACATACTTACAAAAGAATACAATCAAGATATTCGTCTTTCACGTTGCACTGAAATAGTTGAAACGATAACAGACAAAGATAGAAAGGTAGAAATAATGAAAAATTACCACGAAGGAAAAACAAACCATCGTGGCATCACAGAAACCATGATGCATATTAGTAGAAAGTACTGGTGGAAAAATATCATGTCAGATATTAGAAACTATATTAGTAATTGCTCTATTTGTAAAGCCGGTAAATATGAACGACATCCAATAAAACCACCAATGCTTTTACCACCTATAGCTATGCGACCATTAACTCATATTTTTTGTGATGTAGTAGACATTGAAGGAAAATTATATTTATCAATCATAGATGGCTTTTCTCGCTTTGCAGTTGTAAAAAAAATAAAAGATAAGAACAGCTCAACGGTCATGTCAAAACTCTTGTCATTTTTTGCTAGTTACGGAATTCCTTTGGAAATTACAACGGACGCAGGAAAAGAATTTTCCTTACTTAAAGAACTCGTTAACTTATATAAAATAAAAATTCATTTTACTACTCCGTACAATCCTTCTTCACATGGAATTGTAGAACGATTTCACTCTACGCTTAGAGAACATTGTAGATTATTAACTGAACAGTATAAAAATAAGTTGCCTCATGAAGACAAAATGAAACTAGCTCTGATTGCTTATAACAATTCGATACAGTCAGATACCAAATTAACGCCTCACGAGATATTATTTGGGCATGTTGAAGTAGAACCGTTATTTAATTTTCTTCACGATTCGCAATTATTAAGCAACCTTTTGATAAAACACCGCGAACATTTAAAAACAATTTACGATCACATTTATAAAAATAAACGCGAAGCACAAATAAAACGTACCGACGAATACAATAAAAACACAGAACTCCCAGAACCTCAAATGGAAACTCAGGAAAAATTAGAGAAATCAAAGAAACAAGCGAACGTATTCAGCACTCGTAGAAAAACGTACATAAGAGACGTTACTGCTCCTAAAGTTTATTTAGATAATAGGGGTAAAAGACGAGCTGCCAATAAATTGAGACCTATTGTTACAGGACGTTCATCGTCCAGGGCAGCGCGAGCTACGAGATAACTAAACTGAAAAATCCTAACGGGGTTTACTTTGAAAAAATTGGTACAATAATGGAAATCGAAGGATACGAGTATATCACTAAACGTTGTAATTTATCGGAAATCTTGGAATCGATGACTAAAATAATGTCAACTAGAAATAATCAAGATAATCATTACCTAAATAATTTATATGTTCATTTACTTGGCAAGCTTAGTAATTTAATGAATCATAATTTTAGAAAGAAACGTGGATTGATAGATGGTTTAGGAACAATAATTAAGTTTATCGCTGGTAACCCAGACGCAAACGACTTAAAGCAAATACAAAAAAGTATTCAAGTACTGCAAAATAACGACGTTTCTTTATATCGAAACATTAATGAGACGATTGATAAAATAGAAATTAGATTAAGTAGCATTAAAAAAGATTTAAGAATACTCTACGAGATAAGTTATACTAATAAGATTAATTTAGATATCCTAACTAGCCTTATATTATGTGAGGACATCGTAAATATGCTAGAATTAGGTATTACATTAGCGAAGCCAGGAATAGCCTATAGAGATATATTTGATGACATTAATAGCGATAAGGTTGACTCAATATTCGTCTATACTACGCAAAATATCATTCACTTTGTTGCAAAAGTAGCCATTTTGAAATCAAAAGGTCATGCATACAATATAATCCCATTCCCAAATCCTGATGGTCATATCCTAGAAGTCCAACATCCAATTATCCTCATAAAGGACGCTTGGTATGCCTACCCAAACACTGCTCAATGTAAGAAGAAAGAAAAAACGCTCGTGTGTCATCAAATCTGGTGGAAGGACAGCAACAAGACTCCAGACTGCATACATCAAGCTCTCTACACGAAGAAGAATCACACATGCACCATAACAAAGTTATTAGAAAATGAAGCGATAGAAACTGTTGGTGACGGAACATTTCTTCTATTTTCAAAGAATACCGAACGAGTTAAAATTATATGCAACGAAACATACTACGAAATCATCAAGGGACCCTACAAGCTTCAATTAGAACCAGGCTGCGAGCTTACCATGGCAAGTTTTCATACAAAAGTCATATCTAAAATTACATCAATATTCAAAGAAGAGATCCAGCAGATCCAAATGCATTTAAAAGAAAAACAAACTACCTATCGGCCTACTGAAGAATGGGAATCACTGAAGTTAAAACCATTAAAAGAAGATATAAACATCACTCATCACGTATGGATACCCAGCATTTGGACAATAATAACATTAACTTTAATAATTTGCAGTATCTGCTACATCTACTACATTAATAAACGCAACAAGAATAAAAGTAAAGTACAACAAGAAGGAAACAATGATGTTGAGAGCCCGGGCATAACAAGTTACACCCTAAGCTCTCTCTTACGGGGGGAGGTGTAAAGAAAGCAGACCTCCCAAGTACTCCAAGTACTAGCATAAAACAGACGCACATACACAAAAAAACCTTTTAAGATAAACGCGAATGCAAGTTGGACCCAGTTTGCTTCATGTCTGTCATAGCAAAACTGATAAACGACGCACATTCTATGGAAACTTTATCTCAATAGCTAACTGTCGCGACGTCTGGAGATTACGTCTACGCATTAAACCAGAACCACTGCAAGCGGTGACTGCAAGCCATAAATTTCAAGAAAACATTTTACTTATCAGAGGAACATGCTGGAATCTTCCCATGGCCTACGTGAGTGCTAGCGATCATCCCTACCACAACCCTACGATGCGGGATATATATACAAGATCCTCCGGGAACAGTGGAGTCATTCATCAGACAGTGCACAGTCTACAATCGGCTGAGACTCTGTCTTTCGCGCCGTGCTGAAGCTTTAACTCACTTCGCACTACGTAATCATAATTATCCGCGAATTAATATAAACATTTATCGTGTAATTAATTAAGTATCAAGTAATTTGTAATTAAATTCAGATAATAAACGTAATTACAAAAGGAAGGCTTCGTGATTATCGAGAACCCCTTCTCGGTTGGTGACAGCGGCCACACCTGCATAACTATAGGTAAATTTTCATTGATATAAAATAATTATTATTTCGCGACGTTTTAAAAGTAGTCAATAAATAATAGTTCTACGACACGCTAGAAAAATTGGCGAGTCACGTTTTCACCATAACATTGGCTACCAGGCGATCATAGGTACGTAAGGGATCTGTAAACTGCTGCATACAAGCACATGTTACTATAGTGTCCAATTAATTGTAAGTTCACTCGCACTAAGTAAACTCACCCCCAGGCCCCAACGTTAAATAAGTGGATTGGGGATGGATGCACCAAATCGTCGAAATTGAAAACAATCGATACCAGGGAAGAATGGATATGGTAGAGTCTCTTATTACCCATTGTCTGCGTTTAATTTTCTTCGTCTTTGCATTTTGACCAAAATTCTGCAGTTTACAAAATTTTTATACAAATTCTGTAACAAAATAAGCAGACAAATACGATAACGCCTGCTTCTATTTGACATTATGATTGTTAGTTATTATCTAACATATTTCTCTTATAGCACAAATAACTGTCTAGTGTACAATGACGAAGGATAAAAGGCTCCGACTATACGCTACTGTAAAGTACGGCGCGTTTAGTGTGAATTATACTTTATAGTATATTGACTACACATTTGACACTGTATCCTTGGCGAACGTATACTGGTAACAATCCATTAGACCCAAATATGTCACAGGCTAATTTGACTTCCAGTCCAGGTTCACACATGATCAATTTGCTAATTATTTAACCAATAAATTATTCCTAGGGTATTATGGTTTTGCAGGTCACGTTTCGTCATAACATTGACTACCAGGCGGCCACATACACAAAGGAGATCCACTTCAAACTACGACTGCGTACAAATGTAGCGTGCGAAAAATAATAAATTGTATTAGCGCTAATGTAAAGTACACTCGCACTAAACAATTTTTCTTTACTATATCTGTTCGATTCTATTTATCATTAATCATTATCAAGCATATTTCTCTCTAGTACAGTGAACTAGCGTACAATGACGAAGGATAAGAACTACGCTACTGGTAAGTGCGGCGCGTTTGATGTGAATTGTACTTTATAGTACGTCGAATACACATTTGTCATTGTACCCTTGGCGAACGTGTACTGATACAGGACCATTAGACCCAAATATGTCACAGGCTACAATGTGGCTTCCACTTGGGGTTCAATATCAAAGCATGAGCACATTGGCCGACACTTAACCAACCATAATTATTGCTAGGGCCCAACGTGGGATGGTTTTGCAGGTCACGTTTCATCATAACATCGACTACCAGGCGACCATATACACAAAAGAGATCGAATTCAAACTGCGACTGCGTAAAAATGTAGCGTGCGAATGTAAAGTCCACCCGCACTAAACAATACACTCGTCCCATTCGATAGACACACCCAACTCAACAAGTGTTCTGATCCGCTCGAAATGGAAAACAGTGGGTGCTAGGGAATTATAAGAAGATAAATTAATACCTACATTCGTTATGAATCCGGAAATGTGTTTGTTTGATGGTTTATCTTTCAATAACGTTGCAAAATATGTGCAGAAAGGACGTGATTTCTGGCACGAATATGAAAAGACAAAAGTGACAGGAGACGTTTCATACCGGAAAATTAAAGAGGATCCCAAGAGATTTTTAAAAAAGCCGTGTACACCACGGCTCTCTTCATCTACTCTGGAGGGAGAGAAACAGAGTTTAACGCTTTTTTGTCACGTACTATTTTTCCAGGCCAGGTATGCGTTTTATCGTGCCAAAAAGAAGGCTCATGGCTAACATGCGTTCGTTGGCTAGGCCTGTCTGATAGGCTTTAATCTGTGGTTAAATCGTCCACAAACAAAGTACCGTATCTGCGCAAAACAAGTTTCCCAAATTCAAACACGTGATCGTAAATTGTATGAATTTAAAAAAGTTAACTTACTCTACTGCTACCCCAAGCAACGGTACCACAACACAGTTGCGCAATTAATTTGTTCTTCAAAACCAAGCAGTTTATTCCAAGTTCAAAGTATGAAGTTTATTTAAAAGTTAATTCGTCCAAGTTATACTATTTATTGAAATAAGTTGAATCTGGTTTAATGCCCTTTGCTCTGAACAAACTACATACCAAACTCAAAACACGGAGTACCAAGCGATCATGAACTACACGGATGTAAAATTCCGAAATTGCTCTGAACAAACTACGATACCGTGTCATACACAACTCAAAACACGAAGTAACAAGCAATCATGAATTGCACGGAGTTAATATTGCCCCGGATATACTTCCCCCACCCAACAAAGTTGTGAAATTGCTCTGAGCAAACTCGATACCGTAACACAAAACATGAAGTACCAAGCAATAATATATCGTAAAGAGGTAAAAATACCCCACTTCGCATTTCCCACCCCACAAAATTGCGCAGCGTATCCTCCTTTCCATATTTATCTGTCGCGAACTAAAATAATGCGGGATTCCGTTTTTTTTTTGCTGTAAACGTGTTCTGTAAAACCACGATCCCGTGTTCATACCGAATTCAAAACATGAAGTACCAGGCAATCATACATTAAAAGGAGTCTAAATACAGCACCATTAATCCCACATCTTTTATCCCTCACAGCAGTCCCAAATAATATTGCGAAATTGCTCTTAAAACCACGATCCCGTATTCATGCCGAACTCAAAACATCGAGTACCAGGCAAATATATTTCACGAGGAGGCAAAATACCTACATACATCAAATGTGCGAAATTACCTCAGACAATAAAACCACGTTCCCGTATTGATGCCGAACTCAAAACATCAAGTACCAGGAAGTCATATATCACGAGGAGGCGAAATACTGTACACTATAATATATCCCAACATCTTTTACACGGCTCCATTTTGCCTCTGAGCAAAAGACGGACTGAATAGTGGCCACAAGACCCGTATTCATGCCCAACTCAAAACATCAAGTACCAGGCAATCATACAACACAAGAAGGTCGAATATTATCACATCTATCATCCCCTCACACAGTCCCAAATGTTGCGAAATTGCTCTGAACAAAAACCACGATCCCGTATTCATGCCGAACTCAAAACATCAAGCACCAGGCAATCATACATCACATGAAGGTCTAATATTTATCATCCCTCACACAGTCCCCCCGAATTATGCGAAATTGCTCTGAACAAAAACCACGATCCTGTATTCATGCCGAACTCAAAACATCAAGTACCAGGCAATCATACATTTCAAGGAGTTGAAATACTAAATATAACCATATCCAGCAAGAAGTGGAGGAGTAACACCACATCCCATACCATCATCCTGGGTGAACGACCATTAATCATCCCACCAGATTACTAACCATATCCAGCCTTTTGACCTGTTCACATTATTCCAGTAGCGATTCAAACCTAAGTAACTGGAATAATGTAAACAGGCTCTAGAATGCACCGGATCCAATGAGAGATCCAGAGTCCAGAGGAGTAACTGAATTGGCGGTTTACTTTTCAATCCAGTGCGCCCACTGGAACTGAAATCTTGTAGACGGACAATCCAGTGCTTTTCCAGTGCTGGCATTAGTCTTAACAGCTGTCTTCTTGAACTCATCGTCACCGTATTGTTTACATCTTTACAATGTCTTCAACAGCTTATATGAAATGACTGGAATAATGTAGTGTAAACAATATCATTCAGTCCAATACAGCGATGGATTAAATTACTGCATTAGAATAATGTGAGCTGAACTTACTTAAGTAATTTACTTACGATATTTGTAAGATGGTGATAGTAAAAAAAACCCGGCTGAGTTTGAACTGGGCGCGTTTGGAACCTCTAGTTTTAAGATACCGTAGTTAATTATAATCATCACGTCTTTATATTTTGTAAACGTAACGTTCAGAAAGTGTACTTTGTAGATACCTATTTTGAATAAATATACTTTGTGTTTGAGTTTAAGGCAGCAATTGGGTATTTGACTACTATTCAAATATATTTTTTTTAGTGATTATTAAATAGAGTATCTCACAAAAGTCGTAATATCCACGTCCTCTGATAGTTTTATATTGAATAACCATTTTAAACAATCGATTAAAGTAAAAAAGTGCGTTGAACTTTGATGACGTCACATTTTAGAGTTTCATATAAATCCCATACTTAGGACGCGTTTTGACGTTTGAAAAAAAGTTGTTGATATGACTATTAGTCAAAAACCCAATTACACTTGGTATGTTTTACGACAGTAGCGTACTTAAATAACTCACGTTTGCATACAATACGCGACTTACAAGACTGTTTACATTTCTTAAGTTACTCATACAAGCACTTACGTGAGTAAGCTATTAGTGTAATCGTCAATGTTGCAAAATTGCTCTGAACAAATCGCAATAGCGTGTTCTACCAAACTCAAAACACGAAGTACCAGGCAATCATACATTTCGAGGAGTTTCTACTACCCCATACCCCAAATCAATGATCAGCCCTCACCCCACAAAGTTGCGCAACGATATGTGCGCATCAAAGCTTTGAAGTCACGCCTTATGGAAAGTTTGCTTTTATTTTTGTTAGGGAGGGTCGTGTCATAACGATAATAGGATACATGTAGGATAGTGTAATATGGACTCTATTACTTGAAAAATAGGGTGCATATCAGTATCATCCCAATATAGAGAGAGTTGAATAGGGTTGATGCATTATTTTAATTAGGGCTGTAACGGAACTTCGCCTCCGCCCCCGTAAGTGCGTAACTTTCGCAAGAAATCGTACGTCCGCTTCCGCATCCGCCTCCGCCTTTTTTTGCGGAGTTGTAACGGAGGTTTATTTACGTTGACTTACAATGCGCGAGGTACAAATCAGGTACAGGTGACGTCAGTTACACCATTACAACAAGCAAAATGGCAACTGTCCTTAGAAGAATCCTCCTAAGCTCCTGAAAAAAGCTTATTATACCTTCAAAAGAGCAATCACCGAGTTTTTGCTGGCTCTTTTCAGTAGGAATTCCATTCCGAACTAGTGGTACTCTCGTGGAACACTCTGCGATTCAAAAGCACTTGTCAACTTGAATGAAGTTGTCTACTTGAATGAAGAAGATTTGAATTTTGAAAGTAGAAGATAAGCCTATGTCCTTCCCCGGGACACAACCTATGTATGTACCAAATTTCATCAAAATTGGTGGAACATATTTCTTTTGGCCGTGAAAGCGCTTGTTACGCTTACAAACTAACTCATATTCGTATTGAATAATTATATTAGTTATAGAACTTAGGATTAGGTTCGGAATTCCTACTGAGAAGAAACGGCGAGAAACTCAAAACATCAAGAAACAAATTTTTAAACCTAAGTATTTTAATTTTTCAACTCCCATTTATTTGTACACATTTTTATAAAAAGGACGGGGCCTTAAAGACCCAAGCAGCCGGTGGTCAAGGCTCCAGAGAGAGGAACTTCCTCACAATTCGCGCCGTCTCAAGAATAAGGCCTTCTGTATCCGACCTTTAATCCAGCAATCAAGCGAAATATTATAATTGTTTGCAGAAACTGGTAACGTGGTCGGAAAGCGACCCGCAGCTGACTGTGACAACGCTGGACCAGCGATATGTGGTGTGCCCCGCGTATGCTCGAGACGTGTACCTAGTGCAGACCCTCAGAAAGTACAGGGAAGCCAAGCCCAGTTCGCATGTCATCGTCTTCACTGATACCAAGAAGTGAGTAAATTATTCTAGTATCAGCGTCATATCGTGTGCGCATGGTGCCGAACTCCTTTGTGGGGTCGAGTGTACACTTTTGTAACATGGTTCCAAAAGAGTTTCTGGATTTGCCATTGCATAAATTTAAAGACTGTTTTTGACCGTTGAAAAAACCCCTTTTTTTATGTTGAGGTTATTATACTATTGATGACTTTCTTAATGACAAAGTTGCATGGAAGCAATCGGCCTCGCATTCAGTAGCCCACAATTTAGTGTAATACTTGTAACGTAACATATGTGTTGTGTTGTTTATTTATTGTAACATTTTTCTTTTTGAGAAAAGTGCAACTGCTGAGTTTTTTGCCGGCTATTCTCAGTAGAATTTTCCGAACTGTTGGTAGAGTCTTGACGTATCATAAGTGACACAAGTCGTGAAATAAATAAATCATTTATCATTTAAGAAAATTCTTCGTTTGTTAAATAAAATGCTACAGTTCTTAGTGACCTTACAGGCGGTGACGGCCCTTTTTTTTGACGGAGGGAAATTTCTTTAAGATGACCGACCGACTTCGTTTAAGTCGCAGACGAATACTGCATCCATCACATCTATTTTTTTTCTATGAAAGGGCAATCTAGTACAGTATATATATATATATATCGATGCTCGCGTATCGACTTGCTTAGTCATAGGAAAAAGTGTCATCTAGACAATGCGTGAATTGTAGAATCAAGCAAGAAACTCGGTGGTTGTTCTTTACACAGAGACGTTTTCCGAACGAGTCGCAGATTCATTCAACGATTCAAAAGCACTTTTAAAGGTTTATTTGAATAAAAAAATATGAGTTTGACTGGCACACAACCTCACATAGTGTGATACGAAAGTATGGATTTTAAAATCCCACACTCGCTTCGCTGTTCAATACAGTTTTTCAGTATGCCGCCATATATCACAAGCAATAAAAACTGAATTCGCTTGTTCCAGAGAGTGCCAAGTCCTCTCGATGATGTTAAACGCGATCGGTATGGACAACGTATGTCTGCACGGTTTCATGCGACAACGCGAACGCGTGTCTGCGCTGTCCCAGTTCCGCAGCAATCTCAAGTGTACGCTGATAGCTACCAACGTGGCCGCGCGCGGACTTGACATCCCTTCTGTAGATCTGGTGGTCAACCACAAGCTGCCCTTGGAGCCGAGAGAGTACATACACAGGTGATTATGTTCCCCTGGTAGATTTTCTGCTACTGCAGCTAATCTCAGCGATTTCTTCATTCCCGAGCGCATTCCGACACGTAATGGACAACGTATGTCTGCACGGGTTCATGAGACAGCACGAACGCGTGTCTGCGCTGTCCCAGTTCCGCAGCAATCTCAAGTGTACGCTGATAGATCGCCTACCAACATTGCCGCGCGCGGGCTCGACATCCCTTCTGTAGATCTGGTGGTCAACCACAAGCTGCCCTTGGAGCCGAGAGAGTACATACACAGGTGATTATGTTCCCCTGGTAGATTTTCTGATACTGCAGCCAATCTCAGCGATTTTTTCATTCCTGAGGGCGTTCCGACACTTATTGGACAACGTATGTCTGCACGGGTTTATGCGACAGCGCGAGTTCCGCAGCAATCTCAACTGTACGCTGATATGTGTGTAATCAAAATGTAAAACCTGCCCACTGCCCACTACCCTGGTATTAGGATTATTAGTGCACCCGTGCGAAGCCTGGGCGGATCGCTAGTATTATTATAATAGCAGAGGGTATCTTTTAGATCTTATGATCGACCACAAATTGCGCTCAGAGCTGAGAGAACCTAGAAAAAGAATACCTCTAATATTTTCTAGGTTCTCCTGCCCCCCTATTCCCCAACTCCGTGGCTATCAAAAAATGAAAGCCAACAAAACTTTTTTTTTTTTTCACAGCAAACGTTTAAAATAGCTTACCTTACTTGATGGAATGCAGCGGGACACCTTACACCATGTAGTAGACACGAAATACAATTTATTAACACTTTATCGAGATTTTATTTTAGCACAGGAATCCTATGTTTTTCACCTTTTTTTTACACCACACTATTTCTTTTTTACTGTCTATCAATTATTTTGAATTTTGGTTCGTAAAGACTATTGTCAATGGTCACGAATAAATACACTGAAGGAGTCTTTACTTAACACTTTCCGTAATTCTATTGTATTGTTGACAGGATTTTTAACCCAAGCCTTAAGCGTAGGTCTGTCAGCCGAGGTCGCGGAACGGGTTTTGTTAGCATATCGGCTAATTGGTCTACTGATGGTGTCTTAATGACATTCAGCGTGTTACTTTGCACCATCTCTCTTACAAAGAAATGCCTATCACGAATGTGTTTCGTCCTCTTGTGGAACTCCAGATTATGCGCTAATCTAATCGCGGCCTCGTTGTCCACTTTAAGAGTAGGTATCTCTTCTAGACCCGTTAACATCTTGAAAATCCGCTGAAGCCAAACCAATTCTCGTGCAGCTTCGCTGGCAGCGACGATTTCGGCTTCTGTGGTTGATATGGCAACTGTTGCCTGTCGCTGACTGAGCCACGATACAACTGCGCCAGCATATTGGCAAACTACGCCTGTTGTTGAACGACCAATGGTGGCGTCTCCTCCATGATCAGCGTCACTATAACCTACGAGGTGATTAGGTCCACTGCTGTACGTAATTCCAACGTTAGAAGTCCCTTTTAAGTACCGAAATATTCGTTTGACTTTATTCCAATCGTCTTTTGTAGGATTCTCCAGTTTTCGTGAAACTACGCCTACAGCATACACTATATCAGGGCGAGTGCCTACCATTAAATACGCAAGAGCGCCGACAGCTTCTCTATAAGGACACTTATTTTCCTGTTTGCAAGCTTTCTCTAGTTGAACACCCTCTTTCTCGATTGGAGTTGAAACTGGATTACAATCAGCCATCCCAAAACGTTGCAAAATCTTCTTCGTGTAGGATTCTTGCTTAATATTTATGGAACCATCCGCTGCTTTTCCAATTTCAAGATCCAAGTAGTAAGAGGCAGGTTTGGTGGTGATTTTCAGCCTTTTTCTGAGATTTTCCAGAAAACTGTTTGCCAGTTCTGCATCGGTTGCAGCGACTAAACCGTCATCTACATATAGTGTGATAAGTATCTTCTTATCTCCGATTTTCTTCGTAAATAGGCAAAAATCTGCCTCACTCTGCTTGAAGTTCATTTCAAGTAATATACCTTCAAAACAAGAGTTCCAGCACCTTGGTGCTTGCTTTAAACCGTAAAGTCTACGATTCAGGCGATATACTTTTGATGAATTATCATTATATCCCTCCGGTTTCTGCATGTAGATTTCTTCTGTCAATGTACCATTCAGGAACGCAGTTGCGACATCAAACTGTACGAGGTGTAATTTTTCCTGGGCACTGACGCTTAGAAGTGCTCGTATTGTAGCGAGTCTCGCAACCGGACTAAACGTTTGCTCATAGTCAAGGCCTTTCCGCTGTTTGAATCCCTTAACTACTAGCCGAGCTTTGTACTTATCTATGCTGCCGTCGGGGTTCCTCTTGATTCTTAGAACCCACTTGCATGGCAGAGCCTTCCTGCCCTTAGGTAAGTCGTGTTGGTATTTAGGTGTGGATGGATAAAATAAAAACCACTTGTTGGCTTAATTAAGTTAAAAGGAAATAATAAAATGTATATTGTAACAAAATTAAATATACTAGGAAGAGTATACGTCCGTCTCCTAGCACACTCGGAACACGAATAAAAGAGAGACACTGGTCTGTTACCTACTTTTATATTTAAACATACCCTCAGGCATATTATGATTTAATTTTTGCAATTAGTAACAGAAACCAACAAGTCGCAAGGCGTCCATACGTTCAGCTCCCTCAGAGACTTCATTTCACTGTCCATGGCTTGCAGCCAGTTGTTTCGATCCTCTCGATTCATGGCGTCTTTATAATCTTCAGGAAAAGATTCGGTTACGCACACATAGTCATCAAATCTCTTGGGCCGTCTCAACTGACTTAGATCGCGGAGATCGTAGTGTGGCAGTGGTACAGCATCATGAAACACTTCATCATCTACATCAGACTCATGAACGGTGTTATCTTCGACTCGGACTTGTTCCAGGTCATTTCCCTCGAGAACACGTTCAAGGTCATTCGAAACGGTATCTTCAGGGACTTCCACGAGAACACGTTCAGTATCGTTCGGTAGTACTGCTTGTTCAGGGTCTCTCTCGGATGGCACTGTCTGTAGATCTTGATTCAGGTCTCCTTCGGATTGAACTGTTAGTGGATCCTCGTGTAATTCCTGGTTAGCCGTTCCCTTATCAATGGCGCCGTCCATCGGTAATAGCAACTTGTACTCCCTCGTGTTCGTGTCGGTCTCTACACAACTCGGTTCAGTAATTGCAATCGGTAGCGGCTTCTCGTCGAAAATTACATCGCGCGAACGAACAAGAACATTTTTCTTTCCGTCAGTGATCCAAATACGGTAACAATCTTCATCGTATCCAATCAGAATGCCCTTAATCGCTTTCTTGTCAAGCTTCTTCCTCTTTTGCTTCGGGATATGGACGTAGGCTGTGCATCCTATTACACGAAGGTGTTTGATGATCGGCCTCTTTCCATACCAAAGTTCATAAGGAGACTTGTCTTTGTTTGTTGGACCTGTTCTGTTTAGGACATATGCAGCAGTATTGATTAGTTCAGCCCACAGTTGTTGAGGCATCGGTTCATGCGCATACATCAGTGATCGGGCTGTCTCCACAAGCGTCCGGTTCTCACGCTCGCTGACTCCATTCTGTTCTGGGGTGTATGGCGTGACTAGCTGTTGCTGAATGCCGTGTGAATCCAGAATTTGCCGAACTGCCTGGTTGTCAAACTCGCCACCGTTGTCACTCAAAAGGCATTTTATGGTACGTCCTACGACTTTAGTCTGATTAATCATGAGGGCGAGTTTATCCTTCACTTCAGATTTCTGTCTCAAAAAATATACCATACGGTACCCGGTGAAATCATCCTTGAACAAAACGTAATATTTCAAATTCGTAAAACTAGGTTGAAATGGTCCACAAACGTCGGTGTGTACGAGCTCTCCTGGCGCTGTTGCTCTAGCTCTCGTACCGAATTTAAGTCTATGGGCTTTCCCATATAAGCAGCCTTCACACGAGTCCTTGTCGAGAGGTAGATCTAGGCCCAGTTCGCGTTTAACCGTAGCTTTCACATGCCTCTTATTCTGATGTACAAGTCTCTCATGGTATAACTGCATCATTGCAGATGTCGCATAGACTTCGATTGGCCTTGCAGGTGGTACATTGCGCACGTCTAGGCGATATAAGCCACCTTGCTGCTGGCGTCTTCCTATTAAGCTTGCTTCTCCGTTGACATAGACGGTGCATTCTTTTGTCATCGATGAGAATACGCTGTTCGGAATTTTGTCGTGTAGTGCCAAAATTGAAAACAAATTTTTATTTATTGCTGGGACATACCGATCGCTTTCCATCGAACTTTTGCTTCGATATTTACTGAACCTTTGCCTTTAGCACTAATCGCATTGCCATTAGCCGTAGTTACAGTACGAATCTCGTCAAAACGTTAAAAATTTTGGTATAAGTCAGACCGATTTGTTACATGGCTCGTGGCGCCGTTATCCACGTACCAATTTTCTGTGTCACGTTCGATTGAAAAAACTTCTGTGCTTTCTACTGACATCAGGACCATGTTAGCGTCTTTAGAATTTGAAGGCGTCGGTTGCGAATTACTACTTTTCGGAGGTCGGCCATCTTTTATCCACTTGTGATAGTTCTTTACTCGATGCCCTATTGCCTGACAATAATTGCATTTTAATTTCTTATCCTTCTTCTTCTCCTGAGAGGCGGTGTTCTTGGTGGAGTTCGTGACAAGAGCTTCTTGTTGAGTGCTATTGTTGTTGTGCAATTGACGCTCGAATGCACACAGATGACTCGTGAGGCTTTCCACTGTTCTATCGGATTTCGGTGACAACAGCCAACTGCTTCTAAAAGAAAAGAAGGTATCATCAAGGGTATCAAGAATTTTGCAAATCAAAAGCAATTCTGGTAGCTCCTCTTTATTGTCCCTCTTCATTTCTTGATTCAGCTGTGTCCAAATATTCTTTAATTTAGACATGTGGCTAGCAACATCATCTCCTGCATCTTTTTTATAGCCGAAAAAAACTCATACAAAGATTGTATGCCTTGTCTTCATCACTACCATCGAATAGGCGGTGCAACTCTAGCCAAACATCACGCGCGGTCGTGTAACGCATAACTTTCCTAAGTGTGTCTTCCTGCATATTGGTCGTTAGTATTAGAAGAGCGGTGGAATCGGCCTTAGTAAAACAGTCTAGACTCTGGTTATACGTACTCATTACGGCATCTCCAGATCCGGTGACTGGTTCTGTGGGTCTTTGCAACGAGCCTTGTACCACATCAAGCGCTTTCGGGCGGTCTTTAATAGGCATTTGACTTTATATTTCCAAGTATCCCAGTTATTTTTCCCTTCTAGTGGACCAATTTGTATTTTACCGGTAATATTCTCCATTATGCAGGGCGGATTCTTAACTGCAGTGCTCGTTCTTAACTTCCGATGTGGGTCCTCAGACTTGCTTGCTGACCCATAACCTGAAATAGCTAACCTTACTTGATGGAATGCAGCGGGACACCTTACACCATGTAGTAGACACGAAATACAATTTATTAACACTTTATCGAGATTTTATTTTAGCACAGGAATCTTATGTTTTTCACCTTTTTTTTTACACCACACTATTTCTTTTTTACCGTCAATCAATTATTTTGAATTTTGGTTCGTAAAGACTATTGTCAATGGTCACGAATAAACACACTGAAGGAGTCTTTACTTAACAACGTTCAATGGATCCATACTAATATTATAAATGCGAAAGTGTGTCTGTCTATCTGTCTGCTACGCTTTAACGATAGAATTTTGGTACAAAGATAGGGAAGGGATCCTAGGGAAGGACATATACCGGAAAATTAAAGAGTTCCTGCGGGAATAAAAAAAAACCTTAATCTGTACCCATCAAAATCGGTTAAATAGATGGGCCGTTAAAGTGTAGCAGACAGACACACTTGCGCATTTATTATGGATAAGAATAAATCATCCAGTTATCCCTGAAATAAAAATAAAAGCTAAAAAAAGTGTATCTTCACACACGGCAGAAGTGAAACTTCAGAAAAGTAGCCTACGAGAGAATGAGATAAATATAACTTGTATTCTATCTCATTCTCTTGCAGGCTAATAGGCCTATTTATTACACTGCACTTTATACAGGGACCTGTGGGAAGGGTGGGCGTGGTCGCTAGCTAGAGCGTCGCTTAATACACAGCAATAAGGACCTATCTAGGGACCCTTCCTCCCTAAATCTTATTACACTACGCAGATTCTTGAATGTAAGGGTCCCTGTGAAAAGTGTAGTGTAATAGGCCTATAAATCCTATGTATATGTTTGTCTCTTTTTGGTGTCGCTTTTTCGTTTCGTTGAATTTTCAAATCTCAACGATTCTAAAGAAGGTTCACTTCAACAAGTTCTGCCATTGCTCCCAGGGTGGGGCGAATTCACTTCAACAAATTCTGCCATTGCTCCCAGGGTGAGGCGAATTCACTTCAAGAAATTCTGCCATTGCTCCCAGGGTGGGGTGAATTCACTTCAACAAATTCTGCCATTGCTCCCAGGGTGGGGCGAATCCACTTCAACAAATTCTGCCGTTGCTCCCAGGGTGGGGTGAATTCACTTCAACAAATTCTGCCATTGCTCCCAGGGTGGGGCGAATCCACTTCAACAAATTCTGCCGTTGCTCCCAGGGTGGGGTGAATTCACTTCAACAAATTCTGCCATTGCTCCCAGGGTGGGGCGAATCCACTTCAACAAATTCTGCCATTGCTCCCAGGGTGGGGCGAATCCACTTCAACAAATTCTGCCATTGCTCCCAGGGTGGGGCGAATTCACTTCAACAAATTCTGCCATTGCTCCCAGGGTGGGGTGAATTCACTTCAACAAATTCTGCCATTGCTCCCAGGGTGGGGTGAATTCACTTCAACAAATTCTGCCATTGCTCCCAGGGTGGGGCGAATTCACTTCAACAAATTCTGCCATTGCTGCCAGGGTGGGGTGATTTCACTTCAACAAATTCTGCCATTGCTCCCAGGGTGGGGCGAATTCACTTCAACAAATTCTGCCATTGCTCCCAGGGTGGGGCGAATTCACTTCAACAAATTCTGCCATTGCTCCCAGGGTGGGGCGAATTCACTTCAACAAATTCTGCCATTGCTCCCAGGGTGGGGTGAATTCACTTCAACAAATTCTGCCATTGCTCCCAGGGTGGGGTGAATTCACTTCAACAAATTCTGCCATTGCTCCCAGGGTGGGGTGAATTCACTTCAACAAATTCTGCCATTGCTCCCAGGGTGGGGTGAATTCACTTCAACAAATTCTGCCATTGCTCCCAGGGTGGGGTGAATTCACTTCAACAAATTCTGCCATTGCTCCCAGGGTGGGGTGAATTCACTTCAACAAATTCTGCCATTGCTCCCAGGGTGGGGTGAATTCACTTCAACAAATTCTGCCAATGCTCCCAGGGTGGGGTGAATTCACTTCAACAAATTCTGCCATTGCTCCCAGGGTGGGGCGAACTGCGCGCGCGGGTCGAAGCGGTATGGCGGTGTCGCTGATAACGCCCTTCGATATATTGCGCCTCGGGGAGATCGAGGAGCAAATCAAAACCAAACTCACCGAGTACAAAATTGACGGTAAGGGATTTATTGTAATTTTTTTTATTTATAACCCGAACACTATCTTTTGGACGTATAGTCCGTCAAACTTATCTGACCCGGTGGCCAAAATTGGAACTAATTTTTATGCCTGTACTACTATCTGTCTGTCTATATATCTATTTACTAGCGACGCTGTTGACGATTGATAATTCTGAATGAAAGAATAACATCATAAAAACTAGGCACATAAGTCATAGGTACCTACAACTAGCTATACAATATAACCTAAAAACTAGAAAACGTCATAACAAACAGGCGGATAGCCCTTTATTCGGCTCTCAAAGAAGCAGATAAATATATTCGTCCGTTACAGACTTTATTTAACTCATATCTGTTTATTGATAAATATGAATTTGCGCTATCCATCGAATATTTACTATCTAACTAAGGACCGATTTTGCAATCATTTTTCATTTTCATTTCATTTCATTTATTCATAATTAAAACTAGAAAAGTAACAGTAAAACCACATACACAAATAACAGTAACATAAAATAAAACAAAGTTGGACTTACATCATAATTTGGCCATTTGCGTGGGTGGTTGGTCTGACTCCTAACTAGATACCTGTGTTTAGGATATCATTCCTTTATACCGCGGGGCTCAAGGCTTATGAAGTACAACCTGATAGTTTCATTAAACACATATTACACAATATATTTTTTAAATCCTTTCAGTACAACCACTCACAAAACTCCAATTAAATCGTCAGATAAACGATATCTGACGATTGCATAATCGGCCCACTTTATTCGACAGTTAACTCATATATGTTTATTGATAAATATGAATTTGCGCTATCCATCGAATATCTACTATCTAGTCGTTTATCTGACGATTGAAAAATCGGCCCTTAGTTAATTATAGACCTCAGACCCTCAGACCCCACTCTGACCAGCACAGTCTGCTAACGCCTCCTCTTCTTCACGCACCCCTGGGCTTGTGCGTCTGTGAAGGCCTAATCCTTCGCAGGGGCATCCACCCGGGCATTTTATTCATAAAGAGGAAGCGTTACAGCTTGTTACTCGTGTACAGATGACGAGGCGGTGAAAGTGTTCACAACGGTCAGCGTAACGCGACGGGAACAGGAAGCGCAACTCGACAACGAAGAGTTCGAGCTGCGCAAGCGCAACTATAACATAAAGAGGTGGATCATGGCGGGAGTCGACCCCGACGCTATGGAGGCCGGGTAATGTAACCACCCTGACGGGGTCCCTAAGCATCTAAATAGATAAATAAATAAAATATTTGACGACCTCCGTGGCGCAGTGTATAGCGCTGTTGTCTTAACGTGGGGGTCCCGGGTTCAATCCCCGGCAGGGTCAATTTGGGAATTTATAATTTCTGAATTTTCCTTGGTCTGGCCTGGTGGGAGGCTTCGGCCGTGGCTAGTTACCACCCTACCGGCAAAGACGCGCCGCCAAGCGATTTAGCGTTCCGGTACGAGGCCGTGTAGAAACCGTATAGGGGTATGGGTTTTAATATAACTGCCATGCCCCTAACTGGTTAGCCCGCTACCATCTTAGACTGCATCATCACTCATGAGATCGCAGTCAAGGGCTAACTTGTAGTGGATTAAAAAAAAAAACAAAAAGCTTTATTGTATCTCATTGTTAGAATTTACACAGTTAAACACTTATCAACTAAGTCCTGCGCCTGAAAAAAAAAAAGTTAAATAAAATCTAACAATATACAAAGGGAAGCAAACTCAGCATTACTGAGCATTGATAACAATGCTCAGCGCTGGTTTTCAGTTTGCTCCGGTTCTATTCGATTGTACAAAAAATTTCGCTGCGCCCTCTGCCATATATTTAGACTATAAATAAAATAAATATTACACAACTAACATATAAAACAAAAAAAACCGATATAAAACTTAATCAAACACACATCCAAAAAAAAAGAAATTCTAGTAAAAACGCGAAATTATTAAATAATGAACTAATAAATGAGATAGAACGAAACAATTCACTAACTTATACAGGTTTAATTAATTATTAGAATATATATGTCACCGTAAAATTGTAAAAACCATTAGATTATAATCTAACTCGCGAAATTCTAAACTGTCGAAAGATTGTGAACTGTTCAATGTTCTGAGTTTCAATTTTTGAAATAGTCATTTTATTTACGTTTTCTTGTCTCTTTCTTGTTGGTTAGGTTAGGGTTCGACATAAATAATCAGGTACTTAGGTTCTATCGGGTTAATAAACCTAACAGATTACAATCTACCGGAAAATAATGCGTTAAATTGTAATCTTTCGACAGTTTAGAATTTCACGAGTTTGATTATAATCTAACGGTTTTTACAATCTTACGGTGACATGTATATTCTAATAATTAATTAAACCTGTATAAGTTAGTGAATTGTTTCGTTCTATCTGGACGTTTAAATAAAAGTGTCTCAGTTAATTTTTTAACGTGATCTCTCTGGTGGGTTTATTCCATTCGCGGAGAGGTGGTGGGAGATCATTTAAACCTTACTATGTCTATAAAATTCAATATCTGTCACCGTGATTGGTAATAGGTATGTGGACCAGCCCCCGATTGTGTAAGAATTGTCGATCAAATCGTCAAAGTTCTGCGTCAAAGTAAAATAAACCATAACAGCATTGAGTTAGAGCTTAATTTTGTGTATCTGTCACCGTAAGATTGTAAAAACCGTTAGATTATAATCTAACTCGCGAAATCGCAAAGTGTCGTAAGATTATACTCGTAATTTAACGCATTATTTTCCGGTAGATTGTAATCTTTTAGATTTATTAACCCGATAGAACCTAAATGCCTGTGGCCGGGCACTACTTGGTTATTTATGTCAAACCCTAACCTAACCTACATGAAACAGACAAGAAAACGTAAATACAATGAATATTTAAAAAATTGACACTCAGAACATCGAACGGTCCACAATCTGTCGACAGTTTACAATTTCGCGAGTTAGATTATAAGCGATTTCGATGGAATAGGGATAACGCCTATATCTAGAAATAGTAGTTAACGATCAAATACCCAGGTAAAAAATCTCCCTATAGGTCCCCTGAATAAAGCGAGCCGCCGACATTCCTAACGAGACTTAAACTTCGGTATTTGTAACGATTATCATCAGATTTTTTAGTGATAATTACCGGGACCGACGGCTAAACGTCCTTTCCGAGACACGGAGGGAACGAGGCCAAGTTTGATCCTCCAAAGGCCATCCATCCAGTTAGGGGTCATCCATAAAGTACGTCACACTAATTTCGTGTGACTTTTTGACCCCTCCCCCGTCCTTGTCACAGTAAAAAGTGCTCAACGCGCCTAAAGAAGTTTTCACTTCAAAAAGAGCTTGGTGCTTCTAACTGTAACTATACGTACCTCTCAGTTCACAATAATAATAAAAAAAATTATAAAATAATAGTAAAATAATATTTAATTAATATTAAACAATATGTAAGGGTCTTACTACTAGATGATTCACGTGCCATTTTAATGAAATGTCACCGTAAGATTGTAAAACCGTTAAATTATAATCTAACTCGCGGAATTGTAAACTGTCGAAAGATTGTAAACTGTTCAATGTTCTGAGTGTCAATTTTTGAAATAATCATTGTATTTACGTTTTCTTGTCTCTTTCTTGTAGGTTAGGTTAGGGTTCGACATAAATAAACAAGTAGGTTTTATCGGGTTTAATACCTATCAGATTACAATCTACCGGTAAATAATGCGTTAAATTGTAATCTTTCGACAGTTTGCAATTACGTGAGTTAGATTATAATGTAACGGTTTTAAATATTGAATAGAAGCAGGCGTTACTTTGCGGAAGTCCATGATAGTGAATGAACTAGAAGTTTAATTGGCTATAATCCGCTACAGTAGACAAATCTGTGTGGTACAGTGCGTGTCTTTCACCTGCAGCACGCGACACCCACCAATTCGCACAGGCACAACACCACACCACACGAATCCTCCAAATCACTCTCAACGTACGTTTCACTCCGACACCGGAGCATCCTCAGGAGATGTTGACTCGACAATGCACGATTGTGAAGTGACTATCGTATCGCAAGTTCCGGCTTATATACCTTTTTGGCATGGCTCATACTGAAGCCCCGCCCCCTCCCCCATTACTGTATAAATTGAGTAAAGGTGAATATGATACGTTTATTTGTTCATTTAGCAACTCAAATCCTTTATTATTGTGTTTAATTATTTCTAATTGCTCCCAAACGCACATTCGTAACCCTTTATTACATTTATGCAGGATTTTATATGAATGGTTATTGCCCACCTCATGTCCACTGTCCAAAAGATGTTTAGCGAAGTGGGACCTTTGTGGTTGATCGTTCCTATAAGCAGACATATGTTCCTTATAGCGCATCTCAAAATTGCGTCCAGTTTGCCCAACATATGTGGCACCACATTCAGGACACTCAAGCTTATAAACACCCGATTTTTGATGATTCTTTAATTTATCTTTTCCATTGCAAATCCTCCGAAGTGTATTATTTGTCCGGAACGCGACATGCACATCATGTGATCTGAGCGTCTTTGCAATGCGCTCAGATATAGGTCCAAAATACGTCAAACTGGCTTTATATTTACTAATTTTATCCGATGTAGCCATGTAAAGATCTTTTCTAATTTGTGCTGACTGCTGTTTTTTAATTATATTATTAACAATATTCTGATTGTATCCATTTGAATGCGCAATTTGGTATATAACCTCTAATTCTTTCCTATAGTCCTCTTTTGACAGTGGAATGGACAATAACCTGTGTACATAGCTATGGAGTGCTGCGAGTTTATGTTGCCAAGGATGACAAGACGATGCGGGTATAGTTGTGTCAGTAAATGTAGGCTTGCGATAAATTTTGAACTCATGTTTATTATTAACCCGGGATATAGTCAAGTCAAGGAAATTCAAAGATTTGCTCTGTTCTAATTCTGACTTAAACTTAATTTTTGGGTGCAATCTATTAAGTTTTTTAACGAATACATCCAGTTGTCTCACTGTCCCCGTCCAACATATGATTATATCATCTACGTATCTGTAGTAGTAGAAAATACTGTTCTCATTCACTATGTGTTTATTCTCAAAGTTATCCATGAACATTTCAGCCATTAGAGGGCTTAGAGGAGAACCCATAGCTAGCCCCTCTTTTTGATGGTAAAAATGATCATTAAATTTAAAATAATTCTGCTCCATACAAATTTGCGTTAACTCAATTAATTCTGATATTTCATTAGGGTGTAACCGTTTAATTTCTAGCAATCCCTTTAAAATTTCTAAAGTTTCACCCACTGGTACATTAGTAAATAAACTTTCTACATCCAATGATAACAGCATACATTGGACAGGTAAAATCAGATCTTTTATATTCGTGACCAAGTGGCTGCTATTTTTAAGAGCAAATTTGGGCATAAATGATGTTTTTGATTTAATTATATCATTTAACTCCTTTGCCAGTTCATATGCTGGTGCACCAATATACGAAACCACTGGTCGTATTGGAATATTGTCTTTGTGAATTTTAGGCAAGCCGTACAATGTTGGGGCATAGGTATTCATCAAAATTACCCTTTGTTTTGATGCATTTTTTGGAAATATATATTCAGATTTATTAACAGCTAATCTAACCTTCGCAGCAAATTTTTTAGTTGGATCAGAAGGCAACTGACTAAACTCATCTCCCGAGATCACCTCATTAACCTTATTTAAATAATCATTACGCTTCAGAACTACTACCGCATTACCCTTATCGGCTTTTGTAATAACAAGTAGTCTTTAACAGTATTTTGCAGTGATTTTAACACTCTTGTGTCCAGATTAGAAGTTGGAGAGGTAGTAGCAGTGGTTTTTATTTGGTGTGCAACAATATTTTTAATGATATTATCTTTTTTACTAAGGACAATAGCCAACTCTGCATCAACTGCTAATGTTTCTAACGATTTATTTGTAACATTAGTGGGAATATTAAATTTTAAACCGTTTTCTAAGAGTTTCGTTTCATCAATTGTAAACACAGTATCAGTGAGATTTTTAACCCGAGGGTGAAAATTATGTGCTAGTCTGTCTGTCATATTGTCTAAGTTATTTTTTACTCTAGTAGAACGAACAAGTAAATCTAATTTCTTTTGCTGATTAAGAAACTTATTGTGGGCCTCTAGGGATGCCAAATCTCTTGCTTTCTGATCCAAAAGATCAAATTCAATATTATGTAATCTAAAGGTAAGCTCTGTATAAAGTATTTTAAGATGGAGCTTCAGATTATCTCTGACCGTGAACCAGTGACGTGATTCCTCATTTAACCAGATTTGTTGTGCTTTTCGTATAGCAATATCAGACGCTCGACTGTGCGTGTTTGTTTTTATATTAATATATTTCGGAATAACTTTCAAATGTTTACATTGTTGATTGAACCATACGTTTTGAACTGCGACACGATGTAATTTAGTCAATTTGATGTAAAGTCTAGCCTGTACGGTCAAGCTCACCGATTTCAAATATTGAATAGAAGCAGGCGTTACTTTGCGGAAGTCCATGATAGTGAATGAACTAGAAGTTTAATTCACTATAATCCGCTACAGTAGACAAATCTGTGTGGTACAGTGCGTCTTTCACCTGCAACATGCGACACCCACCACCCAGCAATTCGCACAGGCACAACACCACACCACACAAATCCTCCAAATCACTCTCAACGTACGTTTCACTCCGACACCGGAGCATCCTCAGGAGATGTTGACTCAACAATGCACGATTGTGAAGTGACTATCGTATCGCAAGTTCCGGCTTATATACCTTTTTGGCATGGCTCATACTGAAGCCCCGCCCCCTCCCCCATTACTGTATAAATTGAGTAAAGGTGAATTTGATACGTTTATTTGTTCATTTAGCAACTCAAATCCTTTATTATTGTGTTTAATTATTTCTAATTGCTCCCAAACGCACATTCGTAACCCTTTATTACATTTATGCAGGATTTTATATGAATGGTTATTGCCCACCTCATGTCCACTGTCCAAAAGATGTTTAGCGAAGTGGGACCTTTGTGGTTGATCGTTCCTATAAGCAGACATATGTTCCTTATAGCGCATCTCAAAATTGCGTCCAGTTTGACCAACATATGTGGCACCACATTCAGGACACTCAAGCTTATAAACACCCGATTTTTGATGATTCTTTAATTTATCTTTTCCATTGCAAATCCTCCGAAGTGTATTATTTGTCCGGAACGCGACATGCACATCATGTGATCTGAGCGTCTTTGCAATGCGCTCAGATATAGGTCCAAAATACGTCAAACTGGCTTTATATTTACTAATTTTATCCGATGTAGCCATGTAAAGATCTTTTCTAATTTGTGCTGACTGCTGTTTTTTAATTATATTATTAACAATATTCTGATTCAGATCTTTTATCTGATCAGATATAAAAAATATAAAAAATCAGACAGAATATACGTATATTGGTGCACCAGCATATGAACTGGCAAAGGAGTTAAATGATATAATTAAATCAAAAACATCATTTATGCCCAAATTTGCTCTTAAAAATAGCAGCCACTTGGTCACGAATATAAAAGATCTGATTTTACCTGTCCAATGTATGCTGTTATCATTGGATGTAGAAAGTTTATTTACTAATGTACCAGTGGGTGAAACTTTAGAAATTTTAAAGGGATTGCTAGAAATTAAACGGTTACACCCTAATGAAATATCAGAATTAATTGAGTTAACGCAAATTTGTATGGAGCAGAATTATTTTAAATTTAATGATCATTTTTACCATCAAAAAGAGGGGCTAGCTATGGGTTCTCCTCTAAGCCCTCTAATGGCTGAAATGTTCATGGATAACTTTGAGAATAAACACATAGTGAATGAGAACAGTATTTTCTACTACTACAGATACGTAGATGATATAATCATATGTTGGACGGGGACAGTGAGACAACTGGATGTATTCGTTAAAAAACTTAATAGATTGCACCCAAAAATTAAGTTTAAGTCAGAATTAGAACAGAGCAAATCTTTGAATTTCCTTGACTTGACTATATCCCGGGTTAATAATAAACATGAGTTCAAAATTTATCGCAAGCCTACATTTACTGACACAACTATACCCGCATCGTCTTGTCATCCTTGGCAACATAAACTCGCAGCACTCCATAGCTATGTACACAGGTTATTGTCCATTCCACTGTCAAAAGAGGACTATAGGAAAGAATTAGAGGTTATATACCAAATTGCGCATTCAAATGGATACAATCAGAATATTGTTAATAATATAATTAAAAAACAGCAGTCAGCACAAATTAGAAAAGATCTTTACATGGCTACATCGGATAAAATTAGTAAATATAAAGCCAGTTTGACGTATTTTGGACCTATATCTGAGCGCATTGCAAAGACGCTCAGATCACATGATGTGCATGTCGCGTTCCGGACAAATAATACACTTCGGAGGATTTGCAATGGAAAAGATAAATTAAAGAATCATCAAAAATCGGGTGTTTATAAGCTTGAGTGTCCTGAATGTGGTGCCACATATGTTGGTCAAACTGGACGCAATTTTGAGATGCGCTATAAGGAACATATGTCTGCTTATAGGAACGATCAACCACAAAGGTCCCACTTCGCTAAACATCTTTTGGACAGTGGACATGAGGTGGGCAATAACCATTCATATAAAATCCTGCATAAATGTAATAAAGGGTTACGAATGTGCGTTTGGGAGCAATTAGAAATAATTAAACACAATAATAAAGGATTTGAGTTGCTAAATGAACAAATAAACGTATCAAATTCACCTTTACTCAATTTATACAGTAATGGGGGAGGGGGCGGGGCTTCAGTATGAGCCATGCCAAAAAGGTATATAAGCCGGAACTTGCGATACGATAGTCACTTCACAATCGTGCATTGTCGAGTCAACATCTCCTGAGGATGTCTCCGGTGTCGGAGTGAAACGTACGTTGAGAGTGATTTGGAGGATTTGTGTGGTGTGGTGTTGTGCCTGTGCGAATTGCTGGGTGGTGGGTGTCGCATGTTGCAGGTGAAAGACGCACTGTACCACACAGATTTGTCTACTGTAGCGGATTATAGCGAATTAAACTTCTAGTTCATTCACTATCATGGACTTCCGCAAAGTAACGCCTGCTTCTATTCAATATTTGAAATCGGTGAGCTTGACCGTACAGGCTAGACTTTACATCAAATTGACTAAATTACATCGTGTCGCAGTTCAAAACGTATGGTTCAATCAACAATGTAAACATTTGAAAGTTATTCCGAAATATATTAATATAAAAACAAACACGCACAGTCGAGCGTCTGATATTGCTATACGAAAAGCACAACAAATCTGGTTAAATGAGGAATCACGTCACTGGTTCACGGTCAGAGATAATCTGAAGCTCCATCTTAAAATACTTTATACAGAGCTTACCTTTAGATTACATAATATTGAATTTGATCTTTTGGATCAGAAAGCAAGAGATTTGGCATCCCTAGAGGCCCACAATAAGTTTCTTAATCAGCAAAAGAAATTAGATTTACTTGTTCGTTCTACTAGAGTAAAAAATAACTTAGACAATATGACAGACAGACTAGCACATAATTTTCACCCTCGGGTTAAAAATCTCACTGATACTGTGTTTACAATTGATGAAACGAAACTCTTAGAAAACGGTTTAAAATTTAATATTCCCACTAATGTTACAAATAAATCGTTAGAAACATTAGCAGTTGATGCAGAGTTGGCTATTGTCCTTAGTAAAAAAGATAATATCATTAAAAATATTGTTGCACACCAAATAAAAACCACTGCTACTACCTCTCCAACTTCTAATCTGGACACAAGAGTGTTAAAATCACTGCAAAATACTGTTAAAGACTACTTGTTATTACAAAAGCCGATAAGGGTAATGCGGTAGTAGTTCTGAAGCGTAATGATTATTTAAATAAGGTTAATGAGGTGATCTCGGGAGATGAGTTTAGTCAGTTGCCTTCTGATCCAACTAAAAAATTTGCTGCGAAGGTTAGATTAGCTGTTAATAAATCTGAATATATATTTCCAAAAAATGCATCAAAACAAAGGGTAATTTTGATGAATACCTATGCCCCAACATTGTACGGCTTGCCTAAAATTCACAAAGACAATATTCCAATACGACCAGTGGTTTCGTATATTGGTGCACCAGCATATGAACTGGCAAAGGAGTTAAATGATATAATTAAATCAAAAACATCATTTATGCCCAAATTTGCTCTTAAAAATAGCAGCCACTTGGTCACGAATATAAAAGATCTGATTTTACCTGTCCAATGTATGCTGTTATCATTGGATGTAGAAAGTTTATTTACTAATGTACCAGTGGGTGAAACTTTAGAAATTTTAAAGGGATTGCTAGAAATTAAACGGTTACACCCTAATGAAATATCAGAATTAATTGAGTTAACGCAAATTTGTATGGAGCAGAATTATTTTAAATTTAATGATCATTTTTACCATCAAAAAGAGGGGCTAGCTATGGGTTCTCCTCTAAGCCCTCTAATGGCTGAAATGTTCATGGATAACTTTGAGAATAAACACATAGTGAATGAGAACAGTATTTTCTACTACTACAGATACGTAGATGATATAATCATATGTTGGACGGGGACAGTGAGACAACTGGATGTATTCGTTAAAAAACTTAATAGATTGCACCCAAAAATTAAGTTTAAGTCAGAATTAGAACAGAGCAAATCTTTGAATTTCCTTGACTTGACTATATCCCGGGTTAATAATAAACATGAGTTCAAAATTTATCGCAAGCCTACATTTACTGACACAACTATACCCGCATCGTCTTGTCATCCTTGGCAACATAAACTCGCAGCACTCCATAGCTATGTACACAGGTTATTGTCCATTCCACTGTCAAAAGAGGACTATAGGAAAGAATTAGAGGTTATATACCAAATTGCGCATTCAAATGGATACAATCAGAATATTGTTAATAATATAATTAAAAAACAGCAGTCAGCACAAATTAGAAAAGATCTTTACATGGCTACATCGGATAAAATTAGTAAATATAAAGCCAGTTTGACGTATTTTGGACCTATATCTGAGCGCATTGCAAAGACGCTCAGATCACATGATGTGCATGTCGCGTTCCGGACAAATAATACACTTCGGAGGATTTGCAATGGAAAAGATAAATTAAAGAATCATCAAAAATCGGGTGTTTATAAGCTTGAGTGTCCTGAATGTGGTGCCACATATGTTGGTCAAACTGGACGCAATTTTGAGATGCGCTATAAGGAACATATGTCTGCTTATAGGAACGATCAACCACAAAGGTCCCACTTCGCTAAACATCTTTTGGACAGTGGACATGAGGTGGGCAATAACCATTCATATAAAATCCTGCATAAATGTAATAAAGGGTTACGAATGTGCGTTTGGGAGCAATTAGAAATAATTAAACACAATAATAAAGGATTTGAGTTGCTAAATGAACAAATAAACGTATCAAATTCACCTTTACTCAATTTATACAGTAATGGGGGAGGGGGCGGGGCTTCAGTATGAGCCATGCCAAAAAGGTATATAAGCCGGAACTTGCGATACGATAGTCACTTCACAATCGTGCATTGTCGAGTCAACATCTCCTGAGGATGTCTCCGGTGTCGGAGTGAAACGTACGTTGAGAGTGATTTGGAGGATTTGTGTGGTGTGGTGTTGTGCCTGTGCGAATTGCTGGGTGGTGGGTGTCGCATGTTGCAGGTGAAAGACGCACTGTACCACACAGATTTGTCTACTGTAGCGGATTATAGCGAATTAAACTTCTAGTTCATTCACTGTAACGGTTTTTACAATCTTACGGTGACATATATATGGATGTTTGTTACTCTTTCACGCTACTACTGAATGAATTTGGATGAAATTACTAATTACAAACAACTAAACTAACAAAAATACAAACTTTCGCGTTAATAATATTAGTATGATTTATTTATATCTTAATTTGTTACTTACTTGGTTACAGTTTGGAAGAAATGCGTCACAAACGCATCAAAGCGGCGAAGAAGGCAAAATTAGCGAAAATAAAACAAATCCAAGCGCAAATAAAGAAGGACGAAGCGGGACAGCAAGATCCGAATCACATACAACAAACAGAGATAGAAGATATCGATGCCACTATAAAGAACAGTATGAAAAAAGTTAATAAAACCTTAATGAAGAAAGACGACAGGTTCAAGAATGTAATTGGTAAGATAAGCAAGATTAAGAGGAAAGCGGAGAATGTGAAACAGAAGAGCGTGGAAGAGAAGGAAATTAAGAAGAAAAAGAAACCTGTTGTTGCTTAATAAATTGTGATTTAGTATACCATTTTGTTTTTCTTTGACTAACTTGTAGTTAGCGCTTGATTCTTCACTTGAGTAAATCTTCATTGAAGTACAGAAATCCATACTAATATTACAATTGCGAATGTGTGTCAACGGCTTTCTGTTCAACCGATTTTGATGAAATTTGGTTCAGAGATAGCAGTTGCATCCCGAGGAACTAGTTATATACTGCATTATGTCCTTACAGAGGGTTTAGGGTACTTATCTCGGAAAATGCAAACTCACTCATATTTCTTTATTCAAATAAACTTATTTAAAAGTGCCTTTGAATTGTCGAGTGAATCTTCCACTGGTTTGGAATGCCATTCCTACCGAAAAGAACTAGCAAGAAACTGTGGTAGCTCTTTTTAAAAAAATAATTTATAATTACATCAATGTATAGATATGTCACCGTAAGATTGTAAAAACCGTTACATTATAATCTAGCTCGCGAAATTGTAAACTGTCGAAAGATTGTGAACCGTTCAATGTTCTGAGTGTCAATTTTTGAAATATTCATTGCATTTACATTTTCTTGTCTGTTTCTTGTAGGTTAGGTTAGGGTTCGACATAAATAATCAGGTATATTCTATCGGGTTAATATACCTAACAGATTACAATCTACCGAAAAATAATGCGTTAAATCGTAATCTTTCGACAGTTTGCAATTTCGCGACTTAGATTATAATCTAACGGTTTTTACAATCAGTGACAGATACATAGGTCATCGCAGTCCTGAGCATTGCTGGAGCGAGTCATATCCATACCCTTTTATCATTTACATAATCTTCATCAACAGTAGGTATAGTAAGACTTTTTCAGGAGCATACCTATAAAAAAAACCTTTATTTCGACCATAAAGATCATAAAATTTTGTTAGTAAGAAACACACAATAACCTGATTTTAGTCAATCTAAAACTACCTAATCCTAAAACCTTATCTAAGACAGCCCTGATTTGTCAGCACGTGCACCATATGACAATGGTTCAGGTATTGACAATCAAACCTGTCGGCAAATGCCCTCAGGATGCCATTGGAGCTAGCCCGAACCCTGCGCACCAGGGATGTGTACCGTTTGCGCATGGTAGTGTAGAAGCAATCCACCCACGAATGCCCCTGAAACTAAAAGGGAAAATATACAAGACAGTCGTTAGACCTGTCGCATTATATGGTTCAGAATGTTGGGCGGTGAAAGGGATGGATGAGAGAAAAGTACATGCGACCGAAATGCGAATGTTGAGATGGATGTGTGGTGTGACTAGAATGGATAAGATTAAGAATGAATATATAAGAGGAAGTTTGAAAGTAGCGCCAGTGATAGAAAAGATGAGGAGTAATAGGTTAGCATGGTATGGGCATGTAATGCGAAGGGAAGAAAGGCATATTACGAGAAGAATGATAGATATGCATGTGGAAGGAAAAAAGAGTAGAGGGAGACCAAAGAAAAGATGGATGGATTGTGTGAAAGAGGATATGCGTATAAAAGGGGTGAGTAAGAGGTTGACGGATAACAGAAGTGAGTGGAAGAAGAAAACATGTTGTGCCGACCCCACATAACGTGGGAAAAGGGCAAGAAGAAGAAGAAGTGTAGAAGCAATCCACACGCGTTTAGTGAATTAAAACCCAATGTTCATTAATATACTTTATTCCTTCCGATTATATCATATTCTAGAGTACCTAATTTAATTATAATCTTACTCTCCTTTTTCCCTCCGATTTTCTTTTTGTCCTTCGCGTCCAATCCCCTTTTTTAATTATTTTATTTTACGGCCCTGGATTCAAGTCCTTTATGGCCTTATATTTATTGTGAATGTCGTTCCACAGAATATGAAACTAGAAAATCATGACACGCGCATCGGCAAATATCCCCGACGCACTGCTGTATCTAGGCAGACCCATCAGCATCCTGAATGCATTATTATACCGTACACGCAGGGCATTGTACTGTTTTTGCGTTTAGTCGATCCACAGGCAGCTCGTGTAGAAAGAAGTGCAGTAAGCTCTGAAGAGCGTTACTTTAACAGAGGCGGAACAACGAGCAAACCTGCGTGCGATCATGTTCACCCTAACAGACAACGCCCTGCGCTCTCTCTATATAATGGATTTCTTAAATTTGTGTAAAGGCGAGTTTGAAGAAGGTTGTAGAATTTTGTTATAAAATAGATATCATTTAGTACCCATGAGATTTTTCAAAACTCAAGTCCACGCGGGCGAAGTCGCGGGCATCTAGCGTTGTATAAGATCTTTCCTGACTTATGTGGGACTTTACTTGATACTGGCGAAGGTTGTCCTGACTCCTGCGGCCTAGTGGCCGATTTTTACCCATTCGATCGCGTTGAACAAGCGTTATATCACCAAGCGCTTAATTGACATAAGGGATGATGACAATCAAATCAGCAACTTTTTATACGACTGCCTGAAAAAAGGAGTATATTGTTTTCAGGGTTCATGTATGTATGTATGTGAGTTTGTATATTCCACCATAACTTCTGTACGCCTGAATCTCTAGCTTATTCCGGGTGACATAGGCTAGTAAAATTTTTAAAAAAATTGATGGGGTGACCATGGTCCCGCATTAAAGACCAAAATTGAAAAAAAATATTCGAAAATAAGATTAACTATATAATCATCATCTAGAACATGATGAGTAGATTCCAAAAATACACTATAATTCAATATAAAACACTATAATTCAATATTTAGTGATTCACAAAAAAATATCATTTAATAAAAAATGTGAATAAGATTCCAAAGACTATGTATGCGAATCGCTTCATAAGGAGGTAAACTCCAAAAATCGCAGTCGTATTTTTTAATTTGTTAAATTAATTTCACTTGTTAACATACTTAAAACGCGCTTCTAGCATGGAAGTTTGTAAGAAAAACATAGTTGCGATGTCATCAAATTTTTCATCATTTTCGTCATTCAAAAAACGCACTTTTTTATGATGGTTTTACACTTAGTTTAAAATGGTTGTCAAACTTAACACTAAACGGGGATGTGAATTTTAATTATTTTGACATAGGATCATGCCTATTCCATACAAATTGTAGTTAACGATCAAATACCTAGGTCAAAAATCTCCCTCTAGGTCGGTAGGAAAAGTTCGAGAATCTGCTATTGCTAGGTGGTAAAAATCCGCACTGACGAATCCATATTTGCTTGGCAGTAATTGCTGAGGGTAGTGACACCTTCTCATTAATCAAATAATGATATATGGGATAAGTGAGGTGGGTTCCCACGTCCTTCCGCATACGATTCGACTAAGAGTATTTAAACTTAGGTTTTTGTAACCATTATTATCAGATTTTTTAGTGATAATAACCACCGACGGCTAAACGTGCTCTCCGAGACACGGAGGGAACGAGAAGACCAAATTTGATCCTGCAAATTTGGCCACCCATCCAGTTAGGCGTCATCCTTAAAGTACGCCACACTAATTTCGTGATTTTTTGACCCCTCCCCCGTCTTTGTCACAGTTGGTCACATTTGTGAGATCCCCCTCCCTAATCTGACGTCACATGTCTTGCAATTTTACATCTAGAAATTATTAAATTAAAACAGAACTTTTTGAAATTAGTTTTATTTCCATTTAAATTATTTTTTAATATAATCAACATCAGATCAAACATTTGAAAAAATTACAAAATTTGGAAATAATTTCAAGATTTTCGTTTATATTTCTTTGGAATTTTAACACTAAGACGTATAAGATTTTGAAATGTGACGTCGAGACTTAGGACCCCTCCCACCCCTTGCCACACAATGGCACACTTGTCGACCCCCTAAAACTTTATCAATCAAAGGTTCAACGTTGCTTAACAAACGCAATCGACTGACTTGCGTTGTCACAACTATATAGGCCACTCGTCCCTCGAGAGCTTACAATATGTAAGTTTTATTGTCCAAGTATAACTAATATCTATTTTTAATCGAATCCCGGGAATCGAACTCAGGATCTCGTCTGTCGCATATTATGGTAACCTCCAACGAGCCAGGACATTCTCTAGTGATCTATGAAAACGGTACGAAATGAAACAACATTTGTACGATAAACAATAATTTATTTTTACCTTGTATAATAGTAATAATTACAAATAAACAAATACAACAATGACTTATTATAATAATAATAATGAATTCATTATATAATTTAAAAAAAGCAAATTGTCGATGGCAAAATATGATTTGGCACAAATTAGCCGCGAAGCTTTGACAACATGTCATATCTGATCCGATAACATGAAAAATACACAGTAGAGTATGAGAAAGCAGCAGGGCTAGCCATGTACCAATTAATAATTAGTTATCAGATTTGATAATAATTAAGATTATAATTATTATCAAACTTGACTAGCTGAATATAATGAATGTCGGTGACTGCCAACACTCGCTCAAAAAATCCATTGGTAAAAGCTTCTTAACTTTGGAAAAAGTTAGAACATGTAGTAAGAAACCAGTTTTATAAGACAAACAGGACAACATTTGGCGGCAACATTATAACAGGATAACAGACAGTAACGAAGTTAGGCGTTATAGCAAAGTATGGATATGCAGTATCACCGAAATTATCTTTCATAAAACATAAAAAATTAATGTTTCGCGCATTTTTCACCCCGCAGAAAAATGTATCTGCATAATACTATCTTATGTTCGGTGATTCACCCGATTGAGTTGAAACTTTGAATAACCGAGTACCAACAACTGTTAGTACTCCCTCGAAGGTTTCTGACATAGTACAATCAACGTACAATAGGTGGCGCATGAGTGACAAACGTAATACAAAAGTGCATAGTATCCCAAGAGGTTATTTTTGGATTTACTCCAGCGCGGCAGATTAATATAAAGGGGGATTCTTTGGACCCTGTAGAGTATCATCACCATAATATATAAGCCATGTATATTGGTGGGTCTATCTAGGACAGCAGATCAAAATAAGCGCGTCAGATTAAGGTAGTGCGAGTTAATTACATGCTGAAAACTGTACATTTATATTTAAATCGCTCAAATTCTCTCAAATCGTCAGATTATTATCTGACGATTTGAGCGAATTTGGAGTTTTTTAAGTTTGTAACTCTCCAACTCCTTTAGGTCTCGCTCAAATCGTCAGATTATTTGAATGTATCTTTTCAGCATGTAATTAACTCACTCTACCTTAATCTGACGCGCTCGAGTATTTCTGATGATCGATTTCATTTATCTAATATTCTGATCTGCTGCCCTAGACAGACCCACATATACAGGGCTCATGTATGGTGAAGGTATTCTACAGGGTCCAAAGAATCCCCTTTATATTAATCTGCCGCGCTGGTGTAAATCCAAAAATCCGCTCTTGAGCTCCCCTACTACATCTATTTCCATGAGTGAGTCCAAGAAGCAAGTAGTCATATTTTATTGTAAACATATTAAGTGCCGACACTTAATCATTACTTAAGGAACTCCTTAGTATCTAAAGATTTCAATACAAAATCTATTAATAATAAGTTCCTTTAGTTATGATTAGCGACAGTATTAAGTATCTGAATCGATCGATAATACTTTATGATGAAAAAAATAGGGCTATTTTGGAAATATAATCAACTTTATTTTCAGCTACAGTGCAACGTTTAAAATTTTATTTTTGAAAATAAGTTTATTTTTATTTAAGTATAGGTATTATAAATTAATAATCCTTATTAGAATATATTACATAGTAACTTTTAGTGATATTTAATTCGTAAATAATTTGATTTGAAGTAGATTAGGTATAGAAATTATTCTTATACAAATTGACAGAACAAAAAATCATGCTATCGCTTTCTTTATCGAATAGAGATAGCTAATAATAATAGAAAGTGATAAAGATAGGTATCTAAACTATTTTATAGTTTTGTCAATAATGGTTACATTTTTTCAAATAGCGCGCGAAATTGGTGCAATCCTGAGTGTGCTAGTGATGTGACCATGACCTTTATCATAATTTGTCGATAAATCTTTATAAATGACTTGTCCTGACCGACCTCTTTGAAGCGAAAGGATGACTGACGGTTCAACGTGAGGCAGCAAATAGCTGTACCAGCAAAAATAGATCAATAATAACCTGTAATTTTGAAATAACAGCATGTATATTTCATTTTAATTTCTTATTTAGCTTTGGGCTGAAAGAAACATCAGGCTTAAGCATTCAAATCGCGCAACTATATTTTTTTTTACTAGTAGTTTCGCGTACAACGGAATTAAAAATAACGATTTAAGTAGATAATTATATAAGGCATATTAATTTTAATATTTTACTAACCTACAATGCAAGACGCATCTATATCTCATCATCTATCTCTCGAATTAAAAAAATCACAGCTTCATACATAAAATAAACAGAACAGCTAAATACTGTTTTTATAAAATATAACTTTCAGTTCTTATAAGCATTTAAATGCTGTAATATACTTTAATAAATACAATTTCTAAGAAAGAAGGATTTTGAAAACATTAAGAAATGGACTTAATAGAATCGTGAGTTTTGCGTTGAAAACTTGAAACCCATACTCGCAATTGAAACATTATAATGGTTTATACAATATTGAATATAATTGTCGATATTATGTTGAAAACTTTCTATATACACGATAGACTTTATCTATAGTAATGTCGTTATGAAATGAGGAGTCTGAGAACTTTATGGTATGTGTTATGTGCCAATGACTTGTGAAATTTCGACAGTTTTTTAAAAGCAATAATCAAGGTAATCCGAATTATAGTTATAATTAAATGCTGCCGCTGCATTTATAAAGACGACTACGAAAGCAAGCTTTAAATAAATCTAAAATAAGAAATAAAATAAATTTGATATCTATAACATTTACTTAATGTTTTCATGAAATCAATGATATTGTTTATGGCTCTCTGTAGGTATAGGTAGAACTCATTCTACTGGTAATAAATCACATCGTAACAATTCATCGACATCGATGGTTACCATTACGTACATCACTATGACGCTCCGTAAGCCCTATGAGTGCGAGCGAGACAGCTTGGGTAAAAATAATTAATTCATGACCCGACTCCTCAGTTGACAACCACAGTACTGTTTTTTTCTTTTTTTTGACAAAATGACAGTAATTTTATACTATACAAAACGGTCAATACGGTCCCATACATAGGGCATAACCTTGAATATAGTACCCTATAAGGTAGGTATATAGTTTGTCTAATTAAGGATGATAATTTTGGCAGATGTCATTTGCATAGTACCGCTTCAATCTGTCCCACTCTTGTCCTTCACTATTGCTATACACCTCTCATCTGACAAAATTGGGTATTTGACTTCTAAATAAATTAATTTTTAGTGATTATTAAATATGGGATCCCAGAATAGTACATTACTGCAGCGGCCAGCAAAACAGGCATTGAAGGACGAACGTGTAATACGTTAGTCCATCAATGCCTAGTTGTGGCCAAGGCTTGCTTTTCTCAAATAATGCGCGGAAATTGAAACTAAGTAGTACCTAGACAGAAAATTTTATTTAAAAATATTTTTCTTACGATTTTGGCGGTAACAAGTTTTCTATTAAATTTCAGATGGCGTTAAAGTAAGTTCATCACACTCATTGCCTTCATTTGAACTCATTTTGTCAAATACATTTCAAAATCAATAACGAATTACGAACAACAATAATTTTTCCCGCGTTATAGTGTTCATTTGTTTCTTTTTCAATAAACTGCTTTCTATTTACAAGCTAGTTCGAAATTTTAATAAAACCTTTGATAAGTTACCTCCTTGGTTGCCATGTTTCGGAGTAAAAGATCGTTAATTTTTAAATTAAACGACAGATATGAATTTACTATGTAATTTATTTGGCCGCTAAACCACGACAGATGTGGATTTTCATACAACTTTTGCCGGCCGCTGCTCGCATGTATTTGGCCAGTATGGCAAGTTCGATTTATCTCGAAGAAGGTTGTCAAAATAATGCTCAAATTTCCAAGCATGTTTGAGAAAAAGTCGTAATATCGACGTCCCGTGTTATTCTTATGCTGAATAACCATTTTATCGATTAAAGTAAAAAAGTGCGTCGAACTTTGATGACGTCACTATTCAATATTTCATATAAAATCCCATACTAAGCACGCATTGCGACGTTTGGAAAAGATTCTGATTTGACTAGTTGTCAAATACCCAATAGGGATGATGACAGCTCAATCAAATCAGCCTTTATCAAATCACAGATTCACAGTTGTGACGTCATCAAATTTCAACGCACTTTTTTTTCTTTAATCCACATTTTAAAATGGTTATCAAACTTAAAACTAACTGAGGATGTGAATTTTAGGTCTTTTTGGAGACCCTCAATTTAATAATCCGTTAGAAATAATTTATTTTTGATATAGGCATCATCCCCATTTTAGGTCTTTTGGAAGACACTCAATTTCAATTTCAATTTATTTATTTGCAAGAAACATTGTACAATTATCAGTTAGAAATAATTTATTTTTGATATAGGCATCATCCCAATTATCATCTTAAATTAGACAATAGTTCAGAAGCGATATCGGCTTGGTGTCTATTCCGACATCTGCAGCAAAGAATTGATGGTGGCATCCTTGTTACCACGGTTGGCTTCCAACACTGACTTGATCACCTCCTTATCAATACTTGGGAACATCTCCTCGATCTGGATTAGATTTTTCAAACGATTATTAAGATCACATAACTGTATTAATATTGTAATTTGTTTGTTTATTGGTTTATCTTTCATTGACGCCGTAAACGTATCGACGTGATTTTTGCATGGGTATATTTCAGAACCTGGAAGACATTATATTTATCCCCAAAAATCGGTGTTTCCCAGGGATTTTCAAAACCAAAATCCACACAGGCTATAGGCCTATTACAATGCACTTATTACAGGGCCCTGTGTTAAGGGTGGGCCTGGCCGCTATTTAGAGCGTCGCTTATTACACAGAATTAAGGACCAAATTAGGGACCCTTTCTCCTTAATTCTTATTACACTACACTGATTTAAGTGTAAGGGTCCCTCTGATAAGTGCAGTGGCCGCTAGTTAGAGTGTCGCTTATGACACACCAATAATAGGTACACATATTAGGGACCCTTATTGTCTAAATCTTATTACACTACACTGATTCTAGTGTAAGGGTCCTTGTGAAAAGTGCAGTGTAATAGGCCTATAACTACTTGTTCTACCTCCTTATCACTGCTGAGTGCCTGGTAGTTCAGTTTAGAGCTGGAAATTGTACCAAAGCGCTGGAACCCCTATAGACCTGGAAAATCCCTGCTGCACTCATTATATTTAAATGCCTTGTTGATCTAGTGGTTAGCATGTTAAACTGCGACCGTAGAGGTCCCGGTTTTGAGTCCCAGGTCGGGCCATAACAAGTATTGGATTTTTTTGACAAGAACTCAGTACTAGCTCGGATTTAAGAAGTTAGCGGTGTTGCACCCCTGTGCATTGGAGAACACGTTAAGCCGATGGGCCTGCGCCTGATCTCTCTCCAGGCGTGTCGGATTTTCCGTTCCATCGGGCTATGAGAGTAAAGGAACAGTGAGTGCACCTGTGTATGCTCACACACTATAATATCTCCCGCACAGATGGCTCATCTCTCTGGAGATAGGCCGCCGTGGCCGAAACTCGGTCGGGAGAACATTATTATTAAATTTTTCTATTTGAATAAAAAAATATTTGTATTTGTATTTTAAAAAAACTCTGCTCGACCTGGACTCTCCCTGCTGGACAATATACCTTTGTACTAGAATCATTAACTAACTCTTGAAACTGTCTCTTGGAAATGGAATTCTAAGTCCCAAATTACCAAATTTCCCCCATAATATTTACTTGTTGCCGTTGCTCCGCAGTGATTGACTGCTGTGGCAATACACGCACTAGAGACCACTATACCTCCTTACCAGTATTAGGAGCCTGGTACATTGGCACGCCTCATATTCTACCAGCTTGGATTACAAGACCTCCTTACCACTTTTGGGAGCCTGGTAGTTTACCATTTGATGTACTCTATCCACTTGCCACTCGTACTACCTCCTAACAGTTACTGGTTGCCTGGTAGTTTGGTTTGGAGCTGGAAATTTTGCTGGAACCCCTATAGACATGGAAAATCCCTGCTGCGACTGCGGCTGAGGATAGGGCTGCTGCTGCACGGGAGCAGGGTACACCGCCATGACAGCATAGCAATACACGCGCTAGAGACCACAAAACCTCCTTACCAGTACTAGGAGCCTG
Source organism: Erebia palarica (assembly GCA_964035005.1). NCBI lineage: Eukaryota > Metazoa > Arthropoda > Insecta > Lepidoptera > Nymphalidae > Erebia > Erebia palarica. Next base: position 19,176,964 of record OZ035995.1, read on the forward strand.
GTACATTGGCATGCCTCATATTCTTTCACCTTGGATTATACGACCTCCTTACCACTTCTGGGAGCCTGGTAGTTTGCCATGCGTTCTACTTCCGTCCGTTTGTCTCTCGTACTACCTCCTAACAGTTACTGGTTGCCTGGTAGTTTAGTTTGGAGCAGGAAATTATGCTATGGTGTTGGAACTTTCATGGACCTGGAAAACCCCTGCTGCATATATGATATTTACCTGTTGCAGCTGTTCCGCAGTGATTGCCTGCTACTGTTGCGGGTAGGGCTGCTGCTGCACGGAAGCAGGGTACACCGCCATGACAGCATATCAATATACGCGCTAGAGACCACAAAACCTCCTTACCAGTACTAGGAGCCTGGTACACTGGCATGCCTCGTATCATATCAGCTTGGATTATACGACCTCCTTATCAGTTCTGGGAGCCTGGTAGTTTGCCATGCAATCTACTTTGTCCGTTTGCTACTCGTACTACCACCTCCTAACTTACTGGTTGCCTGGTAGTATAGTTTGAAGAAGCTAGAAATTATGCTATGGTGCTGGAAACCCTGGAAAATACCTGCTGCATATATGATATTTACCTGTTGCAGCTGTTCCGCAGTGATTGGCTGCTGTGGCGGCGGCTGCTGCTGCTGCTGCTGCGGCTGCGGCTGAGGGTAGGGCTGCTGCTGCACGGGAGCAGGGTACACGGCCATGGCAGAGTAGCCACCTATCCCAGCGTTGGGCACTACCAGCATGGGTGGGAACGTGGCCACCGCTGCTGGACCCACCTAGCCAAGAAAAGGAAACAATCGGGTAAAAAATACACGGCCATGGTAGAGTAGCCACCTATCCCAGCGTTGGGCACTACCAGCATGGGTGGGAACGTGGCCACCGCTGCTGGACCCACCTAGCCAACAAAAGGAAACAATCAGAGGTGCGATTATGTAAGAATAGCCGATCCAATCGGCAAAGTTCGGCGTCAAAGTAAAATAAACAATTTCGTGTATCCACTATCATACGTTTATGGTATCGTACATACCTAAACGTACGAGAATGGATACACGAAATTGAGCTCAAATTCAGTCCTGTTATGGTTTATCTTACTTTGACGCCGAACTTTGACGATTTGATCGACAATTCTTACACAATCGGGGACTAGCACACGAAGACCACTTGACCTTTGGCGACCTCCCTGGCGCAGTGTTTAACGCTTTTGTCTTAACGTGGGAGGTCCCGGGTTCGATTACCGGCAGGGTCAATTTGGGAATTTTAGAATTTCTGAATTTTCTCTGGTCTGGTCTGGTGGGAGGCTTCGGCCGTGGCTATTTACCACCCAACCGCCAAGCGATGTAGCATTCCGGTACGATGCTGTGTAGAAACTGACAAGGGATATGGGTTTAATATAACTAGCCATTCCCCTAACAGGTGAGCCCGCTACCATCTAAGACTGCATCGTCACTTACTATCAGATGAGATCGTAGTCAAGAGCTAACTTGTAGTGGAATAAAAAAAAACTAAGGGTTTCCTACAAGTAGTATAGTCAAACTTGTCTGATCCAGTGACAGCGTCGCTGGTATATATTAAAAATACAATGAAAACATAAACTAAACAGGCATAAAAATTACTTCCAATTTTGGCCACCGGGTCAGATAAGTTTGACGGACTATACAAGATTTTACAATATAGGAGCCCAAACTGTATCCCCGCTCCCCCACCCCCCACCACTACAGCCAATTGACGTCCCACTGCTGGGCTCAGGCCTCCACTCTCATAGGAGTGGGAATTAGAGCTTAGACCCACCACGCTGCTCCAATGCGGGTCGGCGGGCTTTAACGACTATTATCATGTTTAGTGATAATAACCGGGACCGACGGCTTAACGTGCTCTCCGAGGCACGGGGGTGAAACACCACCAACTTTCTAACTCCGGGCTAACACTGAAAATTTCTAGTCAGAAAATCCCAATACTTAATAGGGATGATGAAAAATGCCTATATGAAAAAATAAATAATTTCTAACTGATTATTAAATAGAGGGTCTTCTAAAATACCTAAAATTCACATCCTCGGTTAATTTTAAGTTTGATAACCATTTTTTTATAATATATATATTAAAAGAAAAAAAGTGCGTTGAAATTTTATGACGTCACAATTGTATTGTGAATTGTCATACAACCTCCATACTAGAAGAGCGTTTTTAAGTTTGATGAAGAGTTGCTGATTTGATTGAGTTGTCATCATCCCTATTATGGCCCGACCCCACAACTGTATATTACAAGTTAAAACATTCAATACTTACCGAGTAGCTCAGTACCAGATTAATCATGCCTTCAACCCCATCCCCCTGTTTGCCGTTCAACGGGTACCAGTCTTCATGAGTCTCACCCTGGAAACAAGAAATTATTAATTTAACGAATTAAAAAACACGACTGCCCTGCCATATTATTTATGGAGTTTACCTCCATAAGAAGCGATTTGCATATATAGCCTTTGGAATCTTATTCACATTTTTATTAAATGATATTTTTTGTGAATCACTGGATATTGAACTATAGTGTTATACATTTTTGGAATCTACTCATCATTTTCTAGATTATGATTATATAGTTAACCTTATATTCGATTTTTTTTTCAACTTTAGTCTTTAATGCGGGATAATGGTCACCTCAGCATTTTTTTTTTATTTGACTAGCCTATGTCACCCCTAATAAGCTAGGGATTCTAACGATACCTCATTTTTCAAAATCGGCTCTGGCGTATAGAAGTTGTGGAATATACAAACTCACATACATACATACATACATGAACCCTGAAAACAATATACTCCTTTTTTCAGGCAGTCGTATAAAAAGTTAAATGACTTAATTCAGAATTGGGTATTTGACTACTAGTGAGATAAATTAGTATTTTTAATTATTATTATATAAAGGATCTCCCAAAAGTCGTAATATCCACGTCCCCTGCTAGTTTTATTTTGAATAATCATTTTAAACTATCGATTAAAGTAAAAAGAGTGCGTCGAACTTTGATGACGTCACAACTTAAAATTTCATACAAAATCCATACTAAGCACGCGTTTTGACGTTTGAAAAAAAAGTTGCTGATTTGACTAGTTGTCAAATACCCATATTACCATCAATCATACCTGTGGATTATTTTTTCATAAGTTATGGCCTACTAGACAGATGCCCGCGTGGATTGATGTTTTTTTTTGGTTCCCGCGGGAACTCTTCAATTTTCCGCGATAAAAAGTAGCCAAATGTGTTATTCCAGACTATAATCTATGTCTGTGCCATTTCATCCAAATCCGTTTCGCCGTTCTGCCTTGATTGAGTAACAAACATCCATCGCTACATCCAAAGTTTCGCATTTATAATATTAGTAAAGATAATTCAGAACATAGATTCATGTGTTAGCAAATCGATCCTGTCCTAGTTTAAGACGTAGAGTTTAAGTTCACTAGCAAATAGGTTAACCTTCTCCGATAACGCCTCAATCTCTTGGTGTAAACCGTATGAAAATCCGTACAGCAGTTTCTGAGATGTCCCGCGCCTTATAATATGTAGTGATATTGAAGTATTCTATGCGCAATATTATAAATGGTATAGTGTCATAATTATCATCATAATTAATTAATTATATTTCCGAAATGGACTCACATTCAGCACAGCCTGTGGTATAGTGATGTGCGTCCACGCGATGAGCTCATCCATAGTGAAGGAGCATTCGTCGAAAATCTCCAGGTAAATCGAATTTACCCCGGGAGGCAGCAAACTGTAATATATTAACAAGTTTTATAATGTACAATTGAATGCCTATATTCAGGGTTCAATACAAACGTTAAATCTGTACTGCTATACGGCTGCGAGATATGGAAGACAAGAAATTCATCAATCGTTGTCTTCGTTATATTCTGAGCATATTTTAACTGGAAGTTATTTCTAACACAGACCTATGGAAGCTATGTCATGAACAACCAATCTTCAAATCCGTCGCCGAAAATGGAACTGGATCGGGCTTGGAAAAGAGTAGCGTCTGCCCCTCTGCCCCGAAGGGGGACATAGGACTTGATGATATAGTTTTACTAGCGACCACGGGGATTTTGAAGGTGTCGAGCTTATTCCTAGTTGTATAACCCAATCCCTATTAGGATAATAAAAATTAGTTTATCCCTTTTCCTCTTATCTACACTAATCTACACTAATATTATAAAGAGGAAAGATTTGTCTTTTTGTATGTAACGAATAAACTCATAAAGTACTGGACCGATTTTAATAATTCTTTTTTCATTAGAAAGCTACATTATCACTGAGTAACATAGGCTATATTTAGTACTAGATTACTATAGAAATCTTTAGAAATTCCTATTAAAACCAACCGAAGGTGTAAAAAAATTAGCCATAAAATGTCTTTCATCGCATACGCTGCGAAGAGTATTAATGATAGGACAAAAAAATGTTCGACAATATTATAGAATATATCAATATCTACAAAAAACTTCGCGAGACCATGTGTCTAACTATTGTAGTTACGTCACTATTTAAAATGTAGTGACATAGCGGTTGCGGCGGTACCGGCCGGGGGGCTATTTAGTATCAGAATTGCACCCGTGCGAAGCCGGGGCGGGTCGCTAGTGATTACATAAGAAGACAAAATTCTGCCGCGCGCTAGTAAAGAATTCTACTCAATTTGCCATTGCATAAATTTATAGACTGTGTTAAGAAGCCGGCGATCGCCGCTCGCAATTTCTATTCAACCCGCTAATATAAATTTGCCGGTATATCGCTATGTCCATTTGGCTAATAACACATGATCGCGTGCAAGCGCGATAGCAATGTGAGCGTACAGAGTTTGTTATACATTTAGTCTTGTTCCGTAAATAAGCCAAAAATGATAAATGAAACTTGACAATATAGGCTATGTTCCTGATCAATTAGTACGTAAGATATCGTTGGTTTAATATGAAACAAATAAGGAGGAAATATGTCATTTATGTAAAAACATGCAAAACGGAATGCGCTTACAATTAATTTTGGTAAAGTATTTTGAAAACATAATTATCCAGGGACCTAGATAAATACAAGTTCAATCTTAATGATCGCATAATATGGTGGAAATATTCTCGAATTACAAATTATTTTGGTATTACGTTTGTATGGGCAATTCACCCTCCGCTGGCACCTTAAGTAACGTCTGTTAAGTTAAGCTATACTATTGATTTTCTCAATGACAAAGTTGCATGGAACCAACAGGCAACCCACAAGTCAGTGTAATACTTCTTACGTAACGTATGCATTGTATATTTTTTACAAAGCGTAACATTTTCCAGTTTATGAAAAGAGCAACTGTTGAGTTTCTTGCCGGGTTTCTCAGTAGAATGACCTTTCAGAACCGTTGGTAGTTTCTTTCGACTTAGCATAAGTTGATGTGAAATAAATAAATTACAACAATAAATATGGACTAAGACATCGTCATCAGTGGAGAGCTCTAGACCCAAATAATAAGGAATCGGCCTTTCTGGCGATAGTTACCAAAAGTGTAGTTATCTCCTGTAATCTATGTTAAAGATGCAGTCCAGCCGTATGAATTTTTACGATATCTCTTTCACGAGGAATTGTGTCAAGTTGTGGAATTCTCTCCCCGCTGACATACGTCAGGCAAAATCCCTACATATCTTCAGACGTTGTTTGAAAAACTACTATCTATCGAATATCTATGTAATGGAGTAGAATGTAGTATATTAAATATAATGTATAAATAGTTATTTATGGTAGATATCTATATGTATAGTATTAGTATTTAGTGTTTATGTAGTCTTATCTTATTCTATAAAAACTAAATTGCTTGCCACACAACCCGTGCTTTCGGCATTCCAATCACCAAAGGTTGTCTGGGAGAGATCGCTTTAGCGATAAGACCGCCTTCGCACGCTTCACTAAGATTAAGCTTCTTTCCTTTTGATATTAATATGTTTCTATATTTCTTGTGTGCAAAAAAGAATACAATATATCAATAATAATAAAAAAATAAATCAAACCATTACTCTATGGCTTCCACTGTATGTTAAGAAACAACTTCAATATAGAGCGGCGATTATATTCGTGGGTATAGTCCTCAAGTCCTTAAATAGATAGGCAGAATAGGGATGATGACAACTCAATCAAATCAGCAACTCTTTATCAAACTTAAAAACGCTCTTCTAGTATGGAAGTTGTACGAAATTTGCAATTGTGACGTCATCCTATTTCAATGCACTTTTTTTCTTTAAGCTATATTATAAAGAAAAAGGGGCAGACCTAAATCCAAGTGGGCAGATGACATTATAAAGACAGCAGGGAAACAATGGACCAGGAAAGCCTCTCAAAGAGGATCATGGACAGCTCTGGAGGAGGCCTATACCCGAAAGGGGTTCTCATCCTAACATGATATGACTACTAAAATATTAATAATCATTGTGTTGTATAATATTTAACATAATAACAATCTTATTATTGCCAACTAATTGTAAATGTATGACATTATTACTTTAAATTCAGACATGACTAAAATTTATTATACCTTTCTCTCAATTTAAAATCTAATCATTAAGAATAATTTATTTTTTATACTCAAACACAATTTTGTATTAAGTACTTATGATGAGAAATAAATGGCTTTTTTATTTTTTTTATGTTATATTATAAAAGGTTGTCAAACTTAAAACTAACCGAGAATGTGAATTTTAGGTCTTTTTGAAGACCCTCTAATTAATAATCAGTCAGAAATACTTTGTTTTTGATATAGGCATCATCCCTATTGTGTCCTACATTGCCGCGCACTTGCCGCTCTATTTTGGATTGGACACACCTTAGAACTCTTAGAATAAGCACCGACATTTGCCTATTTTTCCAAAAAAAAAAAATGGCCTCCTAGTCAAGTATAAAATATGACCTACAGAATAAATTTTTACCTAATTAGTAATTCAATTGTACGAATTCCGCTGAAAATGTTAGTATTTAATTTTTTAGGCCTAAATAACTTTCGTTTCGTGGCGAAACATGCGGAGTCGTTTAACATAATTTCGCGCATAATTTTAATAAGAAACGTTTGATTCAAATTATATTGAATTGCGAAGGAAAAGTCTAGTGCACGGTAATAAATGCATTGCATACTAACTGATGCCTGCAACTTCGTCCGGATGGAATTAGTTTACAATTCCCGCAGAGACTCCTTAATTTCCCGGTATATTAATTAAGTATAAGTCCTTCCCCTGGACACAATCTTTGTCTATATTAATTGAAAAGATGAGTCTATTCGGACGAAGGATTCGGATTAAATTATTTCTGAGAACATGTCCCGAACCGTCCTTAAGGTATTATGTAAAGGTTCTTTGATTCCCGCGGGAAATTTTTAATTTTCCGGGATAAAAAGTAGCATGTGTCCTTCCCCGGGACCTAACCTAACTTTATACCAAACATCAAAATCAGTTGAACAGATGGGCGGTGAAAGCGTAGCAGACAGACAGACTTATCTTCTCATTTATTATATTAGTATGGATATAAAAGCAAAACTTACCAATGTATGACCTTGTTCCACCTGGGAGTCTTCCCACCGCTGGGATCCGTGTGAGTCTCGTATATGCAGTGTCCCACTCGCAGGCGAACGTATGGGTCCATGCGGGTCAGACCTACGGCATTAAAATTCCTGAATTAAAACCCCCATCACAAATTTTTGTTTAGTTCAAAATCAATCAAAATTCTCTGTATGCAGAAACATTCTTCACAATGAGATGTTACTTGTTAGATTTCAGTATAAATGTTTCACGTTATAATAAGGCATGCAAAATTACATTTTCGTTTATATTATTTATTATTTGAAATTTAATTCATCTATTGTATAGAAGCACCTTTCCGTAAGCCACCTTTTCAGTCTTGACTTAAACAGATTGAAAGTGAGTTCTCTAATTGCTTTGGGAATTACTAAGCAGGAAGTACTATAATGTCCCAAATATGGAGGAAATATTTGTAAGGAAGAGAAACCCCGATCTGAAAGGTCATGATCGAAAGCTGCGCCATCAATTGGCATCATCACATCCCTTTAAACACTTTTTGACTAACAGAGTATGGTTTGACGAGCGCTGTTGCCTTAACGTGGTTCGATTCCCGGCAGGGCCAATAGGCATGATGACAGTAACCAAGAATCAATGAAATTATGAATTTATCTAATGAAATAGGATTCATGGATTATAAAAAACGTATTTATAAACGTATTTATATATACAGACGCAAAGGAGAACGATACATTCAGACAAATTTTGAAACTACAGTTGCATACGGTGGTGGATCAATAATGGTTTGGCGGGCATTTGTTTGGGAGTTCGCACAGACTTAGTGGTGATTGACAGAGGGAGTCTGACTGCAGACTGCTATATCAGAAAAGTTTTAGAAGAAAATGTCGTACCCCATATATCGGTGAAGATTTTGTTATTATGCAGGATAATGCTCGGCCGCATACCGCTCGGGTAACTCAAGCTTATCTTAATGATATGAATATCACTGTTATGGAGTGGCCGGCGAGATCACCGGATATGAACCCAATAGAGCACGTTTGGAAAGCACGTTTGCTGAAAAGAAAAGTTAAGTCCAGAATTCCAGCTCCTGCCAACGTGGGAGAACTGCGAATCGCCGTAGTTGAGGAATGGCGGAGACTATCCCAGGAGACCGTCGATAACATCATTCTCAGTATGCCTAGACGGGTAGAAACTTTAATAAGAGCACGTGGAGGAAATACGCGATATTAATCACCATTTTTCTAATTTAATTTATTGTTTTTTTAATATTAAATTTCACTTTTCCCGGTTACATGAAAAGTTCAAAAATGTACCATTTTTCACAAATAGCCTTTACTCGCAAAATCTGTTCTTAATGTCATCTCATTTTAAGTAAAACAAATGAAACTTTAAATAACAAAAGAAGTGTAGTAAGTAGATTTTAAAATAAAACCATATTTTTTTAATTATGGACCTTTTTTTTATGTTCCGCTAAATATGCCGGCGAGTTTACTAGATACTTCCGAACATAATCTGACCAATTTTTCAAAATCAGTCATCATGCCTATTGTAAATGACTAAATATAATTGTCATACCTCTAACAGGTTGGCCCTATTATTTGTGGATACGAAATATCAAATACGAAAGTATGTTTGTTTTTTTTGTACTTCAATCATCCGGCAACAGAGCAACGGATCGACCTGATTCAGTCAAGACTACTATTTATTCCGGTAAATCAAACAGTTTCCCGTCATTTTAAAAGTAAATCCACGCGGACGAAGTCGCAGGCATCAGCTAGTCTTTTAATAATGTGATTGGTCCATCTTCGCTCAACTTCAGTGGACTGGTAAATTTAGTTTGAACTAGATGATGCCCGCGATTTCGTTCACGTGGACTAAGTTTTTTCGATTTCCGTGGGAACTCCTCATTTTTGAGGGATAAAGAGCAGCCTTTGTCCTTTCCCGGGATACAACGTATCTCTGTACCAAATTTCATCGAAATCGGTTGAACAGGTGGGCCGTGAAAGCGTCGCAGACAGACACACGTTCGCATCTATAATATTAAGTATGGATATGCCCATAACCCTGGCAGAATAATGACATTGTCGCGGATCAGGAAACGTAAGCCTCTGAAGCCTTAGATATGCTACAGCAACAAACGATTGTCAATGAGTATCAATTACTGGATGATACGATAATATTATAGTGGCCTCATCGTTCTGCCTCATTGATCTAGTGGTTAGCATGTTGACTCGAGCAATCCGGGCTCGAGTCCCAGGTCAGGGAATAATTAAGTATTGGGGTTTTCTGACTAGAAATTCTAAGTATTGGCTCGGAGTTAGGAAGTTGGCGGTGTTTCAACCCCGTGCCTCCGAGAGCACGTTAAGCCGTCGGTCCCGGTTAGCATCATTAACATTATAATAGTCGTCAAAGCCCGCCAACCCGCATTGGAGCAGCGTGGTGAAGGCCTGTGCCCAACAGTGGGACGTCAGTGGGCTGTGGTGGTGGTGGTGGTGGTGGCTTCATCGTCGGAACTCTTTGATTTTCCGGTGTAAAACGTAGCGTATATGTATGTGTTAGTTGGGTATTTGACAACTAGACAAATCGGCAACTTTAATTCAAACGTCAAAAGTGCTTATAGGCCTATAACACTGCACTTACCACAGGGACCCTTACACTTGAGTCAGAGTAGTATAATAAGATGTAGGGAGTAAGGGTCCCTAATTTGATCCTTATTGCTGTGTAATAAGCGAAGCTCTAACTAGCGGCCACGCCCACCCTTATCGCAGGGCCTTGTAGAAAGTGCAGTGTAACAGATCTATTAGTATGGGATTTTGTATGAAAAACTGAATTTAGAATTTCTACATATTTTTTTTTTTTTTATTTACTTTAAAGGACTTTTATTTAATATGTATATGACAGTCCTATTGTAGCTTAACTATTATTTTTAACTATTCTACTCACTTAATTTATTTAAGTACATAAAAATTCTAATGATGTATCTATTCTATAATTTATATATATACTATTACTATTACTTATCACTAGAGATCACTCATAGTGATAAGGCCGCCTTTACACCATAACAAGTTGTAATTTCTGTCAGGATTTGTTTTACCTCTGTTCTATTATTTGTTTGTGTGTAATAAAGTGTTTTTACATACATACTTACTAATATAAAAGTTAAATAGGATTTTAGCTGGAACTGATTCCGGTACAGATAAAATGCTATTTAACCACCCAATATCATAATTTTTTTAATTCAATGCCGACAGAGCTTGTACATAATATTATGATAGCAACTTTATACATACCATAATTTTTGACAAGCTTCGCCTGTGCAATTGTTACGCTGAGCCTGGCTGTTAGAGGAGGTCCCGCAGCTGGCATCTAAAATGTAAAGAACAAACAAAAAGTCTGCATGTATTTAAAAGTATTATTTCAACTTCTTTAATGTCTGATCATGTAATCTCATCTGCCTTCCACCAATAATTATGGGAATATCTAAACCTTGTCGTCTGTTAATACGCCCATAAGCATAAACCCATGGAGGTACTACAAGATAAATCAGATAAATCAGTCAGATAAATATTATAAAAGCGAAAGTTTGGATGGATGGATGTATGGATGGATGTTTGTTACTCAATCACGCCCCAACGGCTGAACGGATCTGGATGAAATTTGGCACAGAGATAGATTATAGTCTGGAATAACACATAGGCTACTTTTTATCCCGGAAAATTAAAGAGTTCCCGCGGGAACCGAAAACCCACAATCCACGCAAACAAAGTCGCGGGGATTAGTAAATTGATTATATAATAAAAACAGTCTATTGAGCAACATGTATTGTGACGACCTCAATGGCGCAGTCTCAACGTGCGGAGATCCCGGGTTGAATAGATTTTTTTGAAGTGTGGTAGGTACAAGTCTGTAGTTTTTATATTTACGACTAGAATGCAGATGCACTTCTTTTGTAATACAAAGAGATCATGAGCATTTGTACTGTTTCCCCAGAGGATAATACTGTAACAAAAAAATGCGTGCCCATATACGTAATACGTGGCTAATGAGGGTTTTCTGTCAGTAGTTTTTTTTAATTCTCTGAGGCATATAAATTTTAATAATATCATTTTCTTTTTGGATATATAGCCTTCTAATTTAGATTTGTGTTGATATCAATGCCCAAGAATGTAAAATTTTATACGGCCTTTATTATATATCTTTAAAGTAAACTTAAATGACAGCATTAGAAATATTACCAACCCTTTCATAATTACCCCCTGCCGAAAGTGACAGAACTTTTTAACCATGAATTGGCCACATTGTATCATTAAAATTATAATTATTTGATAGAGGTAATAATAAGGAAAAGTCATCAGCAAATAGGCAATATTCGTCAAAAGTTTATGAGAAGTGATTAATGTTTGTGAATGAACTAGAAGTTTAATTCGCTATAATCCGCTACAGTAGACAAATCTGTGTGGTACAGTGCGTGTCTTTCACCTGCAACATGCGACACCCACCACCCAGCAATTCGCACAGGCACAACACCACACCACACAAATCCTCCAAATCACTGTGTGCCTGTGCGAATTGCTGGGTGGTGGGTGTCGCATGTTGCAGGTGAAAGACACGCACTGTACCACACAGATTTGTCTACTGTAGCGGATTATAGCGAATTAAACTTCTAGTTCATTCACTATCATGGACTTCCGCAAAGTAACGCCTGCTTCTATTCAATATTTGATTAATGTTTATCGACCTATGAGCTTCTGATTTAAAAAAGTTAATAATTACCGAAGCACCACACAGCTGCTGCTGAAGAGCCAGGGCTGCTTGATAATCCGCATCAAGTGTGTCTGTTGTTCCATCTGCTCTGAGGAATCCAGATGGCAAAGGCCCCAGCAGCACCTTGGCATCAAAACATTTACTTTATATAAATCAAAACCGGATACATAAATTATTTTTTGCCACACATAAGATAGAAATAACTCATATAAACAATGCATGCGCAAGGGCGGTCATATCACTGAAAGTAATCTCCTCCAGACAACCCTTTTCTTAAGGACCTTCAAAAAGGAGCAACAATAATGATTAACATGCAATAATAATATACTACTCAAATTATACATATTAATAATACATAAATAACTAGATATAAAGCTCATATCATATACAACAGTATATAAACCTAGTATACAAAAGAAAATAGTTAAATATTCTATAGCATATTAGAAAGGTAATATACCTTTACAAACTCTTAAAGATGTTTTAAGACTTTAACCAGCTTGAAGATTATAATATAACTGAATGTAGCTAAAAAACCCAGTCAAGTGCGAGTCAGACTCGCGCACAAAATGTTCCGTACAACCACACAACCTACATTCCTTTTAGTAAATACCTAACAAGAAAGATGTCATACCAACACGTTATCAGCTGTGAAATAACTGGCTTGCAAATGGTGCTAAGCTGGTAGCGCCTGACAAACAATTCCACACCCTCTGAGTACAAAATCCTAATTAACGATTTTCGGATTTTTTCCTACACTTGTGCATTGAGACCTTGCTTCTTGACAAATTTCATGATTCTAGGTCAACGGGAAGTACCCTGTTTGTATTGATTTATTGGCAAACTTTAAAATATGCAGCATTAACTGTTGTATCTTTTGATGGTGTTGACTTTGAAGCTTGATTTTTTTACAGCTACAAAGTTTTGTAGACCTAAGTATTTGATATTAATTTCAACTTGATACCTCCACGAGCTCCCAAGAAAATAGTGGTTGACAGGCAGACAGATGGACAACAAAGTGATCCTATAAGAGTTCCTTTTTTCCTCTTGAGGTACAGAACCCCAGAGAAATCAATATAAGTATATTTCAAGTAACAAAGACTCATGTTTCACTAAGTATTATAGGTAGGAACATATAACAATTTTTTTTTAAATTACTACATATTGCAAAAGGGATAATGATAAAAAATATAAGCTATTTCTGGGTAAACAGTGTATTTATGCCTCTCTATGCCTCTCCACACTGTTGGGTAGGTAAAAATAAATTTAAGAATTAGTTACTCAATAATTTTCCCTGTATGTGTTTATTAAGGCACCCATTAGACCAGGGATTCCCAGTGTTCAATATCGACCCCTTGTGGTTGATTTCGGTTTGCCATGAATCAACATAAACAAAATCTAATTTTGGGGGTCAATGAGGTCTAAAAATCGACAGCTATTTTATTGTTTTTTTTTTTCAAAAATAATTACCTATATAAGTATTTTTATGTATCAATAAAAAAACTATATAGAGACAGGATTTTTAAAGTTTGTAAAGTACTAAAGGCTGTGCGGGTCTGAGGTATCAATTCATTTTGGAAAAGGGGTCTCTTGCCCAAAATAGTTTGGGAATCCCTGCATTAGACGTTAATTTCTTTCATTATTTCTATTATCTACCATCGTATTTAGCGACTCCCTGAAAAAACGACGGAATTATAGTAGTTACAAACGAAATCCACTGTATAAACAAGGCAAATCTTTGTGAAAAATACTAACGAGTACAAAAACCGAGACATCTGCCTCAAAATGTGTTTATCAATAAAGTGCAGATAAGAGAAGCGCAAAAACATGAATCATTCTAAGATCTTAATGAAATGGAAATCGTGGAAACATTTTGTTATTGTTGTGTAAATCTCTACTCACCCTGCGACGTCGTTCCTCGTTCCTATCATTCGGCAAAGTTGAAGTCATTGCTGTTAATGCCCTTAAAATGGGGAACAGTGTTAAAATATCAGCGAATACAAGCACAAGAACACACTAAGTTTCCTTGAAATAAAATCCAACTTGGAAATCGACTTAAAGAATTCCGACTGCTGCTTTTTTGGCAATTTGGAAAATTGTGAAAAATGTACAGTTTGACAATGACAATGATTTCAGCAATAATTTGACATTGACAATCGAGTGTCAATACGGTAATCCGTGGTCTATGTCGGTGCAGTGCACTGACCAGAAAACCAGCAGGACGATTAGTAAGATGATGTAAAACCTGCATCAATCATTGATACAGTCTCTTTGTTTCTTATATATATATATATATATATTATAATATAGGGCTCTTGCCACCATAGATATTCCTGCGCTCATTGCGCCGGCAGGGATTAGTCGGGATGATGGCAAGAGACCTGATGGATTGACGCTGGTTCCCTGGGAACGGGGACGGGCGCTAATGTGGGACGCAACATGCGTAGACACATTGGCCCCGTGTCATATCAGGGAGACAGCATCAAGGCCGGGAGCCGCAGCAGAAAAGGCTGAAACCGGCAAGCGGCGGAAGTATGCCTCTCTCATAGAGAGTTACATATTTGTTCCGTTTGCCGTGGAGACCCTTGGGCCGTGGAGTCTTAGTGCCAAAAATTTTTTGCGAGATATTTCACCGCGGTTAATTGCCTCATCTGGTGACAGAAGGGCTGGCTCATTTTTTGCGCAAAGGATCAGCCTGGCTGTCCAGCGCGGAAATGCAGCCAGCATTCTTGCCACCATTCCACGTGGGCATGATTTATATAGTAATTAGGTTAGGCTAGCTACCATTAAGTTCTATTGTATTATTTTCAATAAAAAAATATATATATATATATATATATATATATATATATACATCCAGGAACACTTTTGGCGTCATGCACGTTGTGCATCATTACGACGTCCCCCTGTTCTGCTTACTTTTTTTCCCATCTCTCTGCGAATATTGCTTAATTTAATGATATCCTAGTCAGTGGGGTATTTCATTTTCCTTTAGCTTTATTATCCGCAATATTCTTCTTTCAGTCATGCCCAAGCATTTTTGAACCCCGATTCATGTTGATGACTTCTTGGCTTCCTGGATATATTATTGAAGGTTTAACTAACGTGCCAACTTTTTAGCGTCCTTTGGGTTTTGTGCGTAGATGCGACGTTGCCAGTTCTCTTGTACCTATTTGACGATACAAATTATTATTCTGAACTATACGTAATAACGTTACCTATAAACCGTACCATGTTACTTGTACCTACCTACTTTAGGATACAAATTATTATTTAAATGTGATGTCATTTCGTCTAAGATCCCCCAGTGCCTGAAGACTGTCTTCGAACAGTGCGTGTTGCCATTGATCACATACGGATCCGAGACATGGTCATTGACTATGGGCCTCATAAGGTGGTTCAGAGTCACTCAGCGGGTGATGGAGAGAGCTATGCTCGGAGTATCTATATGTGATCAAATGCAGGTTGAAAATCATTGCAGGAGGCCTTTGTCCAGCAGTGGACGTCCTTCGGCTGAAACGAACCCTTTAAAACATCTTGGTGATAATATTATGTAGACGTCTATGCGACGTCGAATAGGTATATCGGTTAAACGGACGGTATTCTCTTTCTACGATCGCTAACGCTTCGAGAACTAAACATGTATGAGGAATAACATTCGTTTTTCCTCATACATGTTTAGTAGTTAGAATATTAACATTATAAGGACTAAGTCCAGAATAATAGCTAAAGAAAGAAAATTGTTTTGTTATCCCCTGTTAACATCTAATGTCTCATGAAAAACGTAATTATTTGCAAGCAAAGTCAATAATTTTTGACTTTTTAATTTTCGACTGACTGAAGGACGGACGGACGGATGGATAGACGGGTAGACAGACAGATAGACACAGACGGACACACACACGCACTTAGTTATAACCCGTGTGCATTAACATGACACCTGGCTCGAAATATGGCAAGAACAAAATTGTGTCTATAAATAGTTTGTATTGTCACGTTAAAAGCATCGTAAAAATATACTTTATGAGAAACTACTTAGTGCAAAATAAATGTTGATATTCAAAAAACTTAATGTCTCGTATCATCATCATAATCATCAGTAGGTAGGTACTAGGTAGGTAGTTAGGTACATTAAATGTCTTCATTCGAGCCAGGTGCCATGTAATGCGCACAGGTTGTAACTCGCTCGTCTTATGTCCCACTGTTTTAGGGTTCCATACAGAAATATGCTCAAGCTATCCACGCAGAGTGGTCCACCACATCAGTGAAGGAAAAAAGAAATAAGATATTCCTGGCACGATCTTTAACGTACCTCCTTACATCAATATAATATACTTATATTGTAGAGGAAAATTAAAAGCAACAAAGTAAATTAAGTAACTAGGTTTTATCCTCTAAAATCAAAGTTAGGTTTGCGGTTCGTTAAAAAATGTGATTCTTAACGTTTTAGGTACTTCTTCTGTAGTGTGAAACCCGCGTTGATGCGCGAGTCTGACTCACACTTGGCCGGTATTTTTCTCTTCGTCTCCTATTTTGACCTCTTCCTTTGAGAGACCTGTGCCCCGCAGCGGCACACAATGATTTGATTTAAAACAGGGATTTGATCGTAGCCCGCCAAACTGCATTTGTTCAGCACCTTTGAGAACATTTTTGTCGAACTCTCAAACATGCAGGTTTCCTTAAGTGATACCTAATTTTAATGAAAAGCACATACCTAGCTCCGAAAAGTCAGGGGTGCCTGGGACTTGAAACCCCGACCTTCTGATGAGATAACTAAGCGATTTGGATAATTAATTAGATAACAATCTATTAGAATAATGCACATCTCTGGTACCATCTTAAGACTGCATTATCACTTATCAGTAGGCGAGAGAGCAGTCAAGGGCTAAAATTTTCTTTACATACGGTAAGTTACGGTACCTATACGGTTCCGTACCAGTTTCACTGATTTTATTTAGGTTTTTACTTCTCTCATGCACATTTAATTTATAGGTTTGGTTGTTGGTGAGTTAACAAAAAAAAATACGAAACGTTTTGAATTATTTATTAAACCATTTTTTTCTTTATACATTACAGCCTAAAGTAAAGCCTAGTTACAATAGCAGACTACTTACTACTACTAGTTACTATCAGAAGGTACAATGAAAAAAAAATTTAATTGAGCATTATCAATAATTTCAATGACTAAAAAACGCGCAACGTAACAACAAAAATCCTCTAGCAATCCAATTATCGCTTCACATAGTACAATCGAAACAAATTATTAAATGGAATCTAGTAGATATTATTACTATTTCAGGAACTAAAACATGTGTGGCGAAATAATAAAAATCCAATGGAATTTAGCAATTATTATCACCACAACTAGTACAATCAAAACAAATTAAAGGCAATTGAGGATTATCAATATTTCAATAACTAAAAAAAATGTGTAACGAAATAATAAAAATCCTCTAGCAAAACAATTATGGCCTCACATAGTAAAATCGAAACAAATTATTAAATGGAATCTGGTATTATCACTATTTCAGTAACTAAAACATGCGTGGCGGAATAATAAAAATCCAATGGAATTTAGCAATTATTATCACCACAAACAGTACAATCAAAACAAATTAAATGCAATTGAGCATTATCAATATTTCAATAACTAAATAAATACGTAACAAAACAATATACTCCGAGCGGCGGGTGCTCGATTTACCTCAACGGGTTAATGTAAAATAACGCTTCCCACGAAAAAAATTGATCTGCCAGGGCGCAGCTTGGCAGGTTGTTTATAGTAGAAAAAAATTGAGAAAAAAAATTTGTTAAAAACATAAAAGCGAGCTGGCAAACCGATAAATATTTAAAGAGCTTTATTGTAACCACCAACAATAACTTGATTTCATCCTGTAACTGTGAAATGTAAATGGTCTTCCATAGTACACCTGAAAGTGGCATCTTATATATCATGTTCATAGGTTAATATTAAAATCTTTACATGAAAGTGAGGCTAGGAAATTAGTTTAGACTTATGTTTAAAATGGATCCTTTTATGCAAAGTTTTATATTAACATATGAAGATGATACTGGCGCAATTTTAATGTCATAAGTCTAGTTTGTATTATTGGCTTACAAAATGTAAAAAAAAGTTTATCTATCTTCGAATTTGGCGGGAAAATCCGTTTAGTTCGCCTTAATTAGCGGAAATTGGAAATTTGATATTTGCAGTCAGATTGCCGATGATCTTAATGTCTAGAAATGGAACAAAACACACTATGACTTTCTGTAACAGACCCAAGTGTGCTATATGACATCACAATCCAATAAACAGCACTGAACTTAAAAAAAACATTAGCAGACTTAATAAAACAAGCAGACCAAAATAAGCAAAGAAAAACAATGTTGAAAATGAATGAACTACAAGTTTAATTCGCTATAATCCGCTACAGTAGACAAATCTGTGTGGTACAGTGCGTGTCTTTCACCTACAGCATGCGACACCCACCACCCAGCAATTCGCACAGGCACAACACCACACCACACAAATCCTCCAAATCACTCTCAACGTACGTTTCACTCCGACACCGGAGCATCTTCAGGAGATGTTGACTCGACAATGCACGATTGTGAAGTGACTATCGTATCGCAAGTTCCGGCTTATATACCTTTTTAGCAGGACTCATACTGAAGCCCCGCCCCCTCCCCTATTACTGTATAAATTGAGTAAAGGTGAATTTGATACGTTAATTTGTTCATTTAGCAACTCAAATCCTTTATTATTGTGTTTAATTATTTCTAATTGCTCCCAAACGCACATTCGAAACCCCTTATTACATTTATGCAGGATTTTATATGAATGGTTATTGCCCACCTCATGTCCACTGTCCAAAAGATGTTTAGCGAAGTGGGACCTTTGTGGTTGATCGTTCCTATAAGCAGACATATGTTCCTTATAGCGCGTCTCAAAATTGCGCCCAGTTTGACCAACATATGTGGCACCACATTCGGGACACTCAAGCTTATAAACACCCGATTTTTGATGATTCTTTAATTTATCTTTCCCATTGCAAATCCTCCGAAGGATATTATTTGTCCTGAACGCGACATGCACATCATGTGATCTGAGCGTCTTTGCAATGCGCTCAGATATAGGTCCAAAATACGTCAAACTGGCTTTATATTTACTTATTTTATCCGATGTAGCCATGTAAAGATTTTTTCTAATTTGTACTGACTGCTGTTTTTTAATTATATTATTCACAATATTCTGATTATACCCATTTGAATGTGCGATTTGGTATATAACCTCTAATTCTTTCCTATAGTCCTCTTTTGACAGTGGAATGGACAATAACCTGTGTACATAGCTATGGAATGCTGCGAGTTTATGTTGCCAAGGATGACAAGACGATGCGGGTATAATTGTGTCAATTTTCTTACCCTATGAGTTCAAAATTTATCGCAAGCCTACATTTACTGACACAATTATACCCGCATCGTCTTGTCATCCTTGGCAACATAAACTCGCAGCATTCCATAGCTATGTACACAGGTTATTGTCCATTCCACTGTCAAAAGAGGACTATAGGAAAGAATTAGAGGTTATATACCAAATCGCACATTCAAATGGGTACATTCAAATCAGAATATTGTGAATAATATAATTAAAAAACAGCAGTCAGTACAAATTAGAAAAAATCTTTACATGGCTACATCGGATAAAATAAGTAAATATAAAGCCAGTTTGACGTATTTTGGACCTATATCTGAGCGCATTGCAAAGACGCTCAGATCACATGATGTGCATGTCGCGTTCAGGACAAATAATATCCTTCGGAGGATTTGCAATGGGAAAGATAAATTAAAGAATCATCAAAAATCGGGTGTTTATAAGCTTGAGTGTCCCGAATGTGGTGCCACATATGTTGGTCAAACTGGGCGCAATTTTGAGACGCGCTATAAGGAACATATGTCTGCTTATAGGAACGATCAACCACAAAGGTCCCACTTCGCTAAACATCTTTTGGACAGTGGACATGAGGTGGGCAATAACCATTCATATAAAATCCTGCATAAATGTAATAAGGGGTTTCGAATGTGCGTTTGGGAGCAATTAGAAATAATTAAACACAATAATAAAGGATTTGAGTTGCTAAATGAACAAATTAACGTATCAAATTCACCTTTACTCAATTTATACAGTAATAGGGGAGGGGGCGGGGCTTCAGTATGAGTGCTGCCAAAAAGGTATATAAGCCGGAACTTGCGATACGATAGTCACTTCACAATCGTGCATTGTCGAGTCAACATCTCCTGAAGATGCTCCGGTGTCGGAGTGAAACGTACGTTGAGAGTGATTTGGAGGATTTGTGTGGTGTGGTGTTGTGCCTGTGCGAATTGCTGGGTGGTGGGTGTCGCATGCTGCAGGTGAAAGACACGCACTGTACCACACAGATTTGTCTACTGTAGCAGATTATAGCGAATTAAACTTGTAGTTCATTCACTATCATGGACTTCCGCAAAGTAACGCCTGCTTCTATTCAATGTTGAAAATGTTCCGAATTTGATTTTAAATGAAAAATCTTTAACTTCAAGGGTTTCAGTTTTTTAACTTTTAATTTTTTCAGTTTTCTTTTTATGTTTTCAGTATGATATTAAATGAAAGAGCTTTAACTTCTTTAAGGGTTTCGCTTTTTAACCTTTTTTCAGTTATTTTTTACTATATTTATTTTGTATATAAACTTTTATCTTGAGCCAGTCCTTGTTTAGGAAAAGTGTGGGATATTTGTTTTTTAATTCTTCGCATTCTGATCGTTTTGGGGGTTTTTTATGATGAATATGTTGTTTAAAATATTTAACTACGACATTTTTTTGTTCAGTTGTCCAAGGAACAAGAGTCCTCTTTTTTTTTGCATCAGGTGGTTTTATACATTCTTGTGGAGGTGCCTGTTCAGGGATACTCGCATTATCATTACACGGTACATCTTCATGTTCAATTTCAAAATCAACTACTTCTGTATTCTCTATTTCATCTCCTTTTACTTCTTCATCCAAATTCAAGTCTATGTCATCTAAAGCTTTTCCTTTATACTTATCAGCTCTTCCATCTTCCATCAACATTAATAATTTTGATATTTTTGCGGTTTGATAGACGTCACTAGGCAGTCTATAATTGTCTTTATGTACACTTAATGTGTGACCCATAAAAGTAGCTAGCTGTTCCAGCTCTGACTCAGTCATGATGAATAATTGGGTCATTGTGGCTAAGTGTTTTCTGAGGCGCGTTGAAGTAAGAGCTCTATAATTTTTGGCTCCGCAGGCTTTTGCATACTTTTCTAAAATTTTGTAGCCGCAAACAGTTGCCCCATCAGACTTTACGAACAAAAAATTATTGTCCTCTTTTATATAATTAGGTCTTACCACTAATAACTTTTTTATGTCTTCTTGAACTTCAGTGCTAAATAAAACTGGTACTCCTCTTCCTCTTTTACCACGGATAACAATTCTTTTCAATTTATTTACTAAAATCTTTTCCGTCGAAGAAAGTACGTTATCAAATTCTTCATATCTATTGCTAGCGTTCCCATGATCGTTGTAATCACTCAATTTTAGTCGTTGTAATTCCCCTGGCCGACGTCTATTAAGAAGAAGCACGCGACAGTATGTAGACTCTACCAAATTGTTAAAAGCTTGAATGTTCGTATTTTCTTTGGACTGTGTTAAAGTATCGGATGACTGTTTTGATAATTCACAGAGATAATCTTTAAGCAATTTTAAATCAGTAGCAAGTGGAACTATAGTTATCTTATTCCATTTCTTGACATTAAGATCATCGGCAGCCTGACTGGAAATGTCAAACTTCCAATTTTCGCTAATTAGCATTGATAATGTTTTCAGATCAGCTTGAATACTAGCAGTATTAGTTGTAGTTTCCATTTTGCAACTTTGCAGTAGAGCTATACTACAACATTGTTTTATGGATGTCGCAATGTTCATCGCGTAGGTCGGTGCGTCAAACTGTCTTGTTACTTCATTATATCGGGCTACAATTTTGGTTGCTTCTACTAAAGTGTCATAATATTGTGGTTTTAATACTTGCTCAAGGCTATTAATATTCGGTTTTAATTTAGTTACTTCCAGAAGCAACTTTGCTAACTCTCTCATTTTACGTGAAACAACAGTTGCAAAATGTTCTTCACGGTGTGTTCTTAGATATTGTGCCCCGAACATACAAATCAATTTATCTTTTTTGGCTATTAGTGATATTTTATCTGGGATCATGCGAGGAAATACCTTGGCCATTAAGTTACTGTCCACTTTGACATATCGTAAAAGAAAGTTTTGTGCTTGAACTTGCGCATTCTGTGTCGAAGCAGTGTTATCGCATTTTTTTACATGTCTCCACAGTTGTTTTTTAGAATAGAAACCTAAACATTTTGAGCAAGGTAAATAATCAGTCTTATCAGAAAATCGAGACTTCTTCACAGGTTTGAACGCAGTTTGTGAATTACTAATATAATTACCCTTTTTTCTTAAGTCTGCTAATGTTTTTTTTACGTTCAATGCTGTTTTTTGGGTATGACAAGGCTTTTTGAACTTCAGGTTCAGCTGAATGGTTGCGAGTCATGTGTCGTGAGAAATTTAAAATGAAAGTTTCACAGTAAAAACAGAAATCTCTTTCTCTTATACGTTTATCTTTCAAAGTATCTTCTGGTTTTTCTGTAATATGTAATGCTTCTAAATTTTCTTTATTGTTTTCGTCTTGTCTCACGTTTTTTAGAGTAACCTCCTGTGTGTTTCCCTCCCCCTCGGACTGGTTTGATGCAACCTAAAACAATATTTCCTTAAAAATAACTAAGCTAACGTTAAACAAGTCATTTTACTTGGTCTAAATTTTGACAAAGTGAAAACTGTTCCAATTGCTCGTTGACTATTAAATTGAAAATTTAGAAAACCCCCCGACACGGCGGTCATCTTAGATTTGAAATTTGTCATAGTGCTCTAGCTAGCTCTAACCAAGCCCTTTCATTTGATACCCGTATTGAGGGAGTTGTGAAAAATATATGTTATTCGCCATTTTTTGTTGGCGGTCATCCTGGATTTTAAATTTACCATAGTGTGTATACTATACTAGCTTTGGCATACGGCTCCGCCCGCGTTAATTTCGGTTTTTCACAAATCTCTCGGGAACCATGGATCTTTCGGGGATAAAAAGTAGCCTGTTTTAATCCTGGGTATCCATTCCAAATTTCAGCCAAGTCGGTTCAGTAGTTGCGGCGTGAAGAAGTAACAAACACACGCACGCATTCACTCACGCACGCACGCACGCACGCTCGCACGCACACACGCACGCACACACACACATACAAACTTTCGCCTGTGTGATGGTATTCTACTAGTCAAGCACTTTCATTTGATACCCATATTGAGGAAGTTTTGAAAAAATGTCTTACATAATTTTGGAAAAGGTCTGATACTCTTACACTGCTGGACTGATAATAACCAAACATAGCTAAGAACCACCGCAAGGAAACTGGCTTTCAAATGAAAAAAACCGCATCGAAATCGGTCCATCAGTTTGGGAGCGACAGACAGACAGGCAGACATCGACGTCAACTTATAACACCCCTCTTTTTGCGTCGGGGGTAAAAAACATTTAAATAATATGTGCACGCTTGTGTGTTCTACATTTACAATACGGTATTTTATTCATTTTTTTTATTTATTTATCATAAACTAGTATAAAAGACAAACCTTGAAAAAAAATTCAAATCTAACAAATAAATTGAATTTGAATTTTTGAAGAAAGTTTCTTTTTCTTTTCTCTTTTTCTCTTAAAATGGAAATTCGTAGGACGCTTAGGTAAAATTAATCTTTGACTAAATACGACATGACCATTTATTACTACTAAAGACAAACTTCAAATGATCAGAACTGGACCAAATTGAAATGGGACCACTCGGGGAGCACCAGTTTTCAAATAAAAGAATCATCAAAATCGGTTCACCCAAGTTCTGAGCTAACAAAATTTAAAAAAAACAGACGAATTGAGAACCTCCTCTTTTTAAGTCGGTTAAAAATACAGAATAAGGTACCTACTCGTACCTAGGTACTTTAAAGGTGGTCCTAGTAGTAAGTCAAATCTATTATAACTACAAAAAAATATGAAAGTATCGCGTTGCAGCTGTGAATGTAAATAAGTTTTGTTTTTACCTTAAGCAATCCATCCAAACGTTCAACGTATTCCTCATCCGACGAAGATGCAGAAGATGATGGTACGTAGTCCTTATCAGAAAATTCACTGTATATGTCGGACTCATCGCTAAAGCATGGTGCCCCTGGCAGGTATGTATAAGTTCGGATTGAACTGCATGTAGGGGCTTCGTATGTATCAGTTGTAATTGAACTACATATAGAGGCTTTGTATGTATCAGTTGTAATTGAACTGCATGTAGGGGCTTCGTATGTATCAGTTGTAATTGAACTGCATGTAGGGGCTTCGTATGTATCAGTTGTAATTGAACTACATATAGAGGCTTTGTATGTATCAGTTGTAATTGAACTGCATGTAGGGGCTTCGTATGTATCGGTTGTAATTGAACTGCATGTAGGGGCTTTGTTTGTATCAGTTGTAATTGAACTGCATGTAGGGGTTTCTGAGTTAATATGTGTTACGCATTTTGATATATAAGTAGGAGATTTTCTCGTCTCAGAGTTTTCTTCGCATCGTCCAACGACATTTAGACCTTAAAAAAAGAAAATGTTGAATAAGTGGATTGGAGCTTTGGAAATAAAGTATTTCCAATATTTCAGATAGTTTACAAGCGAGTAGACTACACTAATCTCCGCTTTTATAATTATAATAATTTACTTTTTTAATATGTACAAAAGTGACTATCTTCATAAGAAGTGAATGAAAGTGAAGTGAAATTAGAATTCTGAGCGTAGCGAAGAATTCAATATGAGAATAAAATATTTCAACCTCAAGTGACACACTATTTTTCATCACTACCAAGAGATAAACACCGGGAGTAGAGATCCGTATACGTCTTAACCTTATTTTATATCCCACTGCTTAGCACGGGACTCTTGGGATTTGAGAGGGATTTGGCCATAGCCCACCACTCTGGCCGGGTTGGCGGGCTCCAAACAGCTTTAGGAACATTTTGGTGAACCCTCTTTCCTCACGATGTTTTCACCGTTAAGCAAGTGATATGTAGATTTTTAAAACGACTAGCTCCTTAAAGTCAGAATTGCGTGCCCGGGATTCGAACCCGCGATCTCTTGATAAAAGTTTCGAACCACTGGGCTGTAGTGACATGAAAAAGTAAACTAGTTTTTCTAATAATGTATAGACATTATTAGAAAAACTAATTTACTTTTTTGACAACATAAAATCTCCAAAAACAAAGTTACTTTTACGGTTCGATAAGAAAAGTGATTCTTATCGTTTTACTCTTTCTGTAGTAGTACGGAACCATGAGGAGGAGGCTGTAGTGACCTCTCATCAGGAGGTCGCGGGTTTGAATCCCGGGCACGCACCTCTATTGTATTGAAGTTATGTGCGTTTTAGGAAAGTAAATATCACTTGCTTAAAGATGCAGGAAAAAGCCGCTAGGAAACCTGCATACCTAGAGTCCACATATAGGTACATATGTGGGACATAAAAAAGTTGTTCTCATAGGTCTGTGAAGCTCACCAACCCGCACTTGGCCTAATCCCTCTGATTTTGAGAGGAGATCCGTTTCCAGCAGTGGGACATAAAAAGGGGTTGAGAGTTGAGACTTGAGACGCATAAGAAGTTCGCGTTCTACCTATGAAAAAACTATGTCTAACTAGGCATACATATTATTTGTAACAAAGTAACTACATTTAAACGTTGAACACAGCGGTCTGCCCGCGAGAATTAGGAAATTAGTTCGAGTATCGAGTTAGACGTGAGTAACTCACAAATTAGTCGATGCTCGAACTAATTTCCTATACTGGACACTTTAAAGTAAAGATTTTTATATCAACCTGTGAGGATAATACTTCGCAATTTTTGTGCCGTAGGCCTACGTTTTGTTATAAGCTTACAAGAGCTCTGACAGAAGGACAGACGGACAAAATGCAATTTCAACCAACTAATCTAAGATCTCGCTTTGCTCGGTCAGTTATTTCCATTTGTAAAAACATTTAATGGGTAGGTATAATAAGTAGGTACAAACCTAATTATTGCTAGAGGCACATGTATCACACTCGTCGGCAGGGTAGTGATCGTACAATAAATAGTTACAATAATTGCTATGACAGAAAAAGAAATTATTCTGTAAGAGCCAAATTACATTTGAGCTATTGTTCATATCCATTATGAAATGTAGAGGTTTTCCAAAAGAACTTAGATGCACACCACAAAAGCAGTTTTTACGTAAAATAAAATGTGTCGAATCCCACGGCCACTTTTGCTTATTTTTTAAAATATACTTTATGTAACTTTTCTTCAAAAATGTGTCTACATCTGCAAAGACAACCATTTTACATTAATAGCAAAGAACGCACTGCCGTTCTTGTAAG
Source organism: Erebia palarica (assembly GCA_964035005.1). Taxonomy (NCBI): domain Eukaryota; kingdom Metazoa; phylum Arthropoda; class Insecta; order Lepidoptera; family Nymphalidae; genus Erebia; species Erebia palarica. The sequence goes on from OZ035995.1 coordinate 19,203,804, forward strand.
AAAAATGATTAAGTTAGTAACCTAGTAGGTAGGTAGTTACTTAGCTATTAAAGTATTTAAAATCAAACTAACCTGCGGTGAGACGATTTTCTTCCACTAACTTCAAAATGTTTCTACTACGTAATCCACGGGAACTCATTTTGGTGGCACATTTAAATTTGTTTATAGGAACAACGGCTGCAAATTTGAAATGCGCTATCGAGATACCAAGCGCCGAATAATACGTCACGCGTACGTGTTCAACAATGATATATTTGCAAATGATAGGCTTAGGCACTGGCCAGCGGCCACTGGCAGACAGAGTCGCTAGGACCACGGTAGGTACCTACAAGAAATCAAGAAAGCTGGCAACGTCGCACACGGAAGCCAAAAACGCGACACAGATGAAACTTTTAAATTGAGGTATACGACTCCACAAATATACGCGCTGCAGCAGCGCCACACCTCTGTTGAGGATTTGTCGGGAACTTTTCAGAATACTTTTGCAGTCATGGGATCCACAATTTGGCTACCATCGATTTTCGTACTACAGTCTCTTAGAACCACAAGGACGCAAGTGCAAACGTAAAACAAAGTGGCGTCCGGTATGCGGACGTCAAAAGGCGGTGGACGCCACTTTGAATGCACTTTTTTCTTCAGCGGGTGTCAGATTGCTTGCGGGATAAATATATATATATATACTATATATATATTATATAAATTTATATATTATATTATATATATATATATATATTATATAAGATTGTGAACCGTTCAATGTTCTGAGTGTAAATTTTTTACATATTCATTGTATTTACGTTTTCTTGTCTGTTTCATGTAGGTTAGGTTAGGGTTCGACATAAATAATCAGGTAATGCACTTAGGTTATATCGGGTTAATAAGCTTAACAGATTACAATCTAACGAAAAATAATGCGTTAAATTGTAATCTTTCGACACTTTGCGATTTCGCGAGTTAGATTATAATCTTACGGTGACATATATATAATCAAAGCTGTTTGTTGCATCAATGGATTTTGGCTAATAGTGGAACAGTCTTATCCAATCAACCTCATTGCAATCGGTACACTGTAGCTGTGAGACCCTGCCTCTCTTTTAGATAACGTAATGTGGCCCAGTGTTGCCAATGCTACGGTAATTACCGTTTTCTACGGCTTTCAGGCCGCAAAATCACAAAATAAACGGTCTCCGGCCGTAACCCTGGGGCCGTAGCAAATTCTACGGCTTTTTACAAATTCTACGATGATAATTGATAAAATAGTGAACGCATAAGTAACACTTAACTTTTAGGTAGGTACCTACATAGGCATAGGTAATGCGTTCAATAATTTATGATTGTTCGACTGTCAAAAATCTATGGTTTGACCATGGAGTAGAACTAAACGCCGCCTGCGGCAAAAACATAGAGTGCGACAAGGCTATATTGGCGCGTGGCGAAAATCGGAACTAACGTTGCCGCCAAGTATCTCCTTTGTTTTTGTTTGAATATTCTAAGCCTTTACGTTTCCTTTTTTTGGAAAGTGACACGGCCGACCGTTGATCTCTTTCCCTATATTCACGGCTTTTTTACCTGACGTACACGGCCGCCTAAAAATTTGCATTGGCAACACTGATGTGGCTCCACAATCGTGGCCTCGTGAATGGTGTTCATGCACTGCTAGCACAAAAACGACTGGATGGCGTGTGGTACGGTGCGGTGGTTTGGCGTGAAAAACTGATCGCACATCGAAATTATTCTATCAAAAATTATTCTTTGGTCTTTGGTTAGCATCATATTCGATCGTTTAATTGAATGAAAGCTTAAAACCCCTTTGATTACAAAGTTAACTACAACCAGAGACTCTGCATGATCTTTAAACTCCGAGTACCAAGTCTTTGATCCGAGCACCGACCAGAAAAAGAAGTTTTTGTTTGATACTTTGCTTCGATGACGATCAGCGCCGCGATTGTGTAAAACCTGCGTCAATCATTGTTACAGTCTTAATTGTTTTGATTGGTTGATTAAGTGGTATTTTTACTGCGTCAATGGATTTTGGCCAATAGTGGAAGAATTTTATAATCAATCAGAGACGATTGCGATCGTTACACTGTGCTAAGTGCTTATAGCTGTCTTTTTTAGCCAATCGCCCTGCAGGTGGTTTTCTGGTCGACGGAAATAATTCGATTAATGTACTTGGTTTTACTTTCAATGTACCTATTTGAATTGGAGCAAGTTATTGTACCAAACACAAGCAATATCAAAGTTTAGAACTGTACAGTATAGTGCGGTATAATAAGTTTTCGTAATGCATATGTTGAGGTTACTTTATTGATTGTCATCATTTCCAGCGATGGATATCATCAAAACTCCTAAGGTAAGTGACATTTAGTAACTTATTATTAGCTTGTAAGGCCTGGGAATAAACTAAACTAGTAAAACAGAATGTTTTGAAGCTGTTTTTTTTTGTAAGACAAGTAAGTAGGTAAACATAAACTACCTGCATTATGTTTTCCAAATAATTATTCCAGCCTTTTTCTAAAAAAAACGGGCTAACAGTAGTTGCCACCCCATTATCTAAAACTTTAATTAAACTGGATGCTCACGACATTCAGGCCAATTCTGTTGTAGGTACACAATCTCGGAACTAAACTAAATTTGCGAAAAAGTAAAACTTTGCGGTATAAACCTGTCTTCAAAGGTGTCAGTCAGCTTTTTCCAGCATTCTTTTGCAGACTTGCAGTTGCACACATATTGATATAGGTTAGGTTCCAAAGATAAACATATGCGGGCTAGGGCTCTTTCATTCTGAGAAACATCATCATCCGCACCCTCTACGCATTGCCATATTCCTTCAAACATTAATATCAGTTTGATAGCAAATTTCCAACTAGCAAAATTAGAAACGCCCTTCAATTTGTCAATGGCGGTTATGAGGTTTTGTCCAGAGCCAGTCATTTTTGTATGTACTTAATCGGCAACGTGGTGAGTGAAACAATTTAATTAAAATTAGCACTATAACTTGTGCTCCAGTGGCTGATAAATAACTTCGTATTAAAAAACTGGGCTATATAACCTGTTGGCAGAGCAGTATGCCTAGCGTCGCACGTTGATTATTAAAACATGCCCTAGTAAGTCGTATTGATAGAGGATATAGACAAAAAGTATAGATCATAGATACTTTAACAGCTTTGTTGCTGCTGTAGCTGCAGTAGAACTTATTTGTTGTCCTAATAGCCAACTAAACTAAATATCTTGCTTCTTGGTTTTGTTTGCTTGGTTGTAATATTCAAACATAAGTACCAGCTTTGCAGCCTTTTCGTTGCCTAATCTGTTTCTTAGCTTTGACTGCACTAGCCCAATTGTAGAAAAAACATCTCCCTAATGCCGCAGTTGAAGCTGTTGCAGTTAATAACTGTTCACAAAACTTTATAAACTTTTCTTTTTGTGGCCATCTCTCTTCATTTTCTAAACTCACAGAAGTCCATCACAACATAGGGCAGGTTTTCTTGAACGATTCGCCAAACGTGAAGTTGGGGATAGGGTGAGCTTTTGCTGTTAGCGCCATTATGACTTTCACTTGTGCAATTTTTTGTTATTATCGATAATTATACATCTGTAATTATCCTTTTGAACCCTGGCTACTATGCTTAAAATTGCTACTGATGATTGTTTACGACTTGCTCAAGAGATTACTTCTGCATACATACACAATATTACAGATGTATTCATAATTCATAATTTTTTTTTGCCAAATTGTGGGTAACAACATTTGTTTTCATATAAATAGTCCCATTCACAATTTACTACCAGAAATAATTTTATATAGTGATACAGTTATAGATAGAATATTGGCTTTATTCAACAATAAAAAAAAGACATAGTTGATATGATAGGTGTCAATAGGAATAATAAAATACAATGTTTATAATAATAAGTACCCATAGACCTATAAAACCTTCTTTATATACAAGGAGATTATATCATTCTCCCTCTCTGTGAAGAGACATAATCTTTAAGGAAAACTAGAGGTCTGACTAACCAAACATACGTATTCAGGGTTGCTTTGTAATAGTTGTGCTTCTTCTACATCTGATTCATATTTGGAGCTCTTTAAATGCTTCTTAATAAAAACAGGTCCAGGTGAATGAAGCGAAGTTGGTAAAGATTGTCCATGTATCGAGCGGCGAGAATAGTTGAACATATGCTCATGTGGTGTCGCATTTGTTCCCATACCTATATAAAAGGGATCTTATGGAGTGTAGTGCTGGAAGCAAAGCTTTTTTTCCCAGTTAGTAATGTCCTTGTTATTTGAATTCAGATATAGTTTGATAGGTTCTACTAAACCGTTTCTGTGGGGATTGTAAAGAATGGTGGGACTGCCAGATATCCCAAGTGAAAATATAAATTGTCTCAGTTCATTTGATAAAAACGAAGATCCTCTATTGGAATGGATCTAAAACGGATTACCAAAAATGGAAAACAAATCTTTATGGCATTTTATGACAGTTCCAGAGGTCATGTCTTTGCAAGCATATGCAAATGGAAAATGGCTGTATTCATCGATTATTGTTAAGATGTATCGGTTTTGGGTATTGGATGGAATTGGTCCTTTAAAGTCTAAATTTAATCTTTCAAAGGGTGTAGTTGCCTTTATATGATACCCTTGGCGTTTTGTATAGTGAGGTTTGATTTCAGCACAGATAGGACATGCTGCTGTCATATGTCATTTAGACTGTATTATTAATTTTATGTAGACCTGTTCTTGAGTCTCCACCATGATCTGCGACACTGAAACATTCTTACATTCAGGGCTTGTAACATTTATAAACTATTCCAGAATCTAATGTTCCTTTATGGCAACGAAAAATGCGCTTGACCTTGCAAGTGATCTGGATACAAAACTTACAGCATAAAAGATATCTGTCCCCCGATTGTGTAAAAAAATCGTAGGGGAGATTGGGTAACAGTGGATAATTTTTTTTCGAAGCCCCGTAAATCTGCAATTCCTGCCAAAATAACTAATCTCTCATTATTAATCATAATACGAGTATCTAATCTATAAAGAAAAATGCACTTATTGACAATTACTACATAAACTTACAAGTAATAACTTTAAAAAAAATGAAATGATCCACTGTGACCCGGGAGTGGGTCACTTTGGATCAACTCAGGGGGCACACTGGATCTATTGAAAAAAAATGCAATAAAAGACAACATTTCCACATTATTACTCGTTTATTTGTACTCTTAGGCAGTATTTTATCATTTACTCTAAACCGTCTCATCAAAAATTAACAAAAGTCACTGTTAAATTAACAAGAAAATAGGTATCTATTTGGATTTGGATTTTGTATCGATTTTTATCTATTATATGGAGAGCTAAAAAAAACAAAATTCAAATGTTTTTTATTTAAATAAACTTTTACAAGTAGGGTAGACCGGGGTCAATTGAAACGATTTGACTTCAATCGTATCCAGTGAAGTATCTATAAGTTCTACGATCCTCAGATTTATGTCATAGAAACGGCATTTATCTGGCTCTTAAATAAGATACAATCTTCATTTCTACCTTTAATATTTAACCGGCAATTACCTATTAAATAAGATTTGGCAGAGTGGTTCTATTGACCCCACCCCAAGGATGGTTGAAACAGTTTATAGGGACAATTGAAACACTAAAATATCTCAGAAAATACAAACAGTTTTTAATTATTAAATATCGAGTTTTCTTAAGCCTAAAGCATATTAAGAGATCTGGACAAATCAGTCACCATAACAATAATACTTGAAAAATTATAAATAAAATAAAATCTTAAACTTAAACGACATAAAATATTTTATATTAATGTAATTTTATAGCAACAGCTGTAACTATTGCATAGATTTGCACATAAGTTACATATTATATGTCTAATTATGCACGAATAGCTCTAAATAAACAAGAAAACATGAAATATTAGTCTCATACAAAATAGCTTGTTTCAATCATAACCATGTTTCATATCATAACAATATAGATTAAAAGTACAGGTGAGTTTTTCTTATATCTATTTATCTTTTTATTTATTAAATTTTTATTAAAAAAAAAATATTTTAGCTGTTAAATATTATATTTTAGCTATTAAATATTTTATCAACTTACAAAAATCAACAAATCGATAACGCTACCTAATATTTGGCATTTACATGGTAGTGAACAAAATAAATGTAATTTCTGACATTCATATCCTAAAGTCAGTTTAAAAAAACATCTAAACTGCTGATTCTTGAGAACAGTACCTATGCCTCGCAGAGCCCACAATGTGCTTGGATGACGGCACAGCAATACAAGAGGGGTTGTTGTAGACGTCTAGATGATCAATCTTTGTTTAAAAATGCGAACCTTTCTTTGCAATATTTTGAGTTTTAGGAAAAACAACTGTTTTAGGAAATGTTGAAATAGCAGTTCAAACTAAATAAAATATAACTATATATAACTATAAAATATAACTGTATTTTACTTAGTTTGAACTGCTATTTCAACATTTCCTAAAACAGTTGTTTTTCCTAAAAACATAACCTCAAAATATTGCAAAGGTTCGCAAAAAAAAAAAATTGAGTAACTACTCAATTTTAAACTTTCGTAAAGATTTTTTAAATTCGAGATGTATCACTCGCCTGCTATTCGATTTTATTGCAGGACGATCAATTTTCTTGACCACTTGATACCCAGCAATTTCAGAAATATCGTCATTTACAGGCCATTTAAATTTGTGATTATCAAGCTTATTAGCAAAGCGGATCATGTATCCTTGTTGTGTAACAGACTGTACTTGTCCTACATATCTATGTACCAGATTTTTCAAGGATATTATATTAACGATAACCCAGTCCTCTGACTGAAGATATGGGGGCGATTCATCTGAGGCAGACGATTCGCAGCTAGATGAATCAAATTCATCTTCTCTCGTGTAATCGTCTTCAGTGATATCATACACAGACTCAGGGTAATGTGGTATTTCAGTGTCAGTATCTTCATCCTCTGAGCTAATACTGTCTGGTGTTCTTTTTAATGCTTTCTGTTTAGTCTTCGTAGTCATGTTCATTTTCTTTTGTTTGCTTTCCAAGTTCAGGTCTATCTTTGCCTTGCTAGCACTTTATTTTCTTTCTCTTTCTTCGGTTTGTTTTCTTATATTTTCTTTTTCGGGCGTATCTGTGTACACTGTGGACTTCTTCTTATTTGTTTGTTTCCTGAGGGATTTTCTGGGTGGTGCTTTAGGAAAGGGTCTCACTTGTTCCGGTGAAAAACTTGTTGAAGGTTGACTTTCATAGGTGAGAATATCAAGAGGATTATGTTCATGATTAAGCAAGATTTCAGACAAAGGTGTGGCAGATTTTGGTTGTACATTATCTGGGCGTTTTGTATAGGATGGTTGAGCAGCTTCAGATTCAGCGACAGACTCTTGTTGTTGATACGAGTTGGTAAAAGCGTGCTTAATTTCTGACTCTATGTCAGAGACATTTTTTGGTAAATTTTCAGGAAGTAAGGAAGAAGACGGTTCAGCTATTTCAGATTCTGCGACAGACGGTTCAGCTATTTCAGATTCTGCGACACACTCTGATTGTTGATGCGGGTTAGTAAAATCATGCTTAATTTCTGACCCTATGTCAGATAAATTTGGTGGTAAAGGTTCAGGAAGTGAGGAAGAAGACTGTTTAGGGATTTCAGGCGTTGCGATAGACTCTGGTTGTTGTGAGGTCATTGAGTTGTTAATGCCTTGTTGAAAGTCTTCAATTTCTACTTCAGAATTTGGTTGAGTCGGATATACACCATCATTTGTCGAGGGCCTATCCGTGACATAGGATGGTGCGAAATCCAAATCATCAAATATCTCCCTGTTAAATGGATAAATTCCTGAAACTCTAAATCCGGCTTGAATATTATTCAGAGTCATAGCTTGTGGTAGTGCAGTACGGACGATGCCTGGAATATCATAGATAGTCATTGTCTTTCCAGGATTTGATCTCATCCACCCATCACATGCCGTATTCACAGCTTTTTTAAAAGGTCCATATACCGAGCGGTCTAACGGCTGGAGTTTGTGGCTGCAGTGTGGTGGGAATGATAGCATGACTACGCCATTATCTTTACAGAAGTCGATGCATCTTATGGACACATGGGAAGAATGATTATCTAAGAGGAGTAGAACTTTGTTCTCTAGCGAACAATTAGTATATCTTTTGAAATGTTGTAAAAACACAAGGAAGTCTTCTTCTTGCATCCAGCCAGATTTGTTTGCCGTACCGATACTGCCAATTGGACCATCTTTCAAAAAATGAGGTTGGTATCGAACTCTTGGGAACGTGAACATTGGTGGAAGTACATTGCCAATTGCATTAGCTACAACGGTAATTGTTACAAGACTTCCACGTTCGGCTGATGTAAGTGCGCCGACTTGTCGCGTCCCTTTTTTGGCAATAATGCGATTGGGTTTTTGCACAGTCGTTATTCCTGTTTCATCAACATTGTATATATCTTTGGGTTCAAAGTGGTCACGATCAAGGACCGTCGCCAAATTGTCAAAAAAATCGTTCACGTTCTTTTTATTAAAACTCGTCGCTCGAGCTAAGCTTGTTGCTTGAGCACATCTTACTGATAATTCGGGGTGACGATCTAAAAATGCTCGAAACCACTCTACTCCAGCCATCTCATTTTCATCCCATGTGGTGGGCCTTGAAAGCTCGTAACGAACAGTCAAATCATATGCCAGTTTTCTTAGGTCTTTACTAGTTAGCCCATAGTATATATCAGCTGATTTTATTGCATACGCGACAATCTCGGTTTCTTGAGCAGTTGTGAATACCTTTTTTACCAGAATTATAACCCATTGTTATATTATCAACAGAAGTATTTCCAGGTGCACTTTCTCTCTTTTTTTTATAACGTGATAATGAGACGTGATCCAAATCAAACATAACTGCAGCTTGCCTTAACGATCTTCCGGCTAACAGTTCTTCATATGCTTGTTGGTATGCAAATAAGTTCTTGGAAGTTCTTTCCGTAACATGTTTTTGTCTTCTGGGCATATCTAGAAAAGATCAACAAACACAAATTTTAAATTAAAATATCGCATTCATTTTGAACGTGCTACTGAACCTAGTATACCTGTCGCAAAAACGAGTACTTAGAATTTTTTTGATATTAGTTGGTTGTTACTTTTAGGTACCTAGCTTATTCTTAACAACAAAATGTTGTAGATTTATTAGCTAGTAGGAACCTATATGAGATAACTTAATAAAAATAGTCAAAAAGCTATGTTGAATTTGTCCTATAAACCAAAAGTTCATACTAGAAAACAGCGTATTAAAGAACTCTTTTTTAGCGTCAAAAATTTCAATTTATGACGTACCTAGTTTTTTAATCGCTTTTAACAGATTAAATTTTTGTATTGATTTTAACCTTAAAATGAAAGGTGGTCGTTTTGTTCACAAAGCAGTAGGTATGATATTTATTTGCTTAACAAAAACATTACCCTCCTTTTTTGTAATAGAGTAACAATGCAGGGGTCATTTGAAACACCAGAACAATTGAAACGTTTCAACCGTCCACAGAAAATTTGTTTCAATTGTACCTACAGGACAATGTGTACTTCACCACTCAATATTCTGTTATACAGGCATTTTAACGGTAAGCAACAGCGATAAAAACACTCTTAAATATGTCTACTACACTCTAAAACAACAAAAAATGTAAAACAACAAAGTTTGTAAAAGTTATACGACAAAATAAAGTCTCATGAATACTTACTTTTTGGTCAAAAAAAATTCAAAGCGCCCTGTGCACTACTGTGTTACTCGGCGGTCGGAGCGCAACTGACCATAGATCCGAATACGCCCGACGGACTTACGAACGACGCGTCGATCACGTGAGTTTTCGCGGAATCAACGTTGTTTCAATCAATACTTGTTTCAATCATTACCAGTTTACCCTACTTTTGAATCGTCGAGTGAATCTACCACTGGTTCGGAATGAATTCCTACCGAGATTATAATCTAACTCGCGAAATTGTAAACTGTCGAAAGATTGTGAACCGTTCAATGTTCTGAGTGACAATTTTTGAAATACTCATTGTATTTACGTTTTCTTGTCTGTTTCTTGTAGGTTAGGTTAGGTTCGACATAAATAATCAGGTATATTCTATCGGGTTAATATACCTAACAGATTACAATCTACCGAAAAATAATGCGTTAAATCGTAATCTTTCGACAGTTTGCAATTTAGCGAGTTAGATTATAATCTAACGGTTTTTACAATCTTACGGTGACAGATACATAAGTCATCGCAGTCCTAAGCATTGCTGGAGCGAGTCATATCCATGCCCTTTTATCATTTACGTAATCTTCATCAACAGCATAATAAGCTTTTTTCAGGAGCATACTTTTAATGGACTTCTTGCTTTTACACAAGTTTAAGATCTCATGAACGCTCATGAGATTGAGAGAACGTCAAATGCTTATTCCCACGAACGACCTTCGGACCTACTTGAGGCGGAGTAACCAAACCACTGGTCTCCTTAAACTTCAAATAGACCTGATCAACATTTTTATTGCTATTATTGATGTCCCTCTACGTCTTGGTACTCTTCCTCCTTTACCTCGCTATAGGCAATGGGCCTATAAATAACTTTTCATTACTAGTGGTGGAAGTACCAGATACTGTCACAGTCTTGCACTTGTCGGTTGTAGGGCACTAGTTGTGGCTTCAGGTGATTTATCGTGTACCGCGGCATTTTGGATTGGCGACAAAGAGTTGACTAACGTAAATCTCAAAAACACCTGACATTTTGGGATATTTCTGGTTGGAGTTCGAGGGGGCACTAGAAACTCTAGGGGCATTTGTAAATATCTTATGAACTGCAAAATTAGGTGTAAGCCTTATAAGTTTTCAAGATCAGGATTTTGTTTAATCTTGGTATAATATCTTCATTTGGTTTGTTTTTTCATTATCACCTACAGTATATTAATCCTACAGTAGTACTTGCAGCATTGAGCATTCCCATCAACATTCCTGGGCTTCTGTAATCTTATGTTTAAGCTTATTGTACGATTCTAGGGTTCTATCTATTGTTCATAGACTTAGAGTGTTCATCTTTCCATTCTAATCGGGAGTAAAAACTTTCATTTTGGACGATAGGACCAGGACCTGACTGTATTTCTTTCGTATTATCTTTAGTATTTCGAAATAATTAAGAAAACTTTACCAGCCCAAGTAGGAGCAGACATGGAGCAATGCGCCCTAATACCTTCATTGAAAAGATAATAATGCATAATGAAGAAGATAGCAGGAGACAAACATTCATTCCATTTAGTGGCGTCTTCTGTCCCCTGTGATACATGCGTTGAAAGTTCTGTGTCCAGAGAGGCTATCTCCATGTTAGAAGTGATTTTAGCCTTCTTATCTTCTCCCCCAATAGATATCTTTGAACCTGGTTAATCATTTGACAGCTATAAGTAAAAAGGCCTCTACAACATGTAAGAAAGGCCTCTCATCTTTGATGTAATGTAATCGCCATGGTCAACGGTATAGGAAAAAAGCCGGGTAAATTTGGGACCATCGTTTCATTTCAATTTATTTAAAACACGTAGGGCATACACGTGTCTCTTATGTTACGTCATGTTTTGACTCTACCACCAGTTCGGAAAGAAGATTCTGCTGTAATTGTTTGTAATTCTTGATATAATAATTCGTAAGGTTGGAAGTCACTGCTCTCGCCCGCTCGCAGGACTGTGTGTAAATGTTGTCAATTTTTTAATATAGGTATGCTCTTTTGAAACATTAACTAACGACCATTTTCTTTCTTTGTTTTGTCGAGTCTAAAGTTTTTGCTGTCATTATTTCCTCCACATATGACACCACAGAGTACTTTTTATGGGAATAGAGATCTATCTCGTCATAGAATAGTGGTAACAGCCTAGTGGCGCCATCTGTATTCGCCTTTTGGAACTGATCTTATATATACATACCTATTAATATTGACTGCATATACAGGGTGGAAAGTTTGAATGGGCCCTGGAGGGGAAGTACCTTAAATCCTTAAGTTAGATCATTTTACTTAAAGGAACCATTCTTTTATTTTTAAAAAGAAACAAAACTGCATTCAAAGATTTTTTAAAATTCGCATGTCTCACCCGGGAATCGAACCCGCTAAAATTCAAAAAATGGGCACTCGCTGTTTTGTTCCACTAATCGATACAGTCAATGTTAAAGATAAAATTTCTCCAAGAAACATTAGGTCTTACATTCGTTTTTCGTACAAGATAAACGAAAAGAAACATACTACAAAATTGCGTACATACATTTTAATAATAATAATTTAACTAATAAGTTGTTCGAAATGAGACCCCTCGTTCTGGATACACAAATTTATTCTTCGTTGAAATTCATTTCCTGTAGCCTTCTGCAAAGTGTTGTGGTGTATGCTCATAATAGCATTTTCTACCGCAACCTTTAGCTCTTGTGCAGTCTCATAATACTTTTTGTAAATAACATTTTTTACATGGCCCCATAGAAAATAATCCAGACACGTCAGGTCTGGACTTCTTGCAGGCCATCTAATCGTCCCGTTTGTACCTATCCAGACATTGAAATTCTCATTAAGGAAAGCCCTGGAAATTCTACTATTGTGAGCAGGTGCGCCATCTTGTTGAAAAATGATACTATGCCGTTCGTCTTCCGGTAAAAGGTTTAATTGATTTTGTAAAAGCTCTAATATTTCAATGTATTTTGCCGTATTCAGATGTCCTTCGTAAATGTGCACTAAAACAACCATATTGCTTCTGATTCCGCACCAAACATTAAAGGAAAACCTGACCTGATTGTTTGTTTCTCGAACACGGAATGGATTTCGACGGGACCAATAATGATTGTTATGTCTGTTATACATTCCATTATTACTGAAATTTGTTTCATCTGACCATACTATGTAGTCTAAGAAATATGGATTTCGGGATATTTCTGTTTGAATTTTCTGACAGAACTCTAATCTTCTTTGAGTATCTCCAGGATATAGTTTCTGCACCAATCGCCCATCACGAAAACATTTGTATTTGTACTTTTTCAGAACACTCAGTATACGTGTATGGCTGGTGTCTATCTCTTGAGCAGCTTCCCTACTAGACGCTTTTGGGTAACACTCAAAGTATGTCAAAATGCTTAAATCACAATCGGAAAAATCCATCGATATATATGTAGGTACTAGATGGGCCCTTTCATACAAAAATGGCGGGCGACCAACTATGAGAGCGCGTTCCTATAACCTGTCATAAGCCTGTCTTTGTCCCCGTCGTAGCGCTGTCACGGTCGCTCATCGTGTAGCTAATTTGTTATTAAGTTATCATCTAAAGTTTTATTAGTTTGGCACTGTATAATTTTTATTTTAAGGTAAGTGTTTCAATTCACAATTATAAATTTCATAAAAAACGTTATATAATCTTCCTATTTAATATTTCTATCCATTACGCAATCATTTAATTTCCGCGGCAAACTGTATGATATTTTTTTTTTACTCACTGGCCTTACGGCTTTGGGTTCCAACCCTAGAAATCCTAGAATAGTCCAGTCCAGTACGATAAAAAAAATGCAACCAAGATTAGTTAATGCATAGATGGGCAGAACGGACAGTAGGCAATAATACCTTCCGAGACGCAATATTATGCTATTATAATAATATGATAAAATTAGTTATTGACGTGAGTTTAATGTTTAAACCAACATCAATAAATAAAGAGTTTTCATTTATTAAAGTTGGTAATTTTTATTTTGTACTAGCGAATGCCCGCGACTTCGTCTGTGTGGTTTGAGGATTTTTGGTTCCCGCGCGAACTCTTTAATTTTAAACTGTTTTAGCTGTTATTATTTTAAATTTCAAGTTTTTTGCATTAGTAGTTACCGAATTATGCTAAGTGTGACGGACAGTCATGTCGCACCACAAGGGTTGTTTTCTTATCATTTTGGTACGCAACCCTAAAAATGACTTTATTTCTGTCAATTTTTCGACAAAACTTATCAACAATTAACAAATAATTAAATTTAAAAAAAACCCACGACGAACTGCAGCGCCCCATTGTGTTGACTTTGATCTTTAAATATATCTAAGAACCTTCTCACAAGCTATATATATCTAATGCAAAAAACCGCATAATAATCGGTCCAATGGTTTTCCAGGAAACTGGTAACAAAAAAGTGGTAAAAATAACAACATCATACTAACGTTTATCGTTTACCTCAGAGAGTACACTGATGTAGGTATTATTTTCGACAAGCGCATCTGTACTAATCTATGACCGAGTCATACGTTTTCAAGATGGCGCATATGTTGCAAGCAAGTTCCCGCTTTTCAGACTAGATGGCGTTGATGGCGTTGCTAAAAATACGCCCACATTCTTTGTTTGACAGGGCCCGTCTATGTAAATTGAGGTCGTTGGAAAAATCTAAATTTTGTTGCCGAGGGCGTTCTAACCGTTTTTTGAATCTACCAATGTTTACTAAATTTGTGACCATTCGCAAAAACACTTTTCTGGACGGTATTTGTCTGTCTGGATACCTCTCACTATACCACTGTAAAGCTAAATTATAATTCTTGTTGTTTAAAAAATAAGCTTCTAATAAATCAAATTTTTCTTGATACGCCATTATTAAACAATTATTAAATGGAAGCAAGACAAAACAAAATCGATAAATATGTTCAAAATGTTCGTTCGAATTTCAAAATTGCGAACCCGCACTGCAAACAAAGTTTGAACGTTCCATTTTTAAACTTTTTGTCAGAACTCCTCGTGCAGGAAGAAAATGTGCATAAACTTATTACATATTACCATTTAACAATTTTTTTACATCTAAGTCTTCAACAATGTACTTAGAGATAATTAGCAAGCTTATACTTAATAGATAGAATTAGAAAGCTCTTTGGATGTTAGCGTTAAAAGAATATTATAACGTGTTTTTTACTTGTTGAAAGTGAACAATTCTAGGTAATGTAAGGTAAGGAATTTGTGTAGTAAATATTCGATTTTATGGATATCTTGTACGAAACACGAATGTAAGACCTAACGTTTCTTGGAGAAATTTTATCTTTAACATTGACTGTATCGATTAGTGGAACAAAACAGCGAGTGCCCATTTTTTGAATTTTAGCGGGTTCGATTCCCGGGTGAGACATGCGAATTTTAAAAAATCTTTGAATGCAGTTTTGTTTCTTTTTAAAAATAAAAGAATGGTTCCTTTAAATAAAATGATCTAACTTAAGGATTTAAGGTACTTCCCCTCCAGGGCCCATTCAAACTTTCCACCCTGTATATATAGCTACTTAGCTATACATACTACTTACGTTTTTATTTTCCTAAGGCGCCTGGTTCGCAGTCAATCTGGACCTCAATCCGCAATCCAGATTGACTGTGTACCGGGCGCCTATTTGACTGCTTCTTTAGCAGTGGAACGCAGGAAAAGATTATTTTGTGCATTCAGATTATTTATATTAATTGATAAATTTTTTGTTCAAAATTAACTATAATATTAATTAGTAAGTAACGGTTGGACCGTATCGTCGGCTGATTTGTTGGCATATCCGTAGAGGCTACATGAGAAATTGCCGCCCCCTTTTCGCGCGCATGCTCGGTGATTTGACCTCTGACATTCGAAAGTAGATTTTATCTCACAGGCTTAACGCGCTTATTAGATTTTTACGGCGATAGCACATTTTCTGCACCGAATATTTTAAGGATAACATCGGGAGCTGTTGTCAAATGTCAATTTTTGTTTAGTGCCTCTTGTGACGTCGTAGAGGGAAGAGGTCTTTCCGTTCTGATGCGTAAGAAGTATTTGCAAATTCGAAAAATGCATTGACATAAAATAGAATGAGTTTCTAGCGCAATTTGTTTCTTAAAGTTATTGCGTAATAAATTTCGTTATATTCGTGACGCGTAAATATAACAAACACAAATATAACTGGGTCGAAAATTTAAAGAAAACTAAAACTATATTATGAACAGAAATAGGTAAATACTACTTCTGTTGAAATTAAAGCAGCGAATCACTGGATCCGTTTGGTTTAAAAGATTCTGTTTACGAACTTTCATTTAACTTAAGGCTGCATAGAGCGATCAAGTCCGGGTTTTGTTTCACACAATTTAATAAGTGAGTGGATCATATGAAATGGCATTTAGTCTGATTCCGTCGCACATGTTCGGCGAACTTGGTCGTTTGGCGAGCTGGTTCAAAGGCGACTGCATCGCATCTGATGAGTTCATTGGCCTTGCAGTGACTGAAAAGGTACGTTGATGACCAGATCAGAATCCATATCCATACTTTTAATATTATAAATGCGAAAGTGTGTCTGTCTGCTACGCTTTCACGGCCCAACCATTCAACCAATTTTGATGAAATTTGGTTCAGCGGTAGGTTGTATCCCGGGGAAGGTTATAGGCTTCGTTTTATCCCGGAAATAAAAACTTTATCAAGTAGTAAAAACTTAATCCACGCGGACGTCTAGTTCGCGGAATCATCTAGTTTACTATTATTAACGGACTGGTAAAGAGTTTGTGTTGCAATATAGGTTTAAGAATATACTCAAAGTAGGCCTTTGAAAATATATTTGACGACCTCCGTGGCGCAGTGTGTAGCGCTGTTGTCTTAACGTGCGGAGGTCCCGGGTTCGATTCCCGACAGGGTCAATTTGGGAATTTATAATTTCTGAATTTTCCCTGGTCTGGCCTGGCAGGAGGCTTCGGCCGTGGCTAGTTACCACCCTACCGGCAAAGACGTGCCGCCAAGCGATTTAGCGTTCCAGTACGATGCCGTGTAGGAACCGAATAGGGGTTGGGTTTAATATAACTGCCATGCCCCTAACAGGTTAGCCTGCTACCATCTTAGACTGCATCATCACTTACCATCAGATGAGATCGCAGTCAAGGGCAAAACTTGTAGTGGATAAAAAAATACTTCAGTTACCCAGAATGGAAAGAAGAGCAGTATAGTAAGGCGTACTGGTTGAATATTAAAGTAAGCTTTAAAATTAGGAAAATAATACACACAACTTTTCATTAAAGGAATTTTGATCTTACATAGAATGAAAGGTGTAAAAGTGTTCGCCAAAATTATCTGTCCCGGTGGACAAAGATTTTTTCAAATTTTATTTTTCATATATACTAGCGACGCTGTCACCGGGTCAGATAAGTTTGTGGGACTATAAAGGTCCATCTGTTACTCCGCATCTCCGCATTTAGGTATTGTCATCATTAAGTACAATAATTGTAAATGTTATATTCAGTTTGTTATTAGTAAATAATTATACTCATACCATTGAACTACATTTCTTATAGTAATAAGTTTTTCTTTACAACAGCTAATTGGTTGTTAATATAGCTCTCGTGCAAGTTAGTGAAAGCTTTGCTCTTCTAGTAGAATATTCTGTTGATTTCAAGGTAACATTTAAGAGAAATTTAAGTAAGAACTGGAGCAACTGAGCCCGTTCTTCTATTTTATTGTTTGGTCCCATCGATTTACCAACCTGTTTGATCCTGATTTTAGTTGTGTTATGTGTAATCTTCTTTTGTAACATTTCGATTTGATATATTGAAGCGATCTTTCTTTCTTTAGTGACGACTTAAAGGTTTTTATTTTTATTTTTCGTGCAATTAAAAAGTTCAATTATTCGGTATTATTGTCGCCTTAAAAAGGCCTCCTGGAGAAGACGATCTAGAAATTCGCCTGCGTTTCTCTATTAATCCAGACTCTCTGAATTTTTGTTTTAAATTATGAATTTGGTCTGGCAATTTCCCAGTCAACCTGGTAATAAGACCACGTGTAGACTCAACAATTTTGCTGTGAAAGTACATAGATGGTCTTTCACATGGAAATACTTGTACTATCTCTCGGGCCCAATTGGCGTAAACGGTGGCACTAATTGATTTCTCAGGAGTATTACATAAGATTGCTGTTCCTATTATTCGAACCAATCTTTGGCGTGCTGCATTCTCTAAGGGCTGTGTTTTGTTCAAATTAAGAAGGCCTTTGCCTTCTAGACTGCTATTGAGAAGCAGTTTTAAATCCTGAAAAAAAAAACATTAAATCACAATAGTCATCAAGCAACAATCTCATTTCACCAAATTCCAATAGCAACAGTGATATAAGTTCATAATAAAATTTACAACCAACACCATAATTCCATACTACATTCCAGGGATTTACTAAAAGTCACATTTTAAGAGTCGCGCTACTAGGTATTACATTTTTAAATAAATTTAAATAATCATGTTCATAATTTCAGCCACAAGATGCCAATCATTGAAAGGCACTATATCAATAATTTACTTCGTAAGTAAATAGGTAATATTTTTTAAATATCAGAATTTAATTGTTTATTAACAAATAAAATTTACTTGCAATTAAAAGCTCATTTGAAGGTAAATAAATTCAATAAATTTAAATTTTGAAGTATATTTATGTAGGTATATATCCCTGTAGAATAGTCATGGGATATAATTTAGTCACTCTGTAAGTCTATAGTATCTCACACACATGCGCAATGGAAAATATGCAAAGCAAAAAATATGTAGGTCCATACATATACATCAATTTGGCTCTCAGCTGGAATGGTTAACGTTACAGGTGTGATAGGTGATTGTCTTGAAGAAGTCTCAATTGTAAGAGGTTTGAATTTTGGTTTAGGCGTGCTTCCAGAAGCGTAATTATTTTTATTTTCATGCGGATATTGTAGCAGATCTGTTATTGAGATATCTAAATCATCCTGCAAACCGTAGCATTTGATTAGTAGAAAATAATTCATGTTGGTACACCAAACTTGTAATAAGTTGAATAATTTGTGTAAAGTACAGCACCAAACTTATGCCTCTCTGAATTTGCAAAAACGGGTAGGTAGGTACTTATTACGTTTTACAATTTTAATGGACTCTAATAAGCAAAAGTATAGGTAAAAATAATCGCAATTATTATTCAATAGTCAGAGTTTCAAGGAGTTCATTAATTAGGATTTTAATTAGTGTCTTAAAAATTGTATAATGGAAAAACTTTAGGTGTCAGCGGGATGTACAATAGTGCAGGGGACAGGGCACTGCAGCATTCAGGGACAGGAAAATTTATCGCGGCCTATAGATAGGTAAGGTAGGTAGGGGACACAGGGGCATGTAATAACAGATTTTTTTGTAATTTCATAGAATTAATATTACTTGCGGGTATATTTTTGAAACCTTATGAAGCGTTAACTATCTCTCTATGAATTTTGATTTAAAAATCCCACAAATGTCTTGTACTTTCGCTGCAAACATACATTTAAAAGAAAAATGTACTTGTGAATACTTGCCCCACTTTTGGGGTGTTTTAACCATCTTGGGGTAAGTATTTACGGTAGTACATATATATGATTACGGTAATATTTCATTAATATTAGTAAAAATAATGGTAATGGTTTTTATTATCACAAAGTAATCAACTTGATATATAAAATTCTTATTTTGACTGAAATATTTGCTTAAATTAAATTAAAGCCAATAAACATTTGAACTATTGGAGGTAATAGATAGTCAGTCTTTATAATAATAATAATAATATTAACATAATCAACTCAACAAATTAAGGTTTATCCAACCTTAAAAACTAAAAGTTATAATTATATTTTAATTATTCAATAGAAAATCACAATACTTTAATTATCTTTTGTATTAAAAACTATTAAAAAAATATTTTGTAAAAACAAATTTGCTTACTACTAATAAATCTTGAACTCTGCTTAAAATTATTATTACACCTCCTAATCATCATCGGAGTTACAATTTAAACATATAAAAGATAATTTGTTTCCCTTAATACAAGTTCCATGGGCCCATTGATTGCAAGACCTGCATTTAAACCAATCTCCTCCGGAAATATCATCCGAATAAGATCCGCCACAGACCAAACAAAACCATTCTTCTGCTTCACTTTCGCTGTCTTGTAATATTTTCTTAGCTTTGTTTTCTTGTGTGCTAACCTTCTTACCCTTACCTTTACCCTTGCCTTTATTCTTAACTTTACTTTGAACATTAGGTTTCTTTTTCTTGATCTCTCTTAAATTAGCTTCCTCATCTAATTTCTGCTTTTCCGGTGTGTCAGTTAAAATCGCAGATTTTCTTGTTCGTTTACGATTGAAGTTAGCAATACGCGGTGGTGCCTTTGGCTTAGGTCGAAAATCTTCTATCGAAAATGTTGCACATTTGCTAATGTTTGATGGTCCAGCAATGGGTTCCTTAGCTGTATTATCAATAATGCTAGACAAACTATTGCCAACAACAGCATTTGATAAACTGGCAGACGGCTCCTTAGACAATTGATCAATAACTTCAGCGAAGCTTATATATTGATATATCAATGCTTTCTTGTTCTATTTCCGGTAGCGCAGATAAATCCAAATTCAATGACAAACTATGAATACTTTCTGGCTGATCATTTGGAGAAACAAGCGTTCTGCAGCTGGACTGATCTTGAACATCTGAATTTTCAACACGCGAAGACCCTTGCGGTCCAATAGAATTATTTTCCGCGTTTGGGTTGGAGCGATCTGTTACAAAAGATGGTCCAAAATCCGAATCTTGAAAAACATCTTCATTACACGGCCAAATACCAGCTTTTCTAAATGAACTCGTTATGTTGGGGGTAAAAGCTAAGGGAAACGCTTGCTTAACTATTGCTGGTATATTATATATGGTCATTGTTTTATCAGGATTAGTGGCCATCCAGTTCGTTTGTTGTCTGCTAATGTAATTTTTGAATGGCCCATAAAGTCCAATATCTAAAGGCTGGAGGTTATGCGAGCAGTGTGGAGGAAAAGATAAAAGAATAATATTATTTTCTTTGGCCTTGTTCACGACTTCTGCATTAACAAGGGACTGGTGATTGTCGAGCAGCAACAGAACAGGATCTTCAGGTGTTGGTTTGGTGTGCTTTATAAAGTGGTCTAAAAACATAACAAATTCTTTTTGCGTCATCCACCCCGAACTGTTTCCTACGCCTATAGACTGAGGAGGGCCATTGCTAATAAATATGTCACTGTATCGAATTCTTGGAAATATGATTATACATGGCACGAAGTTGCCAATGGCATTTGCTGCAGCTGCCAGAGTAATTAAAGTTCCTCTTTCAGCTAATGTAACAGCTCCTACCTGCTTCAAACCTCGTTGTGCAACGATCTTTTTAGGTTTTTGTACAGTTGTGACTCCAGTTTCGTCAACATTCCATATCCTACTTGGAGGGAACCTATATCGCTGAAGAACTTCTCTGTACTTTTCAAAAAACTGATGAACATTAGTACGATTGAATGAGGTGGCTCGGCTCAAACTCGTGGCTTCAGGACTTCGAATTGATAAGTTTGGATTTCTTTTCATGAAAGATGTAAACTAATCAGTTCCAGCCATTTTATTTTTATGCCAAATTTCTGGAATTTTTTCTATTCCGTGAAATACAGCAGCTTCATAAGCTAACTTTCTCACTTGTTCAGGAAGAAGCCCAAAGTAAATACTGGCACATTTTATAAGATAGTCTGTAATGGTAGACTTCTGGGCTTGGGAAAAAACAAGTCTGGGTTTTTTTATATCCAATTTTTTGGTCCTTTCCTTCCTTAATATTTTTAACATATTTAAAAAGTGTCACATGGCAAATACTGAATTGTTCCGCAACATCTCTATATTTTCGATTATTGTGTAATATTTCTTTTGATGCCAAATCATATACTTCCTCAGAAGTGGAGCCCCGTATGGTTTTTCTTTTGTAAGTCCTCATACTGAAAAGAAAAACAACTGACTGCAAAATCGTGCCAACATTTTCAACAATAAATATTTCAAACAATAATTTTTGTTGCATGAATTACATACGGGGTAAATATTAACATGTTAATACTTACCTCATGTGCTTTGTTAAGACTTGCCCCAGAGGTACATGTTTCACAAAAATATATATCTACGAAAATTACACTGACAATGTTGTGAAATGAAAACAAAATACTAAATAAGATGAAGTATTCTACCGTTAAAAATATTTTTTATCCTATTTATATAGATAATTATGCAACAAATAAAAAAACAACGAGTTAAAAAATGTTCATTTACCTGACAAAATTCACACCTCACACACAGCTTTATTCCGCGGCAAGCGGCCGGCGACTGACAGGTCGCAACATGTCTGTGGTCATTCACTGATGCCTTTAATCGTATAACGTACCTCACTCGTTCACGTATAGTTTGGCGGCAATCGGCTTGTTAATACATACCCCCGTTAAAACTAGCCCCTGTCTCCCCTACCAACTTACAATTATAATTGAATTATGGCAGTCAGGGTGCATCGTTTTTTTATAAATTTATAAATTTCTTAGAAATATTGATCGTGGCCCCACTTTAGGAATTAAATCTTTTATTTCTGCCTGCCTTTTATTTCTGCTTTATTATTTTAATAGGGGCAGAGATAAAGATGTTATCTCATTTTCTGTAATAAAAATAATAAATTAATATTAAGTAGGTATATAGAGATTAAAATATTATAATATACCTATCTAACGCTGGCCATACAAATCAAGTTTGCAGCGGACAGTCCGTTCACATTTTATTTTACATTGTTAGGTTATACCTGTTTCGTGTTTTCACACGAGTTTATTCTGCAGTTCAAAAGTTAATCCAATCTATTTTATTTCCTACTAGGTGAATAGAGGTATAATTTGGGTTATTGTCGAGCAGTGGAAGTCTTTTGGCTGATTATGATGAATGAAAATATTGTTGTACCTATGTTGAACCCATGTACATAGTTCGAAATTACAAAATATGATGCCAAATCTTCATTTAGGTATGTAGGTAGTACTTACAATAATAGTTAGGTACCTACATATTAAGTACATTTTGAACCAATTTTGCATAATCCGAAATTCCCAGATAAAAATTTGAAGTTTTACCAAACACGCATAAACATGTGCCATTTTTGCATTGAGTTTGGCTATGATCATGTCATGACACGCCGGCGAATCACAATACCTATAATTACCTTAACAAACAAATAACTCTTACCTTTGAATATTTCTATGTAATACTGGAGCTTCCATGCTACTAGCAGGTTTTGTACGTCTTCGTCCATGAAGATGAACCGTGAACTGACTGCTGATGCACAGACAAGATGGCTGATGGCTTCACTTCACAATACTTTAGGAGCGCGGCGCGCTTGACTCTCCAACGAGGTTCCTGGACGAAATGAAACGAACGCGTCGTTTCATCACACGACTTGGTCCGAGTAACCGAGTAACTTGGTTGTTGACAACAGTGTTGGTTTATCAAGGATCAACCGATTATATCTACTTATTTAAAAGCAAATAAGCACTTGATAAGAATTAAATGAGTTTATCTTACTTAATAATAAATCAGGTGGTTTGTTAAAATCAACCGAATAATGACTTGTTTGAAATCGAGTGAGTACTTAAAATTAAATGAGTTTAACTTATTTGTTATTAAATAAGGATGTTGGTAAAAATCAACTGATTTAAATGCTACTTTAGAATTGAACAAAATACTTATTATGAATTAACAAAACAAAGTGTTTGGATTTACCAATTATGTTAGTTACAAATTATTAATTTTCTATTTGATAATAACCAAGAACATTTAACAATATGCACAATATGTCTATTAAATACCAAGTTTATTTGGCGTTTTTAGATAAGTCATAGCTAAAATATACCGATTTGCTTTTAACCGAGCCAAAAAGGTCCTTTGTTAAAATATTTTTTTTTCAGTGTAAGCACTGTTATTTTCACCATCTGTTGTATGTTCTTCTGAATGAAATATTTGTGGTTTTGAAACACTAATTGTATGGCCGAGGTGTGTAATAAGTTGATTACACTCAAACTAATCTATAGCCATAATAAACAAATCCATCGATGACAGGATTTGGGCCGAAACACATAACGCAAACTGCTTATTTTTGCGGCGCCGCAACGCCAAAATCGGCAGTTGCGTTGCCGCGTTGCGGCGTCGCGAAACAGGGCATTATGGTAGGGCAACCATTTTCTCGTGATTTTTGAGTGTGGATAGACGTCTCTCTGCGATGGATCGTAATAAACTTATTGCTTATTTGTTATTAAGAAGACATTATTCTATCTTAAAAATACGGCAAAGAAGATACTGGATACATCCATTAAGTAAGGGTATGAATCCAAATGGCGAGTTCTTTTCTAAAAAATACGAAGCATTAAAGATAGACGAAAAAAAATTTGTTGCCTACTTTAGAATGAGTATATCATCATTTGAAGAGCTATTAAGCGAGTTATCAAAATATATACAGAAGAAAAAAAATAAAGGAAGAAAACCAGTTACTGCTTTGGAAATGCTGGGCTTAACTTTAAGGTAAAACAAATAGGTTTCTTATTTTTTTTTATTGATGTTTATGGCACTCGGAATCAAATGTTTAGTTTTATTTGTACCCCTGGCTTTATACACCTGTGGTACTAGCGGGGTGTCGATAAAAATTTTGCATCACTAGTGTTCATGGTTTGGGGGTACCTAGTGGTACAAAGCCAGGTTCAAATGAAACAAGACAGAATCAAATTAAGCTTTTTGCATTATACAATTTTCTTACTTTAAGAATACTTTAATAGGCCTTAAAAAATGTAATGATCAATTTAAGAAAAATCAAACTCCTCATCTTGTGAAACATAGGAAGTAGCTGACGTTTCGTCCAGTAAAAATGGTGAATTTATTGGACGTTGTTGGTTTGATGATGAGGTAGTCCTCTGTTCAGTAATCGAACTTCCAGGAGTAGAAGTGTGGTAGCCACTCTGAACCGTATTATCGTATCTCATAGTTGAATATCCTTGATTGTAACCCTGATGCTGATATTCTTGATTATAGCCGTGATGTGTATTTTGATGAATTGAAGGTTGAAGAATGTCGGTTAATATTTGAAGCACCCGACTTTGAAATATCAATGTTTGATTCTCATTTAACGATTGTAGAGATGGTAAAATCCCCTTGAAAAAATGCAAATGTCTATTCTCCGGTGTTTTTAATATTGCCAATAAATCTTCTTCAATATCATCCTTATCATCTGCCTTTCGTTTTCGTGGTTGACTTTTATAACGAGGCAATGCCGTTATTTCATTCTCAATATCTCCTTCCGCTACGCATAAACTGGAATCAGTTGCATTTTGTGAAACCTTTTTCAAAAACTGTAATTGTTTATTCAAGTGATATTCTTTAATTTTTGCAGCTCCAGCTCCTGATCGATTGGCATCTTTTAGTTTTTTTTGATATTTAGCAAAATTATCTTTTATGGCCTTCCACTTCTTGACTAAATCATTACCTGCAACAAAAAACTTCACAAGTGAAAAATAGTAATAAAGACTAAAATTCCCTAGATTCCATTTATACTACATATAAAATTTGATATAACTTTCATAAGTACTTTCGGTCCATCCAATTTCATATAAATGGCTGGCCGCCGAAAAAGAATAATTTTCTGCTTTTTCTTGACTTAGGCAAGTTAAAAACTGATTGACTTTGCCTAGAACAACCATAATGTAAAATATTTATTGAGTACTTCTTTGAAAAACTACCTGTCTATCTTTGAAAATCTATTCCTTTAGCAACACTATTACCTGCGCGGTTTGAGTTTGATTATACCTACATTTGTATTATTTTATTATTTGCCTACTAATTATTATTTCATTTTAGATTTCTAGCAACCGGCAGTGACTTTAAAACCATGCATACGAATTACTTCCGAGGAGCAAGTACAATAGCAAAAATTGTAAGGACAGTTTGTCGCGCCATATGGAAACATCTATCAAGTCAAAATATACCTCCTATAACAAAACAGGTTCTAGAAGATGTCGCTATTGAGTTTGACAAGAAAGCAAATTTTCCTAACTGCATAGGAGCTCTTGATGGTAAACATGTCCGTATTACATGTCCTGCGCACAGTGGATCACTGTTTTACAATTATAAGGGCTATAATTCAATAGTTTTATTAGCTCTTGTAGATTCTAGATATAGATTCATTTTTGTCGATATAGGAGCGTATGGCAAGGAAAGTGACTCCACCGTTTTCCAGAACTCTAAACTTTATGATTTGATTATGACACGCAAATTACCTATTCCTGTACCAAAGCCTTTACCAGGTTCTCAAAATGAAACTCCATTTGTTTTTGTAGGAGATGAAGCATTCTCAATTTCGAATAACGTCATGCGCCCTTACTCAGGAAAACATTTGTCGGTACAACAAAGAGTTTACAATTATCGACTGAGTCGTGCCCGAAGATATGTCGAGTGCGCTTTTGGCATCCTAGCCAATAAATGGCGCATATTTCATCGATCTATGAATGTGCAATACGAATTTGCGACAGACATTATCAAGGCATGTTGTGTAATGCACAACTTTGTTTTGAATCGAGATGGAGTACAAGCGACCGATGACATTATCTTTGATGATTCTGATCTGCAAATGTTGCATTTGCCCACAGCAAATGAAAATAATTTAAGCCCACATCTAATACGGAATGATTTTTGTAATTACTTTTCCAGTGATGTTGGCGCCCTAAGTTGGCAATTAAACAAAATATGAATGTTCGTATACCTACTCAGCAGCTGTGGCCTGCATTTTCATTCACGTTTAATTTGTTTGTTCAGCATAGGTACAATCTACTTCAATAATATATCATTTTTCGAAAGAATTTTCTCTCACCTCCTAACCAGAGTTTCCCTCGATTTCCCTGGGATCATCATCAGATCTTGACTTGGTGACAATGGGACCACCTCGGAAGTATAAACTTTCGACCAAAAAAATAATATCAAAATCGGTTCATAAACAACGAAGATGTCCGCGAACAAACATAAAAAAAGCATATATACGGTCTAACTGAGTAACCTCTTCCTTTTTTGAAGTCGGTTAAAAATGTGTATTTTATTTCTTTTCTTTCATTATTAATTATTTCACTGTTAAAATTTTCAATAAATGTGATTTACTTTTGTAAGATGTTTTATTTCTTATCTATGTACTTTTGAATAGTTTTGAATCAAGTGTCCACTCTACGACTATAAATGTTACTCTATGCACAAGAAACGTTTGAAGTGCAACCATTAAAATTATAGCTATCTCTTTCAATTGCGTTTTATTTCATATCTTTTGGTTTGCTTATCAGTAAAACTTGCAAATGTGTGCAGTTTTGGATTGCTGGGAGGTAATGATTTAAACACAGGAACAGATTTAAAACGTAAATTACTATGAACGTAACTTATCTTTAGTTTAAAATATCATTGCCTAAGACTATATGTTACTACTTACCCAGTTTTGATTTTTCGGTTGAGTTTTTTTCCTTGTAATCAACATAAACGATCTCACAAATGCTTTTCCATGCTTCTTGTTTTATAAATTTGTCTTTATAGGTTTCGTCACTAGTATCCCACAAACAACGGTGTTCCTGAACCGAAGATATAAACAGATCGACGTCAACGTCAGACATTTTAATTTTAAAACTGCTTCTCGGTTGACACGTGTTGTTTGCAAGAGTGTTAGAAACAAACTGCATCCTTGTCAACAAGTATGACGTCATAACGCTGGAATTCACGTCGTGCGTTGCGGCGCCGCACCGCTATAGCGCACTGCCGATTTCAGCGGCGCGGCGCCGCAACGCGCTTATGTGTTTCGGCCCTTATTAACCAAACCCAACTTTGGTCTTCGAATAATCTTGAAAATTTACCGTCGAACTGAATAAATAGGTCAAAAGCTTTCGCAATTAAAACCGTCGTCCTCGGCTGAGTGGTGGATAGGCGATAAAGACATACCTGAGCTAAACGGGACGAAATTTAGTTCGAAATTGAGCGTTGTTGGATTCAAATTACCTACTACTTCAGTAAATATTAGGCTTAGAACGTTTAAGGATAGAATAATACCAAAATCTAATAAGAATCGTGGCTGTGGCTCGGGGTTCTATTCCCGGCAAGGTTCTTTTATTGTGTCTAATCTGGTCTGGTAAGAGTTTGGTCATGTGACATAGATCTCCTGTAGAGACTTCGACACGCCACGGTCTTGCGTTGCCTGCATCCATCGGCTCCCTAGGCCTCCCTGGATTTCGTCCATCCACCTAGTGGGGTTCAGCTTCGCAAACTCTTGGTCTACTCGTATGTCGCTTACATCTTCTTCGTAACTCCTCATTTCTGATTTGATCACGTAGATAATGACGGACGAAGCTGTCCCATCTTGACAAGTGTGAGTTACTCTTCTGAAGACGTGACAGCTTGTCTCACTGTGTGACCCACATATTGTATGGGTACACATTATCGTACTAGATTACAAATGACTTTGAGATAATTGTTTGTTTTCTTTGCAGAGCGAAAGACGTTAATTGTTCCTCGGCAGTTAATACATCGATTGTTTTTTAAAACTTTAATACAGAATAATAATATAAAATAATAACTGCAAATGACGGAAGAGATAAAAAAATAGCATGCTTGGAACAACGGGTTCACGCCATTAGAAAAATATAGTAAAAAAATCTCAGTATTTTTTTTCGATGCTTTGCAAAAATCGGTTTTGCGGTTCGAGCGGCAACTGGCAGGCCAGCGTCAACAAAGTTCTGAGGATGATAGACAATAGGTTAAGGTATCATCTAGTTAAAAAAAAGATATCATGTTTATTTTTCATGGCCTTCATGAAATCAGTCTAGATAGCTAGTAGATAATACGAGTATGTTGTTAGTGAATGTAATTTGACTTGTGTTTTGCAGGTTTTTAAATCAGACAAAATGGACGAAATTATTGTAAAAAGCACAAAACCCCAGACAGGTTAACTTCATACATAGAATAAGATATTTTATATAATATTCTTAAGACTCCAATGAAAATAAAACATAGCGACCTTTCTGTGTTTGATAAAAAGAAGAACTGTGTCCCTGAACACAATCCCACATTGAAATATTGTCGATGAATGTCTTTGGGTCTACATTGAAACCCTTTGTCCGTTATCCGTAAATAATTATACCTATGCCCTGCCCTGGCCGGCAATAAATCCAATCACAACTGAGTAATATTGGAAGGACGAGGCGGAGGTAGAGGACTTCCCAAGTGATTTTAAAAGAACAAGGCGCAAGCCGAGGCCTTTTTAAATAAACTTTTTTCTAAATTGCGAGGAAACAGTATCTGATTTCCTATTTGAGTATTAGCAGCAAGAAAAGAGCCAATGTACGTATTGTGAATGAACTAGAAGTTTAATTTTGTTTACTGTAGCGGATTATAGCGAATTAAACTTCTAGTTCATTCACTATCATGGACTTCCGCAAAGTAACGCCTGCTTCTATTCAATAATGTACGTATTGTTTTTTTTAAAATCATTCAAGCAATTTCCAAGCAATTAAGAGAAAAAATATAATAATAAGCTGTACACAAATTTGCACTAAGCTACTTTTGATTTTGGAGCGTAATTATTGCTTGGAATATCTACCAAGGTTCTACCTAATTTTAACTCTATTTAGGCTCGTATATTAATGAAAAAATCAGAGAGATACGTCGATCATACGGTGGCCCTATCCCACTGAGCTTGCTGCATTGCACGTGCAGTTTATTAGAATTAGGTACATAAGTATGCTAATCGTAAGCTGACGTGCGAGGTGTAACCATAACTAGCAAGTTCTGTGGTAGTCAATATTATGTTATTTTCTTCTACTCAAGCAAAAAAAAAACTTGTATTCTTGGCATTTATGTTTTGGTTCTTTTTTTGCCTTTTCTTGCTTTCCTTTTCATGTCCTTTGAAATCATACTTGGATAAACATAATGTTCATAAATAATGTGAATGAACATGTCCACTCGTGTTCAATCTAGTGTAATAGAATCGACAGGTGTTAGAGTTAATCGATTTGCTCGCTTCGTTGGCCGTCGAAAACATCTCGAGAAAAGTCGCTGTTGTAATATTTTATATGGAGAAGAAAGTTGATTTGAATTATAATGGCTTAATTAATATCCATTTTACTAATGTTTTTGTTTTGGAAAGCACAAAAAATATTTTTGTGTTTTGCAAATGTCAAAAATGTTGGGACATTTCCCGGTTATTTATGTTTCATGGAATGGGACACTTATTTCCCACTCACAAGGGATAGACCGTGGTCATTTGGCATACTTTTAAGCGTGTTTTACTATCATTTGCTGAACATTGAAACATTTTCCCTGTGACGGGTGTCGTTGTGGCTTTGTTGACTGTGCTTGTAACTAAATATAATACCGATTACAACTCTTCTGAAACTACCACATGTCATTTTAAAAGTTCCTTACAAAAATTCCAGACTACATCAATGCTATGTCACGAGCATTAAAATGTCTTAACGCTGGAGATAGATGCCTCATTTTGGATGCTGTTCACGTTATCTTGAGCCATCTCGATCCTACGTCGTGTCTAATATATACCCTATGAATTATTCGGCACGATTGTTGACTGGAGTGAAAGTTCATTGTGTTAAAGACTAATATGCGCTTTTTATGGAACTTTTCAATAAGACTCACTAAACCGGTCACAACTTATATTGGCTACACAAAAAACTTAATAGTAAAATAATAAATGCAAACAAAAAGGTTCCCTTCGAACCTTTTCGTTTGCTTTTGTTATTATTGCAAACGAGACGCGACTTGCGAGAGGGGCCTGGCTCTCTCGAGGGTTGGAAGTAACTGACGTCGTTTACCCCGGGAGTGGAATTTTTGTGATTCTAAATTCGAAATTCGAAACAGTGACGAGACGCGACTTGCGAGAGAGACCTGTGTGCTTAGCATGCGCACAATGAGATTATCTCGCGACGAGAGAGAGAGATGTTGTCGTTGCCGGCAAATTTTTCATTTACCCCAACATGCCCAAAATGCGGTATATTACAAGAAAAAAATAGTCGACATGTAAAGGTTCGTAGAGAAAAATACCACAGATAAGAAATATTACTTTTATCTCTACTTTTGACGTAACGAGACAAGTAACCATGTTAGCTTCGGTAGACAGATAGAGATAACGGGTAGACATAATTTTACTCGTAGTGCGCATGATAGCCACACTGGCTCTCACCAAGGTTGGAACGAACTGACAGTGACATCGTTCTCGCTGGGAGTGGCATTTATGTGAGAGCCCGGAGCGGACGCAAAGCCACTGAAATGCGCCAGCGAAGCGGGGGTGCAGCCACGCGTCAACGAAAATACCGCGCGAAGTCGCGTTTCTTTATTTATATTAATACAGATTTTGTTTTTATCTTATCTTGCTATAATCTTGATAGGTGTTCTAAAAGAAGGGATTGACCTCCATTATGAGACTCTGGACATGCTTTTCATTAGATGCTCTCCAACTTTCAGATGTATTCGCGCATTTAAAACTTCCGCTCGGTTTCGCACAGCTCCATCAAAGACACGGCATGTTATTTCACCCCGGGGAGCGGGATTATAGACATTTTTATGAAAGCCGACCCGTTTTTATGACTTATCAGGATGTTGCGTATTGCGATTTGCTTCCGATTGGTTTTATGATTTTTATATACTGGATCACATATTTGTTCATTGACTTCGTTCTTTGGCTTACCTACTACCTTTAGGCTTAAATGTCTCTGTTCACCTCTGTTTATTATTATTATTATATATTTATTTGTACTCTACAACACAAAAAGAACACAAATACACGGAAAACACTAAGAAGAAAGTAAAATACAAAAGGCGGCCTTATAATGATCTCTGCCAGGCAACCTCAGGAAGTTGAGATTAACCTGCGAGTGGTGTATTAATATGTATATTATTAATATAAACATATAAATAAACACCTACATACTAATCAAACACACACACCTTTTACACAAATGATATAATACTTATAATAAATATAAGAAAATAAACTAATATAATATATATTGTATTTAATATTAGTTGTACTAAATAACAATCAAAACTACTCGTTACAAAACAACACAAATAAAATTTAGTTAAAATAATTACTAAAAATAAGTTAACAATTACTTAAAAGTAGTCTGTTTCTAGATAATAGACGGCGACTGGCCCAATACAAGACGTTCTATAATCTATACATGGATGCTATGCCCTGCAGCTGATACTACAACAACTAATGTTTACTAGTGGACTTCGATCGGCAGAAGTCAGGACGCCAATCTGCTTCTGAATACCTCTTTGAGCAACAATTTTTTTGCGGTCATTGGACAGTAGTAACAGTTCCTCTTACTTATTTATCGTTCCTTGTATATTTTCTTCTTTTTGATAGTCTTCTCATGGCAAAAGTTTTCGTCTAGCAAGTTTCGTCCAGAGGTCCTATTTATCCGCTCTATTGCGGAAATACAATTTAAAATTGGATGTTGTTACACCTACTAAATTTCTTCTAATGCTTCATATACTTTTGTAACGTTAACGCAAACTCTCCTTCTACTAAGTAGTTACCTATGCAAAACACGTGCCGCTGATATTTAAAAAAAACTGAAATAAATAAGAGAAACTTTATAGAGACGAGACGTGTAACTTGAAATATGAGAGCTTTTGAGCTCGATGCTGATCTGGGCTACGATGAGAGCTTTTGCCCTCTGAGCCTTTCTGTACACAAAGTATCGTTTTTATTTTGATCTATTTATAGATATCGTGTGTGAGTATTAGAGCGAACTTGAGAGGGGCTTGAGAGGACATCTCATTTTTATTTATTTATTGAGGCCGAAACAGTTAAACTTAAAATTAAAATGGCATACAAAACACATACACCAGCGGAGAAGCCACAGGAAAAAACAGTACAAATAGCAAAAACAAAGTCTAATAAAGAAAAAGTAATAGGTACTTAAAATTCACAGATTAACATCGAGACGATTTTACATATTTTTTATTCGGGAGAAAATTTCTTTTTTTAAATTCAGATCATTATAAGAGAAATAAAACTATTTGTAGCATATTTAGTTTTAACAATAATTATAAGTACTGATGTTAGGCGGACATATATTGTCCGTCAAACAAAAAAAAATTCGTCGTTGGGTTTCGATCTTCAAACTCAGAGTGAATAGTGATCTTGGACTTCGCGACACTTGCCAACAAGTTTGATTAGGTACATATCCAAGCGCTAGTAAAACAAAAGGAAGTAGTGTGGTTTCGCTCTTAAATGATCGATTTACTCAATCATTTTACTTGGGATGGACCCACGCTTTCTTTTCTGCCCCAGATGCGTCTTTTTCCTAAAGCTTTGATTTTCAAAAATATCTCTGACATTCCTGATGGCAATACGTTGATGGGCTTGCTTAAAATTCGTGATTGAATTCTTTGTGTTTGAAAATTTTAAAATCTCGCTTGAATCGGCCGTTTATCATCTCCAACGCTCATCTGCATTCTGCATAACGTAACCTGTAGTGATTTGTTTGCTTGATCAGTTATCTAGCCAGCATACAACTCTGGGAGACAAATACTATCACGAAATCCTTAGTCTAAAATAAATACGTCACCTTCTTAAAAAAAAAAGGGGCCTTTTATGACATAAGGCTGCTGTGGCTTAGTAAAATCGACAGTAAATGACAAGATTTATATCATTTAGTTTAGAGAGTAGTCACATATAGATAAGATCAGTAAAAAGAAAATCGTCTTAGGATCCTGTGTGGTGTCAACCTATTATAGGTTCTAATAATAAATCGGTCTTGTTTGAACGGTAAACTTCTCGGGAAATGAGAATATGAGCAAATATTTTTTTATACCATATTATTGCGCCCTGTATGTTTTGTAGGCTGCGTTTTGCTTGACCGAAAATAGAGCATTTGTTTTGAAAAATACAGCGAAAGTATGTTTGAAGGAAGGAGAAAAATTTCCATCAACATATAGAATTGTCAATAACATTAATGAAATCAATTCAAACATTTTTTATTCAAGTAGACTTTTATCAAGTGCTTTTGAATAGTCGATTGAATCTACCACTGGTTCGGAACCGTTCCTATTATTTATATGAGGATCTATTTTTCAATAGCCTAGGAAACAAACAAAATTTAAGAAAATAAGGAATAATATTGATGTTTTGACAGATTTTATGTAGAAAACTATGCTTGGAAATCTGTGAAAACATCAGAATTCAACATCAACCTGTTTCGCTTGGCGAATGGAGGCTTTAATAATTTTCATTTTTACTGTCCTCAGTTTGGTTTAAGTAGATTGCTCTTCATAAATACCATCCAAGTGTAGTATGTGTCGTGTCTTTGTCCAAAGACATTTGGATTTCTCCCATAGTGTTCCTTACTGGGAAATTAGACATGCTAGCGTCTATCTCATATGTTTTCTTTCCAGTTGTTATCAGAGCATTTCTAAGATGTATTTGTTCATAAGTAAAAGATGTGAGAACAATTGGCATGTTTTTTAAACCTTTGATGGCATATCCATCTAGATTGTATTGTGGGTAATTGGATTTCAATTTAATATGCCTTATGCCTTCAATTTAGTATACCTTTATATCTTATGAATATGCTTGTTTGACAAATTTCACTTACTGTGCTGTACACTTTATAACATTTCTCATAGATTGGTTGCATGACCCATTTATACCATGTACATGATGTTTGGTGCCAGCAATAAGTGTCACATCCCACGATGTCTGAGGAGCAGGCATAACCATGTGACAGAACAGTTTCCTTAGTAAATTTAGGATGTCTGTAACCCTTACGACATGTTCCTTTGTTCCAACAATTGCCATTTATGACTTTGCATTCATAAATGGTTTGGGTTGTGACTTTGTAACTACATGCATAATATGCAGAATGATATCTAGTAACTGCTTTTGAATCCTTAATTCTCATCTCAATTTGGTCTCCGTCATGGTGTTAAAGCATATGGTTCATCCTGTTTGGATTGGCATAGGATATGTATTTATTTTGGTACAATCAGTTGTGTTACACACTTTGCCACTAGATGATAAATATAATGTCTTATCACATGCATAAGATGGGGCTATGGCTGTTTGTAAAGCCAACCCTGTTACTAATGCTGCAATGCCACCTAACCTGCGATTCAAACCTTCTACAACTCTCTTCTCTAAATCACTACTTATTTTAGTTAGCCTCTTTTTCATCTTGGCATATTTCCATATACATCGGTTCATCTCCAGTAATCTTTTTTCTCAACTTAAGCCTTGATTCCATTATCATTTAATTTAATTCTTGTGATATAGTGATTATCAACCTAAACATTATAGCATTTTTATTACCAGTTACTTTGTTTAAACGTTTCACTTTCTTTGCTCTTTTGACATCATTCCTAGTCAAAAACCACCAAATAATGACTATTATTATATAGTTAGAATTCTTTTTCAAGCAAGTTATTATTATTAAAGTGAGTTTTAACATAATTAATAAAGATGTTACAATAGCAAAAGCTGGAAGAACTCATTCATTCCTACATTTCTCAAATTGCTGATTATATGAACAATATATTCCACAATCTTTACATTTGTTTCGGTCACTTGTCCTAAGCAAGAGTTTTGAGTTAGGTCCTGGGGCCCATAGCAGGACTCATTCGGACAAACAAGGTTAGTCGTTCGAATGGGAGGAGAATAACCGTTCGACCGAAGTGAACTACGGAGGTTAGTCAGGTTAGTCGAGCGCACCTGCCTACCAGTAACGGCCCGTAGCCTCCTTACTAATAACGACCCGTAGTTAGTCGATGATGACTGACGGCCCGGTTAGGGCGAACGCCTGCGACTAACGGCCCGGTCGGGGCGGCAACATACGACTCACTGTCAGTGACGGGTTGCAATTGTCTGCCGTCAGAACAATTAACTAACTACAATTAACTAATTAATAAATACCGCAACCTGCCTTCTGTTAGGTCGTCTCGGAGAAGGTCGTCCCCAAAATGAGGCAAGCCTTGCTAGATGTGTGTGTGTGTGTGTGGTGGGAGAACGGGACGTGATAAAAGTGGTTTTGTCTGATAATGAGTGTGTAGCTTGGCCAACCAATTAGGGTATCGCACCAAGCGCCCAGGCTATATAAGTCGGGGCAAACGAACTCCCGGCCGGTCCTACCCGCCGTCACCAATAAATACCGTCGACACAACACGTATCACCGAATTTACAATTTTTACACTTGCACAAGGATAACAAGATAATACACAACGGAAATCCAATATTACAATATTTCGTCAATATTCAAGATTTAAGTCATACAATTGCTTCAAAGGGGTAGTTCACAATAATGCACGTTATGCACGTTACGCACGTCTACAAATTCGCGAAAACAGTACACCGGCTTAAAGGCAATAGACTGCCACCCGCAAACACAAATGAACAAGATTAAGAACCGAGAAATTATACGTTCCGTCCAAAATTACATACGCAGTAGGACCGCGAACAAACAAACGTAACCGGCTTCGCTTCAAGTGACAACTCGACTGCCGAGCCGCGGGCGCGCCGCTTCAATCCGACCGTTGCCGAAGCGTGGCACTCGGGAATATTCGTGAGTCATGCTTAACGGGCGTGAACAACATTCTATGTCCACTATGATATGTCCAAAATCAGTGTCACATTTCCATTTAAGTAACCCAACTTGAAAGTATACAGTTGAAATAATTAATCAATGTGGTATTTACTTAGGATGGGCCCACGCTTTCTTTTCTGCCCCAGTTGCGTCTTTTTCCTAAAGCTTTGATTTTCAAAAAGATCTCTGACATTCCTGATGGCAATACGTTGATGGGCTTGCTTAAAATCCGTGATTGAATACTTTGTGTTTGAAAATTTTAAAAACTCGCTTGAATCGGCCGTTTATCATCTCCAACGCTTATCTGCATTCTGCATCACGTAACCTGTAGTGATTTGTTTGCTTGATCAGTTATCTAGCCAGCATACAACTCTGGGAGAGAAATACTATTACGAAATTCTTTGTCTAAAATAAATACGTCACCTTCTTAAAAAAATAATAATAGGGGCTTTTTATGACATAGGGCCGCTGTGGCTTAGTAAAATCGACTGTAAATGACAAGATTTATATCATTTAGTTTAGAAAGTAGTCACATATAGATAAGATCAGTAATAAAAAGAAAATCGTCTTAGGATCCTGTGTGGTGTCAACCTATTATAGGCTCTAATAATAGATCGGTTTTGTTTGAACGGTAAACTTCTCGGGAAATGAGAATATGAGCAAATATTTTTTTAGACCATATTATTGCGCCCTGTATGTTTTGTAGGCCGGGGGTTGCTTGTTTTGAAAAATACAGCGTAAGTATGTTTGAAGGAAGGAGAAAAATTTCCATCAACATATAGAATTGTCAATAACATTAATGAAATCAAATCAAACATTTTTTATTCAAGTAGACTTTTATCAAGTGCTTTTGAATAGTCGATTGAATCTACCACTGGTTCGGAACCGTTCCTATTATTTATCTGAGGATCTATTTTTCAATAGCCTAGGAAACAAACAAAATTTAAGAAAATAAGGAATAATATTGATGTTTTGACATATTTTATGTAGAAAACTATGCTTGGAAATCTGTGAAAACATCAGAATTCAACATCAACCTGTTTCGCTTGGCGAATGGAGGCTTAAATAATTTTCATTTTTACTGTCCTCAGTTTGGTTTAAGTAGATTGCTCCTCATAAATACCATCCAAGTGTAGTATGTGTCGTGTCTTTGTCCAAAGACATTTGGATTTCTCCCATAGTGTTCCTTACTGGGAAATTAGACATGCTAGCGTCTATCTCATATGTTTTCTTTCCAGTTGTTATCAGAGCATTTCTAAGATGTATTTGTTCATAAGTAAAAGATGTGAGAACAATTGGCATGTTTTTTAAACCTTTGATGGCATATCCATCTAGATTGTATTGTGGGTAATTGGAGTTCAATTTAATATGCCTTATGCCTTCAATTTAGTATACCTTTATATCTTATGAATATACTTGTTTGACAAATTTCACTTACTGTGCTGTACACTTTATAACATTTCTCATAGATTGGTTGCATGACCCATTTATACCATGTACATGATGTTTGGTGCCAGCAATAAGTGTCACATCCCACGATGTCTGAGAAGCAGGCATAACCATGTGACAGAACAGTTTCCTTAGTAAATTTAGGATGTCTGTAACCCTTACGACATGTTCCTTTGTTCCAACAATTGCCATTTATGACCTTGCATTCATAAATGGTTTGGGTTGTGACTTTGTAACTACATGCATAATATGCAGAATGATATCTAGTAACTGCTTTTGAATCCTTAATTCTCATCTCAATTTGGTCTCCGTCATGGTGTTAAAGCATATGGTTCATCCTGTTTGGATTGGCATAGGATATGTATTTATTTTGGTAATTAATTAACTTTACCAAAGAATATTTTCACATAAAATTATCCAGGTATTTTTGTCGTAAATTTTATTAACTTACCCGTAGTATTTACCGCAGAAAAAATTTCTGTTTCCAATTTATATTAGTCTATTTTTTCAAGATCCAAATTCTCGAAATCTTAAACAATTAATGTAAAATCCTGAAAATAGTAGTAATAGAATGTAGCTAATATTATAACATAAATTATAAAAACTCATTTGGCACTTGTATTGTAATTTGTAACCAAAATAAAAATCGGTGATCGGTATTGGCGTAAAACTGCGTATGTGGGTTAGTGAGACACATGAGAACTCATACCGGTGAGAACTATTTCTTGTAAGTTATGGATGTAAAACTGCGTATGTGGGTTTTTTTTAATATCCCGCTGGTGGAAATGCCTTTACGCATCCCTGACGGGAGCTGAACTCTCATATGCGAAAAGAGCTCAGCTACCTGCAGGGTATGTGGGACTCCCGGTTGCCCAGACTACCCACTAAAACCACCAGCGGTCCTACCTTATCTGCTGCTATTAATTATGCAGCATCCTTCAAAACTACAACTTAAAACAAAAACATAATAACTATCAGTTGCGTGCAGTACCGCCCACACAATGAGCTTAGTACAATGGGGTGTTTTTTTTTAAAAAATATATACAGGTCTTAACTTTTATAACTATATCAAGTAGTTCAGTGGAACCCTTTTTTCCATTTATATAATATCTATCTTCTAAATACGACATGACCGTAACCTAATATACATACATACAATCCTTATTTCATTACCCGGACGACAGCTCGCTTCGCGGGCTGGACGTGGCGGATGGCTGATATACAAAGTTTCGTCTTACATTCATTTATATGCTATCATTGCCTGCACCAACCGGCCCCGAGGACCGAGACCAGGGGACCGGTCCCAAGGACCAAGACCAAGGGACCGCTCCCCAGGACCGAGACCAGGGGACTGGTCCCAAAGACCAAGACCAGGGGACCGGTCCCCTGGACCAAGACCAAGGGACCGGCCCCGAGGACCGAGACCAAGAGACCGGCCCCGAGGGCCGAGACCAGGGAGACCGGCCCCCGGGACCAAGCCCAGGGGACCGGCCCCCGGGACCGAGACCAGGGGACCGGTCCCGAGGACCGAGACCAGAGGACCGGCCCCGAGGACGGAGATCATTTTTTGCTCATTTTGAGCCATTTAATCTACCTGCAGCTTTTACTGCCTCGACCACATAATTTAGGAAGTGAGCCCTGCAGTCATCGTTGTTGACGTACTTAGCTAGATTTTCCCTAGTAATGGGGAGACCCGCGCTGCACTCGCACTCGTACTTTTGCCTCCCGAATCTATGGCAATCTATTAAAATGTGTTTGATGGTCTCCTCTGAGAGATCGTCGCAAGGGCAGCGCGGATCTTCGACCAATTTAAAGCGATAAAGATTGAATCCGCCATGGCCCGTGAAAAGTTGTGCCGCATAATTGTCTAATTTTGGTATTTGCTTCATTGTTCGATGGGCTTCACGGACTTCCGGGAAGAAGAGCTTTGTGGTAGCGCCGGTGGTATACTCTGCATATCTTATCTGCCATGCTCTCAGTGTGTCAATAATCTCTGCTCCGTCTTTCCAAAAGGAGACCGCGGCACCAACGCGGCCCTCGATTTTGCTGCCATCCGTGAATGCCAGCAACCGATCAGTTCCGATCGCGTCTAGTTGCTCCTGGGTTTCTATGAATTTAAACGTCGGGATAATTCTCTAGTTGGGTGCTTTAGAGCGAACGGACTGATCGGTCGCTCCATCTGTCGGTCTGGTAATTCCGGGAGTCTGCCTCTCTTCGTCTCATACAATTTCCCGTTTTCTTGGGCCCTCAGATCAAGTGGGATGATACCTGCCAGGATGCAGGCCGACGCCTACGACACCGTTTTGTGGGCCTTTGCTATCATGAGTGCGAAGGTCCTCGTTGTTTTGTCTAATTTTTCCCTGATACACTTTCTTTCGACTTTGTGTGCCCATGCACCGGCGGCGTACAGGATCGTGGGCTCCACCACCGCGATGAAAATCATTCTTATGACGTGACCCGAACGGCGAGAGCCCACTGGCGGATGAATTCCAATTCATCCCCCAGTGGGCTCTCGCCGTTCGGGACACTAATCGTATGTGGGTTTTTTTTTTTAAGCCACTGGGAAATGCATTTACGCATCCCACCCCTATTGGATAGGTATGTGGGACTCGCCGGCGAACCGGAATACCCACTAAAACCCAGTGGCGTGTATTCTGTAATAGAAACCCGGTGCTATCGGTATACTCCGGGTTACTATTGTGTGTAGTCGGTAGTCAGTAAGTAATTGTCGTGTGTGTGTAGTGGCGCCTGAAGTGTAGTGTAAAGTGTGTTTTATAATTATAGATACATAGATACACATATAAGAATAAAATAAAAATATATAAGAATAGAAATATACTCACATACGTATAATATGTATATACTGTAAGCTCAGCTTAACTGAAGTTATGACACAATTAATTTTACAAATATTCTTATAAGTACCTACATTACAGATGTAAACAAATATTTTACAAATATTATTATGAGTACCTAAATTACAGAATTTTCTACAAATTTTGACACGATTATTTTTACAAATATTCTTATAAATACCTAAATTACAGATGTTCATACAGGTTATGTCACAATTGATTTTGCAAATATTATTATAAGTACCTAAATTACAAATTGTCATACAAGGTATGACACAAATATTTTTACAAATATTAATACCTAAATTACATATGTACATACGAGTTATGACAAACTTAATTTTACATATATTCTTGTTAGTACCTAGATTACAATTGTTCATACAAGTTTTTTTTTTCCCCCTTCTTAAATTACATTACCAGCACATTATAACAATGAATTTTACAAAATTCTTAAAGTAACAGACTAGGATGAGTAATTACTCTTATAATCCTAGCATTAAGAATTACATATATACAAAAACAAACAATATATTACAAAATAAATTACAAATAATTATTTACAAATTACATTTAATTCGTGTGTGTATTCAATTTAAATATGGCAGTCAACATGCACCCATCATCAGCTTTGACGAAGTCACTGAAGACTTATGTGTGAATGTTGACGTCTACTTATTGCTTGACTAAATTAGACTACATTATGTATTATTAAATTTTTTAATTTGCCGGGCTATATATAGTAAATGTGAATTGAAGGTTTTTATGAGCGAAGGCTTTTTAATAATGATTTGTATATCGTAAGGGTCAGCCATGCCCGCCGCAATCTCATGATTCGCTCGTGTGTTCGCGAATCGTGGGCACTCCCTGACGAGATGCTCCATAGTTTGCGTTACGGTGCCGTCACACGGGCACAGGTCATCTTGGGTAATGTGAAATCGCCGAAGATACGTTTTGTGGTAACCATGATTGGTGAGATATTGCGTTACATGGAAGCATGGCCGTCTGTATATATATTAACTTGTTTATCCGTGTCGCAGCCTACTGGAGCGTCGTGCTCCTCCCTTGGCTAACAGTATGAGACGCTTGAACACGCTATCACGTCCCACCTATTCAATATTGGGCACCCCTTGCTAAAGGCGCTGTGGTCCGTCCTCTGGAGTTTGGCGGCGATACAGTTTGTGCAGCTAGTCGCATCGCCAGCTGTCCAAGATGGACAGTTCGCTTTGAGATGGGGCCCACCGCAGTGGCTGCATTTGTTCTCTGTTTCTTTACAGAGGCGTCGGCTGTGTCCAAATCCTAAGCATCGCATGCATTGTATGAGAGGAGATTGATCGCTTACCACACAGCGCTGGAGGTCGAAGCGTACTTTTCCCTCGGACGTCAGCCTTTGCCAGATTTTAGGAGACACTTGCACTATAACATGGCTCTCGTGGGGGTTCCTTGCCGAGCGGCCGAATCTT
Organism: Erebia palarica; assembly: GCA_964035005.1. Taxonomy (NCBI): domain Eukaryota; kingdom Metazoa; phylum Arthropoda; class Insecta; order Lepidoptera; family Nymphalidae; genus Erebia; species Erebia palarica. The sequence goes on from OZ035995.1 coordinate 19,246,047, forward strand.
GGTATTACACGATATTCGTCTTCTGGGATGTCACGAAGCACCTCCTTGTTCTGTGACCTGATGGAGGCCACGACGTCTTCATCAGTGTTATACGAGAGCACATTTTTTATAATAATAAGCGGGTCCTTATTTTTTGCCTCACTGATCTGCAGGTTTTGGTCAGTGTTAAGCCTGTCGGTCAAGCGCATTAATGATTCCCTAGTGTCGCAGCTGATGACTATTTTCTGATTCTTTGCCTTTCGAATTTTTTCCACACCAACGCCGCTGGACCTTGCATCCGCAGCACATCTGATCTTTTTCAGCACATCGTCACTGGTGTCCTTTTCGTCCTTGGATGTAACTATGATCGAATGGTTGGTCTTCGGCAATAGCTTGTGCCTAGTGTTAGCCGCTGCCTCGGCGTACGTGGCACTTCTCCTATTCTCCTCCGTCAATACCCCCAACCTGCCACTAACTTCCTTAAGTTCTTTGGCGATCTCTGCCACCTCCGGGAGTGCCAGCTGCTGCGCTGGGTTTGGCTTCGAGATAGCTTCTAACACATCGGTGGACACCAACTGCCGTAATGACTTCACCTCGCTCAGCACTTCTGCCATGGGGGCGCTCGTATTGGTTGCCTTCGCACCTTCCATCAATTGCTCAAGTCGTTTCGAGTGCTCCCTCTCAAGGTCCCGTTGTTGGGTGAACATAAAGGAGCGGACTTTCTCAAGCTCTAATTGGAGCGAAAGTCGCGATTCGCTCAGCCGCACTACGGCCTCGTACATCATGGCCAGATTTTCCAGGACCTTTTCCTTGATGGAGGTTTTGAGGTTGCCTGATTGATTCATCTGCTCTTTAGCTTCTGTGAGTAGGTGGTTCGCTGCAGTCTGCAGCGTGTCTAAAGGGGGCTGCAGTGAGCTATCAGCAGGCATTCTACCGGGTTGGCTCGCTGCACTCGTGGTAGCCAGTGCAGGGGCGTCGATGAGGTTTGCTGCAGCTTCGTCTGTGCTTGCCGATCGCCGTTGAGGAGCTCTGCTGCCGACTGAGGCTGAGGCCGTCTTTCTTGCCTTTCCAGGGGCGCTGGGCCCAGTGGCGGGCTGGTTCTGCGCGCGCCTAGATGTTTTTGTTGAGGGGGCCGCAGCAGCAACGCTAGCCGCATCCACGTCAGCGGCCGCGGTTATGATGGCATCCGACGAGTCCAGACCTGGACCAGGCACCTTAGTGGGGGTCCTAATCATTTTGGGTATATGTCAAGAGAGCACGGAATGAGGGGGATATAACACCGGTTGGATTTGGATTCACAGAAGGCACCTCATATCACACCCAACACACATTGGCCGCCTCCACGCACAAGGTCCCCCGAGTAACCCTAGTCACCCAAATCCCCCGAGCAACCCAGGTCACCGAAGTCATCCAAGTCACCCAACAATCCAGGTCCCCCAAGTCACCCAAGCCCCTCAAGCAACCTAGGTCCCCCAAGTCACCCAAGTCCCCCAGGTCACCGAAGTTACCAAAGTCAACCAAGCAACCTAGGTCCCCCAAGTCACCCAAAAGTCACCCAAGTCCCCCAAGCAACCCAGGTCCCCCAAGTCACCCAAAAGTCTCCTAAGTCACCCAAGTCCCCCACAAGTCACCCAAGCGACCTAGATCCCCCAGGTCACCCAAAAGTCACCCAAGTCACCCAAGTCACCCAAGTCCCCCAAAAGTCACCCAAGTCCCCCACAAGTCACCCAAGTCACCCAAGTCACCCAAGTCCCCCACAAGTAACCCAAGCAACCCAGGTCCCCCAGGTCACCCAAAAGTCCCCCAAGTCACCCAAGTCCCCCAAAAGTCACTCAAGTCACCCAAGTCCCCCACAAGTCACCCAAGTCACCAAGTGCGGAGCTTATCAAAATGCGACTATCCGCGAGCTCTGTTGGCGAGAGACTCATCGTATGTGGGTTAGTGAGACACATGTGAACTCATCTGGTGAAAATTGTTTCTTGGAAATTACGGGAGTAAAACTGCGTATGTTGGTTAGTGAGGCATGAGAACTCATACTGGTGATAAATGTTTCTTGTAAGTTATGGGAGTAAAACTAGTATGTGGGTTAGTGAGACACATGAGAAGCCATACTGGTCAAAACTGTTTCTTGTAAGTTATGGGAGTAAAACTACGTATGTGGGTTAGTGTGACACATGAGAACCCATAATAATAAATAATAAATTCATTTATTTGCTTGAAACATGGGTTACATTATAGATAGATGATTACAATAATTATACATAATGATGCCAAACATGTTTTGCCATATTAAAGGCGTGCAAATATTAAATTTGTACTTAGTCACTAGAATATATCTACTATTGGACACTTAATGTTGTTACATCTAGTTACCTTAACATTTATTATATATACTATTTTTATTATGAATTATTTTTGCTATAAATTACTGCTACGCTAAGACAATCACATTAAAATTTATAATGACGATATAACTATTTAATCAATTTAGTATATCTAATTTTATTCATATTAATACTGAAACTCCAAGTCAAATAATAAATTTTTAAATGTACAAAATTAAGATGTCAAGCTCATAGAAAATAATAAATGCAAAAATATATAATAACAATAAGTAGTAAACATTAGGTCAAGCTCTAATATGCATGTCAATCAAATTTCATTTTAAAATAGTCATTAATGTCATAGACGTTTTCATTTAACAATTTATTGATTAAATATTTTTATATTTATGTATGGTTAATACCTTAACGCAGTCTGGCAAGTAATTATATATTTTGATTGCCATGCAATATACATTTCGCTGGTAGACACTCAATCTTTGCCTTGGTATTTCAAACTTTAATTGTTGTCTTCTGTTACGGTTTACATTTTTTTGAGGAAATAGCTGCATATTTTTCCTTATAAATAGACACATCTCATAAATATACAAGGCTGGCAAAGGCAATATCTGCTTTTTCTTAAAAAGTGGCTTACAGCTGTCCAAATACTCGGCACCACATAGCGCCCGCATACACCTTTTTTGTGCTCTAAATACTCTGATTGAGTCGACTGAGTTTCCCCACAATATTAAACCATATCTTCGAGTAGAAGAAACATAGGCATGGTATGCAACAGTAGCTGCAGCTTCTGAGACAGTTATTCTGAGTCTTTTCAATAGGTAAGTGAATTTATCTAGGTTAGAGCATACTTTGTCTACCTGAGCCTTCCAATTACAATGAGTATCTATAGTTACGCCTAAAAACGTTGCTGTATCTGCTTCTTTTATACGGATGCCTTCATAGTTAATGTCAATGTTTAAACTAGTACTATTGTATGTCCGAAAGTGTATAAATTGAGTTTTGCTGAGGTTAATATTTAGACCATTGCTTCTTAGTCAGTTAGTAACATCTTTGAGAGCCTTGTTTGTTTCGTATTCAATCATTTGTCGGTCACTGCATTTAATAATTATGGTCGTGTCATCTGCATATTGAATACATTTTTGATTTAAGGAGAGGGGCAAATCGTTGACGTATAAGAGAAAGAGAAGTGGGCCAAGTATACTCCCCTGTGGTACGCCGTTAGAATTTATCCTTAGTTTCGATTGAAAAACTTTTTTGTATTTACCTGAAATGTTTGATATTTCTACATATTGTTGTCTATTTGCAAGATAACTTTTAATCCACTCATACGGCACACCTCTTATACATATACTATATACTTATGGAATACTATATATATACTATACTTATACTATATACTTATGGAAGCAAAATTTCGTGCGAAACTGAGTCAAATGCTTTACTCATGTCCAATAGTAAGGCTACTGTAATGGTTTTATTATTTAGTCCCTCAGTTACGCTTCGTATCAAGTCAAAACAAGCCGTGATGGTGGAATTATTTTTACGGAATCCATACTGATTAGGATGTAAGAGATTATATTTTGTCAGGAAGTCATAAATTTTATCATGAATGACTTTCTCAAAGACTTTGGATAAGACCGGTATAAGAGTGATAGGTCTGTAGTTGCGGACATCTGTTTTCTCGCCCTTTTTAAACACGGGTTTAACAACTGAATATTTTAGTTTGTTCGGGAAAATGCCTTGTTCTAGTGTCAAGTTAACAATGTGACATAAAGGCTTACAGAGGTATGGTGAACAAAGTTTTAGGATTTTTGTATTAATTCCATCATATCCCGTTGATTGTGTATTTTTATGATTTTTTATTATTTTAAGTATATCTGTCTCTATCACTGGGGTCAAGAACAAAGATTCTGAAACTTGTGTCGTATTATGATATTTTTTATTAATTTTATTATCATGCACTATATTAGTAAAATATTCATTGAACTTATCCGCGATATCTGTCGGATTAGTGTAACTTTTGTTATTATGGCATATTTTACTTATTGCCTGATCATTAGGGCTTTTGATATATGAGGTATTTTTTATTATCTTCCAAGCAGCCGAACTTACTTGTTTAGCTCTCATAATGCGTCGCAAATTAACAATCCTTTGACTGCTCGATATGCAATTCTTCAAAACGCCGGTATATTTTTTATACGATTGTAAGTTTTGTTTTTTATTTGAAGTATTATATAGGTATTTAATATAAAGTTTTCGTTTTACGACGCATCTTTTCTTAATGCCCCGTGTTAACCAATTTGTTTTGGGTGGCTTGTTTATTATTTTTACCCATATACGAGGAAAACAAAGATCGTAGAAGAGCGTTAGTATCTCGTGAAATTTATCATATGCAATATTTGCATTTGGTGAACTGGTGAGAACTTGGTGTTTCTTGTAAGTTATGCGAGTAAAACTGCATATGTGGGTTAGTGAGACACATGAGAACTCATACTGGTGAAAACTATTTCGTGGTACTGGTAGGTCAACTAGTTTAATAATATAGAGACTTGGATATCACGATTCACGAAGTCTTTTGTAATGTAATTTGGCAAATTAGCGTGGGTGGGTGGAACAATCTCAAAGTTAGAGCAAATAAGTCGACCCTCAAAGATTCCTTAGTTTCAAAGTAACTTTGTTATAATATCTTGCAACTTGATTGTTAAGTTATTTTCATATAACAAATAAGCATTTTACTTTGTTATTCTGGAACGTTGTTTTTCATTAAAAATGATTTGAATTATTTGTCTTCCTAGGAATCGGGATAGTCGCATACTTTTGTTAAGAAATAATTTGACGCAAAGCTGTGCCCATATAATTAAACCGTAAAGAGGTAACAAACAAACAAACAGAATTCGTAATTGTGTTTTTTTCTGTCCGTCCGTTTGTTCGTCCTAGCATACTTGTGGGAGGGTAAAACCGGGATATTCGTAGATGGCCTTTTTTCGAAAGGGCCTCCTAATTTTAAAAGTTACTACTATTATTTACCTTGAATAGTTTCTATGAATATACATAGATTAATGTTTTTAAATAACATTATTGGTTTTTATTGACCTAACAATTGCTGATTTTGCAAAATTTTAGTTTTTGCAGAAATATTTTTAAGGATAGGAGCCTACCTATGTAGATAACATGCCTCACCATGAAAATGCTAACAAAGATAGGTGTCAGTGGTGTAGGACTGTTGAGATTTAGGTACCTCTAAGCTGGACTAGGCACTGGTTGTACTTCTTTTTTCGCGAGTTGAACATTCAGATCCTCGTTGTCATCAGCTAGAGATACCAAACCTTTTGTAGCCAAATAAGGGGTTGAAGCTGTGCCATAAGTCACTGTCCAAGAGTGTAAGTGTCATGCTGTACGTTTGCAGTGGATCATGCCTAGGAAACCGAATGACTATTTGTTATGGGAGTAAAACTGCGTATGTGGTTTAGTATGACACATGAGAACCCATACTGGTGAAAACTGTTTCTTGTAAGTTATGGGAGTAAAACTGCGTTAGTGGGTTAGTGAGACTCATGGAGACTGTTTCTTGGTACTAACTACTGCTTTCAGTTCGTAGTGGATCATGCCTATGAAACCGATTGACTATTTGTTGAAGTGACGTTTGACATGATTCTATGTCAATAGTACGGTACATTTTTTCAATGTCAGCAGAAACTACTAATTAATGTTGCCTAAGATTGAGAATATGTCCAGTACGGTAGGGCCTACCATCTGAATTAAATTGAATGATTTTTGGTTTGAAGTGGCGGGCGAAGCATCAAATATCACTCGTAACTTCATGGTAGTGAAGTCACGAGGTACACCATGATGAGGAAAATAGATGTACCTGGGTAAGTTAGATGTACCTTGATTTGTGTTAAGAATCATTTGACCTAAGTCAATGTATTCTTTAATAACTTGCATGTATAACTGATTGAAGTTTGGATACCAAAGAATAATATGAAGCCAACTATTGAGCTATACGCTCAACAAACCAATAAGAATAAATATTCAAAATGTCTTACATTTATTATGATCTCTAAACATTAAATTCAAAAATTGCAGGTCTTAGAAATGTAGCCCTGTAGGCAAAAAGAGAGAGAGACATATAATCGTCCCCGGTGGGCATATACCTTACAGATTGCCCCTCGTTAACGTTCCATTGGGAACGACTGCAGGATACAAACTTTTAATTGGGCCGTTAGGTATAAACTTACGAGGACAGTTTACAGTTGCAGCGGTATCGGATGCTTCTTATCGGTATCGGAAACTTATCTCTAACTACATTAGCTTATGCCCGCAGCTTCGCTCACGTTAAGTTTGATTTTTATACCAAAGTCAAATTTATTTTACTCACCTACTTACCTAAGCGTATATCGAAACAGTTTTTCTTCAGGCGTAATTATCCGGTTTCCAACAAGAACAGATTCCAGATTGAATCTTAAAAAATAGTCTTAAGTGTTTATACTCAGTATCGTATATTTAAAAAAATTCGTTGGATGACACCTTAATACACAATAAGGGGTAGAAAATGCGCCCAAAATATTTCTCCTTTGATTAACACCAGCAACACCACCTCTAGCTATATAAATAAATCAACTCTCATTCAGACTGGACTCATTCTCTTCTATGTAAATGCATGTTTCGCATATTCGCACAACACTATTCGAGTGGAACTGACAGACCGCTGTTTCGTGCCCGCTGAGTCGATAGTTGAGTTGTTTATCGAAGTTAATAAAATTTTCATTGACCTCGAAGTTCATCGTTTGCACTGACCAAAGTGAATTCATAGGTGCGTAAGAGATAAGTGGTGTTGTATAGTAAGCTAGAGAGCTGCCATTCAAGGTTATGTACACTGAAAAAACGTAACGGCTATAAATAAACAAGTTGCTGCTATTTACAACCTAGTAACTTGCTTCGGAGGGAGCCTGCAATGTTTGTTGCTAAAGTTATACAAGTCAACTTTGTTAACTTATGTTGGTAATATAAGGTTGGTAAGTTGGTCAAAAAATAGGTATCCAAGGTTGGTTGCTTCTAACCTATTCACTCAGTAAACTTAGCAAACCTATTTACTATAGTAAATCGAGTTGCTTTGTTGTGTTTAGCAAAGTAATTCAGTAGCTCAAATATTTTGCTTCGTAAAACTAGCTAAGTTGCTTGAATAATGTTAATCATGTATATTGGGTAGGGACAGCCAATCTACTTTGTTACTTCTACTCAATTCAAATTGGTATACGTAGCCAAGTTACTGGGTACTGTCAATCGTGTTCGTTGGGTAACTACAACTAATATACTCTGTTCTTTGTAGTCAATTAAGATTGGTATATTTAGCCAAGTTACTTTGTATTCTTAGGCGGGTTTATTGGGTAACCATAGCTAAAATACTTTGTTACTTCTACTCAATTCAAATTGGTATACGTAGCCAAGTTACTGGGTACTGTCAATCGTGTTCATTGGGTAACTACAACTAATATACTCTGTTCTTTCTAGTCAATTAAGATTGGTATATTTAGCCAAGTTACTTTGTATTCTTAGGCGGATTTATTTTCAGTATCATGGGTAATATCTGGTTAATGAATTTTTTTATCTATGGTAGTATCTACAGTTTTTAAAGGATAAGCGTACTCAAACTAACACTCAGTAGATTCACACACACGTATGATTAAAGCGGGCTCTTTATCTAAGTTTTAAATAACAACTGGCGATAATAAAATAACATAAACAAAGCGACACCGTAGTTGACTTCAGTAGTATCTAGTAACAGTAGGTCCTTTTTTATACCTAGTGTACAAAATAAATAAATATCCGGGACACCTCATATCCGGGACACCTCATATACGGTCACGGCCCACGGGTATCCTGAAAAGACAAATTTGTAAGTAGTTCAAAAAATTACCTTGCTCGTAAGTTAAGAGCAGCTCAATATTTTTATCTTTGCTGTTTTTCTTGCGCGCCTTTGCCAATTCAAATATTTTTGGCTTGATTGTAGGGAAGCTTTCAGTAATTTCGGTATATTATTGTCCTTTGTATAGGTTGTCAAAATCTTTTTCTAGCTGTGAACCATAGATTAATTATATTACCAAGTAACCTGGTTTATATATTGTCTTTGCTGTGAACAAACAAAAGAAACGTAAGTAAGTTTACAAAAGTATTTAAACTAAATCACCAGAAGATATCCTTTGGGTTTTTTAAGAGCCGCATATTCATCGAAGTATTGAGCTATGGATAACTCTTTTGAAGAAATTAGCCTTGTCTCTGTGGTCTCCTCCCACTTTTTTTCTACAGCTGTCCAAGGTTCAGAAGAATTTTTAAGCCATAAAAGTATGTCATCTGCATCTTTCTCATCAGTCAGTCCGTCTGGTAAACGTAAGCTTGGAGAATGAGGTGAAGACCCTGATCTTGAAATTCGCCGGCACTTCTCGACTACGCCAGTATCTCTGTATTTTCTTTTTAGGTTATGGATTTGGTCTGGTAATTTACCAGCCAATCTTGTTATGATGCCACGTGTAGATTCAACGATTTTGGTGTGAAAATATACAGAAGATTTTTCTTGCGGAAATAAGCTAATAACGCGCCCAATTCGCATAAACAGAAGATCTGACAATAATTTTGTTCAGGGCATTGTCGTAATATACATGTTCCGATAATTCTCACTAAAGATAGACGTGCCGCATTATTTAGTGGAATAGTTTTATCCAGTTTCAACAGTCCTTTTCCTTCTAAAGTACTGTTCAACTGTGAAAATAATATAAGTTTTAGGGATAAAGGTACAGACGCCTGCACATCAAGCTACCCGAAACTGTCAAATTTTCCCAATCAACCTTGAACCTAATTTCTTCAAAAATAAAGTTGAAAATCTATTAAAGAAATTTGACAGATTGTTGTAGCTTGATGTGCTGGCGTCTGTACATTGATATTATACGTAATACATGCACAAAAAAGTATATACAAACACATATTTCTGAGGATGTCGAATCTTCAGGTAAGTTAATAGTGACCGGTGAGTTATGTCAAGGAATAGTGACCGATGAGCTTGAAGCAGGCGTGCTTATAGAGGTAAATTCTTTGGAACTCAAAGGGTTGTCATCAAGCGGAAATGTTAGTAGGTCACCTTTAGAAAAATCATCACCAATCTGCAAGCAAACCATAAATAAAATAAAATGAAGCTTGTGAAGCCACACATACCTGTAGGTATTTTTATAACTTACACTTTGATTATTTGCATTAGGATGCATGCTAGATTTATAAACTTCCAAGGTTTTAGAAAATATTGCTCTGGGTCCGATTAATGGAATCATCTCCTTAATCAGACATTCGGTAAGCATAGGAAGAGAAAGATGTAACTGAATTTTCAGTAATTTGAGAAAGTTTGATCGCGCATTAAGAATACTTACGGAAAACACATAAAATAGGTAGTTATGTGGGATATAGGGACACGAGGTTGCGGACAACAGGTACCTTCCTACTTTTATTTAATTAAAAAAAACCGGCCAAGTGCGAGCCGGACTCGTGCACGAAGGGTTCCGTAAGTACCATTATCTATAAAAAACCAACAGAAATACATCATCTGTGAAAATTTCAACTGTCTAACTATCACGGTTAATGAGATACAGCCTGGTGACCGACGGACAGACAGACAGCGGAGTCTTAGTAATAGGGTGCCGTTTTGCCCTTTGGGTACGAAACCCTAAAAAGTTGTTGTTGTGTATGTCTACTAAGAGATTTTAATCGTGTATACTTACGTTTAAAAACTTCAATATATTCTTCTAAATTCCATGCTGTGAAGAATGGATGAAGATTTGTTCCAAATTCCATGCTGTGCGAAGATTTGTAACCTCTTCATCCATTTTTAGTTTATATGAAATCCTTGAGTTATTATCAGCAAATAATGTTTGTTACTAAACACTCGCGCGGTAAAATATCTCAACACACAAAAGTTGGTAATTGTTTATTTTTGTGACTTCACAGCTATAAAATAAACCCGGCAAAATTCAAAATAATGTTAAAGGTGTGAGGCGGCGCTTCAACAGACGTTCGTCACGCGACTAGGATTTGAGAGAAATGGCCGAATTCGCAGGCTATACAGCCAATTCCTTGTTTATTTATATCAAGTTACTCGGTTAAAATAGTGTTCGCCCACTCCATTGTTAATTGCCGAGCTGTGCTTATTTACCAATAGATAATTGTTTTAAGTAATTTGTTTGTAAGTTACACGGTTAAATGTGTTGCAGACTTATTACGGGTTCGTAGGAATGTAGAAAATCAAAACTCACATTTTGAAGGTAAATAATAGAATAATAATTTAATAAAAAATGTCAGCTATTTATACAAAATTCTTAAGTATTATGAACCAATCACAAATCACGAACGAATTTTACGATCTGTTGACCAATGACTGTGGTCCCCATTTTTTTATTTTCAAGGTCTTTCTTGGACACGTGTAAGCCGTTGCTAACCGAATGTCTGGTAGGCATAAATGCATCACAGCGAGTTATTTAATTCGAGTCAACTATGATTATGTCAAAAATTAAATGAATTACTTATTATTAAATAGTAATGTAAGCTTGTCTATTTTAACCGAACTTGGTGTCAATTTTAACCAATTATGATAATGTAAACTAAATATCTTACTTATTATGAAATAATAACATAAGCTTGTCTATTTTTAACCGAATTTCGGTAAGGGTAAAGTTTAACGAGTCGGTAATTTAGAAAGAAGTAAGGTAAACGGCCCAATATCCGTGAAGTTTTGAACTTCGCTTACTTCACAAAAACTTTTATGCTTAAACTAGTACACTTAGGTACAATAACGAAATTTTCATACTAGATAGGTAATTTATTGTAGTTTTCATGAAATAGTTTTTTTTTAATAATATAAATGTTATTACACAGTAATACAATAAAATATAAAAAAAAGTAGAATTGTACCAGTATCCGGTGGCTTTGTACTTGTAAACGTTATCATGTACCGGAATCCGGTATCTTTTTACGTGAAATTGAACTCTATTCCTTGATGTTAAAGTTCACAGAAAAATAAAGATAGCATTTTTGCGTTAGCAAATAGGGCATTAAAAATAAAGCTTGTGATTAATTTTAGGTAATAGATGAGGTATTGCATTTTAGGTCATAGGTAATCAGTTAATCACGAACCTAAAATGAATCACTTTCACAGGTATATTATTTAAATCAAATGAAATGAACAAAAAATGAATTTGACACTTTATTTTACATTTAAGTTTTATTAGTAGTTTCTCATTCACCCGTTTTTAAACTTCACAATGAGCAAATAACTTCAGACAACTTTTGGCAGGATAAAATGAGATCAAAATCCCTTACATAATAAATATAACTCTTGCTTTTTCCAACATTATTTGCAAATGAACCTAACATGCAATATTTTACAAAAAAAGAAAATACACTGTTTGTCCTAGAGTACAATTAACAGCTTCAAAAAGCAGTTTTAGATTTAAAAAAAGTAACTTATTTTAGGTTAAAGTAACTCATTTATATTTACGTATGAAAACTTATTTTAATTTTATCCAAATATTTTTTTCACAAATATAATTGTACATTGCGCTATTTTAACATTTAATATCATTGTTTGACCCACATAGAAGACTTTTGAACTTAAATAATCATTATTTTTCAAGTCATTTGAAAAAATTACATATATCTAGGTAGGTACATACTTAGATACCTATATGTGATTTTATCAAACGACTTCGTACGTGAAAAAAATATTTGGATAAAATTAGAACAAGTTTTCATACTTAAAACTAGGAACACTAGTTAGATAGACTGCAATATTAATTGAATGCAACCAGCGTTATATAGGTTATTCTCAAAAGGTTTATTAAAATCTACATGTACTCGTATGTAAATAAACTTATATCTATAGATAAAATGCTTATTTAAAACTTTCTTAAAGAGCTACAGATTTTTTAAAAGCTATTACTGATCACAATTTTATTGGGGTGAGGAGTTCCACCCATCATCTTTAAACTTGACCTCAAATAGACATATTCAACACTAAAGTAAAAATCAGAAAAATAAATCTTAGTGTTAAAAATAATGAATAACCAAACTTAACTCTTCGGCATTATTTAAAGAGGGCTTACTAATAATATTGATGAGGCAGTCATAGAAGCAAAGCTTTAGTCACCTATTTATCTAAAAACACGTTACAATACATACAACTAAACGTTATTTCATCTGGAGAAATTTCTGCGCAAATTGTGTGATACCAGGTCTTACAAGTCACACATTGTATCATGTCTAGTTTTTTGCTTCTTTGACACAACCGACAAAACCAATCTTCACCTGTGATTGACATTGCTCTAGTATCTACTAACTTCGTTTTAGATTTCTTGTTACATCCTTCAACTACAGTTTTTTTGGTTTTTTATCGTTTGCTTTCACTATGGTCTTCTCCTTTTTTGTCTTAGCTTCTTTCTTTTTCTGAGCAAAAATTTGCCACCTATCAGATGTTATAACGCTAGGTACTTTAAATTTTCTCTTTGTGCTGGTGCTAGGAGTTTCTGGCCAAAATAATGCATCTTTAAATGGCGTCGGTACAATTAAATCTCCATAGTATTTAGTTTTTGGTTTATCACTGTTGTCATCTTCAGGTAATTTCGCTATGGGTGTGTTCATATTAGTTTCTTCGAAGCTTTTTCTTTGAAGAGCATTAGGAAGAGATGCCTTTTCTAGACTAGTCTTCAAACTAGACTAGATCTTCAAGTGAATTCATAATAAGCGTGTGTGGCGGTGTCTTCATATTAATATTATCGAAACTTTCGCTTTGCAGTATTGTATCTGCATTAGGAAAGGATGCTCTTTCTAGAAAAGGCAAATCTTCAGGTAACTTCATCATGGGTGTGTGTGGTGGTGTCTCTATATTATTTTTTGAATGTTTTGCTTTCAGAAGTTTGTTGTGCACTAGCAAAAGATGCTATGCCTAGGGGTGTCAAATATATAGGATCATAGCCTATAGTCCGAATAACCTGACTTGATGTATGGGATGTTTCTTGACGTATTTCTTCTTTATTTAACTTTTGCAATGAAGTCTCATTTACTGGAATTTCTATGTCCGTGATTTTCTTAAGGATCCCATCCCAATTTTCATACACTTCTACCACGCTTCCTTTATGACTTTCATTTTTAATTCTTAAGTCAGTGAACTCTTTTGAGTTTTGAAAATTTTCGTCCAAGATGTCTGTCGGCCCTGTTAAATTACCAATATCAAATAGAGTAGATTCATTCATCTTAGAGGTTTCGTAGGCAGATACTTGTTTTGAACTCGTAGAGTCATTATTGAATCTCTCTGGATATAAATTATTTTGAATATGCATTTTCCTCCAGACATTAAATAATCCTTCTAAGGATTTATCTCCATTCCAGGTAGATGTTTTGCAAGCGTAAAAAGCTTTTAGATTTTCAGGACTTACTTGTGATTCAAAGAATTTCAAATGACTAACAGCATCTAATTGCATTTGGTTAACATTATCTGGTTCAGCTGTTTTTTTGAGTGCCTTGTACACTTTGAATAATCGACGTTATTTGCATCAAAAGGTGACAAACTGCATTTGCGAAATCCATTTTCGATTGAGTTTGGGTCCAGTTGCTGAAGAGTTTTATGTAGCAGTGGGCAGAAATGTTCTTTTCTAAGTTTCCCAAACTGGTTATTGTTTCTCCAGTTATAAACTTCTTTTTTCCAAATCCTCTTTAATGGCCGGAAGACTGCTACGTCCATTGGTTGAAGAAGGTGAGTAGCATTTGGATATAGAGCAACAAGTTGGATGTTTTTTTCCCGGCAGAAATTGCTTAGTGGTAATGTCGTATGTGAGCAATGACTATCCAAGAAAAAAATTATTGGCAATTGAATATCACTTTTTTCGATCCAAGGAAAAAAAACATTTGTCATGTATTCAAAAAATGACTCTCCGGTCATCCAACCCTTTGGTGTAATTCCTAATCCCCATTCTTTGGGTGCAGTTTTCGATATTTTGTGCGGTATTGATTTTAACTTAAACAACACCATTGGAGGTGCTAGTTCACCAGCTGCGTTTGCAGTAACTAAGACGGTCGCGCACTCTCTTTCACTGCTGGGGATAACGTTACTTACGTTACTTAAACACTTTTTGCACCACGTTTTGCTAAAACTCTGTTATCAGACGGTGAAAAAAGGAAGGGCTTTATCCATTTAGTTTAGCCATTAGCAGTATAAATTCCATACAGAAAAACAAAAAACAATCAAACCAACGAGGTTACAAGACAAACAAGGTACCTAAATGTACATATTATCGATAAATCTTGCCCGGCCATTTGGACGATTAGGGATTTGTCGGTACCAATATCGCTCATTTGCGGCAAGGTCGACATTTCTCAAAAAACATCATTTTACAGGAGAGCAGTTTTATAGTTTCAAGTTAAAATTATACCATTATAGTCGGTTTTTTAGGTAACTTATTTAAACAAAAATGTAGTGTGGTTAGTATAGTTTCCTGTTAAAATGTTGAATCTTACGTATAAAGCGCACAAGACAATGTGCTATTTTTTCCGCAGCAAGGTAATACTTATGTCATTGTTGCTGATAAATATATAAATATTTTTGTAGTATTTTGATTTATGACGTTTCACTCAATAATAATTTTATATTTGAGATAACCTTAAAGTTACAATACGAAAAATGTCGACATTGAAAAACTTTTTATTAATATATGAATCAATAGTGAACTACTACACAGTCACATTAACATCTTTATGACAAAATATCAACAGTAAGTATTGTGCTTAAATCTAAGTTATCACATTGAAATGGCACAGCATCAGTCTAATAAATCAGCTATCTTAAATTTACTTACAGTTATCGTTAAAGAATAAGTAATTAGGTAATATTATCATCACAAAGTTAGCCTCAATAATTATTGAGGCTAACTTTGGACAACTTAGTAAATAATAATATAATCATAATGTTAGCACAAAATAAGTATCAATTTCAGTCTACAGCAAGGTATTCAAAACAATGTTAAAAATATTATCGGAATCGTAATATTATTGTAGAAAAAACCTTACAATGAATTGTAAAACTGAGCATAGAACTGTGGAATTAGGTTTTTATTTAACAAGTCATACAAATCTGCTTTCTTTCTGTCCGATATGCCTGGTTTGCTATCATAAGCTTTCTTGGCGTTTATGTCAATCCTTTTCTTCTTTCTGATAATTTCTGCTTTTTTAAATTCTTCTTCTCCGTAAGAGTTTTTGTAAAACAATACGCGTGGATTATCCTTTTCAACCTTCAAAATTTTTATATCTCCAATCTTAACTGAATTTCCTTCTTCATCCTTCGTCAAATTGACTCCCATTTGGGTACATACATCTTTCCAGTTAACAAAGTCTTGTGAAATGGTTCAGGTTTTTTTCTAGCCATTTTTATAGCACCGATAAAGGCTTCAGGCGAGTACATTGGTCCAGCTTTAAGCAATTTTTTGACCTGTCTTTCCATTAATGAATGAGCTGAATCACCCTCGTTTTGGGTATGCCCTTTTATGAGGTATTTATGTGTAATTGTTTGGAGGTTAGGGAACTTTTGTAATGCGAATAAATATATTGCAACCATTGTCTTGTTTTTTTTGCTGGCCTGCGCAATTGTCTGAGTAAAAGACAACGTCAAGACTCCTGTCATTATTAAGTAACGAAAGCTGTTCTAGATACTTGTATACGCAAGTTCCCAGGTCATTCACACCTCTATTAGCACTGGACTCGTCCCAAACAAAATATTCTACTTTGTTTGTTTTTAAATCGCAAATTGTAAAATTTAATACATTTAATTTACATTTATAATAAAAGCATACATCGCCTTTAGGGCATTGAAATACAGCCTGGAGATCATAGACCGCTGTTACAATATTTTCATCTGATTTGTCTTTTGCTTTCTCTGCGCGACATAGTTCTTTTTCCTTCAAATGTTTATCATGCTCTTCTTTTAGGTTTTCTTTATTATCCGAGTTTTCAAATGCAGCACACAGATCACACATATCCTTTTTTGGGCTAAAAAAAAGAAATGTTAAATTCTTGAGTGAATATTTTGTAAAAAAAGGACATAATTTCCGAAAGGTAATTTTTTTTCTGTTGAATTGCCACAGTCATTGTGGATGTTGGCTATATTTTTACTGCCATCAATGAAAACTCTGCTTGTATTAGCTCTTGTATAGTGAGACTCGATTTTTGGTATCGCGTCTATGTATTCACGAATGCCATTTTTGATTGCTTCGTCAACTCGCGCATGTTTATCATGTTTACCGCGTTTGTCATCAGCCAATAGACAATTTGCCACTTGGCCTTCTTTTTCTAAAACGGTGCGAATTGGCCGGTCATTGATACCTAAGGTGTTCTTAAAGAAAATTTTACAAACTCTCTTCGATCTATCGGGCAGCTTAAAATGAAATGCGCGATTCTTTTGACAAGGTGTTCTTTTTCCTCCTTCACGAATGTAACGATATTTTGGTGTAATGATCGTCATACTCTTCGAAATGTATTCCCATTGTTTTTTGTTATCACCTAACGCCCAGTAGTTCTTAAACAATGACATCCTTTCATCTTCAGATAGTTTAGATTTACATTGCAACCGACATTTATCTTCGCACGGCTCTTTAATTTTTCTCTCGTCTTTTATTTTCTTGCTAGCAGTTTTATAAGCTTTTCTAGTATTTCGAAGCATTTTGTTCACATTTCTGTTCCAATTTGCTTCATTCCTTTTCCGTTTTCTTCCTTGTTTTGCCTTCGGACTTGCAGGAGATGAAGTTATGATCCTATTTTCAGTTAAAGTTGATGACAATGGAATTATACTATCCAAATTGTTAGTTGCAGTGGAATTCTCATTTCTCTGTTCAACTGACAACTCAGGACTACGCTGCAGAGGAGAGGGTTCGGAAATAGTTATGAGTCTATCTGCGGTTGAAGTAGATGGTAATGAAACTGAACACTCAATTGTCTCTATCAACTCGGCACTATTCTGCTGAACGAGTTGCTCAGGTGGAATGTACATCGGATCTTTGACAGAATCGTCACTATCTGCAAAATAAACGTAAACATAATAAGTTCTCGTATTTTATTTAAGATCTTCATAAGCAAAACCACGGAACAAAAAAAACAGTGGAAGTACAATTCACCAAAATTACTATAGGAACCGCTGTCGCCAAACTCATACAAATATACCGATAATCATATATTGCACTACAAAGAAACAAATCGTTTGATTTGTCGTTATATGTTTAGTCAAAACTAGCCTACGTCACAGATTTCGAAACAAACCCTGACGTTCTAGAAATAAGATTTATTTTGCTTTAGCGGAAGAACGTATTTACGAGCTATAGTCACACAAGATTCGATTGTCTAATTAATTCCGCTACTTGACCATAGATGGCGGGATTCTAAGTGGTAGCATTTATAAACTTAATAACGTTACGCATATAGTTGACATTTGCGTAATCGGTCGATTTCTATTGCTACTCAGCCAAGGCCGCACCACGAAGCTCATTGAATTATCTATCGATATCGATAGGTACTCGTTATTTTGTTCATTCGCAAAAATAAAATTAAAAAAGGTAATTATAAAATTGAATAAAAGTGCTGGTATGTATGCATGCCTTTTACAAGTATGCACAATAAATACTGCAACGTATGAAAATAGTTAAATTTTATTTATTGCCCTTGAAACAAAACATATTTGTTAAGAAACTGGCGTTTCGAAAGTCTTATTTTTAATTTTAATAAATGGTGTATGCGAACATTTCTATATTTTTCGACTATTGCCTTCATCAAATCGGTAACGTAACGGTAACGATTGGACGCAGGAAATTCGCCAATTTGATGGGAGGCAATATCGTTAAATAAAAGAGTTCCTATGAACTTTCGCATTATTTGAGTTATCGCTAACTCTTTTCGAAAAACTCCTATGTCAACGTTTTTTAAAAATGTTTCTGCTGTTTGACATATCTTTACGACATCTGGCGAAGGGTACAACAAGCCACCTTGATCTTTAGCAATTATAAATTTGTGAAAGGGTTGAAAATGATGTGTCACTAATGCATCAACACAGACATCACAGTTTATTTTTTTCATTAACATTCGGGCAATATAACCAGCAATATGGCCCATTGCTTGATTACTGAAATCAGAAAAGTGCCCTCCTAGTTCTTCAATTTCTGAATCGTCCTCAATTTGATCGTATTGTGACATATCTGGTGACATACTACTTCTGTTTATTCTTTCAACAGCTGACGAACAGTTAAGAATTGAAATTTCTTCTAACGCAACACAGTTGCCTTTGTTAGTATCTTTTAATTGGACATGGATTAATATTTTTTTATAAGCAGATATAAATTGTCTGGCAGTTGGGTTATTGTTT
Source organism: Erebia palarica (assembly GCA_964035005.1). Classification (NCBI taxonomy): domain Eukaryota; kingdom Metazoa; phylum Arthropoda; class Insecta; order Lepidoptera; family Nymphalidae; genus Erebia; species Erebia palarica. Next base: position 19,264,797 of record OZ035995.1, read on the forward strand.
GCCCCGCCATGTGCCCTAATATTACAGAAAAGAAGCTCTAAGTGATCTTGACTTAATTTGTAAAATGGTAAATATAACAAAATTTTGGTTTTGATCAAACTTGAATATAAATGTTCTAAGGCTTTGATACACCCCAAAAAGCCTAAAAATCCGGTTTTTCTCCTACTATTAATTAAAAAAGTACCATTCTCCGTTTTTAAATTGCTGATATAATCCGATGCTTCACCTAAGAAATCAAAAATTTTGTTCGCATTCTTTTCATTTAAAGCTTTTTTAAACCCGAATAGGTGTAAATTTCTTGAATTAAAAATATCAAAGAGATTATTGCAAGTGATCAAAAACTTTTCCGTGGGCTCGCTGTCATGAAACGAATTTATTCCCGATTGTCTACAAAATTTAACAGCTTCCGCTACACTTGTGCTAAAAAGTTCGGTAGCTAACTTTACTTTCATTCTTTCGTTACGAAAATTAATATGGCGATCTCTTAATTTATTTGACAAATGAAAGGTTTCGTTGTTTTGTACTTTATTTAGTTCAACGAGATGTTGCCATTGAATATTTTTTCCGTCTTTGTCTACAAGAATTTTGTACATTTCTAATGTGTTTCTTAATAATTTAATCATATGACACGGATCTAAAACTGCAACTATTGGGTCTTTGGTAATAGGATGTTCAAATTTTACATTTTGTTCTTCGAAGGAGCAACCTAAATGTTTCGCGTTTGAAATATTTGCCGCACAACCGTCAAAAGTTAGAGCAACTACTATAACGCCAGCCTTGTGAATTAGTTCTAAACAAAGTTTTACAAGGTCAGCGCGTTGTTCTTGTAACATTACAATTTTAGTATAACAAAATTGCAAAAATTTAAATACCGCTAGCGTCATCTAGGGACACTAGTCGGTAACAGGGCAACCTTGTTAGGAAGTATTGCAAATTAGATACGACTAGCTCCATCTATGGGCACTAGTCTGTGAGATGAGTTGTCAAATCGATATTAGTTCGTATAGAAAGTGAGAAAAAAGTTATATACCTTTTGGAAAATCAGATTCCTTTAGATAAAGGGGTCTGATTGGTTTTTTTTTGTATAATAAAATATACCAAATAATATAAATTGTATTTCCTTTCTTGGCCAGGAAAGTTGTGTATGTCAGGAATTGTCTATGGTCGCTCGAGAATGGTTTGACCGACGAACTGTCACGAATGACACAGGATATTATAATTTGTTCTTGTGTAGTTATTCTGGATTTAAGGGTGAAATTGCTTAAATGGTGTAAAATACGTTCAGTATGATTTCCGTGTGAGCATCGCTGCTATAAAACCCGCTTGTTGAGGACGTAGACCCTTTTTTCACCTCTGGAGCTCCGAAGCTTAGCTGTGCTGATGGTGTCTCATCAAGGAAGAGGACGTACAAAAATGGCTGCCTAGTGATAGTGGTTTTCTATTACCTACTAGTTAAGTGTCCTGCTGCTGGAAAATGGTGAGTACAGACGCGTTGTTACCTAGGGTTTAAATCGTAGGGCAGTGCTTTTCTAAGTAGGCTGTTATATTGTTACAGATAAACAGTTAGTTGAACACCACGTGTTTGGGTTTTGGGAGTGGCGTTCCTTCGACTTAGTCGGTAAATATCCTTATAGAAGCGTGTTCTTGGACGCTCAGGATTTCGCCTAAACGAAATTTCTAACCATGTGCCCTTGCTTTGTCTTTTCAGAGGAACATGGGAAACCTTAAAATAAGGAAATGTTAATCATTATAAAACCTTACAATAAGGAAATATTAATCATTATAAAACCGTAAAGTAATGGAACTTTAATAATTATAAAACCTTAGAATTAGAAAACCTTAAATAATGAAACTTTAAAATTATAAAACTTTAAAATGATAATTTGTAAACCTTGAGTCTCGAACCTTGTTTTGCAAACGTAAATGTCATTCGAACTTCAATAGCCATCGTGGGCTTTTATTAGTACCTTCTGGTACCATATTTCGGGGGGTCATGACCTTGATGTGACCTCGATGTGGTCCAACCTGTCGTCGAGCCAGCAGAACCCCGCGGGGCTGGGAGGCTGTTGATGGCGGTGTGGCTCCGAGTCGTCGTCCTGTTACGCCAACTTCAGGTCGTACTTTAGTATTATAAATATGGACTAGCATTTGTTATTTATTTGTATGACAGATTGATGGTTTGCACAAAACTAGTATAACACTATATAGGCAGTAAATTACCAAGAATCCGATACCTACGATTTCCTGGTGGGTTACCTAAATGGGACTTTGTGTGTGCGTGTCAGGAGGCGGACTCAGACCCGAGACTGAGTTACGCTCCCGGAGCTAGCTCGGGCGAAGCTCCCATTTGGGTGAACCTTAAACTACTACATTACTTAACGACTAAATTATACTCAAGTGGATTGACGGGTTTGAACCGTTTGTGTTTGTTTTTGCAATATACCTTAATTATTATTTTTTTAACTTAGTTTAGTAGAATAAACGGTAAATGTTTAACTTTCAGTGACTATTTTCTTTGCTACCACCCACTGAAATCCCCTCAGACCACACTCTGACCAGCACAGTCTGCTAACGCCTCCTCTTCTTCACGCACCCCTGGGCTTGTGCGTCTGTGAAGGCCTCATCCTTCGCAGGGGCATTCACCCGGGCCTTTATTAATAAAGAGGAAGCGTTACATTCTCCACTTACACCATCTACTAAAAAAAAACCAACAGGAACTTTAAAGTTACAGTTGATTGCAGTAACTAAAAATACCAAGGCTTCTTTTGCCTCCGCCAAGTGATCACCTTCTACTTCAGTGCCCATGTTAACGTAGCCATGAAATTTTCGCCCGTCCCATTCTACACGGCGACGAATACTCATTTCATCCAGTACTAACGTGGCTAATAATGGGTGATTAGACAACTCACTTTTTTGTTTCAAAGCTGCTAATGCCTCCTTGGTAAATCCAGGCTCTCCTCCGACTTTCGCGTACCAATTCTTTAGTGTACGGGTATGTGGTAAGCTTGTATGGAAGGTCTTGCGGACGTAATCATATGCCTTAGGAGAGTAATAATGTAATGTCAGGGCAAAACTGCGCAATGCTGGCGAATACTTTCTCCTTGATATAACTCCTGATTCCGTGTTTCCAAATTCTCTAGCGACCAATTCTTGAACCTATAAAAACATATATTTATATTTAATTCTATCAACATTCATCATGAGTAAAATTATGAAAAATAATAAAAACAAACCTCTAAATTGGTATTTTTGAGGCAATCTAAGTTTTCCTTGGCCATGGCAAATTTTTCTTCCAATCTCAATAATACTTCATCAATATTTTTTATTTTCTTTTTAAGCCTTCGTGTTTTCGCTTGTAAACGTTTAATTTTTAGACCTTGATTTACAACTTTGTTTTTGCAAAATCTTAACTGGCCTTTTAATTTCTTTTTCCTCGGTGTTGAACAAATTGAACCACCCGTGGCATCTATATTTGTAACCGTTTCTTCGTCGTCTACGGAATTAAATTTCACAGGAATCACGTCATGTCCTTTCTGTATTAAATTTTGTTCAACTTCGAAACATTCATGAAGTCGACTCTTTTTAGGGTGCGATTTAAAGTCAGAACTCTCCGAATCACTTTGTCTTTTTGAAGAACCTGGAGTGATCACATTATCATTTTGTAGCTGGAAGCAAAATTAAATTTTGAGAATAAATACCTATATAAAAATGAATAGGAGAAAAATTAATTAGTGTGTTTATGAATTAAATTTGATATTTAGTCAGTCAAAAATACAAAAATTTCATACAAAAATATAACTTAGAGGTGTGTTGTTTAGTATTATAATATCAAGTATTTTCAATACTAACTGAAAGTGATAAAATAAAACATGGTTACTTACTTGATTAAAAAACTTAACGATTTTCATTGATGGAAGCGCAGTAGGTTTCGTATATCTATATCCTTTATTTGATATTATAAAATCGACTTCTAAAAAATGTTCAGAGCATATCGTGCTTGATTTGGTTGGCATCCAATTAACTCTACCCGTTGCATCTATCCATTTCTCTTTGATGCTTGCATCTTTGGGAAACCTAAAAATATTTTAAATGAAGGTTAGATAAACTACTGATGTCTATTTAGTGATCAATGCAACGTCTCACTCATTAATAAATTATAATTATTACGTTACTATTTATTTATTTCCTAGTATCGATATCAATCGATAAATTCAATATTCGACTTTGCCACATCACTACTTGAGTAGCGAACACGGAGCGAAGTACTTTCGGAATGTTCTATTGAATAGAATCAATCCAAAACAAACTTTATCTTAATTGTTTAAGGTTGATTTTGACTAACCGTTCTGTTAAATATTAGTAAATTGAAATAAATTAAGATTTATTAGAAAACAATGAAAATCGTACTTACCGATGATACGAAACACCTCCATTTTTAAGATTTTTTCTCCTACTATCATTTTTACACTCCAAAACGGAACAGTACGGCATTGCTAGGGCAATATGAATTTGTCACGAGACTACCAACTCCACGCGATGTTAGAACGCGACTGGGATCAGTTAAGCGTAACGACGCTTATTTGTGGCACGCGTGCCACGCCTACTTAGCACTTCCACTGTTTTTTTTGTTCCGTGAGCAAAACCAATTCACTACAATAACATAACAAAACATTCTAACCTTCAATAAACGTGTCATCTGATGAATCCGAATCAGATGACGACCATTAATTAGTACACCTTCTCTCTTTTGATAAATTATTCATCTCGTGTGATGTTTGGTTAACTTTATCATTGCCTGAAAAGTAATATTATGTTAGTTTTATTATAGAGCATAATATACGCGAGGAAAAAAATATAAGAAACCAAAAGTACATACTGGTTTCATTAAGCATAACCTCTTCATTTTGTGAATTATTATGTTTATCAATCAATGCTACAATTATTTTTCCTCTTGAGGTATGTAGAAACACCATTGTCACCTAAAAATCGTCTAAAGCGGTCTATTACAAAATGTTACAAAATTTTACCATAAATAACGCAAATTATTTTAAAGTGTAATGACATAAGTGTAGATATTTAAAAAAAAAATATGAATTTATTGTTTTCTTTGTTAACAACAACGTCATAATTCGTAATAATACTCCTATGGTTGTTAATTTTCTCAGCAATATCGTCATAACACGAAATATGCGTACAACCAATTGTACTTAACTTACCGGCAAGAGCGTTGTTACGTAAAAAATGTCGTTCTTCAAGAGCACAAGTACAACCTACCGGTCGCACTGCTACATCACAACTAAACAAAGAATATATACTCTCTTGCGAGAGAAGAAGCGTAACTCTCTGGTAACAAAACGCAACCCTATATTTACACAGGTATACTACCAGCGCCACTACAGTCTCGCAATGAAAACTAAATATGAGCGGGAATATTTAAAACTTGTTTTTTTATTTTATTTCAAAAACATGAAGAGGATTCCATTATTACGGATTTTTCTTGAGCCACTAGTCACAAAATACTGTTAGAATGTATGTACTATTACATACATTCATTAAATTATAGACTAACATAATAGACTATAGCTCCAGAAAAATACCGTAATTATGGAATCCTCTTCATGTTATATGAATATAAATAAAATGAATTGAAAATATAAGCAAATAAAACAAGCAGTGGTACATGTTCATTTATTTATCTTATCAGAGTTACAGCAGATGCCAAAAATGTGTTCTTACAGCCCTTATCGCATTGGTTGCTTAAGAGCATTATAGTGGCAGTAAAATATGATAATAGCTGTGTGTCAACACGAGCCCAATAGATGATAAATTCCCATGATGTCACATCTGTGTTCGGAATCGAATAGGGTTGGATTCCGTCGCTGTAAAATCTAAAGGTTTTACTCGTTCTAAAGTTTGGCTTGGACACAAGAAACAGGTACTTACGGAAACCGGATCAGCGCAGTTATCCAAGCCAGCGAATGAAGTGAGGATTGACCAGCAGTTCCAGGCGTATCTCAATGATGTGGAAGGCCACGTGATGTGAGGCCAGAAGAGTGAAAATATAGCTAGTAAAATGGTCTAATGCACTTAACACAACACACACAGTATCACTTTCTTTATTGATCACCGCGGTGATGAATTATTTTTCATAACTTGTTCGAAGTTGGTTGTTTTAAATTTAACCACGTGCAGCCAGGTATTAGGCGTATCGGTAGTCGGTGGTCAACTCTGCTCGGATCGGAGGAGCCGACGATCTTCCGATAGTTACCGTATGCACACGAGCAAGTGCGCCCTGTTATTGGTCCAAACCAAAGGAACGAGTATATACGAATGAAAGCGAATGATTTGGATTGACCTAGTTACAGATTATCAATGATATTAGATTAAGCGAAGAGCGTACAAGCTGTTTAAAGGCATAGAATTATACCACTGAAATGCTAGCATCTGAAAAGAGTTACTGTGAACTACTGTACAGCCAACAGTTCTAGAGTGGTGTATACTAGAGCGATTTAACGCAAAAAGTTCCACTTTGGTTCACCCCAACTCTGTTATTATCTTCAATTTCAAAGCTGCTCAAAGGTGTTTTATTAGCACACGTGAACACCAAAGGTATTTCGAGATCCTCATATAACTCAGAAATAAAGCATTTGGCTGTTAAATTGGCTACTGAAATACCATTATATTGTTTTAGTCTGCATAATAGAATTGATGACATATATTATAACGCGCGAGGCTGTAATTTATTATTTATTTATTTATTTAAATATAAAATACATTTTAAAAATACATTAATATAATGTTGATCGCGGTGTCTCAAAAACCCTATCGGGTTTATCCGTACACCGGCATTCGTCGCAGCGCTCTGAATTTCTAATGTTATGTGCACAGTTGTAGATATTATATAAATAGTATACGTTTACATTAAAAAGAGAAAATAAACAATGACTAGTGAGGGTAGATAAATAATACAGGTAAAGTATAAGTATCACTTTTTGCGCGTGGAACACAGTATTCGGTTCGTCGAACCGGTTTCGCACCACAGTCTACAGCGATGAATAAAGTTTAGACAGGATGTTCCGATTACGAGTTGAAATTTTGCAAGTAATTCACAAGTTTTGCAAGAAAAATGTTTTGAGTTTGCCCTTAATGTTTTTCAAATTAATTTCCTGCTTCAACTTGTACGGCAGGCTGTTCAATAATTTCGGCACCAGACAGTCTAGGGTCTGCCTACCGTACAAGTTGTTAGCTCGAGGAATCATTAGTTTGGCGTTTGACACACTGCGTGTTCCTAACGGGTGCTTTATTGGTTTTTGTAGATTTATATTAAAGAAGTTTTCCAGTAGTATTGTGTATTTAACTTTATCATGTATTGGCATGATTTTGCAATAGGAGAAAAGATCATGGTAATTACTTTTAAATTTATTTTTAACTTTGGGTGGTACTATGGTTTTTAGCAAACGGATTTGAAGATGGTATATGTGGTCCAGATGCGTTTTACATGTTCTGCCGTAGCTGCTAAGTCCGTATGATATAGTTGATTCCGCCAGGCATTTGTATAGTGACAGGCGTATATGATATGGGATTTTATTCTTTATAAGAGAAAATTTTGCTAACATGCATCTTAACTTATCACACACTTTGTAGATATGTTATGTCCACTTTAGGCGGTCGTCTATTATAACACCGAGGTATTTATGGTTATTAACTAATTCGACAGGACTACATGTACATGGATTTATGTTTGTATGTAGACATGCATGGCGATGGGCAATCAGGTTTGGAATTATAGTGCTTCTATTTTGGCTCGAGCTTATATACATGAGCTTCGTTTTTCTTGCATTCAACACAAGACCTACATCATGAGACCATTTTGTTAATAATGTAAAGTCTGTTTGCAACTTTGTGAGAGCTACATTTATGTCAGCGTCCGCTGCTATGAGGCATGTATCGTCAGCAAATTGGTATATCTCACAATTTTTGATTAAGTTAGTGACATCATTGACATAAGTAATGTAGTGCAATGGTCCCAGAACAGATCCTTGTCCTGTACCTTCTGTGACATGCACTCTGTGGCTATATTCGTTTTCCACTTTAACTTGGTATGACCGGTTTTTTAAGTAATTTTGACACCAGATATTTAGGGTTCCTCTTACACCGCAGTCATTTAGTTTTTCAACCAGGACGTCATGCCGCAGTGTGTCAAATGCCTTACTATAATCTATAAAGACGATTAGAATATGTTTTTTTACATTTAAATGCTTATAGATAGTGTTAGTGAAGTTAGAAAGAAGTTGTATAGTACTTTTTTGGGGCTGAAATCCATATTGTGTATTATTTATTATATTATTATCAATGTAAAATTTAGATATTTGGTTACCGATATATTTTTCAACGATTTTATCAACCGTGGGTAGAATCGTTATTGGTCGATAATTTTCATATTCTTTACGACTTCCCGCTTTATGTATAGGTCTAACTATACCTGTTTTTAGTTGAACTGGATAATTTCCTGTTCCAATGGATGTATTTATCAGTTTAGCTATAACTGGTGATACCTTGTCGTCTATTGCTTTTAGGTCAGCCGCTCTTACACTATCTATACCTGGGTTCACATTAATCAGTTGTAATTCTTCAACAGCCATATTAATTTTGACCTAGTTTGGTTGGAGTAAATTTACAAAAAAATGATGAAAAAAAGTTGGAAAATGAAAGCAAGGACAGGTGGAGTAAGTAGAAAAATAATGAAGGAATATTTGACAATAATTAAAGCGAATAAAGATCCTTTACTCAAAAAGCTTAAAGGTTCTTGCGATGGCGATAGTGCGACCACTTATATTTTAGCACACGGTTCCGTATATAATATAAATTAATGTTTCGAGTTTTATTAATATGGAGGAAAACGCGTGTGAACGTCAATCTAGATGCTCCAGTGAAGTTCATCATAGTGCGACAATACATTTTTCTGAAGAGGGTTCCGTACAAAATGATATCGATAATATCGAGTGTTCTTCTTTTGATGACGAGCACAATTTAATACCATCTAGCTCCAGCTCCAATGAGAGTGATAGTAACGATGATTATGTTGAGTACAACAAACAGTCAGTCTTTCGTAAGAAAATAAGAATCTGGGCTGTCGTAAAGTAAATTCGTCATGTAGGTCTAAAGGATCTGGCAAGCATTATGAACGAATTAATTCCCCAGATATTACCAAACGATCCAAGATCAATTTTAGCTACTCCAAGGGAAATTAATATAAAATTAATTAAAGGGGGTGAATATTGGCACAACGGAATAGCTATTCTATTATTAAAAATAAGGCTTTTCCATTTATGAAAGTATAAATAACACCGTCACTTATTCTGGCAATGATTCCTCCAGTTACTGAGTTACCCAGTACGTGTGCAGCAAGATAGACCCGTATCTTTTGTTTGCTATTTGGGTTCATATGTTCCTTTCTCAATTTAGCAGCATAAACTTTGGGATGACTGTTGTCAACTTCGTAAAAATCTTCAACTTGTTTCTATTTGGCAATATCTAAAATTAATAGAACATTATTATCACATATGAGTAGGTATAGAACTCACAAAACTACATTATAATAATTATATTGTCTATTTCATAGACAGAAAATGTTAAGTAGAGATTACCTTGTTCTTTGAAATGGAAGGGAATGATACTTGCATCACATTTTATATCATATTTAAAAAAAATATATATATAACACTTCAGTAAATGAGGTGGGTCAAAAATTGTGACAACTTCATTATTTTCAAATTGTATCTGTCTCTGTGGAGTCTCTCAAAATATTTGAAGCTCTTTCTCCACCCATATCACAAACAGTTGCTGATATGTTCATATTGGTTGAAAAACATTTCTGCAATACCTAAAAAAACATGTGAATAATTGATACTGGGTGACTCAATTTTATTAAGCGTTTTTTGTTTAAAACCCCAGAGTCCCAATTTCCAACCACCCGTATTTTTTAAGTTTTCATATAGCTGAATTTGTACCCTTGTTCTTTGCCCTTGTTCAGCTTCGAATAAAATACACTTAAAAAGTAAGAAACGAAATCTCTTTGCTAACAATGTTTTCAAAGTAATCCAATTATCGTCGACTCTGACAAGATTTGATAAAGAATAACATGAAAAGCAAAGTGACGTTAAAAATAAAAAGTTTAGATTGTCTTTGGTTTTTCCTGTTTATTTTTGATCCGTCTTGAGCCGCAAAGGTGATTTGCTCTGCGGTTAACGACAAGAACAAAATGATTACGCAGGACTACTTGTATCTCTGGGGTCAAGATGATTGCTGCTAGCTATATCCACCTAGATATAGATATTTCACCTGGTTTAAAGGGCTTTTACAATACAACACAAAGCTTTCAAAAGAACAAAGCCCTGTACATACTGGCCTAACGTAGCCGATGTACTTGGCGAACGTGTACTAAGGCGACTATTTCGTCATTGTCTCAACCAGTAGATGTTCCCTACTGGACGAAGGTCTCCTATTATTAAAATACCCAAAACAGATAGTCACAGAACACAGTCTTATGTCGTTTTTGCCAATCTACTCATATGAGATCGTTCGTTCACCAAGTGGGGTAGTCCACCAGTGCTACAAGTTTCGGTGCAAAGCCAATGCGATTTGACGTACTTCACAAGTTCTCGTGGGGTTCGGTTTAAAGAAATATACTACTCAAAGATAACACAAATAGTTCACTTACAATGAGAATTATACATTAACATTTAGTAAGTACTTAAGTACATTATATTATCTAGGTTAGTGTCAAGGGTTTTACAGTAATTTATGTCGACAAGTTTGGCAAGAACCGGGCGTCTCAATTTATGTGTGTAAGAAAATCCACATAGGTCGGCCTCGGCAGCCAAGCGCTGGCCCAGTAAATTTTCACCGAGTTTATTAGGCCAACGTGTACAAGGGGTATAAGATCGGATCGGACCCATGTGAAATGCGAAAACGGACGCCATTATGACGATGTTGGGTACCGGGCAAATAAATTGGATTCCCAAACATTCCATTTCGTTTCAACCATTTGCAGTACAGGCAATATAAATTACTGTCAGTTGTGCCATCGTAATTTAAGTGAATAGAGTAAAAATTTAAATACTCGTCAATTTTGCTGAATTTGTGTGGATGACTGAGTTTGCCTAAATAACTTATTTTCAGTGTACCTCAAATGTATTTGCTGTTTGTAATTTGATTTACATTTCTGGATTTCTAAGATAATAATTAATTGGATTTTGGATTGAATGCGGAAATAAATATTACGGCTCTCTAAATCGGCTAATAAATTTATCTTAAAATAAAAATTACAGCAGGCTAATATTCTCTATTTCACTTTATAATCACAATCTTACAAATCCGTAAATAAACAACGAGTCACTTCGACTCTAGCCGTTGAAAAGTTCATTATTATTATGAAGGTTTCGCGGGAGAGAATTATCTTGGGCTTACGTAGATAAATAATTAGGCAGATGTTCACGCACGCCGCGCTGTGGGCTCTCTATTAAAACTTAGAGTAGGTTTTAAGATTGAAACATCTTACTACCGGTGGTCTTCCTGGTAATACCATGCGAGGTTTTCTGTGCCCGCAGCACTATCAGAGTCAGACACGTCGGTGATACCACGGGCAATGAACATTACCGATGTCACTTATTATTAATTTTATAGATAAAAGCAACCCATACTATTTGTAATAATTAAAAAAACAAGCCGTCGCCCGCGTGACTTCGTCCGCGTATATAACTTCTGATTTCCTATGAGATTATGAAATTTTCCCGCTGGAAAAGGCCTATCTACTTATAGATGCTAAGAAATAAGACCATTACTGATTTTTTTTTCTAAAAAGTCATCTAGAATCAAACTCCGCTAAATCCTGCAAGCCAAATTTTTCTTTAATCAAATTTTTCCTCAGCATTTGTTACTAGGGTAATTTTCTGATGCTAATTTGGAATAATTAAAATAAGTAAAACTGCTTTATTAATTGTCATTGCGTAGAATCATAGAATAAGTAATAGTACAGATGGTAGTATACCTTTATATTATAATTGTTATATTATTATTATATTAAAATAAATATATTTATTAATATTATAATTATCGAGTAGTAATTACACGCTACACCTTTACCAGAAATTGTACGAGTTTTGTAGATAAATACTTAGCACCGGTAAAAATGGTGACTATTTCGTTTCGACCTGAAGTTTGGTTCTGTTGCAATTTGGGATCAAAAGAGTTGACGATTCAATTTCTTTTAAATTTTCCTGTAAACGACATTTCTAGTTTTTCTTTCTGGTTGAAGGATAACTAAAAAATCTGGTGAACTGACTCTGGAATATGCCACATATAACTGGCCATGGAAGAAATAATCATTTCTGAGATCTACATCGGCTACTTTCAAAGTTTGGTCCTGAGCTTTATTAATTGTCATTGTACATGTACAGGATTTGAGGTGGTATTTCTGGTGGCTCAAGAGTGTGAAGAAACACTATAGTGCAACGTATAACATCTTCGACCTCCAATACACTGTCCACAGATTCTCTCTTTCTCTAGATTATATTTATGTCTAGATCTAGAGTCTGAGAGTGACAGAACTGTTTCATTTAAACATTGCAAGCATTCGATGGTAATCGGCTTGCATTCTTACTTCATATTTCCTGCCGGCTCGAGTGCTTCTTTGGTCTTCTGAAGCATCTCGTTTGCCAGATTTGTCGCCGAGTCCATCTCGACTCCGGTGCCTTTTGTCGTTAGATAGAGCATGCTTGGGCTCGCAATGGGCGCCTGACTTGCGCCTGCTCCGAGATGGATGATCCCTCGGAGAACTCATTGTCTGAGTCAATAGGCCGTGGGGGTATTTCTTCTAGGTCCCAAGACGCTACTCTCTCAGTCGTGATGTCCGCTGGCGACGGAGGCACAGATGTGGGGAGAAGTGGTGGTGGACGCGTTGTCACTGTTGGTTGATTTTATTGATGCCCTCCTAATGAGGACTTTTTCACGCGGTGATTGTGCGGGTCTGTTTGGCCTCGCGTTCGACGATTCTGTTGAAGTCCGACGATCTGACGTCACTGACTTCACTGATTATGGTGGTGGACATGTTGGAATTAACTAAGTTGCTTATTAACTAAGTTTCCTAATTCTAACTGTGTGGTGGTGGTGTGAGTTGCGCGACGAGCTGGACGCTGATGTTGAAGCCTCCTGATGAGCCTCCAGGGTTAGCTGTGCCACTTGTGCTGCCAGGTCCGTCGGCGAGGTTCTATCCGACTGAACCTCTGCTACCTCGATCAGTTCGGTGGTCTCCATGATTTTATCAGCTACAACTGCCAACCCCATGAGGTCCACCTCCTTCAGGGCGAGCACCGCCCTTACGGGTGATGGTAGATGCCCTATCCATAGCATCCTTATTGAGTCTTCCGCTATTTTGCACCTTGCTAAGTCCTTCATACGGCGTAACAGCTGGGATGGCTTCTGAGATCCTAATTCCATCTCGCTTAGGAGTTTCCTAAATTGCCGATCCTCGCTCTCTTCATAGACTTGGAGTTGCCGTGCTTTTAGCTTTCTCGATAGCGCTTTTGCTGAGTTTGGGGGCAACTAAGTTTGCTTGGCCGCGATCCCTAATTTTTGACCGAAAATTGTGGCCTCAAACTGAGCAAACCATAATTTCGGTTTGTCCACCCGAAATTCCGGTATCCGTGACGACACCGCCACGGCTGCCAAGGCGTCTTCTCAGCAGCAGTACTCTATAATTCCGACGACGTCTGCTGGGCTGGTCTGGGCCAGGGGCTGCTTTACTCCGTACATTTTTTGTCGATATTTGCCTGTCGATAATTATGGACACTTCATATGCGTGCTTATGTAAAAAGTAAAATAAATGGTATAAATGTAATAACTTAGGTACAAAATAGTCTTTTGAAAGGCGCACGTAGAAACGCGTCGAAAAAATTATGCACCAATTTCTGGCCTATAATAAAAGCTTTTGTAATAAAAACTGTGCGCGTCCTTTGTATAACAAATAAATAAGTTCTCTCCCCGTATAAGTAGTACTAACAATTCGTTTTGTAAGAAGGTTTGAGAGCTCCCATAAAGTTTCAGACCCAGACTTGAGGCTCACGTTCACGCCTCAAACTTCTCATACTTTTATACTAAACCAGACCAACAAAAAAGTTTATCATAGTAAATCAATTAAAATTGGGAGAAAAAAGATATTCTTAGTAATAGTTATGTGAGGTTGGGATTCAATTTCATTGTTTTTAAGCCAGATGACCATATATTAGCTTTTAAAAATCTTGTCCTTACCCGCCGTCCGCTTATGGGAACGACGTCTTACTGTGTTTTAGGTATTCAGTGATCAGTCACCAAATTAATTTAAATAAAATACTAGCTGATGCCCGCTATTTTGTCCGCGTGGAATAAGTTTTTTTAATTCCCACTGGACCTACTAATTTTCCGGGGGAAAAATAGCCTATGTCATTCTGCAGGTCCTTAACTATGGCATGCACTATCCCATGCACAAATTCACGTCAAATACCCCCAAAAGCAGATAGGATTTAAGCATTCATATCATTCCTGCTAACTTCGATAGTGTACATACTATGAGCTCTCAAGTGTTCGCCAACTTACGATTTCGCTTAGCGAATCTGGTATGTTCCAAGAGCGATAAGTTGTAAATCCTCTTCGCTTAGTTCTGGGAATACAAAATTCGACCTAGATTTGTTATTAAACATTGTGTGTCCCATATTCATCTCTTGCCTTGGACAATTTGCCCTAATTTGTTGTCTTCAAATAGCTTATCTTGAATTATTTTAAGTACCGTTTGGACTTTTGCTCGTTCAGTAAATTGTTTGGCAAAATGATTTAAAAATGCTGCTACGATTGAAAACTCTTTCATTATGACAGGGCATCTTTTGTTCAAAACGTCAGCTCTGAATATTTCAAAATCTCGAAAAATTGTCCGTTCACTCCTTCAACCGCCCATCTATTCATAGTTACACATCTTGTAATGTTTGCTTTAAGGGTGGTAAGTTGACTTTCTCCATCTTCTATCGTCTCTGGCATATGCACTTGAAAACCTGTAAAAAAATTAAGTGATCATCTTAAAAGTTACTAATAAATAAATAAAAGAATTGAAATAACATGATTGGTAGTTACCTTTTTGAAGTAAGTCATCCCGACAGTCTCTGAATCCTTTGTCTAATATAAAAATATCATCTTCTTTAAAAATATTTAAATGTGAATCATTTTTAATGAATTCTTTCATTATTTTCTTTTCTGTTCTTCCGAATTTCCAAATAAATGATTGGCCAAGTAGGAGTTCCTGGCAACTACCTCCTCCCTTGAAACATGATCGAGCGCCAAATGTTGGGGAACATGGTCTTGTAAGAGGATATCTCGTCCCTGTTCCATGTAGTATTCTAAAGTCCTCCTTGGAGTTTGAAATAAGGCTGATATCCTCTCATCCCCTGTACGCATTTTTTCTGCATTCAATCCTAATTTCATTTTTAATGTGTTGAGTCTTGGTACTTGTCAAAATGGCATTTGTCATTGTGAATAAAAACACTTTAGTTATCTTGATTATTTATTACTACAGTTCACAATTCTTCACTTAAGTTATTTAATGAGTACATTGGTACGCAGCTAGTTACAAAGGATATCCAACAAGACAAGAGGGCTGCCCGTCCCTAGAACATAGAACTAGTATTAATAGACTAACCATAGATTAAGTATTGCCACACCTTACATCTCCTTTTTTCCTTTTACAATTTTAAGAAACATCATATTTAAAATAAGGCTGTGTTAGTGGTCTACCAAATCTAGATACTTTTGAATTGTCACTGTAAAATTTACATTTTCATTATTGACATTAACACTATCTTTATTAACATTTTCATTACTACTATTGGCATTTGGAGACGGTACATCATTAAGCCATTCTACAATCATTATTATCTACATCAAACTTTTTATGTGGTGAAGCTTTGAATATGTGATACTTATTTCTTAATACTCTCCAACCGTGAGCGTTGGCACCCTTACGTGGTTGACGTCTAATATGCTCGCACGAAGCGTTTTTGCTCGACGTTTCTGATACGAATCGCTAGGGTGTGGAACACCCTCCCAGCGCACGTATTTCCTGCCACTTATAACTTAAGTACCTTCAAGGCAAGAGTGAATAGGCATCTTCTAGGCAAGCGCGTTCCAACCTAGACCTCATCATTGCTTTGCACTAAGCATGGTTGTCGTCAAGCGCAAGCCTATCACGCAATTAAAAAAACATAATAAGTCATACTATCGAAAATCCGCATCCGCATTCACATCCGCAGTTGTGAAAAAATCTGCATCCGCAACATCCCTACTTCCAAGGCAACACTGACGCCACACCCCCACCGCGCCGCCGCTGCGCCTCTCGTATCCCGCGCCTTAGCTAGTAAATGCCTTAGTGCGAAGCTGGCTCAGACAAAACATACGGACAGCTGAGTCTAGCGTTATAGTTGTTGATGTTGTTGTAGTGTATTAATCTTCTCCCCGAGCTGTAGAGTTGGTCAAAGAGAAATTAAAATATGTACGCAACAACTTACATAACTTACAACAACTCTGGTCCTTTTGTTGCACTTGCAAAAAAAAGTATAGGCAACGACTAGTTTATAATTGTATACGACCCCTCGTAGCATAAAAACTTGCGCTTGGTAAGCAAATTCGGGTATATCTATTTCCCCCATCATCCAAAAACCCTGTAATGAAATTCTTCCTCTCATTGTACGTTAGACCAGGTTTGAGAGAAACTGAGAGGTTTGAGAAGGTTTGTTTTCTTAACTAGGCTTTGTGGAGAAAGTAAAATGAAAAATTTCCTCAAGAGAAGAGGTATCGTTTAGGACTTTGTTTTTAAATTGACAAGCAATTAATTTTTTCTTGGAAAGTAAAACGCCGACCTATAACTTTTTTATTATTTTCACGCCATTGTATTTACATCAGAATTTTTGCTGCGATTGAACAATTTTCAACTGCATTTAAAAATTCAAGATTTGTTTCAAATACGGCCTTCGATAGCTCAGGAAAATGCTGTGTAGGAATGCGGGATATTAGTTCGTTTAGTTATTCAGCCTAATATCTCACTGGCCTTACAATCCACGGTGTGGTGAAATTTAAATCCATTTGCAGCGAAGCAAAACTGCAGCATTTCTCTTTTTTCCCTGTCTTCCGATATAAACATTTCACTTATATTGAACCAAAGTTCAATATCAGTGTACTGTGAAGTGTCGATGTTATTAATTTTTGATCAACACAGTTGTTTTGTGGATCCAATGCAATGGCGGCCGAAGTCAAGATTGAAGCTTTTTGTAGGTTCAGGTTCACAGATCACTCTTATACTAGTCCCTGGGGACAGATAGGACAGTGCAAAAGTTAGCGGTTAGTTCCGGTGCATTCGCAAAGCGCTAGTGTCGCAAGAAGTCTTGGGACATATCAGATTAAAATGCCGATACCTATCGATAGCATAGTGAAGTCCCATGACAAACGTTGAAATAGGGCACCCTCCGTAATTTTACTTTTTTTGCAGATAGGAAGGTTTAAAATAAAACTACTTGATGAATTTAATTTTTATATTTCTTTCTTCTTAACCTATATGCTTTATCAAAATCCATTTTCAGTCTCTTTAATAATAATTTCTTGTTTCACGCCTGATGTAGATGGAGTTGGATTATCATAAATATTTCTTGTATCATGTTCCTATGTGTTGAAATTTTATTTACTTCTTGAAGCTTAAAAGGCGTATTTCGTCAAATCGAAATATTGCTGATTTTCTAGGGTATTTTTTATATCGGATAAAACAGTTATTTTCTTACGCAGTCATACGCAGTTCGTGCATCGACAATGTCTTCACCGTAAGTAACTTTTTTATCCAATGTTCGTTTTACCGCTCCGTCTACTCCATCTGCAGCCCCCTTTCCGTGAGCGGTTTCAAAAAGTGACCCAGTTTATTTCTCAACCCCTGTATATGGGAATAAGGGTCACTGTTCCTTGTGGGTATTAAAACACGTCTACTTCTTCACACTGTTTATTTGCGACTAGCTTAGTAACTTATAATATGCGTTAATACAAAATGCATTTTTTATATGGTGTATGCCACTGCTATACTTAACTTCGAGATACATTATTAGGACGTTGATATATTTAATATAGATATTTGACTTAACATGCCGCCCGCCAAAGGACCCTCAGCGTCCTTTATAAACTATAAGTACATTGATCTTTGACAAACTTAAAATATTATACTTAATCACAATAGACGAGCGCATTAATAGTACATTCAACAACTTGACATTAAAATTGATTTTATCTTCTATCTTAATCTTAAAATCTTGTGTAATATTATGGCAGCAATGAACATTCACTTGCAATATTAAAGAAAATACAACTACTTGAACAATCATACAATAAATTAGCAAAGTCCTAACCTTTTCTTAATTATTAAACAAACAGAATATAACTTAGCAGGCAAATTAATTTGATTACAATAAACGTTAACATATACAAAAGACCTTTAGAATCTTAAATACTTAGATACTTAATCAAGGTCTATCGGCAAGGGACATAGTTTCGATACAGATCTTTGCACTATACGGTCGCCACTTTTGACACTATAAACTCGAGTAACACCATCACTACCGGGATGTTTGTCAGTGATACGACCGAGCATCCATTTTCCAGGTGGAAGATTGTCAATTTTGATGAGTACTATGTGTCCGATATCGAATTCCTTTTCCTTCTTGGTCCACTTATACCTCTGTTGCAATCTAGACAAATATTCTGATTGCCATCTGCGCCAAAAGTCTGATAAAATTTTTTGCATGTGTTGCCATCTCGATAAGTAGCTCATTGGGACATCTTGGAGATTGGGATTCGGAATGGTAATTGGAGCTTCGCCAATCAAAAAGTGTCCTGGAGTTAAAGGCATCTTATTGTCTATATCAGAATCATCTATGGGGCTTAGAGGCCTGGAATTCAGACATGCTTCTATTTGACATAGGATGGTGGACATTTCTTCATAAGTGAGATTAGACGTTAATACCCTTTTCAGGTGGAACTTCATTGACTTCACGCCTGCCTCCCAGATTCCCGCCATATTTGGACTGTAAATCGGTAGGAAGTGCCATTGGGTGCCGTCAAGAGCTAAAGATTCTAAAATATCACCTTCAAATTGTAACTTTGCTTCTGCCCAGGCTGCTGCAAGTTCTTTGTTAGCTGCAACGAAATTGCGACCTTGGTCACTCCACAGGTGCGCACATTTACCACGCCGGCTTACAAATCTTCTCATGCAAGCGATGAAGCTATCTGACGTCATATCTCCAACGAGTTCTAGGTGAATCGCCTTTGTGGACATACAAATAAATATGCATATGTATGCCTTGCTAGTTCTGATTCCTCTACCTCTTGACGCCAGTACTGAATATGGGCCAGCAAAATCCACGCCGCTGTTTAAAAAGGGTCTTGATGGAGTCACTCTTTCACGAGGTAAGTCTCCCATGAGTTGCGATTTTACTGTTGCATTTTGCCTGGCACATATCAAACATTTTCTAAATCTTAATTTTGCTAAATTTTTTGCTTTCAGGATCCAGTATTTCTGCCGTAAGTATCCCAACATTAGCTGCGGTCCACCATGCAACGTCTTCAGATGAGCGTCGGCGACAACGAGCTTCGACAGGTAAGTATCATTATCTAGTATTATAGGGTGTCTACCATCTTCGTTTAAATCTGCATGGCGTAACCTACCGCCCACCCTGACGATTCCTTCATCATCAAGGTAAGGTTGTAACGTTTTTAATTTGCTTTTTGCTTGTACCTTTCCATTAGCTTTTAAATTGTTTATGTCTTCTTTAAAACTTTCTTGCTGTGTTAGCTTTATGCATGTTTTTAATGCTTCATCTAATTCTTTTGTTGTGATAGCTGTGTCTTTATCTTGCAATTTCTTTCCTTTTAAAAATCTTTTGCTGTAGGTAATCATTTTTAGTAGTTCTGTTAAATTATCACAAATTTCAAATTTTGCAGTTATACTTCTGTTTTCATTTTCTATTTTCAGGTTTGCTTCTATATTTTCTTTTCTTTCCAGGTTTGTAGTTATGTTCTTCGGTCTGCAGTATTCGATCTCATCATTATTTAACCATTCAGGTCCTTTCCACCACATTTTGTATTCTTTCAGGTCTACTAATGGCATTCCTCTTGAGGCGATGTCAGCAGGATTTTCTTGCGATTGGACATGATACCAATTGTGATTGCCTATGTCTTCGAGGATCTCAACCACGCGATTTCGCACGTAAGTATTCTATCTTGCAGGATCTCCGAAAAGCCAGGACAAAACTATAGTGGAGTCCGTCCACGCGTATATCTGACAGGTAGGTATTCTCATTGATTCCTTTATTTGTTTTAGAAGACCAGCAAGTAGCACCGCACCGTTGAGTTCAAGACGAGGTAAGGATTTAGATTTAGTC
Organism: Erebia palarica; assembly: GCA_964035005.1. Taxonomy (NCBI): domain Eukaryota; kingdom Metazoa; phylum Arthropoda; class Insecta; order Lepidoptera; family Nymphalidae; genus Erebia; species Erebia palarica. Next base: position 19,285,289 of record OZ035995.1, read on the forward strand.
GAGGCCACGCGTGTTTTAGCTGCGATGATTGTAGTCTTGACCTCTTCATCGCAGGTTTTTACTCTCATATAAGCGACTGCACCGTAGGCCTTATTCGAGGCATCGCAGAATCCGTGAACTGTAACGTCCGTCATCAGTTTTTCATTTGTTTGGAGCCATCGATCTATCTCAATACCAGGTAAGTTTTGGAAACTATTTCTTAGATCAAGCCATTCTTCAGCAATCGTTTCATTTACTTCTTCATCCCACGTTATACCTTGTAGCCATAATTTCTGAATTAGCAACTTTGCAGGTAGAATGGAAGGCGCTAACCAGCCGAGCGGGTCAAACAAACGTTGTATATCAGCGAGGATCGTTCTCTTTGTGATAGGATCAGCTACGGCAGGTAAGTTTAGATTGTATTGGAATTTGTCTGTTCCCATGTTCCATTGTAATCCAAGTGCTCGAATACTACCATCGATCGTTATGTCTAGGTTTACTTTGGAACTTCTTTGATCAGGTTTAAATTCTTTCAGGAATTCAGCATTGTTAGAGCACCATTTTTGCAGAACAAAGCCGCCTTTTCGCAATATTGAATCTATATCCTTTGCGATCTTGATCGCTTCTTCCAGATTATCTTTTCCAGACATAAGATCGTCCATATAAAAGTCTTGTTTAATTACTACAGCTGCATCAGGATTATTCTGACCCTCATCTTCAGCAACTTGGTGTAACGTTCGGACTGCTAAGTAAGGTGCTGATGCTGTACCGAACGTCACTCTTTTGAGTCGATAATCCTTTACAGGTTCGTTCTTGTCGTTACGCCAGAGAATTCTCTGCAAATCTGCATCTTCTTTGCTTATTATGATCTGGCGGTACATTTTTGCTATGTCTGCGACGAAGCACACTTTCTTCGTTCGCCATCTTAAAATTAAAGTTCTCATGTCATCTTGTAGTTGAGGGCCTACTAGTAACTCATCATTAAGAGAGATTTGATTGTACCCTTTTTGCGACGCGTTAAAAACGGTTCTGACCTTGCTTGTTTCTTTTTCAGCTTTAATTACAGCATGATGTGGTAGATATACTGATGGATTGTTAATTTCTTCTTTTGGAACTTCTTCCATATGATCCATGTATTTGTATTCTTCCATAACTTTAACGTATTCTTGCTTTAAACTTGGATCTTTCTCAAATCTTTTTTCTAATTGATGTAATCTTTTTAGCGCAATTTCTTTTGTATTTCCTTCAATACATTGTAAATGTTCTGTTTTTCTTGGTAGTTTTACAACGTATCGTCCTTCATCTGTTCTGGTGGTTGTACTTTTGTATATTTCTTCGCATTTTCTTTCTTCTGGTGTGGGTCTTCTTATTTCAGTTGTATCTTGTTCCCACATATTCTTGAGCATATTATCCAGATCCAGATTCAGGTGCATGCTTATAATCTCATCTCCTTGTGTCTTTTGTACAGTGCCAAATAGTATCCAACCCAGGCTAGTATTCTGCGCGCATGGAGTTCCTGGAGGACCTTTGATAATTTCACCCTTCATAATTTTGGCACATACATCTACACCGAGCAACATGTCTACTCGTCCTGGTTGGCTAAAACTTGGATCTGCCAGAACGAGACCTTCTAAGTGCGGCCAGGTGTTGTTGGAAATGGTTGTTGTTGGTAGTTGTGAGGTGAGTCGCGTTGGCATAATATACGTCTTTATTTTGAATTCTTCTTCTTGTCTTGGTAAGACGTATAGCTCTGTTGCTTGCTTTACAGTGGTTCTTGTTGATCCAATACCCGTGATCGTACCGTTGATTCTTGTCCTCTTTAGTCGTAATGCTTGTACTGCCCTTTCGCTTACGAAGCTTGCTTGTGATCCCGTGTCCACTAGAGCCTTTACTACAGTAGTGTGTCCATAGTCATCCCTTATCTTCACTAGAGCCGTTGCCAGTAGGGCTACGCTTGTTGGTTCAGCGTTAATAGGTTCGATTCTTGTGTTAACTTGTACCATCTCTCCGTTACCTTCGTTAGGTACAGTTGGTTGAGTAGTTTCTTGCTTATCCAACGTACCTGGTGTCCTTTTTTGGTGGAGCAGAGTGCTATGACGCCTGTGACAGATTCTGCAAGAATAGGGTACCTTGCACCTGGATGAACTGTGTCCTTGAAAAAGACAGTTGAAACAAATGTTATTCTCCTTTACATAAAGGCCCCTGTCCACTGGAGTCATTTTTAAAAAATCCTCACAGTGACTCAAAGTGTGGTCACCCTTGCATCGGATGCATGATTTAGTTTGCTTGGCTACGTGAAATACCTTCTCCTTAGTAGACTTCTCTTTACTTGTTGTGGGGGTTACTAATTCTAACGTTCTAAATTTAGTTTCAAGGAACTTTTTTAAGTCCTCCCACGTGGGTAATTCCTCAATATTGTCCTTGTAGGCGAAATCTTCCCATTGTTTATGGGACTCTTGGTCCAGTTTCTGAACCGTCAGAAATATTAAAATAGGATCCCAAGAGTCGGTGTCGATTCTTTGATTACGCAGACTGTTTACAATTTCGCTGGTGGTATCTAATGTTAACTTTATGTGTTGAGCAGACTGTATAGTGCTTTTGCGTATTGAAAAAAGTCTCTTTAAAAGGGAATTAATAATTAACCGCCTATTACCGTATCTATTTTTTAATATATCCCAGGCGAGGGAGTAGTTATCTTCGGTTACTTGAATGTTTCTTAACAAAGCTGCTGCCTCACCTGTGATACTAGTTTTGAGGTAGTGTAATTTCTGCACATTGTTTAGAGAAGTGTCGGTATGAACTAAGGATAAAAACAAATCATTAAATGTAGGCCAGTCTTCATATTTGCCGTCGAACGTTGGTAACTGTATTTTTGGTAGCCGGGCTAGAACGTGAGATGGTGTATCGGCAGCACTCGAACTTCGATTACCGGCACCAATTGTCTTCAACGCCAACAAATCCTTGTAGTAGCCTTGTAGATATAGGTACAGGTCTTCTTGCACAAAAAACTCTTCGTTGACGAAGTAAGGTAAATTACCACGTTGTTCTCTCGTCGTACACTTTACTAAATCTTGGTGGGCTTGTTTGAATGTTATCCAATAGTCATCGATCGATTTTATTCTTGATTCAAGGTATCCTTTAGTTAGGCGCTCCTTAGGGCATTTTTTTAGGTTAATTTTAGCCTTCTGGAACAATTGAGCCGTGTCCTCCAAAAGACTGATAACTTGATCCGCAGAAGTAGTCATTATGACCGAGTAATAAGTTCTATTGTTCTTTCTATTATGAGCCCGTCGAGTTTCTTATCTTATCTCGCATTCCATCGACTCGAGCGGCGATCGTTATCTTGCTTTAATCCGGCTTCGATTTTCGACCATATGTATATGGGAATAAGGGTCACTGTTCCTTGTGGGTATTAAAACACGTCTACTTCACACTGTTTATTTGCGACTAGCTTAGTAACTTATAATATGCGTTAATACAAAATGCATTTTTTATATGGTGTATGCCACTGCTATACTTAACTTCGAGATACATTATTAGGACGTTGATATATTTAATATAGATATTTGACTTAACAACCCCCTTTTTTTTAAATATTTTCTGACAATAGGTAAAAATTACCTTTTTCCCTATACTGAGTGGTGGGGCCGTCAGAAAAGAAATGTAGTGTAGTGACATTTGGTGATATATTTTTATGTGTTCTAAATTAGGTGTCAAATGTGCCCATATGGCTATTGGATTTTGATTGTTATTGGGTGAAATAGTGCAGAAAGATTTCTCTTGAAGGTCTTGTTCGTTTTTATAATAAATTACTCCATTGTGTAATTTAAACGTTGTTTGGACGCGTCAAAATGTGTTGCTTGTACTTCTTCACTCATTTTGGCACGATAATTTTCCGAAAAATCGCAATGAATGATGCATTCAGTAGCAGATAGTTCAGTCTCTTTACATTTCTTGTACATTTGGTATGCATGGTAAATATTATAATAGTGTTTTTTAAATTTTTGAAGTTGATCGGAAAAATACTATCAGATCTGTTAATGTTCCTCGTATTATGTCCTTAGTAGTTCTTTTTGTGATTTTTTTATTATTTGCTTCATTTGCGTTCTTTTTTACACATCCACGTTTCTTTGTTAACCATGCATACCAAAACATCTCATCTTGATTTTTATGTGCCAAATCTAAAGGGGCTGTCTTATTTTCACAACTTTTACATTTATCATACATAAATTTTTCATTAAACTTGTCATAAACAATGTCTCGAGATCACATGTATAAGAATATCACGTAGACTGGGATAAAATGCAGCCATTAATTCAGGGTATATAAGCTATATCTCCATTAAAAATTTCATCCCAATCCATCCATGTCGTGAACAAGTAACAAACATACTAACTTACATAGAACTCACAAACTTTTGTATTTATAATATTAACGTAAGGTGGAATGGTCGAATTGAAAACCTCATACTTTTATAAATTTGTCTATAAACACAAACTCACACAAATGAACAAAAAGGCGTGGCGTCAACACAGGGTCAAAGAAATAATACGAAATTATCATGCTGAAACGGTTTAACTTCGTCTGAATTATCTCGTTAGTATACGGACTCACATGATAACATACAGTTTTACTTATCGATTAAATCCACGTTATACGAAAGAAAAATGCACAGCGACAAAAATCAACCACCACAGTTTTGAATCCAAATGTCAAAAACAATAAGGCGATGCTGTTATTTTGTTAGGTTGGCAGTTGCTTACAGTATTGCTAGTGTTAAATAAATTAAGGATGCGTTCAAAATGAATCAAATAATATGTGATAGAGTCTGGCTAACGAAAGCGTGAACTGAGAAAACGCGGAAAATTCAAAAAATCTTTATATGGTATTACTAACTATAGTAGGGGAAAAATGTTTTGATACTTGTTTATTAAATTAAAACAAACGTTAAAAGTATGTAGATTTATTTATTTGTGTACACAAGTAAAATATTTATACTTGACATTTAGTTATGTTTAATCATACTCAGAATCAGAGACCAAAAATTCAACCTCGAAAGATCCTTCTGTATCAGTGGAGTCATCATCACTCACACTTATTATGAATTTTTCCAATCTTCTGCAGTTATTCGGCTAAACGAGGTTTTTATCAGTGTTTCTGTTTCTTTTGCTGGCAGATTTATGTTTTTTTTTTGCCACCATACGCTTAGCTGAGCTCCATATCAGCTCGATCGGATTGAGATCACAGTGGTATGGGGGCAGTCTCAGTACCTCATGGCCGTATTGTTTCAAAAGTTCGTCAGCTACATATAGGGGTTCGGGCTTATGTTTGTTAACTAAACATAACAATTCGGCTTTTGTTAGGTAATCTTCATAATTTATTCCATTGGAATTGAGCCACTCTTGTATTTCAGCTTTTCTCGTTTGTGTCGTAGGAACTTTATTCTGCTGTACAGTGTGGTAGCTCGCATTATCCATTACAATGACACTGGGGTTGTTCAAATTAGGTATTAATTTTTCTTTTAACCATTTATCAAAGTTTTAAGCATTCATATCATGGTGATAATCTGCCAATCTTGATTTGGTGCTAAATACTAATAGTGCATTTGGTACAAACCCTGTTTCAGAACCAGCATGTACTATAATATATCTTTTCCCTGAAGAGATAGTTTTCAGTGGGCTTGGTTGCGGGGCACCACTTGTTGTCGGACCTTGCCATGATATTTTCGGCTTATAATTTTTGTGTATATACGTTTCATCTAAATAGATGATAGGTTTTTCTTCCGCTCGTTTAGCAGAAATTTCTCGAAGATATCGATGTCTCGCAGCAATATCAAAACGTTCGACAAGAACCGTTCTTTCATTTTTATTTTTCTTAAACTCATACCCATTAGATATTAATATTTTACGCAGGGTTTCTCTGCATCCACTAAAATTAATCCCATCAAAAACATAAATGTAAAATGAGAGCCAAGTTCAAAATTGTGATAAATATGCCTTGGTTGTTGACTTCAGCGAAAAAAGAAGTGAGATCTAAATGGATGCCAAGTTCAATGGTCAGTCCTGAAATTTATTTATAACAACATATAATATTTTATAACAACTTAAAATATCATTTCTTCTTATAACTTAGTATAAAATGTTGAAGACTAAGGCTTTGGCTTGGCTAGTTTTCATATAGTAGTTTTATAGTAGTTTATATTATAGTAGTTTTTATAGTAGTTTTTTTGAACTTTGGCTGGATACGCTAGAACGTAAGTCTTCTAACAATATTCTCAATGTAGGGACTTTCTTTCTCACAACATAAAACTCATTGATTTTATTACGTATTGCATCAATATCGAAGCTGTCTAAGTCCGACACTGAATTTTTATGGGGGCGTTTCTTTCCTGGAGTGCTCCACATCCCTTCATTCACAGATCCTTCTTTTTTAATTTTTTTTAGTGTCGTGACACCAACCCCTGCAAAACAAAGTATAAAATACATATTTAATGATCTAGGTACCAAAAAAGTTATACATATGTAACAATACTTTGTGAAATTGAAAAAACAAATAAAAACACTCCAAACCAATGCAGGTACATACCAGTTAGTGAAGATATTTCTTCTAAGTACTTGGTCTGAGTTTCTATTAAAGAATTTTTCTCCAAATTCTTTAACGTTTCAACAACGCTTTTAATTTCGCAGAGTCCTTGAATATCTTCAAGAGTATAAACATAAGAAAAGTTATCATCATATTGTAAATATATCAAATAATCAGCCAACAAGGATCAACATTATAAAGTCATACTAACCTAAAAAACCCGATATCGTATTTACAGTTATATAACATTGTTGTTTTTCTTGGAAAACAACTTCTTTCTCCTTTTGTTTTTCATTGAACTTACTAATCATAGTAGGTAGCAGCTTTCGCACGTTACTTTTTATTGTTTTTCCCATATTAGAGAAATTCTTTTTGAAAAACAATTAACAGTACAAAATGCAGAAGACAACAGCAACCAAAGAGTATGATATATTATATTATACAGGAACCATAGACTTTGCCGTGCCTTTGACAGCTTAATAATGTTGCCATATAAAAACTTATAAGAAAACTCCAGGACACGCTTTCGTTAGCCAGACTTTATCCCTGTTACACAGAGGTGTTACGCAAAGTATCACAAAAGTGGACATGTATTTAAATTCTATTTTGCTTTGCTTTAGTTTTACGTATCAGTTAATATACCTTATACGAGATTTCATAATAATTCATTGAAATATGCGTCAGTTAATTTTTATTTTGTCGTGAGACACACGTCATGCTTTGTTAATAAAGAAATAAGTTCTCGTTTTTATTTGTTTTTTTTAAAAATAAAAGTTGTATACGTGAGAGGTAATAAGTTTTGATAAGGTAAGATTTTATATTTAGAACAATACATTAATGATATTGACAACGGTATCTTAATACTAAGTAATTTTTGAGTGAACACAGGGTATTGTGAGAGAAAGTACATTTTTTTGAAAAATGTCTAATTACCGATACTTAATTATTTAAGTATCGGTAATTAGACAAATTGTACCAATCTGTCGTATGCTAACACGGGAGTCGGGTCGAGTAAGCAGATAATCAAACTAAACAACAAAAACGCCCTATCAAGCTCTTAATTCCGCTGATTGCCTCTTTGCCTTTATTTTTATATTTGTAAATCAAATGCAGTTCAATTTCAGCTTCTGTCATAAATAATTGTTTTATTTTCTTACTGACTTTTGTCTGCTTTTGGCTGGTTGGCTACTTTTTCAACTGCAATATAAACAAAGTAGGCGATAAGATATTAAAATACTGACATAATTAAGTATCTATTTTCTATACAAAGAAAAATAAAGATTTAATTTACAACAACAAAATTAATGACTCAAGTTTTTTTATTCCTGCTGGAACTCCAAAATATTCTGGGGTAAAGTAGCTTTTCCCGGGATGCAACCTATCTCTGTACCAAATTTCATCAAATCGGTTGAAAAGATGGGCCGTTAAAACGTAGCAGACAGACAAACATATTTACCTACTAGTATAAGCACACAAAATTCTACTCCTATTGAAGTTTGGTATAGGGATAGTTTGTATTCAGGGGTAGGACATGGGCTACTTTTTATCCCGGAAAATTAAAGAGTCCCCGCGGGAATCAAAAACCTTAATCCACTCGGACGAAGCCGCGGGCATCATCTAGTCACTAGATGATGCTGATGATGATGTATGTAGTATTATTAATAGGCTTATCCATTATTCTACTAGATTTTGGTAAAATAATGGATAATTATTAACGGCCTATTAATAATTATGTGGAGTTATTACTTAACATGATTAATTAATTCTAAGATGTGAACGAATAATACAATTTTAACCTTAGCCCAAAACTACAATGTTTACGGGATATCGGGAACCCAGTACCTCACGCTTTAAATACTTAAAACCACAGCGCTGTGCCAGGGCTGTCGAACCTTGAAGAGAGTATAGAATGTCAGATTTATTTGATAAGTAGCCGTGTAAACAAACTCGTAGATTAACAAGTAAACGAGAGCGCTCGAGGCGAAGAATCGGATTTCTGATTAATCATGATATAAACTGTTGCTGATGTTTCCAGGTAGGTATTAACATCTCTATGGTAACCGACAACATATTGAAATGTTTCTTTTAACTAGAGTTGCCATATCTAAAATATGGAAACCATGACAAGAAGCGTAAAAATCCCGGATTTTGGAGCTTAGAACGGGGACATGTGAACAGTGTTTTTTTTAAAGTGACTTAGTAAAGTTAAAAAATATTCTTAATTTTTTTCTCCCGAAAACTATCCGCGCCGAATTTAAACTAGTTCCAATCCGGGGAAACTCGGACGGATTGCGACCCCTACTTCAAACTCGTGAATTTGATATAGGTACTTACCTAAACAGGGATTGCGGTTGTTTAATAATATCATATCCTCTTAGTTATTATACACTAGATGATGCCCGCGACTTCGTCCGTTAAGTCGTCGTCGCCGTGGATTAAGTTTTTTTTTAATTTTGGGGGAACTGCTTAATTTTCCGGGATAAAGCCTATGTTTCCCCTGGATGTAAAATATCCCAGGCGCCTCTTAGTGAATTATCTCATTTTTGGGTTATGACAAAAACTAAAAAAACATTCAATTTTTAAGTGCATTTTTACGAATCTAGACTTTGCTGTGACCCTACTAAATAGTCCTTGAAATTATTTCTAGAAATAAGGGTGAATTACTATCGCTATAATGTGATGGTTTACTATGATGACTTTATGTCCGGGTATAAAAATATAGCCTTTGTGTTATTCCAGACTATAATCTATCTCAGTGCAAAATTTCACCCAGAACCTTTGAGCCGTTCTGGCGTGATCGATTAACAAACATCCATCCATACATCCATCCAAACTTTCGCATTTATAATCCGCCACAGTAGACAAATCTATGTGGTACAGTGCGTGTCTCTCACCTGCAGCATGCGACACCCACCACACAGCAATTCGCACAGGCACAACACCACACCACACAAATCCTCCAAATCACTGTCAACGTACGTTTCACTCCGACACCGGAGCATCTTCAGGAGATGTTGACTCGACAATGCACGATTGTCGAGTCAACATCTCCGTATTCGCAGTCAGTCAGTCGCATGCTGTGAAATGGGGGTTGGAAGCTTACATGAGGGTTCTAAGTTTTTGAAGTTAGATACTTGAAAATCGGCATAAAGGTTACTTTAGTTTTAAGTAATAATAAGCTGCACAGGCAATATTACGAAAATCTACCCTACAGAGGGTGAAATGAGGGTTGAAAATTTGTATGCAAGTCCTATATTTCTGTAGTGAGAGACTTGAAAATCAGGATTTAGGTTATTAGTTTTAAGTAATAATCAACTGCATAAGCAATTTTACGATTATCCACCCCAAAGGGCGTGAAATAGGGGTTGAAAGCTTGCATGAAGGTTATAAATTTTTTGAAGTCAGCATTAAGGACTTATTAGTCTTAAATAATAAAAACTTGCCGATGCTATATAGCTGCTATAAGTAGGCCTTTTGCAGCGGGAAAATCTCATAGGAAATCTGAAATTGTACGCGGACGAAGTCGCGGGCGACTGCTAGTAACAATATGAGCTGTCCATTGACTTACTAAAACAAGCGAGCAGTCAAATTAGTTTAGTTTAGAGATCGTGTGACCTCATTGTATAGTTTCACGGGTCCCGTGGTGTACGTAAACCTTTGAACCCTCAAGCCCCTGACCGCAAACATCCGAGTTGTTGTTTAGTGGTGTAATCACTCTACGTAGAATAAGGCTCTAGGCACATTTTGGTGGAATCGAACCAAAGCGGTACGACGGTGCGGCCTCTCTATATTGAGAGCACGCATGAGTGCATCAATTTGGGAATTTATAATTTCTGGATTTTCTCTAGTCTAGTCCTGTGTGAGGCTTCGGCTATCGCTAGTTACCACTCTACCGGCAGAGACTTAAGGGGAGCTAAGAAACCATGTAAATGTAAAAATTTCTTTGAAAAACCTTCTTTTTTCTTTGAATAAATAAATTGGAAATTGGAGACGTACCGTTAAGCGTCCAGTACGATGCCGTGTAGAAACCGACTAGATGTATTTTTTATCCATTGAAGGTTTGCTGTGAAATGTTAAAATTATTTTTTCTTAATAAAACGACGGATAAAAAATATGTCAGTGGCTTTCATGTTTTGATAGCCATTGGGGCAGGTGGTAGTCGGCTAACCTGTTAGTGTATAGAAGATATATTAAATCCATAACTACCCCTAATCGTGCAGATAAATTTCAGTTTCTAGGCACCATTATACAAATAGTCGCATCGCATCGCTTTGCTTTATCGTGTCTACCGCAATGTGCCTTCAGCCTGGGTAGGTACGCCTTTATTTAATCATGCTTCGAATGAAGATAAATATCGGTGCGGGCAACAAATGAAAGAAGCTTTTCTTAATTTATTAGAGAATTGGAAAGAGTTCTAAAGCGTAAATTTAGAAAAACCTCTCTTCTGAATTACTGGTAGTTTTTTAAAAGCAAAGGTTGCTTACGTGTCTATGTTATAGTCCAAAACCGATGTGCGGGTACATCGCGATTGGCCTAGGCAATCCTCAGTAATGGCCAGAGCGGTTGGTCCAAAGCTAAAATAGTTTTCAGGCTGATGCATTATCCAACATTTATTGGGTTTCTCAATTATGAAATTCTCAGTGCCAGCCCGGAGTTGGAAGTTGGCGGTGTTTCACCCCCGTGCCTCGGAGAGCACGTTAAGCCGTCGGTCCCGGTTATTATCACTAACACGATAATAGTCGTTAAAGCCCGCCAACCCGCATTGGAGCAGCGTGGTGGGTCTAAGCTCCTAATTCCCTCTCTCCTATGAGAGTGGAGGCCTGTGCCAAGCAGTGGGACGTTAATAGGCTGTAGTGGTGGTGGTGGCATTATCCAACCAACTGCTCGGGCCATTTCTGAGGATTGCCTAGGCCAGTCCTGACGCGCCCCTGCTTTGGCTTGTCATTCCTCTCCTCTGAATTAGGTACTTACTAGAGGTAGTTGTTTTTTAGAGCGAAGGTTCCTTACGTGTCTTTGTTATAGTCCAAAGCCTAGGCAATCCTCAGAAATGGCCAGAGCTTAATCTTCGGCTTTTGCTTAACGAGTTTTAAGGCCAATCCAAGGAACCGCTCGGGCCATTCTCGGGACATCTACACGAAGTCTTCCTTATGGTTAGTTTGTTAAGAACCGTTCTAGCTTTCTAAGTTTCGGATTCACTTCAATCTCATGTTCCTACACATACTTATATTATGATCTACTTAGTATAAATTATACGCGCGACTTCGTCCGTCCGCATGGTTTAAGTTTTTTATTCCAGCGGAACTCCTCAATTTTCCGGGATAAAAAGTAGCTCAAGTCACTCTCTAGGTCCTCAACTATACCCATGCAAAAAGTCACGTCGATCCGTTGCTGTGATTAAAGGACAAACCAAAAAACAAACTTACGCATAACTTATATTATTATTTTAAAATTAAAATTATTATATGTGAAATGTTCAAACTAATCCGGACTCAGGAGTGTAGTGTACAGCCGCGGCGTCTTTTACCAAATTCGCTTTATTTACTTGGACATACGGTTGAAATTCGTATAATATAAACAAATTGGTTCTTCTGCCCCGTCATGCAAGGCATCGAGGACCACGAAAATAATATGCGCAGCAGACTTCCAATAACCAATATTCCCACCCTGTTGTTTTAAAATCAAGTTAGCCATTAACTGGGATCTCACGTGATGGTAAGTGATGATGCAGTCTTAGGTGGCAGTGGGCTAACCTGTTAGGGGCATGGCAGTTATATTAAACCCATACCCCTGCTCGATTTCTACACGGCATCGTATCGGAATGCTAAATCGCTTGGCGGCACGTCTTGGACACACCTTTACTTTTTCTTATTAGTGGGCGGTTTCTTCTTATCATGTTTGTCTCTGTTCACTTCGCTGACGACGCGTTGTATCGGCAATATCAGCTGGTCAGCGAAACCGAGCAGCTGAGAGCGGCGAGAGTTTAGCGTTTCCGTGCAAAGGTGCAGGGCGTAGGCATGTCAGTGGACACACGTTTACTCTTTCTCATTAGCAGGCGGTTTCTTCTTATCATGTTTGTCTCTGTTCACTTCGCTGACGACGCGTTGTATCGGCAACATCAGCTGGTCAGCGAAACCGAGCAGCTGAGAGCGGCGAGAGCTTAGCGTTTCCGTGCAAAGGTGCAGGGCGTAGGCATGTCAGTGGACACACGTTTACTCTTTCTCATTAGCAGGCGGTTTCTTCTTATCATGTTTGTCTCTGTTCACTTCGCTGACGACGCGTTGTATCGGCAACATCAGCTGGTCAGCGAAACCGAGCAGCTGAGAGCGGCGAGAGTTTAGCATTTCCGTGCAAAGGTGCAGGGCGTAGGCATGTCAGTGGACACACGTTTACTCTTTCTTATTAGCAGGCGGTTTCTTCTTATCATGTTTGTCTCTGTTCACTTCGCCGACGACGCGTTGTATCGGCAACATGAGCTGGTCATCGAAACCGAGCAGATGAGAGCGGCGAGAGTGTAGCGCGTCCGTGCAATGGTGCAGGCATGTCTTTGGATACACCTTTACTTTTCGTTATTAGTGGGCGGTTTCTACTTATCATGTTTGTCTCTGTTCACGTCGCCGACGACGCGTTGTATCGGCAACATCAGCTGGTCAGCGAGCGACGAGAGTGTAGCGCGTCCGAGCAACGGTGCAGGCATGTCTTTAGACACACCTTTACTTTTTCTTATTAGTGGGCGGTTTCTTTTTATCGTGTTTGTCTCTGTTCACTTCGCTGACGACGCGTTGTATCGGCAACATCAGCTGGTCAGCGAGCGACGAGAGTGTAGCGCGTCCGAGCAACGGTGCAGGCATGTCTTTAGACACACCTTTACTTTTTCTTATTAGTGGTTGGTTTCTTTTTATCGTGTTTGTCTCTGTTCACGTCGCCGACGACGCGTTGTATCGGCAACATCAGCTGGTCAGCGAGCGTGAGCAACTGAGAACGGCGAGAGTGTAGCGCGTCCGTGCAACGGTGCAGGCATGTCTCCAATGCGTCCGATGCCTTGACTAACGCTGCGCAGGCCTTGGTCGCCTCAGCTGCTGCGTACTTTCCACCTTAGAAGAAAGCCACAATTTGTAATTAGAAACAAATAATGATAGCAGAGGAATAATCTGCATCATAATAGGAGCAGTAGCTTTGAGAAAATGCTTCCTAACAATTATACATATGAAAAAGTATAGAGTAAAGCTGTTTTGACAAAACCAGAACAGTCGATCTGGTTTTGTCAAAACAGCTTTACTCTAAAACTCTTAAGTAAAGCTGTTTTGACAAAACCAGATCGACTGTTCTGGTTTTGTCAAAACAGCTTTACTCATTCATATTATACAAAAAGTACTATTTGTGATAAAATTTCGATTATTCCAGCCCCCTAGCCAATGTAGATACCTACGTTTTGTGTCTATTCTCTTTCTAGAATTGTTGACGCTTTAGCGGAGAGAAAAAAAATAAGTAAATAGTCTATGTTAGCATTTTTAATCGCTTTCGCTAAAGCGTTAATGACTATAAAAAGAGAATAGACACGAAACGTATGTAACTTGGCTAGGGGAGCAATCTCAAACATCAAACAAATATCTGGTATTTGTGTGAGGCTTCTCGCCAACGGCTAGTTGGTATCCTACCAGCAAAGTGCATCATAAGGCGCAGTAGTCAGCAACTGTGCTGTATTTTGAGAGTAGGTATACTGATACCTACTCTTAAAATACTTATTAGGTACAAATTATAGGTATGTGTATAACCACTACAGCCCATTTATGTCCCACAGCTGGGCACAGGCCTTCACTCTCATAGGAAAGAAGGAATTAGAACTTAGACCCACCACGCATCTCCAATGTGGGTTGGCGGGCTTTAACGACTGTTGTCATGTTAGTGATAATAACCGGGACCGGCGGCTTAACGTGCTGCTCTCCGAGTCACGGGGGTGAAACACCGCCAACTTTCTAACTCCGGGCTAGTACTGAGAATTTCTAGTTAGAAAAATCCCACACTTAATTATTATGGAATGTTTTTGGAATGGATGTTATGTATACCTTCAATGAAAACCTTTAGTTGCGACATAAAACGAAAGTTCGAGATCCTTGCCACTTGAATTTCATGCTGGATGCTCTTTTTATATCCTTCCATAGCTAAATCTAAGGACTCTTCAAAGTGCTCTCTATGCTTGACTAAACGTGGTGCGTAACTCAACAGTTTCAATCTTTTAACTTCCGGATCCGGATCGCGGGATAACAAATTGTCCATATCTGTTTGGATGCTATTAATCCATTTGCAGAAGGGATACAATTCTGGTGCATCCAATGCTAGGAATGATGATGCTTCCAACGGAAGACCATTGATACGATCGTACATAGCATCCAAGTGGGATTCAAGGCGTTGCTCATGGAATCGAAGCTCAGCCAAGCGTGCTTGCTTAGCAGCCCTCACTCGTTCAGCTCTTATGCCATGGGACATCAGTTTCAGAGAATACCGCGTATTCAGTTGCAAGCTCTTCTCGTCCACCCATTTTCTTGCTTGACGATTCAATTCCTCCGACAGAGCAGGTAGATTGTACTTGAATGAGTCGAGGAAACCGTTCTTCCAATTATTTAGCGCCACTTCCTGAAGCTCAGTTTGAAGAATAGCTCGTGGTAATGGAGCGCGTAAAGTAAAAGACTTTGCCATAGGAGATCCGATGCCTACTGGACTAGTTAGGCTTCCAGATGCCTCTAAAATTGTTTTAGGGTGGTTCTCTAAAAATACCTCA
The DNA here is from genome assembly GCA_964035005.1 of Erebia palarica. NCBI lineage: Eukaryota > Metazoa > Arthropoda > Insecta > Lepidoptera > Nymphalidae > Erebia > Erebia palarica. The sequence continues at coordinate 19,300,626 of OZ035995.1, forward strand.
CACTCGGCCAGTAAAACGTTGGCCATGATCAAAGGTAAATTCATATATTCCTCAAGTTTAGCAATCTCACTTTCGCTATGTAGAGTATTCATTTCTGAGATTCTATTTAGCAAGTTCATAGCCACATCAAAGTTCTGCTGCAATTTGTCACCGTCAGGCGCGCAACGGAGTTGCTCCAATGTAATATTAAAATTCACTTCATTCGCAAGTTCCATTATATCGTGGATAGTTTGCATATCTTCAACAGCAGCAATAGTCAGCTTTTGAACCAACGCGGAACGCAATATATGATCATCCCATAAATGACTGGCATCAAACAATATCAAATATGTATCACGTAGACACTTCCCCAATGTAGATAAACTCTGTTGCATATGCTGTACATCGTTGCGAGTCATTTCTTCTAAATCCTTATAAATTGAACCTTTAACCTGCACATTACTATCTGATATACGCTTAAGTGCACGGTTGATCATATTCTCTAATTCCAAAGTTACTTCTGCTGAATACCTTCTGCCAACTTGCAGATTATGGAACCCTATATCTTTGTGTAAGTTGTCTAATTGGCTTGAAAAACCTGAAAATATTTTAAGAATAGCATTGCGGTACGCATCGACTAATTGAGATACGCACACCTTAAACTCTTCAAGATCAACTAAAACCCCTTGCGCATCCCCTGCTTCGCCAACTTTATTGCGCGTATTGCTATCAGCACTGTCAGATCTCTTATGAAAAGATTGACTCTTGCGTATCCATGGTAGAGCACTCTGACCTCTGGTAACTTTAGATTGCTTAAGACATAACTGATTTAAAGCTGAGCGGGCACGTACGACGCTTTCATCAAGCTGCACTCTTAACTGTGCCTCCAATTCAATATAAGCCCGAGAGTTGCTAAGTAACTGTTGGTTTGCTTCATAGATCCTATCATCAAAATCGTGCAGCAAATCTTTAGGAGTTTTATGTCCAACAGTAATTAGACGTTGAAATTGTGATTTAAAAATGCTTCTTATGCCATCAGCACGTTCTCTCTCCAATCCTAAAGCTTCTTGTTTGAATTTCTGTAAATCTTGTATCCTGCTTGTAAATAGTTTTGTGATTTCCTTAAGTGCCTCATTCCTAGCTTCCGCATTAAGAACACCTTCATCAGGTTTAGATGTTTCTATGACACAATCAATATCGTTTTGATTTTGTTTAATATGTGCTAGTAGAATTTCAGAAATAGTTCTAATTTTTGTATCAACATCTTGATTGATTCTTGCTGCATCTTGCAAAAGATCTTGTAAAACCTTTTCATGGTTTTTTTTGCGATCTTTAAGGTAGTTTGTAAGAGTAGGACCACAGTGTCGAGGTACCCATTGGTTGGGAAGTGCGGATACTGCCGCCAAGTCATCAGAACAGCCCGCTACAGCAACTAATGGTTCCTTTATTGTACCCTTGCAGAAACATGGTTGTATTGCTCTTTCATTTTGTCGGCTCATAGTTTTTACGTCTAAAATTCTAAATAGTAATAAATAGTCTTTCACCAGATTTCGTTTAAATATAATTATTTTAAACAGCTAAATAAACCGGAATATAATATGTCGAAAAATTGTATAAGTTATAGTCTTATATATAAAAATAAACATGTCAAAATAAAATAAAAATCCAGATGTCAACAAGGTTTCTGAAAAATAGAACGTTTTAAGCCTCAGCCAAATAGGCCCTATTATTTTTTTAGCTACATCATTTAAAATATAGTTCATATATTTTACAATATATTAAGTAGGTACTAACTAACACTTCTAGGTAAACACCGCATGCCTTATAGTGATAAGTTAACTAAGTAGTTACAATTGTTAAATTGGTACACAAAATCAATTCCATGTTTCCAATTACCATACCTAATAGGTTAGCCGCTACCATCTTAGACTGCATCATCACTTACCACCAGGTGAGATCGCAGTCAAAGGCTAACTTTTAGTGGGAAAAAAAATTGGGCACACGATAATGATGATGTGTTTTTCTTGTTTCAGCTGGAGAATGTCCAGATGCTGGATAAGTACAACCTGCGGAATCCATCGAAGGGTACGCTTTACTTCGCCACCACACACCTCATATTTGTCGATCATGAGATGAGGAAGGAGACATGGGTGAGTAAGAGCAGATACATAAACAGGAAAAGGGCCATTGCTTAAAGCAATACTTAAGCAATATTACTCAAAATGACAGTTTGATGTCACGTACCTTAGCCTTCCTAAAATAAGGATTATAATTCTATGGTGGGTAGACCCTCTATATATAATTCTAAAACACGAAAATCAACAATAATGAAACAATATGGCTTTATGCGTTGGCAGTATGGCCCAAGGAGACTTTTTCATACTTACTATCCTAAAGTAAGCTAAGTTTTATGACATATACTAGCTGATGCCCGCGACTTCTTTCGCGTGGAGGTTGCGTGAGGTTTTTTGTTCTCGCGAGAACTCTTTAATTTTCCCGGGTAAATTAAAAGTAGCTTATGATATTTGGCACAGATATAGATTGAATCTATCTCTGTGCCAAATTTCATCCAGATCCGTTCAACCGTTCTGGCGTGATTGCGTGGTAGGAACAATAATAAGTAATTAATTTGTCTCTGTAATATGTGTTGGTCACTAAAGATTTTTTTTTTACAGATTCTCCTGATGCACATATCCTCAGTGGAAAGGTTGCCCATCACGACGACAGGGTCCCCCCTGCTGGTCCGCACAAAAACCTTCCAGTCTGTGTTCTTTGTGATACCACGTGAGAGGGATTGCCATGAGATGCATCAGACCTTGCTAAGACTGAGCCAACCTGGTAAGTCTCTTTCTCTATCTCATACCCTCAGTAGAAAAGCTACCTATCATGGCAACAGGCTCTTCCCTCTTCTGGTCTGAGAAGAGCCCACATCAACAAAGCCCGTTTTTATTTTTATTGGATTTTCTATCAAATACTTATTTGTGACATCATCAAAAGTTTCATATTTAATCTATATACTTTAAAATATACTTAAGTTATCAAACATAAAATTAAGTCTGTCAAACTTATCTGGCCTGTGGCCAAAATTGGAACCAATTTTTATGCCTGTTTAGTTTTTGTTTTTATTTTATTTTTCACTAGATCATGCCCGCGACGTCGTCCGCGTGGATTGATGTTTTTATAATTCACACGGGAACTCTCCAATTTTCTGGGATAAAAAGTAGCCTCTGTCCTTCCCCGGGATTTTAACTATCTCTGTACCAAATTTCATCAAAATAGATTGACAGAAAGACACACTTTCGCATTTATTAGTGTGGATATCTATTAGCGATGCTGTCACCGGGTCAGATAAGTTTGTGGGACTATGATATTACACCTTTTGGTAGATAATCTCTTTAATAATCACAAAAAAATAATTTATTTTTGACATCCCGATTATTATTGACGTTTAAAAAGGTGTACAATGCGCCGAATAAAATATATTCTGTCTAGCGAATGCCCGCGACTTCGTCTGCGTGGTTTGAAGTTTTTTGGTTCCCGCGGGATTTTCCGGGATAACCCGGAAAATTAAAGAGCCTATGCGCTATTCATAGTCTATCTCTGTGCCAAATTTCAGCCAGATCCGTTCAGCCGTTGGGGCGTGATTGAGTAACAAACATCCATACATCCATCCAAACTTTCGCATTTATAATATTAGTAAGATAAGATAAGATTCTGATGTTATCTATTGCAGTCCACCTGGACGAGCTGTACTGCTTCCACTACAAGTCCACACCAGACGATCTGCCCAAGTCAGCGGGTTGGAACTTCTTCGATATCCAGACTGAGTACCAGAGGATGAACGTGCCGAATGACCAGTGGGTCCTATGCACCTCCAATAGGGATTACGAGGTATGTTTTTTTCTCCTACTTGCTCGGAAATTTATTATTTAAAAAAACAATACGTACATTGGCTCTTTTTATACGACTGCCTGAAAAAAGGATACTCCTTTTCAGTGTTCAGTGTTCATGTATGTATGTATGTAGGGTGACTTTGTGTATTCCACCATAACTTCTATACGCCTGAACCGATTTTGATAAATGAGGTATCGTTCGAATCCCTAACTTATTCCGGGTGACATAGGCAAGTAAAATTTTAAAAAAATGATAAGGTGACCATGGTCCCGCATTAAAGACTAAAGTTGAAAAAAATATTTCTAAAATAAGATTAACTATATAATCATCATCTAGCAAATGATGAGTAGATTCCAAAAATATATAGGTAACACTATAGTTCAATATCCAGTGATTCACAAAAAAATATCATTTAATAAAAATGTGAATAAGATTTTAATTTAACTAGATTAATTTAGATTTTTAACTTTTTAGCTCGTTTTTTGGCAGGGCGGTCGTGTTTTTTAATTTTTTCAATTCTGACTTGTTAATCCTCTATCAAGTAAGAAGGCGCAGTTTATTGCCCATACAGAACAAGATTTTAGCATGAGTTCAAGTCAACGCTATCCATCGGCAATGTAGAAAAGCTTTCTTTATTTCTTCCTCGCAAATTTGAGAAAATTGATATACAAGTCTCGGCTGAAATAGCGTTTTACGGCCTCGTTTACTTAAAAAGGCGTCGGTTAGTGCCTCGTCCTATTACAATCACTTGGGAAGTCCTCGGCTTCGCCTTGTCCTGGTAATATTACCGGCCTTGAATTGGTTTATTTCCGGCGTGGGCAGTTATATCCTATTAACCTTCAATTATTTAATTGCTTAAATCGCACAAAACCAGATGATCATTGAAAAATAATAATACATTACTGCCCAGGACTAAAATAAAACAATTGATGGCCGAGTAACATTGGAAGGAATAGGCTAAGCCGAGGACCTAGGTTATACCAAGTACTTCTTAAAGTAAACGATGACAACCAATTTCTATTTCGGCCGTGATTTCTCCCATTTGCGAGAAAACTATAAACCCTCGTAACTTCAGTTTTAAGAACCGTAATTGATTGAGACGAAATCCGTAAATATAAATTACTGGCTGATGCCCGCGACTTCGTCCGCGTGGATTGAGGTTTTTTGGTTCCCGCGGGATTTCTTTCATTTTCCGGGATAAAAAGTAGCATATGTGTTATTCCAGACTACAATCTATTACTGTGTCAAATTTCATCCAGACCCGTTCAGCCGTTCTGGTGTGATTGAGAAACAAACGCCCATTTCAGGTGTTTTAGTTCCCGCGGGAACTTTTTAGTTTTCCGGGATAAAAGTAGCCTATATGTTATTCCAGACCGTAATCCATCTATGTGCCAAATTTCATCCAGATCCGTTCGCCCGTTCTGGCGTGAAAGAGTAAAAAACACCCATACGTCCATACTCACAAACTTTCGCTTTTATAATATTAGTAAGAAGTAAAATAAGATGAGCCTAAATCAAAAATAAATTATTTCTAACTGATTATTAAATAGAGGGTCTTTCAAAAGACCTAAAATCCACATCTTCGGTTAGTTTTACGTTTGATAACTATTTTATAATATAGATAAACGAAAAAAAAGTGCGTTGAAATTTTATGACGTCACAATCGCGAATTTCGTACAACTTCCATACTAGAAGAGCGTTTTTAAGTTTGATAAAGAGTTGCTGATTTGATTGAGTTGTCATCATCCCTGTCATTCCCCAATGTATTCTTGTGTCAGTTATGTACGACTTTTCCTATGTGCATGATGTAACTACCTATAAATTGAACTGCTTGTTACCTATTGCCTAAGCCATTCGACATTTTGTATTCCTACTACTTGTAATTCTGTTGGTAGTTCAAATAAATTAAATTAAATTAAGAATGTTCCACTTCCAGCTCTGCGACACATATCCAAGTGAAATCTACGTGCCAGCGCGCGCGTCCACGGCTGTGCTCCTCGGCAGCGCAAGCTTCCGGTCCCGGGGCCGCCTTCCCGTGCTGGCTTACCTGCACCACAACAAGGCGGCCATCGCCCGGTGCAGCCAGCCACTCAGCGGGTTCTCAGCCAGGTGTGTACTAGAGTCTCACCTGCACCACAACAAGGCGGCCATCGCCCGGTGCAGCCAGCCACTCAGCGGGTTCTCAGCCAGGTGTGTACTAGAGTCTCACCTGCACCACAACAAGGCGGCCATCGCCCGGTGCAGCCAGCCACTCAGCGGGTTCTCAGCCAGGTGTGTACTAGAGTCTCACCTGCACCACAACAAGGCGGCCATCGCCCGGTGCAGCCAGCCACTCAGCGGGTTCTCAGCCAGGTGTGTACTAGAGTCTCACCTGCACCACAACAAGGCGGCCATCGCCCGGTGCAGCCAGCCACTCAGCGGGTTCTCAGCCAGGTGTGTACTAGAGTCTCACCTGCACCACAATAAGGCGGCCATCGCCCGGTGCAGCCAGCCACTCAGCGGGTTCTCAGCCAGGTGTGTACTAGAGTCTCACCTGCACCACAACAAGGCGGCCATCGCCCGGTGCAGCCAGCCACTCAGCGGGTTCTCAGCCAGGTGTGTACTAGAGTCTCACCTGCACCACAACAAGGCGGCCATCGCCCGGTGCAGCCAGCCACTCAGCGGGTTCTCAGCCAGGTGTGTACTAGAGTCTCACCTGCACCACAACAAGGCGGCCATCGCCCGGTGCAGCCAGCCACTCAGCGGGTTCTCAGCCAGGTGTGTACTAGAGTCTCACCTGCACCACAACAAGGCGGCCATCGCCCGGTGCAGCCAGCCACTCAGCGGGTTCTCAGCCAGGTGTGTACTAGAGTCTCACCTGCACCACAACAAGGCGGCCATCGCCCGGTGCAGCCAGCCACTCAGCGGGTTCTCAGCCAGGTGTGTACTAGAGTCTCACCTGCACCACAACAAGGCGGCCATCGCCCGGTGCAGCCAGCCACTCAGCGGGTTCTCAGCCAGGTGTGTACTAGAGTCTCACCTGCACCACAACAAGGCGGCCATCGCCCGGTGCAGCCAGCCACTCAGCGGGTTCTCAGCCAGGTGTGTACTAGAGTCTCACCTGCACCACAACAAGGCGGCCATCGCCCGGTGCAGCCAGCCACTCAGCGGGTTCTCAGCCAGGTGTGTACTAGAGTCTCACCTGCACCACAACAAGGCGGCCATCGCCCGGTGCAGCCAGCCACTCAGCGGGTTCTCAGCCAGGTGTGTACTAGAGTCTCACCTGCACCACAACAAGGCGGCCATCGCCCGGTGCAGCCAGCCACTCAGCGGGTTCTCAGCCAGGTGTGTACTAGAGTCTCACCTGCACCACAACAAGGCGGCCATCGCCCGGTGCAGCCAGCCACTCAGCGGGTTCTCAGCCAGGTGTGTACTAGAGTCTCACCTGCACCACAACAAGGCGGCCATCGCCCGGTGCAGCCAGCCACTCAGCGGGTTCTCAGCCAGGTGTGTACTAGAGTCTCACCTGCACCACAACAAGGCGGCCATCGCCCGGTGCAGCCAGCCACTCAGCGGGTTCTCAGCCAGGTGTGTACTAGAGTCTCACCTGCACCACAACAAGGCGGCCATCGCCCGGTGAGGCCAGCCACTCAGCGGGTTCTCAGCCAGGTGTGTACTAGAGTCTCACCTGCACCACAACAAGGCGGCCATCGCCCGGTGCAGCCAGCCACTCAGCGGGTTCTCAGCCAGGTGTGTACTAGAGTCTCACCTGCACCACAACAAGGCGGCCATCGCCCGGTGCAGCCAGCCACTCAGCGGGTTCTCAGCCAGGTGTGTACTAGAGTCTCACCTGCACCACAACAAGGCGGCCATCGCCCGGTGCAGCCAGCCACTCAGCGGGTTCTCAGCCAGGTGTGTACTAGAGTCTCACCTGCACCACAACAAGGCGGCCATCGCCCGGTGCAGCCAGCCACTCAGCGGGTTCTCAGCCAGGTGTGTACTAGAGTCTCACCTGCACCACAACAAGGCGGCCATCGCCCGGTGCAGCCAGCCACTCAGCGGGTTCTCAGCCAGGTGTGTACTAGAGTCTCACCTGCACCACAACAAGGCGGCCATCGCCCGGTGCAGCCAGCCACTCAGCGGGTTCTCAGCCAGGTGTGTACTAGAGTCTCACCTGCACCACAACAAGGCGGCCATCGCCCGGTGCAGCCAGCCACTCAGCGGGTTCTCAGCCAGGTATGTACTAGAGTCTCACCTGCACCACAACAAGGCGGCCATCGCCCGGTGCAGCCAGCCACTCAGCGGGTTCTCAGCCAGGTATGTACTAGAGTCTCACCTGCACCACAACAAGGCGGCCATCGCCCGGTGCAGCCAGCCACTCAGCGGGTTCTCAGCCAGGTGTGTACTAGAGTCTCACCTGCACCACAACAAGGCGGCCATCGCCCGGTGCAGCCAGCCACTCAGCGGGTTCTCAGCCAGGTGTGTACTAGAGTCTCACCTGCACCACAACAAGGCGGCCATCGCCCGGTGCAGCCAGCCACTCAGCGGGTTCTCAGCCAGGTGTGTACTAGAGTCTCACCTGCACCACAACAAGGCGGCCATCGCCCGGTGCAGCCAGCCACTCAGCGGGTTCTCAGCCAGGTGTGTACTAGAGTCTCACCTGCACCACAACAAGGCGGCCATCGCCCGGTGCAGCCAGCCACTCAGCGGGTTCTCAGCCAGGTGTGTACTTGAGTCTCACCTGCACCACAACAAGGCGGCCATCGCCCGGTGCAGCCAGCCACTCAGCGGGTTCTCAGCCAGGTGTGTACTAGAGCCTCACCTGCACCACAACAAGGCGGCCATCGCCCGGTGCAGCCAGCCACTCAGCGGGTTCTCAGCCAGGTGTGTACTAGAGCCTCACCTGCACCACAACAAGGCGGCCATCGCCCGGTGCAGCCAGCCACTCAGCGGGTTCTCAGCCAGGTGTGTACTAGAGCCTCACCTGCACCACAACAAGGCGGCCATCGCCCGGTGCAGCCAGCCACTCAGCGGGTTCTCAGCCAGGTGTGTACTAGAGTCTCACCTGCACCACAACAAGGCGGCCATCGCCCGGTGCAGCCAGCCACTCAGCGGGTTCTCAGCCAGGTATGTACTAGAGCCTCACCTGCACCACAACAAGGCGGCCATCGCCCGGTGCAGCCAGCCACTCAGCGGGTTCTCAGCCAGGTGTGTACTAGAGTCTCACCTGCACCACAACAAGGCGGCCATCGCCCGGTGCAGCCAGCCACTCAGCGGGTTCTCAGCCAGGTGTGTACTAGAGTCTCACCTGCACCACAACAAGGCGGCCATCGCCCGGTGCAGCCAGCCACTCAGCGGGTTCTCAGCCAGGTGTGTACTAGAGTCTCACCTGCACCACAACAAGGCGGCCATCGCCCGGTGCAGCCAGCCACTCAGCGGGTTCTCAGCCAGGTATGTACTAGAGTCTCACCTGCACCACAACAAGGCGGCCATCGCCCGGTGCAGCCAGCCACTCAGCGGGTTCTCAGCCAGGTATGTACTAGAGTCTCACCTGCACCACAACAAGGCGGCCATCGCCCGGTGCAGCCAGCCACTCAGCGGGTTCTCAGCCAGGTGTGTACTAGAGCCTCACCTGCACCACAACAAGGCGGCCATCGCCCGGTGCAGCCAGCCACTCAGCGGGTTCTCAGCCAGGTGTGTACTAGAGCCTCACCTGCACCACAACAAGGCGGCCATCGCCCGGTGCAGCCAGCCACTCAGCGGGTTCTCAGCCAGGTGTGTACTAGAGTCTCACCTGCACCACAACAAGGCGGCCATCGCCCGGTGCAGCCAGCCACTCAGCGGGTTCTCAGCCAGGTATGTACTAGAGTCTCACCTGCACCACAACAAGGCGGCCATCGCCCGGTGCAGCCAGCCACTCAGCGGGTTCTCAGCCAGGTGTGTACTAGAGCCTCACCTGCACCACAACAAGGCGGCCATCGCCCGGTGCAGCCAGCCACTCAGCGGGTTCTCAGCCAGGTGTGTACTAGAGTCTCACCTGCACCACAACAAGGCGGCCATCGCCCGGTGCAGCCAGCCACTCAGCGGGTTCTCAGCCAGGTGTGTACTAGAGTCTCACCTGCACCACAACAAGGCGGCCATCGCCCGGTGCAGCCAGCCACTCAGCGGGTTCTCAGCCAGGTGTGTACTAGAGTCTCACCTGCACCACAACAAGGCGGCACAGAAACAATCGGTAGATGGTGCAGAAATAATGAAATAAATAAAAATATTGATATAAATAAAGCTACAAATTATAATACATATACATATATATACTTAATATAACATTAAAACCATAAATACTACACATATAATATATAAATAAACATACATACTTACTATGTTATTTATTTGGCCGTTAAACCACGACAGATATGGATTTTCATACAACTTTTGCCGGCCGCTGCTCGCTTGTATTCGGCCAGTACGGCAATTTCGATTTATCTCGAAGAAGATTGTCAAAATAATGCTCAAATTTCCAAGCATGTTTGAGAAAATTGTATTTTGTTATTGTAACGTTTTAGTATGAATCGTACTTGAATTGTATAAGTAATAATATATTCATATATATGTTTCATTTTCATTATTCAGATGTATGGAAGACGAACAAATGTTGGATCTGATTCGGCGGGCGAATCCGAATTGCGGCTACATGTACGTCGTTGATACTAGACCTAGGGTAAGCTAAAACATTCATAATTTTAATTTATTTATAACCCTAAATTCCATTTATCAAATTGAAAATATCAAAATCCATTCTGCTATTTGTCAAATCCACGCTCTGTTATCGTATTTTATTCCTTGTCGAAATCGTGAGACGAACCGTTTTGTAACCTTGTTGGCCTAGTGGTTAGCATGTTCAACTGCGGCCGACGAGGTCCCGGGTTCGAGTCCCGGGCCAGGGCATTATTGGGTTTTTCTGTCAAGAAATTCTCAGTTCTAACCCCGAGAACACGTAAAACCGTCGGTCCTGCGTCTGATCACTCTCCGGTCGTGTTAGATTTTCCGTCCCATCGGGCTATGTGGGTAATGGAACAGTACCTGTGTTTGCGCAAACACTTGTGCCCTTTAATATATTCCGCGCAGATGGCTAATCTCTATGGAGATTGGTCGCCGTGGCCGAAATTCGGTTGTGACGACATTATACGTCACTGGCTTTCGAATTCGGCCATTCGGATAAACAACACTAATATAAACTGTCAAGGCAAACAGTAAAATTGAAAGGTAATCCGTTTCAAACTCAAACCCAAACTCAAAGTATATTGATTCAAAATTGGTACACCTTCTGAACGTCACGTTTACGAAGTATAAGACGTGATGGTGATAATTACCCACGGTATCTTTGAAAAAAGCTACGAGGGTTCCAAACACGCCCTGCCTGCCTAGCATGCGCACTACGAGATAATTATGTCTACCCATTTTCTCGCGTTATATCTATTTGTCTACCGTAGCTAACATGGTTACACTTATGTCTCGTCTCGTGTCGTCAAAAGTAGAGATAACAGTAATATTTTTTATCTGTGGTATTTTTCTCTACAAACCTAACATGGCAGACTATTTTTTCTCGGTTATTGACCTATTTTGACATTTCGACATGGTTATTTATCTCTTTTTCTGGGTCTGAGAAGAGCCCACAGCAAACTCAGCCGGGTTTTAATATGTATGTAGGTATGTTATGTATGAACTAAAAAAAAGTGTCAGCACCGACGCACAATTGGAGTTTACTCTTTACGAACGAATTTTATAAAATACTAGCGAATGGCCGCGACTTCGTCCGCGTGGTTTGAAGTTTTTTGGTTTCCGCAGGAACTCTTTAATTTTCCGGGATAAGAAGTAGCCTATGTGCTATTGCAGACTATAATCTATCTCTCTTTCAGCCAGATCCGTTTAGCCGTTGGGGCGTGATTGAGTAACAAACATCCATACATCGATACATCTACAAATCCATACATCCAGACATCCATCCAAACTTTCGCATTTATAATATTAGTAAGATATAGATTAGTAAATGAGGGTAATGAAAGCATTTTTTATATTACTCAAAGCATGCTTGATACATTTATTTATATTAATTATTTATATTCATCAAAATACATTACAATAGTAATGGAAACATAAAGTCAATAACGTAACGGAGAAAGTTTGATTTTAGTCCCCATAAATTTTCATACCCCGGGCTTATATGTCACCGTAAAATTGTAAAAACCGTTAGATTATAATCTAACTCTTGTAAACTGTCGAAAGATTGTGAACCGTTCAATTTTCTGAGTGTAAATTTTTGAAATATTCATTGTATTTGCGTTTTCTTGTCTGTTTCTTGTAGGTTAGGTTGGTTAGGACATAAATAATCAGCTCAATTTCGTGTATCTATTCTCATACGTTTAGACGAAATTCAGCTGTAATTCAATGATGTTACGGATTATTTTACTTTGACGCCGAACTTTGACGATTGGATCGGCAATTCTTACATAATCGCACCTCAGGTTTTATCGGGTTAATATACCTAACAGATTACAATTCACCGAAAAATAATGCGTTAAATTGTAATCTATCGACAGTTTGCAATTTCGCGAGTAAGATTATAATCTAACGGTTTTCACGATCTTACGGTGACATATATGCAAATCGATTCTAAAGGAGGAGAAACTCCAATAATGCAAATTGAATGTCGTCCTGTCGTAGATCAACGCGATGGTGAATCGCGCAGCGGGGAAGGGCTACGAGAACGAGGCTTTCTACGAGAACATCAAGTTCCAGTTCATGGGCATCGGCAATATACACGTGATGCGCAAGAGTCTGCAGAAGCTCGTCGAGAGTGAGTTCATACAGATGTAGTATAGACTAGGTATAGGTGTTAGATCCTCCTCTGGCGAGCCATTATAAAAAATTGGGGATTCTGACCGTGCAAATTAGTTAGATATTACTAAGGTTTTACCAATAGTGGCCAATATATATATATATATCAAGTTCCAGTTCATGGGCATCGGCAATATACACGTGATGCGCAAGAGTCTGCAGGAGCTCGTCGAGAGTGAGTTCATACAGATGTAGTATAGACTAGGTATAGGTCTTAGAGCCTCGTCTGACGAGCCATTATAAAAAATTGGGGATTCTGACCGTGCAAATTAGTTAGATATTACTAAGGTTTTACCAATAGTGGCCAATATATATATATATATATATATATAAAGTTCCATCAAGTTCCAGTTCATGGGCATCGGCAATATACACGTGATGCGCAAGAGTCTGCAGAAGCTCGTCGAGAGTGAGTTCATACAGATGTAGTATAGACTAGGTATAGGTGTTAGATCCTCGTCTGACGAGCCATTATAAAAAATTGGGGATTCTGACCGTGCAAATTAGTTAGATATTACTAAGGTTTTACCAATAGTGGCCAATATATATATATAAAGTTCCATCAAGTTCCAGTTCATGGGCATCGGCAATATACACGTGATGCGCAAGAGTCTGCAAAAGCTCGTCGAGAGTGAGTTCACAGATGTAGTATAGACTAGGTATAGGTGTTAGATCCTCGTCTGACGAGCCATTATAAAAAATTGGGGATTCTGACCGTGCAAATTAGTTAGATATTACTAAGGTTTTACCAATAGTGGCCAATATATATATATATATCAAGTTCCAGTTCATGGGCATCGGCAATATACACGTGATGCGCAAGAGTCTGCAAAAGCTCGTCGAGAGTGGGTTCATACAGATGTAGTATAGACTAGGTATAGGTGTTAGATCCTCCTCTGGCGAGCCATTATAAAAAATTGGGGATTCTGACCGTGCAAATTAGTTAGATATTACTAAGGTTTTACCAATAGTGGCCAATATATATATATATATCAAGTTCCAGTTCATGGGCATCGGCAATATACACGTGATGCGCAAGAATCTGCAGGAGCTCGTCGAGAGTGAGTTCATACAGATGTAGTATAGACTAGGTATAGGTCTTAGATCCTCGTCTGACGAGCCATTATAAAAAATTGGGGATTCTGACCGTGCAAATTAGTTAGATATTACTAAGGTTTTACCAATAGTGGCTAATATATATATATATATATATATATATAAAGTTCCATCAAGTTCCAGTTCATGGGCATCGGCAATATACACGTGATGCGCAAGAGTCTGCAGAAGCTCGTCGAGAGTGAGTTCATACAGATGTAGTATAGACTAGGTATAGGTGTTAGATCCTCGTCTGACGAGCCATTATAAAAAATTGGGGATTCTGACCGTGCAAATTAGTTAGATATTACTAAGGTTTTACTAATAGTGGCCAATATATATATATATATATATATATATATATATATATATATATATATATATATATATATATATATAAAGTTCCATCAAGTTCCAGTTCATGGGCATCGGCAGTATACACGTGATGCGCAAGAGTCTGCAGAAGCTCGTCGAGAGTGAGTTCATACAGATGTAGTATAGACTAGGTATAGGTGTTAGATCCTCCTCTGGCGAGCCATTATAAAAAATTGGGGATTCTGACCGTGCAAATTAGTTAGATATTACTAAGGTTTTACCAATAGTGGCCAATATATATAGATATATCAAGTTCCAGTTCATGGGCATCGGCAATATACACGTGATGCGCAAGAGTCTGCAGAAGCTCGTCGAGAGTGAGTTCATACAGATGTAGTATAGACTAGGTATAGGTGTTAGATCCTCCTCTGGCGAGCCATTATAAAAAATTGGGGATTCTGACCGTGCAAATTAGTTAGATATTACTAAGGTTTTACCAATAGTGGCCAATATATATATATATATCAAGTTCCAGTTCATGGGCATCGGCAATATACACGTGATGCGCAAGAGTCTGCAGAAGCTCGTCGAGAGTGAGTTCATACAGATGTAGTATAGACTAGGTATAGGTGTTAGATCCTCCTCTGGCGAGCCATTATAAAAAATTGGGGATTCTGACCGTGCAAATTAGTTAGATATTACTAAGGTTTTACCAATAGTGGCCAATACATATATATATCAAGTTCCAGTTCATGGGCATCGGCAATATACACGTGATGCGCAAGAGTCTGCAAAAGCTCGTCGAGAGTGAGTTCATACAGATGTAGTATAGACTAGGTATAGGTGTTAGATCCTCGTCTGACGAGCCATTATAAAAAATTGGGGATTCTGACCGTGCAAATTAGTTAGATATTACTAAGGTTTTACCAATAGTGGCCAATATATATATATATATCAAGTTCCAGTTCATGGGCATCGGCAATATACACGTGATGCGCAAGAGTCTGCAAAAGCTCGTCGAGAGTGGGTTCATACAGATGTAGTATAGACTAGGTATAGGTGTTAGATCCTCCTCTGGCGAGCCATTATAAAAAATTGGGGATTCTGACCGTGCAAATTGGTTAGATATTACTAAGGTTTTACCAATAGTGGCCAATATATATATATATATCAAGTTCCAGTTCATGGGCATCGGCAATATACACGTGATGCGCAAGAGTCTGCAGGAGCTCGTCGAGAGTGAGTTCATACAGATGTAGTATAGACTAGGTATAGGTCTTAGATCCTCGTCTGACGAGCCATTATACAAAATTGGGGATTCTGACCGTGCAAATTAGTTAGATATTACTAAGGTTGTACCAATAGTGGCCAATATATGTATATATATATATATAAAGTTCCATCAAGTTCCAGTTCATGGGCATCGGCAATATACACGTGATGCGCAAGAGTCTGCAGAAGCTCGTCGAGAGTGAGTTCATACAGATGTAGTATAGACTAGGTATAGGTCTTAGATCCTCGTCTGACGAGCCATTATAAAAAATTGGGGATTCTGACCGTGCAAATTAGTTAGATATTACTAAGGTTTTACCAATAGTGGCCAATATATATATATATATATATATAAAGTTCCATCAAGTTCCAGTTCATGGGCATCGGCAGTATACACGTGATGCGCAAGAGTCTGCAGAAGCTCGTCGAGAGTGAGTTCATACAGATGTAGTATAGACTAGGTATAGGTGTTAGATCCTCCTCTGGCGAGCCATTATAAAAAATTGGGGATTCTGACCGTGCAAATTAGTTAGATATTACTAAGGTTTTACCAATAGTGGCCAATATATATATATATATATATATCAAGTTCCAGTTCATGGGCATCGGCAATATACACGTGATGCGCAAGAGTCTGCAGAAGCTCGTCGAGAGTGAGTTCATACAGATGTAGTATAGACTAGGTATAGGTGTTAGATCCTCCTCTGGCGAGCCATTATAAAAAATTGGGGATTCTGACCGTGCAAATTAGTTAGATATTACTAAGGTTTTACCAATAGTGGCCAATATATATATATATATATATCAAGTTCCAGTTCATGGGCATCGGCAATATACACGTGATGCGCAAGAGTCTGCAGAAGCTCGTCGAGAGTGAGTTCATACAGATGTAGTATAGACTAGGTATAGGTGTTAGATCCTCCTCTGGCGAGCCATTATAAAAAATTGGGGATTCTGACCGTGCAAATTAGTTAGATATTACTAAGGTTTTACCAATAGTGGCCAATATATATATATATATATCAAGTTCCAGTTCATGGGCATCGGCAATATACACGTGATGCGCAAGAGTCTGCAGAAGCTCGTCGAGAGTGGGTTCATACAGATGTAGTATAGACTAGGTATAGGTGTTAGATCCTCCTCTGGCGAGCCATTATAGAAAATTGGGGATTCTGACCGTGCAAATTAGTTAGATATTACTAAGGTTTTACCAATAGTGGCCAATATATATATATATATATCAAGTTCCAGTTCATGGGCATCGGCAATATACACGTGATGCGCAAGAGTCTGCAGAAGCTCGTCGAGAGTGGGTTCATACAGATGTAGTATAGACTAGGTATAGGTGTTAGATCCTCCTCTGGCGAGCCATTATAGAAAATTGGGGATTCTGACCGTGCAAATTAGTTAGATATTACTAAGGTTTTACCAATAGTGGCCAATATATATATATATATATCAAGTTCCA
Source organism: Erebia palarica (assembly GCA_964035005.1). Lineage (NCBI taxonomy): Eukaryota > Metazoa > Arthropoda > Insecta > Lepidoptera > Nymphalidae > Erebia > Erebia palarica. Next base: position 19,317,523 of record OZ035995.1, read on the forward strand.
GTTCATGGGCATCGGCAATATACACGTGATGCGCAAGAGTCTGCAGAAGCTCGTCGAGAGTGAGTTCATACAGATGTAGTATAGACTAGGTATAGGTGTTAGATCCTCCTCTGGCGAGCCATTATAAAAAATTGGGGATTCTGACCGTGCAAATTAGTTAGATATTACTAAGGTTTTACCAATAGTGGCCAATATATATATATATATATCAAGTTCCAGTTCATGGGCATCGGCAATATACACGTGATGCGCAAGAGTCTGCAGAAGCTCGTCGAGAGTGGGTTCATACAGATGTAGTATAGACTAGGTATAGGTGTTAGATCCTCCTCTGGCGAGCCATTATAGAAAATTGGGGATTCTGACCGTGCAAATTAGTTAGATATTACTAAGGTTTTACCAATAGTGGCCAATATATATATATATATCAAGTTCCAGTTCATGGGCATCGGCAATATACACGTGATGCGCAAGAGTCTGCAGAAACTCGTCGAGAGTGGGTTCATACAGATATAGTATAGTACTAGCGAATGCCCGCGACTTCGTCTGCGTGGTAACAATTATGGTTACAGTATGCGAAGCTGCATATTCAGTCAGGCAACTCTGACGTTATAATTTTCATGTTTTTTTTTAAATCCACTACAAGTTAGCCCTTGACTGCGATCTCACCTGATGGTAAGTGATGATGCAGTCAAAGATGGTAGCGGGCTAACCTGTTAGGAACATGGCAGTTATATTAAACCCATACTTTGGTTTCTACACGGCATCGTACCGGAACGCGTAATCGCTTGGCGGCACGTCTTTGCCGGTAGGGTGGTAACTTGCCACGGCCGAAGCCTCCCACCAGGTCAGACCAGGGAAAATTCGGAAATTATAAATTCCCAAATTGACCCTGCCGGGGATCGAAACCGGGACCTCCGCACGTTAAGACAACAGCGCTACACACTGCCCCACGGAGGTCGTCAAATAGTAGTTAAATATCATGGGTAGTACTAGTATTTTATTAGATGAATCTATGTATTTTCAGCATGCGAACAAAACTCACCAACTATGTCTTCGTTCCTGAGTGGATTGGAATCATCGGGGTGGCTCAAACATATAAAGTAAGATGCAAAACCAACCATTTATATCCAATTAATACAAATTTTATATAGTTAATTAAAACAATTGACATTTTCTAATAAATGATACTGTAGAGCAGGGATTCCCAAAGTGGTCGATATTGGTTTACCAGGGGTCCACATAAACGAAAACCGATTTTGGGGGTCGACCAGGTCTAAAAATCGACCCCCTGTTTTATTGTTTTTTTGTCAAAAAATAATTACTTTCTAGTTATAAAGGGCGGCTGTCCCGAAGCAGGTTCAGGAATAATGAACTCCGTTTTGGTGTATAAGAATATAATGAAGTAGTTTAAATAATAATATTGTACAGAAATTTAGGATAGGTACGTCCGTTCGTTCCGATGTTAGGTATACGAAGGCGGCGAGTATAGACGGAATTGGATCTTCTATGGAAGTTGAGACGCGCGGCATACGTGCTGACGAAGCGCAGTCGTCCAGCGTAACATTCTTAAGTATTTTTACTTAATTTGTATTAATAATTATTAATTACACTTGATATTTACTGAATTTTATGTCTATTTGTTTATTTTGATGAGAAAATGATGCCAAGTTTACCCACCGTTTTAAATTGGTATTTTGTATGAATACGAAAAACTAGAGATAGTATTTTTAAAGTAATTTTACTATGGGGTCTGAGGTATCAGTTCATTTAGGAAAAGGGGTCTCTTGCCAAAAAAGTTTGGGAATTACTGCTGTAGAGTGTAAACTTTTCCCACCCTTAGGCATTAAAATATTACCATAGTTATTGGCCGTCAAATTAATTATTGTACTAGTGCGGTAACATTAGGGCCGTTCATTCGTTCATAAAACGGAAAAAAGAAAAGAGAGTAAGACATTGTTTTGATTTTTAAATTAAGGGTGTGTGATTTGACTTAAATTATTTGTCATTGGAGTCATAACACATTCTTTTTACTTTTATGCTAAGCCGCTGACTAGTTTTTAAGTCAGTTCTCATCACAGAGTACATTATATATACTGGGTTCTCATTTAGCATTGTAACCAAGAGGTTGTGTATTCTAAAGGGTGTTGTGATAATTGTGTTGAAATTAATTAAAAGTTCATATTGTTGTTGAAGAAGGGTAGCAGACAGACAGGCACAATTTCGCATTTATTATTAGTGGTTCGCCCCGAAATGAGACCTCGCGGTATCCATCGCGAGTCCATCGGTTTACATATTATATTTAAATTTGAAGTAATTACGTTCAGTAATTCAGAACTTATAAGGCTCTGACAGATGGACGGACGGACAAGTGCAAAGGACATTGTTCCGTCCCCATACAAAGTTCGCCTAAGAACCGACAGTCATAAAACATTGATTACTGGATTCAAATAAATACCTTTTTATACTTGAGAGCAGATTAAAACAACGGACACTTGCGTAGAAATGACTTATTACCAAAAATATTTTCAATTTTGAGGTTATTTCAACTTTAACGATCAATCTGCTTGAATAAATAAATACCATCTTTATCCAATTATAATAGAGCTGTAAAAAGTATGTAGATAAGAAAAGATTCGCCGTAGTTCATCAAAAACATTACAGAGGGCGTTAGATATATTAAATTATTGTACTTTCAATAGATGGCGTTGCAAGATTCAGAATACTAGCGCACTTAGCACTTTAAGCTGCTTTTATCTTGTTTCTTACGATACGGATCTAGCGCTGAAGCGGTGGTTTTTCATATTATTTTAACCAGTAAGTTATTATATAAGTATAGTAATCATTTTAATACCCATTTATTTATTTTGTAATTAATTTGAAGTGTCCGTTAAATTTTAATATTTGAAATAAAGGTTATAAAATAAGCTAAGAATTACTGTATATTTCAAACACGTGTTGATTCTTAGGCAAATTTGCTCAATGTCCTTTACTCGAGTAGACTCGGAGACCTTCGCTTCGCTCGGTCAGTAAAGGTATGGATTTAAAGGCTACCAGTGTGCTTAGCATGTGCACCACGAGATTATCTCGCGACAAGAGAGAGAGATGTTGTCGTTGTCGGCAAATTTTTCGTTTACCCTACATGAACAAAATGCGGTATATTACAAGAAATAAATAGTCGGCATTTAAAGGTTCGTAGATAAAAATACCACAGTTAAGAAATATTACTTTTATCTCTATTTTTGACTTAACGAGACATGTAACCATACGTCGGTAGACAAATAGACATAACGGGTAGACATAATTTTACTCGTTGTGCGCATGCTAGCCATACAGGTGAACATTGTGTCTCACAGGTCGATACTTGACACGTCGTGGTGGATAGCGACGGCCATAGAGAGCGGCGTGAGTGTGTGCGTGCACTGCAGCGACGGCTGGGACCGCACCGCGCAAGTGTGCTCGCTCGCGGCGATCTGCCTCGAGCCTCACTACAGGACCATCAACGGCTACCAGGTGAACATCGTGTCTCACAGGTCGATACTGGACACGTCGTGGTGGATAGCGACGGCCATAGAGAGCGGCGATCTGCCTCGAGCCTCACTACAGGACCATCAACGGCTACCAGGTGAACATCGTGTCTCACAGGTCGATACTGGACACGTCGTGGTGGATAGCGACGGCCATAGAGATCGGCGATCTGCCTCGAGCCTCACTACAGGACCATCAACGGCTACCAGATGAACATCGTGTCTCACAGGTCGATACTGGACACGTCGTGGTGGATAGCGACGGCCATAGAGAGCGGCGATCTGCCTCGAGCCTCACTACAGGACCATCAACGGCTCGGCGATCTGCCTCGAGCCTCACTACAGGACCATCAACGGCTACCAGGTGAACATCGTGTCTCACAGGTCGATACTGGACACGTCGTGGTGGATAGCGACGGCCATAGAGAGCGGCGATCTGCCTCGAGCCTCACTACAGGACCATCAACGGCTACCAGGTGAACATCGTGTCTCACAGGTCGATACTGGACACGTCGTGGTGGATAGCGACGGCCATAGAGAGCGGCGATCTGCCTCGAGCCTCACTACAGGACCATCAACGGCTACCAGGTGAACATCGTGTCTCACAGGTCGATACTGGACACGTCGTGGTGGATAGCGACGGCCATAGAGAGCGGCGATCTGCCTCGAGCCTCACTACATGACCATCAACGGCTACCAGGTGAACATCGTGTCTCACAGGTCGATACTGGACACGTCGTGGTGGATAGCGACGGCCATAGAGAGCGGCGATCTGCCTCGAGCCTCACTACAGGACCATCAACGGCTACCAGGTGAACATCGTGTCTCACAGGTCGATACTGGACACGTCGTGGTGGATAGCGACGGCCATAGAGAGCGGCGATCTGCCTCGAGCCTCACTACATGACCATCAACGGCTACCAGGTGAACATCGTGTCTCACAGGTCGATACTGGACACGTCGTGGTGGATAGCGACGGCCATAGAGAGCGGCGATCTGCCTCGAGCCTCACTACTTCATCACTTTGATTTGATAACTAGTCACGTCTCACTCACTCACTCACTCATTCACGGCCCTACCAGGTGAATATCGTGTCTCACAGGTCGATACTGGACACGTCGTGGTGGATAGCGACGGCCATAGAGAGCGGCGATCTGCCTCGAGCCTCACTACAGGACCATCAACGGCTACCAGGTGAATATCGTGTCTCACAGGTCGATACTGGACACGTCGTGGTGGATAGCGACGGCCATAGAGAGCGGCGATCTGCCTCGAGCCTCACTACAGGACCATCAACGGCTACCAGGTGAACATCGTGTCTCACAGGTCGATACTGGACACGTCGTGGTGGATAGCGACGGCCATAGAGAGCGGCGATCTGCCTCGAGCCTCACTACAGGACCATCAACGGCTACCAGGTGAACATCGTGTCTCACAGGTCGATACTGGACTCGTCGTGGTGGATAGCGACGGCCATAGAGAGCGGCGATCTGCCTCGAGCCTCACTACAGGACCATCAACGGCTACCAGGTGAACATCGTGTCTCACAGGTCGATACTGGACACGTCGTGGTGGATAGCGACGGCCATAGAGAGCGGCGATCTGCCTCGAGCATCACTACTTCATCACTTTGATTTGATAACTAGTCACGTCTCACTCACTCACTCACTCACTCATTCACGGCCCATACGCAAGTGATGGAGTCACGAATCTCGATAGAAGATTCGATAATTTTTATACGACAGCTTGAAAAAAAGAGTTTATTGTTTTCAAGGTTCATGTATGTATGTATGTATGTGTGAATGTATGTGTGTATGTATGTGTGTGTGTATGTATGTGAGTTTGTATATTCCACCATAACTTCTATACGCCTGGACTGATTTTGATAAATGAGGTATCGTTAGAATCCCTAGCTTATTCCGGGTGACATAGGCTAGTAAAATTAAAAAAAAATTACTGGGGTGACCATGGTCCCGCATTAAAGACTAAAGTTGAAAAAAAACATTTCGAAAATAAGATTAACTATATAATCATCATCTAGAAGATTAGGAGAAGATTCTAAAAATAAATAACACTATAGTTCAATATCCAGTGATTCACAAAAAAATATCATTTAATAAAAATGTGAGTAAGATTCTAATTTAACTAGATTAATTTAGATTTTTAACTTTTTAGTTCGTTTTTGGCAGGCCAGTCGTATTTTTGAATTTTTTAAATTATAAATTGTTAACCCGCTACCTTCCCCGTCGTCGCGCTCATCAACTTATACGTATGTGATAGTTGTTGGTCGAAATAAAATATTTTTATTTATTGGAACGAAGTTCCTTAACGCGCTTTGCGAAAGGGGGCTACACGGACAAAATTAAGACTGCCTGAAAAAAGGAGTATATTGTTTTCAGGGTTCATGTATGTATGTATGTATGTGAGTTTGTATATTCCACCATAACTTCTATACGCCTGAACCGATTTTGATAAATGAGGTATCGTTAGAATCCCTAGCTTATTCCGGATGACATAGGCTAGAAAACTTTTTTAACAAATTTATGGGGTGACCATGATCCCGCATTAAAGACTAAAGTTGAATAAAAATATTCGAAAATAAGATTAACTATATAATCATCATCTAGAAAATGATGAGTAGATTCCAAAAATATATAACACTATAGTTCAATATCCAGTGATTCACAAAAAAAATATCATTTAATAAAAAATGTGAACAAGATTCCAAAGGCTATATATGCAAATCGCTTCTTATGGAGGTAAACTCCAAAAATAATATGGCAGGGCAGTCGTATTTTTTAATTCTTTAAATTAAGTTCACTTGGTAGTTGGTCTTAATAGTTCCGTGTGGTGTAAAGAGATTTAAAAAAATTGCGGGTTCAATTGTCGCCCTAAACTAAACTCCAAAAATAATATGGCAGGGCAGTCGTATTTTTTAATTCTTTAAATTAAGTTCACTTGGTAGTTGGTCTTAATAGTTCCGTGTGGTGTAAAGAGATTTAAAAAAATTGCGGGTTCAATTGTCGCCCTAAACTAAACTCCAAAAATAATATGGCAGGGCAGTCGTATTTTTTAATTCGTTAATTATATTAATATGAATGAATGCGATTCGACTACAACTTTTTACTTTGCACACTCGCAACATTATTTTTTTCTGTTGCGCATTCCAGGCTCTGATCGAGAAGGACTGGCTGTCGTTCGGGCACAAGTTCACGGCGCGCTGCGGTCACGTGGCGTGCGACAGTCGCGAGCGCTCGCCCGTCTTCACTCAACTGCTCGACTGTACGTGGCAACTGCTCAGGCAGGCGCCAAAGGTTAGCGTCATCATTTATTTATTTAAATTAAATTTTTTTTTTTTTCAATACAACTTAATGCTAGCTAGCCTAACCTAATTACTATATAAATCATGCCCACGTGGAATGGTGGCAAGAATGCTGGCTGCATTTCCGCGCTGGACCATTTCCGCGCTGGACAGCCAGGCTGATCCTTTGCGCAAAAAATGAGCCAGCCCTTCTGTCACCAGATGAGGCACTGCTCAGGCAGGCGCCAAAGGTCAGCGTCATCATTTATTTATTTATTTAAATTAAATATACTCTTTTTTTTTTTTTCAATACAACTTAATGCCAGCTAGCCTAACCTAATTACTATATAAATCATGCCCATTTCCGCGCTGGACAGCCAGGCTGATCCTTTGCGCAAAAAATGAGCCAGCCCTTCTGTCACCAGATGAGGCACTGCTGAGGCAGGCGCCAAAGGTCAGCGTCATCATTTATTTATTTATTTAAATTATTTTTTTTTTTATTTTTTTTTTCAATACAACTTAATGCTAGCTAGCCTAACCTAATTACTATATAAATCATGCCCACGTGGAATGGTGGCAAGAACGCTGGCTGCATTTCCGCGCTGGACAGCCAGGCTGATCCTTTGCGCAAAAAATGAGCCAGCCCTTCTGTCACCAGATGAGGCACTGCTCAGGCAGGCGCCAAAGGTCAGCGTCATCATTTATTTATTTATTTAAATTAAATATACTTTTTTTTTTTTTTTTCAATACAACTTAATGCTAGCTAGCCTAACCTAATTACTATATAAATCATGCCCACGTGGAATGGTGGCAAGAATGCTGGCTGCATTTCCGCGCTGGACAGCCAGGCTGATCCTTTGCGCAAAAAATGAGCCAGCCCTTGTCACCAGGTGAGGCACTGCTCAGGCAGGCGCCAAAGGTCAGCGTCATCATTTATATAAATTAAATACACTTTTTTTTTTTCAATACAACTTAATGCCAGCTAGCCTAACCTTATTACTATATAAATCATGCCCACGTGGAATGGTGGCAAGAATGCTGGCTGCATTTCCGCGCTAGACAGCCAGGCTGATCCTTTGCGCAAAAAATGAGCCAGCCCTTCTGTCACCAGGAGGCAATTAACCGCGGTGAAATATCTCGAAAAAAAATTTTGCCACTAAGTCTCCGCGGCAAACGGAACAAATATGTAACTCTCTATTAAATATACTTACGTTATCTTACCTTTTAGCACCATTATTTATCCGTATACTCATAATACTTATTTCAAATTAATAATAAAAATTAATCTCAAATTGAAATTAAAAAGAAAAACAAAAATCCGAAATTATTTATTTGCAGAAACATAAAATTAAATTTGTTTATGTCACCGTAAGATTGTAAGAACCGTTAGATTATAATCTAACTCGCGAAATTCTAAACTGTCGAAAGATTAGAATTTAACCGGAAATTTTTATTTTCCGGTAGATTGTAATCTGATAGGTATTTAAACCCGATAAAACCTAAGGCACTACTTGATTATTTATGTCGAACCCTAACCTAACCTACAAGAAAGAGACGAGAAAACGTGAATAAAATGAATATTTCAAAAATTAGACTCAGAACATTAAACAGTTTACAATCTTTCGACAGTTTAGAATTTCGCGAGTTAGATTATAATCTAACGGTTTTTACAATCTTACGGTGACATTTATATTATGATTTACTTAATAAATTAAAAAAAAATCAACTATTGTGCCGTAGTCAGTCCTCGGTTAAGTCTAATTTTAGGTACCTAGGTAATCATAATATCAAAGTTAAAATAAATTGACTGTAAACTGTTTATTGGCAATAAATATATTTTTATTTTTTATTTATTTATTTATTTATTGATAGGACATACCCGAGTTTATTTTGATTTTAATTTTTTAATTTTATTAGGCGTAAGTGATGGTCCGTGACGCATTGACCCTTGGGCCCCTCCTGAAAATCAGCGTTGCAGTATGTTGGGTAGGTATATACCTATCTCTCATGCTGTGGCACGGGCTGAGGAGGTGGCCCATTGACCGCACGTTTAATAATTTAAGTTTAATTTGTATCTGTATAAGAGTAGTTATGCTAAGTATTGTAGTGCTGGTCAATAAACTTTTATTTATTTATTTAAGTTGTCCTACATGAAATAAATTGAGTTTCTTGCCGGCTCTTCTCAGTAGAATCTTTCCGAACCGGTGGTAGAGTCCTAACGTTTCATAAGTGACACAAGTTAGTTGCAGTATGTTAGGTAGGTATATACCTATCTCTCATGCTGTGGCACGGGCTGAGGAGGTGGCCCATTGACCGCACGTTTAACAATTTAAGTTTAATTTGTATTTGTATAAGTTTAGTTATACTAAGTATATTGAATTGTAGTGTTGGTCAATAAACTTTTATTTATTTATTTATTTACAAGACTACAGTTTCCCAATACGTCTTATCAGACTACAATAGGTATTGCATATAAATAACTAAAATTACACATATATGCCACTAAAAATATAAAAAACAATAAAAACACACTATTAATTAAATTTAAATTAAATAAACAAACAATAACAAAAATACACAATATAAATGAAATTAAAACTACCTATTCTCTAATAACAACTAACTTTATTATTTTCGTGAGCTGGGTCATAGTTGCTTTGCTGTTTAAAAAGAAACAGTACGTACATCCTCCGACGACGACCTCCGTGGCGCAGTGTGTAGCGCTGTTGTCTTAACGTGCTGAGGTCCCGGGTTCGATCCCCGGCAGGGTCAATTTGGGAATTTATAATTTCTGAATTTTCCCTGGTCTGGCCTGGTGGGAGGCTTCGGCCGAGGCTAGTTACCACCCTACCGGCAAAGACGTGCCGCCAAGCGATTTAGCGTTCCGGTACGATGCCGTGTAGAAACCGAATAGGGGTACTTATGGGTTTAATATATCTGCCATGCCCCTAACAGGTTAGCCCGCTACCATCTTGGACTGCATCATCACTTACCATCAGGTGAGATCGCAGCCAAGGGCTAACCTGTAGTGGATAAAAAAAAACATTGATTCTTTTCTGACCGCTCATATTCAAATAGCGTGATTTAAGGACAGTCAACGCCATCTATTGGCAATGTAAAAAAGCTTTCTTAACAAATTCTGTTCGTTGTTTCCTCGCATTTCAGAGAAAAGTATTATACAATTCACTATCGTTTTCGGTGACACGCTTGATGGAGGTTGTATATCTACACTTTTTTTGCAGGCGTTCCAATTCAACGAGAGGTTTCTGCTGACGTTACACGACCATGCGCACGCGTGTCAGTACGGAACCTTCATCGGCAACTGCGAAAAGGACAGGCGGGATCTCAGGTAATTTACATTAGCTACTAGCTGAGGCCCGCGACTTCGTACGCGTGGATTGAGGATTTTTGGTACCCGCGGGAACTCTTTAATTTTCATTTTTTTTTAATTATAACAAACAAACACTTTCACATTTATAATATTGGTATGATTAAGAGAAAACTTCGTAATCGTGAGTTGGGCTCTTCGTGTTCGCGTGGCATTGTACTAGTAATGCCATCTATTGGATTATGTGCGGACTGCGAAGACCGCCACAAACTCATGTCATCACTGGGGGTGATTCTGTAGTGCACAATCTCTAAACTAAACTAAAATTAGAGCATTATAAATATTGCTAACCCTCTCATAATACTTCCTACGGAAAGGGACAGAACTAGATTTAAAGCTGCCATTTTAGTTTAGTTTAGAAATGTTACATTACAGAATCGGCACCAATGTCACAGCTGAAAATCAGCATCCGGCATCATGCATGCGTTTGTATGTATAATGTTAGGCTCACGGCTGAGCTGTACACCCATTTCGGGTGGTGTCACAGTCAAACATAAAGGACTTGACCGGTGGAACTATTGGAGCTTGCCTAGATATCAACAATCAATGTGCAGCAATGATTACTTTATTATTGTAATTGTTATATTATATAGTTTTCAAATTTAAAAAAATCAAGAGTCTGAAGGCTCTGAAAACTGAGAAAATAAATAAAAAAAGTGTCACCAAATAACTGCTTTCCGACACTAAATGGCGCTAGACGTTTTTGTTAGCGAGTTCAACTATTCGACCACAGATGGCAGACAGATGCAATGTCAAGGGGCGTTCCTTTAAACGCAGTGGTTATTTCAAAATGCTTTGTAAGATCAATTACACGTTTCATTGAGGCTTGTTAACAAATAAAAATAATTATAAACAAAACATACATTTCCTTTTCATTACTATTTAATTGATCAAAAATAAATCGCTCATAATATAGTCACTAAGGCACTTAAAGGATATTCATGTAGGGTTACAAGATTATTATTAGGCATGAATGAAATGGAACGTAAAAATGGAGTAGTGCTAAAAGCGGAAAGCGGATGCTCAAGATTTAAACTATAGACGTATTGTTTTTTTAGAAATTTTAACCTAGACCTTATTAGGAATCACAAATCCATAATAATTTCGGTTTGAATTTTTAAACCTTACTGTAAAAACAGACATTCTGCACATTGTCCCGAATCGGAGGGCAGTCACTGGTCATTTCCTTTGTGTGTACAGCTATGTATGACAGATGTTTGTCTGTAACACCATTTGTGAATAAATGTGTTTTCTTTCTTTCTTTCTTTCAAACAAGCCGGGCTGTTGTTACAGGTTATCTGAGCGCACGTTTTCGCTGTGGGGTTACATGGCGAGCCACCTGAACGAATACAAGAATCCGCTCTACAACCCCAAAGCGCACCCCGATGTGCTCACACCGGACCTCAGCCCGCAGAGCATCCGGTGAGAGATGCTTAAGTTTTCACGTGTAACCGTTTCTATGCCGTGTAGAAACAGTAGGGGGTATGGGTTTAACATAACTGACTGGGTGACGACCTCCGTGGTGCAGTGTTGAGCGCTGTTGCCTTAACGTGCGGAGATCCCGGGCTCGATCCCCGGCAGGGTGTGGAAATTTATAATTTCTGAATTTTCCGTCTGGCCTGGTGGGAGGCTTCGGCCGTGGCTAGTTACCACCCTACCGGTAAAGATGTGCCGCCAAGCGATTTAGCGTTCCGGTACCATGCCGTGTAGAAACCGAATAGGGGTATGGGTTTAATATAACTGCCATGTCCCTAACAGGTTAGCCCGCTACCATCTTAGACTGCATCATCACTTACCATCAGGTGAGATCGCAGTCAAGGGCTAAATAAATAAATAATAATAAATAAAATAAATAAACTGTCTTATCACTGATAGGGTAGACCACTAAGATACACAATATTCAATATCATTTATTCGATATAGGTACACTGTAGGCACACTTATTGACGTTAAAAATTACTTAATAATACTTAATTACTTAATTACCTGATAATCGGTTACGGTATCTTAAAACTAAAGCTACGAGGGTTCCAAACGCGCCCTGATCTGAGAAGAGCCCACAACAAACTCAGCCGGGTATTTTTTTTTTATTATCACTGTCTCACAAATCATGTTAACTAAGGAACTCTCAGATAAAGCAAATAGAGCAAATTATTGCCAAGCCTCCTTGACGTTTTAGTAGTCCTTTACATGGAAATAAGATTTTTCAATGGGTATACGTTGTACATTAACTTTGAACTTATTCAGTGACATCATCAACATGCCTTCTGGGAGCTTACGAAGCCTAGAAGCAGGCATTACAAGTTTATTTTTATTTCTAGTATTGACATAATGACAATCACTTTTCTGCTTGAATTAATCAATGTGTTTATGCACGTATACTTAAGAGGTCTCAACATCATCATTCATTCACCAGTTAATATTGGAGTAGAGGGCTAAATGGTGATGGAAAAAAAAAAACAATGTCGCGGTAACAGCGTTTCCGATTGGTGTCCAGGTTTTGGCGCGGAATGTACTGCCGCCACGAGAGCGGAGTGCACCCGAGGGAATCCCTCGCCGACATACTGACGGCCGCCGTCGAGCACTCCGGAGCCTTGACGCACCATATCGACTACCTCGCTAAGGTAAGGACCTTAGCGAGTAAGGGCCCTTGCACTTAAATCAGTGTAGTGTAATAAGGTTTAGGGAGAAAAGGTCCCTAAACTGTTCCTTGTAGGCCTATTACACTGCACTTTTTACAGGGCCCTGTCGTAAGGGTGGGCGTGGCCGCTAGTGGCCACAGGCTAGTGGCCACAGGGCCCTGTATAAAGTGCAGTGTAATAAATAGGCCTATTAACCCGTGGCGTAAGAGCGTCACCATCGACAGCTTTACCCACTACAACCAACGGCTCCGCCCACCACTACCACCAACTCTAACCACCATGACCTACCGCTCCGCCCACCACCAGCAGCTCCGCCCATCACAACCGACAGCTCTGCTCACCATTACCGGCAGCTCCGTCCCCCCACCACTGGCAGTTCCGCCTACCTCCACCGGCAGCTCCGCTCCCCCACCACTGGCAGTTCCTACCTCCACCGAAAACTCTGCCCACCACCAGCAATAGCTCCGCCTCCATTTCAACTCACCACGTCTTACCGCTCCGCCTACCACCACCGGCAGCTCTACCCATCACAACCGACAGCTCCGCCCACCACTGCCGGCAGCTCCGCCTCCCACCACTAGCAGATCCACCTACCTCCACCGACAGCTCTGCCCACCACCAGCAACAGCTCCGCCTCTGCTTCTACTCACCACGACCTACCGCTCCGCCTACCACCACCGGCAGCTCCGCCCATCGCAACCGACTGCTCCGCCCACCACTGCCGGCAGCGCCGCCTCCCACCACTAGCAGTTCCGCCTACCTCCACCACCAGCAATAGCTCCGCCTCCGTTTCTACTCACCACGACCTACCGCTCCACCTACCACCACCGGCAGCTCCGCCCATCGCAACCGACTGCTCCGCCCACCACTGCCGGCAGCTCCGCCCCCCACCACTGGCAGTTCCACCTACCTCCACCGACAGCTCTGCCCACCACCAGCAACAGCTCCGCCTCTGTTTCTACTCACCACGACCTACCGCTCCGCCTACCACCACCGGCAGCTCCGCCCATCACAACCGACAGCTCCGCCCACCACTACCGGTAGCACCGCTACAGCGAATGGTATGGTTAACTATGTGGCACGGCGTGTAGATTGCGATATTCACCACCCCGTACAACACCACATTCCACACCACATAAATCTTCCAAACTCTTTCAATTTACTCTCAATTTACTTTTATTTACTTTTCGATCCCATTTTGGAGGTTTTTCAGGAGATTCATATCGTGTATTGACTCGACAATACACAATTGTAAAGACTTTATTATAATTGTTTTGACTTTATTATATTGATTTGTATATTTTGGCGGATTATGGAAAATTAAACGTCGAGTTCTTTCATTATCATAGACTTCCACAAAATAATGCTTGCTTCTATCCAACGTAATTTCTACTTTAATAGAATACAATATGTCAATGGTCTTTTCCAGAGGATATCAACCTTCAAGAGCCTCTTGTCTGGGCGCAAAGCGGACAAAAGCCGGGAGTCAGCGGTAGTCAACTACCAGAACGGAAGCGACGATACCGTAGAGATAGACAACAAAATGGAGGCTCTCCAGATTGATAACAAGTATGTCATTTCAACCCATTACTGTACGTTTAGTCTCAGTTTTTACATTACCAATTCGATTGATCGTAATCGTTTTTGCTTTTGACAATCACTCGACATCGCGTGATCGCGTTACTTCCCGTCACGCGACATCGAGTGATGTGGTCATACTGTTAGGTTCGGTGTATACTACGCTGGCCGTTGCAAAAACGCAGATAGAATCTCTTTTTAATTTTCCGGGATAAAATATTAGTATGGATACTACGATATCCATACTAATAAAATTAAAAATGCGAAAATGTGTCTCTGTCTGCTACGATTTTAACTAAATTCGGTACAGAGATGGCTGCAATTCCAGGAAAAACATAGGCTACTTTTTATCCCGGGAAATCAAAAATCTTAACCCACGCAGGTGAAGTCACGGGCATCGTCTAATTAATTATACGACTGCCTGAAAAAAGGAGTATATTGTTTTTAGGGTTCATGTATGTATGTATGTATGTGAGTTTGTATATTCCACCATAACTTCTATACGCTTGAACCGATTTTGATAAATGAGGTATCGTTAGAATCCCTAGCTTATTCCGGGTGACATAGGCTAGTAAATTTTTTAAAAATATTTATAGGGTGACCATGATCGCTTACTAAAGATTAAAGTTGAAAAAAAATATTCGAAAATAAGATTAATTATATAATCATCATCTAGAAAATGATGAGTAGATTCCAAAAATATATAACACTATAGTTCAATATCCAGTGATTCACAAAAAATATCATTTAATAAAAATGTGAATAAGATTCCAAAGGCTATATATGCAAATCGCTTCTTAGGGAGGTAAACTCCAAAAATAATATGGCAGAGCAGTCGTATTTTTTATTTAATTCGTTAAATTAAGTTCACTTGTTTTATTGCTATTTTCGGAAAACAAATACACACGATTTTGGTCAGTATTTTAGGTTCCGTACCTCAAGAGGAAAAAAGGAACCCTTATAGGACACTTCGTTGTCCGTCTCCACACAATGTAAATTATAATTTACATTGTGTGCTGGTATTAAAACCTTTTTTGGGTATTGCGTTTTTCTGACTGGAAATTCGAATGCGGCCAACGAGGTCCCGGGTTTGAATCCCGGGTCGGGTTATTGGGTTTTTCTGACTAGTCTTTGAATTTTCAGTACTAGCCCGGAGTTAGGAAGTTGGCGGTGTTTCACCCCCGTGCCTCGGAGAGCACGTTAAGCCGTCGGTCCCGGCTATTATCACTAACATGATAATAGTCGTTAAAGCCCGCCAACCCGCATTGGAGCAGCGTGGTGGGTCTAATAGGCCTATTACACTGCACGTTTCACAGGGACCCTTCCACTTAAATCAGTGTAGTGTAATAAGATTCAGAGAGAAAGGGTTCCTAATTTGATCCTAATAGGCCTATTACACTGCACTTTCCACAGGGTCCTGTGGCAAGGGTGGGCGTTGCTGCAATTTAGTGCGTCCCTTATTACATTGCAATAAGGATCAAATTAGGGACCCTTCCTGTCTAAATCTTATTACACTACACTGATTCAAGTGTAAGGGTCCCTGTTAAAAGTGCAGTGTAATAGGCCTATTATTGCTGTGTAATAAGCGACACTCTAAGTAGCGGCCACGCCCACCCTTACCACAGGGCCCCGTGGTAAGTGCAGTGTAATAGGCCTATAAGCTCTTATTCCCTCTCTCCTATGAGAGTGGTCTAAGCTCTAATTCCCTCTCTCCTATGAGAGTGGTCTAAGCTCTAATTCCCTCTCTCCTATGAGAGTGGTCTAAGCTCTAATTCCCTCTCTCCTATGAGAGTGGTCTAAGCTCTAATTCCCTCTCTCCTATGAGAGTGGTCTAAGCTCTAATTCCCTCTCTCCTATGAGAGTCGTCTAAGCTCTAATTCCCTCTCTCCTATGAGAGTGGTCTAAGCTCTAATTCCCTCTCTCCTATGAGAGTGGTCTAAGCTCTAATTCCCTCTCTCCTATGAGAGTGGTCTAAGCTCTAATTCCCTCTCTCCTATGAGAGTGGTCTAAGCTCTAATTCCCTCTCTCCTATGAGAGTGGTCTAAGCTCTAATTCCCTCTCTCCTATGAGAGTGGAGGCCTGTGCCCAGCAGTGGGACGTTAAAGGGCTGAAGTGGTGGTGGTAAAAAACTGTATTGTTTTCAGGTTACTGTATGAATCCAGCGGAACTCTCTCGGAGTTGGAATGCGCTAATCACGACCATCCACTGAAAGATGTCGGCTCTGTGCCACCGAAAACTAGCAAAATACCACTCATTACTGAGGTAATCTTTTTAACGACTGCCTGAAAAAAGGAGTATATTGTTTTCAGGGTTCATGTATGTATGTATGTATGTATATATGTGAGTTTGTATATTCCACCATAACTTCTATACGCCTGAGCCGATTTTGATGAATGAGCTATCGTTACAATCCCTAGCTTATTCCGGGTAACATAGGCTAGTGAAATTTAAAAAAAAATTGATGGGGTGACCATGGTCCCTCATTAAAGACTAAATTTGAAAAAAAAAACGAAAATAAGATTTACTATATAATAATCGTCTAGAAAATGATGAGTAGATTCCAAAAATATATAACAATATATAGTTCAATATCCAGTGATTCACAAAGAAATATCATTTAATATAAATGTGAATAAGATTCTAATTTAACTAGATTAATTCAGATTTTTTTTTAGTTAGTTTTTTGGCAGGGCAGTCGTGTTTTTTAATTTTTTTTAATTATAACTTGTTCAGAAAGTGGATGCAGCGATACCAGCGACCCTGGATGAGCTGGAGGCGGAGATCAACACGGTAGCCCTGGACTGGAAGAGCATCAAAAACGTCACCGAGTGCAGTTGTTCCACCCCGCTCGACCACTTCAGCAGAAAGGTACAAATGATAAATGATTTATTTATTTCATGTAGGACAACTTGTGTCACTTATGAAACGTTAAGACTCTACCGCCGGTTCGGAAAGCTGCCATGCCCGTAACCGGTTAGCCCGCTACCATCTTAGACTGCACCATCACTTACCATCAGGTGAGATCGCAGTCAAGGGCTAACTTGTAGTGGATAAAAAAAACTACCACCGGTTCGAAAATAAATAAATAAATAAATAAAAGTTTATTGACCAGCACTACAATACTTAGCATAACTACTCTTATACAGATACAAATTAAACTTAAATTATTAAACGTGCGGTCAATGGGCCACCTCCTCAGCCCGTGCCACAGCATGAGAGATAGGTATATATCTACCTAACATACTGCAACTAACTTGTGTCACTTATGAAACGTTAAGACTCTACCGCCGGTTCGGAAAGATTCTACTGTGAAGAGCCGGCAAGAAACTCAATTTATTTCATGTAGGACAACTTAAATAAATAAAAGTTTATTGACCAGCACTACAATACTTAGCATAACTACTCTTATACAGATACAAATTAAACTTAAATTATTAAACGTGCGGTCAATGGGCCACTTGCTCAGCCCGTGCCACAGCATGAGAGATAGGTATATACCTACCCAACATACTGCAACTAACTTGTGTCACTTATGAAACGTTAAGACTCTACCGCCGGTTCGGAAAGATTCTACTGTGAAGAGCCGGCAAGAAACTCAATTTGTTTCATGTAGGACAACTTAAATAAATAAAAGTTTATTGACCAGCACTACAATACTTAGCATAACTACTCTTATACAGATACAAATTAAACTTAAATTATTAAACAGCACCACTGCTGGGGCTGCGGGCGCTGCGTGTGCACACGCTGCGTGTGCGCACGCGCCCCCCGCCCCGCGCTCTCCGCGCCGCGCGCTGTGCCTCTGTGCGTCTCCTGCGCGCCTGGTACCCCCACCTCGCCGCCGCCCAGTGAGTCCCCCCGCTTTACTATT
Organism: Erebia palarica; assembly: GCA_964035005.1. Taxonomy (NCBI): domain Eukaryota; kingdom Metazoa; phylum Arthropoda; class Insecta; order Lepidoptera; family Nymphalidae; genus Erebia; species Erebia palarica. The sequence continues at coordinate 19,335,827 of OZ035995.1, forward strand.
TGGTACCCCCACCTCGCCGCCGCCCAGTGAGTCCCCCCGCTTTACTATTTGGTACCCCCACCTCGCCGCCGCCCAGTGAGTCCCCCCGCTTTACTATTTGGTACCCCCACCTCGCCGCCGCCCAGTGAGTCCCCCCGCTTTACTATTTGGTACCCCCACCTCGCCGCCGCCCAGTGAGTCCCCCCGCTTTACTATTTGGTACCCCCGCCTTTACTATTTGGTACCCCCACCTCGCCGCCGCCCAGTGAGTCCCCCCGCTTTACTATTTGGTACCCCCACCTCGCCGCCGCCCAGTGAGTCCCCCCGCTTTACTATTTGGTACCCCCACCTCGCCGCCGCCCAGTGAGTCCCCCCGCTTTACTATTTGGTACCCCCACCTCGCCGCCGCCCAGTGAGTCCCCCCGCTTTACTATTTGGTACCCCCACCTCGCCGCCGCCCAGTGAGTCCCCCCGCTTTACTATTTGGTACCCCCACCTCGCCGCCGCCCAGTGAGTCCCCCCGCTTTACTATTTGGTACCCCCACCTCGCCGCCGCCCAGTGAGTCCCCCCGCTTTACTATTTGGTACCCCCACCTCGCCGCCGCCCAGTGAGTCCCCCCGCTTTACTATTTGGTACCCCCACCTCGCCGCCGCCCAGTGAGTCCCCCCGCTTTACTATTTGGTACCCCCACCTCGCCGCCGCCCAGTGAGTCCCCCCGCTTTACTATTTGGTACCCCCACCTCGCCGCCGCCCAGTGAGTCCCCCCGCTTTACTATTTGGTACCCCCACCTCGCCGCCGCCTAGTGAGTCCCCCCCCCCGCCCCTTCACCTTGTTTGTACGACTGCTTGGAAAAAGGAGTATATTGTTTTCAGGGTTCATGTATGTATGTATGTATGTATTATATATGATATTTTTTGTGAATCACTAGATATTGAACTATAGTGTTATATATTTTTGGAATCTACTCATCATTTTCTAGATGATGATTATATAGTTAACCTTATTTTCGAATTTTTGTTTTCAATTTTAGTCTTTAATGCGGGTCCATGGTCTCCCCATAATTTTTTTTTAATTTTACTAGCCTACCCGGAATAAGCTAGGGATTCTAACGATACCTCATTTATCAAAATCGGTTCAGGCGTATATAAGTTATGGTGGAATATACAAACTCAATACATACATCCATACATACATACATACATACATACATGGACCCTGAAAACAATATACTCCTTTTTTCAGGCAGTCGTATAAAAAGGAACCCATATAGGAGCACTTTGATGTCCGTCTGTCAACGAGCCCGCTGACTCGTTCGAAGGATACGGCTGTCTGTCTGATACGCCAATACTAGACGGATTTGAATGTAACTTTGCACTCTCATAGATCTATAGAGCTTACTTTTACTTGGCTCAGACTTTACTTAGAGTTAAAACGAGATGGACTTATGTGAGTAACATAAATCTGTTTCGTTTTAACCATGCCTTGAGTTTAAGCAAAGTCAAAGTTGGCTTTATAGATCTCACGCTCATAGCAAGCACTCTCTTCCCCCTCCTAAAATTTACCAAATTTTTCATTCTCTGTCACGAAAGAATCCCATTGGTTTTCAGGATCAAAAATAGTTTAAATATTAAACCAGAGTGTTTGCTATAAGAGAGGAACGATGCATTCAAATCCATCTAATAGTTTCAATGATGCAGTAACAGACAGACAAAAATAAAAAAATAAAAAATTTTTGGACTTCAGTGATGAGGAATGCGACAGAGAGAGAGAGAGAGAGAGAGAGAGAGAGAGAGAGAGAGAGAGAGAGAGAGATCCTATATCTATATCCATACTAATATTATAAATGCGAAAGTGTGTCCGTCTTTCTGTCTGTCGGTCTGCTACGCTTTCGCGGTCCATCTGTTCAGCCGATTTTGATGAAATTTGGTACAGTGATAGGTTGTATCCTGGAAAATTTAAGAGTTCCCGCGGGAATTAAAAATCTTTATCCACGCGGACGAAGTCGCGGGCATCAGCTAGTAGGCTATATGATATATGATATGAAATACCTATATCCATACTAATATTATAAATGCGAAAGTGTGTCCGTCTTTCTGTCTGTCGGTCTGCTACGCTTTCGCGGCCCATCTTCAGCCGATTTTGATGAAATTTGGTACAGTGATAGGTTGTATCCTGGAAAATTTAAGAGTTCCCGCGGGAATTAAAAATCTTTATCCACGCGGACGAAGTCGCGGGCATCAGCTAGTAGGCTATATTCGAATGCGGCTCCGGGTATTGCAGTTCTACGCCCTTGAAACAAAAATAACTATTTATTTTGTTTCAGATTTGGTGATGCCTTCGACCTAGGGAGTTTATATAGCCAATTTTTCACTTTGTAAATAAGTTGATGTTAATTTTATATCGCTATACTTACATCACTATAATAATATATTATGTTAATATCATTATCGCTATCAATATTATCATATATTTTATTTTATTTTATTTAATGGTTTGCCACAAAAACAACATAAAAATAACAAAACACATATAAAACATTTTAGAGTGTACACCCAATTACTGCATTTAGCTGATCTCGCAAGTGCGGGGTTACCAGTTAACAACTTAATAAATACAAACAAAATTACAAAAAAAAAAACAATCAGCTAGATATATTAAAAGTCTCTTGATACTGCATCAATGAACTGATGCAGCATCCTTTTGTACTGCTGTAAAGAGAGTGAATGAGGATCTGTGGTAATTTTAGCAGTTCTGAAGAGGTTATTGTACTCACGACATATTCTAAGCAACACATTATTTTGTCCTAAGTTAGTTCTGCATCCCTTAATTATAAGAATTAAATAGGCTTCGCAGCCTAAAATAATGTACATTCCTATGCGCATTTTGTGTTTTTATTGCTTGAAATCCTTTTATAGTCCCACAAACTTACCTGACCCGGTGACAGCGTCGCTAGTAGATATGAAAAAAAAAAAATTAAAAAAAAAAACTTAACAGGCATAAAAATTTGTTTCAATTTTGGCCACCCGGGACAAATAAGTTTGATGGACTGAATTTGTGTATAAAAAAACTGTGTACAAAATATAGTAATAATATGTAAACGAATAAAACCTAAATAAATGTAACCTTGTAAATTATTACTTGTTTCAGTTAAATCCTTTTTTTTTAAATTCTAGCTAGTACGGAATGCTTTTCGCGTTGCAAACTTGCAACCAGCCATTAGACTCGCACAACGAGGAGCCTTTCCGCAAGTGCCAACAATAAATGTACAAAGTTTTAACTCGGTCAGGTGAACGATTCTTCAATATATCTACTCGTGAACAATCGTTGATTCACTCACTGACTAGACTGATCAACAGCCCAGCATAAATCTAGGACGTAGATACTTACAAATTTGGCACACAGGTTCCCTTATTGATACTTGATAAAAGAAGGAATAAAGTTTTTCGAAATTCGATAAAAATCCAAAAAGTCCCCGATCCATACTAATATTATACATGCAAAAGTATCCGTCTGTTTGTCTGCTACGCTTTCACGGCCAATCTTTTCAAACGATATTGACGAAGGTAGGGGCGTGACCCATGAACCCACCGGCTTGTCCTACTAGTGGATCGAGGGGGAATTCCTGTTTAGCTGTAGACCCACTGCATTATGGTTGGTATACTATTAAAAAATATTTGATTCACATAAAAAGACAAATTCACTCCCGCGGGGATCAAAATACCTTAATCCACGCGCATGAAATCGTGGGATAATCTAGTATAAAAATAATTGGTCTCCTACCAGTTAAAATTTTTAATAATTAATTGATCAACCTTTTAAAACTTATCAAAAGTTGCACAGCAATAAAAAATAACAAGCTACGACAAAAACAACTAAAAAATATAACCGTTGAATTGCATTTAATTAGAACGTATCGCCTCCTTCGTAAAATCAGAAAAATAGAGAAATTATGTTTTTGCAAGGTTTTTTTTTTCTTATAGTACTAATCTACGTTGTTAAAAGTCATTACGAAGAAACAAAGGATAGCAATAAAATGATAGGTGTAGACACAGTGCACGATACGAATATTATTAATACAGTTGATAAAATAGACAAAGACACCATTATAACTCGACATATGAATAGTGTAAAGATTACGAAACGCGGAAAAAGTAAGTTTTTATTTTAATTAAAACAGTACAATCATCATAACATTTTGTTTGGTGTAGATATGTACATGCTAGTTATCTCATACCTACCAGTAGTAACATGGGAAATAAAACTGTCCCGTACTACTAGACAGGTCCATATGGGTAGTTATTTTTAAAAGACTGCCTGAAAAAAGGAGTAAATCGTTTTCAGGATTCATGTATATATGTATGTAAGTGAGTTTGTATATTCCACCAAAGCTTCTATACGCCTGAACCGATTTTGATAAATGAGGTATCGTTAGAATTCCTAGCTTATTCCGGGTGACATAGGCTAGTAATTTTTTTTTAAAAACTGATGGGGTGACCATGGTCCCGCATTAAAGACCAAAAAAAAAAAAAAAAACGAAAATATGATTAACTATACATATAATCATCATCTAGAAAACTATGAATAGATTCCAAAAATATATAACACTATAGTTCAATATTTAGTGATTCACAAAAAATATCATTTAATAAAAAATGTGAATAATATTCCAAAGGCTGTCTATAGGTATATGCAAATCGCTTCTTATGGAGGTAAACTCCAAAAATAATATGGCAGAGCAGTCGTATTTTTTAATTCGTTATATGAATTTCACTTGTTACTCGTTGTACTACCAGTAGTTCTCAAGCGAATGAAGTTACCTCCGTACCAGTAAAATACTACTGCCAAGCGATTAAACGTTCCGGTACGATGCCATGTAGTTACTGATTAAGGGTGTATGGGTTTTTAAAATAACTGCCATACCCTATTGCCCTCTATAGACTTTTTTCTTTACAGTCTCACATAATGTTAGTTAGTCTTCTGTGCTTAATTTTTTATAAATGTATAATCCCACAAACTTATTTGACCCGGTAGCCGAAATTGGAACTAATTCTTATGCCTGTCTGCATTGATGTAGAATTTTAGTGCCTATTTCTATTTCAATGCCTGTCTATTTTTAACCGACTTCCAAAAAAGGAGGAGGTTCTCATTTCCGCGCGTATTTTTTTTCATAGATCGCTGTCATTGCGCCAGATAAATTTGTCGGACTGTGTGTAGCATCCAGGTAATTTCGGGTTCGCAGTTACCGTCTGTCTCTTAGTAGAATAAATAGAGTTCAGTAATTATGTGATTAAATTAGAAATGAGATTTTAGAAGAATTGGAGCGTAAAGTATAGATGTTATGTAGCTATGTATTGCCTTGCCTATTATTATGTCGATAGTTTCTATATCTTCTGTGATCTCCTAACATTGGGTATGTTATTGTTAGTATTATAAACAGTTTTTTTGAAGTGAAACTTCTTTAGAATCGTTGTGATTTGAAAATTCAACGAAAAAGAGACAAACATGTATAGGATTTAGCCTGTAAGAGAATGAGATAGAATACAAGTTATATTTATCTCATCCTGTCGCAGGCTACTTTTCTGAAGTTTCACTTGTGCCGTGTGTGAATTGCACACACTATGTATAGTTTTAAATATAAAACTGTTTATTTCTAGCCTCAAAACCGGATCAGGAAACTCCGGACTGGTCATACAGTTCATTTCCCGAAGAAGTGAAAAACCACGTCGCGGACTTCAAACGCAATATGACCGAGTGTCTCAAAGAAGTCCAAGCGAGCGATAAGAGAACAGTGAAGCGTTTGTCGCCCAACAAAGAGTCGCCGGTACATGGCGAGTGCCTCATTGCATGCGTGTTGAAACGGAACGGCGTTATTGAACATGGGAAAGTGCGGAAAGGTAAATAATTTAACGAATTAAAAAATACGACTGCCCTGCCATATTATTTTTGGAGTTTACCTCCATAAGAAGCGATTTGCATTTATGGCCATTGGAATCTTATTCACATTTTTTATTAAATGTAATTTTTTTGTGAATCACTAAATATTGAACTATAGTGTTATATATTTTTGGAATCTACTCATCATTTTCTAGATGATGATTATATAGTTAATCATATTTTCGTTCTTTTTTTTCAATTTTGGTGTTTAATGCGGGACCATGGTCACCCCATCAATTTTTTAATAAATTTTACTAGCCTATGACACTCGGAATAAGCTAGGGATTCTAACGATACCTCATTTATCAAAATCGGTTCAGGCGTATAGAAGTTATGGTGGAATATACAAACTCACACAAATACATACAAACATACATACATGAACCGTGAAAACAATATAAGTACTCCTTTTTTCTGGCAGTCGTATAAAAAAAAGCCTTGAAGTACAGAGTAACATAAACATAGTCCTTAGTAGTAGATTGTTCATCAAGGGACTAAAATGAGCCATTTCATACGAAATGTTTATGAATGCTATAGAATCGAGTAGAATGACTTTTAGTCCCGTGGTAAACACTCTACTTTTCACATCGATTACGAGAAAATAAAATAAATAATGATTTTTAATTATTTCTTTGCCTTTCTGTAACATTTTCGTATGTATTTTAGTATGAAATTTAATTGTGACGTCATCAAAGTTCGACGTACTTTTTTACTATAATCGATAGTTTAAAATGGTTAATCAAAATAAAACTAGCAGGGGACGTGGATATTACGAATTTTGGGAGATCCTTTATTTAATAATCACTATAAATAATTTATTTCACTAGTAGTCAAATACCCAATTTGAGAGAGAGAGAGAGGGGGAAATTTTGCATAGGTACTTCGGCCCCCTAATTAATTGGATCTTAATTCATTGCAGAAAACTTGCTTACATTAGTAAGGAAATTCTACGCAAAGGATGAGAAGCTAATCAAGAAATTGGAAAAGAATTTGGATCGATGCATCGAAGCCAGCGTACGAAGCAAGGACGATTGTGCGATTGCCGCGCACCTCAACGAGTGTACCAACGATCTCATGGCGAATAATAAGCATAAAATTACTTTAAAATATTAATAAAACTACATGCGTATACTCAATATTTGTACCCTAAACAGTCAAGTGCGAGTCTGACCACAGAACACTTTGGAGTCAGACTCACTAATTATATATTTACTAGAGACAAAAAGTAACATCTCTATAAATAAAAAGTGTCCATCGAAATACATTAAATTGGGGGCGCCACATGAGCATCAGGGTAAATTTAAAAGGAACCGCCAAATATTATTAGAGTAGGTTTGGGAAGTAAACAAGCAAAGAAACCATTCATCATTATTTTGTACAACGTAAGTTTTTGAAATTTTCAATAATTAAATACTTTAGTCGACAATAATATTATTTTTTCTCAAACATGCTTGGAAATTTGAGCATTATTTTGACAACCTTCTTCGAGATAAATCGAAATTGCCGTACTGGCCAGATACATGCGAGCAGCGGCCGGCAAAAGTTGTATGAAAATCCATATATGTCGTGGTTTAGCGGCCAAATAAATTACATAGTAAATTCATATCTGTCGTGAAATTTAAAAATGGAACGATCTTTTACTCCAAAACTTGGCAACCAAGGAGTTAACTTATCAAAGGTTTTATTTAAATTTCGAACTAGCTTGCAAATAGAAAGCTGTTTATTGAAAAAAAAACAATTGAACACTAACGCGAGAAAAATTATTGTTGTTCTTCATTGATTTTGAAATGTACATATAAGACAATGCGTGTGATGAACTTACTTTAACACCATCTGAAATTCAAGAGGCGGCAAGAGCCGTAATAGAAAACTTGTTACCGCCGAAATCGTAAGAAAAATATTTTTAAATAAAAAGTTTTGTCTAGGTACTACTTAGTTTTAATTTCCGCGCATTAGAAAAGTACTATAATTCGGCGTACTTCACGTCATCTACAATTGCTACATTCATACCCTTTGCTTACACCAGCGCCACTGTGGAAGTTTTTGAACAACCACTGTACACTTTTTCAGCTTTTCTCCCATAAAAGTTACCTACTTCTTATTATATAATATCAAAGCTTCTTAGCTCTACCCTCCATAGGCGGGACGAGACTAAAGGGTGGATGCCATCTTTGATTATGTGTCACCGTAAGATTGTAAAAACCGTTAGATTGTAATCTAACTCGCGAAATTGCAAACTGTCGAAAGATTACAATTTAACGCATTATTTTTCGGTAAATTGTAATCTGTTAGCTAACAAATTACAATTTGCCGATTATTTATGTCGAACCCTAACTTAACTGACAAGAAAATGTAAATACAATGAATATTTCAACAATTGACACTCAAAACATTGAACGGCTTACAATCTTTCGACAGTTTACAATTTCGCGAGTTAGATTATAATCTAACGGTTTTTACAATCTTACGGTGACATATATATATTGTTTTAAAAAGTTATTAAAGTCAATAATACGGGCACCTTCTTCAATTCTTTTGCGTAGTTTGTACGCATATTTTCTAATTTATTTTTTTAAGTTTTTACTGTGGAGGTTCCATCAAAAGAACTAATTTACGTGTTATTCCTGTGCAGTCTTTTTCCATACCAAATTTTAACAAAATCCGTTTAGAAGTTTTTGCGTGAAAGAGTAACAATGGGTAGGTACATCTTAACAAACTTTCGCATATTTTATGTAGGACTAGCTGATGCCCGCGACTTCGTCCGCGTGGATTGAGGTATTTTTGCTTCCCGCGGGAACTTTTCAATTTTCCGGAATAAAAAGGTGGCCTAATGTGTTATTATCTGCATATTCGAAATATTTTCTCTCATCTGTAATTAACGTTTCACCCAAGTTTTTCTTCTCATCGTTATTTTTAATTTTCATTTAAGCGGCACATAAGTTCCTTTGCAAAAGTGTAGTGTAATAAGCCTATATCTACTTGAAGGCTGAAGCGAATACCTACTTGTTGTTATCCCATTTCGACTAGATTAAAGCGATAGATCGGACTATCTGGCACAAAATATATTTTCTATATGGCAACATGTCTTTATTCCGTCACGGCCATAGAGTAATAGGTCTATTTACACTTTTCTCAGCGCCTTGAAGTTAGGATGAGCGTGGCCACTAATTAGCGTCGCTTAATACACAGCATTAATAGGCCTATTACACTGCGGCTGCTAGTTAGAGCGTCGCTTATTACACAGCATTAAGGATCATTTTAGGGACCCTTAAATCCTAAATTTTATTACACTACACTGGTACATGTGTAAGGGTCCCTGAGAGAAGTGCAATGTAATAGGCCTTTAAGAATTAATTTATGGGCCAATAATCCCTAATTCTTATTACACTACACTTCCTTACTTACCCTTACTTAAGTGTAGTCTATTATGCTTAGAAGTGTCACGTATCCTATGTAATATTTGTCTCTGGCGGCCCTAACCTGGTTAACTTGTCTCTAGCCCTACCGCCTAAAAAATGTCGCATTATGACATCCAAAAACAAGGATAATCTGGTTAACTTGTACTCAAAGCCATAAGCCAAGAGAAGAAGAACTTGACTGTTTACTACCAAAAATATCTCATTAAAGCGGTGGGGTATTATTGGGACTCAAGATAAATTGAAAAAGGTATGTATTGATATACTTTGAGGTTGTACATGATACATATAATATAAAAAACTTAAATCTATACTATTACAATAATTAAACAAATTGTTTATTGCTCCATACTTGGGTTACAATTGCAAAAAGGTTTCTGCAGTTTACAAGGCAAAACTTAATAATATTCCAAATAGTAGTTACAAATTCCATACTAATATTAAAAATGCGAAAGTTTTGGATGGATGGATGTTTGTTACTTCAATCAAATCATGTTGGAACGGCTGAATGGATCTGGATGAAATTTGGCACAGGGATATATTATAGTCTGGAATAACACTTATGCTACTTTTTATCCCGGAAAATTAATGAGTTCCCGCGGGAACCGAAAAAACCTCAATCCACGCGGACGAAGTCGCGGGCATCAGCTAATATAAAATATTTATTACATAAATTCACACTCTGTTTAAACTATTTACCTATATCTTTAGGTGTGGGCAGATTAGAAAACAAAAAGGGTCTAATGATTTGTCGGCATGCTAGTGGCGGCCCTAATAGAGCACAGGCTCAAACAGCTTTGGAGACAAGGTTGTAAGGAATTATTGGTGTATTGGCAGTGGAGAAGCATGAGGAGATACAAGAGCAAGGATTTGATGTTAGTAACTAACTTAAACTGTATCAAATACCATTTAACATAAGTTAATGTTCAATACCTAATTTAATTGTTAAGCTATAGCCCAACACATGAAAAATCCATGCTTACAGATAATATTATATAAGCTAGTGTTTTTATCTGTGACCTTTTCACTGCCCATCTGCTCAACTGATTTGGTGAGAGGACATTGCCCAAATTCACCGGAGACTGTACTGACTGTACAGAAATTCTTAGCTTATTTTCTAACCTTTATTCCCAATATTAGAATTCTAGACACTTAGAATTAATTTAAAAAAAAATGGGTATTAAATTAATTATACTTCTCCGTCTCACAATTATTAGCCACATATCACGTAACTTACATGTTAAAATAATATACAATACCACCTCTTGAGTGCTGGAGTAGAGATAGGCTGTATCCTGTAGGCGGACATAGGCTACCTACATATGTATAGTACCGCGCGTGAGTTCTCTGCATTCAACTCACGTGTGAACTACATAAAATAAATACCTTTAGTACCAGGAAAACTGTTTTAGTTTTCTTAACTAAGGCTTGTGTGTGCATATGTATAAGAAGTACATATAATATAAATATTGCTTATTTTATTTGCAGGTATTATTTTTTATTTAAATAATAACCTAACTATTGTATCTATAGATGATATAAAATACTTAACAAAGATAATATATATGTCACCGTAAGATTGTAAAAACCGTTACATTATAATCTAACTTGCAAAATTGCAAACTGTCGAAACGAAGCGAGAGAACTTCGCTGTAAAGCCTTTTGCGGCGTTACTGATCGGATGTGTATTTAATAGTACCAAGTCACCGGTTTCGTAATCTGGACTAGTTCTTCTGGTTTTATCTGCATAGTTTTTTCTATTTTCTTCCTTTGTTTCTTGAACTTCTATAGCTTTGAGCATTGTTTGGGTCATTAGTTTAAGCTTTGGTGTTATCTCTGGTATAAAGTTTTCTGTAATTAATATTTGTCTGAAATCTTCTAAATTGTCGTGAGGAGTTCTCAACTCCCTACCAAATGTTAAATAGGCTGGAGTGTAGCCTGTTGTGGTGCAGGTGGCTGTGTTTAAAGCAAAGCGTATGCTGGGTAATTGTTCACACCAGTCACGCCGATCGCCTTCTACGAGTATCGCTAATTGTGTCTTCAGATCTCGGTTTTTTCTTTCGACTGGGTTGGCTTGTGGGTGGTAAAGAGCAGTAAACGATTGTTTAATATCAAAACAGTACGCTACTTGTTGCATCACTGCGCTAACGAACTGGGTACCATTGTCACTCAACATACGTCTTGGTACATTATATCTTAAAAATATTTCGTTGATAAGTGTTGTTGCACAGCTTTCTGCTGTTGCTTTTTCCAAAAGCGAATAGCTCGACCCAGCGTGACGCTATATCTTCTACAATCAATATCCAGGTTTTATTCGATTTTGAAGGTGGTAAAGGGCCAAATAGATCGAATGCGATCACTTCAAATCTTTGGTTCATCGCTGAGGTTTGCAAAAGGCCAGCTGGTTTCCAGTTTGCGGGCTTGTAGCGTTGGCATGTTACACAGTTTCTAACTTTGCCTTCAATGTACTTTCTCATGCCAGACCAAAAATATCTCTTCGCTATTCTTTCGTAGGTTTTATCGCTGCCACCGTGACCTGCAAGTGGATCGTCGTGATATATTGAAACAATATTCGCCCATTCATGTTGAGGAGCGACTAACTGTGCATCATCTACTTCTACGTGCGGATTGTTGCGATACAGTAATCCATTGTTCATTATGTATCCCTTGTCACTCCAATATCTGCCATTTTCAAAATTTGTTACATCTTCTAGTGAACTTATTATTCTTTTGATATTTTCATCTTTTAACTGTTCTTTTCTTATATCTGCTGGGTCTTTCGTTGGCATATCTACTGTAACAACACATATTCCACAGTCATCTTTGTTTTCTTTAGTGCAGCATGGACGAGAAAGTGTATCTGCTACTACATTTGTTTTTCCTGGACTATATTTTATGGTTAGATTGTAAGATTGTAACTGTAAAGCCCATCTTGCTAAACGTCCCGTTGGTGACTTTAGGTTCATTAACCAACGTAAAGCTTGGTGGTCAGTGACTACTGTAACTGGAAGACTCTCTATATATCCTCGAAATTTTGAGACTGCCCAGACCACGCTAAGGGCTTCTCGCTCAGTAGTATTGTAGTTTCTTTCTGCAGGTGATAAAAGTCTGCTGGCGTACTCAACTGGACGTTCATCTTCGCCCTCCCCCTGCAGTAAAACTGCACCGATGGCATAACTGCTAGCATCCGTCTTTATGGCGTAAAGTTTTGTTTCGTCTGCCTGACGAAGAATGGGTGCAGTTGTTAATAACCTTTTTAATTCGTTATACGCTGCCTGCTGCTCTTCTCCCCATACCCATTGGGCTGACTTTTTTGTAAGGCGTGTTAAGGGCTCTGCTATTTTCGCAAAGCCTGCTATGAATCTTCTGTACCATGAACAGGTTTGTAAGAATGTCATTAGATGTTTGAGATTTCTGGGGATTGGCATGTCCGTTATTGCCGTTGTCTTCGATGGATCCATTTTTAAGCCATCTTTGGTTATAAAATGACCCAAATATTTGACTGTTGGGCAACAGAAGCGACACTTCTTGATATTGACTGTAAGATTGTATTTTCTCAACTGCTCGAAGACTTTACTTAAGTCTGTCAAGTGTGATTCAAATGTTGGTGACATGATTATTAACACGTTCATTACCACTACGATTTTCATGATGTCTTCTCAGATGCCGCCTACATTTTCCGGTGGACTCACCAGGTGAGTCGCCGGCACTGCTATATAAATTGAATCGACTCGCCACGCGAGTTCACTGGCACTACTTATGGTAAATTCTATGTTTTGTTATTTTTGTGGCCGTCACAGTGTACAACGCAATTAAAAAGTGTTTTAGGACTTGTCTTTTTTCTTTAAAAAGTGTTTTAGCTTGTAAAAATGGCAAAAAACTCTTCGGATAAAAAAAAAGGTAAGTGTAATCGTAATTTAAAAGCAGTGGTTGTCAATCTTTTTAACTGTGGTTACTGTTAAGGTTATATTTTGAATTTTGTAATATGTACTTGTAAATAGACAATTTTACCCTGAAATACGGGCTCTCAGTTTTAAGAATATTGTATCAGATTAAAATATATAATTTTTATTGCGAATTTAATTGATAACAATTAAAAAAAATAGTTTTTGAAAACGTTTAAAATCTGTCGAATTAAAATTAAATGATAACTTATTAATATGCAATAATTATAGTGTCTTTAAATGAAACAACATTTTTATTACGTTCGTTTGTTAAGAAGTGCCTGATATTTTTTTAGCGCGGTTTGTGGCAGAAACGGAGCCTTACGACGACGATTTAACTCAGATGGAGGAGGAGAGACCTACAAAGCGACCATGCATAGAAGGTAACGTGTTTGTTTTGTTATTGATTATTTTCATTTTACTTATCTTAACAACGTTTTACTAGGTGGTAGGCCTTTTATGCTAGGTACGACTACCTGTGGTGGACACCAGCAGTGCCAGATATTCAGCCGCCAAATAGTAATGCTCTGTTCCTGTTTGAATGGCACTGTAGCTAGTGAAATAACTGGGCACATGAGACTCAAGAACTGACTTCTCACATTGATGAGCGCAGTGCAGTGCATCCAATGACTGTAAATCAAAGCAATGGGTAGCACTGCAACTGTTATGAGCTGGCATGACGCTTACCATCGTGTGAATGTCCAGCACGTCTCATCACTTGTTTACATAAAAAACATGTAATATTTAAAAGCTGCTTTATTCCTATTTTTATTTTATTTTAGGAAATCTCCAAAATTACACTGAAGACAACTCGATGAAGGTTCTGTTTGAAAATGATTCTCAAGACTGGGATGACGACAATAATAACTATCAAACATGTGACATTTCAACAAATACGAAAAACTTAAATCTTACTGAAAGCAGCACTCAAACTAATACTACAGGTGATAATTCTAAGTATATAGAAATGGCCAACGAAAGCTTTGGCATTTTTATTGGACGTGAACTTGCCAATGTGCCAATGTTTAGAAGGCGCTTTGTTATGTATCAGATTATTAGACTGATTGAAAACAATTCATAAATTAATAATTAAGGTCTCTGATAATTGGGTTGAAAGTTATGTAATGATAGAAACGCAAAAGAATCTATGAATGATTATTAATAAATACTATCAATATATTGATTAGTTTTACTTATTAATTTAATCCACAAGACTGAGTCTAAATGCTGCTATGTTAATGAATAATAATTTGTGATATTGTGTTTGTTAAGTGGTGGAAATTAGTTAAGTAAATAAAACATTATGTAAATCAACTTTTATTTTTATAACACAAAACAATTTAAATCAACATTTTTAGGCAACACAAAATTTTTTAGTACGATCTTAAAGGCTTTTACTAGTAAGTGATGCTAGTGGATGGTATAAATGCTCTTAATATTTATGGTGCGGTCTAAAACACTCAATACACAATCCTGGCTGACCTGGGCAATCTTCGCATGCGAATGCAGTTTGAACCCTTTTTTTTAATGTGCGCCAACATTGATTACAACGCCTTCTCTTTGTTTTGCCGTGGGTATCTTTTGGTAGTTTCATAATACAATGAATTTTATTCATTAAAGGCCTTTGTAATGTGGGAGGCAAATGAGGTTCTATTATTGACTTAATTACACTTAAGCGGAAATCATACAATGTTAATTTTTTTGAATTGTATTTGTTATATAATAAAAAGGAGTTGACCAATAGAATTTGCATAACATGTATGATTACCTTTTTATACCATCGCAACGATTTGTGCTCGCATGAATAATAAGACAACATTTGGTCATGTCGATCGATTGCTTTCATACATTTATTGTATTTAATAACCATTTGTGGCTTTAATTTCAAAGTACCCCGTCGATTTCGCGTGAGTTCTAAATCCCCATTATATTTACTTGATATAGCCCTTATTTCTCTTTGGTCTATCCATTTTAATACACAAACATTATTCTTGTGAACAATGCATAGTTCTCCTTTTTTTAATTTCGCGGATTCAATTTCTTTTGGATTATTTTTTCTCTTCTGACGAAGCGTACCTGTGCAAAAGGTTTTATTAGAAAATAATTTTTCAACTAAACTGACGCTTGTATAATAATTGTCTACGAACAAATGATGTCCTACATTAATAAAATCATGAAGCAAGTGGTCAACTACTTTTTGCACGTGATTTTTGCCGCCTACGAGAGCATCAGATGCACCGCCGTATAAATGTAGTTTCATAATAACCCCGAGCTGGTCAGCCAGTGCGTAGAATTTTAGGCCGTATTTATGGCGCTTTCCCTTCATATATTGTCTAAATGACAATCGTCCCCGCCATAACATCATTGATTCGTCAATGGTAATTTTTTTTGTTGGATAATATAAAGATAATATTTTTTCATTAAAGTAATCGATTATATTTTTAACTTTATCATAACTGCACGTCACTTGTCCTACATACACACATAACATTCTCAAAATTAAAATAAATCGATTCCGTGACATTGCCCTTCCAAATATAGGTTGATCAAAATACGCATCGTTTTTCCAGTAGTCATTCAAGCGATTTATCTTTATAAATCCCATATGAAATATGAGACCGAAAAACAATTTCATTTCTTGACTGGTTACAGGCTTCCAAGATTTTTTTCTGCTTTTTGTGGCCGCGGTAGATTTTTTTTCTATTTCTCCATATTCATTGGAGCAGTCTTTAAGTAATTCCAGCAGATTAGAAGAACACAATGCGTCGAAATAATTAATAGGCTCATCACCAACATCTTCTTTCAGTCCGGGGGTCTTCAGGAATTGGAATTCGGTTATATTAGATGTCGGGTTTCCGGGAAACCATGCTTCACCAGGCGTAACATAGTCTTCTTGAGCATTTTCATGTGCATTTTCGAAAAATTCGGGATCAGAGTCACCATCATTATCTGTCTCCAATTCATCCAATACATTTTCTGACAATATCCCCAATAATTCAGAATCCGTGATTGGATATTGAGGTGAATGGATAAGTAAATTTGTTTCTTCTCTGTTTGGTTCTTCGATAAACGAATCCATAACTGCGAGTGTCTCCTCGATGTGGAGGGTATTCCAAGCAGGATCGTCCCAGGAATGAGAAGTTCCAGGTACTGGGTTGTCGTAAGAATCCATAACCTTGGAACAAAACATTAATTTGTACTACTTTAATAAACTTTTTTAACATTATGAAACAAACAAATCAATGAATCTCTCTGGCTTATACAGGTTAGCCGGAAGATTGACGTCCAAAGAAAAAAATTAGGTCCCCCGTTTCACGCGGTCTTGAATCACCCCATGTAAGTTTTGCACAGTTTTAAGGCCTACTTAGGAATCATGAAATGACGTTAAATCAAGGAAAGATTTAGATAGAGTTACACTCTGATAAAGTAGACTTTCCATTTAATAAATAAACCAAAATGGAGAGTACTCACCGATTTTCAAAATTCCAGCTGTGGCAACTTAAGGTAGACACGAGAACACTCAAAGTCCAGTAAACGTTTGCCAAAGTAGTTCAAACAGTATCTAACAGGTCCGGTAATCGTAAGCAAAGGTATAGTCGAAACAGCACTCAAACAAGTCCAGTAATCGCAAGCCAAGGTAATCAAAACACGGGAGTCCAGTAAATGTAAGCCAGGTCACTAAAGTAGAGAACAGATAAACGCATGCGATGACGAAAGGGTCGTACAGAGCACTGAAATTGAATATTTAGTTGCAAGTGCATTCTTGGAGTGCGATTTAACATTAGCCAATGAGAGCTTCGCAAAAAACAATGTTATCAGTGCTTTTGTTCTTCAAAAACAGCGGCGCGCTGTTGTTTTTTTGCCAGCAGCTTTATCAATGCCGACCCTTTATAAAAAAACATTTTCAACCCTTTGCAAAGCCACAAGATTTATGTGATCTCAAATATTATGATAACTCTGTATTTCTTAAGCTTGTTTTTTATTCTAATGAAACTAAGATGGAATCTCTATAACTCGAACCTCGTTAAGTCGAAAAGAATTGCCATTCCCTTCCACTGAACCCCTAGATACGCGATATCTTAAATTATTAAGACTATATAACTTGAACAAAATGTTATTTCCCTACGAAGTATTTATATATTATATATTCTTACTTGGCTTAATAACAGGGTAAAAAATTAAATCTATCTTAAAATTACAATTAAATTAAAAACTATATTATTACTTATATAAAACATTGTGTATAAAAAATCTATTTAACTAAATTTATAAGGAAAGGAAAAATAAAGGAAAATAAACTAGATATAAAAGGCAGCATCCAAATTGCTGTCGCCGGGCCGTATAAGGCTGGCAACGAAGTATTGATAGTACATATTTATGTAATACTCTATAACTCGAATTTCTAAAAGGAGACTCCGTAAGTCGTAGTTAGTACAATATAATGACGTCTTACTTGGAATTCCCCGAAATAATAGCAATAAAATCCAAAATGAATGTTCGGGTTCGGGGCTTCTAATCTATTGTTTTTGTCTTATACACGTGCAATGAATGAAAACAATCATAAAACTTTATAAGTAACACAGCTGTGTTATGTTTGTTCCTTGTCGACACGATTACTTTTAACGGAGCTTGTCCGTCAGTATTAATTTTTAAGTCGAAGTTTCAGCGCATTTAAATCATATGTATCTCGAAGTTCTTGGTAAGTCGATAACTCGTTCGAAATTGTTAGCATTTCCCTTAACATTCGAGTTATTAAGATTCCACTGTAGTTTGTGGTATATTGGTTCCATATCACAAGTATGTAGGTAGTCCTTGCTACTATGTTGACGTCGCGACATATTTACTTTAAAAGGTTGAGGATCTATGGCAGCGAACTCGCCTAGCGAGTTCAAGGCATTGCAGAATAGTTTTTTTCCATTCAAATATAAACGGGGTCTCCGCACCCGGCCCACCTCGTAAATCTTTAGTTTAGCATATATTTAGTCTAAACTATAATTTTGAGCAGAAAATACGGATGCATTTTCGAAATATTGGTGAAAAACACTGAACTCGCCAGGCGAGTCGTCGGCACTGGAATAAAATTTACGTGAACTCGCCGGGCGAGTCGGTGGCACTGAACGTGTTATGTCATCCAGATATGCTAACATCTTGACGTCATGTAGGTTTGTCTTGAACCCATCTATTAATCTCTGGAACGTTGCTGGCGCGTTCCTTAGCCCGAATGGCATTCGTTTGAATCTAAAAGTTCCAAAGGGCGTTATGAACGCGGTCTTATCCTTATCCTCCTCCCGAACTTTGATTTGCCAGAATCCGGCTTTTAGATCCAGCGTTGTCATGAACTGAGAAGGCTTAGCTTCATGGAGTAAATCATCCATACGAGGCATTGGATAATTGTCCGGTACGGTTATTGCGTTCAGCCGGCGATAATCTATGCATAATCTTATTTCGTCGTTTTGATGGGTACCATTATAACTGGGGCTGCCCACGGTGAATTACTTTCCTCTATAATTCCGTCTCTCAACATTTCGTCAATTTTTTTACGAAGTATCTCTCGCCGAGGTGGTGAAAGACGGTAGGGTGGAACGGATATTGGACTGCAGTTGCCAGTGTTGATGCAGTGTTCTGTTACCGTTGTGGGTTGTCCATTTGAGGCAAAAATATCAGTGTATTTGACTAATAGTTGTTCCAGTCTTTCTTTTTGGTCGTTGTCAAGGCCCGTATCCGTGAAGTCTACTTCTATCATTGTAATATCTATATTATTATCTGGGGAACAAGGATGCAGATTCAGGTGATAGCTCCATTTCCGCGTACATGCGGTTTACGTTTATTTGTGCATCACGCATCATTGTATCTATAAATCTAGGTGAGTATCCATCGAAAACTTTTGCTTTTTTAGCTGGAGAATCAAGACGTCGTAGCTGGTATGGGACTACGGGTTCCTTTGATGGCGTTTCCGCGGATTCCGTGTCGAATTTTCTTGTGCTTAATGGCATCTTCGGGCAGGTATCATAACTGAACATAAAAAAATCTTCTTTGAACATTTCATGCTCCTGATAATGGTCGTCTAGAAATATGTAGGTAAACTGTGCCATATTCAGAATCATTTTGGCATCCTGTATGAAACCTACACCGAGCAATGTCTTGTTTTTTGTCGAGTTAGGTAGTACAAGAAATGTTGTCATAATAATTCGGCTATTCAGAGATACGGGAGCTTTAACAGTGAGTACGTCTTGCCTTTTCCTATAGCCGTCCGCCAACGTGATCCAGACGTTAGCCTTTTCAAATTTATATCCTTTTGCCCTTAAGTGGCAGTATAATTCAAAGGATGCAATACTGCTTTTTGCGCATGTGTCGATGTATGCAGTTCCTTTTTTCCCTTCGACTTCGATACAGACTACGGGGCGCGATCGCGCGTCAGTTTGGATGTTGATGGCGTTAAATCCGACCTCTTCGTTTGCTTTCGATTGGGATTTAGCGCATGTTCCACAGTTGCTGCGTACAACTCCTGGAGTGCCACACCCATAGCATGAAAATTTGGGTGTGGATGGGGAAGGTACTTGTGCACCGGTAGTTGCCACGGTAGTTTCGGCCATTTTCTTATTCTCGGTCATTGCTCTTGCTCTTTTTCTGCAATCTTCTGTCTTGTGGCCTACGTAATTGCAGAAGTTGCAGCGGTCTTTTTTCGCATTCCCTTTTTCGCGTTTTATATCTCTTGTTTGTGCAAAGTCTTTGTCCTTGTTAACTTCCTCTACAGTTCGTGCTTTATCTAGTAGCTCGTCAAAAGTATTAATTGACGATCTCGGGACCTTTTCTCTAATATTTATTTTAAGTTGCCCAAAAATCATATCGATCTGTTGGGATTCCGTATGTTCAGGCTTCGGTAACTGGGCCAACATCATGCGCTTCTGAGCGATAAATTTTTCCGTAGGCTCATTATGTTGTTGTCTGATGTTTATTAGTTCCTGATAGATGATGTATGCTGGTTTTTTGGGTGCGAAAGCATGGCGGAGTTTCTTCTTAAAGTCATCCCACGTTGTAACTGTTTCTTTAATACCCTGCCACCACGTCGCTGCATCTTTCTTTAATACAAGCGGAAGACCAGTTATGGCATCTGCATCAGAGATCTTCTCAACTTCTTTGAACACCGATAGAGCAGCAAGGAAAGCTTCAACGGTGTTGCTGTCCCTTTCTCCTTCGTAAAAGGTTGTGCACATCGCAAAGGAGCCCTTTTTGTTTCCTCCAACCGCTTCTAATAGTTCCTTGAATTGCTGTTCCGATAATGGCATCTCTGTATTTTTTGTGCGAGTCGTCCGGCAGGCCCTCTTCACTATAAACTTCGGCTGCGGGGAACTCCGTCTTCGGTCCGATGAATCCAGTGTTGAATTTTCACGTTGGGCGCCACGTGTAGTGGAGGAGGCTGGGCGGACGAACTAAGGTAATTAATGGGCTAACGAGGGCGTTCGGCCGTAGGCTGATGCGCCGTCGCTAAAGCGTGATTTGGTGGTAGTTCGAGGGTGTTCTGCCGTGAGCTGATGCACCGTCGAAGCTTATCACTGCTCGTAAGAGAAGCCCGAATTGGATGTCGATCAATGTTACATGCGGGGTCTTATATTATCTTACAATGTCTAACGCTAGCGCGAGACAATATACTGGTGGCGCCATCTATTGGATGGCATAGTAATTAAAGTGGTTAAGTATGGTTGTTACAATTTTTTATTGTTTTTTTTTCAGTTTTTTTTTTTAATTTTTATTTTGAAGTGAAAACTTCTTTAGCCGCGATGAGCACTTTTTGGTAGGGGGTAAAAAGGTGGATTTGCGGCGTCATCGACGTGCTCGAGTTGTTACGAAGATAAATATAAATAACGTCTTAAAGCAATTCTTCTTTGGACCATGACCGCTCCGCTATGTTCTTTATTTGCTTTTACTATAACGTACGCATTGATGCCACTGACGTTCACAAGACCATAGAAGAGTACCAATGGCCGTCCTCTTCATCTGTTGGATGCAGTTCTTCATATTCTTCAATTTCTGAATCTAAAGGTAAATGATCAAAAACATTTTCTGCATCTGAGGCCGAGTCTGAACTATCACCTTCCTGCTCAGTTTCACTGTCGTGTTCACTATTCTCTTCAAAATCTTCTAGTTCTGACACATTTTCTTCTCCGCTGTCTTCTGCTTGAAGCAGTTCTTCTATTAAACTATCTTGTAAAGGTCGCTACCGGGTATTTTTTACCCATACTCACTTTACACGTCCTCCATTAACAAGCGCCGCGCGCAAAATGGCTGCCCCGCGGAGTGAGTGCGTGTAAGCTATCGGCTCGAAGGTACTTAGAATCTAGGTTTGCCAGAATGCGTAGAAAAAAAAAATACAACCAATTTTTAGTGGCCTGTGGTATTTTTTACCCAGTAGCGAGTACTGCCGGGTTAAATATAAATAACTTTTGTTTTATTAAAAAAATAAAAATTTCGTTTTCACTTCTATCGGCAGTTCCTATTCGGACTGCTAATTTTGGTTTTATCGGTAAAATCAAAAACTACTTTACAAAATTGCCTTAACACTTATTCACAATGATTCATAAAAATATAATAATAATAATGTCCTCCCGACCGAATTTTGTCCACGGCGGTCAATCTCCAGAGAGATTAGCCATCTACGCGGGAGATATTATAGTGCACAAGTGTGTGCAAACACAGGTGCACTCTCTGTTCCTTTACTCTCATAGCCCGATGGGTCGGAAATCCGACACGACCGGAGAGAGATCAGGCGCAGGACCGACGGCTTTACGTGCTCTCCGAGGCGCGGGGGTGAAACACCGCCAACTTCCTAACTCCGGGCTAGTATTGAGAATTTCTTTGCCAGAAAAACCCAATACTTGTTATGGCCCGACCCGGGATTCGAACCCGGGACCGCGTCGGTCGCAGTCGAACATGCTAACCACTAGACCAACGAGACAGTTAATATATAATAATAATAAAAATATATAATAATAATAACAGTCATCACATAGACTACATAATATAAGACACTGTATAGTGAACATACATAAACTTAAATTTATTTAGAACCATAAAGTTATAAAATACGTATACAAACATACTTATAAGTACTAGTATACCTGCCTAACTAAAACTAAGAATTAAAATAATTATCAAAATTTTGTGCCCTAGGTAAGGTGCCTAACACGCAGGCAGCATTCCCGCGCTGAATAGCTATAGAAATTCGTTGCGCGAGATAACTGCCCGCCCGAGGGTCGCCTGTTGCCTCCCTGAGGCGTTTACTAAGCTCCTTGCGGAGATTTTTAGCACCCCTGCCCCACGGGCCCAGTGTCTCGACGCCAAACGGAACAAGTTCATATTGTGCGCCAAGACAATTGTACTTATTGACATTTTGGCGCTCGCGTGCGTCAGCTGCAGCCCCGGCTCGTACGCTAGTAGATTGTAAGTAGGACGCCGCCAATGTATCGGCACACGGTGCGTCCCATACTAGCGCACGGCCCATTCTCCATGGGATCAACGACATCCCGTCGGGACGCTTGCCATCGTTGCGCACAATCTGGGGCTCCAGTGCGGCGGGAACGTTAGCACTGACGAGCGCTCTTCTTAGGATGTCGTTGAGTGTGGCATGGCGTGAAAAGCGGCCGGCGCCCGAGGAGCAGGTAAGTCCGTGGTGTCCAAGATGATCTACGTGGGCTCCGCAAGAGACAGTTGTGGGCTACGCACAGAGCAGCTCCAAGCCGGAGAGCAGCGGCAATGCGTAAAGATTCCGGGTCGATCAGGGTGCCAGTATTGGGTGAGGGGTTGGCATGGAGCCAGTAACCAGACTCTGGCCTAGAAGATGCAAGGAGCCTCGCCCGGTCCTTGCCTACCGCGGTGTCAATAAGGGTATCTCGTATTGAGACTGACATGATGTTGTCCCAAGCCCTTTGAATTTTCGGTTGAGTCGGGGAATTTAGATTAAGTCCGGCTAGCCAGGCATTCTTCGCCTCATCCAAGCACGCAACCTCGCAGTTTGTACCCAGAGGGGCTTTAAGGATTTTACCTGCGAGATCGAAGGTGCTATGGATTGAGTTGAGGCTAAGAACGCCGGTAACGCAATGGCGGAAATTTTGCGGGTACCTAAGCCACCATACCTTATCGGTAAGGTGGCTTGTGTCCACGCCTGTTCTTTTAATTCGATATTTAGAATTGATTCCAATTGCGATTTTATAAGCTGATCAATGGCTGTGTTTCCATATAGGACAGCAGCGGAGCAAATATGTGAATTTTGGAACCAAACAACAGAATTTTAAGATAAAGAGAGCACAGTGGCTGTTAATTTTAAGAAGGCGGTCCGAATGGTTAATAAATTTGGATATCAAGTTTGTTAGAATAGGAGGAATAGCTTCATCAAATATGGGCGATCCAAGGAGATGTAGACTATTCTTGAATACGATCTTAATGTTAGGTGCGACATTAATGAAATTTTGAAGAATATGAGAAGAAAGAGAAGAATCTTCTGAATTAGAAATATACAACTCGCATTTATTAAAATTTAGTTCAAGGCCAATATCTTTAAATTTGTTACTAATTTGAAGAAAATCCGTTAGAACCGTCTGTGAGTCACCAGCCAGCGTGCCATCGTCAAGGTACCACTTATATTGGAATTTAGGCTATGGATAATCGAATTTATTGCTTAACTAAATATAGCTGGACCGAGGGGGTCACCCTGCTGAGAACCTACTTCGGAAAGGATTTCATTGCTTTTGTGCATTAATTTAGATGGATCGTGATAACATTGTAGTAAAAAATTATAAATTTTAGGGACCGTTATTTTAATTTCATTCAGTAAAGTATCCCTGTTAGCCGAATTAAAAGCATTCTTAACATCCAATTTTAAAAGTACCTCGCATTAGTCGCTCTGCACGAAAGTACGCACTGCATGTACGGCTGCTTCACAGCCGCCACGCGTACCGAATCCAACCTTTGTAGTACCAAGATTTTGTAGTTCCTTTCGTGTATGTCTAACGCAGATTTTGGCTGTCAATCGTCGTAAAGTCGAACCAATGGCAATAGGACGCACGCCACCATCTTTTTTTGAAAGGGCTATTAAGTTCGCCCCGTATAATATTGGAGTTATTTCTTGACACACGTCTCTCAACAGCATGAGATTGATCAGCTTTGTGAGGTAAGAAACAAGGCGCTCGCCAGCAATACCAGCTCCATGACTGGTAAGGTCAACTAGATGCTGCGGGGATATGCCGTCTAGACCAGACGCAGATCCTTTTGGGAATGGAGCGAGGGCTGCTATAACGTCTTTTTCACTTACTTGTAAACAAACTAAGCGGTCAGAAGGTGAATCCACAAAAATGGGGGTGGTAGAGCCGCGAGGGTGTTTGGATAATAAAGCAGCCGCGGTCTCCGGTGTATCAGGTGCCAGGGTATCGTCAGAAAAGAGTAAGCGTGCTGCACCCCTGAGGTCACCGTCGTGGATTTTCTCTTCGACTTTCCCAAACAGCTTATATTTTTTAGGGCCTGTTCTGGGTGATAGGTTAGGGGTTGGCGAATTTTTTATAATATTATTTTTAATCTTCTGAGTCAGAGATATAAGGCAATTATTGTCATTAGAAACGTACAGTATTTTGTAGGTGAAAGTGAAGTTAAGAGATTCTTCTTCGTTATTGTGTCGAACGCACTTAATAATAATATCAGTAAGTGCTTCGGCTACTGCGGGTCTGGCTCCACGTGGCACACGTTTTATTATTGGTGTTGTCTGTTTGAGCTGACTGAGGTGAGAATGGAACCGGATTGTGGTGTTGGGTGACAGTGACGGTGTTTAGGTGTATATGATTTGGAGCGCTTATATTATTTTGAACAATGCGAACATTATGAATCCGTGTCTGGTGAATATGACCCCTCGTGGATAAAAAACGCTTGTTACACACACAACAATCCATGGAAGGCAACAGGTACGGTAAAATATAAATATGTTGTTATCTGAATTATTCCACTATGCACAAACATTTTAGAAGGCCTTAATAATTACATAAAATTGAATAAACTAATACTATCTAAAACTTAAGTAAATAAATATTCACAATTAAAGTCAGTTAAAATAGCCGTCGAAAACGTCAGAAACACAGAAATTTATAAACTTTGGCGAAAATGGCCAAGTGCGCAGGTTAAGCTTGGCGGTATCCAAGGCAACCCGGCTGCTTCACCAATGGAAAAGATGTAAGAAGCTGCTGCCACAGGTTACGTTTATGTCAATCGTCAATGCGTCGATATTTATAATAGGCTATGGCGATAGGGAACATTCAAATAAATGCCCAAAGCAGCAGATTGAGGCCACTTCACGAAACACCTACCTACCTATATCTATGTGTAGATTTTCCTGTTATATTCCAATGATCTACTGACTGTTTCAGCAACTTTAGGTGCTTGGCTACCGTATCCATGTGGAGGTGTGCCTGTGTATATATATAGAGCACTTGTAGAAGACATACTCTTAGTGAACTCTTGATTGAATGTTCTTTCGTAAGAAGTGTTCCCGTCTTTTGTGCCTCCATCATCTGGTAGCAGAGTTTCCATTAAGAATGTATTGTGTTTTCTTCTAAACATGTTTTGTTTTTGCCAATATTAATTTTAAAGTAAAGGGTCTGTTAAAGACGACCGCCCTGGCGCAGTGATGAGCGCTGTTGCCTTAACGTGGGAGGTCCTGGGTTCGATTCCCGGCAGAGTCAATTTGGGAATTTATAATTTCTGAATTTTCTCTAGGAATCGAATCCTCCGCACGTTAAGATAACAGCGCTCAACACTGCGCCACGGAGGTCGTAAAAAAAGTTTTACATAAACTATGCATAAAAATCTTACTTCACGCATTTTCGTTACAGACGTTTTTGACCCCTCCGCATCCCATAAGGAACTTCGTTCTAAAATACTTAACAAATATAACATATAGAAAACATACTTATT
This sequence comes from Erebia palarica, assembly GCA_964035005.1. Classification (NCBI taxonomy): domain Eukaryota; kingdom Metazoa; phylum Arthropoda; class Insecta; order Lepidoptera; family Nymphalidae; genus Erebia; species Erebia palarica. The sequence continues at coordinate 19,362,053 of OZ035995.1, forward strand.
TTGGTTTTTCTTTAGCCCAAGCGATGCTCGAAGATAGCATTGCACGTTTCGTCTAGATCGTCGTTTGGCATAGGCGTGCACTCGTCACCGAGCGGGGTCGAGTGTTCGGTTCGAGTGAGTAATAATTAGTAAATAATTAACGCAGACATGAGCCCGCCTTGTACCAGGGCTCGCTGCATCTGTCGGGGGTAACTTTATCTATTATCTCACAACTTAAGTAAATTCGACACTAAGAAACATATATGTCACCGTGAAATTGCAAAAACCGTCAGATTGCTGGTAAGATGGGATACCCCCCTGAGGTAAGATGGGGTGATGAGAATGATCACAGAGAAAGAGAATTATTTGAGCTGGCAGAACTCGCAGACATGGGTGGCTTCATCATCATCATCATCCACATTCCTGCGCAGCTATTATGAACCTATCTTCCTCATAATGAGCATGATATCCACCCTTCAATAGAAACGTAATATACTTCCTCATAATACATACACGGTGTGTCCTCCTCTTCGTCACTTTCATCTTCATATGATGAGACTCTTCGTCGTTTTGCTGGTTTCGCTGATCGGCTATTCTTCTTTGATTTTTTTATTTTGAGCTTTTGTAGTAGTTTTTTTCTGTGTTTTTAATTCATATTTTCTCTTTTTTGTTTCTATTTACTCTAGTTTTATCTGTTCAGCATCTTTTTTTTTCTGGACGATGACTTCTAATTCTTGTTTGTAGGGAGACGAAGTGATAATTGCTGTTTTTCCACGCTTTTTAGCAACATTTTTTAGTAAGCGGAAGCGGAAAGAGTTGTTTTGGAGAAGTCAAAACAAAGCTACTGTCGCTTTTATCGCATGTGGGCACATTAGCTGGTTGGTAATGTCTTTGGTTCCTGACAAACAAGGCTTTCAGCTGGTTCTAGTGAGTGCGTCTGCTGGTCGGATTGATTTTGTTCTGCTTGTTCTCCGGTTGATCTTTCGTTTGATACGGTGCTGATTCCTGATTAACTAGCCTGGGACTTCAGTGGGAACACCCTGGCAAAGAGTCATCAACAACGTCTCTGCTAAAAGTCGCAGCATTATCAGCTGTTTGTGCAGCTACTGTGTCTGAAGTGAAGGCAGTAGTGACATTGCTTATATCTTGAAATACTTCTCAGTTTGTGGAAGTTTGACCGTCATTTAACTGGATCTCGGTTTATTTTCAGGCTTTCTAATTGAAAGCTCTGGGTGTCGTTTTAGGTAGCCATTTATCCACTCTTTACCAGCTTCTTTTTTAATAATAATAATAATAATCCTTTATTTGCTAGATTGTAGGTATACAAAAGAGGTGTTACAGGTAAAAATAGAAGCCAAGCCACAATCAGCCATGAAATGGCATGCAATCATTCACTTTTGTCCTAAAGCACATTATTTAAAATATGACACTAGCTTCAAAATCTCAATAAATGTCAATAAATTAGATAATACATTGAATTATCATCATACATTATCATCATTACATTACCTCATTTATAAAAACACCCATAATTGTAACTACTTTATGATAAGTCTTAAAAATAAAAAATATTTTTACTATGAAAAATAGTCATTAACTGAATAATAACATTTATCCAGCAGCCAAGCGAAAAGTCGATTTTTGAATGGCACTAAAGGTAATCTTTTTAGTTCGGCTGGTAATTTATTGTAAATCTTGACGCACATAGTATCACAACTTTTATTGTAGTGGCAACTCTTTGGTTGATGTCTCATGACCAAGCGATCTCGGTTTCTGCTACTTCTTGGATATACCTCAAATGCCTTTGTGAACAGATTTTCATGAGTCTTAACAAAAACGCATGTTTCAAAGATATATAAACACGGTAGCGGTAATAGTAAATTGTTATTTTCTAGCCAGTTTATTATTTTTACTATTTCATTATTGATGTCAGTCTCATATTGGTCAATTTTATTCTTATCATTTGATGTCATTATTATTGAGATATCGTCCGCAAACAAGAAGCATTCATTGTTAACCACAGTTGGCAAGTCATTTATATATATTAGAAAAAGATATGGTCCAAGGATGCTACCTTGGGGTACGCCGGAATGGTTATATTTATAGTCAGATTTACAAGAAACCTTTGTTGTACCATCGTTGCTGACTGCATCTATTTCAACACATTGCTTCCGATTATTTAGATAAGACTTCAACCAGTCTAATGCTGGCCCTCTAATCCCATTGTTTTCTAATTTATGCAACAGTATATCGTGTGATACAAAATCAAATGCCTTTGTCATGTCAAAGAAGATCACACTTGTGGGTTTTCTAGAGTCTATGTTCTCGTATATTTTGCGTGAAAGTTGAAAGGCCGCTAGGGTGGTTGATTTATTCTTCTGAAAACCAAATTGTTCCTTTCTTATAATGTCATATTTAGTGAAAAAATTTACAATTTGGCTATACATAGCTTTTTCAAATATTTTAGAGATAATAGGAATCAGTGTAATCGGACGATAGTTGTTCAGGTTTTTTCTATCACCTTTCTTAAACAATGGCTTTACAATAGATATTTTAAGGTCATCTGGGAACTGCCCATGTTCAAACGATAAGTTTATTAGATATGTGAGGATCGAAGTCAACTCATTTTTACACGCTTTTATAACCTTAGTAGACACTTCATCGTATCCTTCTGATTTTGTGTTTTTCAAAGATGAAATTATCTTTGATACTTCATTTTTTACCAGAGGTTTAAGAAACATACTAGCTCCGGATTTATTTTGATTGACGTTATTTCCAAGATTTTTTCTATTATTATTTTGATGAGATGTATTTGTCATGCTTATTAAGAAATTATTGTATTCATTAGCGATGAAAGTTGGATTTGTTATTTCAGTATTGTTTACTATTATTGTGTCTAATGGGTTATTGTTACAGCTCTTTGTTTCGTTTTTTATGATTTTCCAAGAAGCGCTGCATATATTATTGCTATTTGTAATGTAATACGTATTGCTTAGTTTTTGTGATGCAGTGATACATTTTTTAAGTGTTTTAGCGTATATTTTGTTCTTGTCCTTCTGCTCATGACTAGGGTTTTTTTCTTTCTGTAGAAGATACTTTAGTGTTCTCTTTGTTTTGCAGCTAGTTCTGAGGCCTCTGGTAATCCAGTTCGGCCTTTGCGAGTTTTGATTGATTTTTATTCTTATCTTAGGAAAGCACAAATTGTAAATTAGCATGAACAAAGTATGAAATTTTGTGAATGCTTTGTTAGGATTTTGCTCTTCAAATATCTCACAAAAGGATAAACTATTTATATATTTTTTAAAGATATTTATGATCTGAGATATCATAATTATGTATTGTTCCCTTGGCGTTGCTGATATTGCTGATGATATGGTCGATACAAGTGTGATTTCTTGTGGGCTGGTTTATGTGAATTGTGAGATTATAATTTCGCGTTAAGTCTATTAGTTGTTGCGAGTGCTTGCTTTGATTCAGAGTGTTAATGTTTAAATCTCCTGCAATAATGACGTTTTTATTTTTGATGCACAGTTTATTTAGTATTAATTCAATATTATTGAAGAATATTGTTACATCTGAATTTGGTATGCGATATACGCAGATAATTATCAACTTTTGGTTAAGTATTTCTATTCCGCAACATTCAAAGTTTTCCGATTCGCTAATTTTATCTAGATAATCGATGTTTTTGTATAAAATTCCTTTAGCCACTAGTATACATACTCCACCCCTCTTTATTTTCCTCGAATAGTTTGAAGCCAACTGAAAGCCATTAATTTTAATATTATTTTCTTGACCTTTCGCTATAAATGTCTCTGTGAAACATAATATATCTATTTTTCTAGTGATACTTAAATCATCTATCATAATTTCCAGCAAGTCTTTTTTTGATAAGATACCAGCAACGTTTTGATGAAGGAGTCTGAACGTAGTTTTTTCATAGTTCCTATCAAGAACGAAAAAACGATGGCTCATCGTTTTTTTTGTTAATTGAAACAGAGGACTTGGATGCATTATTTATGATTTGAATAGGCGTGGAGTTTTGATGAGTGGACTCTTTGTTTATATCAATACCTTGCACAGAATTTAACGTTTTCTCTAGTAAGTGATCTTTCTTCGGTTCAAGTTTTTTGAAATAGAACGGAATTGTTCCCCTTTTTGCTGATAGCTCTTGTGGCTTCATATCTGTTCCATTTACATCTTTTATGAATTTATTTCGACTGTTACTTGGGTGATTTCTATTAAAAGTCAGGAACCTGCGATTGTAGTACATTTGGTCAATCGTAAAATTAATTTTCCTACATATATATAAGGCATTGTCTGGATAAATGTTGTTACTTACATCTAAATACGTACAATTTGGGAATTTTTTACTAATTATTTGTAGCGTTTCATTAATTTTATACTCATTTAAATATTTACTGAACTGAACGCTTGTTACAATTATTTGGACATGAGGTAGAGTCTTTAATGTAGAATAGAGTCCGGTAGAGATGTCCATTGGGTCGGAATCATTTTCACCTATGGATATTACTAGCTTATCCTCGCATGAAAAGTTGTACAGGTTGCAGGATTTCAGGATGGCCTCCGTGGATGCTCCGGGTTTAATAAATGCTTCAACTTCGTATTTTTCGTAAGGAGAGTCGACTCTTGTTTGTTTCAAGATAGTTGACAGTTTTTTACATTGTTGACTCCCTATGATGTAAATCTTTTTAACGTTTTTTTTTGGATTTATATTTGCACGACGTTGTTCTACTGTCTTCTCATTCGTAGAACAGATATTCGTACCAGGTTTGTTTGAGCCATTTTCCAAGATTACTTTTTTAGGGCTGCTGTTGAGGGCGGTGTCAGTTGAGTCCTCTTGTAGTTTTTTAGATGATGTTGATGAAATTAAAACCCGTTCAATTTTAGTGGCAGGCACTGGCGTCATAATATTTCTCTGATTAAGAATAGGTGTTCCTCCAGACACGGGAGTTATGGGTTTAGATTTCCTAGAAGTTAGGGGTGTAGAGTTCTTGGATGATGGTCTATCATATAGTAGTTGTTTATATACTTTTAATTGTTTTTTATTTTCATCAATTATTTTCTTCAAGTCTGAGTTTTCTAGGTTTAGTTTCATTACCTCGTCATGGGCGCTCTCCAGCTGGTACGTTAATTCTGCAATCTGTTGCTTAAGATCTAATATTTCAGTATTCTCCATAGTGCTCAGTTCCGGCATACTATTTCTGCTAAGATCAATTAATGATGAGTCGTTATTTTTTGTTGAGTTATAGGATAGATTTTCAAACGAATGGTGAAAAGACTTTTCAACTGGAAGTTTTCTACATGTTACCCTATTGTGTTCCAAATTTATTGAACTTGAGGATTCATCATTCATTGCCAGGGGAGAATTTCCTTTCTTTTCTCAGCGTTGAATGGATTCGGCTTATTATTTTGAATTGCTAACTGGTATACTACCTTTAGATCTTTAACCATAAGTCTATATATAACCTTTCTTCCATTTCTAATAAATAGGCACAAAGCTCATTTTCTTCAGACAGAAAAAACAGGCTGCCTAGGACCCAATGGTACTTCAATTTGTATGGGTAAGTTTTCATCAGATGTTTCGTTCAATACTGGGCGAGCAGCCTCAACTTTTTTCTCTAATCGTCTGTGGCACATCAAATTGTTTAGCTGCTTTATAATAACCCATTTTTCCATCCAAAACCGCTTGAACTGTTTCCCGCATGGATTCTTCGGACCACGACCCTCTGTCGGTCATGCGTTTGTCGCGAACCATTCTAAAAAGGCAAACTATAATAAATAAATAAATAAATAAAAGTTTATTGACCAACACTACAATTCATTATACTTAGTATAACTAACTAACTAACTTTTTGCGAGATTATTATACTGTAATAAGCTCTCAAAAAACAAACTCATTTTTCGGAAAACAAACAAGAACAAAATTATTCTTATTGGGGGCAAGATGGGGTACCCCGTTACCCCATCTCGCCTGCAGAGCCTTTTTATAAACAAAATTATTTACAAACAAAAAACAAAAGAAACAGCCAACAATCTTAAGGAAACACAATGCATTCCTTATTATAGGTTAGTTTAAGCGTCAATCACAACAACATTTCACCAGCTAACGTTTTTTATCAAACCGCAGTCACGTGTCAAACCAGAAAAAAATATGATAAACAATTTGCAGTAAAACTTTTTTCGACACTGCACTTGTGAACCACTAACCATCGGGCGACTGATAAGTACCATGGCGGCGCGTCGAACAATGAATGCATAGATACTATACTGTCTACAGTATAGTAGATAGATGCGCCACTCACATTTTAAGTGTCTAAAAAGGTGTACCCTGTACGCTAGATGTCGCTGTATCGTGTACAACACAGCTGGCAGTACCACTACATTTAGATTTCTTTTTTATCTCAATAAAATAGTGAAAATATATTATAATATTTTATTGCTTGAGCTTTAATGATATTATCTAAATTATCACAAGTAAACTTTCCCTTTATTTAGCAGCCTGTTAACATTGGTGCCCCAACTGTGAATAACTACATTTAAGGTTAAATTGAGTAAAAAATCAGAAAGCTTCTTATTATGATTTTCACATGCGACATATGTAAGGTTACGAAAAGAGTAGTTGTAGCGACACCATGATAGCCTCTATCTCACTCTAATCTGGCTCAACTAATTAATTGTACTGTCGTACTACTGTACTGGCCAGGTCTGAGTGAGGACCATGTTTCCCTGTAGTTGGTCAGTTAGCAGGTGCTTATCCGGACTACTCTTAATGCACTGTTTCACTATCCCTACCAGTCTTTCATAGAAGCCACCGTGCCACGGTGCGAATTGAGGTATGAACTTCCACTGTATTATGTTTTCTTTGCAGTACGGACTTGACAAGACCTCTGATACTAGCTTGAAGTACATAGCGTTGTCTGAAATGAACCAGGCAGACCTCTTGCTGCTATAAATGCAATTGTGATCTCCCATGTGGTACCCAATACTTCTCTCGTAATTTCATGAGAGTGTGTGTGACTCCAACATGGTAATTCTCTTCATGGATCTTTTGAATTACATCCATTGTAAAGTCACAATCCTTTGGGATCAATATTGGATGTTTCATATCGTATGACCATGTCGTGTTTGCCATACGACCTTTGCTCCGTAGCAAAACCTCTACATCCATAAAGAGCTCAAGGTTTCTTGACAGATTCGTTTTGTCACCAGACACTTCACTAGGAAAGAACTTTGCTTGAAGACTCTTTATCTTGCTGATTCTTCCTTGATCAGGATCTTCCTCTACAGGAGGAGAGGAGAACTCAAAATTAGTGGGCAGTTCATCCATGATCTCATCCAAGGTCTCACCATAGTTCTGTTCATAGCCTTTCATCGTCATTTCTGGACCGTCTACAATGTCCAGATCCTCCGCCGCCGAGCAAAGGTTGAACTTGATCTCCATCAAGTTGTTTGTCCACTGGCCAGTACTTTTCTTCTTTGGTTAGAAACTCTTGTCCATCAAACCATAGTTCTTGCTTTAGTTGCCAAAGTTGTATGTCGGCCGGATTCATTTTTATACGACTGCCTGAAAAAAGGAGTATATTGTTTTCAGGGTTCATGTATGTATGTATGTATGTGAGTTTGTATATTCCACCATAACTTCCATACGCCTGAACCGATTTTGATAAATGAGGTATCGTTAGAATCCCTAGCTTATTCCGGGTGACATAGCTTAGTAAAATTTATAAAAAATTTATGATGGGATGACCATGGTTCCTTTTGAAGATATAATACTAGAAAACTAGGATAATGAAAGTAAAAACTTTGTTTGGACAGAGAAAAATCTTTTATATTGATTTTTGAATGACAGTCATACTCGTATATATCAAAAAACACATCCGAATATCGAAGATATCACTAAAGAGTTTTCACACTTCCCCTCAAACAACATCCATCTTCAGATATCCACACATCACACCACTCTGCACACACCCACACTCAGATCGCGCTCACATTTGTTAAACGCCACACGACCTAATGGTTTTGTCAGCATATCTGCTGGGTTATCCTCCGTATACACATAGTCCAGATGTACAACATTCTTTGCAATACAATCTTTAACATAGTGTGCCCTTATGTCTATATGTTTCGTCCGTCTATGCGCTACAGGATTGTACGCAAGTTTAATAACACTCTGATCCATGGGCGTACCCAGCATTTACTTAGGGGTGGGGCAAAAGTGAGGAAACTCGACAAATAATAGAAATTTAAAATAATTTTTATTTATATCCTTATTTCAACAATAACCTGCGAGGATTCTGGCTAAATCTGTTTAAAATTTCGATTTCAAACTTATTTTGTGCTTCTAAAACCCTCTTCCTATGCACACTCATCATGCAGAGGCCGACAAGTCGATTTTCTGTCATAGTTGACCGTAACCAAGTTTTCACTCTGCGTAAAGTGCTGAAGGACCTTTCGATAGTGCACGTTGTGCAGGGCTGTGCGAGTGAAATATGAAACGCCTGTTTTATGGCTGGATAAAACAGATGTGTTTCTTTAACAAGCGCAACCAATTCCATTTCCTTCAGTTCCCTCTGTGCCATATTTTTTTGTTCCCACATATTATACCACAGTTTTGCTTCACCAAGAAAACCACTTAAATACTAATAACTACAAAAAGGTTCTGTTTTTTTTAATAAATTTTAATAAATTTAATAAAATTTTATGACATTTGAAGCATTATGTGAGGGTGCAATGTAAGCAGTGAGTACTCAGGTAAATTGTCCTCGGAAAAACGTTGCTCTAGAGACAAAATTAAAGAATCAAGGTAGGGAATCATTAATGATCTCTTCCAAAACTCGCTAGGAGTCTGTGCCGGAGGATTTGCACGATGTGTCTGCCGATTTGTAATCCCTGGCATTCTCAAATCTGTTTCAAGATCGTCAGCGATTGACTCTGCTTCGGCTATCAAACTTTCGCTTTGAACATCGGCAGTTTCACGGTGTTTTCTCAAGGTGTCCGTTATTCTTTTTATATGGTTTGCACACTGAAGCAAATCTATACTTTTCGGTTATATCGGTTGCAACTGTGCAGAATATTTTGCTATGAGGCAAACACTAACAATGAATTCAGAATTTGTAGCTGCGCAATGTAACTTAAAAGCAGATTTTCTGGTTGCATTGTTACAGTCTTTTGACAGTGTTGAAAGGGCTTTCACCACCTGGACATAGATAAAAATGACAATACTTTTATATTTCTGAGACCAACGGGTTTCACATAACATTGATATATTTGGTACGCATTTTCGACGAAGGCCCGATTCTCGAAAAAAATTAATTATTTCTTTTATTGTAGTAACTGTATTTCGTATTACTGCTATTTGGTTAGGGTAATGCACAACTAAGTTCAATTTGTGACTAGCACAGTGAAAAAACAGTGCTTTTTGATATTTTTCTCGTAAAATTTTCTGAACACCACCATCCTTGCCTGACATAGTTGAGCATGCATTATACCCTTGCCCTACGCAGTTTTCTGGATCCAGACCCGTGTTTACAAAGAAGTTGTCGATAGCAGAGGCTATAGATTTTGCATCCATACAGACGCCATCGCTTTTTTTTAATTTTGACTTGTTGTACTAACATAACGGAACTCCACTTCTTTGTTCTGCTTGATCTCATTGACACGTCTCTGAACAAAGGGTGGTAATAGTTTATTGGACTTCATCCAAGTAAGCACAACTTGACTATCAGTCCAGAGGAACTGTCGAGAAAGAGTAATGTCTAAAGCTCTAATATACGTCAAGAGTCTATTTCGAATGAGGTAGTGTAACTAAACCTGCCGGAGTCCCTAAGAATCTACACCTTACTCTTTCAATAAAATTCAATATTTCTTTAGAATGGCACGTGAATCATCTAGCAGTAAAACCCTCATATATTGTTGTGTCCATAATAAACCACGATCTTTTAGAGTTTCGGAAGCCTCGAGTCCATTCAACCCAACGACTTGATTATATACTAATTTAGATGAAATTTAGCTTACCTATGACTGGCTTTAGAAGCGCGTTCAAGTTATAAAAATCTATAAAACGCGTTCAAGTATTGATTAATATCAATGTACAAATTCAGTTCAAGGTTATATGAATTATAATAATATGCGCGATCGAGTATTGATTCATGTCTAAACAATGACACGCGATTTACCCGCGTGTTCGAGTATTGATTCATCTCTAAACAATGACACGCGATTTACCCGCGTGTTCGAGTATTGATTCATCTCTAAACAATGACACGCGTTTTACACGCGTGTTGTATTGATTCAATACTGCCATGCTCCAGTTCAAGTATACTGCGCTTTGCTCATTCTAAGAACCTTACTTCTTTAGCACATACACTAAGTGAGCCAGTCATTATTATATAGGATCATTAAAGGATCATATCATACTTCGAGCCATTTATGCTTTGACCATAAGAGTGAGATATTTTATATTATACTATAAGTTTTAACCCAGGGTTAAGATTTCTATCTTATTTAACAACATAAATGTTGTTCCATAAGGTCACCGTGAAACGAACTAATCCTAGTGGTAGCATCTCCCTTTTATAAGATAAGGAAGATGCTAAGAATGGCATCATTTACTTTTCTAAAAAATAAATGATGGTTGGCTGGCTCCGCCCCGCCACCAACGGTAGGCTTCTTCCCTCCCTTGGTATCCCAAGAGGCATATTAATGCGTGGACTAATAAGTCTCATAGAATACCAAAAGTCAACAGCCCCCCCCCCTTTCAACCACTAGGACATCAACCGCGGAAATAGCGCAACGTATGGCGGCATACTTTATAGTGGTGCGTTCCACTATGTCAGCATATAGCTGGATAATTACATTTTTAGAGTGGTGTACTCCCACATATACCTGTAATAGGTTCCAAGGATGCACCAGGCGCTCTGCAGGATAGTCCGCCGCAACGAAACAGAGTCTACAGGCGTGATGCAACCTTCAGTAATAGTATGGTTAGATAAAATGCAGCGCGGAAACCTCCATGGGTAGTAGAACATTGTTTGAACGTAAGATAGGTAGTGATATTAATAAACAGTGTCCCATCAACCATGATTGGTTATTGTTCGAACGTAGCGAACGTCGTAAATTTACATATGGTATGCATAAGTCGTCTTTAAGTAGATCGCAAGGTAAAATCAGACATACTGTAGAACATAGTAGTGCACACGAAGTGCACTGCGCACAGAAAGCAAGCTCTCTGGTACAACAACAAACCAGTCCCTTCTTAACGTCCAACTAGGTAGACATCAAGGCAGAACCAGCCGTGCTGAGGCATCGCCGAAGCGAGTAGCTTATATTCCACAGTGCCCAACTCAACCTGCGATAGTGGTTGATATGTGATTATAATACGTGTAAGTATGTGGTATTTTAAGTATGTATATAGATCCACCATAGGTAGATCAAGTATCGTCGGATACTCTCCAAGACAGGTTCACGAGGCTCATAGTCCAAGGCTCCCTACATTAGACAGCATCCAACGATGTAATGCGTTCGAAATGCTTCATTAATTGCACATAATAAAATATTAAAATTCTATGAATTGCTTCCCAATCGCGCCATCATGAGGCGAAGACCCTGACATAGTGTGCGCTTTGGCGGCCAAGACAACCACACCGCGCTCACTACTACAGCTACGCATTATTTCTTGCGTCGCGTCGTCTACTCGCTTCGTCCCCTGGCGATCGGTCCGATTGACGGAAATCGCTCTGGTGACATGCAAGATCGTTCCTCATCTAGGTCGATTATACTATTTTTATTTTATTATTAATTTAATATATTTTTATTATTATTTTATAATTTATACTATCAAATATAAATATATTTTATATTATTTTATTAACTGAGAGGTACGTATAGTTACATTCAACCCCCTAAATTCTGTGATACGTGCAAATAGTTGTAATTCTATGCAGCATGCAGAACAGAATTTACTATATTAAAAACCAATTTGTAAAGTTTTATATGTGCGAATACCTCAACCCCCAGCGTCTGCGCTCTTATGACAGCTCTAACCTATTCCTACACCTTTACCCGAATAACCTACATCTGCCATAACCATTTCATTTCCTATTCTTCCTCTACAATCCACGTATTCAACCCATAACCTATTAAGTTTCGCTAATGTCACATGTCATAACCACATCAATAGCTAGTGCAGCATCGTTCCTGCTTATCCTGTCCTTCCTTCAAATCTCGCATTTTCCTCTTTCCATCCACCTTTTCCATGCACATACCTATTCTTCCTTCTACAATCCACGTATTTAACACATAATCTACAAGGTTTTGCTAATGACACTTGTCAACCACATTAATAGCTAGAGCTGCATCGCTCCTGTCTACCCTATCCTTTCTTCGAATCTCGCATTTTTCTCTTTCCATTCACCTTTTCCATGCACATACCTACTCTTCCTTCTACAATCCACGTATTTAATCCAGAACCTATTAATTTCCGCAATTTACTTACATCTTTTAAATTTAACCCAACTTGTCTCTGTATATCTTTTACATTCATGTTTACCGGTGTCCGATTCAAACACCTATCAATTGTTAATCTTGTACTTTTACCGGTTAGAACTTCATTCGGGGTATAACCTATACTATCATGTAACGTATCATTATACAATTCTTCTATTTTGGGTAAAAACCCTACCCAAGTGTTATGATTTTTGTGGCAATAAGTTCTAAATAGTCTACCTAATTCTTTGTTAACTCGTTCAGTGGTATTAGACCGTGGATTCCTCACTGTAGTGTGTATCGCCTTAATTCCAAGAACTTGACACCTTCCTTATATGTCCTACTGATGAATTGAGAACCATTATCAGTCATATTAACTTTTATTTAAATTATTTTATTATAATGCTTCAGTTTTGTTAGACAAGACTGACCCGTTGCTTTTCGTAATGCATATAATTTTATAAATTTACTAAAAAAAACTTGTACCACTAGAATGTATGTGAGTCCAAATGACCCTATTGGTAATGGTCCATATAAGTCAGCAATAACAATTTCACCTACATCATTTATTATAATAGATTGGCAGGGTCCTACATACTTAACATTATCATTTTTAGCAAGCTGACAAATATGACATTTCCTAATAATATCTTTCACTTTACTTGTTAAATCTCCCCAAAACATTCTGTCTTTTATATATTTAATTATTTTGTAAGCACCTTGATGACCCATTTCTGTATGAATTTGTTTAACAACCTTCTCTTGTAAACAATTTGGCAGATATACTCTATCTCCTTGGTTAGTTCTAAAATACACTATGCCATTGTTTTTTTTTTTTTCTATTTTTATAACGTTTATTAAGTCCATTAATAACATTTTGTATTTCTATCTCTTCTCTGCAATTGAGGCAATTCCTTAAATTTTGAATTAAGCACATTATTTGCTTTGCTCACATAATAAGTTCCTTGATTTTCCTTCTTACATTTTATTACTATCTGGTGGATATCTAGATAAAATATCAGTAACTAAATTATCCTTGCCTGATATATGTTCTATTTCAAAGTCAAATTGTTCTAAATAAAACAGACAACGTGTGACTCTACTATTAAATAATTTCCATGTTTTTACAAATAATAGAGCTTTATGATCTGTTCTTATAACTACTTTTGAACCACGCAAATAAGTTTCAAATTTCTTCAGACAACTAATTACTGCAAAGAATTCTTGTTCTATAACTGTCCAGTTCAATTCAAATCCCTTCAAAGCTTTACTATAAAAACTTAACAACTTTATTTCTCCATTATCATCAATTTGATATAGAACCCCCGCGAATCCTACTCCAGAAGAATCAGTTTGCAAATAATATTTTTTTTTTTCCGAAATCCGGATGTTGTAATTCTACTGTATTAATAAATTGTCTTTTTGCATATTTAAACGCTTCCTGTTCTCTTTTAGTCCATTCCCATTGTCTTTGCTTCCTAAGTAAATTGTACAATGTGTTGGTACTTTCAGCATAATTTGGAATGAATCGCCTATAAAAATTACATAAACCAAAGAAAGCACGCAAGTGTTTTACCTTCGTGGAAAAAGGAAATTGTTGTATTGCTTCTACTTTTTCGGGATCAGTACGTATACCCTGTGTAGAAATAATAAATCCCAACATTTTAACTTCTTTGCACAGAAACTTGCATTTTTCTATATTACACGTCATTCCTGCCTTCTCCAATTTCCCTAAAATTATTCCAATATGATTCAAATGACCCTCCCGAGTACCGGTAGTTATTATAGCCAAGTCATCAAGATAGTTCACACAAAACTGCTGTACTTCTGGTCCCAAGATCCTATCCATTGCACGACTAAAACTTCCCACAGCAGTTTTTAATCCTTGTGGTAATACGGTGTATACTTATGACTTTCCGTTAAAAGAAAAACCTGTATACTTCCTACTCTCTTCACTAATAGGTATCTGGAAGTAAGCATTATTTAAATCTATTGTGGTTATAAAATTACATCCATGGAACGAATTTAATACATCCAATTGTAACGGTGGCTTCTATGTTTCTGATATCATAAATTTATTTATTTCTCGAGCATCTAAAAGAACCCTAATTGATCCATCACGTTTTAATGTAAAAGTTAATGGACTATTATAAGGTGTAGAAGCCCTCGATATTATATTTAAATTTTCCAATTCTAACTTTCCTGCCATTTCCTTTCTATACACATATGAGGATAACATTCCTTCACAACAGGATTTTTATTATACATGATGTGTTCATAACATTTACATCGTCCCAATTTTTTCAGTAAATACATTTCCATATTGCTTCAAAATTGTTGACAATTTAATTTCCACACTTTCTGGTACTTCAGTTCCTAACTTAATTTTATTCATGAAATCTAAATTCCCTTGTGACTCTGTTCGACCCATTGTGCTTTTGTTCGTAACCTCACTAACAAAAGGTATAACATAATCTTTACTATCTCTTCGCAATATAACACACATCATGTCCTTCTTTAAATTTACCTTTTACATACTCCGAAATCCAAAATCAGATTTCCTTGCTGTTTTACCATTACTTATCCTCTTACCTCACTTAATCACACCACTTTTGTAAAGTCCTAAGCATTAGACAAACATCGACAACCCCCCGATGTTATGACTTTACGACGTAAAAATAGCTTTTTTGGTGTCAAACTTGACACACGCACAATACTTTCCAAACTTACTAAACCTCGTTCTCATATATTGTGCACTCCTAACTATTCTACTTCTGATAGAATTACTATTTCTTTCAATATATATAACAAAATATCACCACGTAGGGTCCTAACTATTAGACGATCATCGGCCACCGTCCCATGATATGATTTTATGACAATTTTATAGCCATTGCCAACGAATTCGACTTATTGCACTGCACTCCCCTCAATAAGTCTAGAGCTTGCTCCTTTTTACACCCTTGCTTTTATTCTATTTACATCACTCCACCTTTTGCTTCGTCTTTCTCTCTATTTCTCCATCATCCATTTCCTCTTTCAACATACAACTTATTCCAATATGTAAGCATCTACTTTGCAACACATTCTCCAAATCTTAAAATTGTTATTTTTTATACCTCTCAATTAGTTCCACAACCCCCTGTCTATAAGATATTTACACGCTCTCTTCTTGTGTTGCTTCATACCACCTTCTATACATCCTCTTTTCTACAAGTCGTTAGGTCTATTTGAACTCGAAAGCTTCCTCTGACTCTTTCCATTTCACGGTCAACATATTGTAGGCTTTCGCCTACTATAGCCTACCTGATTTACTTTAACCGGGACCCATCTGAGATAGCTTGCATTGAATCAAGCATCCTGGTCACGGCACCATATTGTAACTAAACCTGCCGGAGTCCCTAAGAATCTACACCTTACTCTTTCAATAAAATTCAATATTTCTTTAGAATGGCACGTGAATCATCTAGCAGTAAAACCCTCATATATTGTTGTGTCCATAATAAACCACGATCTTTTAGAGTTTCGGAAGCCTCGAGTCCATTCAACCCAACGACTTGATTATATACTAATTTAGATGAAATTTAGCTTACCTATGACTGGCTTTAGAAGCGCGTTCAAGTTATAAAAATCTATAAAACGCGTTCAAGTATTGATTAATATCAATGTACAAATTCAGTTCAAGGTTATATGAATTATAATAATATGCGCGATCGAGTATTGATTCATGTCTAAACAATGACACGCGATTTACCCGCGTGTTCGAGTATTGATTCATCTCTAAACAATGACACGCGATTTACCCGCGTGTTCGAGTATTGATTCATCTCTAAACAATGACACGCGTTTTACACGCGTGTTGTATTGATTCAATACTGCCATGCTCCAGTTCAAGTATACTGCGCTTTGCTCATTCTAAGAACCTTACTTCTTTAGCACATACACTAAGTGAGCCAGTCATTATTATATAGGATCATTAAAGGATCATATCATACTTCGAGCCATTTATGCTTTGACCATAAGAGTGAGATATTTTATATTATACTATAAGTTTTAACCCAGGGTTAAGATTTCTATCTTATTTAACAACATAAATGTTGTTCCATAAGGTCACCGTGAAACGAACTAATCCTAGTGGTAGCATCTCCCTTTTATAAGATAAGGAAGATGCTAAGAATGGCATCATTTACTTTTCTAAAAAATAAATGATGGTTGGCTGGCTCCGCCCCGCCACCAACGGTAGGCTTCTTCCCTCCCTTGGTATCCCAAGAGGCATATTAATGCGTGGACTAATAAGTCTCATAGAATACCAAAAGTCAACAGCCCCCCCCCCTTTCAACCACTAGGACATCAACCGCGGAAATAGCGCAACGTATGGCGGCATACTTTATAGTGGTGCGTTCCACTATGTCAGCATATAGCTGGATAATTACATTTTTAGAGTGGTGTACTCCCACATATACCTGTAATAGGTTCCAAGGATGCACCAGGCGCTCTGCAGGATAGTCCGCCGCAACGAAACAGAGTCTACAGGCGTGATGCAACCTTCAGTAATAGTATGGTTAGATAAAATGCAGCGCGGAAACCTCCATGGGTAGTAGAACATTGTTTGAACGTAAGATAGGTAGTGATATTAATAAACAGTGTCCCATCAACCATGATTGGTTATTGTTCGAACGTAGCGAACGTCGTAAATTTACATATGGTATGCATAAGTCGTCTTTAAGTAGATCGCAAGGTAAAATCAGACATACTGTAGAACATAGTAGTGCACACGAAGTGCACTGCGCACAGAAAGCAAGCTCTCTGGTACAACAACAAACCAGTCCCTTCTTAACGTCCAACTAGGTAGACATCAAGGCAGAACCAGCCGTGCTGAGGCATCGCCGAAGCGAGTAGCTTATATTCCACAGTGCCCAACTCAACCTGCGATAGTGGTTGATATGTGATTATAATACGTGTAAGTATGTGGTATTTTAAGTATGTATATAGATCCACCATAGGTAGATCAAGTATCGTCGGATACTCTCCAAGACAGGTTCACGAGGCTCATAGTCCAAGGCTCCCTACATTAGACAGCATCCAACGATGTAATGCGTTCGAAATGCTTCATTAATTGCACATAATAAAATATTAAAATTCTATGAATTGCTTCCCAATCGCGCCATCATGAGGCGAAGACCCTGACATAGTGTGCGCTTTGGCGGCCAAGACAACCACACCGCGCTCACTACTACAGCTACGCATTATTTCTTGCGTCGCGTCGTCTACTCGCTTCGTCCCCTGGCGATCGGTCCGATTGACGGAAATCGCTCTGGTGACATGCAAGATCGTTCCTCATCTAGGTCGATTATACTATTTTTATTTTATTATTAATTTAATATATTTTTATTATTATTTTATAATTTATACTATCAAATATAAATATATTTTATATTATTTTATTAACTGAGAGGTACGTATAGTTACAGTAGGTAGGCTAAAAGATCCCGCGTCGAAAGAAAAAAAATTATGACGTATTCTTAATAGGAAACGTCCAATTATTGAATTCTGATAAAAACTGTGGACCTTTAAGCCATCTCTCTTAATCTTCTTTGGAACTCGCGGGTCTATTCGCAACATCCGCTCGGTTTAATTCTGAAGGCACATATTTAATCATGAGTTCTTTATTACTTTTTATTTCTTCAACTCGTCTAGCTACAAACGGTGGGGGTAATTTATCAGATTGGCACCATTCTATGACAATTTGGCTGTCTGTCCATAATGTTTAACGTCCTACTTTCATGTAAAATACCTTTGAAACCATCTTAATTAGTCTGCAACCTATAAACACTCCTAGTAACTAATCGAGGGATTTTTAAGTGTTGTTGATCCTTTATAGGGTCTAATCGCGTTTTCTCGATGATAAAACTTCTCTTGGTTCCATGTGTTACATACACAACGGCAGCATATGCTTTGAGTGATGCGTCCGTAAAACAATGCAAATGACATTCTTCACTTCTTACGTTTTTCATGTAGCATCTGGGTACCGATATTTCCTTAATAGTTTCTAATTCCTTTTTTATTTCCGACCATTCAGCCTGGTTTTCCTTTGATAGTGTTGTATCCCATTTAACTTTGGTCTGCCATAGCTTTTGGAGAAATAGTTTAGCTGACAAAATTTGCGGTACTACTAATCCACAGGGATGGTATACCGAAGCAATTACCCTTAAGACTTCACGCTTAGGATTTGCCTCTGTATCTATTCTGAATCTTAGGTGCAATGTATCATGCTTTAAATTCCAGTCTAGGCCCAAAATTTTCACAAACTTCTCCCCAACACTATCGGGTATCTTATTTAGCAATTGTTTTGAATTTGAACTCCAATCTCTAAGGTTCATAGATATTTGATGAAAGGTATTCTTCACGTCTATAGAACTGTGCTGCTTCATCTTGCGTTTGAACTCCGCTTACTAAGTTATCGACATAGATATCTTTCGCAACCAATTGTAGTTGTTCATTTCCTTTAGAAAGGTGATGTTTAATAGTCGCATTTAACAGAAATGGACTTGATATAATTCCAAAAGGGACTCTACAGAATCGTAAACAATGTTATCGTTACTCGCTGGTTTTTCTACATCTTTCATCCAAATAAATCTAGTCACATCACGATCTGGTTCATGTAGCCCTATCTGAAAGAAGGCTTTCTCTACATCCGCTGACAGAGCAATATTATGGATTTGAAATCTAAATAGTATACTTGTCAAATCTTCTAACATCAACGGGCCGCAATAGAGACATTCATTTAAACTTTTGTTATCGTTAATTTTTGATGAAGCATAATAAACAATTCTAATCGGTTTACCCTTTTGAGCAACGCAATGATGTGGTAGATAATGTACTGGATGATCCACGTCTGCTTTACTTGATACTGGTTCGACTATTCCTTTCGATATTTGTTCCTGTATAGCATCATTATAAAATTTTAAGGTTTCTTTATCCAATCGTTTAACCAAATTTACTAAACGACCATACGCTAATCCATAATTAGGTGTTAGTGCCGGAGGATATTAATTCCATGGCCAGCTGACATAATATCTACCTTCTATTAATTTTAGGCGAATCGGTTATACCAATTGACTCCAGTTCCCAAAGGAATGCTATACTTCCTTGATCTAATGGCATGTCACGTTTGTTTAATCTGAAATCGATCTTTGCTTGAAAATATGTAATCGATATCATATTTTCAAGCAAAGGTCGATATAAATATAGCACATCTCTATCCTCTTGAAGCTCAAGAATCAGAGGGAGGAATTGATATGAGAATACGCTCCTGCAATTTTAATATAACCTTTAGAAGGCAGTATAGAAAGACAAACAATTATCTCAGAGAAGACAGAATGTGAAGGGAACTTACCATCGAAGCAAGTTGACGAACCAACTCTGGATGATATCGATTGCGAAGTTGTAGATCAAGAAATGAGAGAATCAGACAGAGAGGTTAGCGAGTCGGAGAGATTTGAGCCACCAAAGAGAAGCAGTGAAGTAGAAGAAGAGGGTCAAAGGACCAGATTGAGGAGAGTTGCAGCCACAAAAGCTCTACAGAAGATCAGAGAGTGGACGAGCAACTTATTATGCCTATTTTAATTTTTGTTCCGGCCGGGAGTGTCGCGAAGTACATATATACTGTCGCGAAATACTTAAGTCTATGGTAAGGATGATGGTAACATTAGTCTATGGTAGAATTACATATCTTTTGTCTATGACGTACCGGAAATTAGTCGTCTTTAGCTTTTACCATAACAGCTTTTCAAAATGGTGGTTAGAGAGGGTGGTGGCACGCTGTTTTCGGTCTCTGAAAGTATGGCGGAAGCCGTGATCCCCCCGTCACACGGAGATGGTGAAATCAAAGCTAAGTACCTAGGCCTCTTTTATGTATATAGATATAGGAATTTCCAAGCATCTATTTGTTTTAACTGATTGAGGGCGTTCTCATAAGTATTAATTAAGTGTGCCGTGGAAGGTTGTGTCCTATGGTCATGTGTTCACATGTAGTGTAGTTTTATAATAAAGTGATGGCCGCACGGTTAGGTAGACGCAAGAGCGTATCGTAAAGCCTGTCCGTGCGGGGTTCCAATGGTGAACCGGATATAGATGGCCGCACGGATAGGTAGACGCGACGGCGTATGATAAAGCCTGTCCCTGCGGGTTCCAACAGGGAACAGGACCATAATCAGAGGGAAAGGTGGAAGTAAAGCATCTCATCCATAACCTCCTACAGGATTTCATTGGGAACTGAGACGATTCTAGGGCCATCGTACAATTAAACCTGTACACATTCACGGCTATATTGTAATGATAATCCGCTAGGTTTTAGGGCATCACAATGGTGATGTCATAGTTAATTTAAACGTGCAGGTCACCAAGACATAGAAGGAGGCAGGGAGAGAGAATGGGAATAGAGCATTGCGGCGGGCACCCTATGGCTAATGTGCATGACTCCAATGTGATAGTGTATTCAATCGGCGACATTCTGTTCCACTAGAACATCCCGTTATATCCATATTTTAGATTATGTAAATGAGCATATGTTATTACCTTAAATGGGCCTGAGGGGTTAGAGCAGATAATGTAATAGAATTGGGCTCGCCGACACCCCTCACGATGATCTTGGGGTCTATCCCAAGGTCTGAGTGACTCCTATCATCTTGAGCAGTTTTATTACCTTTAGTTGTGGTAAGGCTTTTGTTAAAAGATCTACCTCCATGTTATCTGTGTCCTTGTAATGGATCGTTATCAGTTTCTTTTGGACATAGTCCCTTATAAAGTGTTCCCTTATATATATGCTTATATGCTTGGACCTTTTTCTTTTCAAATTGCGTAAAAGACGCTCAGAAAAAAGAAGTTCACAAAAACCTCTGTACGAGATGCATTTTGAAATAGCCAGAAAAGTGTTTTACCCGATGAAAGAGAATATAGGTAAGTTGGGAATAAATCCAAACATAATCTTACGTGAACTTGATTGCACAAAGGAGTCATATTTACAAAAACGACGATCTAAGTCGAAGACACCGGGAACTTCACGATCCAGTTCAATCCCACGACATTCTAAATCGTTTGAAGTTAACCACCCAACAAGCACAAGTAGCATTATAAGAGACCACTTTTGGTATAACTCGGAACTTTAGTAATTAATAAACAGTTAGAATGGTTCAACCAAGAACTTAGAGCTGTGCATTACGCTATGGTCTGTATAAGAGCATTATAAGAGTAGAAACGGATACTATTGTTACGGGATCAGAGTTACAGCAGATGCCAAAAATGTGTTCTTACAGCCCTTATCGCATTGGTTGCTTAAGTGTAATATGATAATAGCTGTATAAAGGCATAGAATTATACCACTGAAATGCTAGCATCTGAAAAAAGTCACTGTGCACTACTGTACAGCCAACAGTTCTAGAGTGGTGTACACTTAGAGCGATTTAACGCAAAAAGTTCCACTTTGGTTCACCCCAACTCTGTTATTATCTTCTTTTTCAAAGCTGCTCAAAGGTGTTTTATTAGCACACGTGAACACCAAAGGTATTTCGAGATCCTCATATAACTCAGAAATAAAGCATTTGGCTGTTAAATTGGCTACTGAAATACCATTATATTGTTTTAGTCTGCATAATAGAATTGATGACATATATTATAACGCGCGAGGCTGTAATTAGGTTCACATTAATCAGTTGTAATTCTTCAACAGCCATATTAATTTTGACCTAGTTTGGTTGGAGTAAATTTACAAAAAAAAATTGAAAAAAAGTTGGAAAATGAAAACAACGACAGGTGGAGTAAGGAGAAAAATAATGAAGGAATATTTGACAATATTTAAAGCGAATAAAGATCCTATACCCAACAAGCTTAAAGGTTCTTGCGATGGCGATAGTGCGACCACTAATATTTTAGCACACATTTCCGTATATAATATAAATAATGTTTTGAGTTTTATAAATATGGAGGAAAACGCGTGTGAACGTCGATCTAGATGCTCCAGTGAAGTTCATCATAGTGCGACAATACATTTTTCTGAAGAGGGTTCCGTACAAAATGATATCGATAATATCGAGTGTTCTTCTTTTGATGACGAGCACAATTTAATACCATCTAGCTCCAGCTCCAATGAGAGTGATAGTAACGATGATTATGTTGAGTACAACAAACAGTCAGTCTTTCGTAAGAAAATAAGAATCTGGGCTGTCGAAAAGCAAATTCGTCATGCAGCTCTAAAGGATCTGGCAAGCATTATGAACGAATTAATTCCCCAGATATTACCAAACCAATTTTAGCTACTCCAAGGGAAATTAATATAAAATTAATTAAATATTGGCACAACGGAATAGCTATTCCATTATTAAAAATACTGCAAAATTGGACTGATGTCTCGGAAAAAATTACGTTGAATGTAAAAAAGTGACACAATTTTTGAAGCAATGTAAATTGCCTTCAGAAGTGCATAGATTTAGAGACCTTATCACATTGGAAAGCTTCAGAGTTTCGTGCTTTTTTCTATTATTTGAGTATTGTAATACTACATGAAGTGTTGCGACCTGATGCATATTGCCACTTTTTGATACTGTATTGCGGCATCACAATTTGTTTTAGCGAAAACTACCGACCGCTACTTCCACTTGCAGAAGAATTACTAAGATATTTTGTAGAGCATTATAAATTATTCCGCATTATTCCGTGTACTTGCTATGCTGTATACGTTTTGCATTCGTCATTCCTATCTCCCTACAGACCTGATGAAAAGTGTAGTGGTTCCTGTAGTTAAGAACAAAACCGGTGATATCTCGGATAAATGTAACTACAGACCAATCTCTCTAGCCGCAATATTAGGGAAAGTGCTTGATGGTCTGCTTGATCGTCAACTAAGTGGGTATCTGAAGCTTAGTGACGCGCAGTTTGGTTTCAGACGAAACATGTCCACGGAAAGTGCCATACTGGCACTCAAGCAGACTGTCAAGTACTATATTGATAGGAAAGCACCTGTGTATGCTGCCTTTCTCGATCTTTCCAAGGCGTTTGCCCTAGTTTGTTACGACAGACTATGGGAGAAGCTACAGAGCTTAAATGTGCCGCCTGAGCTGATTGCAATCTTGAAATTTTGGTATAGCTCACAATCAAATAGGGTTAAGTGGGCCGATGCTTACTCAGAACCATATAGTCTTGAGTGTGGCGTTCGACAGGGTGGCTTAACATCTCCTGCTCTCTTTAACATCTACATAAACCAGCTGATTGATGAGCTTAGCGGGACTGGGATCGGCTGCTCGATTGATGGTACTTTAATCAATAATCTGAGCTATGCAGACGATATGGTCTTGCTGAGCCCATCAATTAGCGCACTCGGAAAGCTCCTCAAGATATGCGAGTCCTATGCTGTGTCACATGGACTCGTATATAATGTGAAGAAAAGTGTGCTCTTGGTATTTAAAAGCAAAGGGTACAATGTAAATGACATTCCACCCGTTACCCTCAACAGTATCGCACTTGAGAGAGTCACTGAATTTAAATATTTGGGGCATATCGTAACAGAAAATATGTCGGATGTTGAAGACATAGAAAGGGAACGTAGGGCATTGGCAGTCCGAAGTAATATGCTGGCCCGCAGGTTTGCTCGTTGCAATAGAGACGTAAAGCTTACTCTATTTAAAGCGTACTGTCAAACTCTATACGTGCAGCCTGTGGCTTTCGTATACGCAGAGGGCCTACAATGACCTACGCATACAATATAATAACAGTTTTAGAATGCTGATGGGGTTGCCGCGCTACTGCAGTGCGTCACAGATGTTTGCGGAGGCTCACACAGACGATTTTTATGGCATAATGAGAAAAAGAGCGGCATCTGTGATGAATAGAGTGCGCGGAAGCTCCAACAGTATTCTGAAAACACTAGTAGGAAAGTGGGAAAACCCTTATATGAGGCACTGGGTGGGTTTGCATGTGAACTCCAAATATCCAAGGAGGTACATGAATTAAAAATAGTTAAATTAAATGAAAAATAGTTTATTAATAATGTTGAAATATTCAGTAGGTATTAATCAATTATGAATGTGGAAATTTTATTTTTATTACTAACGTAGTTTTTAAGATACATTGTTACTAACACTTTATATGGATTCTATGATCTGAAATAAAAGTTATTTATTTATTATTTATTTATTTATAAAGATTTTTATGGCGCAGATTATGTGACGAGCAACATTCACAATTTATTGCATGTTACTAAGGAGGTCGAAAATTATGGGATTTTACATTCCTTCAATGCATATCCGTTCGAAAACAAATTATACATGATAAAGAGGATGCTAAGAAAGGGTCAAAAACCATTGCAACAAGTAGGTTGCAAAGGTTGGCAGAAGAAGAGGTAATAACAGATTTAACTGTAAAAAAATCTGCATATCCTTTTATAAAGAATAACCAACAGCAAAAAGTTCTTCAGTTTGAACATTTTAAACTTTCAACACAAAGAAATAACTGTTATTTTCTGACATCTGACAATGAATTTATTAAAATCAATCGTATAATTAATGTGACAACAATCGATTGTTTTAAACTAAATAACATGGAAGACGTATTTGTAAATCCTATAAAGTCTTCTCGCCTTGATATATACAAATGCAAAAATGTACCAAATCTACACCGCATTGCGGTCGTATTAAATCCAGTAAAAATAAAATGTAAATTAGTATGCGTTGAACGTGAAGATTACCAATATTTCATACCTTTGTTACATACATTATCATAGACTTCTTTATTTGTTTTGCCAGTAGTCGAGTAATAAAAAGCATTGTATTCTTTATATTTTTTTACACCGACACCGAGTTATCTAATGTTACATCAACAGATGAAACAGAACTGGGTGAAGTAGCAGCAACAGAAACGTGAAATCTTAAAATATGCTTACGATACGTATTCTTCAAGTGAAAAGACCGATTGCAGCCATGTTCCACACAGTGATATGTAGAAAAATTATGTGTCCCATGAAACATGAAATGTTTAAATAATTCTCGGTCGTTATTGAAAGTTTTGAAACACAGAAAACATGTCAACATTTTGAAATTACCATCAACTACTCTATTGCAATGTTAAGATCCGTGATAAGTGTGTTAACTGTATAAATTTTATCATATTTGGTCTTCTTTTTGAAGAGCGCAATCTGTATAAATTGCCATACATTGATGGATTCGGCAGGGTATTGAGCGTTCAAAATGAATATAATCTTGAAGCATGCATCTACAGCATTAATAATAGATGTTACCTCATAACGAACCGTGTTTACCACAATGTATCGTGCATTTATTTCTTTGATAGTGGGGCCAACAATTATTATGAATGGCTGTAAAGTCAAATCATAGTTACTTAGTTTCACTTTACGACGGGTGATGGTTTCTTCTATTTCAGCGGCAGTTTTTACATGGGTAATAAACCCTTCTTGCACTTCTTGTTTCGATGGCCGCCACAGACCCTTAGATTTTTTGATTTTGTCTTACTAACATTTGCAGTGGTCATGAGAAGGGGAGTGGCCATAAAAGCAGCTACGTCCATTACCTCATCGCTAACTGTAAGCAAAAACAAGTGTTATAAATGATCTTCAGCACATAATAATGATAAGAATGTTATTGACGAAGTATTTGATATTACTTACCATGATCGGTGTCTTTCATAATATCTTTCAATATTGTATCATTACGTTTTTTCGCTAGATCGATAATTTTTGGTCTTACTGTAAGCCAATTTTCAATTAGTTTTTGGTCGCAATCCGGGTAGATACTTTTGTAGTCTTTTAATAGCTGTAAGACAAATCAACAGAATAATATTTACAAACAATACTATAGAAGCTTGTTGAACCTAGATGGCTCCGAAAACTGTTGCAATAAGTGTTGAAGGGTTAGTAGAAAGAATATAAGAATGAAATAGAGAGAAAATATTAGGTTGATTACTGTTTCCTCGGTTCTCAGATACGTGGCAATGTTTTTATATTTTAAGTATTTAGCAAAAATAACAACGGCAACTGAAATCTTACTTAATTTGAGATATAATTATGTTTTAATAATAATTATTCTTGTCTTAAAATTGAGTAAGATTTCATGTGCCATTGTTAATTTTGCTAAATACTTAAAATAAAAAAAATGACATGTTTCTGAGAAGAGAATATTTTCCGTGGAGAATCAACCATTAGTACAATATTAGAATGCTTACCAAGAAGAGGCCCCCTTGCTGGTTCAGTGCTTTGAACTCATCATAATATTGCTGAATAGTTACATCTTTCGACTGTAACAGGTTCAAGCGATATTTTTTGGTAATGGTCCAGTATTGTTCAACCATTTCCCATGAGTCGCAACAGTTTTTCAGCCATAATATCTTTTCATTTATGTCACTTTCTGGCCTGTCTTGCAATTGGTGCAATGCTTCTTGGACACTGGTGCTAGGGCGTGGTGAGTCCTGTTTTGATGACAAAGTTGTAGAACAGCATCTCTCTTTGACTTTTACAATTCCTGATTTTATAAAATCACGTCTTCTATGGCGGTAGCAGTCCAGCAATTTTCCCTTTGCAGAT
Source organism: Erebia palarica (assembly GCA_964035005.1). Taxonomy (NCBI): domain Eukaryota; kingdom Metazoa; phylum Arthropoda; class Insecta; order Lepidoptera; family Nymphalidae; genus Erebia; species Erebia palarica. Next base: position 19,389,126 of record OZ035995.1, read on the forward strand.
ATTTTTTCGTTTGGGCTAAAACTCGTATATGGTATAGAATAAACTGATGGACTCTCTTTCTTGAAAATTTTTGGAATATCAAACGCCAGCTGATATAAGCGTGCACTTTTGATAGTTTTTGCAGGGTCATTTTTTAATTCATTGTTGATAATAATATTGCACAGCCGTCTCCTGGCAGTGTTGTCAAGCAAACCAGTCTCTTGATAAGTACACTAAGTACATAAAAAACACGCAACACTGCACATATCAAACCATTCAAAACGGGCGGGACAAAAACAATCTCACTAGTATTAAAAATGCGAAAGTTTAAGGATGTTTGTTAGTTCCACATTCCACTATCACGCCTACACTAAAATTTCGATGAAATTTGAAATTACCTACTACCAGCGTACATACCTTTAAATTTCGGAGTGTACATCTCGAGGCCCCAAGACTTTAAATAATCTTCTATGATATCAGGCTGAGCCGGCTTTGTGCCTTCGTCAGACATTGCCGCCTCCGCGAAGTCGTTCATGTTCTTAAATATTCGGCCAGGCGCTGTACGGTACAATTTTTTTACAAAAACCATAAGGCACCTGTTGTAGAAACCGTACCTGCCGCACCGTAGAAACAATAGGGTAAACACTAACCACGAGCGGAGGCACCTGGCACTCCTTTTGCTGACTCCAAATAAACACACACACTGATCACTGAATTGAAACAGGTTTGTACAGGTTTGTCGCGACTCGCGCCCTCGCGCCAGTGACCGTTGACGAACAGAAATCAACCCATAGATAAATATCCAAGTGCGCAGCGTTTCGTTCGTCACATAGACAACGTACAGGCTAAATATCAATCAAAGTTTGATTGATATTTTTAAATTGTTAGATTATTTGTAATTAAAGTTTGACTATAATTAATGCATAATTAGTACGGTTGTTATCAGTCAAATAAATAGGGTATCATCTGTAAAACTTTTGTAGCTAATAAATAAAGTAATATGTTAATAACAAACTTAATAAGCTGTTGCAATGTTAAAATGTGCACGTTTTGTAAGATATGATCAAAGGCTTTAAGTAAATAATAAACAATTAGTTATGTTATGTATTATACATCGGTTTTGTTGCTATAGAAAAACTAATTGGTTTACGTTGTTTCAGTTACTAGTAACCAAACGCTTTGTAACTTATTATCCTAATAAATTAACCCAACTGCCTTTGACAACACACACTAAACTAGTTAAGTAATAACTAGTCTAAAGTTTGCTAAAAATTTAAGCAACAAAACTAGTTTGGTTGATTCTTTTTTTCAGTGTATACCTGAAATAAAAAGAAACGATTAATTTAATTAAACATTATTTTTGTTACAGCAAATGAAGTTAAAACTAGGTGGCGAAACTTGAGGGATGTATTTCAAAAATAATTAAAAAAGGTTCGTAAGCCACGATCGGGAGATCCAGGCAGCCCTAATTCTTCAGGAAATTATTCAGGGAAGTGGACATAGTATTATCATAATATGATATTTTTAAAGGATGTTATGGCGCCACGGCCAACTCAATAAGTAATTGCCTATTTTATTTTATGTTATTATATTGTAATATTATGTTTTATTTTTGCATGCCTATAATTTTAAGGCGAAACATTCTCCGTATTCTTTTATGTCTTCCACCTTTTGTAAACATGTTTCAGAGTAATTATGGCGTCAATTATGATGAAGAATCACAAAGCGAGCAATCGGTCAATTGGGAGTTTGAGATCGATAATTCATCAAGATTGGAGCAAATTCCACAGTTGCTTGATGGAAGCAATTCAACTGAATCTTCCAATATTTTGGCTGATGAGGATGATGAATCGTTAGCCATTATCCGAGAGCGTCTTAGTAGCCAGAGTGCAAATACGTCCTTTTTGGAGCGCAATGTAATAAACCAGAGCGCGAGTACGTCCTCTTTGGAGCGCAATGTAATAAGTCAGAGCGCGAGTGCGTCCTCTTTGCATAGTAGATCTCAAGGGAAAAAAACATAAAAAATCTACTTGTTCAGAATTTGAAATCAAAATGCTAAAAATTGAAGAACAGAAAATTTAAGCATTTAAGGAAAAAAGCAATGAAGTTGATGATGAAGATATGCTATTTTTAAAGTCACTTGCTCCGTACTTCCGGTATTTAAGCCCAGTACAAAAACTGAGATTGAAAAGTAAATTACATAAATTAATTGCCGATGAAATTGCTTCAACGACTTCCCCCCCGAACTCCTCACATTTTGCTTCAATTCTACCTTCTCCAGTACACTCGTCCGCTATTATGTCGCTACCGTCTCAAACGCGGGAATTCTACGAATCATTTAACGACAATTTTTAAATACCTACAGTAACGAACAAAAACATTGTTTTTCTTTGATCTCTTTATCCAACTTAAATAAATAATTATAAATCAAGGTTCTGCATATTTCAGTCTTTTATTTCTATCTGCATACATTAAAAAAATGAATTTACATACCTACACACTTACAATCCTACATTACATAAAATAACGGCCAGTTTCCCTGAGAGGAAGGCCAAGCCAAACCCATTAATGCTTCTTGAATCAGCCCTTTTTCGCAAATGAGTAAATCAATTTTACGAAAAATAAGTAAGTTAGGTACCTAATTAAAATATATAAATATATCAAGTTGGTGCATTAATAAATACCTACCTACTACATATACCTACTGCGTACCTAGGCATATACACTTAATACAAATATTATCTATATGAGTACTTACTAACCTGTATTGTACAATAAACTTACCTTAATGTCAACACCAATCTTTGTTCCACACTAATGGGCGGATTTTTAAAAAAGTACCTAAGTTAAAATGAAGCTCCTCATTTTTTTTGTTTCGTTTTCAATATATGTAGTTGAAATCTTATTGTCTAATAATTGAACTTTATGAAAATGTATAGAATATTTGAATAGTTGCTACAAATAAATCATAATATGTTGTTGAAATTCAGTTTAAGGGTTTTGGGTTCTACTGAATAACGATTAATTATATAACTCTTAAAGTAAAATAAAACGGGTACAATAGAAATTATACTTTTATTAATACCAGTTTAGTATTATTAATTAAAATAATAAACATTTAATTAAGACGGAGATATTTTACAATAAAATAATTGTATGTTTATATCCTCTGACTAACTTGTTGATTAACCAGTAGTGTGTTTTTCTTCATATCTATTCAAATCGTCATTGATTATTATTTTGTTATATAATTTTTAAGTAAAACAAATATGTTGACTTTAAAACAATATTAAAATATAAAAAAACTGAACACAAAAGATATAATAAACCCTACATTTTGAATTATTCTAAGAGGGACAGTTACTCATTGGAACGTCGAAATTTGTCAGTGGAAAAGTAAGGGCTCTGGTTACAATGAAGGATTTTTAGCCAATTTCGATTATTTAACAAACTAGCTTGTTGTTTTTTTTTGCTTTATAACAATATACTTTTACTAGAAAACTGGATAAACTTATCAATGAAAAACGATACAAAAAGGACAAGATCTTACACGGATATAATAACCTTAAAAATATCATTAAAACTGACTGTTTTAATGAGACGTAATATATTACGTAATAGGTATAAAATAATAATAGGAACACTAGTAATCATGAGAATAAAGCTGCTTTTGAACTGTACATCGGTGACGATGGATGACAAGTTGAATATAACTAAAAAACTAAATAAACTTCTAAAAGTAAAACGAAGAAACTCTTATACAAAATCTCTTATAAAAATGTCTTAAACATATTATTAAAACTAACTTTGTTATAATGAGACATTAACATAATGTTATAATAGGAACATTGGTATACCTACAGGATAATAAAGCTATTTTTGAGCTACAATCATACTTATATAATAATTAATAACAGTATTCGCATTCGTCATATGGATAGTGATGATACGCAGCATACCCACAATATTTGCACCAAAAGAAACTGCTGGCTACTAACATATTTATTTGTGCAGTATTCATGATACTGGTGAAGTGAGGAGGCATGAACCGTTTTTCAGAATTTGGTAATATGTGTCCACAACCAAAACATTTTGAAGCTAAAACAAAATGTGTCCACGGCCAAGGCCAAATGAGCCGATAATGTAGACATTGTGTAAAATCATTTTTGGATAAAAACTTATCTACATCAATAATATAATTTATAACCATGTTTTTAAACCTTTTCTGGTGTCTTGCGATGGTCAACTTGCAACAGAGTTATGATTTTACCTGAAACAACTGATATATCTTAAGAAACATCTCCTATTATTGAAAATAATATTCTGAAGCCCTACGCTACTCTATTTGGTAACTTGGGATCGTAGGATTCCCTACGCAAAACATTTTCTTTGGTTCGTTTTACAGACCCTCACACAAGACACAAACTAACTTACACTAACGCTTTAAACGAGTTAGATCTTTTATTGGTTGAAACTAGTCAAGTAAGTTTGTGTCTTAAGTTAGGTTCTGAAGGGTCTTAGTATCCTAGTAAATTACACTTTTTTATTCTTCGCCTAAACAATTGATACATTTGTAATCAAAATAAGTATAGTTGTCGCTACATTTTGAACAAATAGATTTTTAGCATGCCATACATTTTACTATTCTTAATCGACACGTGATGGTTGCAGGTGACACATTGTATGGTTCGACTAATGGAAGTTTTTATAGCTTTTGATACTCTGGGTTGGTTATTTTCTTTGGCTTTAGGATAGGCAATTGGTAATTCCGTTCTGGTATGACATTTTTTTGTTTGTTTGGGTTTTAAATTAATTTGATTAGCTTCGGTTAATTTACGTTTTTTTACCCCTAAAACCATGGAATTAGTAGGGCTAGTGCATGGAATATTTTGGCCAGTAATATCTTGTCGACCTTCGCTAAATGTGTGGGGACCTACTTGATTTGAAAGTGAATCATTATCTTGATCAAATATACCTATATATTGTATTTCAGAAGATGGACATAATTGGATATCAATTTCAGAAGGTGGACATATTTCAGAACAGTGTATATTTTCTTTATCAACCTCTGTTGCTCGGTAGCTCGTAAGCTCGGCATTGAATAATGTCGAGTTTGGTGTGTCATAAACATTTTCAGTTGCTTCTTCAAACTCCAAGTTTTCAACATGTGGGGTTGTATTAGAAAAGTCGTCGTTCCGTCCGATTTTCGTGGTGAAATTTTCATCAACACATTGGATAATCTCATCAAAGTTGTCAAATTGACTGTGATGAATGACAGCTTTAGATGAATGTGTGTCTGTCGAACGAGAGTCACTTCTGGGTGGTGATGTTGTACCAGGTTGATGAATATCAGCTTTTAAGGAGATTATTCTTGATTGACTATTTATTGCACCAGACTCTGTGAAACTATGACTTAGTGGAGTAAAACAATCACATAATCCTTTATTATTTCCACAAAAACATGAATGTGTTCTGTATTTAATAACACCTTGGCGAGTCGATATGGTTTGATGAATTTGCATTGTTCCTTGTATGGTCTTTAAGTCTTTAGGAATTATTTTACAAATATGTTCAATATCGGTGTTCTGTATATAAAAACATTGTATGGACTTCATGAGTGTTTGTAATGCCTCATGAGCTTTTGTACCATTTGTGACATCATTTCCATAGTTAACATGGCGTTCAAGTGCTCTTTTAATGGAACCACCAATGCCATCAGCAACTCCTTTTCCATGACCACTTTCCGTAAAAGACCATGTAGAATAGTTGAGATTCAGTTTCGAATTGAATAAATTATGTAAATAAAAATTTTTCTTCTGCCGATATTGAGAGCTTGGGCTATCTGAATAAAAATGGATAATGTTTGTGTCAGGTTTCAGCGTTTTCATCATTTTTATTACAGGCATAAGGTGAGCCCATATTGCCGCCGGCTCGTGGCAATTATTATCCGCAATTGAACAAAAAGATTGACTTTGGTCTTTCCAGAATATCATGCCTGAAATTGAGGAAACAAATATGTAAATCTAAATTATCAAATTATAAGTTAACTAATAATCCTAAACATGTGTAGACCACATTTGGAAAGTGCGTAGAAAGAAGAATAGAAGAATAACATATAAGATAAGAACTACATATATTGAGTGATTATGAATGGAGACCTCCTCTATGCGCATTAACCAAGAGAATGTGCTCAAAAAAAAAAAAAGAGAGAAACCTAAAAAAGTACCTGTGTGGAGAGTAATTTGCTGTTTAGATGCACCAAAGTGCATCGACTGAATTTCTGTGTGTAGCTTACATTGATAGTTTTCGGAAAAATCACATAATATTAGAGCCTCATTTTCATTTAATGTGTTGATAAGACTTTGGTATTGTCGCTGCTGGTGTTTCCAGGTGTAATAGTGTTTTTTAAACTGTGGAATACTGGTTTCAAAATGTTTGATTAAAGTGCGAATTGATCCTTCCTTCAATAATTTAGAGGTTCTTTTTGTAATTACAGTCTTGGAAATTCCATTCTCAGTCTTTTTGTATTTGTGGTCTTCACGCTCCCAGTGCATCCATTTCGTGCTCAAATTTATCTGACGTTCTGCAAGGTGGTAATCCAGTTTTGGTAGTTTGCATGCTTCACATTCGCCGTTCATACATTTAAATGACTCCAAGTTGCAACTTACTAGTAATAAAACATCTTTCTCAGATTTGCAATTTAGCAACAATTTATGTGTGTGCAGAGCATGCAACAAAAGGTGAAAATTACCATGCTTGATACATAAGCAAGTTTCTCGGTTTTGTATACCCGGAGTTAAGACGAATAAAAAAGGCTTATATTTGTAGAACGTTACTAGGCTATATCTGCCACCTTCCGATTTATATATTTTGTGTAAATTTACTAATGTATCTGTAAGATATCGTATCTGTTCTTTTCTCTTTGACCGTTTTTCAGTACGACATTCTTTTTTGCCAGCAGTAGGTACATCTGCTGATATTGTCTCGTAAGTAGAAACTTTCTATTTCTTTTTTTATTGTATTATTTTTTAAAGCTTCTTGTCGCTTTCTCATTCTTCCTTTCAAGCCTATTAAGTTTGTTATATATGTTTTCTTCCTAGCACGTATTACATTTTCGTTAAGAATTATTCTTTTAGTGATCCTTCTTTCTTGTTGAGTTTTACATTGTTTTAGTGTCTGTTTTATTGTACATTCTAATATTTCTTGCCTGGCTTTCATTTTATTTACAAGTTCCTAGTATACCTGCTTTTGAGTTGTTTCTAAGCGAGTTGTTAGTATTTTAATTCTTTTCAGAGCTATATTGTACTTTTTCCTTAATCCCATTATTTTTTCCTTATTTCCTTATCTCATATTTTTCCTGATCCCAGAAAAATAAAACAAAGATATACCAAATCTTTGTTTTATTTTTCTGGGATCAGGAGACTGCAGTGGCGGTACGCAGCTTGCAGAACAAATTTCCTTCCTAATTTTTTGATTACGTTTTTGATTTCTCCATTTTTCTTTTTGTTTTTCTTTCTCAGCTTCTGAGAGCTCAGACACTTTTTTGGTTTTTGATTTTACGAGAGCTGCATGTTTTTTCTTGTACTCTTCAAATTTTACTGAATCTAGCTTTAATTTTTCCCTGTATCGTCTAACTCTCTCAGCTGATGTGAGAGGCATTATTATAACCTAATAATCAAATTACAAATTATTAAAATATTTTTCTCTAACAATAAATTTGGGTAGGATTCTAAAGATAGGTACCGCATCGAAATCACTTCAATTGTTAAGTGGAATGAAAAACGCACACACATTCATGAATCTAAATTTGGTTATAAAATGTTAAAGATTTTACTATAGTCACTTTATGACAATGTTTCAGAACAAATACAGGCACAACAAAAACAAATTAATATCCAAATTCAATTAAAGATATTTGATAGTTCTAATGATATTGTGTCTATTTTAATTACGCAATAAAATATAAAGTAATCAGACGGAACGCTGTTCATCGTGAATACAGCTTTAGCGTTCCACTGTGTAACAATTTTCTCCACTGAGTAACGTTTTTGACAGAATTAGTCAGTGGAATGTAACGAAAGTCCGTTATAAAATATGTTTGCATTTTTATTTCCATGATTTGCCGTTATATCAACAAAATAATGCAAGAATTTATAAAACTATTAAGTAATAGTTCGTAAACCAAGTAGGAAACATGCAAAATATTGTTCAATTACCTTAAAAAGTGCTGCTAGTCACTGGATATATTTTGTGCGCAAACTGTACGCGTCCTCAATGTAGCGGTACGCACGATGACTGAAAACCTGTTGTCAAGATGGCGGCAGGCAATCAGACGCTTTGTGATGTTGCCAACGAAAGAAGATATTTCTAATTTAGTAATATTTTCTTAAAACCACGAAATTTTGCGTTACTCACGGGAAAGTTCCACCCGGTCAAATTTCCACACCATGATTTAAAAATAATTTAAAATTAATTTGTTATTTAATGAATGGTTGTACCGAGGTTTTTCAAAAATATATTATTTAAGCCACCTAATGATGTAATTACATCATTCTACATACTAATAAATAAACTGTTATTCCACTTTTTAAATTACTATGTGACGAGGGGACATAGCAATTTACCTACTTATTAGTAATGGAATTGCACTGAAAAATTATAATAAACTAGAAATAATAGAAAAACAAAATACTGAAATGCTACCAAACATATGCTCAATCAAGAGACGTTAAAAATTATTAGTGTATTGCAATGAAGTAAGTAAAAAAAAACATTAAACTTATGGGACATCGTGAAAATTTAAGGTACATTAAAAAAAAACCGCCCTAATACGAGTAATCACTGCGTATTCCATTACAGATGTAATCAAAAGTTTTTGTTGACATAGACAAATATTCGTAAAAATTTTCTTCTTTTTTCCGTACGTCAAAATACTGATTGTGAAATTTACCTCACTTGTTTCTGTTTTTATAGAGTATATTATGTGGTCCACGTTTTCTTTTTTAATGCTGTTTACGATTAAAGAAATATTGTCCGACAGTAAAAACTGTGCGTCTCTGTTATGAGCCATTTCGAGTATGATCACATCGCTCCAAAATAGGACACACAATTTCTTATCGCGCGATCAGTTTCATCGCACATGAAATCGCATCGCATCATCGCGCGAGCGATGACAATAGGATGGCGCCTAAGATCTTTAAGTGTGATATTAAACGAATGAGAAGAACTTGCTCGTTGTAGCCCGCTAGGTCCTGGAACTGGCGAGTGAGATCTTTTGTAATTATAAAATGTAACAATAGGCGCTATGCTTTATGTCATGTGTCTATGACATCAATATTGTCTTTGGCAATACTGCCATCGCCCCCTTCCCTTCTGTCAACCAACCAGCTCGGGTCAATGTCGGTCCCCCTAATTAATTTGTAAGTTAATATTGAAGTAATAAATACTTCTTCAAAGGCGCTCTTTTATTTATCGACCTGTCCACGGACCTCAACAAACAACAGGTTATGGGCCCAGGACACGTGGAAAAGAAAAATACTACGCCGTGGCGTTATTGGTAAATCGCATGACCGAGCATGTAATTCCGCACGTGTTATCGTGTGACAGTGCCAGCCAGATGTGGAGCAAATTACTATCTATATATGAACAAGACTCCAATGTGAGTATTCACTTACTATATCAGCAGTTTTATGCCATAGCATATGAATCTAGCATCACAGATTTACTTACAAAAATTGAAAACATTAAATCCAAAATTATTGCTAGAGGAGAGATGCTTTCTGATAAGATGATCATTACAAAAGTCTTGATGAGCCTTCCGCAAGATTACAGACACTTCATTTCGGCGTGGGAGTCTCTTCCTGAGGATAGACAGACTCTAAATGAGTTAAGCGCCCGGCTACATTTAGCAGAAACAAGGTCGAAGGAAAGCGAGGCCAGCGAGGCATTATTGGTCAAGGAAAAGCAACCTCACTCATCTTTCAATAATAAATTTAGATTGAAATGTAAATTCTGCCAAAATAATAATCATACAATTGATAACTGCTGGTTTAAACAACGGAAAGATAAACAAAAGGCAAACAAGGACAATACCAATGCATTCATATTAGCTTCTGACGAGGAGACTGCGGTTGCAGCTACATCTTCATCGGGATCTAGCGAGTGGATCTTAGACTCCGGGGCTAGTGAACATATGTGTTGTGATCGGTCTATTTTCTCAAAGTTAAGTGAAAGTTGTCAGCGTAAAGTAAAAATAGGTGACGGCACCTCTTTAGATGTGTTAGGGATCGGTACCATACAATGTGAAGCCTGGAACGGCACAAAGTGGATTGAAACAAAACTATCAGATGTGTTGTATGTTCCCTCATTAAAAGCAAATCTTTTTTCTGTTGGCAAATGTTTAGATAAAGGTTATTTCATGAAAAGTGATCAAAATTATTGTAAAATCTTAGATTCTGTTAATAGTGTAAGAGCAATTGCTAAGAGGTTAGATACTAAATTGTATAAATTAATTTTTAAAATAGAACCATCTACTGCTAACTATGTTTCTAGTTTAACTGAGTGGCATGAAAAGTTTTGTCATCAAAATTATCATTATGTTAAAAAGTATCTTGATCTTCATAATATTAGGTATGAAAATTCTAAAGTGTATCCATGCAGGTCCTGTTTAAAAGGCAAACAGCACAGAGTAACCTACAGTAACAGTGAGTCAAGATCTTCAGTGCCAGGTGAGTTGATTCATGCTGACTTATGTGGTCCTGTGGAATCTAATTCTATTGGCGGGTCTAAATATTTCTTGTTGCTTAAGGATGACATGTCAGGTTATAGGTTTGTTTACTTTCTAAAACATAAAAACGAAGTAAAACAGCATTTACAAAATTGCATTAAATTAATTCATATTCAGACAGGAAATTCTATGAAATATTTAAGAACTGATAACGGTTTAGAGTTTTGTAATTATATATTGATATAAAATCCATGATATATAATTTGGGAATTTGCCACCAGAGAACAGTAGCTTACACTCCTCAACAGAATGGCCGTGCAGAACGTGAGAACCGGACTATCATGGAGGCTGCAAGAACATTAATTACAGGTATGTCTAAACGTTTTTGGGCTGAAGCTGTCAACACAGTTGTATTTACTTTAAATAGGTGTGGATCCAGTCCAGTAAAGAATAAAACACCATATGAGGTATGGTTTAATAAATATTTTGATATTAATTTTCTTAGGAAGTTTGGTATGCAGTGTTCTGTACATATTCCTAAAGAAAAGCGAAGAAAACTGGATGGAAAATCCAAATTTGGAATATTTGTAGGTTATGATACCAATGTCAAAGGCTATAGAGTATATTTCTCTAATGATAAAATTGAGACGGTGAGGGACGTTATGTTTCTGCCAGAAGGTGAAAAGACTCCAAAGTGGAAAGTCAGGTGGGTAATGACCATCATGCCTCTGATATATTATCTTCCAGTGATGAGGAGTCCGAAGAGGTAAGTCAGAGCAGTAAACACTCTCCGGAGGTAAAACACTCCCAGATAGATAAAATCACTACAGATAATACTGTTGAGGGTAAAACTAACAAAACTGGTGCATCATCAGGTACAATTTCAGGTTCACGACAAGCTTGCGTGATCGTGATAAAATCTGTAACCCAAAGAGGTATGAAACTGAATTTCTTAGCTCTGCTTATATGACAGAGTTGGAAAACGAACCTCAGTCCTACCAAGAGGCTATGGAGTCCAACGAGTCAGCTAAGTGGAAAGAAGCAGTTCAAACTGAGCTTAAAGCTTTGGGAGAAAACCATACTTGGGGCTTAGCAACAGTAACACCGGAAGAAAATATTATAGACACCAAATGGGCATTTAAAAGAAAGAAAACGCTCGTGGTTTCCAGCAGACAGGTATATCATATGATGAAGTTTACTCACCTGTCACCAGCTTAACTACGGTAAGAATCTTAATTTCTATAGCTGCCTATTATAACTGGAATATCTATCAATTTGATATATGTAGTGCTTTTCTACATAGTTCTATTAATGAGGATATCTATATATACTTACCAGAGGGTCATAGTCAGTCAGGTAAAGTAGGAAAACTTAAGAAAGCTATTTATGGGTTAAAGAAAGCACCTAGATACTGGTATGATACTTTCTGTAATTTCATGATTAGTCAGGATTTCAAAAGGTATAAAAGTGATATGTGTTTGTATTTTAAAATAACTGATAATACAAAAACATTTGTCATACAGTATGTAGATGATATTCTGATCATAAGTTCATGAGTCTATTCTTGAGTATTTAAAACAACAAATGAGTAAAACTTTTAAAATTAAACACTTAGGTCTTGCTTCATATTACCTAGGCATTCGAATTATGCAAAATAATGACTTTATTTCTTTAGATCAGTGTGAATACTTAAAAAATATACTACAGTTATTTAACATGTCAGTTTGCAAAGGTGTGACTATACCTTTAGAACCAAATTTCAACAGTTTATTCTTATTAAGAGAAAGTTCTGAAAATCAAGAAATAGAAAATAGATGTAGAAAATTAATAGGTTGCATTATGTATGCTATGTTAGGTACTAGACCTAACTTGTCAATATCCATAAGTATACTAAGTAGATTTCAAAACTGTGCTAGTAAAGACCTATGGAAACACTTAAAACATATACTAAGGTATATAAGAGCTACTTTAGATATAAAATTAGTATATAAGAAAAATTTAAATAATATTAATTGTGAAAATCCTTTGAAAGCCTATGTGGATGCTGATTGGGGTGGACACAGTTTGTAGAAAGTCAACCTCAGGTTATTGTTTAATGGTTTTTAATAACCTAGTACTGTGGTGTAGCAGAAAACAAACATGTGTCTCTCTCTCTTCCACTGAGGCTGAATATATAGCACTGAGTCAGTGTGTAGCCGAAGCATGTTGGTTAAGAAATTTGTTTTCAGAGTTATCTTTGTTATCCAATTGTGAACTTTGTGTATTGATTTTAGAAGACAATGGCCTACGCTACACTTGACGGAAATTCCGACGCCGAACGTCCGTTGCGAAAAATCCGTTATTAAACATTGCAGCCACATTGAATATTCCGTGGCAGATTATCAGTCGACTGCCAACGCTTATACGGTGTGGTCGTTATGGATCCGATCGAAGTGATAGCTATTTATGAAGCTTTAAAACAAGAAAGAAGAAAGCGTCAATATTGGGTTCATCCTCTAAATACTCTTCGATTAGCAATTGGGCAATTTCACACCTTGTATACGCAACTAAGACTCTATCCAGTTAAAGCATTCGAATATTATCGAATGTCAATACAGTCATTTGATGTGTTGCTGAATTTAACGAAGGACTGCATAACGAAGCAAGATACAAAACTTAGAACGGCTATATCTCCCGAAGAAAGGCTGACTGTTACATTAAGGTAAGTTAAGTAATAATATTGTAAATGAAACAAATTTTATTGATTATGATTAACGAAATCTTTAATTTTTAAATCTAGGATACGCAATACAGGTAGTTGGCGATGCTTAAATGATGAATCAAAATTTCTAATCGGTTTTAATTCTGCAATATTTGGTCGATTTCCTCAATTGACTGTGGGTTCGGAATAGGTTCGGGTGACTGCATGGATGAATAGGAGCTTGTACTTGTAGTATATGCTTGGTACACCGGTGGTGACACATCTGCTGTATATCTTGTAGGTGTTGGTTCGTATGTACTATAGCCAGGATGATTGTAAGAATACGTACCATGGGACATGTTATATGGGTTACGATACTTGATTTTATAAATCAAATTCATAACTTCTATTCTGAACTCACAATTTTGTCTTTCATTCAGGCTCTTAATTTGAGGAAGTAAAGAAAGTAAAAATTTCGAGTCGGCATCTTCCTCTTCTTGAGGTGGTTGTTGTTTTCTATTCATTGCTGTGATTAAATTCTGTTGAAAGACTGTCATTTTAGACTTTTTTTTAATTTGAGAGGTCTCTGGAACTACATCAGTTTGAGGAGGACGCGAATTCTCAGTTACAGTTTGTTGAGAATTTGTATTAGTTGATAACTCATCACAAGAATTCTCAGTATGGTCATTATTGACTGGAGAGCTTATGTTACCCGATGAGATCCGAGACTCTTTTACTACATCCAAAAATCGCAGCAATTCAACGTACGAGTTTTTACGTTTCTTAGGTGCAGCACTTCCGCTTCTTGTATTTTCTAGTTTTTTTTCTTTCACGTAATAATCTCTTAAGTGCTTCCATTTCTTTTGAAGTTCATCCACTGTAAAATTTAATAATATATGTATCACTTAGCAACATTTTTCTATTTCAGGTATTTGTCTACCGGAATGAATTTTAACACCTTATCACACGATTTCTTAATGGGGCGATCGACTGTTGCAAAAATAATAAAAGAAACTTGTAAAGTACTTTGGGAAGTACTGCAACCACTTGAAATGCCCGAGCCAAACAAGGAATCGTGGTTAAAAGTGGCAGAAGAATTCTTTCAATACGCAAATTTTCCTAACTGTGTAGGAGCCGTGGATGGTAAACATATAAGAATAACTAACCCTCACAACAGCGGATCTAACTATTTTAACTATAAAAAGTTTTTTTCAATTGTTCTTATGGCAGTCGCAGATTCGAATTATTGCTTTATATCTATTGATGTTGGATCTTTTGGAAAAGAAGCTGATAGTAATATATTTAGAAGTTCAAATTTCGGACAAAAACTTTACCAAGACATGTTAGACCTACCCAAGGATAAGAAACTCCCAGGCACTACCGGCCCAGCGCTACCATTTGTACTGGTAGCTGACGAGGCATTCGCTTTACATAAACATGTTATGCGACCCTACCCCAATAAAACATTAGACTTAGAAAAACGTACGTTTAACTACCGTCTATCTCGTGCAAGGCGGTACGTGGAATGTACTTTCGGCATATTGACCAACAAGTGGAGAGTTCTTCATACGGCAATACTTACTAGTCCCGATTTTGCTACAGAGATAGTAAAGACAACATGTGTACTTCACAATTTTGTACGTAAACGAGACGGTTTAAACTATAACGACGAATTGTTAACTTCTGAACTACCTACATTACCAAATTGTAATACATCTAGACTTTCTAATGCAATAAATACAAGAGAATTATTTAAAAAATATTTCATGGAAGAAGGTAAACTAGAGTGGCAACACAACTTCATTTAAGTAGGTACATATACCTGCTTTCTATACAAAGTTAAGGTTGCATACATTTTCGCTTACCTTCGAAGTCACTATTCAAGTCGAAACATGTACCAACAAAAGAAAATACAATTCATAACGAATATTCACATTGTATAAATTTCTACATGCATACCTTACCTGATAATTATATAGCAAATTAATAAAGTGAAAAACTCACCAAGTTCTCGCTGTTTCGTTTCTATTTCATCATCCCAATTGTCGTAAAATAATTTCGCAATCTCTTCCCATGCTCGTTTCTTTGCCGTTCTGTCCGGCTTTTTTCTACAGTCCCAAAGGCAAACTCTAGTTTGGACTTCTAAAATAAATCTTTCCGTGTCAAACATCCTGTACGTTACACGCGATGCTGACCATACGCTGACTGTCCGTCGAATGTGCCGCGTTGCAATAAACACCCTAGAATGCGACGTTGCCGATCTTCCGCCGGCGGGAGATGCGCGCGCGGAGGACGGAACAGACGCAAGTGCGAGCGGTCCGCTGACGGAGCGACCGATCTTCCGCGTAGTGTGTCCGTTATTAAGTCATTATATGCAATTAAAAGTACTGACGTTCCGTGGCGGACGATCCGCGACGGGATTTCCGCGTAATGTAGCGCTGGCCAATAGGTCTACAATCAGTGCTGCTAACAACAGTAGCATATCAAAACGTTTGAAGCATATTGATATTGATATAAAATATCATTTTGTTCAAGATAAGTTGTCTCAAAATTTAATATTATTAAACTATATAAAAACTGATGCACAAATTGCAGATCTGTTACCAAAGCCTAAATTTGAGAAATTTAAAAATAGTCTTGGCTTAAATTAGTTTTTTTTTTAAAGATTTTGTAGTAGTACCCGAGCAAGTCTGAATAAGTTTTATTCAAAAAAAATATATATATCGTTTTGTTATACAAGGTGTAAGGTAAATGGTATAACATACCGCCGGCTACCTATATTAGATGGTGTATAGATATACTGGAAAAATATCATGGGACGCGTAGCTCATATCCTGGGGGAGTTATGAGGACTTCAAAATTTTTGCATAAATGTTCAGGTGGCATCCCTTAAAACAGCTGATTCAATATCAATGAACTGCGAATAATACCGTATCTTAAGCCTCGTTGCCAGCGCGAGCGTTGCGATAAAATCCAATAGCGATGCTAAGTAATCATTATTCGGCATGAAATAAAATTCTCAAAGTAAAAGCCCGGCTAGAACTCACGTATTTTTGTAAAAAAATGCCCGACTAGTTTCGGACTTCGTAAGTCAAATTCAGTCCCTTATCCTTATTTTATGAGCCGCCTTTCTCTGTGATTAATTTCTCGACTTACTTCGTTGAAGTTTTGATCAATAATTAATTATTCTGAGTAGTTTGTTTTTTGAATGATTTGTAAATTGTAATGAATTGCGAAATTGCATAACGATACAATAATAATAATTAATATTATCGCTTGTAGTACAGTTCCGACTTTAGGTACAAAAGACACCGCCACTGGTGCATTTACGTAAGTAAACTTAATCGAGATACCAGGAAATTATGACTATTAAAGAGATTCAAGTAACCTATTAAATCATTTTAATTCACGAGGTGGGTCCCGTATTTTTCAATTTTAACTAGTTGTTAATGTTTCTAATGGTCTTTGGTAGTACTTTGATCGGCTGCGGGTCTTGGGGTTCCAGATTTGATCGTCAGCCATCAAATCATTAGAATTTGAGTTTTTCTGCCAAGAATTTTTTATTACCAACGAGAAAAGAAACCCGTTCTTCGGTCGATTGAAGAATTTTTCTCCACGATGCTACGGTGGTCCCAGTTATTATCACTTATCAGTACTTAACCTGAAGTCCAAATAATCGTTAGAACCCAGCAACCCGCATTGGAGCAGCGTGGAAGGTTAGTTTCTACATCTCTCATGAAAGATTAGGCCTGCAGTGCACAGTGATGGATTAATTGGTGAACAAAAATCCCTTCAATCTTACGCAAATTACAATATTTTTTTGATAGCTAGTAAGTACTTAGTTTCTTCGTGACTAAAGATATTTTCATAATTGCAATTATC
The DNA here is from genome assembly GCA_964035005.1 of Erebia palarica. Lineage (NCBI taxonomy): Eukaryota > Metazoa > Arthropoda > Insecta > Lepidoptera > Nymphalidae > Erebia > Erebia palarica. The sequence goes on from OZ035995.1 coordinate 19,406,393, forward strand.
TTGCAATGGAACCCTAATAATTCGGCCATATTGTCGTAGGGCGGAGTTTAGACGTATTCCTGTGTACGTACATGTAGGTATTGTCGGTAAATTAAAAAAGCCGAGCTGACGGGCGACGTCCGACGGTACTAGGAACGCATGGAACAAAGTAGATTTTTAGAAAATAAATTTTTGATAGTGTTTTCTTTTCGGAATTTTACCCTAACTTGGGGGAAAAACATAACACAAATTAAACAAGAATTTTACAGAACGACTTTGGGTAAAATTGTGAATGCTCTGTTTAAATTGGTACTTAACTAAAATAATGAAAATGAAAATATTTATTTCAGCAGCAACTGTAAGGTAAAGTTATTACAAAGAAAAAGTAAAGTAAAGTTACAAAGAAAATTGTAAAATAAAGTTTACCGACTTTTACATCGTACGTAAAAAATCCGTTTAAAAAGTCCAACTTACAACAAATAGTAAACTTGCCAAATTTAGAAATTTAGAATTTTTTTAGGGTTTATAAGGGATATTTTTTAGTAGGGTAAAATCAAAATCGTGACTGGAAACCCTGTTTTTGAAACGTATTATTTTATTAGTTTTTCGAGATTTCAACAGTTGCGCGTAAACTATCACGGTGGCAAGTACTTATGTGACAATGAGTTATTCAAATTCAGACTATTTTATGATACGCAGTGGAGTGCAATAGTAGTGAAGAAATGCGCCAAAGAATCCTGGATGCATTTCAGACAGTAACGACCCAAATTGCTTACTCGTGTGATGTGCTCAGTGCTGTGCAGATTGGAATTGTGCACAGAAAAAGCGGGTTCACACATTGAACTATTTCTGTGAGCAAGCTTACATTTTTTGCTGTATGACCTGTGTCGTACGTGTGTGTGTGTGTATGTGTGTGTGTGTGCATGATCTACGAGGTGTGAGCTGTGCTACTGTCATCTTTCATCAGGATGCTGGTATCTGGATCCCTTTTACGAGTAAGTAGGTAGTACTAGTAGTTAGAAGTACATGCTAAGAAAGTAGGTAGTAGGTTCGCGGTGGCTACAGTGGTGACACCGCGGTGTCACCACTGTAGCCACCGCCACCACTACACACTACGCCGCCAGGACTCTGCGCAGCACACTCTTAAAGAATGCCCTGTCTGGGAACCTGAACGTCATGTCCTAGTCAGCCACGTGGAAAGTGATCTCTCTCCAACGGCTGCGATAGCGGCAATGGTGTCGGAGGTCGGAGCAAGGAGGGCAGTGGTCTCCTTCTGTGAAACCGTAATGGTTAAGAAGGAGGCCGCTGAGCGAGCCTGTCAGCGAGCTGATCCCGCTCGGAGACGAGAACATTGTTGTGGCGCTGGCCACCACACCGATCCAACAACTCAATAGTCCCAGTCTAAGGGACATCAGGGTCAGGAGCGGCCTGGAGTGGCGGCTCCAGTCGTTTCACCCTTGGACGACCCTTGCCCTTGACCTTGCCCTTGGTAGTCGGCAGCTCGGTTGTGGCCAACACAGCGCTGAGGGTGACTACCAAGGAGATTTTAGTGAGTAAAAATCTCACTTAACCTGATTTCTCCCCCAAGAAATCTTTTAAAGATTTCCCTCCCGATACCAAAAAAACGTAGTACTGACTAGTAACTGTTTATTAAGTAGTTAGGTATGTAGTGGTAGGTAGAAGTATTCAAGTATTCGTAATTAGGTGTAGGTACAACTTACCAAAAAATATCATTCATTTTGCAAAGTCGGCCCGCGGCGCGAGCGGCGGCATCTATCTACCTATCAAAGGCGCGGTGTTTACAAAGAGGATACCGCGTGTTAGTAGGTAGCGTCCATCCGTTCTAGCATGTACCAGGTTTACATAAAATTTTAAGAGATTGTCTTTAGTGAGAAGTTGATTTGGAGAGCATTTTGTATTTTTATTAAATATGATGAACTAGCGTACCTACATGTAATGCGTCTGAGTGACCAGTGGTTTACAGGTTTGGTTGCGAATCTCGTAGTCTGGGTTCGATTTCGATTTCGGTCATAACATTTTTAGGTTTGAGTTTTATGTACAGAATTTCTCATAAGTACCCGGCACCAACAAATAGGCACCTAGGAAATAGGTAGTGACTAGTGATTAAGAGCTAAGATTAGACCTTCTAAGCTCAAAAGTATGTATTAGTACATCCATCCTTCCATGCTGCTCCATTTTACCCGCGTTTGGTGGGTTTAGCGACAAATAGGTAGGATAGGATCTCGTTACTAGTGATAGACGGCTTAACATAATCAACGCCAATTTCGTTACTAACTCAGGTAGGTACTTACCTCCTGAGAATTCCTAGTCAATAGTCAAGATTTGAACCGACCCGGGAATCGAACACAAGACCTCGTTATCATCAATGACAACACTACTAGACAGTAATTACCGTCTTCGTCAGCTGGGCGACCGCGTATCTCTGACAGCTACAGTGTAACGATCGCAATCAGCTCTGATTGGATAACACTCTTCCACTATTGGACAAAATCCATTGACGCAGCAAGAATACCATAAATTCAGCCAATCACAACAATTGATACTGTAACAGTGATTGATGCAGAAGATACGCGGTCGCCCTGCTGGGTCAGGTCGTCAGTGACGTCAAAGTTGCGCGGCGGCATTCGGACAACAAAAGTTCGTCGACTTGTCGTTTGTACTAGGGCAATAGAAATTGATGTTGCGTAAGTTATGTATTACGTAATAATAATAGGTATGGGGTTGTTAATCGCCACAGGGTTGCCAAAATTTATTTTCCTTAATTAACTAATTAATTTTGTATGAAAGTTTTAGATAATTAATTTTGAATTTTTAACACCGCCATAGTGTTTATAACGTCAAAATTGCATGGGTAGCCGCCGGTATGTTTTACCATTTACCTTACACCTTGTATAAATTGTTCCATTAAGGGGGGGTGTAATTATATAATGTAACAATAGGCGCTATGCTTTATGTCATGTGTCTATAACATCAATATTGTCTTTGGCAATACTGCCATCGCCCCCTTCCCTTCTGGCAACCAACCAGCTCGGGTCAATGTCGGTCTCCCTAATTAATTTGTAAGTTATTATTAAAGTAATAAATACTTCTTCAAAGGCGCTCTTTTATTTATCGACCTGTCCACGGACCTCAACAAACAACATTTTTGATCAGAAATTGAGTTAGTTAACGCAGAATCAGCGTCAGTAGAGAATGGATCCGGTAAATGTTGAGTGGAGGGTGATTTGTTATTATTGTATGAATTGGTTGACAAATCGTTACCATCTGTACGCTCACTTGATGTTGGAAGATCAACTGCAGTATCCGGATCGACTTGGATGGAGGACGTTGCATCAAAACTTGTCAACAGATCATGTGGTGGAATTTCACTGTCAACTTGTAATGGACGGTCAGTCACATACGACGGTGCATAGTCAACAACAGTAAATATATTTCTATTAAATGGACTTATACCGGTACAGGTAAACCCGGCAATTATATTTCTCTCCGTGACAGAAAGAGGAAATGCTTCTGTAACAATTCGAGGAATGTAATGGATGGTCATCGTTTGACCAGGATGATTTCGCATCCAGTTAAATGTAGCTGTGTTTATCGTTTTCTTGAATGGTCCAAATACTGCTCTATCTACAGGCTGAAGTTTGTGGGTGCAATGGGGTGGAAATGAGAGCAATACTATTCCATTTTCATTACTAAAATTTAGAGCTTTAATAGATATATGCGATGCATGATTGTCGAGCAGTAACAAGCATTTTTGATCAACAGTTGGTTTGACTTGCTTTTTGAAATGTTCTAGAAAGTGTAGAAATTCTGCTTCCTGCATCCATCCACTAGCATTGCCAGCTCCGGCACAACCAATAGGACCTTCACGTATCATGTGGTACCTATTGGAAACGCTTCAAAGGGAAAACAAAAAAGGAGGTATGTGTCCTCCTTGAGCATTAACCGCTACAGCAACAGTTACTAATCTCCCACGTTCTGCTGAGGTTACTGCACCTACTTGCTTAATTCCTTTCTGAGCTACAATCTTGCTACCACCATTGGCATTACAACCATTGGCAGCCGGGTGATACGTAGTCGTTTTGAAATGTTGGGAACCAATAATAGCTGCTATTTTATTAAAAAGATGCGGCTCAAATTGCCTTCCTCTATTTGTCGTTATTTTCAACGGACACCCAAAACGAGCTATCCATGAAGAAATAAAAGCTTTAGCAACGCTCTCCGCTGTTATATCATGTAGCGGCACCGCTTCGGGCCATCGTGTAAATCTATCAACGGCAGTGAAACAGTACCTATTGTCAGCTTTGCTTTTAAATTTGAATTGAATTTTTAGAAAAGTCCCGTCCCTAGGAAACCTATATATACATGTGTATTTTTATAAACAAACTAGAACATTGTAACTATCCGCCTATGTAGTTTCGACTGACGGTCGCCCATTTTTATTTTCCCAAATATCATTTTATAATATTGGACTTAAAAACTTAAAGACTAACAAAAGTAATTTATTTAATTTAAATCATAAAAATAAACATTTTACACAAAAATTAAAACTAAAAACTAAAAACCTAATCTAAAAGACCGCTACCAGTGGGCAGCGTGCCCAAAATGCTGGCAGCATTGCCGCGTTGAATAGCTATACTCACTCGCTGAGCGAAATACATACCAGCACTCTGGTCACGTGTTGCCTCGACCAAGCCCGCAGAAAGTTCCTTATAGATTCCGCGTGCCCCAACCCCCCAAGGCCCTAGCGTCTCGACCCCAAAAGGCGTAAACATATAACCACTATCCAGTGTGCTATATTTACGCACCTTGAGGCCCTCCGCTGATTCCGCCGCCGCACCAGCCCTAACGGCAGTGCCTGGAAGGTGGGACGGTGCCAAGGTGTCTACACATGTTGCATCCCACACCAAGGGCCGCCCCAAACTCCAAGGAACCAGGGTCATGAGCCCAACTGGCTCCAGAATAGCCGCAGATCCGGCAGTGGCAAAGGCCCGACGGATTATATCATTCAGGCTGGCATTTCGGGGGATACGCCCTGCGCTGCTGACGCAGGAGAGACCATGGTGACCGAGTCGGCCGACGGCAGAGCCACAATGGCAGCGGTGTGGGGCGCAGCACGATGCGCCCAGGCGAAGCGCCGCAGCTATCCGAAAAGCGGAAGAGTCAATTAAAGTTCCTGTGTTGGGCGACGGGATGGCCTGCAACCACAGACCGGATTCCCACTCACCCACGGCCAGCAATGGCACGATCTGCAGAGCTTGAACACGTGTCAATAAGCTTTTTCCGCGCTAGCTCACAAATCGGACCATCCCATTGCCGTTGTGACGAGAGGGATATCGGGAATTCGCGGTTTGGGCAGGCGTGTGTCCACGCGCACTTGGCCTCGTCTATGAAACTAATGACGAAATCATCTAGAGAGTCCGCAAGAATCTTTTGGGATAAATTTAGGGTGCCATGGACTGAGGACAAGAAAGCGGGGAGAGCGACACCAGAGATAGATCTGATGCCCAGGCCCCCCAGTCGCACAGGAAGCGACGCCTGTATCCATACTCGCTCTTCCAAATTAATATTTAAAATAGATGCTAAACAATTTCTGACCATATTGTCAAGGCTGTTCAACAGCTCAGTGTGCTTCCACAGCTGACAACACCGTATAGTGTAGGTAAAATTTGGAATGAAAAGAAAGAACCGGATGATAGTAAAAGCCATAATATGGACGTTAATTTTTGATAGCCGGATAGAACGAAGAAAGAAGGGAATGATGATTCATCGAGGATAGGGGAGCCCAACAGGCGGAGGGAAGATTTATCAATGATCTTAATGTTGAATTTTTGAATAGCCAAATTTTTCGAGGTGCATATGTCCGAAACAAAGAGTTCAAACAACGAAACAAATTTAATTCCAAACCAATCGCCTGGAACTCTTTGACAAGACTGGAAGGATCGTCTAAGACGGTTTCTGCATCACCACCCAATGTCCCATCGTCCAAGTACCAAACATTAAGTTTAGAGGCGGCGGTAAGTTACTGCTTACTGCGATAGGCCTAATGCCGCCATCCTTTTTCTTCAAGGCACAGAGATTTGCACCGTATAGTACGTCAGTAATTTCAGTGTTGACTCGCCCGGACAACATTAAATTGACTAGCGCTGTCAGGTCCCTAAGAAGGGCAACGCCGGCTTCACCGTTTCCACAGCAAATGAGATCCTTTAAATGTTGTGGTGCCAGGGAGTCTGAACCACCAGCGGAGCCCTTCTGAAATGACATAACAGCTTCGTAAACGTCCTGGCCGATAATTTCAATAAATGTAGTACAGTCAGGCTGACATGGTGCCGGGGGGAGTTGAAGAGAGGCTGCTGGAGGTGGATGTCTTTCTTCCAAAGCTGAGAGTGTTTCTGGTGATGCAGGAGCCACTGTGTCACTGGAGAAGAGGATACGTGCAGCACCTTTAATATCACCATCACTGAGTCTGCTTTAAACAAAGTTTGTAAGTTGCAGACTCAGAGACAGGTTTTGTGCAAAACCTTAAATTTTGAACGTGAGCCGAGACACTGTTCAAGGAAGGTGCAGATTCTCCATACGCGCCATATTTTACGCAATTTTCCTTTATTCTGGATGTTAGAGAGCTTTTGTTGTTCTTGTCGAAACTGACGTGAAGCACAGCATATGAAAAGATCAGAAGATGCTCCCAGGCGCGCCATGTGTTGTGTTGAACCACCGTCTTAATTGCATGTGTCAGAGCGGTAGCCACGGAGAGACGAGCATCGCGTGGATTGCGTTTAATTACAGGTTTGTATGTCTTGAAAGAAGATGATAGAAAGTAATTTTGTTCCTTTATCTTTATGTAGTAACATTACTCTGTGGCAGTAGTCACATATCTATGGAAAAATTAAAAAAATGGTAATAAATTTTGTCTCTGGCCCCGCTCTCTTTGTGTGGTCGCTGACACCAAGTAAAAATGGTTTTCATTTATTTGAATGCACTAAAACTAAAAATATAACATGGTAGCAGAGCGTGGTTCTGAGCCAACAGAGGAACGTAAAAACAGTAAAATAAGAAAAAAACGCTTGCTGAAATTCTCGGTAAGTCGAAACTCAAAAGTAAAACTACATACAAGTTACGCCATTTCCCAAGATGGACGAAAAAGACGCTTTGTCACGTATACAGCGATTGACAAATGACAAAACTTTTATAGTGTGGAAGTTCCAAATAGATATATATTTTCGCAGTAGCGATTTGTACGATAATTCCATACTTCACAGACATACGTAAAAAAAGAGGATCTCATAAAAGATGCTCAAGCACAAAGAATCATTACAAGTACAATCGACCGCAAGCATCTGCCCCTTTTATTATCCTGTAAGACTGCATCAGAAATGTATAGCAAATTATGCTTCATATTCGAAAAGAAGAGTGATCAACAAAAATTAAGAACCTTGCAAGAATTTTTCCAATACTCCTACATCCAACAACATGACATGACATTCCATATCAGTTCTCTTGAAAATCTTGCTTATCAACTAAACTGTCTCGGTGAACAAATAAATGATAACATGCTCATCTCAAAAATTCTTTCTACATTACCCGAACAATATAACAACTTTATTACAGCATGGGAATCCACTGCAATCTCCGACAAAACAATAAACAATTTAATTTCACGAATATTAGCTGAAGAAAAGAGGTTGTCAAATACAAGTGAAACTCAAAAGTGTAACATTTAAAGCTAGTAATAAAAATACTAAGAAGTAAAAGTCATGTAAATTTTGCCATAAAAATAACCACCTAGAAAAAGACTGTTTTTATAAAAACATTAAGAAACTTTTCTGCACAATTTGTAAGAAGAACAATCATCAAGAAAAAGATTGTTTTTGGAAAAAGAAACCGGTATCATTTCTGGCTGTTGATGAGAACTTTATTATTGATTCAGGCTGTACTAGTCACATGACAAATAACAACTCAATCCTACATAATAAAAAACAATGTGAAATAGAAATTAAGACCGCAGAAAAACATAACTCAATAACTGCGAGTAAAATAGGTACAATAGAAACAAAAAACAGCAACTTTGATGATGATTATATGTTCCAAAACTTGAAAAAAATTTAGTGTCGGTAAATGCTATAACAGAAAAAGAAGGAGTTGTAATATTCACTAAAGATAATGTTATGATTAAAAAGGATAATGAAATAATATTAAAAGGTAATAAAAATAATAAAGGATTATATAACATAAATATTAACACAAATACAGAACAAAATGTCTAGATGTCATACAACAAAGAAACCGCTGAAGATTGGCACCGCAGATATGGCCATCCTAGAAGAGAAACATTAAAAAATATTATTAAATCAGTAAATGGTATAAATATAACAAATCAGGATATAGATACACTTACTTCTACCTGTGACATATGTCTGAAGGCAAAACAAACAAGAATACCTTTTCATACTCGTCAAAAATCTGAAAGAAAGTTACATACCATACATACAGATGTATGTGGCCCAATTTCACCTGTAACATGGGATGAAAAGAGATACATATTAACATTTATCGATGACTATACAGACTACACTCAAACTTATCTATTATCTAATAAAAGTGAAGTTTTTATGTATTTAAAACAGTATACACAAGAAATGGAAAGACATGCAAACTTAAAAATCAGTGTAATAAGGTGCGATGGTGGTGGAGAATATTCAAGTAATAACCTAAAAGAATGGTGTAAAAACAAAGGAATTAAAATAGATTATACAATACCATACAGTCCACAACTCAATGGAAAAGCTGAGCGCTTTAATCGCACATTGATGGAAAAAGCACGAGCAATGCTATATGAATCTGACTTAGAACCTGAAATGTGGGGAGAAGCAGTACTATCAGCAACCTATCTGTTGAATAGAACTCCACGAGATAGTCAAATTAAAACCCCTATAGAAATGTGGACAAATAAAAAACCAAATGTAACAAATATTCAAATGTTCGGATCAGAAGTGTATACAAAAATATTAAAACCTTTAAAGAAATTAGATCAGAGAAGTGAAAGGCTCATAATGATTGGATATGCTCCAACTGGATACAGACTCTGGAATCCTGAAAGCAAAGAAATAATTATCAGAAGAGATGTCAAATTTGTTAAAAGTATAAATGAAGGAAAAAGTAAGAACTTGAATAATGATGAGGATATAGTTGAAATAACTAGCATTTTACCGAATAAAGAAATTATGGAGAAAGAAATTGAAGAAGAAATGATGAACGAAGAAAACCTTAATAACAATCAAATGACAGATAATATAATACAAGAAATAACAGAAGATGGAACACAAGAAATACCTGATGAAGAAGAACCAAAGTCAAATGAAGAAGAAACAAATATACCTGATACCACAAAATATACAGATAAATCTGATAAAATTACAGAGAAGGAAAAAAGAAAAAGGCAACGAAAAGTACCGCAAAGATACCAAGACTATGTGTTAATTACATATAATGAAGCAATAAATGGACAAGACAAACAAAAATGGCAAAAAGCTATCGAAGATGAAAAGAATTCCTTAATTGAAAATGAAGTTTGGAAAATTGTAAGTGAAGAAGAGGCTAAAGGAAAAAAGATTCTTAGTAATAAATGGGTGTTAAAGATAAAAGATAAGTAAAGTAAGTAAGTAAGTAAAAACACTTTATTACACACAAACAAATAACAGAACAGAGGTAAAACAAATCGAGACAGAATTTACAACTTGTTACGGTGTAAAGGCGGCCTTATCACTATGAGTGATCTCTTCCAGGCAATCTTTTTAAGATAGGAGATTGGTTGCATGATGACAGGGCGGTGCGCACGTGTAAATTTCTAAAAGAAAAATTATAACAATCTACTACTTAACTATTACAACTAACTATTACAATATAATAAACTTACATAACAGTACATACTATAGTTACATACTATTTTACTTATGACAATATAAATCTAAAAATAAAATAAACATAATATTATATAGGTACTCATATAATAATTATATATGATATCATAAACTTACTTAAACGAGCTTTACATAGATATTCATACTTTTATAGCGATAAATAGTAATTTTTAAGACGACGTTTAAAAGTTGACACCGACACAGAGTGTCGGATATCTCGCGGTAGCGCATTCCAGAGAATCACAGCTTTGACAGTAAGGAGTCGCCGTAGCATTTCGAGCGACTGCTTGGCATCGCTAATTTGTTGTCGTTCTTTGAACGAAGGTTGAGAAGATGGCTAGACCGAAGAAAATGAAATCTTTCTTTTAGATATGGAGGAGTATGTGGAAGGAAGAGGATAGAATAGAGAAGAGAAAGGATATGGAAATTACGGCGTTGTTTAACGGTGAGCCATTTGAGTTGGACTCGATATTGAGTTATGTGGTCAAATTTTCTCAGCCCATACACAAATCTGATAGCCATATTTTGCAGACGTTCAAGCTTATTAAGGAGAATCTGTGGTAAATCAGAATAGCATGAATCTGCATAATCTAACAGGGGAAGCAGAAGTGATTGAGCCAGGGATATTTTGGTTTTGACCGGTAAAAAGTTTTTCCATCTTCTCAACCTACCGATCACGGCGTAGATCTTTCGACTAACTGCAGCTATCTGAGGAGCCCAGGAAAAGGAGTTGTCCATGGCACATTTAAAGCTCGTCTTGTAATAAGAGGATTTGAACAAAGAGAGGGAATTGATTATAATGAGATTTTCAGTCCTGTGATAAACAGTAGTCCTTTAAGAATGATTTTAGCTATAGCAGCTCTAAACAACTTAAAAATCAAAACATTTGATATTAAAACTGCATTTTTATATGGCAAATTGGACGATGAAGAAATCTATATGTATCCACCTGAAGGAATGAATATCAACGGAATATGCAAACTTGAAAAAGCCTTGTATGGCATGAAACAAGCTCCTCTTAAGTGGAATCAAACGTTCACAAATTTTTTGTACACTTAAGGCTTACTACAACTTAAAACAGAGCCATGTATTTTCAAAAATGAGGAAAACTCAATATTTCTCGGCATACATGTTGATGATGGAATAGTAATTGGGAAAGATGAGAAGGAAATAGACATGATAATTAAAAATATAGGAAATAGATTCATAACTAAAGTAGATAACAATCCAAAAAAGTACCTTGGCATGGATTTAATACAAAAGGAAAGTGAGTTAAATTTAAAACAAGAACATTTTATAGAAAATTTGTTAAAAGATTACAATATGATGGAAACAAAAATATCATCAATACCTATAGAATCAAGTAAAGTAATAGAGTCACCTAAAAACACTAAATTTCTGTACAGAGAATTACTTGGAAGTCTAACATACATTTCAAATAAAACTAGACCCGACATAAGCTTTGCAGTAAATTACTGTAGTAGAAAAGTAGAGAACCCAACTGATCAAGATGTACAAAACTTGAAACAAATATTGAAATATCTCAAAGGAACTAAAGAAAAAGATCTTATCTATACAAAAGGGAAACAAGATATAGAGCTAACAGCATATTGTGACTCAGACTATGCTGGAGATTCTGAAACAAGGAGAAGCACAACTGGATATATCATATACCTGAGTAACTGCCCAGTAACATGGTGTACTAGACGTCAACCTATAGTGGCACTTTCAAGCACTGAAGCCGAATACATTGCTGCGGCTGAATGTTGCAAAGAACTACTATACTTAAAATCCGTGATTCAAGAACTCTTGGACTTAAACAGTGTAAAAGTGACAGTGTTCATAGACAATCAAAGTGCTATAAGATTTATTGAGAATGGAGTCATAAATAGACGTTCTAAACACATAGACGTTCGTTTCAAATTTATTCATGAAAAAGTGAAAAATAGTGATCTTACTATAAAATATTGTCCCACTAGTGAACAAACGGCTGAAATTTTTACTAAAGTACTATCTAGAATTAAATTTAACTATCATGCAAATAAGATTGTTCTGTAAAATTAAACTCAGTGAACCTAGCACTGCATTATATAGGTTGTTAAACTATAAAACTTAATTCTTAACTTTGTGTAAAACTGTATAACTTGTAACTTAAAAATGTTTAAATAAAACTTAACTAAACATGTATAAGGAAAATAAATGAAACAACTTTATAATTAGCTCATATTATAATAACTTATTAAAGTATGTGTTAATAGTATTATAATATTTATTATGTCCAAGAAACATTGTTTAAAACTAAAAATTGTAATTTCTGTGTAACTTAGTATATAAGATAATTTTTTTTTTAATAAATATGTTTGTAAAAGAAAAAGGAAATAAAATTAGGGGAGTGTGATAGAAAGTAATTTTGTTCCTTTATCTTTATGTAGTAACATTACTCTGTGGCAGTAGTCACATATCTATGGAAAAATTAAAAAAAGGTAATAAATTTTGTCTCTGGCCCCGCTCTCTTTGTGTGGTCGCTGACACCAAGTAGAAATGGTTTTCATTTATTTGAATCCACTAAAACTAAAAATATAACAGAAGAAAGTATCTGCCAAAAGGGAAGTTCAGGACATGAGATGTCTGAATTTTGGATTTGGTTAAAATCAGGAACAGAAAGAGGAACGTTTTTGTGAGACTTACTCTGGTGAATTTTTAGACCTCTCTGTCCTTTAAAAAAGCCAGAGCAATCCGGGCACTGTACTCGATCCTCCAGGGTCACAGTAGGCTGAATCTCATGAAGATTACCTGCAGTGGCGCAATGATGCATTACAGAGCGATTAATTAATAACTTACTTAAAAATAATAGAGCAAGTATAAAACAAATAATTAATAAAATTAACATAAATATTTTAAACAACACTGCTTAAAGCGGGAGGCCGGGATGTTCGTCTAGGACGGGTGTATAATTCCATCACAGGGCTATTTGCATTGCCCAGTAACAAATGTGACCTTAAAGGGAACGCATGTGATGTAAAACGTGAGGCAAGGCTTCGGTTAGAAAACGCACGAGATCACTTTTTGAGTTGGATGCTATTCCCGTAACACACATATACACAGTTCAGTTACTGACTGCCGCTGATGCCGTAGAACTTGGTTGGTAACTCTACCAATTGGAATAGGTATAAGAAAAGGCTTCCGCGCTACGAATTATCCATAAGAGCTTCAAAAATATGGATACTGGATACTGTAATTTACTCTTAATTTTCAAAATTATTAATGTTTTGTAAATTGAAAATAAAATTAATATACGGGAAAAAAATTTACGTTGTTATGTTGACGTTGTCATTCACTTTTTTATCACTATCCAAAGTCATCCGTGGTCTCTTTGGGTCTTGTATTTCTTGTTTTGTTTCCGGGTCTACTATAGTATCATTTCTCTTCCTCTTTAGACCTGAAGATCCAGCACCGCTATCTACTTCCATTTTTTGTTCAGCTGTAAAGTGAGGTAGTATGGGAATAGACGTGGTGTAAAAAAAGGAATGTGTAAAATGGTGGTAAATCAATGGTCGAAAAAAAGGAACCGTTAGTTATCGGTGGCTACGTGGTGAGCCCGGTTGATAGAATGCTTGACTTAGCTGCAATACAAATAAATCGTATAAACTAAGAACTGGTTCAAAAAACGCGGCCTCAATTTTTACACATAGTGTAATATGCTGGACTAGAATAGTCAAAGTCGAGTGTTCGATCCTCGGTGCCAAAAAAAATAACTTTTCACACATAGATAGACGAAGTTCTATTTAAGGTAACTGTGGCTAGAGTACACAGCTGGGAAATATGCCGACCATACTATGTGTAAACAATCATCGGTTTACTCTCGATCTCGAACCGGGGTCTTCTGGTTTTAGGACCGCCCGCTGTCCCACCTGATCTGTGTGTCCTTAGGTCTATGTGTCAACACATCTCTAGAACACATCATCAAGACGCTGGAACTCAATAATAGAAAATTTAACAAATAGAATTAAAAAGCTTTCACCTTTATCGGCCAATTATCAACAGGATTTAATTACCTTTTCTTCTAAAGTAAATAATTGTGTATCCATTCCACGAGCTCTTAACAAAGAAGATTATCTGAGAAGTCCAGAGTTGGCAATAGTTTCTAAACTTCCTAGTGTCATATTTTCAAGGTGGTTTGTAATGAGGGTTCGACGGGAACCTCACGGTGGTTAGGGAAGGGGGATACCGTGTGGTCTGGTATGGTATTAACCAACCAATCCCGCCCACGTCTCTACCACACCTCCCTACTTCTATGTGTAAAATAAACCACCCCGGATACGAACCCTCAACCCATTAGAGTCTCGAGTACGAACCAGAGCCGCCGCGTCTATGTGTAAAATAATGGCGTGCCGGTATTCGAACCCGTGACCCTCATGTTTCAGGCACTAGCTCTCACCAACGGCGCCATGTCTATGTGTAATATTTTAAAAAGCCATACGATCAGTCGTAGGTCATCAAAAATTTATAAGACTCATTTGAGTGTTCCCCTCCACGGAAATCTTTAGTAAAAGGCGAAAGATTTATACGTTTTGAAGGGAGCTATGTGTAAAAAAAAACGAATCACCTGGCGTAGGGCTGAGTCTCAACAGATCACAGCACGACGCTGCACTACCGAGCACAACACCCCGCCAGGAACGTGTAGTCGTCTACAGACTATTCCGAGCCCTGACATCGAACTGAGGTAGATTCGAAGCTTCGGCGCCGTGGTGCACGTGTTAAGACCGCTCGCACCGATCGCCGCGTTCCAAATGGGCTTCGACGTCGCACCTTACGAGTAAAACGCGACTAGTAAAGTCACATTGTTTAGAGCCTCCCGACTCTTGGGGCTCCACAGTGAGCATATCCTTGCCGGATTCGGCTAGGCTGGCTTCGGCCTACCAATGTGTATTTTTTTTTTCTTTCACATTGTAAAACATTTTAAACATTCTATGTGTAAAACTGCGACTTCGCTAGTGGGATTCGAACCTGCGACGTCTTGTGAACACGCGGCACTATTAAGTACGCGCCACGAAGATTTTTATTGTTTGACTGTAAGAATTATTTAATCATTAATCTGGGCTCACAACTAATTTATAATAATGAATTAATTAACCTTGTAACAATCATACTAACGAACCGTCTATCAACGCGCCCGCCGAATACTTTCTCACTCACACACCAACTACCTGTACCGTTCTACGCTACGTCATCGAGTCGTCATCTACGCAGGAGTGGGGACCGACGGGTATATAAGCGGCCGCTCGGCGGATCATAGTCAGTTAGCCTAGCGACCGGCCTTAGAGCGATAGCTTCTGCAGTCCTCTAAGACTAGTCGGGTTAAAGAGTGTGGTAGCTCCCTGCAGCCCACTCTGACAACCAGTCGAGGTTACGAACGCGATAGCTACAGTCTATATATCAGTATACTGCAGTCCGTTCTTCCGCCTCACGCTTAGGATCGTTATTTATTTGTTTACGTGCTATAATTATATTTTGTAAAATTGTGTTTGGGAAACAATATAAGTTTACTACTCACCTGAGAGTTTTACTTACAACTCCCTACATTCTGGCGCCCAACGTAAATAAGAAAAAACGAGATGAAAGGAATACAATCAAGTACTTCGATAATGCTATCAGAAGAACAGTTCACCAAGCTACTAAATCGACAAAGCACAGCGACAAACAAAAACTTTACTCGCTGCCCGTTACGCTTCAGCGGCGAATACAATTACGATAAAGTGGAAGAATTTATCACTGCTGTTGAAGTATTTAAGCAAATAGAAAACATCTCAGACGAGGAGGCTCTGATCGGGTTACCACTGCTGCTCAAAGATACTGCAAGTACATGGTGGCAAGGTATACGCTCCGAAACGAAGACTTGGTCAGCAGCACTTAAAAATTTAAGGTCAGCATTTGCACCAAAAAGACAATCCCATGATATTTATATGGAGATATTCGCCAGTCCACAGGGGGAAAGCGAGAAAATTGACACATTTCTCTGCAGGAAGAGGCCCTACTCAGACAGTTACCGACAAGACGCCACAAAGAGGAGGAGCAAATAGATTTATTGTACGGCCTGCTTAAACTGAAGCTAAAGAGAAAGATAGCGAGGACACACGTAAAAACATTTGCCGATCTTCTGGAACAGGCGCGTCACATAGAAGCGTTGGAGCAAGAAGTCGAACAGTCTTTACCAAAGGCAGCACCTGCAGCAGTCAGCACCACCACTCGAGAATGGCGCAAACGACTTGCAAAACTATCGGCGGTCGATACTGAAAAAGAAAAGACATCAGACACTAAATCAGTTTTTTCGTGTTACGGGTGCGGCGCACCAGGAGTGTTTCGCAGTAACTGTGCGACCTGCAAGCATAAAGAATCATCGCCGCAGCCGGTAGCTTTTTACAAGGTTGAGACGAATCTGGAAAGCCACGTGAAAATACCGACAATCGAAATTAATATTAACGGTTACCTCGGATACGCCTACGTCGACACAGCTGCTCGAACTAGCATTGCGGGTACCCTTTTGTATAACAAATTACTATAAATGGGTGTATCGTTTGAGAAGAGAAGCGTTGACATAAGCCTAGCAGATGGAGTGGTAACGACACACAATCTGCTTACCACTACGGTGAAAATCACCCTGGGTAATCGCACCTTACCCCTGTCACTGACCGTATTGCCCAACGCCAATGACAATCGCACACTCCTTGGAATAGATTTCTTGGAATCAGTTGGGATAGCACTTAATTTGCCTCAGAGGACTTGGTATTTTATTGATGACCCCGATGAAAAATTCCAATTTCTGCAGTTAAAAAACCAGAACATACCAATACTCAAGGCAAAGAAAAATCTTAGCTTCGATAACGAAGACGAAGAATCACTGCCGAGTTTCCTACGATGGGCAAACTAACTATCGATGTTGTCCCCCATATGCGAAAGTCCGTCTCCGAAAAACGAGGAAGATAGTCCTTTACCAAAGAAACCCCGCTGGCAACTCATGAAGATGGACACACCTCCACGTCCACCTCGACCACGTGAACAAGCTGATGCAAATAATAATGTAGACCCTCGCATACATTATTTACCAAAAAATCCAATGTCATTATATTATACTGATATTTTATTACATCCTGATGAGGGCCATATATTATCAATTAATGAAAGGGAACAGTTTAATAAATTATTAACAGAATTTCACGATATATTTACACAACCTACCGAACCATCAACTTTTGCTGAACATAGAATAGACACATGAAACCATAATCCTATTGCCGTTCAACCATATAGGCTATCACCAAATAGACAGCAACAACTAAGAACTAAACTAGATGAAATGATTAGTAATGACATCATAGAAGAGTGTGACTCGCCATGGGCTTCCCCTGTAGTAATGGTTCCAAAGGGCGAGGATGATGTTAGAGTATGCATAGATTATCGCAAATTAAACGAAGTCACTGTTTCCGATCGATACCCATTACCGCGAATCAATGATCTTTTACATCGAGCGAAAGCTATGCCATATATGTCTACCATAGATTTGCAATCAGGCTATCATCAAATTAAAGTACATCCGGATGATCAAGACAAAACTGCCTTCATATCAGCTTCATTTAGCTTGCTCCAAGCGTTCAATGACTATACTGACATTGTTGGGATTGAACGGTTGCTTAAACCCATAATTATTGAAATTTCGTGAATTGAGAATATCAAAGACATCATTTAATCTAATCTAATATCTAATATTATACATATAAAATCGTTAAGGGATCAACGCACAGCCTAAACCGCTGGGAATATTAACTTGAAATTTTGACAGTAGGTTTCTTTTGTGACGTAGGCGCTCACTAAGGAAGGATTTTTCAAAGTTCCACCCCTAAGAGGGTGAAATAGGGGGTGAAAGTTTGTATGAAAGTCCGTCATTTCTCAAGTTATATCCATGAAACTTGGTATACGAGCTACTGGTTGAAAATGAAGAAATACATGTTTCACAGTTTGTAAAAATTCTAACCCCGAAGGGTTGAAATAGGGGATGAGAGTTTCCATGAAAGTCCTTCATTTCTCAAGATATTCTCAAGTTATAAAAACGAAACTTGGCATTTCAGCTTTCGGTAAAAATTAAAGAATTACGTGTGTCACAGTTTTTCAAAATTCAACCCCTAAAGTGGTAAAATAGGGGTTGAAAATTTTAATGACAGCTATAGCCATGAAACTTGATATATGAGCTGCGAGTTAAAAATCAAGAAATACGTATTTCACAGCTTTTGAAAGTTCGACCCCCAAAGGGGTGAAATAGGGGATGAAAGTTGGTATGAAATGCCTTCATTTCTCAAGATATTTTACAAGTTATATCAACGAAACTTGGTATTTTGGCTAACGGTAAAAAATGAAGAAGTACGTGTGTCACAGTTTTTGGAAATTCGATCCTTAAAGGGGTAAAATAGGGGATGAAAGTTTATACGTAAGGCCTTCATTTCACACGATATTGTTCAAGTTATATCAACGAAGCTTAGTTTTTTGGCTTAAGGTAAAAAATAAAGAAGTACGTGTGTCACAGTTTTTCAAAATTCAACCCTCAAAAGGGTAAAATAGGGGTTGAAAGTTTGTATGAAAATCCTCCATTTCTCAAGTTATAGCTATGAAACTTGGTATATAAGCTGCGGATTAAAATTGAAGAAATACGTTTTCACAGTTTTTGAAAATTCGATCCTTAAAGGGGTGAAATTGGGGATGAAAGTTCATACGTAAGGCCTTCATTTCACACGATATTGTTCAAGTTATATCAACGAAGCTTAGTATTTTGGCTTTCCGTAAAAAATAAAGAAGTACGTGTGTCACAGTTTTTCAAAATTCAACCCTCAAAAGGGTAAAATAGAGGTTAAAAGTTTGTATGAAAGTCCTTCATTTCTCAAGTTATAGCAATGAAACTTGGTATTAAAGCTATGGGTTAAAATTGAAGAAATACGTGTTTCACAATTTTTCAAAAAAATTCAGCCCGCAAAAGGGTAAAATAGGTGTTGAAAGTTTGTATGAATGTCGTTCATTTCTCAAAATATGGCTCAAGTTATATATGAAGCTTAGTGTTTTGACTTTCGGTAAAAAATAAAGAAGTAAGTGTGTCACGGTTTTTCAAAATTCAACCCCCAAAAGGATAAAATAGGGGATGAAAGTCTGTCATGAATTTTTAAGAGCCATTTATACTTGGTATTTTGTGGTAACTTGGTTGGGGGTTTTTTGGAATTTTGGTTCAAGAAATACCTGATTCACATTTTTTTGTAAATTTTATCCCCAAGGACTTTTAATAGATAGTTTGTCCTCCAATCACGCCGCAACAGATCAACGTAATTTTTTGCATGAATATAGTTGAGGATCTGGATAGTGACATAGACTACTTTTTATCCCGGAAAATAATGAAGTGCTGTGGGATTTGAAAAAAACTTATGCCACACGAACGAGTGACGCTCAATCACACCAGAACGGCTGAACGGATTGATTTGATGAAATTTGGCACAGAGATAGATTGTAGTCTGATATAACGCGTAGGCTTCTTTGTATCCCGAAAAATTTAAGAAGTCACGCGGGAACCAAAAAAACCTAAAATGAATGTTTGTTACTGAATCACACCAGAACGGCTAAACGGATCTGGATGAACTTTAATACAGAGATAAATTATAGTCTGGAATAACACATAGGCTACTTTTTATCTCGGAAAATTAAAGAGTTCTCGCGGGAATCAAAAAATCTCAAATGGATGTTTGTTACTCAATCACGCCATTACGGCTGAATGGATCTGGATGAACTTTGCACAGAGATAGATTATAGTCTGCAATAGCCATTAACACATAGGCTACTTTTTATCCCGTATAATTAAAGATTTCCCGCGTTAATCAAAAAAAATCAATGTACGCGGACGAAGTCGCTGGCATCAGCTTGTAGCTCTATAAACTCAGTAGTGGCAACGGAATCCTTAAATTCTGGAAATTGAAGTTCAGTGTCACAAAACTCAACAGATTTTGCCACACTTTTACTAAAAAGTTGAGTGGCAAGCCTCAACTTCATTATTTCATTTTTAAAGCCTATGTGTCGGTGTGTGAGTTTGTTGGCAAGATGCAAGTGATGTTTTTCTTGCAATTCATGAAGATCGGTAAAATATTTATTATTTATTATTATTACATTATTAAATTTTATTATCTGAATTAAAAAAAGGCTTCTTTGCTTCGAGTGTATTACACATAAGCTTTATCATGTGACAAGCATCTAAAAATATTACTACTTCATAGTCGGCGGTGGGGTGCTGGAAATGAGTTTTGAGGGATACACACAGCAATAATTTCATTGTAGCAATATTACTTTTGCATCCATCAAATGTCAATGACATAATCTTCACTCCAGATGTATGGCACTTTGTAAGCGCTATTTTAATTATATTAGCTTTCATTTCTGCTGTCAAACTCGTAATTAAAAAGTAGGCTAGAGGTATTTTCCAAGCATCATTTACGGAAACCAACAGGATAACGTATGCTTGGGTAGCGGTATCATTTGAGTCAGCTGTTTCAACACCCAAATCAACAAGGCCTTCATATTTTTTCCATTTCAAATCTTTTGCTGTCTTTGACTTTCATCTACAACCATAGCACATATTATTTCTTTCTCTGTGGTTTTCGATTTTTCTTTTAATCTGTCCAGAGTTTCAGCTGTGAAGCCAGGTTCAGCTTCTACACTTCTATACCAGTCGTATAGAGTGCTTCGGTGGGGTAAACATGAGTTTAACATTCTTCTTAAATATTTATAAGCGGTAGGGGAATAAAAATGTAATGTTATTGCAAATTTTCTTGCACCAGGAGGATATTTAGCGAAAGGCCTTTTATTGTTTTTAAATTTTTTTAGATAAAGAGCGTTAAATGTATCAGTGACCTCTAAATGCTGGGATAAATCTTTTAGCAACGATTCTTCAATATCTTTACGTTTTTTTATTAAGTTAAATGCATTTTTCAAAGTTATATTTTTTTTGTTAAGCCGTTTATTCACCTTTTGTCAGTTATTTATTTTTCTATTCTTTACTAATATTTGCTTTTTGCATGATTGGAGATCTTTTTTTAATAAGAGTTTTCTCGGAGTATTCAATTGATCCTAAGCTAATTGACGTAGTGGAAGAAATATAAGGTGTTATTTGTTCTTGAGCAAATAAATTTGTTACAGGTTTTTCAAATTCTTGTTTCAAGACTGAGGAGATCTAAAAGAAAATACCTGATTAAGCTTAAATGTCATATAACTCATAACATATTTTTTATTAAAGTATCATCTTATCTTACCGCGTCATCGATTGTTAATGTACTCATTACTGTAGTTTCACCAAATTTCGTGTTTTGTGACGTATTATCTTCATAGTTCAACTACAAGGAAATATATTTTATTTATTTTTATTTTATTTATTTGTAAGTAATCAACAGCGTTGCAAAATAATATTAATAACAATAATTATATCGTGACATTAAATAAGGCCATGAACGATTACAAAATAAATATATGAAAAAATATTTTAACAGAGTAGATAAGTAGTGCACATGTAGGTAGAACATTAAAGAAATGTATATATTTATAAGTAGAAGTACGTGTGTGTGTGTGTGTGTGTGTGTGTGTGTGAGTGAGTGAGTGTGTGAGTGCGCGTGCGTGCGTGTGTGTGTGTGTTTATGTGTGTGTCTGTGTTCTTGTTTTAATTATTTATTTTTAAATTGCTTGTTTCTTGAGGTATAGGGATATTATTTCCTTTTTAAATTGAATTTTAGAAAGAAAAAATAAATCAAAATTAGAGTACTGTTTATTATAAGTTCGTGCTAGGCGTGGAATGATAGAATGCTGAGCATAATTTGTGTTGGACTTGGGAACATGGAGAAGGCGCGTATGTCGCGTTCGTAAAGATTGAGCATTGACTGAAAAAGCTGAAAGTAAGCTAGTACAATCAATTGAACCGGTCAAAATTGCTTGCAGTAACAACATATCACTCTGTGACCTTCTTTGCTCGAGCGAGTCAATTCCGTAGTGAGTACACGCTTCCTGATAACTATAAAAAATTTTAAAATCTTTAAAAGCTAAATACTTTAAAAACTGGCTCTGTATAGTTTCAAGCCTTTGGATATGTGTGGTGTATTGAGGCGACCAAATATTACACGCGTATTCAAGAATACTCCGAACATACGCAAAGTATAGTTTTTTTATACAGTTTACATTGCTAAAAGAACGGGTTACTCGTTTGATGAAACCCAGTTGCTTGTAGGCTCTATTAACAATATTATCAATATGGTTATTCATTGAAAGTTTGACATCAATATGGATACCTAGGTCTTTTAAATGTAGTCGCCCTGGGAATGCATGTGCCATTAATTTTATAGTCGAATTCAATAGAACTTATTTTCCGGGTCAAAGTTATGTGATGACACTTTTTAACATTAACTATGATTCTATTTTTTGCATAGTATT